>JBAJHW010000003.1:27403461-28788461 GCA_037013535.1 Intellagama lesueurii
AGTCGCTGTTGTTAAAGGCAGGAAAAATAATAAGGAATAATTTAACGTTACTCCCTCATACTGTCTGGTAATTAAACCTTCAGTTGATCTGAAATACACACAAAATGCCACTAAATTACATTCAAAAGTTTGTCTTGATGCTTTAGCAATGCAGCACAATAATGCAGATACTAGTCCCATTTTCTGTATGCGTAAACTGAGGGCTAATTATACATTCATTGGCAGAAAGGTTCTACAACTTAAATACATATTGTTGCTGGTAGACCCTTGTCCTAGTGCTGTTTTACACACACCTTTTGACGAGAATGTAATCTACAGTACAATTTTAGAATTAAGAAAGTTATACAGTACACTTAATGTGATTTATGCAAGAAAATCACTCCCTGACATCTTTGTATTTTAAAAGTTTTGCAGTCTGCTCTCACAGCTGAAGGTTTTGTGTGGGTTTCAGGAACTGATGATATTCACAGTCAAGGGAGTGAGTTTTTACACACGTGTCTCTGTACTTTTGCAAAGGTACATGTGAAAGGATCCAGATGCCATTCTCATTTAATGAACAGCAAACCTGTGCTGTCATTCAGTGGTGTAGTAAAAATTCAGAGTCACTAAGCTAGAATGAGTGAACACTTTTCATTTGTTTAAACACATTAAACAACTTTAAACAAATTGAGAAAATCATATTATGCTTTTCACAATTTCCCATTGATATCCTAGATTTCTAATGTATCCTTATGCAAAACCACCTTAAGATTCTTGGCCTCAGGGGTCTACTCAAGTTACTTCGGATTTTCCAAAGCATTAAATGGCACAAACAATCCTAACAATTTATGTTAACTCTTCCAACTTACTTTTGTTCTTTCAAAATCCTTTATAATGGCTGAAATCCAGTAGCAAATCAGGTTCCATTGAATCAATGGAACTTAAAGAAGTGCTGACTCACCAAACAGCCACTGATTCAATGGGTCTACTCTAGTTATGCCTAAGCATTGAATTTCAGCTAATGTTTCAAAGATAATCAGTACATTCAATAATATGACCATGAGGATCTGTGTCAGTATTTCACCTTCCTGAGAGCCAGTCAAGTTCACAGGGACTTTCTATGCATTTGTGGCAATCCAAGCATTACTACTTTGATGAGGATATCAAAACATTTCAACAGCCTCCCAAATAGCCACTACTGATGTAACCCTTCAACTGAATGCATCATCATCAACATTCCCTTTACTATGAAACTGGAGCTTTAGGACTAGTGTGATTCTGATCACTTTTTACACAGCTGAAAAAAATAGTACCCTTCCCCTTGGGTGTGCCATCCAACCATTTGTTAAATGTCACATTGGAAAATATACGCACTTATAGCTTAGAATATTTTAAAACCTATGGGACTATTTACGGAACTGATTCTAAGTCTTATATAGAGTATTTTCAAA
Organism: Intellagama lesueurii; assembly: GCA_037013535.1. NCBI lineage: Eukaryota > Metazoa > Chordata > Lepidosauria > Squamata > Agamidae > Intellagama > Intellagama lesueurii. The sequence continues at coordinate 27,404,892 of JBAJHW010000003.1, forward strand.
ACAGGATGTCCATCAGGTGGCCATCTGTTGTCTGAGGATGTAAATTAATTTTCATCTTAGATTGCAGCACTAAGCATTCATACTAGAAAGTATACCCCATTGTATTTTGTGAGAGGTACTGCTGTGTAGACACCGATGTGTTTCAGATAATGCTGCAGAAGTTCAGAACCATTATTTCTAAAACACACAATTAAGAATTATAGGTGAAAACAAAATAAAATCAAAAAGTTAAAAGAAGACAGAAACATGGTGGCACCTTAAAGACTAACTTTTATAATTTTTTTTAATGTGAGATTTTGTGGACAAGTACACTTGAAGTGGACTTGTCCACAAAAGCTCACATTCAAAATTTGAGGTTATTTAAAAAAAAATTCCTGCTTCCTTCTAATATTCCCAACGTCACTGTATTTTCCAATGATTCATGTGTTCTCATAATATGCCCAAAATACAGCAACCTCAATTTCATCATTTTTGCTTCTAGAGGGTTGATCTGATCTAGTACCCGTTTGTTTGTGTTTCTGGTAGTTCATGGTATATAAAGTTCTATTTCAGCACAACATTTCAAAATATTTTTCCCTGTAATCTTTCTTCAATGTCCAGCTTTCATATTTGTATGTAGGAATTGAGAGTATGATAGTATGTATGACTTATCTTGGCCTTGCTCTCCTGTGATACATCCTTACACTTGAGGATCTTTTCAAGTTCCTTCATTGCCAGCCTTCCAAGTTTCAGTCTTCTGATTATTTTTCTGCAGCCTCTAGTTGGATTAATAATTGAACCCAGACACTCAAAATCTTTAACTATTACAATTCCTTCATTGTCAACATTAAATTTATGTAATCCTTTGGTAGTAATGATTTTTGTTCTTTTTAATGTTCAGCTGCAGTCCTGCTTTTGCACTTTATTTTTTCATCTTCATCAGGTCAGCTCTGCTTTTTGCCAGTAATAGGGTGTCATCTGCATATCTTAAATTATTAATGTTGCTTCCACCAATTTTCTCTGCTCTTTCAGCTGAATTTAATCCATCTTTCCATATGATCTGTTCTACATACAGTTTGAACAGATAGGGAGATAAAATACAGCCATTGGAAAATAGTATTTTTATAGGATACCATTCTGTTTCTCCATATTCTGTCCTAACACTAACCTCTTGTCCACAATATATGCTATGTATCAGGACAATCAAATGTGGAGGTACACTCATTTGTTTTAGAATAATTCATACCAGTCAAAAGCACAGACTTTTATTCTTAAATTCTGTGCTACCTTCAGCCAATATATATTTGCAATATGATTTCTAGTGCCTTTTCCTTTTCAGAATCTAACACTGAGCATTTCTAAATCTATATATAGTAAAATACTTTGTTGTAATACCTCGAGCATCATTTTGCTTGCATGGGAAATAGATGCAATGGTTGTATATTTACTGCACTCCTCAACATCTCCTTTCTTGGGGATTGGAATGTATACTGATCATTTCCAGTCTGTTGGCCATTGTTTTGTTTTCCAATTTTTTGGCATATTCCTGTAAGGATTTTGACAGATTTAGTCTCTGTAGCTTGAATTAGTTCTATTGGTATCTCATCTACTCCTGGTGATTTATTTATTTCAAGTGCTTTGAGAGTAGCTTTTACATCATTTTCTATAATGACAGGTTCCTCATCATAGGATTCTTCTTCAAAAGAATCTGTCACTCTTGCATCTCTTCTGTGCAGTTCTTCAGTATATTGTTTCCACATTTTATTTCATCCTGATTCTGACTGAAAAACCAAAGGGGACAATATGTTCCCGTTGGTCTTTCAGTATTTTGACAGATTCATACTGAATCTGCAATGGAGTAATCAGGGCAATGTTAACAAAACATAGGTATTTGGGGCAAGATTGTATCTTTCCAAGTCTCAAGGGTAGTCTAATGCTTCTCCATAATACAATATACAACTTCCAAAACACCCATTTTGTCTGAATTAAGCTTAAATGTATTAGCATTTTCTAGCTCATTATACTGACAATGGCATGTAGTTTATGCTATAGTAACTGATGGTGATCTATAAACAAAAACTATTTTGAGAAGTACCTATAGTACTGTCAAAACCACCAACAGCAACAGGAGGTTATCAATCCAGAAAGATTGAGTGAGATCAAGACAAAATGCTTCAACTTCTAATCCTGTCCCACTTTAGGTGGTCCAGACCTCCACAGTGGCTTTACTTTGATTAAGACTAAAATTCTGTACATCACTCTATCACTATGAAATGCAGGCTTTTCTGACTAATATACACTTGGGTTAATGACATAAACATTCACAAATATTTATTTATTTATTTATCTATTTATCACCCATCTAACCAATGGTCACGCTGGGCAGTTTACAAACAATCACATGACATGAAAACAACATAATTAAAACAAAATTAAATTAATTGAATAAATTAAACAAATATTAAACAGATTAAAAATTGACAGTGGTAGAATAAAAGGGTGATGGTTGGCAAATTCTTAGATTGGCAGATGTTTAAATGCCTGACAAAACAGATGTGTTTTTAAAAGTTTCTTGAAAGATACCAAGGAGGAGGCCAGGGGAATTTAATTTGACAATTCATTCCAAAGGTAGGGAGCAACCACTGAGAAGGCCCAGTTCATTGTTCTCTCCTTCCAGGCCTCCCTTGGGTTTAATGCCCTCAGCTGTCCAGCCTGGGAGGAATGAGTAGGATGGGCAGTTGAGCAATCTACCTGAGATGGAAACAGGCCGACCAGATCACAGACACTATCTGTGATTCCATAGACAGCACTGGGTCCAGAAGGATGCCCAAGCTGCGAACCTCATCCTTATAACAAGCTTTTGATGGATATGTGTGTGGAAGAGGGAGGGAAGCTGAAATACTTCCTCATACAACTGAGATCTGGATGCATTAATTTCTTAGCAGTTTATCTATCTATGGGAATTATTTTCTATTATAACTATATGAAAATGAATAGTGGGGCTATTTTAGATTTCATTTATAAGGCTTGCACTGCTTAATCGATTGATAGGATTTTAAAGTTTTAATCCACTTAGGCTGCAATCCTACAACTCATCACCTTTTGTTGCATTGTTGGATGTTGTAGGAAAGTTCCTCTGTTTGCACAATACATCTATGCTCCGGAAGAAAACCCAGTGTGACAGCACAGATATATTACCAGCTGTATTTTGCTGGTGTATAGAAAAGTGTTGCAGAAGGTTTTGGAACACATGGCCCACTAAGGCAGAAAAAACACACATGCCAGCCCTGGAGTTAACAGGCTGGTTTTCATTTCTACTAGTGTCAGTAGGAAGGAATACTCTCTCCCTCCATATATATAAAAAACAAAACAGGACTGTGTGGGAAACACATACTTCCTTCTTGCCTAGCAGGGCTTACAAAGCAGCCCTGGTATGGATAACCTCTCCTGTCGAACTGCTGTATGAAAGGTACTTTGCTTCACTGCACAGCATATTTAAATAGTGTATTTTCAGTGTGGGGAGAGAGAAAGAGAAAGAGATGACCAGCTTTACTACTGATAAGAAGGAAAATATTTCATTTTTTCCCATTTTTCAAATACACTTTGCTCCTCCAAATTTTTGGTTTTAGCAAATTCACCTTCAAAATCTTATACATAGCAGAATGTGGCTATCAGAGGCTGCTACTAATGATGGATAGATATAATTCCCTCCAGGTATGCTTCTGCATTGCATTTGCTGAGAAGCTTGCTTGGGAGATTGCTGTTGCACTTGCGTCCTGCTTGTAGGCTTCCCATGGAAACCTGGAGGCTGCTGTGCAAACAGAATTCTGGACTAGGCAAAGCTGATGTGCCCTTGCTCTTCAAAGCAGAGACTGTCAATTTTAGTGGGTTTTGACCACAAACACCTCATCTTCCGAGTCCAGAAGGGGAAAAGAAAAAAAAACCACAGTATGGCATTACTTTTATTGGGACCAACTAAACTGGCAAACTGCAATAGGAACTTGCATCTTAAGACTGTTAAAATGTATAGATTTGTGCTTTTATACTACAACTCCCAGAATTCTTCAGGTAGCAACATTATCCAGGAGATTTTTGGATTCATCGTCCAAAAAATGCAAACCTGCACATTGCTAGTTATAACCATCAGATTTCAAGGCAACGACATAATGCCTAGTTTTGTCTAACCATACGCTTACTCCCTGCTTTGCTCAATCTTCAATCTGCTAAAGAGTTCGGCAGAAACTGAATGCTTCCTTGCAACTTCTTGACACATTGTTAGGTTCTGCTCAAGATAAATGACCTGAGGTGTTTTGACTTTTTCTTCTGTATTTTTTTTTTCTGGAAAGTTTGACCTTTATTATGGGTAGTGGTCACACACCACTCTGTAGAACTATTTTCAAGCATTAACTGGGACAAAATATGAAGACTTTGTTTTACAGTTTTCAAGAGCAGTCCATCCATAAACATTCTATCATTAATTGTAGATGTTAGAAATGCATGAACAGTGTTCATGATCAATATGGTAGATTCATTCTTCTTATTTGCTCCTAATTACCATCACTTCCTGTAACTCCATGTAGATTTCAGAAGTGGATTTAGAAACATCTCATGGGGAAAGCGTAAATTAATCAACAACACTGATACCTGCCAGTTACTGTGAACTTAAAAAGTGAATATTACCAATAACTTTTTCATCTCAGTTTTGAATTATGAGAATGAGTCCTAATTCTGATGTGAACCAGAAGTATTATTAAAAACACCCTTGTCTCCATTCTGTCTGCATTCATCTTCTCTTCATGTGTGCGGATCCAGTCCCTGGTCTGAGCCAGATATTAGGAATTAGAGGAGAAAACATTAAATTGAATGGTAGGGAACATTACAATGTGTTCAAGAGATAAGAAGCAATTGCTCATGATAACGCTTATAGAGTTATTGCGAGAAACAAGCAGACAGTTGTTATCTATTAAGAAGGTGACAAATTCATTAGTGGCACCAAAGAGAGACCACGATTTCACCTCTAGGTTGTGGTGTTCCATTTATGATCTTCCTACTCTAGGAGGTTTGATGGGTCCATGCTTGTTGACTCTTACGGACAAATATAACTTTACTTCAGAACACTTTTATCTGGTTTAAGATACTTAAGATGGGGTATTGTTGATTGTAAATATTACTATTCTTCCATTTGTATGTAATTTTATTTCTTGTTCTTTTTAAAATTTGTATTTACTACAAATGCAAAAAGTGGCATAGAAATAAATAAATAATTTAGCCATCCAATTGCCTACTCAATATCAAAACGAAAACAAAGCCAAGCAACTTCTCTAACATCTGCTGTAATCAAGCCTGACAAGGCTGACTGATCTTTCCCTTAAGCTGTTAGGGTGAATATAGAGACAGAGATTGGAAAGTACTTTTCAGAAAAATAAATAGAACGACATGGTGAAGCTATGCCTAACTGAACAGCAGTAGGATGATGCTCTGGGACCCAGAGTAATTCATTCTTCATGAAATAAACTTTTCAAGCTATACATTTTGGAATTTTTGTTTCCCATTTCTGAATAGGGCCACAAAGAAAAATTGAACAGCTTCTTCCATGACTAGGAAAAATTATGAAGCAAATAATGAACAGATCTGTATTCTATGGCTGTATCTTCATGATTCCAACACAGCCTTGTGTTAAATGACAGCTGCTCAGAGGTGGTTTTAACTTGAATAACTTCAATTATAGATCCCATGGAATTGTATGCTTGTGGTGATTCAACATCTATCTGTCATTCTGTGCTCTACAAAATTTATAAATTTTTGACCACCATGAATCTTGATATGCAAAGAAAAAAGTTGCCGGGGCAAGGATATATAGGTAATAACAAACTTGTTCACCCTTGGTCATTTTAAGAAAGAGATTTTATTCCAGCAACATTTCCCAAACATTAAAAATGTAGAGGTATTTGAAATCTGATTTCACTCTAATTCTTGAGGTCAGTGCCATTACTATGAGGCTTTGATTCTGCTGATGGGTATGAATCATAATGCCTAATTAAATTCAGACATCAGTATTTCTACTAACTCGACCAAATTAAAATATTATATAACTTTTATATTATATATTGAGTGGAACACAGCGTACACATGCAACAAGTGCAAACTAGTGGCACTGTTAGAAGAAAAAGTAAGAGAACTGGAGCAGTGAGTAGCCACACTCAAGGTTATAAGGGAAGATGAAGCATACATTGACAGAACTCTTGAGCAGCAGTAGCAGCAGCTGTCACAGGGGGCACTGGAGATGGAAGAAAACCAAACCAAAGCAGTGGATGAGAGTGCTGAGAAGAGTACAAACATAGTGGAGGAACCACCATGGAAAAGAGTCACAGTTAGAAGCAAAAGAAGGAGAAGAAATTCTTCAGCAGTGGAACTGCAAAACTGCTTTCAGATTCTTGAAGAAGAGTCTGCTGAACAGCATACAGAGGAGACCCCACTGGAGGACATGAGAAGGGCTGAAACCCAGCAAATTGCAGTCACTGAACCTGCACGCTACGAAAAGAAGAAGAGAAGAGTAGTTGTAGTAGGAGACTCCCTACTGTGTGGAATTGAGACTGAAATATGACGGGAAGATCCATGGACTGGTTGGGTATGCTGTCTCCCTGGAGGTCAGATAAGGGATGTGACGGAAGAACTGCCATCACTCATAAAACCCACAGATACATACGTATCCCTTTCTTCTTGTCCACATGGGGACAAATGATACAGCCAAGAGGAGGTTTGAAGAAATCACATCAGACTTTGAAGCTCTGGGAAGGAAAATCAAGGACTTGGGGGCCCAGATAGTTTTTCATCCATCCTACCAGTATTTGGAAGAGGAATAGAAGGGAAATGAAAACACTCCAGTGAATGACTGGCTATGAAGGTGGTGTCGACCTGAGGGATTTGGTTTTTGGGACCATGGGCTAAGCTTCCTGGAAGAAGGACTGCTAGCAAGAGATGGCTTGCACCTCACAAGGACTGAGAAGAATGTGTTTGGCCACAGCGTAAAAAACTTAATCAGGAGGGCTTTAAACTGAATTGGAAGGGGGAGGGAGACACAAGCACAGAGTTAAAGATAGATGAAGCCTTACTCACAATAAGAGGAACGGACTGAACTGTTCAAATGGGGATCAATAATAACATTAACATTAATAGTAATATTCATAAAAATATACAAAGACAAACGGGCCACAAATCACACAGTCTATATACAAATGCCAGGAGTACGGGAAACAAACAAGAACTGGAAATTTTAGTTCAAGAGAGCAAATATGACTTGATAGGAATAACTGAAACTTGGTGGGATGACTCCCACAACTGGAATACAGCAATTGAAGGATATAAATTATTCAAAAAGAATAGAGAGAATAGAAAGGGAGGTGGAGTTGCAGTATATGTAAAAAATACGCATTCCTCCACAGAAGTACAGGAGGAGGAGATTGGATGTCCCATTGAGAACATCTGGATCAATCTAGTTGGGGCAAAAAACAAAAGAAACATGGTAGTTGTAGTCTACTACCGGTCTCTCAATCAAGGAAAGGAAGTGGATGAAACTTTTGAAAAACAAATTGCAAGGATGTCAAAGAGACACAATGTAGAAGTGATGAGAGACTTCAATTATCTGGATATCTGTTGGGAGGCAAATTCTGCACAGTATGGTCCTTTCAAGAAATTCCTGGCTTATGTGGCTGATAATTTTCTCCTACAAAAAGTGGAGAAAGAAACTAGAGGACTAGCTATCCTTGACTTAATTCTAACTGATAGAGATGACTTGGTGGAGGAAGTGGCAGTAAGGGGAACTCTGGGTGAGAGTGACCATGTTCTACTAGAATTCTTGATTTCAAAGGAAACCAAAGCAGAGTGTAGCCACAAGCATATGCTAGATTTTAAAAAAGCCAATTTTAATAATCTCAGAACAAGGATGAGTAAGGTCCCATGGCAGGAGATCCTAACAAGAAAAGGAGTCAAAGAAGGATGAGAGTTGCTAAAATACAAAATTCTAAAATCACAGCTGCAAACAATTGCAACAAGAGAGAAAAAAAGGTAGGAGGCAGCAAAAAAGGCCAGTGTGGCTTCACAAAAAGCTCAGAGAAGACCTGAAAACCAAAAAAGACATGTATAGGAGGCCAGGTCACCAAGGACGAGTATAGACAAGTAGCAAGGAAATGCAGGGATGGCATTAGGAGAGCAAAAGCTGAGAATGAGCTGAGATTAGCTAGAGACACTAAAAGCAATAAAAAAAAACATTCTTCAGGTATGTGCGAAGCAAAAGACAAAGAAATGAAACAGTGGCACAGCTACTCAATGGAAATGGAAAAATTATAACAGATTACAAAGAAAAGGCAGAGGTGCTGAATTCCTATTTTAGCTCAGTCTTTTTCCAAAGGACAGACTATGAACCTCCAGACATATGTGAAGTGCAAGTGGAGGGGACAGGATTGCAGCTGCAGATTGATAAACAAATAGTCAAGGAATACCTTACCACCTTGAATGAGTTCAAATCTCCAGGGCTGAATGAACTGCATCTGAGAGTACTGGTAGGCCAAAGAATTCTCAGAACTGCTGTCCATTCTTTTCTTGAAATAATGGGAAACGGGTGAGGTGCCAGATGATTGGAGGAGGGCTAATGTTGTCCTTATCTTCAAAAAGGGCAAAAAAGACAAATCTGGAAGCTACAAGCCAGTCAGCCTGACATCAATCCCAGGCAAAATTCTGGAACAAATTATAAAATGGTCACTATGCAAGCACCTAGAAAATAATGCAGTAATAACTAGAAGCCAACACAGATTTGTCAAGAACAAATCCTGCCAAACTAATCTGATATAATTTTTTGATCAGGTAACCTCCCTGATAGACAGAGGGACTGCTGTAGGCATAGTATATCTTGACTTTAGCAAAGTATTTGACAAAGTGCCCCATGATACCCTGATTAGCAAGCTAACTAGGTGTGGGCTGGATAGATCAAGTGTCAGGTGGATACACAGTTGGCTACAGAATCGTACTCAGAGGGTGATGATTAATGACTCCTTCTCCAACTGGGAGGAGGTAACAAGTGGGGTACCCCAAGACTCAGTCCTGGGTCCAGTGCTGTTCAACATTTTTATTAATGACTTGGATGAGGGAGTACAGGGAATGCTTGTAAAATTTGTGGATGACTTGTAGGGAAGTTAAGAGCTTTTGGAAACTAGTCCATGAGATTTTACAACAACTATTATCCTGTATAATTCCATATGAACCTGAACTGTTTTTGTTGAATAGAATACCAGATTCGATAGAAAAAGAAAAAGGATAGTTGATCATACATGTAACTACAGCAGTAAGAATTTTATATGCCATATACTAGAAAAAAAGAGGAGACTCCAACAATCCAGGAGTTAATAGATTTTTTTTTCGAAGCTGCAGAAATGGATATTTTAACTGAAGTATTAAAAGATAAAGAAATTGTTGAGGCTAGAAAAAAATGGGAACCTTTGTATAATTGGATGAGAGATGAGAACATGAATGGGTTAAAATTATAAGAAAGATAATATGTGATTGGGTTCTTTGTCTGTTAGGGGCGGGTCTTTCTTTTCGGCGGGAAATATAGACGGAGACAAAGATAACGGTACAGACAACGATTCTTTATTCCTTTTGCTTTCTTGAACGTCAACATAAAACGGATCTAAACCACTTAATTCAGATAACAACTTATAACTTTTAACATTCACTGAGTCTCTTTCTTTCATCATTTTTCTCCCTTCTTCATCCCACATTGATTTTGTTCGGTTCTGTTCCATGCGGGAAAACTCAGTGTTGCACATATCGTCCCACAACAGGGGTGCTTCACATAGTTCCCTTCCAGATAAGGCAGGTAATTGGTAGTACCAATGTATGTTATTTTCTTTCCCGCATCCTGCGGACGGGGTACTGCCACCATTCTCCATCCTGGTTTCTCTTCTATCTTTCCCCTCTCTCCTAGACTAGGAGGGTTAGGCAATAATCCTCCCCCAGTTCTAAGATTGGGAAACTCTCTCACCAATTCGACTGTTGTGTATCTTACTGGTTCTTCTTTCTCCGTCTGTGTACTCTTCTCTTCCTTGTCATTTTTCCTCTCCCCTCCTCCTGCTTTCTCCTCCTTTATATCCTCCCAACTCAGTAAGTCTAACTCCTCCCACTTTCTGGTTTGTCTATCCTCTGCTAAGAATATCTCTATGGCCCTATTCCTCCCTGTTCCCTCATCTTCTATCTTGATCAGCTCCCCTACAGCACATCCAGTTAACATCTCCTGTCTGCACTCCTTGGAGGACGGCTCACTAGGCTGTTCTCCTTCACATAATATAATATATAATTGTAGATCTTAAAAGCTTAGAAAAAATTGGCAAAATTAGTGTGAAGTAAGATTAGTAAGAAAACATATCGGTAAAAGTAATAATGATACATTTATTTATTTATTTATTTTATATCCCGCCCATCTAGACCGAAGTCTACTCTGGGCGGCTAACAACACTCAAGAATAATAAAATAAAATAAAACAACATTAATACAATTGAAGATAGTAAATAAATTAGGTATTGACAGGAGGGAAGGCCTGCCTAAAGAGCCAGGTCTTGAGTTGGCTCTTAAAAACACCCAGCAAGGGAGCCAGACAAATTTCTGGGGGGAGATTGTTCCAGAGGCGAGGGGCCTCTGTTGTTCTCTACCACATTCTGTATTTTTTATTTACCCCAGTACCTTGTTCCAAATCCCCTTCCCTATGATCTTCCCTGATCCAATGGAAAATGAATAAAAAATATTTTAAAAATATTGCGGATGATACAAAATTGGGTGGAATAGCTAATACCCTGGAAGACAGAAACAAAATTCAAAATGATCTTGATAGGCTGGAGCACTGGGCTGAAAAGAACAGAATGAAATTCAACAGGGATAAGTGCAAAGTACTGCACCTAGGAAAAAGAAACCAAACACACATTTACAAGATGGGGTATACCTGACTCAGTAACACTACAAGTGAGAAGGATCTTGGAATTGTCGTAGATCACAAGCTGAATATGAACCAACAGTGTGATGTGGCTACTAAAAAGGCAAATGCTATTTTAGACTGCATTAACAGAAGTATACAGTGGTGCCTCGCTAGACGATGTTAATCCGTTCCGCGAAGATCGCTGTCTTGCGAAAACATCGTCTAGCGAAGCACGTTTTCCCATTGGAATGCATTGAAATCTCTTCAATGCGTTCCAAGGGAAAACGCAGTCGTCTAGCGAAAATCTCCCATAGGGAAACATCGTCTAGCGAGTGCGGGTCCCCATCGGAATGCACTGACAGCTGCACTGACAGCTTTTCACCACTAGTCGGCGCATTCCTATGGGGAAACCTCATCGTCTAGCGAAAATTCCCCATAGGAGACATCGTTTTGCGAAGCGCAGTAGCGATCGCAAAAAGGCATCGTCTAGCGATTTCCTCGTCCTGCGAGGCAATCGTCTAGCGAGGCACCACTGTAGTTTCCAAATCCCGCAAGATGCTAGTTCCCCTCTATTCAGCACTGGTTAAGCCTCCCCTTGAGTATTGCATCCAGTTCTGAACACCACACTTTAAGAAGGATGCTGACAAATTGGAACAAGTTCAGAGGAGGGCAACAAGGATGATCAAGGGCTTGGAAACCAAGCCCTATGAAGAAAGACTGAAAGAACTGGGCATGTTTAGCCTTGAGAAAAGAAGACAGAGGGGTGATATGATAACACTTTTCAAATACTTGAAAGGCTGTCATACAGAGGAGGGGCAAGATCTGTTCTTGATCATCCTAGAATGCAGGACACGCAACAGTGGGCTCAAGTTACAGGAAGCTAGATTTCAACTGAATATCAGGAAAAACCTCCTAACTGTTAGAGCAGTAAGACAATGGAACCAATTACCCGGAGAGGTGGTGAGTGCTCCAACACTGGAGGCATTCAAGAGAAACTTAGACAACCACCTGGCAGATATCCTTTGATTTGTATTCTTGCATCGAGCAGGGGGTTGGACCTGATGGCCTTATAGTTATAGTTAACTTCCAACTTCACTATTCTATGATTCTATGAAAACACAATCTCTTACTTGAGCAAAGGGTATGGACATAAGCTCCCCTATGGCAGTAAAGCACTCACATTGTTGAGGGCTCATTATATTTGTAATGACGACTAGCAATTTGTCAACTGTACCTGCACACTTGGAGGGTCATTGCAAAGGAGATATATGATATATCTTGCCAAAAAATGTTTTTATAGGGTCTTCAAAAAAAGTTGTCTGCGGCCTGAACCTCATTTTTGTAACGAACTTTGTAATCCTAAAATATTACAATATCCTTATAAGGCAATTCCGGCCTATATGACTCAATGGATTGACCTTGCTTTGACATTCCAATATTATCTGAAATGCCATAGTATGAGATGCCCATTTCCTCATGGAAATAATAAGTGATCTGTTTAACCAACATTTAAACATTGCACAATATATTTTGAACTTTTATACATGTTATTTTTCATGCAATGTGGGAATTAATGGTCAACTTGAAAGAATTCAAAAATCCAAAGGAGAAATAATACAGTACAGTCTCTACAAAGATTAATGAAAACCTATAAGAACATAAATTTTTTGAGGATGATTCTAGCAATACATCTATAGTGGTGTTTTGTTTTCAACACAGCCAATATGAGACAAATCTATGGGAATTAAGAAATCATTCATCCCAAGTGATCTTTTAAAAAATAAGATTTATATAATCATCATCTGCAGAGTAACTTGGAGGTATTACAAAAAGAATGGAGTTCACTAGTAAATAAAGTCAGGGGACTTCACATATTACAGTACAATTCTTTGTGTAATATATCTGTGAAGATTTTCAGTCATCCAGGTGAGGTTATCTGGAAGTTGAGTCATGGCAACTGGACTTCTTTCTTACTAGGTTGAAATGTTTTGCTAGTCATCCACGTAGCTTCTTCAGTCTACTCATCCTTTGTGTACTTGCTCAGAAGTAAGTTCCCTTGTGTCTGAGGCTTACTCTTCAGTAAGTATGTTTAGGATTACAGCCTAAATTGGGTCTATGCATGTGTGTGAGTAGTTTTCTGATATAAAAATGGAAAATGGTGATTAGCTATAGAATCTAAACAGAAGCTCAAATCACAAGTTAAGGGAAATGGCATTTCCTATTGTTAACTTAAAAGTTATATCTCCAGGTTGGCAAATCTTTCACGTGCAAACAAAGTGGTGCTATCTCCTAGTTGGGCAATTACAAAACCATAGTAAGCTTATAATGCATATTGAGACAAGATCTTGTTAGAACAAACAGACAGCCATTTCCTCATAAGGCTGCACTACTTCTTAATATGGAATCAGTGTCTTGCCTAATACGACTCATAAGCACCTATACCTTTGCTTATTCATACATATTTTCTTCCTTTCTACGCAAACTACAATTAGATATGAGCATTCAATTAACTGCTAATCTGGATCCAGCGTCATAAACTCTGCAAGTATCCTTAGAGAGGAATCGGTAAGCTCCTCAAAGAAGAGGTAGAAACCAACAAACCTGCTATCATTATAGAAGAGAAAGGAAAAAGGAACGCAGAAACTGACAGTCTAAATAAGGATGAGGACTACTGCAACATGCTCTACATGGGCCTGCCTTTGGAAAGTGTTTTGAAACTTTAGCTAGTTTCAGAATACTGTGGCTGGATTGCTGACCACGGTCAATTAGAACAGATCTCACAACAGCTTCCCTGGCTTCCAATCTGTTTCTGGGCAGAGTTCAAAGTCCTGACCGTCATGACAGATAAACTATATACAACTTGAAATATAATATTCTCCGCATATGCCTGCCACAGTTTTAATATTTTCGGGATATACTCTTTCATTTCTGCAACCTTCATAGATATATTTAGCAGAGAAGTGAATGAATGCTTTCTTATTGCTTGATCCTGGGCTCTGGAATGCCCTACCAAGGGAAGCAAGGATGACTTCCTGTGTTGTCAGGTATTTTAAGATATTTTAAGTTGTGTTGCTGTTGACTGTGTTTTCACTAGTTTAGTGTTACGTACTATTGCTACTATTTCTTCTCACTAATGTGTTTGTTTGACTTGCATTCTTGTTGTTGTTTTGTTTTATCACTATGAGCCAGCTTAGATACCATATTTTTTCCTGAAGGGTAGGATATAAATTTACAAAAGGTATAAACGCCATTCAGCATTCAGTGACTTTGCAACTCAATAAATTAATAATTTAACTACAGAGCCCTATGCTTTAGAGAAACAAGTGGGATCTGCAACAAAATGTTTTCCATGTGGAGTATTCCTATTCAGTGCCTTCCCTACATGATTGTCCAATTCGTTTTGCCTAACACCCCGTTTTCTTCCGTTCTCCTCCAACAGTCACTCAGCTTTCTGTGCTCACTGAGCATACTTAGCCCTCATTGCAATGTTTCAGAGAACCCCCAATATGGAAAAACCATTAGTTTTCTCCCTATATTATTTGTATATTTATTTTTGCATTCTGTAAAGATTAGTTTGCTTACCTGTTAACTATTTGTTTGTTTGTTTGTTTTTTCCACTTCTACACCATCCCATTAGTGTTACCATTCTCTGGGCAGTTCACAGCATACAATAAAATCATACAATAAAAAAATCACCATCCATTGGTCATCCAACAATTCATTGAGGGGTCATTTCTGACCTCACATATATGGGTCTTGCACCTGCTCAGAGCCAGGTCCAAAAGATTCTAGAGCAGAGTATCTTTTGGTATGAACCCCATCCTCACCTCTCCACTGCACATGCTTAAGCACAATCCACCACCATTCACAAAGAATGCAGTGTGGGACATTGGCAGAGAAGAATAAAATGAGATGTGCAAGTAGACCACCCAGTGTGTACACCACCCAGCAAGCCAAGTCATATTTCAGAAAAATAGTAGAGACTGCCTGCTTGGCAAAATGCAGCATAGAAACAGATAGCCTATTTTTTTGAACCAACATACAAAAGTCTGTATTTTGTGGAAGGAGGCAGTATATTCTACATAGAAAACTACTCCCCTCCCCCAACATCTAAGGTATGTAAAGACCTCTCCAAGGATGGCAAGGAACAGCGGAAGAAAAGGCAGGGAGGACAAGATCCTGATTCAGATGGAAATCAGACACTACCTGGCAAAAATCGAATGCCTATTGTCAACACCACCTTGTCCCTGTAAAAAAAAAGTAAGGAGAATTCACTCTAAGAACAAAGGGATCACTAGTTATTCTGGCATATATAATGGCCACTCAAAAGGCAAAGTTCCTTGTTATAAGACAGATGTCACTAATGGTTCAAAGGGTATCTGGGTGAACTGTGAAAGCACTACTGAAAGAGACCAGGCTGGAAGAGGTCCATAGCTGGGATGGGTGGATGGTGCAAATTCTTTATATCTTTGAGAAGCCTCTTTATGAAACAGTGGAAAAACAAAGAAGTACTAGAACTCATATTCTGCTGATGTGCAGAAATCACAGTTAAATAAACTTCTGGAACAGAACAGACTAGTCTCTTCTGCTTCAAATGTAATTTTAAAAAGAACAGTTGGAACAGTAAATGGAACAGAATCGTTCTGAGGAGACTGCAGAAATCTAAAGGACTTTCCTCTTTCACTGATACAATCTAATTGGGGAAGATTTTCTGGATGCATCAAGGATTCTTTGAACTAGCAATAAAAAGTAGAGGACAAATTCTTCATGCTGTTCTGAAAGTGTGTATAATTCTGGGTGTTTCACTGTCCTCTTGTCCTGTGATAAAATATAAGAACATAAGAACCTAAGAAGAGCCCTGCTGGATCAGGCCAAGGGCCCATCTAGTCCAGCTTCCTGTATCTCCCAGTGGCCCCACCAGATGCCTCTGGGAGCACACGAGACAACTAGATACCTGTCTCCTGATACCCCTCCCCTGCATCTGGCATTTGGAGGTACCTTCCTTTTAAGCCTGGAGATTATACATCCCCATCATGGTTTGTAACCTGCAATGGGCTTTTCCTCTTTTCAGGTCATCTTGCCCAGATGCCATCACCACATCCTGTGGCAAGGAGTTCCACAGACTAAGAACACGCTGGGTAAAGAAATATTTTCTTTTGTCCCTTCTCACTCTCCCAACACTCAATTGGAGTGGATGTCCCCTGGTTCTAGTATTGCGTGAGGGAAAAGAGCTTCCCTCTATCCACTTTATCCATCCCCTGCATAATTTTATATGTCTCAATCATGTCCCCCCTCAGGCGCCTTTTCTCTAAAGAGCCCCAAACGCTATAGCCTTTCCTCAATAGGGAGGTGCCCCAGCCCAGTCATCGTTTTAGCTGCTCTCTTCTGCCCCTTTTCCAGTTCCATGATGTCTTTTTTGAGGTGCGGTGACCAGAACTGTACGCAATACTCTAGGTGCAGCCTTACCAGAGTGTTGTACAATTGCATTATAATGTTGGCTGTTTTATTTTGGATATATTTTTATATCCACTCAAATGGAGTGTTGGGAGAGTGAGAAGAGACAAAAGAAAATATTTCTTTACCCAGCATGTTGTTAGTCTGTGGAACTCCTTGCCACAGGATGTGGTGATGGCATCTGGCCTAGGTGCCCCCAAAAGGGGATTGGACAGATTTCTGGAGGAAAAGTCGATCGCAGGTTACAAGCCATGATGGGGATGTATAATCTCCAGGCTTAGAAGGAAGGTACCCCCAAATGCCAGATGCAGGGGAGGGGTATCAGGAGACAGGTATCTAGGTGTCTCGTGTGCTCCCAGAGGCATCTGGTGGGGCCACTGGGAGATACAGGAAGCTGGACTAGATGGGCTCTTGGCCTGATCCAGCAGGGCTCGTCTTATGTTCTTATGATAGCTAATTTATAATTGGCTTCCATTTGGTATGGTGCCAAATCATCTGAGTTGTTACTTAGACAACTTCGGTCTAAGGAAATACTATTTTAAAAAGTAAAATAATGTATTTATTCCTCAGAGGGTGCATCGTCGAGTTTTTGACAGTAACTTTAGGCGCCGTGGCTTAGCTGGTTAAAGTACCTGTCTAGTTGATAAGACTGGGTTGCACCTCGATAGAAAAGATTTCTTTACCCAGCATGTTGTTAGTCTGTGGAACTCCTTGTCACAGGATGTGGTGATGGCATCTGGCCTAGATGCCTTGAAAAGGGGATCGGAGAGATTCCTGGAGGAAAAGTCCATCACAGGTTACAAGCCATGATTGGGATGTATAATCTCCAGGCTTAGAAGGAAGGTGCCTCAAAATGCCAGATGCAGGGGAAGGGTATCAGGAGATAGGTATCTAGTTGTCTCGTGTGCTCCCAAAGGCATCTGGTGGAGCCACTGTGAGATACAGGAAGTTGGACCAGATGGGCCCTTGGCCTGATCCAGCAGGGCTCTTCTTAGGTTCTTATGATGATGTACTAGGCATAAAAATGGTGTGAAAGGCAGTCTACCGAGACATGGAGCTATTGTTGTACCACCCTTGGGGTAGATGATACCATATGAAGGAATTTGTCTACATGCTGAATATATGCTGCTGCTTTGAATTGTTTGAATTTTTCTTGGGCACAGAGGAGTGATATTAATCCTGCTTATACCATCTCATTTGTAAGGTTGATGATTGAGGTAAAGTTTTAGATTACTGAGATGGTTAATGATATCTAGAAAAGTTTTTTTTTTTAAAGGACAGTGTTATAGCTACTAGATTTGGAAGTGTATTCCTAATCTTTTGGGTACATTTCTACTTTTTAAAATATGGTCCATATAACCTCACCTGTCTTTGCCCTGAATAAGCCTTAACCATCAATTGAAAATCTTCTGTACAAGACTTGCTGTCATTTGGTGACTGAAACCAAGCAGGTCATCTTACAGAAAGAGCCCCAGCCATAATATTGGTAGAACAGACCCCAGTATGATAGACAGTATTAATGTGTTGCCTTGAGAGATGGTGAGTCTTTTTCTGGAAACATATACTCCCTATTCTTTTGCCCTCAGGTACATTGGGGGGAAAGGCACTGATTTTCTCCCATGCTGATATAGAGCCATGAGTCCTTTGTTGTTGTTTAGTCATCAAGTTGTGTCTGACTCTTCGTGACCCCATGGACCAGAGCACGCCAGGCCCTCCTGTCTTCCACTGCCTCCCGGAGTTGGGTCAAATTCATGTTGGTAGCTTCAATGACACTGTCCAGCAATCTCGTCCTCTGTCGTCCCCTTCTCCTCTTGCCTTCACACTTTCCCAACATCAGGGTCTTTTCCAGGGAGTCTTCTCTTCTCATGAGATGGCCAAAGTATTGAAGCCTCAGCTTCAGGATCTGTCCTTCCAGTGAGCACTCAGGGTTGTTTTCCTTCAGAATGGATATGTTTGATCTCCATGCAGTCCAGGGGACTCTCAAGAGTCTCCTCCAGCACCACAATTCAAAAGCATCAATTCTTCAGCGGTCAGCCTTCTTTATGGTCCAGCTCTCACTTCCATACATCGCTACTGGAAAAACCATAGCTTTGACTATGCGGACCTTTGTCGGCAAGGTGATGTCTCTGCTTTTTAAGATGCTGTCTAGGTTTGTCATCGCTTTCTTCCCCAGAAGCAGGCATCTTTTAATTTTGTGGCTGCTGTCACCATCTGCAGTGATCATGGAGCCCAAGAAAGTCAAATCTGTCACCGCCCCCATATCTTCCCCTTCTATTTGCGAGGAGGTGATGGGGCCAGTGGCCATAATCTTAGTTTTTTTGATGTTGAGCTTCAGACCATTTTTTGCGCTCTCCTCTTTCACGCTCATTAAGAGGTTATTCAATTCCTCCTCACTTTCTGCCATCAGAGTGGTATCATCTGCATATCCGAGGTTGTTGATATTTCTTCCGGCAATCTTAATTCCGGCTTGGGATTCATCCAGTCCTGCCTTTCGCATGATGTATTCTGCATACAAGTTAAATAAGCACGGAGACAATATACAGCCTTGTTGTACTCCTTTCCCAATTTTGAACCAATCAGTTGTTCCATATCCAGTTCTAACTGTCACTTCCTGTCCCACATATAGATTTCTCAGGCGATAGATAAGGTGGTCAGGCACTCCCATTTCTTTAAGAACTTGCCATAGTTTGCTGTGGTCCACACAGTCAAAGGCTTTTGCGTAGTCAATGTTTTTAAATTTGTAAACCGCCCAGAGTAGACCCTTGGTCTAGATGGGCGGGATAAAAATCTAATGAATAAATAAATAAATAAATAAATAAATAGATGTTTTTCTGGAACTCTCTGGCTTTCTCCATAATCCAGCGCATATTAGCAATTTGGTCTCTAGTTCCTCTGCCCCTTCGAAGTCCAGCTTGTACTTCTGGGAGTTCTCGGTCCACATACTGCTGAAGCCTACCTTGTAGGATTTTGAGCATAACCTTGCTAGCGTGTGAAATGAGTGCAATTGTACGGTAGTTGGAGCATTCTTTGGCACTGCCCTTCTTTGGGATTGGGATGTAGGCTGATTTTTTCCAATCCTCTGGCCACTGCTGAGTTTTCCAAACTTGCTGGCATATTGAGTGTAGCACCTTAACAGCGTCATCTTTTAAGATTTTAAATAGTTCCACTGGAATGCCATCACCTCCACTGGCCTTGTTGTTAGCCATGCTTTCTAAGGCCCACTTGACTTCACTCTCCAGGATATCTGGCTCAAGGTCAGCAACCACACTATCTGGGTTGTCCGGGACATCCAGATCTTTCTGGTATAATTCCTCTGTGTATTCTTGCCACCTCTTCTTGATGTCTTCTGCTTCTGTGAGGTCCCTACCATTTTTGTCCTTTATCATGTCCATCTTTGCACAAAATGTTCCTCTAATCTCTCCAATTTTCTTGAACAGATCTCTGGTTTTTCCCTTTCTATTATTTTCCTCTATTTCTTTGCACTGTTTATTTAAGAAGGCCCTCTTGTCTCTCCTTGCTATTCTTTGGAAGCCAGCATTCAATTTTCTGTAACTTTCCCTATCTCCCTTGCATTTTGTTTCCCTTCTCTTCTCTGCTATTTGTAAGGCCCCGTTGGACAGCCACTTTGCTTTCTTGCATTTCCTTTTCTTTGGGATGGTTTTTGTTCCTGCCTACTGTACAATTTACAGTGGTGCCTCGCTAGACGATTGCCTCGCAGGACGAGGAAATCGCTAGACGATGCCTTTTTGCGATCGCTACTGCGCTTCGCAAAACGATGGTCTCCTATGGGGAATTTTCGCTAGACGATGAGGTTTCCCCATAGGAATGCGCCGACTAGTGGTCAAAAGCTGTCAGTGCATTCCGACGGGGACCCGCACTCGCTAGACGATGTTTCCCTATGGGAGATTTTCGCTAGACGACTGAGTTTTCCCTTGGAACGCATTGAAGAGATTTCAATGCATTCCAATGGGAAAACGTGCTTCGCTAGACGATGTTTTCGCTAGACAGCGATCTTCGTGGAACGGATTAACATCGTCTAGCGAGGCACCACTGTATTTATTTATTCATTTATTGGATTTATACCCCGCATCATCTGGCAACCAGGCCACTCTGGGCGGCTAACAACAAGACAAACAACACAATATCAAAATACAATGTTACGAGCCTCCAACCATAGTTCTTCAGGTACTCTGTCCACCAAATCTAGTTCCTTAAATCTGTTCTTCACTTCCACTGTGTATTCATAAGGGATTTGGTTTAGATTATACCTGACTAGCCCAGTAGTGATTCCTACTTTCTTCAGTTTAAGCTTGAGTTTTGCTATAAGAAGCTGATGATCAGAGCCACAATCAGCTCCAGGTCTTGTTTTTGCTGACTGTATAGAGCTTCTCCATCTTTGGCTGCAGAGAATATAATCAATGTGATTTCGGTATTGGGGGGAAATGCACTGATTTTCTTCCATGCTGATATAGAGCCATGAGTCCTTAATCATTGCCAATCCATATAGTGAGTGTAGTGGAAGAATAGTATCTGTACACCATCAAATCCAGTTTTTCATTCTGTATATCCACTGGTATGGTCTGTGGGTTCTGTTTACCTTTGGTCTGTGTTGCTTTTGTTTACCTTTGGTCTGTGAAGCTGGGAGCAGGAATCTGAAATAGAAACTTTCCTCCACCATATGATAAAAGTTTTTTTTCCCCTCCTTCCTGATGTGGGAGTGATAGAAGATAGTTTCTTCAAAATATATTGTAAATGAAATAGGAATAAACAGAAGGAATAGTAACTAGTGTAGGTGACTAAACTGGAACTGTCTTAAATTCAGAACCCAGTATTGATAGCGGAGGTGGTGTCTTAATTGCAATGTCAAGCAAATTCACCATATATAAACTGTAAGCCCCATCTTTGCTGTTCTTCTGCAGGCAAGCAAAGACCTTTCTTTTCAGGCAGGCTTTTCTTTAATGACTGGTGGTCTGAGAGGGGTTTTAAATGGACTGTTCTGCTCTGTTGTTTGAAATGTGTTTTAATACTGATCTTAGTTACCATTTTATTATAATACTTGTTTAATTCTTTTTAAATATTTGTATACTTATACTGCTTTTAGCTTTTAAATACTGTTTTAATGATGTAAGCCGCCTTGGGTCCTTTCGGTGAGAAAGGCGGGATAGAAATATTTTTAATTAATTAATTAATAATAAATAAATAAGCTCCTTCCTCTTATGTTGGAAAAATTTGAATAGCATCACCAACCAGGGGATCTGGAGATTAAGTCAGTGGCGACAAAGATAAGGGTGAAGTCACTATGCAGAATCTTCATTGGAAGGGTTAGAACACAATTATATCAAACTGACCTTTCCAATGAAGAGATTGAGCCAGGGACACAGGTTAGTCAGGTGCTGCTATCAGAGCCAAGAATAGAGTACAAGGATTGAGTTGGAAAATTGTTTCCTGTACCAAGAGCAGGTGTTGATCACAATGGCACTGGTGGAAGGAAGGGGCAGCTGATGAAGGCCACATCAGGGGAAAAAACATACTGAGACAGATGATAAGGAAACTGGTATTGAGTTTGACCTTGATATCAAGGAGTTGCGGGATAATGATGGTAATAAACCCAGTAGTACACAGAAGAAGGAGAATAACAGTATTAAGATGATCTATGCTAAGTTGGGGGTTGTCAGGAACCGAATCTCCCTATGGAGCATGGATCCTTCGGTCAGGGAATCCCTCAGCCACAAAACTACCACCTTTACGCTGGGGCAAGTCCTCAACCTCCAGCAGTGTGTAGCCTTTGTGCCTAGAATAAGCCTGACCTTAAAAGAACACTTTACTTTTACTCAGTACTTTGCAAGTACAGACACATGGGCTTTGTAGTTCCTTAGAACTCACAACAGCTCAGTTAATTAGGACTTCTCTGGTAACTAGTCAATGGCCATTACCACTCCTCTGGATTTAGCCAAACCCTGCTGATCCAAGAGACCATCCTTGATGAAGACTTTTATAATTAATTTTTTATTAAGAAAATATATCCGTCGCGTGGGTTCGATCTTACGACTACTGGTCTTCTGACCCTGCAGCACAGAGGCTTCTGCGGTTTAACCCACAGCGCCACCACGTCCCTAAGAAAATATATAGTTTCACAGAAACAGTTTGTTTTTGCTCAAGCATAGCATAAAGAACATGTTCAAAAGAATACACAGTTAAATACAACAACTAATTCCCATTAAAATAACAAACACTAAACTGGGCTAAGGTGGGCTAGCCCCACCTACTTCTTTCCCTTACTTACATTCTCTTTCTCCTCCAAGCCACATACTCAAACCATCAATCCATCATCTTGGATCTCGAATAGAACAAGAACTCCACAAGAAGTTCACAAGAATCTCTCCCACATAACCCATTGTCCATTTTCTACATTACTCGGACCTCCTTCTTCTTGACCATAAACCAATCAACTCAAAGAGGTGTAACTATCCGTTACACCCACAATTCTCATGAAGATGCAGGTGGTTTATCTCCATTCCAATTAGAAAAGAATTTGTTGGGTCTGTGCTCTCTGCGCCTCCCGTCCTTGTCCGCTTATCAGGATTCACGCTGTACCAGGCTGGCTGTAAATTAAGAAAAACAACCTCTCTGCCTTTCTCACATTCCCATGTCTTCCGTTCACTTTTAAAACCTAACAGACTCAATTTTCTCTCTTTCTCATTGACTACAATTCCCATTTTCCTTTAATCTCTGACTACAAGTCCCATTCTCCTTCAATTTCATGACAGGGGTGATCTATGGTAAGTCTCCCAAATATTGAGATTGAGAACTGTATCTCCAATCTGCCTCCCATCAGTATCAAGCAGAATTTGCTGAAGAGGCACAGTGCAGGAAATGATCTCTTTTGCATTGATATAGGGAATGGTCTGCCCTCCAGTGATGTGGCATCTCACCTGGATGAGAGACAACCTGAACTGCTCTCCGCATAGGTTCTGTTTCTGATTTGTCCTTCAAAGAAACAACCAAGGCATACAAGATAATCAGTATAGTGTAGGCCAGCTCCAGCCTGAAATTTTCCCAGGACCACCATAAGGCTTCACATATTTTAGGTCCTGAGATCACAGTCAGAATAGAGACATGAAATGCTATTGGAGTCCAAACCACCTTCAGGGAATCTGACAGAAGACAGAAACCTGTCATAGAATTAACTTTATTTATTTATTTTTATTTATTTATTTACAATATTTTTAGCCACGCCATTACCAATGGTCTCTGAGCGGCGTACAACAATATTAAAACATTAGAAAAACATTAAAACCATTAAAAATTCCCAATATTATAATAATATTCTATATTAAAACAGTTAATTTATCATTAATAAATCCTGCTGCTCATATGGACAACTAAAGGATACTATTTAGTTAAAATGCTGGCTAAACAGAAAGGTCTTTGCCTGGCGCCGAAAAGCCAAAAGTGTCGGAGCCAGGCGGATCTCTATAGGGAGGGCGTTCCAAAGTTGGGGGGCAACAGCTGAGAAGGCCCTATTTCGACATGCCATACCCCTCACCTCTTTCAGGGATGGCACCTTCAGAAGGGCCTCCTGGTCTGATCTTAGAATATGGGCAGGCTTGTATTATCAATGTTCTTGCTTTTATTTTTTGCTTTCTTATTTTTTGAGAGAGAAGAAGGTAGATGCCCAAACATTTTCTTTGTCCCTGTACCCCCAAGTACTGCAATATCAGAAAAAGGGAAGATAACATGGAAACCATATCTGACATCGTCTCCATTAATGTTAAGATAGCTGACCCAAGAGTTCTCAAATTTGAAGTTCTCAGTGTTGAAGGTTTTGGTATCAAAGCCTTAAATTTCGAAGAAATGACATACAGCGAAGGAACCAGCTAAAGAGCTTTAGCAAAAAAGTTTGCAAATCAAGGATGACACTGTAAACAAAGGCTTACCAAGAGCAACTTGATCTGTTGCCTTTAGGAACTGTTCCCAACAACACAATCTGAATCATGAGTAACGATTTTTAAGACCAGATTTCGTGAAGATATTACCAATAGTGCATTGCTGAACTATATGGATTTTGTCCAAATAGAAAAGGCAATGGGATAACCTTCTCCCATAATCAATGCTTTAAAAAAAAAAGGACATAGGCTGCGGCAAAGCCCATCAAGAAACAGAAAAACGTGACAAAATAAGCATGAATTATGTACCCTAAACCCCACATCCTACATATAAAAGATGCTGGCTGGTTAGCTCAATGAGTTAAGTATCTTGGGAGTTTAATTCCCCACTGTGCATCCCAGAGGAGCCAGCCTGTGTGGCTCTGGGCAAGCTGCACAGTCCCAGGATGCCCCCAGAAGACGACAATGGAAACCACTTCTGAGTACTATACTCTCTACCTAGAAAATATATTCTATTTAGTTTTGTAATTGTTGTTGATTTGAAGCAACAGAGAAGAGAAACTACAGGAGCCTTGCTCTTGCCATCTGTTGGTTGGAGTCTATATTGCAATGTACCATATTTCTCCTATTGCTTAAGGCAGTGGTTCCCAACCTTGGGTCCCCAAATGGTCTTGGACTACAACTCCCAGAAATCCTGGCAAGCACAGCTAGTGGTGAAGGCTTTGGGGAGTTTTAGTCCAAGAACATTTCGAGAACCATGGTTGGGAAGCACTGAAGGGAAAAGGATATCTAGCTCCACTTCGCACTAAACTCCATCACATGGGGCATATAAGGGACTGCCACTAATTAACAGATCCTTGAATTAATTGCATACATTTCTATTGATTTACCTGTACCAGGGCTGGGCATCTGGAGCCTTCAACTGAAAGCAGTCCTAGCCAATAGCAAGGTATTATTTTAGACTTTCCAAGTCCAAAAACATCTGTAAAGCCTTGGCTGTTTACTCCTGATCTCAAACTTGGGGTGAAGTAGGAAGATCTAGACATATATCATTGAGAATTTGTCTATGCTGCTACTCTATTTCCACCACACTTTTGTTTAATTTGATATTGTATTGTTGTTCCCATCACAGGTCTGGTGTAAAGTGGAGGAAAATTGGCTTTGTACTCAAATACCCAAATAGGAATCCCAGAATTTCCTAATGTGATCTCAGGCCAGAATATCATAGAAGAAGAACCCCTAAAACAGTAGTTTCCAAATATGGGTCCCCAATTTTTGGACTAAAGCTCCCAAAGGCTTTACTGGTTGGGGTTTCTGAAATATGTAATCCAACAATGTTCCCTAGCACCAAAATTGAAAGAATGATGAAAATTTATCAACAATTTTATTGCAGAAGGTAAACATCTCCATTTCTTCAACAACATTGTTTATGATCTCTGTCAGAAAGCAGTCTTAGCAAAACCCAATATTAAGATTTGTTTTAGCTCCTTTCCATTAAAAAACGTATATTACTAATTAGTTACGAACTCCGGGAGGCAGTGGAAGACAGGAGGGCCTGGTGTGCTCTGGGTCATGGGGTCACGAAGAGTTGGACATGACTTAACGACTAAACAACAGCAACGAACTATGAAACCATCCACTAGGTATTAATGGAACTGAACAACTGAACATAAAATTGTTCCCTCTGATCTCATTAATATTCTTATCCCACCACCCATCACAACCACCAAAAAACGGAAATAATGGAAATTGTTAGGTGAAACACTTTACACCTGGTGAACCTGGGCTATAATTTTGGCTCCATCCACTTCACCCTTCTGTCCAATATTAAATTATCCCCAATTTCCTTTTCCCAGATGAAATTCTTATAATATATAAGCTGGCAAGAAAAGGGCACATAGATAGTCAGGGATATTTCTGTAAAACAAAATGATTAATAGCGGAACCACTGAGAAGCAAGTTACAAGATTTGCAACCCTTTTGATCTCAAGTACAGCAAGTATGTGGCTTTTTGAACACTACACAGAAGAAGGCAGATCCTCCAAGACTGTAATCTTTATGTGTAGTTTTAGTAGACACCACTAAAGGCCAAGTTTTTATGCTGTATAGATAGGTAATTCAGGAAAAGTATGAAGACAGTGTAGGTTCTAACATGGGAAACAGACCTTAATCTACCATACATCAGTTCCAAAGGGAAAGGTTCTGAGTTCCACCTCTGTTTAAATTCACATTAGCCCAGCTGAAGAAGAATGCATTAAAAATACTTCATAGATGGCATTTATCACCAACCAAACTGGACAGAATTAATGAACAGCTATCTTCAAAATGCTGGCATACCTATGCAAAAAAGATTCCTTTGTTTATGTGTGATTTCTATGCCCTGTATTCAAGCATTTTTAGGAACAAGTATGTACGTTCCGGTTGTAATGACAGATCAGCAAATACATTTTAACACAGAGTTGCTGTTACTGTGTGTGTAGATAGGTAGAAATGAAAGTCTCCTCCATAAGGACCTGATCTTACTTCTTTTAGCTGCTGCACATTTAGTAAGCACTAAGAAATGGAGGGCACTTAAGGGATTTCGCCTCAGCAGATGGTCTGAATGCATTTGGACAATAAGGCTGTCAGAGAAGTTGACATACATTATAAAATTAACAAAAGGTTAATCCAAAAAAATACTTTTTCTTTACTGTTCGGTACCCAATTATTACATACCTGAGTAAAGAATCCTTAAGATTTAGCTCTCTGATTCATCATGGAAAATTCTGGACTGGAGATCATTAGAGTCAAAGAAGTCTCCACTTAAAACATGAAAGTTATTCTTCAGGCCCTCAAACTCTACTGCACAATGCCTGTAAAATCAGGATATTAAAAAAAATTGGCATTAGGTTCGGATTTTGCAGTAACATTTTATTTATTGACAAAGATAATATGCTCACCAACACTGGCCCACTACTAATACAGAGACAATATTTATTTAAAATATTTTTACACTGCCTTTCTCCTTTTTACACTGCCTTTCTGCCTTTCGCCTTCCACTCTAAAACTGGTGCTGTTAAACGCCAGGTCTGTGTCCAATAAATCCCAGATTATTCACGACCTTATTCTGGAGGAGGATGCAGACCTGGCGTGCATAACCGAAACTTGGATGGGCGGGGAAGGGGGAGTTCCCTTGACCCTTGCCTGTCCTTCTGGTTATGCTGTCCAGCACCAGGGTAAACTGGAGGGGGGGGGAGTAGCCATTGTTTACAGAAATACTCTGGAGGTTATTAGGCGCTCCTCGGTGGTGAAGCCAGGTCTGGAGGCCCTCCACGTGTTGATTGGGGCCAGGGATGGTATTGGGATCTTGCTGGGTTACCGCGCTCCCCGCAACCCAGCCACCTCCTTACCGGAGCTGGCCGACTTTGTCTCCGCGGCACTGTTGGAGTCCCCGAGACTTTTGGTCCTGGGTGACTTCAACGTTAATGCGGAGGCAGAGATTTCCGGTCCAGCTCTTGAGTTCTTGGAAACCATGGCTTCCTTGGACATGTCCCAATATGTCAACGGCCCCACACATGTGGGAGGACATACGCTAGACCTGGTGTTCTCCACTGAGCGGAGCGAGTGTGGTCTGATGGTGACGGACCTTGGTTCAGTCCCCTTGTCATGGTCAGATCACCACCTAATAAAATGTAACCTCTCAGTGGCTCTCCCTCTCTGCAGGGAGCATGGACCTATTTTAATGGTCCGCCCTCGAAGGTTACTGGATCAATCACGATTCCAGGATACCATGAGAGGGATTCCAGCTGATCTGTCTGGTGCTCCTGTCGAGGCTCTGGTAGACGGTTGGCTTGCTGCCGCCACTAGGGCTGTAGACACGATCGCTCCTAAACACCCTCTCCGGCGCAGAGCTCGGCCAGGGTCCTGGTTTAACTAGGAGCTGCGAGCTATGAAGCGAAATAGGAGACAGCTAGAGTGCAGTTGGAGACAGGAACCGACGGATTATAATAAGAAAGCTGTCAGGATCGCGACTAACCATTACCTTGCCAAGGTGAAGGCTGCTAGACGATCACACTTCGCTGACCGGATAAGCGAAGCTTCAAATCAGCAGGCGGAACTTTTCCGTATTGTTTGCGATCTATCCGGAATTGGTCTAGGTGACGGGCCTCCTACTAATATCTCACCTGACCAATTTGCAGCATTTTTAAAATCTAAAGTGGAGGCCATCCGCCGGGATCTTTCTCCTTTTTTACAGTGGATCGAGCAGAGATGTCCAGTGCTCTGCCTTGCCCAGTGAGTCTTGAATTTTTTTCAGCCTGTGACGCCAGATATGGTGGACAAAGCGCTTGATCGCTGCCGGGCCACCACCTCCTCCCTTGACCCTTGCCCGGCCTGGCTAATCAAAGTAGCCAGGCCTGTAACAACGGAATGGGCTACTGTGATGATTAATGGGTCTCTCCAGGAGGGCAAGGTTCCCCTCGCCCTCAAGGAGACACTCATTAGGCCCATTAGAAAGAAACCAAATTTGGCGGCGGACGATATTGGCAATTATAGGCCCCATCGCCAATGTTTCTTTTCTTAGTAAAGTGGTCGAGAGGGTGGTGGCTGATCAGCTTCAGGCTCTTTTGGATGAAACCAATGCCCTGGATCCCTTCCAGTCGGGCTTCAGGCCGCGCCACGGCACAGAAACGACACTGGTCGCACTGTTGGATGACCTGCTGAGGGAGGCTGACAGGGGCAAAATGTCCTTGTTGGTCCTCCTCGATATCTCAGCCGCCTTCGATACCGTCGACCACGGTATCCTCCTGGGGAGGCTCTCCGAGCTGGGAATCGGTGGCCTGGCGCTTGCCTGGCTCCGATCCTACTTGGAGGACCGCCCTCAGAGAGTTCAGCTTGGGGAGAGTGTCTTAGCCCCGTGGAGTCTCAATTGTGGGGTTCCGCAGGGTTCGATCATCTCCCCAATGCTGTTTAACATCTATATGAGGCCGCTGGGTGGGGTCATCAGGGGGTGTGGAGCCTCGTGCCATCAGTATGCTGATGACACCCAGCTCTACATCTCCTTTTCACCTACTTCAGTGGATGCCGTTCTGTCCCTTCAGCGTTGCCTGGAGGCTGTACTGAAATGGATGCAGGAGAATGGGTTGAGGCTGAACCCGGACAAGACGGAGGTCCTGAGGGTGGGTGGCCCCTCCACTGGCAGCTTGGGAAACTCCCTCTCTTTTGGGGGGGTGACTCTCGCCGCAAAGAGTGAGGTTCGCAGCTTGGGAGTACATCTGGACCCGGCACTCACCATGGAAACCCAGGTGGCGTCAGTGGTCCGCTCCGCCAATTACCATCTGTGGCGGATTGCCCAGCTGCGTCCCTATCTTGATGGTGGGGCCCTCACCACTCTGGTCCATGCGCTTGTAATCTCGAGATTAGACCACTGTAATGCGCTCTACGTGGGGCAACCTTTGAGATTGATGCGGAAGCTTCAAATGGTGCAGAATGCGGCAGCCAGATTACTTAGTGGAACGAGAAAATTCCAGCATATCTCTCCCATTCTGGCTGCTTTGCATTGGCTGCCCATTCGTTTCCGCATTGACTTCAAAGTGTTAATGATGACATACAAAGCCCTAAACGGTTTAGGACCTCGATACTTGGCAGAACGCCTTCTCCCACCTAGATCTACTCGAGTCACTCGCTATAGCCAGGAAAGACGGCTGAGGGGCCTGATGCCGAGAGAGGCCCGGAAAGAAAGAACAAGAAACCGGGCCTTCTCGGCAGTGGCCCCTCGACTTTGGAACACCTTGCCATCAGAGATCTGCCTGGCACCCTCGCTGGGTGTTTTCAAGAGCCAATTAAAAACTTGGCTCTTTAGGCAGGCCTTCCCTCCTGCCAGTACTTGATTCTTACTTTTCTTGGTTTTTTGTTGTTTATCTTCCCATCTTGATTATATTATTATTGTAGAATTTAATAGTTGTTTTTAAATCTGTTTTGTGCACAATATATTGTGAGCCGCCCTGAGTAGACTCCTGTCTAGAAGGGCGGGATAAAAATCTAATAATAAATAAATAAATAAATAAATAAATAAAATAAAAAAGACCCAAGGCAGCTTACATAATTAAAAAGACAATATTTAAAAAGCAATATTTAGATCTAATGGGTTGGAATCAGACTAAAGTTGCAATCCTATACGTATGCACTTACCTGGTCTTAAGTACCATTTAATTTATGGAGCTTCATTTGTGAATAGAAATCATGAGTAGAATTACACTATTACTTCATATTAAAAATCAATGGGACTTAAACAATTATTAATTTATCCTTTCAGTGCAATCTAGTATATTCAAATAATCTGTAATACAATATTACACAAATCTATACAGAGATAAGTCACATGAAGTTCAGTGAAGCTTATTCCTTGCTTATTCAGTGCTTCTATTCAAAATCAATTTTGTTTTTATGTTATTTTTAGGATGCATTCTTGGAATTCCAAAGATAAAATGTTCTATAACAATTCAATACATTTCAATAAATTCAAAAAATTCAATAAATTCAACATGTCAATAAAAATTAAAATCCAGAATAAGAGACTTGCCTTTTAAAAAGTTGTACAATAGCTCTAGTCACGATACAATTGTGACTTATTAATTCTTCTGCAAAGAATTAATAGTGGAGACTATGCTTTTTCTTTTCATTTTGGCAACCTTTTTCTTATGGCTATTATTTACTGATGCCGCAGTTGTATTACCATTTCTACTGGCACTTTTTACCAAAGTGGACATTTAAGATTGGCTACTATAGCATGAAAATGATTGTTTTTTAACTTTCCTATCCCCAATTAAGGTAGGGCCAGCTTTTGACTCATATCCGATCCTGGAATGTGTTTCTGAAATGAAAACTTAAACCCATACACCAACTGTTCATTGGGGTAGAAGAGTAACATCTTGAAGTATGCAGGACCTGTCACTTTTAGAGGCAGGCTGAAATGGCAACTTCTCTTTTGTAAGCGGCTGTGGTTCTTTTGAGGTTTTTCTTGTTTTAGAGAAATTGGGGAGTCAAAGGAGTTTTGTAGCTATTGACTCTTTGCTTTGTTTATTTACATAGTAGTTTTTTAAAACATATCTGAAGTTTATGGTGAAGCCAGAATATTTTTCCATCACTGGCATCTGTGTGTTTCTATGTTTTGAAAGAGAGAATTTTTCAAAAGATAAAAGACTTTGACTTAAGGATGGAACTAAAATGTTAGGGTTGAAGTTATTCTCCCTAATGTAAATACAGCTAAACACATCAAGTAAACACAAGAGGTGAGTACCACTTTATAATTTTCTAAAAAGGAAAACAGCTTGACTTTCCTAGGCCCAAGCCTAGCAAATGCAAACACTTTTCTTTCCCCAAATACAGATCAACTGTACTGGTGTGTGGCGTTCACCCTTATTATGCTAAATAGGTTATGCATTATTCATGTTCTATGCTGATGTGGTTGAGAGGTGGGGCCACCAGAGAGGTTAAAAGGCGGAGCCTGAGAGAAGGAGGAGAGTTCAGTCAGAGTTAGAGAGAGGGAGATAGTTGGGAGATCTGAGGTGTGAGTAGTCTGTGGAGTGAATAGTAACTGGTGAGATTTAAATAGAAGATTGATGCTTGATGAACCTGAAGTAAATACTTATGAATGATTAAAGAAACATCTGTAATTAATAAACCTGTTTTAAGAAAAAGTGAAAACTGAATGGACCTTCATCTTTCCTGAGTAAAGTACATTGATTTAGTGATCAACTGGTGGCAGCGTGTGAAAAGGTGTTTGGTTTGCCTTCGTGTGCTCAGTGTTTGGAAGAGAAACGGGCCACGAGGGTCAAACGTCACATGGTGCAATAATCCTGTAGTGGCGGGGCTTTGGCCAATCACCTGCACTCCCAGGCCACACAAGACCCACCGGCTGGCAGGGGCAGGCATGGGACACGCTGGGTTCTGATTTCCAAACAGTGGCCAGCAGCCCGCCCTGCTCCCTCCTGGGGGGGGGGGGGTTGTGACGGACAGCTCTCAGGTTACTCCTGTCAGTCAAGTTAGAGCTCTGGTGTGGGAGCCTATGACATGACAGGAGGGGCGGAACCAAGAGAATAAAAGGAGACAAAAAGACAGTTAATGACAGTTTAAGGCAGTTAGGGCCATGGTTGTGTTAGAGCAGGGGTCTCAAACTCAATTTACCTGGGGGCCGCTGGAGGCAGAGGCTGGGCCGCATCAGGTTTTCCACAAGAAAAGCTTTGTTAAAAAAATTCCAATCTTCTCAAATCTCTTTATTTTTATTTTTTAACACAAAATAAGATTAAAAAATAAATAAACAAATTAAGAATTAATAAGAAAATAAATCAATCAATCAGTAATAAATAAATAAAATAATGAAAATAATGAAAATAATAATAACAACAACAACGGGGAAGGGGAAGCCGGAGCCTCTCGCCGCCGCCGGCTGTGTGTTGTGGGGGCGAGGCGGGGAGGAGGAGGAGGGCGGGAAGGAGGAGTGGGGACCGGGGCTCGGGCTATGGCACTTGGCCGGTGGTGGGGCAGCGGCCGGTGCCGGGCCAAGTCTCGTTGCCGGGGGCGGCGGCGGCGGCTCTGCGCGCGGGGCTCCCGCCAACTCCCCGAGTTGCCCCTTTTCCTCCTGTCGCCCGCGAAGTGGAGGGCGGGCCTCTTGGCCGCTCTGCCATGACCTCCCGGCCACCTCCGGGCAGGGCTCACCTCTTTCCTCGCCGGCGGCAGCCCCAGCGCTGTAACCTCACCTGGGCAGCCGAGGGGCCTGGCGGGGGTGCCGCCGCGGGAGCGGCCACGATGGGAGCTGCCGGAGCCAAAGCAGCAGCACCATCAGCAGCAGCGCGGCCATTGAGCTCGGCGGGGCTCTTTTCCCCTTGACTCTGGTGCGCCTGTGTCTCTGTCTCTCGCTCACTCGCTCAGTTTCTCTTTTTTTTCTTTTTTGGAAAACTGATCTTTGGCTCTCGGTGTGAAAGTGATTTGAATTTGGCTCGGCGGGGGCCACAAACTATCGTCCGGCGGGCCGCAATTGGCCCCCGGGCCGCATGTTTGAGACCCCTGTGTTAGAGAGAAGAAAAGTAGAGAGATAGGAATAGGACAAGTCTTGGAAAGTTTATGTGGTCAAGAAGTGAATGAATTAAAAGTGATAATAAAATAAACTGTTTGACTATAGTAACATTGTGATTAAAGAAAATCTAACTAAGCAAGCATATCAAGCAGAATGCGGCGGCCAGACTCCTTAGTGGAGTGAGAAAATACCAGCATATCTCTCCTATTCTGGCCGCATTGCATTGGCTGCCCATTCGCTTCCGCATTGACTTCAAAGTTTTAATGCTTACTTATAAGGCCCTAAACAGTTTAGGACCTCGATATTTGGCGGAACGCCTACTCCCACCAAGGTCTACCCGGATCACCCGTGCGAGTCAGGAGGTGAGGCTGAGGAGCTTGACGCCGAGGGAGGCCCGTAGGGAAAGAACAAGAAATCGGGCCTTCTCGGCGGTGGCTCCTCGCCTCTGGAATAATCTTCCTCTGGAGATTCGTGCCGCCCCTACACTGGGTATCTTTAAAAATCAATTAAAAACATAGATGTTTATACAGGCCTTCCCTCCAGTCAATACCTGATCTTTTTATCTTTTCTATTTATCTTTATTTTTTGTTTTATAATCGTTATGGAAATTGTTTTTGTAAAAATTTTGTGATTTTATCTGTTGTTTTATGTTGTTTGGAAGCCGCCTAGAGTGGTCGCAAGACCAGATAGGCGGGGTATAAATGAAATAAATAATAATAATAATAATATCTCAAATCAAAAGAATATTAATGAATGAATAAAATAAGACCATCCTTGATTTACATATGTGATTGAACTATTTTCTTATGAATAAATATTGTTACACTTTACAACAGAGAGTTATTATTCCTATTTGGTACATAGAGGAGATTCTCCTCTGGTGGCAGCGTATAAAAGGTGAAAATTATAAGTAGCACCCAAAGGCCAATCTGGGAGTTAAGGAAAACAAACAGAGGAGCTACAGGGGTGTACAGAGAAGGTTGGGGGACACCAGTGGCAGCTGGCTGGATAGCTCACTCAGTCAGGTATATGGTTGAGAGTTCAAGTTCTCTCTTTATCTCCAGGGAGAAAAAACAGCCTGTGTGACCTTGGGCAAGCTGCGCAACAGTTAGGAAGTTTTTCCAGATATACAATATTGTGAGTGTTCCTTACTTGCTAACAACGCCAGTTTCTTTGAAAGTTCATTTCCAATGCTACTGACACACTCTTTCCCCCATCTCACTAGGTCCGCAGCACCCCACAACCCGGTACATTTGTGGCTGAAAGCCAGTAGTTAGTTACCACTAGAGTAGGCCGAATCCATGGGGATTTGCTAAGTCAACTCTTGTGTATTTCAGCCCCTGTATATACTGTAAACCTGTGGCCTATCGTGTTAAATGTGTCTGAAGAAGCACATTTTACTTAACAAAAGCTCACAATAAAATACGTTTGTCTTAGAAGGTGCCCCAAACACGTATTTTCCTGTCTTTCTTACATCTATCCAGCAATGAGTCCAATTCACAACCAAATAAATGTGTAAGAACAGAGCTGGAACTTCTAGCAATTCGCTTCTGTCCCGCAAATCAACCTAGAAGAATCCTTTATTCAGGGAGGCGTTTGTACTAAGGATGCCGCAGAGTCCCTAGGGCAGAGCTCACAAACGCTTCTCCTTTTAGCCCAGCAGAAGCGCCACCATTCTTCTTTTCCCTCAGCATCTCCCGGGATTACATAGAGGCTAAAGCGAGGGGCGATACTTGCCGCCCTACTATATATATATTTTTTAAATCTCTGAGCGGGAGACTGTTCTTAACGTAAAAGGGATCCTCCACGTTCAAAGATCTCCCCGCCGCTCCTTTCCCGCCCGGCTCTAGGCAGCCACCTTCCCACAACCCCGCCTCAACGCAGAGTCGAGGAGGAGCAACGTGGAGGACGGGCCTTTTTTTTCTTCTTCTAAAGCAGGGAACGGTTTCAGGAGGACACGCCGGAAGCCGCGCCAGGCCTCGGCCGGCCTGGACGTACAAGCAACGTTGCTGGAGGAGTCGATGAGTGAGTGCTGAGCCCTGTCGCCGCTTTTGCCGTTCTCCAGCCCTGGCGGGGGTCTGAAGGTGAGTACGGGCCTCCGCCTTTCTGCGTATTGGCTCTTCCGCAGGGGGAAGCGGGAGCCGGTGCCTGTGTTTTGGTCGCCATGCTATATAGGCTACCTGGTGGTTTCCTCGCGGCATGCTCAGGTCGAGGCGGCTGAGGCGAGGGCTCTTAACGGAAAGCTCTTTGGGCGGCTTCACACGTGTTCGATGCGTGTTGAGCGCGAGGTATAGGTCAGCCCTGTGGGAGTCCGCCGAATGGTCCTCCACTGGTTGTATTTGCTGAACATATGGCTGACTAGCCTACACGTGCGAGCCGCCTGTAGTTGCCTTTTTGGGTGGGGAGAGACGGTTATGTGTTATATTCATTTTGCTGTGTTATGTAGTTTCCTTTCTTCTGAGTGCAGGTAGAGGAGAGAGAGTAATTACTGTGTGGGATAAACAACAAGGAGTCCTGTGGCATCTTAAAGATGTTTTGTTGATTATACCCGCGTTTTCAGTTCCGTCGAAGAAACAGACTGAAGTCTGTGATTATCCACTATTGTGTTAAATGAAACTTCGTCATCTTAAAAGTGGCACAAGATTCTTTTTTGTTGTTTTGCTCCAACATGCTAACAGAAAAATCGAAAAATCTGTGTGCAAAGTTAGTATTGGGTTGACCTCATCTTGTAGGCTAGGGCTCCAGGACTGTGGTTGTCCAGTTTGGGACCCCAGTTCTTATCCACTTGGCTAGTGGGAAGGGATAATGAGTATATGGATCATCAGTATATGGATAGTATCAAATTTCTCAGGCCTGGGTTGGAAATCTGGGATTGAGATCCTGTCCTGGATTGGAATCATGTATCATGTTCATTAGTAGTACGTAATTGTAAGATAAAAACAGTGGGTGTATCATTAATTGAAAAGGGGGAAATTGGAGCGATCCAAAGACCTGTCTGGACCCTCCAAAATGTCCTGTCCTCAACTGCTCTGTTCAGCTCTTGCAGACTCAAGCTGTGGCTTCTTTTAGGGATCAGTCCATCTTGTATGTGGTCTTACGCTTTTCTGGCTGCCTTCAACCTTTTTCAGCATTTTCCCCCCCAGAGAATCCTGCCCTGTCAATCCTGCCTGAAGTAGGACAACCTCAATTTCAATATTTTTGCCTCCAGACATAGTTCAGTCTTGAATTGATCTAGGACCCACTTGTTTGTTTTTCTGGCAGTCCAGGGTATCTTAAAAACTCTCCTCCTCCAGCAGTACATTTCAAATGAATTAATTTTTTTCTTGGCAGCTTTCTTCACTGCCCAGCTTTCACACCCATGCATGATGTGAAAAGGTCACCATGTGTTGGAGACAATTTCACAGCACATAAGAACAACAACAAAAAATTGGTACTGCAGCAAGATCTTTTAATAAATGAAAATAGATGGCTTTTGTTGTACTGCCAGTGCCTGCTGCCACGCAAGGGTAACATGGTTTTCTTATTAGTGATTTTGGATAGGGAAGCAAAGTGCTATGCAATGTACACATATATATGGTAATAGAGAAACTTCAGATAAGACTAGCTGACACAGTCCTGCAGCCCACTTCATTTACACTTTATGTATGTGAATGCTCCCTTTATCTTCTAGTTTTAACAAGAAAACCATATTTTTCAAATAGTGTAATCAGAATATAAAATCCTGAGTTTTAGGGTAAACCTGAAAAAGTGGTACAAGTAACTTTCAGTTCTTTTAAATGTGCTGAATTGGATTGTTTGATCTATTAATAGATATTCAATATGGTCACAGCTTGTTATGCGTCTTTGGAATATATCTGCTTTCAGGTGAAGGAACTACTAACAGTCATGCTGACCTAAGAGACCTTCCAAAAGAAGTGTGCCTATGGGGCATCCTCTAACCATGTAAATGTAACAGAAATCTACAGAAGGTGTGAAAACTTGTCCCATCATTACTTATGAATCTATAATCTGTCATAAGTGACCAAATAATGGAAATAACTAATGTTTTGGAGCTATATATGGCCTTTCTTGTTGATGTGTAAATCCTAGGCATATTGTATATTCAGTGTTCTTTCATGTGGATCAAGATTATTGACTTTGAGCCTCTCTTGTACATCCATAGACTTCCTGACTAAATCTACTAACGCCAACACACGACCTTTTTTGAATGAGAAAATAGTGCAGGGATGGGCAGCATGTGACCCATAGGGACTTAATTGCTACAGCTTTGGACACCCCAGCTGCCCAGAAAATTATTTTGGGGGGGAAATGCTCGCTAAGGGGCATGGGCACAGTTATGGCATATTTGAATGTACCCCTGTCCCTACTCTCCATTTTTTTAAAAAACAAATTTTTGGCCACTAAATGGTATGAGTCTTTTTCAATGTTTTGAAAAAAAATGTTTGGGAAAATCTTTGGGGATGCGGTGTGGGTACAATCTTCTAGTGTCCAGGGATGTATGTGTGTAGGCTGCTTTGCTGCATGCAGAACTAGAAGGAGGAGCTCCAATGGTGCCCTTTTCCTTAGCTTGTTCCTAGTATATTAGGGCTGCAGTCCTATAGATCAGAGACAGGTAACTTGACACCCTTCAGATTTTGAACTGCAATTCTTAAAACCCCTGATTTGCTGGCTGAAGATGATGGGAGCTGAAACACACTACACACTATTTTGCCTATGCCTGCTGTGCATACATGGGAAGAGTCCCAGTGAGGGACTGCGTATTGTGAAACTTGCTGTTTTTTAAACATATATTGGAATATACTGCACTTCTGAGGAAGTTGACAGACACAAAGGAACATTGTTTTACTTATTAGTATGACATCATCTTGGTTCTTTTCTGCCTTATGTTAAGTTGCTCTTATTGCAGGTGGTCCTTGGTTTTGCTCTGGTTACACTACATTTTCTGCTAAGCTAAACTTGTAGAACAGGGGTAAGAGAGAGATTGGGGTCTCTTTTTGATGAACTTTTTATTTTTCAAACAAGAAATATAGAGTTTTTTTAAACAGAATCACAGTTAAGTAATTTTCTTAAATGCCTTTCTCATCCCTCTGTAATCATAAATCCTTGATAAATATGACCAAAGGAATAGTTCCAAGACTTAGGATAGAATATTTAGAGGGTTGGGAAAAGGTAAAAATACCTTTGAGGGGGAAAGAGGGAT
Source organism: Intellagama lesueurii (assembly GCA_037013535.1). Lineage (NCBI taxonomy): Eukaryota > Metazoa > Chordata > Lepidosauria > Squamata > Agamidae > Intellagama > Intellagama lesueurii. The sequence continues at coordinate 27,443,423 of JBAJHW010000003.1, forward strand.
TTTTTTAAAGAGAAAATCCGAGGATGTGGCAAATAAATGAAAAAATTATCTCTTTGAATGAGTTAAGTGCTTTCTAAGATACAGTTTTGCTTTCCCTGAAATCAGATTCTGTCAAGATATTTATGTAAATTTATGTAATGCACAACATTAGATAGTTCCTGTCTATACACTGATGCATGCAGTATACCAACCCAGGATGCATTTCTGAATAAATGCTGCTCTTATCTTCAGGAGGGGAACATACCAGGCCACCCTTGCCCTTGCCCTTTGGTGATCTTTGTTCTGGTGGTTTCCATTTTCAGCTTTTATTTTCCACTCTATTTCTCCTCTGGCATAAAAATGAAGATAAATGTGCTGAGTTATTTATTTAAAATTCTATCCCACTTTTCTTCAAAAGAAAAAAAAGATCGCTAGCAACAGATGTAAATCCATAAGATACAAAAAAGTAAAGTACTAAAGTAGCATTATGTGAGAAGCAACAGTAAAATATTTTTTAAGCATCCAGTTAAAGCTAGAACAATAAAGCAAACACCTACATCCAAGTATCTTCCTATAAAGGATGGATCTTGTGAATCACTGAAAGCCATTAAAGAAGGGGGGAATCAGATCTTAAAGGGGAGGAAATTTCTGAACAGAGTTTTAGGGACAGGTACAAAAAAGTTCTCATCCCAGCCAGACATTTTTCTGGGAGATGTTAGGATACATAGGAGGGATCACAGGATGTAGCCTAGGGATGCAGCAGTTTGTAGGTGTGTAGTACAGGGTGTATTGCCAATTAGCATATACAGAACAGTTCAGCCTGCACCTCTATGCTTATATGGGAGCGATTACCAGTGAATGAAGTAGGTCTTACTTCGATTAAACATATATGGCCTGTAAAAGTTATAAATATGGGAAAGAATACAACTGTGTATGTTTCAAATGTTGCTTTTTATGTCATTAAAGTACTAAGATAAGATCAGTTTGATAAAAAGCAGGAATGGCACACATTTCATCCCACCAGTTCATTTATCTATGGGGTGGGGGGCAAAAGAGCTCGCTCCACCATTCATTTTACATCTGTGCCATAGATATTTGGCATTTTGGAGAGAGTAACTTTAACCCCTTCATGTTGGTTTTTGGAAGGGAGTTATGGTTTGGCAGGCATGCTGCTTCTCTGGACACGGGGAGTGTCACTGGTGACAAGGTTCTGCTGACATAGAGGCCCCTGATGCTATATTAGTTTATCTACTGATTTGCATCTTTAAAATGTCTGGATTCTAAGCACATTCATTAGCTTGAACTTTGAGGAACTATCCCCATTCATCAACAGAGACTAAAAGGAGTACCAGCCTCCTACCTAAACATAGTTACAAGGTCATGCTTGTCATTACTATTTGCTATGAGTTATGATGTCTGTGCATAGACCACCTCAGTGTTACAGATCTTTGCTTCCCCTGGCTTATTTGATTGTATTATGCATTCTGTTTCCATCAAGAGTATGTAAAATCCTTGTAGACAGAACATTTCAAATATCCTTCATAAGCTACTGAAAACAGCACAAATACTGATTGCCTCATGGCATCTGTACAGGTGTACATCAGCACTGTATTATAGCAGTGTCGATGTACTTGTTCAGCTTGCAAAATATATTATCTCTTCCTAATTAATTTGTTGTAATCTTCTGTAACAGTACACCTTCTTATGATTTATTTTTACATTTGCAGTTTTGTGTCTGTCTATATGTCTTCTATCTTTAGCCAGTTAACCACCTGTAAAAAATGATAGCAGCCACCTCCTTATGGTTGAACACTTGTACCTCAACTGTTTCAATGGCTTTTTCCAAACCTGTGAATGTGGTTTCTATCTGTAGCCATTTCTCTGTCCGCATTAATTCATTGTAATGAACCTTTCATGAAGCTCAGGTTTTAGATGTTCCATGTCCAATGAGATATAAAGGATAATGGGCAGTGCACATAGTTGTAGATGTCTTGCTACAAAGAGGTCTGGCAATTATGATTCCATTGACCATAAGTATGGAAGAGAATCGACTTCATGTACATGTAATAATGAGCGTAATAGGACCTAACCTTGATAAAGCAGTACCGTGTTTCCCTGAAAATATAGGGTCTTGTATTAATTTTTGCTCCAAAAAATGCATTAGGGCTTATTTTCAGGGGATGTTTTATTTTTTTCATGTACAACAATCTACATTTATTCAAATACAGTCATGTCATCTTCTGGTTGCTGCACAATGGTGGAGGGTGGGGTTTCACTTAACTGGGGCTTATTTTTGGGTTTATATTACGAGCATCCTGAAAAATCACACTAGGGCTTATTTTCAGGTTAGGTCTTATTTTCGGGAAACAGGGTAGTAGAAGTAGTAGTAGTAGCTGTGTTGTTGTATTCAGGCAAGTGATGCGAGAATAGATGTCAAAGTCATATAAGCTGTCATGCCCTTAGGTAAAAGTATTTCCTTCACTTCCATACATATATGCCCTAAAAATGAGTGGAAACAGCTTTAGGGGACCATAACACAGTTGACATCTGAATCATCAATCAAGACAAGAAGAGTACATTAGTCTGCTTATCCAGAAAAACAGCATATACATATCTTGGCCATAGAGATTGGAAGCCAATCTGGATGGGTCCAAATACCTTCCCAGTTACATGATACAGCTGCTGACCTGCAGTGAATATTACACATTTTTCTCCTGTATGTTTATAATTAAGTGGTTTCTTCTTCAAAGCGTATTGAAGTTTGCACAAATTTCTTTTGAAAGGTCTTTTCAAAACAAAGTTTAATGAGGGATATATTATTTTTGCTGTGCATCTGGAAGCAGTTACATCACAGAAACACATAAGTTACAACACAGTAAGTTGAGTGCCTGTTTTTTTAAAATTCATTTTCAATGAAGGTAGGGGTTGGGGTGTGGGTACAAGGGGATAAGGAGGGAATGGATAGGGGTGGTGGGGTAAGGGTAAAATTCCAGAGGGTGAAAGAGTGTTCTTACATCCACTTACTTAGTTATGTTGAAAGGGAAATCACATAAATAAACGATCTAGCATTTTTTCCAGACTATTTATCTTTACAGCTCTCCCCATTCCTTTGGACCTTCTCATACTTCTAGTTGAGTGCCCGTTAATAGTGTAGTGCAGGGAAGCCTTGACTTCTGAGCTGCAGCTAATGGGTTTGTACTGAGCAGCTGCAACTGCATAGGATGCTAAGCTATTCCTATCTCCTCTGCATGTTTCCACCTCTAGTAGAACTTTAAGAAGACTAAAATCTTCCAGTTCTAATTTAGGTTAAGCAATATGAAGTATGTTGTTGAACCAGAAACTGTGGGTGCTCTTGAGCATGAAAGCAAGACATCTTCATAATCTGTGATTTGACACTGCCTTATTTCAACACCCATTGTTATGGTTAATCACAATTTGCCTGTGTTTGGACAATAAACAAAATTGCAATAAATCAAAATGGAATGGAAGAGAAGTGTCTGTGCATGAAACAATTGGGGAAACAAGGCTCATTTGCAAATTGTTAACTATATTTTAGCATTATGTTCAAACAAGTTCAGTATGTCCAAAAAAAGTAAGCCAAAAATACCTGCCTCCTACCAGGTATAGTTCTCCTTTGAGAATCCCTACCTCTTGTTGGGGCAGAGGCACTGTAGGGAAGTAACTGTGGTACTAGTTCTCATAAAAGATCCATTGGGGCTTTGTAATGATCTAAAAGAGAGATGGACATGAACCTCAGTTCGGACATTCATGCCGGTTCATATGCATGGTACCAGAGGTGCTGCATGTTCCATTTCCCTGCCTCCCCAGCTGGATCCCCCACTCACCAGCCTGCATATGCTCCTCTCCTCCTTTGGCTGTTCGACAAGTCCCTGGCAGCCCACCTCTGTGGCTGATTCCCCACTCAGACAAGAAGGCAGGACAGGCAAGCCTGTGCTCCTGCCAGAGACTGGTGGAATAGCCAAAGAGGAGGAATAGAGGAGCATGCTCTGACTGGTGAGTGGGTCACTGGTCGGGGAGGTGGAGGAAGGGAACATATAGGAACTGGCACAAACCTCTGAACTGAGGTTTGTGCCCATCTCTAATCTAAACTCTATGGAGGCAAGAGGTTTGCAGTTAACATACTTGTGTTTCTGGGATGGAGGGCTGTTCTTGGTTGCAAAGTAAAAAAAACACATTAAATCCTAATTTAAAAGCTGGGAAAAGTGGGATGAGAGAACAACGGTATTCTAAATACTGATATATTTGTGCAACTGAATACAGTTAAAAAACAAGGAGCCTCCCTGAAAAATGTGAGGACTATGAACACATTTGGGTGTCCCCAGGTAGTAATAGCACTCTGTCAACTGACCCACCCCAAAAGCACTATTGGATTGCTTCTGACACAAATGAAGAAGACACAAAATATCTACAGGTGGTGATAGAAATTCTACAGGGTTGTTAACAATTGAGTTCATAATTGCACTGGAATTAGATCCCCCCCCCCAGGAAGTATATTTACTTACGTGATTAGATAGGTATGTTGTGGTGTACAAAAGCTTATGATGTGATCAATTCGTTGTTCAAGGTGTCAGAGGACTTCTTAAAATACTATGTTGATAATGTGGCATGACTGATTATGTATTAAAAACACTGCCGTATAGATTCTGTGAACAGGTTCAACCTTACCAATCAATCTATTGTCACAATTAAGAATGTCAAGCTTGGGATAATCTGGTTCAAATCTCCACTCAGCCATGAAGCTCAGTGGATTTCTATGGCCATGCATTGTCTCTCAGCCTAACCTGCCTCTCAGAGATGTGAAGAGAGAAGTGCTACCTTCTTCAAATGGTGAATCTGATTCTTAAGGGGAGTACTACTACCCTAAATAAGCCAAATTCTGATTTCAGAGTCTGTCTGTGTCTCCTGAGTGTCCTGACTTAATTCTCAGTTTTAGCCTTCATCTATTCCATCATTGCGTTTGAACATCAACAGTACCCTTGGTAATAGACAAAAATGAAATTATATTTGTTTTATAAACTGGCTGGATAGCTCAATGGTTTGGGTATCTGGCTGCAGAGCTAAAGGTTGGGAATTCAATTCCCCACTGTGCCTCCTGGAAGACAAGCCAGCGTGTGCAGTTATGGGCAAGCTGCACAGTCCCAGGATGCCTCCAGAAGGAAGGGAGTGGTAAACCACTTCTGGAAAGGGGTCACTATAAGTCAGAATTGACTTGATGGCACACAGTTGTTGTTGTTGTTGTTCTGTATAATAATTGTGCTATTGTTCCTCATCTTCCATACTGCTCATGATGGTTCAATGAGGTACAGCCACAAAGTACATAATCTTTATCTTAGTGTTTAATCATTTGTATGTAAGCAGGTTGAATGCAAATTTAGGCAAACTTGATGCATCTGTAGTTTTGGAATGATGGTAGTGAATAGGACTTGTAACTTCTGTAGATGGGAGAAAGGGAAAATGGGTTTGCCCTCTTCCCTTGATAATTTCAATGTCCAGCTTGTGCTTTTTAATGCTTTTAAAGGGGATCTGGTGAAGTTAAAAAAATATACATGAGTTGTCTAGATCAATTAATAGAAAACCTCACTCAAGATTTGAGAAGAACAAAACAAATCTTTCTGAGGAAAAGTCATCATGGCATTTGTATAGGAAAGTCCTGCCTCATTGACCTTCTGGAATACTTTTTGAATGTGTTTGAATGCACTTAGAAGCAGTCTAGTAGATACTTTAAGGCTGGAATGCCAAAAGGTTTGTGACAAGTTCTTCACCAAAGGCTCCCAAACTGGAAATATTAATCATGAGAAAAGAGGATTGACTTCTATCAGAAACTAGTTAAGAGCCAGTAAGAGGTTGACATAAATGTGGAATTCTTAGAGTAAAACATGGGATCTCCAAAGATCTCTGCTGAAATCAGTGCTGTTTAACATTATCATGGACCTGCTGAGCACTAAAGTGATAAAGTCAGTGAACGACACTAAATTGTTCAGGATCATGAATGTCCATGGACTCTGAAGAACTCCAAGACGACTTCTATACTGGGTGAGTTAACAAAATAGCAAAGTTTAATGTGAGTAGTGTAAAGCAGCACTCACTGGGGTAGACACCTAACCATACATCTGCACTGGTGTAGTCTTAGCTGGCAGTGATTATTGAAGAAAGATGTCTCAGAATAGCAGTGAAAATATCAGTCAGACACACAGCACTGTTAGAAAAGACAAATACCATGTTAGAAATTGTCACATTTTGACTGGGTTAGTTGATACTTGCCTAAAAAACTGAAGAACATGTTCACATACTGCTTAAATCTGAATTAATTTTTTAAATTATATTTCCCTTTTTCCCTTTTTTCTTTTTTTCTGCTTCTCTGTTTTCCCCTTTTCTATGCCCCCTCTTGAGTTAGTGATATTATTATATATGTAGTTAGTTGTATTGCCTACTCAGTTGTTTTGTTCTTCTCTGGCTTTTTTTCCCAAGTTGTATCACTATTTTTTTAAATGAATTCAATATTTCTAGTGTAGTACTAACTATCTTTTGTGTACAGTTAACATAGATGCCCTCCCAAAACGTTTTTCCTTCCTTTTTATTGCATTTTTTAAATTGCTGGTGAAAGTTGGAAAATTATATTTGGTTCCCTAGAAAAAGAAAAGGCAAAGTACTGTGATATCAAAAGTAGTCGGAAACTTCTATAAAGATTGTATGGTTTTTATAATACTTGATAAATTGCCATTTACATTAGCTTTTTAAAGGTAATGTGTGATTGAGGCAACAGAAAAAGTAAACACCCCACAGACCACCTTCTCTTGCTTAAATGCACACCACAAACACTAGTTCTGAATGTATGTAATGTAACAAAAATGACAGTGGCATGCATGCATGCATGCATGCATCCAGGCATTTTCTGGAGGGCTATTCCTGCTGTGTGTTTTAATGCAGGGACAGATGAATATGTCAGATCCTTGAGGATGCCTGGCTCCCTCAGGAGTCCTAAAGAAATATATAGACCTCCTAGGCCAAGATCAGAAGACTATGGCTCATCATAGCTGACATTTTCCCAGTAAAGGGTTAATTCCAGAATGAAATCAGATAATCATTGACAAGCATTTCAAACTTCATTTGTGTATCTAATTATAATTTTTAATGCAATAATTTTAGGCAGTTGCAAAACCTGTTACATTTCTACAAGCCTTTTATTTCTGCATGACTTCTAGGTTCCATATTTTGAAAAATAGCCAGTTCAAATTATATTGAAGACAGTCTTACAGTGAAGAAAAGACCTAAGCCTTACCGTTCATCAATCATGTAGATGTCTTGTGAGTTTCCCTCGAAATCACAGTGTAAATGCTGCAAATTTCTTAGTTCATACCAGAAATGACTGAACACAGGTTTGGATATAATGCTACCTTATCTTCCAATTACTGTTAAGGGATGAGAAGCACCTCATGTATATCTTTCTTTTTTCTCCCACTTTGTTTCTTCACTCTTTCTTTTCCAATTTCATGTTAATATTAACATGATGTAGTATTCTGCAGTTCATATCAATACCAAGGTACTGAAAACTATATATTCGAGTAGAAAATGAAGCCAAGATGAGACCTTAGAAAACTGTTTTTTTGGACTACAGCTTCCAGAATCCCCAGACAGCAGGGTTACTGGCAGTGTAAAAAAGTAACTTTTCCAAGTTCTAACAAGAATTAGAAGTCTTACGTCATTTCTGACATGTTGAACTATGGTTAAGATTGACTAGAGAAGGGAATACGAAAGAGAGAGTGAACATGCAAGTTACTTCCCACTACAGTCATAATTAGGAGATTGGGCAGTTTACTGCATTGTTCATGGCAGCCATATACAGTGGTGCCTCGCAAGACGAAAGTAATTCGTTCCATGAGTAGCGCCGTCTTGCGAAATTTTCGTCTTGCGAAAAGCGGCTTCCCATAGGAATGCATTGCAATGCATTCCTGTGGGAAACCTCGCAAGACGAACGATTTATTTTCGTCTTGCGAGGCATCAGTCTTGCGAAAAAGAAACCGTCTTGCGAAGCACAGCCATAGAAGAAGCCGTCTTGCGAGTCACCGAAGCAATCGCAAAACGCTTTCGTTCTGTGAGTTTTTCGTCGGGCGAGGAATTTGTCTTGCGAGGTACCACTGTAGAATCATAAAGTAATGGAGTTGGAAGGAGCCTGTAAGGCCATCAAGTTGGGCCCCCTGCTCAATGCATGAATCCAAATTGAAGGTTCTTCTTCGTGGCCTCTGTGAATGCACACCAGTGGGTTTAGTCTGCGCATGCGCAGAGGCCTTGGAATGTTCTGGAGCTAGAAACTGCTAGGACCGCCCCCCCCCCCCGAGCCCACGTGGTCTTTTATGGCCCCTAAGGTTTCATTTAAGTGTTGTGTCTCCTGTCGGAAGAAGATCCCTACTTCTGACGGGCATAGACTTTGTTTGTTCTGCTTGGGTGCAGCTCACCAACCTCAGTCCTGTGCCCACTGCAGACATTTTACCAAGCAAGCCTTAAAGTTGAGGGAGCAGCGCTTGCGCGCTTTTCTGTGGGAGAAGTCCCTCCAACCTCCGGAGATGGATCCCGCTGCCCTGATGCAACGGTCCTCGGCTTCTCCTCCCACCAGCCTGATCCAGTCTCCCAAGCCTAAATTGTCGAAGACTAAAGTCAGCTCCCACTCTGGGACTTCGTCTAAATTGCCTCCCAAATCGGCTTCTTCTTCTTCCTCTAAATCCAAATCCAAAAAGTCTAAGGTTTCGCCTATACCGCAGCCGACGCCTCAACACTCTTCGACCCGCTCTCCTACTGATCTTGGGTCCGTCAGGGATCTCTCCCCGCCAGTTCGAGCTGAGCCGTTTTCTCCTTCGCTCACGATCCCGACTCCCTTACCGGAGACTTTGGCTGACGTACCATCGGGGGAGTCCTCTGTACCGGCGAGCCCTGGGTTGGTACCGGATTTACGGTCCCCAGACAGCTCGGCCTCTCCGTGCTTGCCTGACCCTGTCACGGTGAAAAAGAAGAAAGACAAATCTCTACATGTACAGCCGGTCGTCGGAGATTCCCAGCCTTCGAAACATTCGAGGCTGAAGGTCTCCAAGGGCTCTCGGGTCCGCAGACATCGGCCCAAACATAAGAAGAGCCATGATACCGATTATGATTGGCCACTGGTACCGTATCGCCGAAAGCTTTACCGGCGTTGGCGCAAGGAGATGGAGCGCTGGTACGATCCCCGGATGCTTTACGGGTCCGATTCTTCGTCCAGCTCCACTTCGTCGTCTTCCTCCTCTTACGATATCGACGTGTCGTCTGACGATACCTCGCATGCCTCCGACTCCTCTGGTACCGTCGGGCGAAAACGGCTTCGCAAGCGCCATGATTCCCCTGTACCGGCGAAACGCAAGAGGGTCATCCAACCCGTACTGTCAGCTACTAAGAAGGCTGCCAGGGTTTCTCAGTCGAAAGATTCCCGTACCGAGTCTAGGGATAGAGTCCCTACCCGACCGCACAGATCGCACGGCACAGACGTTGCTGGTACCGGGCTTGGTACCAAGCATAAGAGGAAGTCTACCTTGGAGGCCCCAGACACACCACGGAAACCTGTTAAACGTCGTAGGCACAGATCTCCGTCTGTTTCATCGGACTCCTCGGTACCGGAGTGTTGTGAGTCGGACTCTGCGGAGTCCTCTGTACCACCGCCTACTACTAATACCCCTGACTCTGACATCGGTGATGGGAACCCTACCTCGCCGTCGGCTGATTTCGCCTCCTACTCAAACCTGGTGCAGAGGATTGCTAAGGCCCTTGATTTGTCCATCCAACAACCGCCGCAGATGGAGACAGACAAAGTATACGAGGACATTGATGAGGACCACGTTCCTCCCTTACGGATGTCTTTCATCCCCTCATTGCTCCGACTACTCAAACAGGTCTGGGATAAGCCCTTCTTGGTACCACAGATGTCACGCCGCGTAGAGAATCTCTACAAGACTCACGGTACCGACACCGACTTCTTGGCTAAACATCCGCCTCCGAACTCCATCGTGGTAGACGTGACACAGCCCTGATCCAGCTCGAGGTCTAACTCCACACCTAACAACAAGGAGGGTAGGAGGCTGGATATTCTTGGGCGTAGAGCGTACTCTTTGGCATCATTCACTCTCCGAGCCGCCAACTACATCGCGGCTATGGGGGCTTATCATAAATACCTTTGGACTCGCGCTCTCCCAGCCTTGCAAGCAGCCCCTGCGGATCTCAGACCCAAAGGGCTCTCTATACACCAGGAAGCTATGGCTTTGGCGAGACAAGAAAGAGTTACGGCCAGATATATCATTGAGGCCGCCTCAAAGAGTTTGATGATAGGAGTTGCCATGCGACGCCATGCATGGCTCCGCTCAGCCAATATCAATGACGATTCTAAGACGAGAATCCAAGATCTACCCTTCGATGGTACCGGTCTGTTCGATGCCAAGATGGATGAAATCTTGGAAAACTTGCAAAAGGTAAAGAAGACGGCTCGTTCCTACAGTGCCTCTCCTTACTACAAACCTCAAAGATACCCATGGAAACGTCAGTTCCCCCAACAATCCTACAAGCCTTATCTTGGGAAGCGAAAGCCCTTCCCCCAACAGTCTACCTCCTACATGCCTCGCCAGCAGGATTACCGTCAACGACCACGTCAATCCTTCAGGAAGTCCGACAGGAAGCCTAAACAGAGCCTTTGACTCCGTCCCCTCTCTAGGCATTCACTTGCCTTCTCCCTTTTCCACCCGCTTGGCTCCATTCTTCCTCACCTGGACCCATATTACATCGGACTCTTGGGTGCTTACTATCATTGCCCAAGGATATGCTATAGAATTTACAGACATTCCCCCTCCCCGGGTCGTTCGTACGCGCTCCTCCGCCGCTCTCAAACAAGAGATAAAGTGTTTATTAGGAAAATTCGCCATTTCGCCTGTCAGCCCAGATCCCTCCAATCCCGGTTTCTTCTCAAGATACTTTCTGGTCCCCAAGAAGGACGATTCTTTTTGCCCTATTCTAGACCTACAGGATTTGAACTCCTTCATCGTTTACCGCCGCTTCCGTATGATTACCTTAGAGCGCATCCTCCCGTTGCTCCATCACGGGGACTGGTTTTCTCTCATCGACTTAAGCGACGCTTACTTCCATATTTCCATCAGGCCCGATCATTGACAGTTCCTTCGTTTCTCTCTTGGAAGCGCTTGCTTCGAATTCACCGCTTTGCCCTTCGGACTCTCCACCGCGCCTCGGGTCTTCACAAAATGTATGGCCCCAGTGGCGGTCTTCCTTCGCACCCGGGGCATCGCCGTGTATCCATATATCGATGACTGGCTCCTGGTAGCGTCCTCCAAAGATCAGGCAACGGCTCACACCAACATCGCGCTGTCCCTGTTGACGGATCTGGGACTTCAGGTCAACTACAAGAAGTCGATGCTGGTTCCATCACAGGTTGCAAGCTACATCGGTGCCGTGTTAGACGCCCGAAGGGCAAGAGCGTATCTTCCCCTGGAACGTGCTGTCAAGATTCGGAACCTGATCCGCCACTTTACACCTCTAACGTACGTAACGGCCAAACACGCTCAAAAGCTCCTAGGGCTCATGGCTTCCACCACAGCCGTGATCCCACATGCCACGCTGAAGATGAGATCTCTTCAGGCTTGGTACCTGTCACTCTTCGACCCTCTCACGGACCCTCCCAACAAGCGTCTCCAAGTCTCCGCCGAGCTATCTCGGCAACTCCTATGGTGGATCAACCCACACTATTTGTTCATGGGCCGTGCTTTCACTCCCCTCCGCCTCACCTCGCGGATAACTACCGACGCCAGCCCCATGGGTTGGGGAGCCCATTGCAACCACCTCCATGTTCACGCGACCTGGTCACCAAGAGAAAGGTCCCTTCACATCAACAATCTGGAACTTCTTGCAATTTTCAAAGCCTGTCGGGCATTCCTTCCAATCATCGCAGGAACAGTGGTACAAATAATTACAGACAATACGACAGCCATGTTTTACGTGAACAAACAAGGGGGAACACATTCCCTCCCCCTCCTATATCTGACAGTCCAATTTTGGGAGTGGTGCCTACATCACGACATCTTCCCTTCGGCGGTGCACATCTCTACGCAAGACAATGTCTGGGCGGACTGGCTCAGCAAGACGACCGCACAGATGCACGAGTGGACCCTCGATACGGGAGTCTTTCTCCACATTTGCAGGAGATGGGGACAACCCGACATAGATGCCTTCGCCACGCAGGACAACACCAAGTGTGCGATGTACTTCTCCAGAGCAGGAGTCGGATGGGGTTCCAGGGGCGACGCCCTCATGGTACCTTGGAACACACATCTGTTATAAATGTTTCCTCCTATACCACTGATACTGTGCACCGTAGTCAAGATACAGCAGGTCAATGCGGATGTGATCCTGATTGTCCCCCACTGGCCGCGACAGCCCTGGTTCACTGTGGTGTCAACTCTGGCGGTGGACTCGCTCACGCTCCCGTGCTTCCCGCACCTTCTCACACAGCACGACAGCAGGACTTACCACCCAGACCTGCGATCCCTTCACCTCACCGCCTGGAGAATAGTACCTCAATAGATATTATACTCTCCCACTCTTGGAAGCCCTCCACAAACAACCTGTATAAGAGCAAATGGCTGACCTTTACAAAGTTTACAACGTCTCGTGGCCTGCCACTCTCGCCAACCTCAATGGATGCTGTCTTACAATTTCTCGCCTACCTCTTTGATAATCGCTTGGCCCTCTCAACGCTTAAAGTTTATTTGTCGGCAATAATTGCCCACCAACCAACTGACTCGGATGCTGCACTCCTGTTTCGACAACCTAAAATAAAAAGATTCCTCCGTGGAGTAGCGTATTTGAATCCTTCAAGACAGTTACCTACTCCTCAATGGTCCCTACATACAGTCCTGAATCGACTGACGCATCCTCCCTTTGAACCCTTGGCGACGACTTCAGAACAGCTTCTCACCTACAAGGTGATGTTTTTGGTGGCAGTCACTTCTGCCCGCAGAGCATCAGAGCTCGCGGCGCTTCGCGTCGATCCCCCCTTCCTCCAGTTCTATCCGGACAGGGTCACCCTCTACCCCGACGTTTCGTTCTTACCCAAGGTCTCTTCAGACTTCCATATTAAACAACCTATCCATCTACCTACCTTTTTTCCTCGACCGTCGTCTGCGGTCGAGCGGTCCTTACATCTGTTGGATGTGCGACAGGCCTTATCCTACTACATTCAGCGGACCGCTTCTTTCCGGAAGTCCACGCGGCTATTTGTCTCCCCCCATGTACCTCATAGGGGTCATCTGGTTTCGCCTCAGACTGTTTCGCGGTGGCTTGTTCGGACTATTCGCCTTGCCTATGAGCTCGCCCGCAAGCCTCTTCCAGGATTGGTCAAAGTTCATTCTACTAGAGCGGTGGCGACATCGACAGCCTTTCTGAGGGGAGTACCAGTTCAGGACATCTGTCGAGCGGCCACATGGTCCACGCCTTCCACATTTGCTTCCCATTACCGGCTTGATGTCCGGGCGAAGGAGGATGCCCGCTTTGGACGTGCGGTCCTGTCTGCGGTGTTGCCGTGACATCCCTCCTCCTCTTTGAAAGTAAGCTTGCCAGTCACCCATTGGTGTGCATTCACAGAGGCCACAAAGAAGAAAGAGAGGTTACTTACCTGTAACTCTGGTTCTTCGAGTGGTCCTCTGTGAATTCACACTTCCTGCCCGTCCTCCCCTCTTCTGTCACGGCTGTCTCTCTTCTACGGCAGCGGAAGTGGGGAACTAAGGCAACCGCTAGGACGGGCGGACCACGTGGGCTCCATGGGGGGGGCGGTCCTAGCAGTTTCTAGCTCCAGAACATTCCGAGGCCTCTGCACATGCGCAGACTAAACCCATTGGTGTGAATTCACAGAGGACCACTCAAAGAACCAGAGTTACAGGTAAGTAACCTCTCTTTTTTTTCCTTGAATGCCTCCAGTGTTGGATGTTCACCACCTCCCAAGGTAGTTGGTTCCATTCTTGTACTGCTGTAACAGTTAGGAATGTTTTGGTTTCCTGTAACTGAGCCCATTATTATGTGTCCTGCACTCCAGAGTGATTGAGAACATATCCTTCCCTTCCTCTGTACGAAAACTTTTCAGATATTTGAAAAGTGCTATCATATCTCCCCTCAGACTTCTTTTCTCATGCCCAGTTCTTTTATCCAGTGTTACATACAGCGTAGGCGGGAGGCAGTGGAAGACAGGAGGGCCTGGCGTGCTCTGGTCCATGGGGTCATGAAGAGTCGGACACGACTAAACGACTAAACAACAAAAATTGTGCCATTACATCAGGTATTATAGACCACTTCTTTAAGCTAAAATGTGAAGCCATGCTGTGTTATTTCTGTGGATCCCACAAAGAACGCAGTTAGAAATACCCCTGCACTAACCTGTGCAAGACTTGTTTCTTGCTTTTGCCATGGAAGTTTTGGAAATGGAACAGCAGCAGCATTTTTGAGAACTATTGGTGATATTAATTAATATAATGTTTGGCAAAAGTTAACTTTTAGTCTAGTGTTTTTGCTTATGTCCTTGTAATTTCTGTGTATGCTCCTTACAAGTATGCACTATACCATTTATTCCCCTAAATCCCTTGATTATCATGCTTTCTAACAGTTGCAATTGGGGAGGGAAATGCTTATTTAACTTTCTCTGTTCATTTCTTATCTTTCAGGCTGTATGAAAAATATCCTTAAGACTCTTGAAAATGTTCCAACTGACATGATAATTTAGCCAGTGCCTCAGAATGATGGATTGCCAGAAGATTGAAAATGGTTTGCAACACACTGATATAGGGGCATCTGCATTCCACATGGTGGGATATTTGGGAAAAGTCAGTTCAGTTCACTTTTGCATTGTGCAAAGTTCTTTTAACTCCTCAGTTCTGAAAAAAAAACACCCTTTATTGGCCTATAATTTTGCTATACAACAAAATTGCTATCTCTGTAAATTTTCTATCAGATTATTTTTGCACGGAAATCTTATTGAAATGGCGAAAGATTTACTGTTCAAATAGTGTTGGTTGTTACAAACACATTCATAAAAACAATTGTTCTGGTGCTGGGTATATTTTAGAGCACTGAATGGTAACAGAATTAATTTTGTTCAATGTAAATAACATGAAGCAAATCATATATAGTATTATTTTCTTGGAGACTTGTCTATATTTTCTTGTGCTTCCATGCTGTTAGATTTAACTCTTTGGATACAAGAGTGGCATATGTTATATGTTATTTTGCTATACTTAATTTTTGGGTTTTTCAGGAACAACATTTTTTATTGTTTTATATCACTTTAGGACCATAATTCTGCTCAAGTAATTTCAGATGGATGCTGCCTGGCTTGCAAAAAGAAGGGTCTGCTACAGCGTTTAAGAACATATCGCATCAGTTTTGAAGAATCTATTTTCTTATGTGAAAATCCAGAGGTATTTCATTGATTTGAGTTGCTAAATGGGAATTTGTCCATTTGCTTTACCCCCCCATTCTTAATCTGGACATATATGGAGTTTTACCAGATGGTTGCCGTAACATTTTATTAACCAAGTTAGTATCAGATATCCAGATTTCATATTCCACAAATACATTGGCTGGAATCCTGTTTTGCAGCTATTTCAGAGGCATTAACAGCTTCTCCCAATTCCAGGTTCCTAAGGATCTCCATAGCTCCCAGGGATCTCTTGGGAGCTATGGAATGAGCAGTTTCATAGGGGTTCAGGAGCAATTTAGTGCCTGAAAATTGTTACTGTTGGGGCCAAAAAAAGAAAATCAATATGTTTAGCCGTTTCGATTCCTAAATGTGGTCGCTTTTTTCCCTGTCGCCTTTCCGAAGTGTAGATTAGGGAGCATTGGTTCCAGACTGAAAAAGAGGCAGCATTGGTAGGTTCTAATTCTAACACTGCTGTATACTTGGGCTGAACATGAAAAGAAATAACTCTCGGCGGAAAGACAGGTTAATCAGTAAGAGAGCTTGAGCAGGTTGGATCAAAGTCAGCTATTTAATCTACCTTTGATTTAGAGAGGCTCAGTGCTTTAGGTATATGGCTGTGGAGTTAGAGGTTGGGAGTTCAATTCCCCAGTGTGCCTCTTTGACAGGGTTTGGACTCAGTGATCCACAGGGTACCTTCCAGCTCTGCAGTTCTAACATGCTGATGATGAATTTCCTTCTTCCTTTGTAAAACACGAAAATGGTAAATGGTGGTGTGAGGGTTCAAAGGGTGACTCTTTCTTTTCTCCAAATAAATTGACAGACTTACGAGGTTTAGAAATCGGTGTAACGTTTATTGTGGTATTTAACAGAAAACCAGTGTCAGCAAAAGCATTCCAACCTTTGTCTCCTCCTAACAACGGGTCAGAGAGGGGCTTCCAGTCTCTTTCTTTAAAGGGGTTTCCCCCAACAGTGTTCCAAGGTCCCGGCCAGTCTCCTGGCGTGTCAGAGTTCAGTAATAGTCCGGGTTCCCCTTCCAGTAAGGGTACGGTGTCCTCGTCTCGGAGGTCCACCCAGGTTGGTTCCCTGGAGGGCACAGGGGTCTGCCACGGTCCGCCAAATATCCCCTCATCTGGGTCTCCATCACCCTCCATTCGGTCCTCTCCCTTCTTTCTCTCTCAACGCGCTCCTCTTCCTCCCTCAGTTTCCTTCTCCACTCCTTTGCCTCCGTCTCACCCCAATAGGACGGTCGTGGTGTCACCTCCCTCCGTCTCCTATAATCTGCTTCCTCTTTAGGTACACGGAGTCTTTCCCATTTCCCTGTCCATGGATCTTGCATCCATATCCACTCCCAACCTGGAGGCAGTTCCCCTTCCTTCCCTTTTATATCTGCAAACCCCGCCTCTACTTCTACCCGGGGTTTTCGCTCTTTTCCCGCCATCGTTTTCCCGCTCTCCCCAACCGTCAACCTTTGTAGTTCCTTGTCCACAGGCACAGGGTCTGTTTCTGTAGCCTCTGTCTTTTGGGGGCGGGCCACAGGTGAAGTTTGTACCCCTTTCTCAATGGAGAGGGGACGAGACGGCACTCCAGCGAGAACAGCTGGTATCTCGCTTCCAGTCTCACAGGTGGTAATAATCAGCTTCTTTGCGGTCTCTGTGATTCACACATATAGGTCTCCTCCGCGCCTGCGCAGATGATCTTGGGAATATTCTAAAGCTTCAAATCTCTCCCTCCAGCTAGTATACTGGCTCCACTCAACAGTTGCTTGCTCCTCAGTTCCCTCTAACCGCTCTTCTCACAGTGTCTGGGGCGTGTTTTGGAGCTTTCTTTGCCACCTTTTCTACTTTATTTTACTTACCTGATTATCCTACCTCCCTCCATTTACTTTGTTCTTCATGCCCTAAAAGAAGAAGAAGAAATAATTCATATACGTCATCCTTCGTCGTCGTTTGTGGCCTCTAAGGACTCGCTTAAAAACTGTGTATCTTGTGATGGCAAAATACAGCTAATTGATGACCTGGTTTACAGACATCTCTTTTCTATCCAACATAGTTTCAAGTTTTCATTTGAACCAACCACTAGTATTACCTTTGTTCTTTCCAACTCCTGTGTTTCCCTTGTAAAAGACAATGTACACACTAGATGCTAGGCATGTTCTTCTGTCTTGTGTTGATAGAACAGATTCTTTCAGAAAGACTAATAAACTTTAAACTTGCTATCAAGGAAACAGAAAAGGCAAACAAGTGTTGTTCCAGAGGCTATCTAAATGGGTTATAAAAACAATTTCATTGTCATATGAGCTAGCTAAATAAGCGTTCTTTCCCTAATACTTTAAAGGAACATTCGACACATGCTATACAGCCTTTTTGAAAGGGAGCCAGTTACAGGACATTTGCAAGACTGCAACCTCATCCTAGCCTATGACTTTTGTGAACCATTATAGGTTGGATGTGAGGGCCAAATAGGATGCATTGTTCGGTTGCACGGTACTATCTTCTATACTTGTGTGACATCCCACCAACTGGTAAGTTAGTTTGGGAGTTACCCATATGTGTGAATCACAGAGACCAGGAAGAAGGACAGGTTATGTACCTGTAACTTTGATTCTTTGAGTGGTCATCTGTGAATTCACATGACTCACCCAACCTCCCCTCTGGCTGTCACACTACTTCCATTTAGGTAGTGATGTTGGATAGAGGGAGCTGAGGAGCTGTT
The DNA here is from genome assembly GCA_037013535.1 of Intellagama lesueurii. Taxonomy (NCBI): domain Eukaryota; kingdom Metazoa; phylum Chordata; class Lepidosauria; order Squamata; family Agamidae; genus Intellagama; species Intellagama lesueurii. The sequence goes on from JBAJHW010000003.1 coordinate 27,461,619, forward strand.
GTTAGGCTGAGCCAGTATACTATCTGAAGTGGGGGAGTTAAAGCCCTAGAATGTTCCCAGGTTCATCTGTGTAGGCACAGAGGAGACCCACATGTGTGAATTCACAGATGATCATTCAAAGAACCACAGTTACAGGTAAGTAACCTGTCCTTATCATCTATAAAAGCAACACTTAAAAATAGAGTTCAGAAGCAAAAATAGTAGAGATGGGCATGAACTGCAGTTCGGCTTCCCTTGCCCCGCCTCCTCTGGCGGGCACCCAATCAGAAGCAGTACTTACAAATGTTCTTAGGAGGTACCTCCCTTAGTGCTTATTTAGATACGTTTCTAAGGGTTCAAATTTTAGTGAATTAATTTATAGTGTTATTGTTATAATGTTGTTTGTTAACTGGGATTTGGAGTCTTTTTGTTTGTTTTTTTAAAAGAAGAATGCCAGGGAATAATAGTACTTAAAATATTTTGGGATGTTGCTAGTTCTTGTGCGCAATCCAGAAACTAGAATCTAGACATGCTGATCTCTACTGCCAAAGTGAAAGCTGAAACCTACCACCTCTGAGCTTATTGTGCAGTCCCCATTTTGGAACTTGCTTTAAATAAGGAAATCTGCAGATTTTGGAACTTTTCTATTTCATGTGCATCACCCCCAGGTCTGTAACGTCTGTCTTGTGGGGTTAAAGGTTAGTTTCTACTTGTGTTATTTTAGTGGTCTAATAAAGGTATCACCTATCATTTTCTTTGGATTTTGTTGTTGGAAGTTTTTGTGGATAGTTTTTTTCTTTGGGATCTGAATTATGTCACATTAATTTATTCAAATGTTATGTGTAGATTAACATCTGGTGTGCTTTTCTTCTCCTTTTGTTTATTTTTCAGTGCATCTACCCTTTGGGATCTGAACCTTTAAGCAACATTGTTATTCCCATTGATGCAAAAGGTTATTTATGTGAAGAAACTTGCAGAAAAAGAAAGCTCTTTGACACAAGACTTGTGACCTCTGTCATTGAGCCAGCCTCAAAATTGACTAGAACTAATAATGCTGAGCAGACATTCAGACCTGATCTTCCTCCCAAGTGCAGTGGAAATAATTCATCTGAGACTCAGTCAGGGCAGCCTGATTTTTCACAAGCCAGTCAGCCAAGCCTTTGCAGTGCAGCTGAATCCATGGAACAACAAATGGGTATAGAAGTGGCAACTGAAAAAAACTTACCGGTGATGTCCAGGGTGCAGATGCAGCATTTTTCAAATTCTGAGAGAGGTTCATCAGTGTCTCAGATTCTGCCTCAAGACAAACTATCTGTGCCAGAGACATTGTGGTTGCAGTGGAGAAATGTGCATGCTCTTTGCTGGTTAGATTGTGTCCTGTCAGCCATCGTGCATTTGGAAACACTAAGAACGGTTTGCATTGGATCAGTCTCAGAAAACATATCTGTAATCCAGAAACTGTTTGCAAAATATAACCAAGTGACTGCACTTGTGAATAATTGCCAAAGGGGTGAGTCAAATAAGTTTTCTCAATTTGCTATCAGAATAATGTGAATCAGTAACTTGAATGCTGATTTTAATTTTTGTTATCAAGATATACCCAAATTGTAGAAGAGCTTTTGACAGAATCATCTGTAGTTCATACAGCTCTTGCGGAAGACAAGAAATATGTGTTTTTACTTTAAATATTCCCCTACTCTTGCATAACCTACACTTTGTCTACCCTGCCCAACAACCAAATTTGCCCTGATAGACTTCAAAATCTCTTCATTAGATTGAATAGGAAATGTAATAGTGAAACAAGGGCTGTGTGAAGTCTAAAAAATCCCTACCTCACCATGGAACAATCTCACCTCATATCAATAACTTGCATGGAGTTTGATGTTCTTGCATCAATACTTTTTTTTTAACCTTTTGGGCATACTTTTATCTGCCAAGCAACTCCTAACTGGTTGATACAGAACCCATGAGCCCCTGCACACTGAGAATTGTAGGTTATATGTCGACCATGCAGACTATGTTACGAAGCTAAGTATTCTTGTAGGCTTTCAGTGTGCCCTATTGAAAGTGAGAACGCACAGTAAAGCATGATCAATTCTGTCCTCAAAATTGTATTGCAGGACAGCATCAGTAGTGGCAGTATGTCTCAATTGTTACTCTTCTCCATGAAGTTTGTCTCACACAATTCTGAAAAACCACAAGTTCTCCAGTGTGCTAACTGGCATTTTTGGACCAGCCAGAACCCTGATGACCTTCTGTTCTTTTAGTCCTAATGAAGAGAGAAAGCCACTGGTGCCTCAGAATTTTATTTTATAGGTGGTTGGCAGGGGTGCGCCATGATGGAATGTGGCAGGAAGAAACACACAGCTGTCCTCTCATGCTGAGGAGCCCACCCCACCCCGAGTCCAGTTGGGCATGGTCCTTTGAAGTCTGGTATCCTGTGGATGGCCAGTTCTCCCTCCAGTGGCAGGGGGCTTCCATGATGTAGGCATCAAATGGTAGGAAGGAAAGAAATGTGATAACTACCTTTCTACTTCCAAGAGAGTTTTACTGTTATATGCTGAATGACAAACTGTTTCTCTGACCAAGTCATTTGTTGTCCTCTTGTTAAGATACGATTCTCTTAGAATAATAGGTTTGTAAATACAGGATGCAAAGTGTAGTTTCCTTATATGCTCATGGCTCCCACTAAGCTGGAGACATTATTTCCATGCAGCAGTGTATAAATGTTTTTTATGAGCCTGTTTTCAATCTAGTAAATCCAGAATCTCCTTCATGAGAAACTGGGCACAGGTTTGACCTTCCAGTTATCTTCACAGGTTGGAACAGTTTGTATTTGGCTTTGGGGATTCATTTTGAGGATGACTGAAGTAATCCTTTGGGTAGAGTGGGCGACATATAAGTTAAATAAATAAATAAATCTGATTAAGCAGCCAACTTCCTTCTGGATAGCTGAAATTTTGTTAAATGTATTGTTATTCGCTGCTGCAATGCTAATTATATGATTTTATTTATCTGATGTTTGGTTAGTATCATACTACAAAATAACAGTTTTTGGGGACCCACGTATTGATAGATTAACACACATTTTCATTTAGGTAAGAATATTTTAGAGATCCCATCAGATGTTCTGTCAAGAGCTGAATCATACTTGAATGAAATCAGGAATACAATTTTTGTCCAACTTCAGGCCCAGCTGAAATGTAAATTGGGTAAGTGTATTCAAAAAACTTTTTGTTTTATAAAACCTTAGGTTTTTACATAAAATTTAATGATGATTTCAGATGTGGCAGTAACTGGTACACTGCTAAAATATACCCCCCCCCCTTTATTTCTTTTTCTCATACATTTCTTTTCTCTCTGGTTTCTTCATATATGGGTCCAAGGGGGGTGATTCCTCAGAGTTCTGTGCTAATATATTAAAGTGCTCTTGCTGTTCTTTAGCTCAGCCTGTCCATCTGCTAGAAACCACTTTTCTCTGACATTAGTTTCAAATAGGGTTCTGGTTTCAGTGATCTAATGCCTTTGTGGAGTCCAGCTGTTTTGTTTTCTGGTGATTACTCAGTTCAGAATAAGAACAGTGCTGTTAAGATCTGTCAAGGTCAGCATCTTGCTTTCCTCGCTGGCTGTCCACATGGCTCAGTGAAGTCTCCAAACTCAGCATAGAAGATGTCATGCCATATCAGCTAGTATTTAATACTATACCATCTTGGAATCTAGAGATGCAATATAAGGGCATAAGCAGTAGCATTAGACAGAAATAGACCATTGGTCTGTCTAATATAGTACTGTCTACACTAAGAGTGGTGAATGATTAACACGTTATTAGATTGTACTCCCAGCTGCCCCTAGCCACCTGAACCAGTGATGAGGGATAATGGGAGTTTGGGAGTTATAGTCCAGTAGCATCTCATTTGCCATTCCTGGCAGTTGATCTCTAGAGTTTCAAACAGCAGTCAGGTCTTGCTCTACCTTCAGATTTTAGGGATAGGGTTTAGAACCCTAGAAAAGCATGTATTTTGCCAGTTAGTTACTGCTGTTTCCCCCACCCTTCCACCTGCACAGGGAAACAACCTTTGCTAAAAACACGATGGACCAGCTTTTCCTCTGAAGATGTGTCTTGTAGTATTGCTGCAGCATAATAAAGATATGAAGTTAAGAGCCGAAATAATAGTGGTGGAATAATTTGATTACAAAATAGAATTTGAGATTTAGACAGCTGGTTGGCTATTGAAACTATCAGAAAGGAGAGAATGCATTTTTCATAAGAGGCAGTGAGAAGTAATGGGAGGGGAATCTATTTAAACAGTCAGCCAAAGAAATATAGCAGGTGGTTCAGATGCACAAGGGCTGGTTACAGGTGGAACACAGTGACTACATGACTTGGCACAGTACGACCAGGCCCCTAAGCCTCATGTAGCCCTTAGGTCCAAGCTCTCTATTTCCCGTTTTATGAGGTGATCTCTTTCATTTTGGTCCTAATTTGGAGAAAACATTGCAGTTTTGTCTTGCCCAAAAAACATGTTTGTGCCTTTACAAAAAAGAATTTGTAATCTCTAAATCAGGTTTACCCAAACCACCAAACTATAGTATATGTTTAATCTCTAAACCTGGTTGAGCAAAATGCCAGACAAGAAAAAGAGAAAAGGGATTTTGGTATGCAGGGGAAGTTAGCAGAGCTAATGTCTTGTAGCACTATGCTGTAACTTGGCATTATATATATCATCCTATAGCTTTGTAAACAAATTAGCGGGTTGATTAATTCCCAGAGCACTGGTTTGTGTTTAAGATCAGATGGTTTACACAGAGAGAAAGCAAACTAGTTGTTTAATTATCTTATATTTACTCTGTAGTTGCAGTACACTTGTATATCAGTAGCAGGGAAAAAGTATTTTACATTTCTATTCTCTATTTAGATGCACCAGCAAATTTTCTTGCCTTTTCCTACTGTGCATGGGAAACACAACATTTTGCTGCACAATTCTGTGCATATAGATATTTTTGTTTTCTACAAACTGCCTTAGCTACTCTTTAGACTTTTACTGGACATATTTCATAGAGCTTAATAGACTTCTCAGTAAAAATTAATTGTATTGTGCTTTCAGTTACTAAAGTGTTATTACAGTGGTGCCTCGCAAGACGAAAATCTGTTCCGCGGTTAATGCCGTCTAGCGAAAATTTCGTCTTGCGAAGCGCGGTTTCCCATAGGAATGCATTGAAATTTAATTAATGCGTTCCTATGGGAAAAAAATGTCAGAAACCAAAAAAAAGTCAGAAAAAAGTCACTTACCAGGTACAGTAGACCGAGCCCCGCTCCTCACAGTGCCTTGGTAGCCCCGGAACAGCCGGACTCTGTGTGAGCAGAGCGCCGAACAGCTGAGAGTCGGCAACCAGCAGAGAGGCGGCAGCCATTTTGGAGAGGCGGCAGCCAGTTTGAGAGGCAGCAGCCATGTGGTCGCCTCTCAAAATGGCTGCCGCCTCTCAAAATGGCTGCCGCCTCTCTGCTGGTTCGTCTTGCGAGTTTTTCGTCCCGTGAGGCATTTGTCTTGTGAGGCACCACTGTATGTATGTTTTCTTAATGAAAAGGAAGCAAAATACATAATGTGAGAGCATGTCTCAAATGTTTACATTTATAGAGATTTTGAGAGTATTTTAACATCTACAGTATAAATCAAGGTAAGAAATTAACATGGGTCTTTTGATCTAGGTTCTTTCACAGCATGCATTGGCCAAAATCTACCAGGACCGTCAGTCTGAACTATGTACAAATCTTTGTTTCAAGTGGTCCTTTCAACACCATTTTGAGATCCTGAAATATTCCTTTGGAAGGGCCATCAGCTGAATTACATGGTTTCTTTTCATTATAGTAATGTACCGTGTAGCATGTCCATTATTGTGTGCTAAATTATAATTCTATTTTGTTATTCTTGTTTTTAAAGGTGAGGAGGAAAGCCCAGTATTTGCTTTTCCTCTGCTTCTACAAAAAGATGCACAAATTGAGGAACTCTTTCTCCATTCATTTTCATGGAAACTTGAATGTTCACAGTGTGGCCACCAAGTTACTGACAGGTTAATTTCTTTAGATGTTTTGTCCCCTCCTCTGTGTGTGTGTGTGTGTGTGTGTGAGTGAGAGAGAGAGAGAGAGAGAGAGAGAGAGAGTATACAGGTTCATGTTAATATTTTAAATTGCTATACATTTCTTTCCTTTCACAAACAGTATGAGATATTAGGATTGGCAGGAGTATTATGTGCATGCTCTTATCTATCCATGCATCTTAGCTCACTGCTTAGCATAAAAGTGTTTTGTTTGCTGTGAAAAATAACAAATTTGCATGACTTGAACATCTGAATTGTTATTGTTTGTGTGTGTGATGGAAGTAACTTATACAGTATAAGTGTTGAGTGTTGTTAGCTGCCCAGAGTAGAGTTGGGTCTAGATGGGCGGGATATAAATTGTGTGTGTAAGTAAATAAATAAATAAATAAATAAAATGGAAGTAACTTACACAATATAAGTTATAAGTAACTTATACATCAAGTTGGGAGTAAGTGACCTTAATAAGATTTTCAAGATACGTGAGATATGTGAGGAGTGGTTTATCAGTGCATCTTCCTAGCCCCCACCCCCTGGTGAGTTTCCATGGCTAAATGGGATTTGAACTCAAGTCACCTGAGTCCTACGCAGCCACTTTTATCCACTAGACCATACTGGATATCTTCTTTTTACTGTTAGTAAAGTAAGCATTCCAGCATAAAAACTGTATCTCAGACATGGTTTAGTCTAACATGAAATGCTCCTGTCACCCCATGCATATCATTAGTTCCATTCCATTCTTCCATTATGGGAAAATTGTATGTTACAATAAGTTTTCATTATTGTTAAAATTCTGATTTGATATTAGAACTTTTTCTCTGTTTTAGTAATAGTAATGGTGGTTGTTATACAATAGCCAAAGAAATATACTTAGCCAGTGAATAGAAATAGCCTGAGATAGTTTGTCTCACCCTATAAAGAAGATGATTGAAGAATTCCAGACATATTACAGTAGCCTCAGCCTGATCTGAGCACTGAGCCTGAACTTACAGCAATCTCAGTGCTGCACAAGATTCAAATTCTGAATAAAGACTACTTATTTGAACAAGTTCTTTCAGCCGCTCTGAGTTAGTGCTGATATTTAGCTTTGCAAGAATGTTGCCACTGTGGTGCATCAATAATTATTTCCCTAATTTCAGGTGTCAGAAGACATTGACAACATTTACAAATATAATCCCAGAATGGCACCCACTGAATGCAGTTCATATTGCCCCCTGTAATAACTGCAATCACACATCTCAAAGAAGGAAAATGGTTTTAGAAAAGTAAGTATATAGTGTGTTAAGATACCAAAGTGGGGGTGAGGAAAACAACATCAGGAATGGACAAAAAAGATTGAGTTGTACTGTAAGTAATGTGCATGTTGTAGTCTTGATTCTTTGAGAAGCATTGAGGTATAATGTCAGCTTTGTTGGGTCCTGTTGTATAAAGAAGGTATTACTTGCCAGGGAGCTGCATATTCCACATGGTGGGGATGGACAGTTCTGTCTGAAAGCTCTGCCCTGTGAATCCGAAATGAAATGTGTAGTCTCATTTGGAGGATGTTCTATACACAACCATCTTGGATTTTTTAATTCTCTGTTGACAATGTTATTAATATTCTAGTGAGTTATTTAATTCTAAACCTACATATTTGTGTCTTTTTGGTAGTGTTTCCTCGGTGCTTATGATGCACTTCGTTGAAGGTTTGCCACACAATGACTTGGCAGCCTACTCGTTTCGGTTTCAAGAATATTCTTACCAAATAAAAGCAGTTGTTCAGTATCAGGAATCAGAAAAACACTTCATCACATGGGTCCTGAATTCAGATGGTAAATATCTTGAACTTGAACTTTATACCTTTTGTCTGTCTTGGCTATTGGCCCCTCAATGTTACCTTCCCAGAACTGATAGGAATAGAAATCAATAAAGGTTATAATAGCCTATGTATTGGTAGCAAACTCATTGTCTGAGTGCTGATCCTTAGCCAGAAAGCATCATCTGGGTACAAGACAGATGCTTGAGAGATCATTAAGGTTTATAGAACTAGAAGAGAGGTTGGGAAGAAAAACAATCTAGTTAGGATTGGGCATGCTCAGTGATTTTGGAATGCTGAGTACTCTGGACTGGGGTAGCAAAATGCCGTAGCTTGAGAGGGAACATGGCGAGAGGGAACTCCAAGCAGTCTAAACCCCAACAAGTTGTTGCAGATCCCACTTGTGAGCACTATTTCCTTTTTACTTGAATGCTGGCTCTTTTTTTTGCTACCTGTGCCATCACTGTTCCACAAGAGCACTGATCTTAGCCTGAACTTTCAGTGCAGCTATATACAACCCCTTGCTTTTGCTGTCTCTAAAGCAGCGGTGGGTGATCTTATCCAGGCCTAGGATCATTTTTCAAAATCTGCATTTTTTTAATGCAGTTATATACTATAAGGTTTGCTAGAAGTGATTTTTTCACTGAAAAACTGGGTTGAACTAAACAATGTTTTTTTAAAAAAAAAATCTGAAGAAGCTCCTTAGAGGGCACAAATGTCCAACTGAAAAAAAGATTTAAAACCTTTAATTTTTAGTTTGAAAACTTTAAGACCTGTTGGAAGGATCCAACATGGAGAAATTGCTCCATCACACCTCCTAGAGGCCATAGGTGGCTTATTTGAGCAAAAATGTTTTTCTAAATTACTGGGAGCTTAGGGGGGCATGGAGGTTTGAAGGGTGAAGGGGGATCACACATTGCCCACCCCTCTCTCCGTTTGCAAAGAGCTTGATGGTCACAGTACTTTGGAAGATGTGAAAGTCTCACATAGTAATGTGACCATCAAGCCTTTTCAAACAGAACCAACCACGGTAGTTTCTTAGATGCCCCCAAAAGTGACATGGAACTCCAAAAATGTTTCTACATGACCTTTGTACTCCTAGCAATCTCTTGGGGTTCATTATCAGGCCAAAGACAGAAAAATCAAGATGACAAAAACATTGTGGCACCTTAAAGGCTAACTGCTATATTTTAATGTGAGCTTTTGTGGACAAGTCCATTTCTTTAAACGCAAGAGTTGCCTGAGGAAGAGGACTTATCCATGAAAACTCACATTAAAATATAACCGTTTGTCTTTAAGGTGCCACATATTTTTTGTCTTCTGTGTTGTTTTATTTTGTTTTTATCCTAATATGGTAGCACAGACTAATACAGGTACCTCTCCTACAACTAAACAAGAGTTTCAGGTGGACTACAGACCCATCCATCAAAAGGCTCTGCTTTTCTTCTTCTTCTTCTTCTTCTTAACTGTGTACAGAAATGTATGATGTGTCTTTAGGGTAAGCCACAGAGAGCCATACCTCAGCTGTTCTTTTTAGATTGCTGTGTAAGTGGCAGGTTCACCCTAAATTATTTCCATCCTGTTGTGTACCTGAGCACACAATCCTTTGAAAAATAAATAAAAACATGCAAATCAGTTCTAATTGAAATAAATGCTGCTTTTTAACATCCTTTTCCAGAAAACAAATTATGCAATGGTTTACGGGGGCATATAGCAAATTTGTAAAATAACCACTTTTGCAACCTCCTGTGATGACTAAAATTGCCTCCAGGTAGTGACTCAAAGAAGCTACTCTGAACTGGCAGAGATTTTCTTCTTCTTTTGAGACTATTAACGGGTCATGAACAACTTACATAGTCATTTGTGGAAAGGCAGCTAGCTAAAAACTAGATTCTTAATTTTTGTAGACTCTTATAAAGCTGGTTTCCACCATAAGTGGTGACAATGTGCATGATCCCTAAAATGAAGTGATTTCTTAGTGATAATGACAAAGTTACTCCTTTTAAAATTCTGAATGTCTTATTTTCAGAAACTTGGCTTGAGTGTGATGACTTAAAGGGTTCCCACTGTAAAAGGCACAAGAGCTTTGGAGTTTCTCCTGCAGAAATTCACATTGTCATCTGGGAAAGAAGACCACCACAGGTGACCAACAATAAGGATTTGCAGTTACAAAATGAAAGAGCTGTGAACATTCCTAGTCCAAAAACACCACCAAAGTCTCCAGTGAAATACTTTAATGACAAGTCTGTGGAGAATACATCTTTGAATTGTCACGGTGATATGTCGAATGTACATCCAAACGAGGCAGAAACTTTAGTTAACAATAACAGAAGTAATTTGCTTTGGGGATTGGAAAACCTAGCCAGCGATGATATTGCAACCCTGAATCTTGTTAGTGTTCCACTTGACTCAGAAGGTAAACCACTAGAAGACAGCCATATAGTGCAAAATAACCTGACAGCTAAAACAGGCACGCTACAACTACAAGGTTCGGCTCAGATTAGCGTGCTTCCATGTAGTCATGAAGGAGACATTCCTGGAAATGAGTGCACATTACTAGAACTTAGCAGTGCTCTGTTGTATCAAGGTCAGCCAGCCCATGCAAATAGCACATCTGTTATGCCAACAGTTCCTGTAAGCAGTAGCAGTTACTCACCAGCAACATCAGTCCATGAAGCAGAACTTGAAGTTAACCGGCTTCAGGGTAAAGATAGCAGCTTGGACTTGGTTAATGCCCAAAAGGAACCTTCTAAAACAAAATCAGGAAATACTATGCAGAAGATACCTAACATTGTACAGCACGTAAAAGAAACACCATCAAATTCTCGGGTTTCTGATCCAGGTAGTTCCTCTCCGTTTGGCCGTAAGAAAGGAGCAAAATTGTCTGCAGCTAGTTGGCTTAAGGGCTTACTTGGAAAACACCCTCCTTTCCTGCCTAAAAGTGTCTCAGCTTGTAATGAAGTAGAAAGTTCTGAAAAGACCATTGAGAAAGAAGGTATCTCCACTCCACTTCCTAGGCGTGCCAGTCAGTTCTGTAGTTTCCAAGCTAAATGGTCAGGGACTATAACCAAGAAAGTTACAACATTAGATTCTTCCCATAAGACTCCTACCACTTCTCCTTTTGCAAACTTCCTGATTGAAAACCGTGCCATTGATGGAAATGAAGGAACCGTAACTAAGAGAGCAGACTCGTTGGTTTCTTCTAGTAAACAAATTCAGCCCTCCAAAATTGGAAGTAAAAACTCTACATCTTTTGACCATGGCGAAACAGCAGTTGATAAAGCACATCAGCTGCGTCTAAAACTCCTTCAAGATCTTAAGGCTAAAAAGGAGAAACTAGCTTCACTAGATAAGTTGGCCAAGGCTCAAGTGAAAAAGAGAAGTTCTTCCAAGAAAACTAAGAAGGACCAGTCACGTACTGAAACCCAGAGAGAAAGTGAATCCCTACAGAGTTTGTTAAATGCACTGGAACACCAGATTGATGTTGAACATAGTAAATCTGTGAATTCTCCACTCACCAGTATGTCTCAGTGCAGCAATTCAAGTTATGATGATATTTTGTCTGAGCTACTGTCGCCTGCTCCAACTGTTACTTCCTTGGAACTTCCACAAGAAGAAGAGTGCAGATACCTGGAAATGGGAGATGGAAGTCCAACATCTCCAGTGCTTAATGAGAAACCTGATGTTGCTCATGACCATAACTATACCTCACCAGTAAAGGAAAATGGATGTGAGGGTCATTCAGACCTTTTAACAGTCAAATCAACCCTGAAGAAACTTGATTTTGAAAGTTCTGCAAAACAAGACATCCTAGATGACCTGTTACCTCATTCAGTATTGAATTCTGTAATGGCTGACACTGATGACATGCATCATTTTGATGAGTCTTTGTTAACTTGGTGAATTGTGTTTTAACAATTTCGCTCTTTTTCTATTAGGTTGTGTTAAACTGGAGCATAGCTTGGGTTTCAGGATATTTTGCACATGGTTCTACTTTGAATATTTAAAATGTGATACTGTTTTTATGAGTTGTTCTTTATTCTTGTTTACTGCACTGAGTTTGTTTTGCTCTTTTAAAACAGTTACTAACTGGAAGAGAGGAGAAGCTGTGTTTTTTATGAGATAGAGGTAATGAAGGTTGGTGTTCTGGAAGTAAATGAAAATCTTCAAAAATAAAAAGCACCTATGACTAAATGTTGTTCACCTAAAATCTCTTAAATCAAACATGTTACAGCTGAACTATGAAAATACTGAAGCAGTGAGCAAAAGTGTATAAAGCCATATTTTATGCTAGTGCGCTGGTTTAAGTTGTTTGCATAGACACTTCTCAGCATGTTGGCACAGCCAAAAAAGAATCACTCACATTTCTTTTTTTTTTTCCTATTATAATAATTAAATTCATTTTCTACACTAGAAGAGAAACAGGTTTCTGTTCCAAACTTATTCATGATTAAAACTAGGTTTGTTTAAATTGGTAATTGTGCAAATGTTTCAGCATTTTTACTGCCTTCTCTTTTCACCAGGATGGAACTTTTAATGGTAAAGATTAGTTCAATAGCATGCCAAAAGTGCACTCTTGATTTGTGGAGTCACCTATTGCTGAAAGTTGTAGAAAATCCTCCTGGGCACGCATATACCACATCTACCAGTAGCACCTTCAGTTTGTCAGAATTCAATGTTGCTCTTTTTCTTTTTTACATTCATTTAATACACTCGTTTTGCCAGTCACATGCTCAGCACATCTTTTGGCTTAGCTGCAAAGGGCATCAGCATTTTTAGTAACATCTAGCTCCCAATGCTTTGACCTCATTCAGAAACACCTTTTTCATATGGGATTAACAGGGAACAGTCCCTATTAGCTACGGAACAGTCCTCTGAAGGGACTCATCCAGAAGTATGATGCAGTTCTGCTAAGATTGTGATAAAGCCCCCACTATCAAGTTTCTAGAATCAGCCAACCAGAGAGGCAGAAACACTGGAAAAGGTTGCCATCAAACACTGTGGACCTCAAAGTATTTATACTGTTCTAAATCCAGTGATTCAGTTGATTCTTTTAGGTGCAGTGAGCCATCAAAGGGGTAAATGGTCAGTCTTAACATTTACTGTGGACCCAAACATCTGAATCTGCAGCCTTGTGGATAAAAGAGTAAACTCAGAACTCCAACTCTGGAAGGTAGTAAATGCTACCACTCTCATTCTTAAGATGGAAGCATTCCAGATGATTTCAGAGCCCACTAAGGAATCTCTATAAAAATACAGTAGGCTGTAACCCAGCCTGCAGTGTGCACACACACTTCTCTTGCTCTTCCCCCACCTCTCACTGTTCACTGAAACCCAGCCTGCATTGCACACAAGTACAGTGCAGTGCGCATGCACCCTTCCCCCTCCCTCTTGCTCTCTTTACTGGAGTTGATACTATTTGCGGTTTCATGCATCTGTGAGGAGGTTAGGAACCTATCCCCTGCAGATACAGGGGTCCTACTGTAAATGCAGGTCCCTCAACCTTTCAGTGTCTTGCACAGATATCCCAAGTGGTCAAGCTACAGGCATTAGACCAGGGTCCAGCTAAGCATGCACCAAACTCATGAGGCAATCTTATTAAAAGGAAGGAAAAAAGCCCATAATAAGACAATGAATAAAAATGCAGAGAACAGGTTTTGAGATATATACAATGGGTAAAATGACGTTAACTGTACTAAACTATACATACCAATAGCAGAGTAAGTCCCTGAGACAGAGATGAATGCTGAAATGAAGAGCACCATGTTGAGCAAGTACACAGCAAAAGCATGCATACAAGCATGCATGGAGCAGCAGCTTGAAATAAAGACACAAAGCAATACTAATTTTTTTGGCAGCAAATTGCAGTCAGCCATTCTCAGCTTTGTTTTGGCCACGGCCATAAACACAATATGCAAGAAATACAGGCTGAATCAGGATTGTATAAGCCAGGTTGGTTTCAATCAATCAGGTACCGTGCAGGTTTGAACATTCCATCGCTTGGCTCACGTGCAGGTCTTTTTCGAGCCCAGCTGAACATAGTATGCACAATTAGCTAATTCATCAAACATAACCTGTATTACAAGCAAGATAATCAAATATTTGGGGGGGGGGGTTGTTTCATCTTGACAGCGACTGATCTGCCACACTGTGATGTAGAATGCTAGGGCCTACTTGGTTGAAGGACGGGAACAAGAAAAAGGATTCCTTGATTAAACTAAAATGAAACCCAAGTAACGTTGCTGCTACTAAAACTCATCACTGCCTAACAGAGTAGGTAGTACACTGGGCAGTGGACACGGTTGGCTAGTCCATTTTCTTAAAACTGGTAGATAGGTCAAGGTGAAGGACCAATATGCAACACACAATGTAGTGAAAGATCTGGCTTGTTTGCTTTCACTTCATGCCATACAGCTTCTGAATCTTGATCTCCCTTCTAGTTATTTGCTAGGGGTGTGTGAGTACCTCTGACATGAGCTGTATCCTAATATCTGTTGAACAGGTTGGAACTGACACATCTTAAGCTTTTTAAGAGACATTCTGACCCAGAATCCCAGACATTATATATTTCCAGTTTCTCATCAAAAGCAAGAATAATCCTGTAAGGGGGTGTCTGTTAAATGGTCACTGGACCAAAAACAGAGAAAAGAGAAGTGCAGATAATGAGATGGAGGGGGTAGAGAAGACCCAGAAGGCTGGTAAAGAAAAGCTTCCCTGAATACCCCGTGGCAGTACATCTCAAACTCTTTGATGTGGCAGACAAGTAACCCCCGCTCCCCTGGGATCATCATAGGGTTGCCAGCGGCTTGCTTTTGGGGACATTACTGCTACCCCTGACAGCATTTGATCTCATCACTGCTCAGGAGAGGATGGCTGCTCCCCCTAAGAGCAGGAAATCAGGTGCCTTCGACGTCCCAACCTCCCCAAACATTCTCTCACCTGGATTTGGTTTAGGTTTGCTTTGAATGGGAGATTATTACCTCTATTGCTGACAGCTAGCCTTCTGATTTCATTCTGTGACTTAGGCTGCAGTACAGGCTCACGCCGCATGGAAGCAGCGAAGGCAGACCTGTCTGGCTTTGGCAGTCCTTGAGAACCAGATGCTTGTGATGAAGTGTGCAGTGGAGTTTTGCAGTGGGCAAAAGTGTACGTGAAATCTAGTTCAAGATGCCACAAGACACTCGGTGGTCAGAAGGGCCTGATTCAGATAATGGGATTTACTTATTTGGTATTTATGTCTTCACAGTCATCAAACAATGTAAAAGCTAAAATAAAGGCAAGACACAAAAAACATAAATATGATGTGCCAGAATAAGCTTTTTTTTAAAAAGCTAAATATCTTTGTTAAAATCAAAATTGAAGAAGGAGGCCTTCAAGCCTCACCTTGGCAAGGTTCACATCACACATCAAAACGGTTGGAGTTGTGCACCATCACAGACAAGGGTATATATATCTTGCATGTTGAGCTCACCTATCTTAGCATGTGATACTTGTCATGGGTCCCTGAGAAGGATCTTAATGTGTGGGCAGGAATGAGCGCTTGATGGTAGCCCCTTAATAATTTTTTTTACATACTTAAGCAAATAGGCAAGAGGAGAAGGGGACGACAGAGGATGAGATGGTTGGACAGTGTCACTGAAGCTACCAACATGAATTTGACCCAACTCCGGGAGGCAGTGGAAGACAGGAGGGCCTGGCCATGCTCTGGTCCATGGGGTCACGAAGATTCGGACACGACTTAACGACTAAACAACAACAACAAAGCAAATAGGCAAGCCTCACTTTTTAAATATTTATTTATTCAGCCCTGTGAATAAATAAAATCTGTTACTTTGCCATTACTATGCATTAAAAAAATAGAATAAATGGTTATCAAGTTTCTACAACTTTGCTCTCTGCACTGCAGAGTTGTCAAACTAATACCATAACTTACCAACAGTTTTTCCTACTATCAGATCCTCCGAGGACCCTATGCCTAGAACGAATGATGTTAAGCCAAAGGTACATTAATATAGGAAAGCAAATCTATAAACGCATTTTGGATACTGAGAAAAGTGTTCCAATTTGACCTTGTACTGTAAATCACACATACACAGAATGGTTCAGTTCGTTGAGTTATTTAATTGCAAAGGGTATAACTGTCGGCTGCGATTTGGTGAGGGATCATCCCCTTCAAGATTAGCATCCAAGGTCATTTGCTACAAAACAACACGTGCCCAAGTCAATTTCTGACATACACGTTCCTCTTAATCCATGAATATTATTCATTTTTAATTTTTTGGAAGGAAAAACAAAAGGATGTTTCCGCCCGGTTTCGAACCGGGGACCTTTCGCGTGTTAGGCGAACGTGATAACCACTACACTACGGAAACGCTGCATGCCCCCAACTTTTCTCGCTGTCTACTTAAGGCAGACGCTGGGAAAGTGTTGCAACACCGCTTTCGAAGTTCATAATATGAATCTCCTGAAGGCAAGAACGTCCTTTGAAATTTTGAGAGATTTGCTAGGAGAGAATACTACATTTCTTGCAGTGGAGATGGCATTGGCCACTGAAATCACTCTGCCCTGAAAGATTTCTCTGCCGAAGTTTTTAACACACTATTAGTCCATCAGACTAACGCCTAGTCTTGTCTGCCTGCCATCCGTTGTTTTATACATCTCATTGGCGATGTGCAAGTTATGTTGTTCCTATTCGAAGCATATTTCCGTAACCTTGCAAAAGAAGATATCAAAATAAAAAGGGAAGGCTCATAACTCTTCTCAAATACTCCTTTGTTTACACGCACCTCTCGTGAAAACCTTGAAAAGCACAGGAGGTGCTTCCTCCCTAAAAATGCCAATCACTTTGCACAGATACGAAGCTCCGAGTAAGGTATGTTTATTTACTTGAAAGCACAAACTTATACAAAACTTAGGAGGAAAAAGTTGTAGGCGTCCCTGGGTGGGCTCGAACCACCAACCTTTCGGTTAACAGCCGAACGCGCTAACCGATTGCGCCACAGAGACTTCGCTGGAAAAACTTTGCTGCCAGTAAAGTACTAATAGTGCTCATGCCTTGTCTCGTTTTTAAACAAGATGTCTCTGGAATTTGTGCTGCTGTTAATTTTATTCCTAATGGATAAAAGATAACTTTTGCTACAAAACAAACTGAACGAAGGCTGTTACAAACAGGCCATTGGGAACAAAAGCTAAGAGCTCCAAATAAATTATCCTTCTTTCCTGGCATCTTGAGCATCTTTCAAATCCACTTGTGAGGCTCTTTTGTTAATGAAAAATTCTTATCACCTTTAATGAGTGAATGGGGTAGAAAGTTAATTTAAAGAATTTATTCCCCAACAAAAAAAAAAAAGGCAATGTAGGATATTTTATAATACATACTCCTTGGGAAAATATATTGGTAGCATAGATGAAGACTGTGGCCTAAATATCTGAAGATGCTGCAGAGTTTTGAATTTCTGGTTAAAATTCCTTTTTGCTAGGCAGTAGAAGTACAGAGATTCACAGTGGAGAATAGCTACAAGTTCCCCAGAACTTAACACCTTTTTCATTAACTGGCACTTTAAGTCTCATTAACTCACTCTGAGACATTTGTAGGCTAAAGAATGATTTTTTTTTCTACTTACAGTTGCTTGATATTATAGACTTGGGTATGCTGCTTTCTTTACTGCACACATACTTTGCAACAAAACAAATCAACAGCAAACTGCCACAAACCAGGAAAAGAGAGGGGAAAGAACACTCAACAGAGACGTGGGCTCTCTTTAAATTCAAAGGCTGGAAGGAATGAGTGGTTAGCGCTGGATAAATAAACAGTCATCCCAGCCTAGAAAAATCCCTCTCAGTCACACAAACTACATATAGAATGCAAAGTTACAAATAAAACTCCAACAGAAGAAGACCCTCTTCCTATATTCTTATAGGAATAGCTTCCTATAGCTGTCCGTGCTTTAACACTATCCATTCTCTTCTCTAAGTCCCAATAGTACATTCATACAATAATACAGGAGACGTTTATGATAAGAAGACTTCGTTTATATGATAACAAGACTTCTTTATGGCAGCATCTTGATTGTTCAACATCCTCCCTGTGAGAAGTGTAACTGGCACCAATGGTAATTTTCGGCACATGGTGAAACTTACTGGTTTGCCCAGTAAATTGTTCATTGACATGCTTTAAGTAAACTGCTATTTTAGATATTTCCTGCCCTTTTACTGCTGTAATTAATGCTGTTTTATTTTTATTCACATCATATTAGCTTTTTCAGTTACATTTGCATATTGCCCTCATGCCATAAGATCAACGGCAATATAGAAATATTGTAATAAATAATCGATCAGTTTCGTAATACCTAAATAATAACTGGGGTCTAACAAATATATTATTTTGTTCCAAGGACTGTATGTAGTTCTCTTTTTTTAAAATGCTGCAGCTAACGGGCCCTTCAAAAAAAGAAGAAATAATAAAATACTTCCTTTGTGGCTGCATTAAATACTCATAAGATAACACAGGAAGGAAAAGAAGTAAAGAATGAAGAAAAAAAAGTGAGTCCAAGAACTAAGTTGCAGACTAGGAATATCAGACCTTGACAATGCAATCAGTGGTGCTTTGGTCTGGTTCAGTACGATCATGAAAGGTTATTCTCGTTTCCATCTCTGTGTAGCAAAAGTGTGAGTGATCAGCCTGCCTTAGAATGGCCTAAGATGCTTCAAAGCACTCTGAGGCAGTGGACAACCTCTGGTGGTCCACAGGATCACCACCCCTGCCCCCCCCCCGAGTAAATCTTACAAAAATAGGTTTTCTTAACTGAAAAGGTGTCCTTGCAGCTCCTAGAGGCCAAAACTATATTTCTTTTAAAAATGTTAAAAATTAGAAGTATGGGTCCCCTATAGTGCATAAGGAGAATTTTTTAAAAAGTCAAAATCTTTGTTTCAGTTTTAATTGTTTTTTTGGGGAAGGGTGCAGGGAACGGGAAGCTCTGGGCTGCTGCAGGATACTTGAACCCCACCCCTTATCTAAAGCATGGTGACTTCCAAAGATGTTGGCCAGACACATATACTCATGAATCTTATTCAACAAATCAGATGAAGAACTCATATTCACAACAAATACTTGATTGAAAAGCATTATCTGTTTTGATTTCCAGTTGACAAGAACTCCACCATGAAAGAACACCTGCTATTTAGTGTATAAGAACCATGTAACAGATATGTTTCAGTTCAGTTCAGTTTATGTTTTTTAAGAATTCACCAAGATTCACAAATTTCTTAATATTGAGAATTGTTGGGGGGGGGGAATTAAGATTTAAAAATTTAGAAATGGGAGAAAGTGAAATTGACCCATTGCTATCCCTATGGCCACCACATATATTGATCCTGATTTTCAACACATGGCTGAGAAGCATCAGAAATTTGGTCTAGCCGTGACATTTGGTCATTGAGAAGACCAAAATCATGACTACAGAAGAACTACACAACTTTAACATTGACAAGGAAGAAATTGAAATAGAGGTTTTGTATACCTTGGTTCAATCATCAGTCCAAATGGACATTGCAGCCAAGAAATCAGAACTCTGAGATTCAGAAGGGTAGCAATGAAGGAATGAGAAAAGATCATTAAGTGCAAGGATGTGTCACTGGAGACAAAGACCAAGATCATCCACATTCTTGTATTTCGATCACCATGTATGGGTGGGAAAGCTGGAAAGTAAAGAAAGCTGACAGGAAAAATTATTCATTTGAAATATGGTTCTGGAGGAAAGCTTTGTGGATGCCCTGGACTGACAGGAAAACAAACAAGTAGGTCCTAAATCAAATCAAGCTTGAACTACCTTTGGAGGCTGAAATGTTGAAACTGAAGCTGTCCTACTTTGGGCACATCATGAGAAGAAAGTATTATCTGGAAAAGGCAATAATGCTGGGAACAACTGAAGGCAACAAAAAAAGGAAGACCAAATACAAGATGGATTGACTCCCTAAAGGAAGACACACACTTGAGTTTGGAAGAGCTCAGCAGGGCTTTTGAGGACAGGACATTTTTGAGATTGCTCACTTATAGAGTTGTCTATACTTGACGGCACATAACAATGACAACAATGTGTCATTCCAAAAGTGTCCAGAGCAAATCATGAAAGGTGATTTGGGATGTCTTTCTGGTGATGCTAGGAGTCTGCTCAGACTGGCTGTTCCATGCAGTTGTGAAAACTGGCAATTATCACAATCTTTCGTATAAATGAATGTTGTTTAGCATTATTTGGGATTACTATGCCTTCTTTATGCCATACTAGAGCTTCGAAGCATCGCTTTTTCTCAGACTACAATTCCCACATAATGGACCTAAGGATCAAATTGGAAGTTAACAACAGCATGATGTAAGTCACAATTAGAGCAGGCCTTTTTGAATCACCAAATCCCCACTGATTCACTGGGCTTACACAAGTGTGACTTGCTACACTAAGCAACAGGATTTCAGCCATATATTTTTTTCTGAGAAAGTCTATTTCTTTCCTAACTACAATGAGGTTTGCAGCTGAGCTCAGAGGCAATAGGAAAGCTACAATCCTGGTATTTCCAGACAGGCAAGTGCACCCCTGCCTAAATTCCTGGGCAAAGTAACTTATGCCAGTCATCTGACTCAGTAGAAGGCAGTTTCCTTTGTGCTTAATACTGTGTGATATTGCAGTATCTGTTACATGTCTCTTATGCCCAAATTTTGTTGTTGTTTAGTCGTTAAGTCATGTCCGACTCTTCGTGACCCCATGGACCAGAGCACGCCAGGCCCTCCTGTCTTCCACTGCCTCCCGGAGTTGGGTCAAATTCATGTTGGTAGCTTTGATGACACTGTCCAACCATCTCGTCCTCTGTCGTCCCCTTCTCCTCTTGCCCTCACACTTTCCCAGCATCAGGGTCTTTTCCAGGGAGTCTTCTCTTCTCATGAGATGGCCAAAGTATCGGAGCCTCAGCTTCAGGATCTGTCCTTCCAGTGAGCACTCAGGGTTGATTTCCTTCAAAATGGATAGGTTTGTTCTCCTTGCAGTCCAGGGGACTGTCAAGAGTCTCCTCCAGCACCACAATTCAAAAGCATCAATTCTTCGGCGGTCAGCCTTCTTTATGGTCCAGCTCTCACTTCCATACAACACTACTGGAAAAACCATAGCTTTGACTATGCGGACCTTTGTCGGCAAGGTGATGTCTCTGCTTTTTAAGATGCTGTCTAGGTTTGTCATCGCTTTCCTTCCAAGAAGCAGGAGTCTTTTAATTTTGTGGCTGCTGTCACCATCTGCAGTGATCATGGAGCCCAAGAAAGTAAAATCTGCCACTGCCTCCATATCTTCCCCTTCTGTTTGCCAGGAGGTGATGGGGCCAGTGGCCATAATCTTAGTTTTTTTGATGTTGAGCTTCACACCATTTTTGGCACTCTCCTCTTTCACCCTCATTAAGAGGTTCTTTAATTCCTCCTCACTTTCTGCCATCAGAGTGGTATCATCTGCATATCTGAGGTTGTTGATATTTCTTCCGGCAATCTTAATTCCGGTTTGGGATTCCTCCAGTCTAGCCTTTCGCATGATGTATTCTGCATATAAGTTAAATAAGCAGGGAGACAATATACAGCCTTGTCGTACCCCTTTCCCAATTTTGAACCAATCAGTTGTTCCATATCCAGTTCTAACTGTTGCTTCCTGTCCCACATATAGATTTCTCAGGAGACAGATAAGGTGGTCATTTCTTTAAGAACTTTCCATAGTTTGTGGTGGTCCACACAGTCAAAGGCTTTTGCATAGTCAATGAAACAGAAGTAGATGTTTTTCTGGAACTCTCTGGCTTTTTCCATAATCCAGCGCATGTTAGCAATTTGGTCTCGAGTTCCTCTGCCCCTTCGAAATCCAGCTTGTACTTCTGGGAGTTCTCGGTCCACATACTGCTGAAGCCTACCTTGTAGGATTTTGAGCATAACCTTGCTAGCATGTGAAATGAGTGCAATTGTACTGTATGCCCAAATATCTAACTGTATTGATGATGGATGGATGGATGGATGGATGGATGGATGGATGGATGGATGGATGGATGGATGGATGGATGGATGGATGGATGGATGGAACTTGTATACCACACTGATTAGGGAGGAGACCAGACACAGCTCCACTGGGAACTCATTCCAAAGGGATGGGGCCATGACTAAGAAGACTCTGTTTCTCGTCAATGACTTCCTGGCCTCCCTCAAAGTGGCAACCCGAAGGAGCATAGCTTGGGAGGATCAAGTGGCGTGGATGGAAGTTCTTAGGGAAAGACACTCTGACAAGTACTGAGGTCTCAAACTGTGAAGGACTTTATAAGTAAGAACCAACACCTTGAACCTGGCTTGGTACAACACAGGCAACCAGTGCGGACTGGCCAGGACTAGGGAAATGTGCTTGAACTTATTCACATTCAACATCAGTCTGGCCATCGCATTCTGTACCTGTTGAAGTTACCAGGTTAGTTTCAAGATAAGCTCCATGTAGAGAGTGTTGCAACAGCCAATCCCTGAGATCACTAGTGCATGCACTAACATCTTTGGGGCCACCCCATCCACTAGGCGATCAGCCTAAGTTGATTAAAAGCTGAACTGGTCATGGCAACAATGTGGGATTCTCATAAAAGGGCTGGGTCCAAGAAGATATCTAAGCAACTTCCCTTTCACAATTACAAAGAAATGTTATAAATAGATTATTAAAATAAGGATCTTCAGTCTACTTCTTTGGAAATTATTTTTGAAGTTATAAATTTTGGGCTCTGCTGTTCACTGGTGCAAATTTGTGTTTGATTTCACTCTGAAGAATTCTCAGTCATTTTTAAGATTGTATTTATGAATTCCAGTGTTTCACAACATACACTTTGGAGAAAGAATATTTCATTCGTTCATTACTGGGCAATGATTACACCATTTTGGGTCCTGCCTGAGGTTATTTCCTTTTTATTTTGCAACCTGTCATTCTCAGAGAATAACTGAAGCTAAATTCGTTTCACATTGCTCTATTAATTAAGCATTTAAATTGCATCTGTCTATGCATGCTTAACAGAGATTCTTAGATTAAGAACACCGCTGCTATTGCTGCTGCAAAAGACTCAAAGGTGTGGCTTGCAGAGTCAGTGCACTTGTAACCCATCTGAATTGAATGTGCTATGGCCATGCTGCAGCTTAAACCGGGAAGCTATCAGAAATGTTCCATTATGCAAGCTAAGGCAGACTTTACTTCCTCTATCTGTGGTTCATCTGACTGAGTTGCAGTACAGAACAGTGAGCAGAGTATCCTGACCCATCTGCTGCCAACATGGACCAAGACATTGTGGGACACATTGTCCTTCTGGTCATTGTAACACTTTTAAGTGTCATCCAAAATGGTAAGGGGGTGCAATGCATTTGGAAGTGGGAAGGTCACGGCAGGAGGGAGTTGTTTCTGCATCATTCCTGTATGGATGAGGGGAAGATGAATCAACCATGCTTTCATGCATGGATTTCTGCATGCCATGCCAGAGCTTAGGACTATTGCTTTTTCTCAGGCTAAAATTTCCACATGGTGTGGAAACTGTGGGCTTCTGGGAACTGTAGGTCCCAAAAGTAACACTTCCAAGCTCTGCTCAATATCTATAGCATGTCATAATTGTTTCCTCTTTTTTTCTCATCATTCCCTCTTTTCTTATTTGTCTGGGTTGAGTTCAATGCCTGTTCTGTATGTTCCACCTCTTCATGCAGACTGACAACATCAGTCCATGGGTTAAATTAACATTGATAGAATTGCAGTGGGAAAACTTTGAATGTGACAGGTTATAAGCTGAGACAGTTTTGATGGGGGAAAGTTGTGTTACTTTGCTGTGGAAAAAACAACAAAGAATCTTCTGGCACCTTAAAGACGAGATAGTTTTATTTGGCATAAATATCAATCAAGGGTTTCTAACACACCAGTTGTGAAATCCTACGTTGATTCCCACAGTTTGCCACCTTTGTCAATAATGCTGTTGTTACCTTGTAGACTCATAGATTGCTAACTGAAATATTCACAACTTGTTAATCCCATTCCTTTATTAACGAACCATTGTAACTTTGTTTATTATCTTCCTCCCTACCTGGTCATGAGGACCTGTATGAATGTGATGGTCATATAGTCTCACTCTAACATCTGAGGTAGTACACTTAATCCACAAAAGCTCACAGTTCGTCTGTGAGTATCAGTTCGTTTTAAGGTGCCACAACATTTTTGTCCTTTTTTTTTGGTTCTGATATTATTTGGCATAAGCTTTCATAGACTGCACTAGGTGTGTGAGAGGTTGTGAATGAAAGATGTTTCCCTCTCATACAGAAAGTAGGGAGAATTTCTCTAACTGGGTGGACTGCAGAGGATGGTTTCACTGTGAACACCTAGCATTTCAAGCAAGTGGTGTTTCTCCCCTGGAGGAGCACAAGTCATTCGCTGCAGTGTGGCCTGAGACAACTGTACCTTTGGGCGAAGCACAGAACAGGCAGGGCTACCTCCTTACCTAACATCAGTAACAGCACAAACCTATCTGACAAACTGTGTCCTGCAGCCGACTCAGCTGCAGGAGACGGTTATGACTGGGGCTCCATCCAATAGAATCCTAGAATTTGTAGGCAGAAGTACTTAGAATTCTCTTCCTGGGATTTATCACAGGGTGGTGATTTTTTGGATCAAGAAGGCCAGCAAGTACTAAAGCAAATGTGTAAAGACGAAGAAGTCATAAAACACATGAAATGCAGAGAGCTAGAATTCTTTCGTGACTTACCTAGAAATAAAAAGTACAGATGGTTACAGCTGGCCATCCAAGGTAAAATAACCAGGGAAAGAATGACAAGAAGAACTCACTGACTGAAGAACCTGAGAGTCTATTTGGGTACAACATAACATCGTTGGTCAGTGTCAGAGTCAAAATAGTCAGGATGATGTCCAGCTTTTGCTACCGTGTTCCCCTGAAAATAAGACAGGGTCTTATATTAATTTTTGCTCCAAAAAACGCATTAGGGCTTATTTTCAGGGGATGTTTTATTTTACAGTCATGTCATCTTCTTCTGGTTGCTGCACAATGCGGCACAATGGTGGAGGGCGGGGTTTCACTTAACTGGGGCTTATTTTTGGGGTAGGGCTTATATTATGAGCATCCTGAAAAATCATACTAGGACTTATTTTCAGGGTAAGTCTTATTTTCAGGGAAACAGGGTAGGAGATGAACAAGAAAAAGGACTTAAGGAAAATACACTAAAGCTGTATAGCAGAGAAATTTCTGTACACTGATTTACAAGCATCAGGATTCCATAGTATGGAGTTATAACAGTCAAGGTGGCATCAAATTGACACACCTGTGTAATGTGGATATGCTGTCAGACAAGCTGCTCTCCAAATCAGCCTTTCTTGCTTTAAAAAAAAATACAATCAGCATTCCACTTATACATATTTATAGACATTAGTGCATAAACCATCAAAATCTGATCCAAGATGAGTTTACCCATGAACCAATAACAGTTCCATTTCATGCAACTTTGGAGCATTTGAATGTCCCGGGAAAGGGAACCTGTGATGACTACCATTGTAGGGCATATGATTAAGCCCAGCAAAAAGCTTTGAAAAATTACCTTTTTAAATGACAGCTTCCAGAATCCCCCATCCAGCATGGACAGCAGCCATTCTGGATGAGATTTCTGTGAGCTATAGTCCCAAAAAGATTTTTTTCAAAGTTTTGGCCCATCTGAATGCATCTACATAGGAGTAAGCAGTTTAGAGCTGTGCAGACCACTCAGTGGGTTGGTAGGGGCTCGGAATTCAATCCCCCCCTGTGCTTCTCAGAAGAAGAGCCAGCCTGTGTAGCCTTTGGCACGTTGCACAGTCCCAAAGTGCCCCCTTCCAAAAAAAGGGAATGGTAAACCACTTCTGAGTACTCTACACCTAGGAAACACTGGAAATGGTCACTGCATTAGAATCAACCTGGCAGCACATAGTTATTATCATAAGTAGATTAGAGGAAGTACAAAACCTGGGACTACGTGGGGATTTATTTTCAGAAAGTTGTGGTCTTGGCCATGGCTGTTTACGTGATGAGGAAGTCTGATGGAAAAGAATAATTCTCATTATTTCCTCCCAGAGGGGAAGACTTGTGGTTTTCTCCCTTCCTCTGTTCTTTGCCTGCACCCAGCTGATTGCAGGCTGGCAGCCTCTAAAGGGATGATTTCCAAATATCCTGTCAAAGCAGAATGTACCATGGGCTAGAAACACATCCAATAGTCTCTTGGGGTCAAGTCACTGCAAGTCAATATTAAGGCCATGCATCACAAGAAAATGTGGCTAGTAGCTCCCGCCTTTGTTGCCCGTCACTACAGACCTCCTCTTGGTCCATTCCCAAGAAATGTCAGCTTTCGTAGGAATACAGTGTGAAAACCACTAGGTTTTTCACATGAGTGTTTTCAAGCACATTTAAATAATGTGTTTGTGTGTGGGACGGAGGAAATTTTCACCTGTCAGGATCAATGGACTTCATCTCCCATAATCCCTAACCATTAACCATGTTGGCTGGGATTGATGGGAGTTGAAATTTGGACAACATTTGGAAGATTAAGTGTTTCCCCTATTGTATGTTAGGTGAATTCACACCACTAGCTTAAATCCAACAGTAAATCACAACTAGAATACGCCCATTGAATTAGTGGAGACTTGATGAGTCAATTCTTTCATAAACTCTTTTGATTTAATAGGCCTACTCTACTGGGTTTCAGCTAACAAATCTAAAGCATGAGGGGAAGAGAAGTATGTTTCCAAATAACTGATACCGATTCTCAAAAACAAAGCTTCGCAGCCATGTATTGTCCTTTCTCAAGCCTAGAAAAAAAAATCAGATCGTGATAAAGACTCAAAAACATAGGTGCACAAATATAAGCTCAAAGCAAATTCTGGCCTATTGAATTGCTTCCACATAGTGACCTCCATGTTTCAAATGATGTGGTGTGTCCAATGGGACGCACTTCAAGGGGAAACAGATCCTTTGGGATCGCAGTTTCAGGGCTGGCTAGAAAAAGGATGAGATGGCGTTTCCATTTGACTTAGGTGAAGAAGATGGTGATGTGGTTAATGTTTCAGGGCCCTATGAGACATACTTCCAAGTATGTCTCATAGTACTTCTAAAATGAGACATACTTCCAAGTAGAAAGTGTGTGCTTGCATTGAATTCAGATTCTCTGCATGAATTATTTGAATGGGCACGCTTATGTGGGAGGCACTTTGTCACTGTTACATACCATCAAGTCATTTCATTCTGACGTAAACAGTGACTTTATGAATGAGTGACCTCCAAAATGTCCTATCATTAACAGCCCTGCAAACTCAAGGCTGTGGCTTCTCACATGCCATGCCCCTTCCAGCACCACCTCTTGTTTAATTTTCGATTGCTTCATCACAGAGTTTTGAAGGTAAGAATTATTCAGAAATGGTTTACTATTTCCTTCTTCTGTGCAGTAGCAACAAGCATTGCTGTTGTTGTTGTTATGTGCTGTCAAGTCACCTCCGACTCACAGCTACTCTATGGATGAACAATCTCCAAAATGCCCTGTCCTGAACAGCCCTGCTCAGCTCTTGTAGATTCAAGCCTACCGCTTTCTTTAGGGAGTCAGTCCATCTCATATTTGGTCTTCCTCTTTTCCTGCTACCTTCAACCTTTCCAACCATTATTGTCTTTTCCAGAGAATCTTGCCTTCTCACGCTGTGCCCAAAGTAGGACTGTCTCCGTTTCAATATTTTTGCCTCCAGAGACAGTTTAGACTTAATTTGATCTAGGACCCACTTGTTCCTTTTTCTGGCAGTTCAGGGTATCCTCAATGCTCTCCTCCAACAGCACATTTCAAATGAATCAGTTTCTTTCCTGTTAGCCTGAGTGTTACTGTTGTTGTCTGTGATAGATCCTTCACCAGTGTCACCTCCCACTACTGCTGCCACCTCGTAGAACTATCCATTCTCTTCTGCTGATATGACCACTAACCCTGAAGAGAGTAGAGGGTAGTCTGGGGTCTTTGCTTTCACCATTCTGCCTTGGGTGATCTGACTAGAATCTAGCTTTTGACAACATTGCTCTTGACTTCTCTGAAGCACTCATCCCCCTTGCCACATTAAGGTGTGCATTCAAGACAGGGGGAGACACAAACACAGAAAAAGTATAGCGTTATTCTAGGTTTGCTGCTTGTTGCAGGACTTAGAAAAATTTCTCTTTTTTTACTACAATTCCCAGAATCCTTAGCCCAAAAGTAACTTTTCCAGACTTGGATCTGTTGTATTTCTCTGCTTCCATTCCACGTTTATTGTTTCTTAGATTTATTGAAATGAAATACTACCGAAATAATTAATGTTAATGCACTTTGTTAGGCACATAGTTATTATTATTAGTAGTATATTACTGGACTTTATTCACAGCTTAATTATTTAACCATGCTGATCAGCTAATAAGATTTCAGCAGGTTTACAAAATTGTTTGCATTTGGGTTTTATACAGAGAATTGAAATGAAATATTTCTGGATTAGTTAAAGGTAATGATGATGAGCAGTCACTATATCATTGAATATTGTCATTTATGATTTAATGGTGCTGATAACTAAGATGAATTTAGTAGAGTCACTGAGTGATATGTATACATATATTTATTTATTTTATTTATTTTATTTATTTTATTAGATTTATACCCCGCCCATCTAGACAGATAGTCTACTCTGGGCGGCAATATATTCTGCTTGTGTTCCTTAGCAACTTACAGGTGTTCACAGAAAGGAAAAGTAGGATATCAGTGTTAAAATGAAATGAAAATAGGCCAATTTCTAAATTTTATTTGACAGCTTATTTTTCACATAAAGTTGAAGACGAAAACAAGAAAACAGGCAGAACAGTTCAGCGGGCTGGTCCATCTGCTTTTGACCGTGTCTATACTGCCAAGTGAGTATTCCTGCATGTTACAACCAAGAGGAGTTAAGGTGTGCAGAGTAAGACTGCAACCATAATGATAGAAAGGGACTCTGCATATATTCAGTTGTTTATCTCCACTTGGACTGATATCTCACACAAATAGATGCCGCAATGGAATGTTTCACTCAGCCAGTCACTTCTACCAATATCCAGTGACCGTCTCAGACCTCACTGGGCTATTCTGTGCCACTTTAATGCTCCTGTTTGTTATTTAATTATTGTTCTGAAGTTGCTAATCTTTCTTCTAACCGTACAATTTGTCAAGGTTGTTTGCTGAGGATAACACCTTGTCCTTAAGCACAAAATGTGCCATTAGCACTGCATATGAGGTTCCAGCCTGACTTCAAAACATTACATTTTCAAAGGAACTTGTTGCATTACTCATTACTCCCCAGCAACCTGATTGCCTTTATTGTTACCATTGTTCTGATGCTGCAAGTAATTTGCTGTGTTGTGCATTGTTAACATGTCTTGTTATCATTTTCAACAAGTCAGAAAAATATGGGGAAACTCTGATATTGCTACTTGGAAATATTCATAAAAATATAAAAGACAAAACCAATCAATACTTCCCTTGCCAACTAAGACTGAGAAGAGAATGGCATAAAACCTGAAATTTCTGTCAAAATGCTTCTAAAAATGTATTAGCATATCCTTTAAAAGTAACTTTTAAAGGTTAATAAGTGGGAATTGTTACAGATAAAATGTTATCTTCCAGTTACATTACTTGTTACACAAAAAATTACTAGTTGCAGATAACTACATTACTTGTAACCAGTAACTTCCAATCTCTATGGTTAGCATTCAGAAAATTAATTCTCTGTTAGTACTGGATGGGCACAGGTTCTCAATCTAGGTGTCTGGGACAGATTCCAGGGGAGAAAACTGGCATATTCTGGCTTAGAGTCCATCTGCACATCATCTAGTACATCAGCCAAACTCTATGATATGTAGCTGGACTGTTTGTGCCAACCAGAGTTAAGATTAAACATAGTTTATCCACATTTAGATATCACAACAAGCTGTGGTTAATCTAAAATGGAGCAAAAATGTTCAAACTCCTTCAGTGAAGGGATGGGGAGTATATAGTAGATCCCTGGTGGCTTGTTTTATCACCCACCGTTCTTTTACAACTGCCCCACTAGCACCCAAAACAGTTTCATAACCCGTAGAACCAACACAATGAAGTCAGGAAGTGTGACAACAAAGGAAACAGAGGAAAACAGAGGTAATGGAGTGGGAGGGAAGAACTCAATGAGCAGGGGTGTGCTGTAGAAACATGAAAAGCTCTTTTTCCCACCTCACTAAAATCATGGTTTAATGTTACATCTTTCGGGAAAGGCACCTGATGGCTAGAAGAAGCATTTCCTTCTTAACCAGGCAAAACCCTTAATATCTGTACTGACTGTGGATTATCAGGCAGAGTCTGGTAGGCAAAAGAGAGAGCTGGGTGAGACTTAGCACAAATTATTCCTTGGATAATTAATATTTAGACTCCAAAATTGTAGATGAGGCGATTAGCACTTGTAATGGGAGGGAGGGAGAGACTAATGTTCATGTCCCAACATCCCTTTAAGATTTTGTTCCAGTGTTTTCATTAAATTCTCCACTTGTTACATGCAGTTTATCTATTGAAAATGCACTTTAAAATGTATGCCTTTTTTCTTGATCTCAATATGACGTTGCCCCTTTCTCCCAATGTTTTCTCCTAGCCAAAACTGCAGAGATGCCTACCCAATGTTTCTTGCTGTGCTCTGGTGTGGAGGCTTGCTGTGTAGCCAAGGTAATATAGCTAGATCATTCTCCATATCCTTTCCCCTCATCATTGTGTTAGCTATTTGTTGATCAGGACAAATGGCCAGGCTGGCTCAGTTTTAAAAGCATTGTAGTTGGATGCTGTCAAATCTAGAGGATGTCAGAGTGAGACAAGTTGCTTCACACACTGGATGTGGAGTGGATTTAGGTTAACTCTTCAGACAATGATGCTATACCTTCACACTGTGCATCGAACTATATGTTAGAGATGGCACCTCATTAGAGGCTGAAATCATGTTCGTCTTCCAATGACTGAAATAATGCTTATGCATTTATTTATTTATTTAAAATATTTTTAACCTGCCTTTCTCCTTAAAAAAGGACCCAAGCAGCTTACAACAATTAAAATACACTATTTAAGTTAGTAACAATGAGTATACAATACTAAAAAGATCAATGAATACAATACCAAAACTCATAAGCAACACCAAAACACATTCAATGCCGTAAGGCAGTGGTCCCCAACGTTTTCTGAACTGCGGACCGGTTGAGGGGGCGGGGTCCGTGCATGGATGGGCGGAGTGCTTTTGCGGAGGGGAGGGGCACGCTCGTGCACATGCATGGAGTGGAGGGGCGCGTTTGCGGAGGGGAGGGGCGCGCTCACGTGCATGAGCAGAGGGTGGGGCATGCTTGTGGAGGGGCAGGGAACCCGTGCATGCGGGTGTGGTGGTGGGGAGTGCGTGGGGGGGGGGGCGGGAGATTGTCTCCGTGGCCCGGTCCTGCCATGGCCATGGACTGGGGGTTGGGGACCCCTGCCATAAGGTACAACAATCCATTTAAAAATCCCTCTCAGGCAGCCAGTCACTCAGGAAAAGCTTGCCTGAAGAAAAAGGTCTTCGCCTGCTTGCAGAAGGACAGTAAAGATGGGGGCAGAATGGCCTCCTGTGGGAGGGAGTTCCAGAGTTTGGGAGCAGCCACAGAGAAGGCCCTCTCCTGTGTTGCCACCAAACACACCTGTGTGAAGGTGGCGGGACCAAGAGAAAGGCCTCTCCTGATGATCTTAACACCTGAGCAGGCTCATAAAGGGAGATGCAGTCCTTGAGATAGCTTGGATCCAAGCCATTTTGGGCTTTATTGGTTAAAACCAGGACTTTGAATTCTGCCCGGAAATGGATCAGTAGCTAGTGGAGCTTCTGTAACAGGGTGGGGTGGGGTGATCCCTGTGTGCAGCTGCAGTTAGCAATCTGGCTACTGCATTTTGGACCCACTGAAATTTCCTGACACTTTCCAAAGGCAGCACCGCGTAGAGTGTATTGAAGTAATCCAGCCGGGATGTAACTAAGGCATGTGTCGCCATAGCCAAATCAGACCTTTCAAGGAACAAGCGCAGCTGGCACAATAGTTTTAACTGTGCAAAGGCACTCCAGGCCACAGATGAAACCAGGGCATCAAGACTCAGAGGCTTATGTAAGGGGAACACAAGGCTGTGCACCTGGGCTTTTAGGTGGAGTGTAACAGGTCAGTAATTATTCAGTATTGTGCGATCTAAGGAGAGTTTTTTCAACTTTGGGCTTACTATTGCCTCCCTTAAGCATGCTTAGATTCTATCCTGTTTCAAGGAGGTATTCACCACATCTACTACCCACTAGACCAGGGGTGGGCAATTAATTTCTATAGGGGGCCACATGAAAAAATCTGAACTGTGTTCGGGGGCCAAACCAACTTTACTTAAAAATAAAATGAAACAGTGATGTTATGATTGTTTTTATTTTAAACTTGTTAATCTTCACAAATACTAAAGAGGTTTTTTGCGGTATGTTAAAGATAAGCAACTGATCAACTTTAGACAAAAAGCTATAAATGGTTTTGATGTCCGGCGGGCTGGACAGGAGTGGCTCACGGGCCGTATGTGGCCCTCGGGCTGCACTTTGCCCAGGTCTGCACTAGACTATGCCTTAGCCTAGTAAGACTTTTCCTTTACATAGTAAATGCACTTGAGTAGGCCCCTTTGAATCAATGTGGATTTGGTGAGCCAATTCCTCTGTAAGTTCCATTGACTAAAATGGTCTACTGAAATTGCTATTTCTACATGTAGTAAGTCACAACTAGAGTAGGCCCATTTGAATCTGTGGAACTCACCAAATCCCTGTTGATTCAGTGTGACTTACTATGCTAAGCAACAGGATTTCAGTCAGACACGAGTCCAGCAGATCTTCAGGTTTAAGATATCAGACTTGAAAACATATTGTGTGTCTCCCTCTCAAACCCCGCTAAAAAACGAAAGCAAGTGAATTTACAGACTGTAAGAGATGTTAAAATCCCCTGCTGTGACAGTCAAAGGCATTCATCGCTTAAGGATTCCCTTTTCTAATGACATGCTCTTTTCAATGTATAGTTTAACCCCATGTTGGAGAACTTGATATATTTCTGTTTACTGTCACATGCTTTGAAGCTGGCTGGTTTGCTCAGTGAGTTGGAATATGTGTCAGGAGATCAATTCCCCGCAGTGCTTCCCAGGAGAAGAGTCAGCCTGTGTAGCCTTGGGCAAGGTGCACATACCCAGGGCACCCTCAGAAGAAGGGACTGGGGAACCCTGGCAAGTGTTGCCATAAGTCAAAATCAACTTGATGGCACAGAGTTATTGTTATACCACATGATTTATAAAAGTGTAGTCAACATCTGAAAAACTCCCTACTTCGATTAACAGTTAGCTTATTCCAGAAGGCAAGTAAGAATATTTCCTTCTTACAGCTGAATATACTGTTTTCCCACTTAAATACTATTCTCAGTCCCCCATGGTGGGCAGGGTTCAGGCTTCTCGGGCCCACATTCTTTTTAACAACAACCCCAAGATCCACCATTAGCCAGAGCCGGGTGCAAAAGAGATACGCAGAGAATTAAAGAACCGAGGGCTGCTGAGCACATTCTGAACCTTAGAAATTTGTTCCAAGTACCAGAAATGAACTGAGCTCAGAGATCCTTTCACAAAAAACCAACCAACCAAACAAAAAAACCCAACAACAACAAAAATCAGTGCCGCTTACCTACTCTCATAATTCAGGTGGGAAAAGCCATGGTGTTTTTGTTATTGTTAAATAGCTGGAAAGCAGCCATCAAAAACCTTTTCCCACCTACTGCATCAGAGCCTGGAATTGCTATTATTTGTACTACAGTGCTCATGCTGACTTGTAGATTCTGGAAGTCATAATCCCAGATCTACCACTATATCCCAATGTAGGTCCTGCCTCTATTTTAAAGAAAATCTAGAAGCATGTCCAAATAATCTGAACTTCAGAAATAGCACTTGTGAAAATTTGTATTTGCATTATTAAAAATGGTTCAAATTACACCAAGAGCTGCTAAAGATGGAGTGGTCCCTCTGTCTACATCCCCCAAACCACAGCCTCAAGCCCCTTTGCCTTTCAATGTCCAGTCCTTTCTGGCTGCTTGCTTGAACTGAGCCTTCATTACCATTATATGCAGACTTCCCAGGAATAGACATTTGCATGGAGGAAAAGAGGCCTTAGGCAGAAGAATTTTGTTTTCAAATTAGGTGAGATAAGGAGTATGTGTTGAGCTTTCCACCACTGCAACCTCCCGTTTTTATGTTATTGAACCTGCACTATGATTTATGCACCCTGGGAATTGTAGATTCGTTGAAGTGCTCTGGATTCTTTATTAATATTCTTTCCTCATCTATAAATGCTCTTTTTGTCTGAAGAGAGCCATTTATACTGAACAAGACTTGAATCCTGCTTTGGTTTACACACAGTACGGCTGGAGTGAAGTAAGAGACAGTCTAAAAGGTTTTCCCTTTGTCCTTCTTTTCAGCCCCTGCTGCTTTTGCTGGCCTGATGTACCTGTATGTGAGGCAGAAGTATTTCATTGGCTACATGGGGGAAAGGACTCAGAGGTAACTTTCCAGTTTTATTTCCTGAGAAACTGTTAGATGGGCATCCACGTGTTTTTTTGCCCAACATTCCCCATAACAACAGGCTTGTTCTTGGTTTTCCTTCCTAGTTAGTTGAGCTAAGTAGACCTCTTGCCTTCTTCTCGCTTAGAGGACCACATGTAGAGTGGATCTTCTTGTGTCTCTCTTTGCAGCAGGCATGTGGGATTGTGGCCCTCCAGATATTGTTGAATCACAACTCCCATTTCCCTCAGCCAGCATACTCAATGTGATGGCCACCTGGACTCTTTTATGGAGGGCAGTCATTCATTTGAGAGACTGTCAGTGGGCAGACCTCCTTGTGAAGGGGTCCTCCATTTGAAAGGTTGTCTGGTTTAAAGATAACCACAAGGAGGGAGTTCAGGGACTTGGAAGTGGCCCATCCATTTAGCACCAGGACAGTAGACTCTGTGATAGAGATACACACACTGCTTACAGCCTTTCTGTTAGAGTGATGTACTCTGTAATTCTATTTAAATTATAAAAATCATTTCTAATTTTGCCTTTGTACCTACACAGTAGCATATGCAAGTTTAGCCAAACAAGTCTTCTCTTTTGTTGTGCCTTTTGGGCAATGGATGTCCTCTCGTAAGTGGCTACACAAATAATCAATCCTTAGATTCTTGAGCAAGCATGCAGACTAAGTGGCCTGGACTCTCTCGGGGAATTTGACCAGCATAGCAGGAATGAGGTTGCACGTAGATTGCTGCTAATTTAATTCCAGAGTTTCTCTCTTGGTTTTGGAGTGCATGTGACCTCATCTCATTGTGCACAAGTCATGCACACACCACAAATCAAAAAATGAACTCTTCAGTTAGTGGCATTCTGCTCCTGCTGCTGTAATTCCTGCTGTGTTGGCAGAGCTCCTGAAGATTATATTGGCCAGAACACAAATGAGTGATACTTCAACCATTAAGAAATCTTGTTTTATAGGTTTGCATCTCTAATTTATTAAAATACTTCAAACCTGCTTTTCATGCTTACCATTTATATCGTTATAGAGTAACTGTCTTATTATAGCCTAATCTGACATTTGCAAGCAATATTGGAAGGCTAGAGGGGAAGTTAACAGGACCACTCAGATCTTGAATGGGACAGAGATCAGAGTAGGAGATGGTTTTCTGATATCTAATAATACAAGTCATAACAAAAGTCAAGTTAATGTAAGTCAGAGGATCCTAAGGATTATAGCTTTAAAAAGACCACACAAGATTGGCTACCTCACCCCTGAACTAGAGCCCCTACATTCCCATTCCATCTTGATTTGATTTCTCTAAGCTAGAACACCACCAGTATTACTAACACTGCTGTGTTGCATAGATGGGGCTAGAGATGGGCACTTTCCACGGTTCAGTGCAGTTTGCCAGATCGGGCCAAAAAGGGTTCCATGGGCGCCCCAGATTCCACGCCCTGCCTCCTCCTGCAGGCGCCAACTTAGAGGAAAAGCTGAGGCAGCGAAGCCCACAGTGCTGCTTCTGATGGGGCACCCATGGGAGGAGGTGGGGCATGGAATCCAGGGTGGCCACACAACACCTGTGGGCCCAATCCACCAAACCACACTGAACCGCTGAACCATGGTAAGCGCCCATCTCAAGATGGGACTATTTTAACATCAAGCTCTGGAGTTATATGATGGTTAGACAATGACTTCAACATCAAATATCCTCAGTGGTAAAAGGAGAACTGCTGAATTCCACAAGTACAATGGAGCTGTAACAATATATTATTTATCTGGAAGCTAGATAGCTCAGTGGTTTGGGAGTTCGATTCCTCACTGTGCTTCGGGCGAGTAGAGCCAGCCTGTGTGGCCCAGGGCAAGCTGCACAGTCCCAGGGTGCCCTACAGAAGAAGGGAATGATAAACCCCATTGGCACAATTATTATTATTATTAATCTCCATTTAACTCAGTCAATGGGCTTCTGGAACAGACATAGATATGATTATACAGTAGAACTTCCACACCATCCATTAGAGCCAACATTTCTCCCACTGCCACAGTCCTCTGGTCTTCTCCAATGGCGAAACGTTAACATTGGGACTCGGCATCTCTTCAGGCAGCATACAGCGTAGCTTCCACATGCACTCACTCTGTTCTTGTATTAAAAATGCAAGGCTATTGAATTTTGTTTCAAATATAATCAGTGGCTATCATTTTAATAGCCAGAACAAGATATACACTGCTTAATACATCTCTTAAATGGAACATTTTTTATTATTAAAATGGATACATTTTGCACTGTGCGCCAGATTTCTCCACTGATTTACACCTGTGTGGCTCACATGAAATTAACTGTGCAGCAGAGACATAGATCAATGCAGAATTTGACCCCATTAATCTGAACATCTGAGCTCCATTTAAGTTGAGCTTGACCTTCATGACAGATAGAGAGGTTAAGATTCCCCCCCCCCCCCCAATGGAATCAATATATTCTCATGTATTGCTTTCTCTATTCTCTCTCTTAGCATCCCTGGTTACATGCTGGGAAAACGCCTCATATCGTTCATGTTCCTTATGTCTGTGGCTGGAGTCCTCAACTACTACCTGGGCATCGTTTTTGGAAATGACTTTCAGATGTATATAAAAACTATATCCAATACCATCTCTCCTCTGTTGCTTCTTCCTTAAATCTCTGCAGAGAGGAAAGGGAGGAGGTGATAGGGAATGGAGGAGGTCACTGTGCTTAGCCAATCAATATCCAGAAGCAGATGTTTGAAATCAACCTACAAAGCCCCTCTTTAGATTGCCATAAATCTAATGCTCCCAAGGGCTTTGTAGTTTTGATTTAACACAGCTTTTTTTCCCTAAAAGAAAATGATTTATCATGTGCAGTTGGCATATCTTAGGGAGAAGAGTAATATTTTTCTGTAAATTATTAGGTCCCCTTCTAGAAATAAGTATGGTCACTGAATTTTTAAGTGCAAGGTTTTTCCCCCCCACTTTGCCATTATTTTTTATTTTACAAGATGCAAGGCCTTTGTGCTAATTGTAGCCTCCATGAATTTTAAAGATATGTGACATTTAACTCCCATTTGGGTAGATATGAAGTGAAACACTTAGCAGTTATTGTCATTAACATATTAGCCTAATTTACATAAAAAATAAAGTATGTAGTGCATCTTTCTCTTTATGTTTTGTTTTAGAGCATGCTGGCATTTTAAATAAAGTTATTTACGACAATGGATGTGTTTCGTACTGTCTAATTAATTCTTCAACTTGCAATTTAAAATGCAAACCAAGTAAAGCAGTAGGTTTTATTAGATCAAATGTCTAGATGTAATCTTTAGAGTTAACACAGAACACACAAAATCTTATACGTGTCCCCTTGTTGCTATGCAAAGGGCCACAAATAGGATTTTGAAGGAAAAGAAACACATTAATGTGTGACATAACAACTCTTGGCAATACTGGAAATTGCAGATTCTGTAAACAGGGACAGGATCCTATTTGGGGATGGTTAGTTATTTAATCCCCCAGTGTTGACACAAAATTATTTTCTATTTGTGTAAGTACTTCAAAAAGTGGGTGATTATGGGCCTGCTTATGCACTAGTTACATCCTTTTCAGAGAAAAACATAGAGCAGAGCTCCACAATAGTAGAGTAGATTCGTTGAATCTAGATGGGCGGGGTAGAAGCCGGAAAGATAAATAAATGAAATAAAAATACTTCAATAAGCTGGTATCGTGCTGATAAGGTGTCCACTATGCATGGGGCCTCCAGCGTACCTGAAGCAGGAATTTTTGCTTTTTAGTTTTTTGAAGAACCACCTCTGTTCTCCCTTTGCAATCTTGCCACAAGCTTTTATTCAATGTTGGGGCATTTTGAAAAGTTACCTGCAATGCGGCGATGCTGCCCATAAAAAAATAAACAAACACCATTCTGCCTGTGCTCTCCTTTAGATCAAGATCAGTATTTCTCGTAAAGCACTTTCTGATTGCTCTTCATATCAGACAGTGCATAATATGTCAGCGGCTGACCTTTTGGAGTGGCGAGTCACTGGTGACATTTGTCACCCATTCAAAATAAAAGGTTTTACCAAAACAAACAACCCCAACACACGTGTGCGTGTGTGTGCGTGTGTGCACATGCACACACACGTCAGCACCACTGATGCACTGCATGGTATGGTATTTAGTCATCTTTTTATAACCTTCTGCCTGCCTAGCATAGCAGGATGTATAAACATTGATCATCATCTGTAATTCAATCCAGATTGCCTTTTCTAGTCACAGCAGCAAGGTTGCCCGATCGAACTGGACCTGTGGAGCCACAGTGTCTGTTCTGTGAAGTATTAGGAAGCTGCTGAAAGGTTTTGAAATAAGAAAAGAAAAATCACCCTGTGATGCCCTCAAAGGAATAAAGGAGGATCCTTCAAATGAGAGATGTCCTTTGCCATTAGGCGTGAGTGGCAACTTTAAAACCGTAAACGGGGGTCCTGTTACCATCTGAATGCCCCAGCCATTCCAAAAGCGGGTTTCTCTCTAGGTGATCCGCCTGCTGCTTTTCTGCTCCTTCCAACCTCATTATCTCAGTCACAGTTGCCACCACTGCAGGAAAGAACCCCATCCGCTCTTCCATACTGATATGTAAGTGTCAACTCTGCTCCGGGCTTCAGAGGCAGAGAAGGCTTCCAAGGAACAATAACAAGCTGCAAGACGAAGCAACCATTTATGATTCATTAGACAGAATCCTTTCATTTGCAGACTGTTTCCCAAAACCCTTTTTTCCCACCACCACCACAAAAGACATCTTTGATCATGACCTCAAGGCGGACATCTACCTAGAACGCAGCTTTTTGAAAAAACCTCCCCTTGCTTTCAATTTTCTAATCAAAACCTGATCTGAGCCTTGTCTAGCGTGTTGGGTTCAGGCAGCCGAATACATCCCGCTACCTACTTTGTGTTGATTTTTGTTCAGTGGAAAGCCTTGGGTAAAGGAGGGCACATGCAACCAATGGTGTCAGTTGAATGTTAGTTAGAGCATGCAAATATTTATTTAAATAAATGTACACGTAAATCAGAATGTTTGATCAATGACTGTGTTAAACATGTTTGATGCATGTTGCGTTATTTTTGCAGAGCCTGGAAATATTCCTTTTTGTATTACATCTCGCAGAACACACCCACCCACACTTCTGGTGCAGTCAGCAATCTAACAGGTTGGACCATTGAGCCATCTGGTTTCAAAATTATCTGTTCTGGTTGGCTGCAGCACACCAGGATTTCCAGCAGATATATTTCTCATCACTTGCTACTTTATTTTTTTTTAAAACTGGAGACGCTTGGCACTGGGATCGAACCAGTCTGCACCCAAGCATGTCCTAATCCATGGAGCTAGGTCTCTCTGTAAATGGTCTTTTCCTGTTTATTTTGACTTGAATGATCAGCTGTAACAGTCTGTACTTCTGCCTTATTACATGAAGTAGTCTTGCCGTCTACATTTTATGAAGCTTACAAGTTCTTGGTGTGTATTCTTTTGCCTTAGAACAAAAACCACCCTAATATAGCTTGACTGGGGAGTTAGTCTGTTCAGTAGCCATGGAATAATAACAAGTTGTGATGAAGCAACTTTAGAACTAAGTTTTGCATGAATTTTCATGGATACAGAGCCCATTTCCTCAGATGAATGGATGCATGTGTGGTATTAAGTTGATTCAGTCCTGTGTGATCCTAGTAGGATTTCCACAGTATGTGAGATATTTAAAGAGTGGCTTTTCCATTGCCATGCTCACAATGAGCTTCCATGGATAGGTAGAACTTAAACTCAGGTCTTCTGGGTCCTAGTCCAACACTCTATCCACTAAACTACACTGACTCTCAGTTAACTGCGTATTTATAAATAGTGAAAATTAAAGTGGCTGCATGAAATCATGGCATAGGCTCCTGTACCTTTTAATAGTTGTGTGGAAAAGGGAATTTCAGCAGCTGTAGATCGTGCAAGATGTAAAATTTCTATGCTGACTAGAGTGTTCTCCTCCACAGTTCTGTTAAAGATACAAGATGCCTTAGTGATATGTACATTTAACACAGAAATCCTGACACTAGGCTAAGATGTTCTCTAGACTCACAAAGAGAGTATGGCCTAAAAAGAAGCTGACGGCATATACCAAGATCCAGGTCTATGGAGCCTGTGTCCTGAGTACACTGCTGTACTGCAGTGAGTCCTGGACCCTTTGTGCACGGCAGGAGAGGAAGCTGAACACGTTCCGTATGCGTTGTCTCCAACGCATTTTTGGTATCACCTGGCAGGACAAAGTTCCAAATAGAGTAGTCCTGGAACAAGCTGGAATTTTTAGCATGCATACATTACTGAAACAGTGACGTCTACGTTGGCTCAGGCATGTCGTGAGAATGGCTGATGGTCGGATTCCAAAAGATCTCCTGTATGGAGAATTACTGCAGGGAAAGCGCCCCAGAGGGAGACCACAGCTACGATACAAGGATATCTGCAAGTGGGATCTGAAGGCCTTAGGAATGGACCTCAACAGATGGGAAACTTTGACATATGAGCGTTCAGCCTGGAGGCAGGCGGTGCATCATGGCCTCTCCCATTTTGAAGAGACACTTGTCCAGCAGGCCGAGGCAAAGAGGCAGTCCCGAAACCAGCCAAATCAGGGAGCTGGACAGGGGACAGATTGTATTTTTCTTCAGTGTGGAAGGGATTGTCACTCTCGAATTGGCCTTCTCAGCCACACTAGACGCTGTTCCAAGACCTCTATTCAGAGCACGTTACCATAGTCTCTCGAGACTGAAGGATGCCTACAAAGGCTAAGATACTTGATACTGTAGAGGCCTAACAGATCAGTATTTCACAGCAGAACCGGGTTCCTCCCATTTCATGGAGATGGTGAATCCACTCTGGATTTTGGCCCATAGAAGCTGTCCAAGGTGTGGAACCTTATGCCCCCAATAGGTACACTACCTTGGATAGCACCTTTAAAATTTGGATGAAAACCCGTAGCTGGTTTTCCACTGTCTCCATGTGTTTTCACTGTCTTTCTAGCTTGAATTTACCTTATAGTGAAAAAAGAAATCAAAATGGTCTGAATGGGTGTCTGTTACTAATAAAACCCTAGAGAATACACAAGAAGCCATTGTGGTAGGGTGGCCAGATGTAAAAGAGGGCAGGGCTCATATACTTTCAATATTTGTAAAGTCGAGGGGATTGTCAGAGAAGCTGCTTGCCGGACCAGTGACACCTGCTGAAATTCCCTCTTCTGCACAATAATAAAAGGCACGAGAGGTGTGCCTTCTCTTGCATCCTGCTGCTTTACATTGTTTGAGCAGTGGGTAACGTATTAATACATAGTAGTATGCTAAGAGGACAAATTTCCCAGAAGAACTCCCAGAAGTACAAGCTGGATTTCGAAGGGGCAGAGGAACTAGAGACCAAATTGCTAACATGCAATGGATTATGGAGAAAGCCAGAGAGTTCCAGAAAAACATCTACTTCTGCTTCATTGACTATGCAAAAGCCTTTGACTGTGTCAACCACAACAAACTGGCAAGTTCTTAAAGAAATGGGAGTGCCTGACCACCTTATCTATCTCCTGAGAAATCTATATGTGGGACAGGAAGCAACAGTTAGAACTGGATATGGAACAACTGATTGGTACAAAATTGGGAAAGGAGTACGACAAGGCTGTATATTGTCTCCCTGCTTATTAAATTCTATGCAGAATACATCATGCAAAAGGCTGGACTGGATGAATCCCAAGCCAGAATTAAGATTGCCGGAAGAAATATCAACAACCTCAGATATGCAGATGATACAACTCTGATGGCAGAAAGTGAGGAGGAATTAAAGGACCTCTTAATGAGGGTGAAAGAGGAGAGCGCAAAAAATGGTCTGAAGCTCAACATAAAAAAAAACAACTAAGATCATGGCCACTGGCCCCATCACCTCCTGGCAAATAGAAGGGGAAGATATGGAGGCAGTGGCAGATTTTACTTTCTTGGGCTCCATGATCACTGCAGATGGTGACAGCAGCCACAAAATTAAAAGATGCCTGCTTCTTGGGAGGAAAGCGATGACAAACCTAGACAGCATCTTAAAAAGCAGAGACATCACCTTGCCGACAAAGGTCCGCATAGTCAAAGCTATGGTTTTTCCAGTAGTGATGTATGGAAGTGAGAGCTGGACCATAAAGAAGGCTGACCGCCAAGGAATTGATACTTTTGAATTGTGGTGCTGGAGGAGACTCTTGACAGTCCTCTGGACTGCA
This sequence comes from Intellagama lesueurii, assembly GCA_037013535.1. Taxonomy (NCBI): domain Eukaryota; kingdom Metazoa; phylum Chordata; class Lepidosauria; order Squamata; family Agamidae; genus Intellagama; species Intellagama lesueurii. Next base: position 27,504,395 of record JBAJHW010000003.1, read on the forward strand.
AAGAGAACAAACCTATCCATTTTGAAGGAAATCAACCCTGAGTGCTCACTGGAAGGACAGATCCTGAAGATGAGGCTCCAATACTTTGGCCATCTCATGAGAAGAGAAGACTCCCTGGAAAAGACCCTGATGCTGGGAAAGTGTGAGGGCAAGAGGAGAAGGGGACGACAGAGGATGAGATGGTTGGACAGTGTCACCGAAGCTACCAAGATGAATTTGACCCAACTCCGGGAGGCAGTGGAAGACAGGAGGGCCTGGCGTGCTCTGGTCCATGGGGTCACGAAGAGTTGGACACGACTAAACGACTAAACAACAACAACAAAGAGGACAAATGATCTCTATATTCTTTTCTCGTGTGGCCATTCTGACCGTAATATATGGCAACATGTTGCTGCAGGTATTATTTCATCTCAAAGATGTATATGTGTATGCTTGGGCAATTACATCTTATTAGAACTTACTGACCAATTTCCAATCAGTGAGTTATGCCTGCATAAATAAAATTGCTAAATTGTGGCCATAGATTTCTGCTAATTGACAAGGTGCTGGTTGTGTTCCTGGGCGTAGGCTCAGGAACACAACCAGCACCTCATTCATTAGCAGCAATTTGCAGCCTCATCTTAGGCAGTTTCACTTCTACAAGCATTAACAGCCAGTTGGATTCTCATCACTGAGCAGCACCATGCCAGACAAATGATGGAACTGCACTGCCCTCTGTTGCTATCTTGCTGGAATGACATTGGCCACTAATAGCTAATTTTCATGTTTGCTTTATTTGAAAGAAAGACAAAGCAGTTTCCTAAGAGGAGGGTACACCCATTGCAGATGGGATAGATTTATTACTTCTCTAAGTACTAAACAATCAAAAGTACCTTATAGTTAGGAAGATGGGATTGAATCCTCTGACTAATCCAACATAGATTGAATGACCAAAGCAAAATGTTATCTCTTACACCAGGTGCTTAAATGATAAAATATCAACAGCGATTTAAATGTAACATAATTTATTTGCCTTTTGCAAGATGCCCTTTAAATGTCACCTGACATCTTACAGCATCTATATTTCTGTGAACATCATGCAGTTCCATAATGCAACAGAGATGACATTACACAAATCTCAAGGACTTGCAACTTGGCTATTTACATTCACTCTATATGTATCAATCCAGTACAAGCTATATTTCATTTTAAGAGCATGTTTACAAAGTTATACTGCTGGTTGCAAGTAACTGCCCGTCTACCTTTACTTAATTCAAACATTAGCACAATTGTAATCAACAAAACTGCACTGTTGCCAACAATGTTGTTGTTCCCTGGAATACATACTTTCTCTATATTTGAGGAGCCTTAAAAGCTTGTATTAAAAAGGAAGACATGCTTACTATAACATTCCTTTCTGGAGAGTACTTGCTATATTGTGTAATATTTCTGAATAAACACTCTATTCTGGAATATTCATTCTGTTCTTATTTTGGTCATCCACCAGTTTATAAATATGCATTTAATGCGTATGTAAGCATGTATGTGTGTCTGAGGAAGTGGGCTTGCCCATGAAAGGTCACATTAAAATACAGAAGTTAGTCTTTAAGGTGCCCCATTGTTTTTGTCTTCTTTATTTTTTATTTTTCTTTTGTTTTGGAGCTGATATGTTAACACAGATTAACATGGCTGGCTCTTCTAAAACTGAATACATGTATTTAGTCTTCCAGTATATTCATTCTCCTAATATTTCTTCTCATTTCTAAAATGTCAGTCCCTGCTCCCTCCTTGTTCCATGTTTTCATTAGCCTATCCTCCATACCTCAATGTCAGTCTACGTAGGCACCATTGGCAAACTCAGACTCTCATCAATGCACAGAATCATAGCTAGAAATCCTTGCAGCCGAGGCAAATGGCTCCATCTCTCATCCACTCCAGGATAGTCCCATCAAGAAAAATGAGAAGCAGAATGTGGTCTCCCTGGAAAAAAACATGTTTCTGCTTTGAAAAGGAAAGGAAAGTGACTTGGGCCAGGAGGGACTGCCATTTATTTCATAGAATCATAGAATCATTGTAGGGTTGGAAGGGGCCTTGGAGGTCTTCTAGTACAACCTCCTGCCCAAGGCAGGAGACCTCATACCATCCCAGACAGATGGCTGTCCAATCTTTTCTTGAAAACCTCCAGCAATGGGGCACCCACAACATCAGACAGCAAGCTGTTCCACTGCTTAATGGTTCTCACCGTTGGGAAATTCCTCCTTATTTCCAGGCTGGATCTCCCTCTGATGAGTTTCCACCTATTGGTTCTTGTCCTACCCTCAGGAACAATGGAGAATAAATCAATGCCCTCTTCCCTGTTGCAACCCTTCAGATACTGGAAGACTGCTATCTTGTCTCCCCTCAGTCTTCTCTTCGTTAAGCTAAACATACCTAGTTCTTTTAGTCGTTCTTCATAGGATTTAGACTCCAGTCCCCTTATCATCTTTGTTGCTGTTCTCTGCACCCCTTCCAGTGCTTCAGAGTCTTTTTCATATTGTGGTGACCAGAACTGGACACAGCATTCCAAGTGCAGCCTCACCAGCGCAGTATAGAGTGGTACTATCACTTCTTGTGATCTTGATGCTATCCCCCTGTTGATGCATCCTAGGACTGTGTTGGCTTTCTTGGCAGCTGCAGCACATTGCTGACTCATCCTTAGGCAGTGGTCCACCAGGACACCTAAATACCTCTCACAGGTACAATTGTCAAGCCAGGTACCACCTATCCTGTACCTGTGCATCGGGTTTCTCCTGCCTAAGTGCAGGACCTTACTTTTCCTGCCACTGAACTGCATCTTATTGGATAGGGCCCAATGTTCAAGTCTGTCTAGATCCTTCTGAATGTTAAGTCTATCTTCCAAAGTACAGTATTAGCAATTCCCCCCAGCTTTGTGTCATCATGAGTGCTCCTTCAATCCCCTCATCCAGGTCATTTATGAAGATGTTGAAGAGCACTGGGCCCAAGACAGAACCTTGAAGGACCCCACTGCACACTTCCCTCCACATAGATGTGGTTCCATTGAGGACCACACGCTGAGTGTGGTTGGTCAGCCAGCTGCAAATCCATCTGGTAGTTGCGCTGTCTATCCCACTTTGTTCTATCTTACACAGAAGTAGGTTGTGGTCTACCTTATCAAATTTTCCTAACATACACGTCTAGATTTCATCACCCACTAAATTCTGCTGCCCTGGGCCAATGCCCTGGTTGCCCTGCCTTAATTACAGCCCTATCAAAGTATACATGTATAGTGGGATATTTTGCTCCATACACACTCCCTCTACGTGTAATTGCATTTTACCATTTTAATTTTTGAAACTTCATTTTTTTCCAATTTTAGCCACTTTAAATAACTATTTCATGTTTAATTGGTTTTTAGCATAATACAGTATATTGTGCTTTTTGTACATTTGTTTTTAATAACTTGTGAGCTGCCTTGAGTCCTCTAAGAGCAGCATAAATATGTAAACAAGCAAACAAAAAACAAACAAACAAGTATTATAAGTAAACTTGGCCACTTTGATCCTCACCTTTTATTTTATTTTTGTTTTATTTTATTTTATTTTTGGCCACTAGAAGGCACAAGTGGATTTTTGATGGGGAGACAGGATATTTTTGTCAGGGAAAAAAAATGGAGTCAGAGGAGCAGGTACAACTTTGCAAAATGCAGAAATGTATATGTGGGGCCACCCAGATTTCTGGAGGTTACTCACCCTGCTGTAGCACATTGTCTCACGTCATCAATATTTTTCTTAGCTTTTCAAATTCTCACATGTCAGTTCAGGCATATGCATCTACTCTACATGTTCTGCAGTGAAAAGAGACACACATGATTCATACAATTTCTGTGAAATCGCTGTCTCCTACTTTTAACCCCTCTCCTGTTTCTTCTCTTTTTTATTGTGCAAAACGAAAAAGATGTGCAAAAATCATACGCACAAAAACAATCATGAAAAAAACACCCTAAAAATACAGAAAAAATAATAAAGATTAAAGTGTTTGCACCAAACTTAGTGAAAGAATACTGTAGGACCAAGGAGCTACCCATCTGAAGCTAGTATTCATATGCTACACATCCAGATGTTCAAGGGTGTATGCGTGTAAGGACATAATACATCTGTCTAATAGTCTCTGATGGTGCACATGCCAAAGGCTACAGTCCTCAAACCCATTAAATACAATGCAGTCCTATTGCCTTCAATGAGACATATTTCCATGTAACCCCTTTCCTCTGTTGTTAAAGGGGCTAGTTTTGCAACTATCAAATCCATGTTTAGCTCACTTCTACTGCAATGAAAGAAATGGCAGGTTGTGTTTTTTTTTTTAAGTCCACAACTGCACTGTAGCTTTTAACATAAAGCATTAGTATAATAGTGTAAGGCAACGTGGCTGTAAGAACTTCTGAATGTAGATGACAGATGAGGCATTCCTCAAAGTCAGCTCTTTAGGGAGATTTATGACCCATGATTGCTCAGCAGAGCTGGTACACTTACCACATCCTTGCAAAAATAGCCTTTTCTCCCCAGTCTGCAGAATGGACAGGAATAGTTTATGTATGCACTGTGCATATGATTATTGACCTTTCTAAGTGTATCTCTTGATACCTTTTCTCTGTCATATTAAAGGTGGGTAGATACACACAAATGTATCAAGAAACGACTAATGGGCTGTATCAATGCTCTAATCTGCCTTGTGGCAGTAGATCTCAGATTAGGGAACCATCACTGCAGTTACTGTATTAACAAACTAAAACAGTTCAAGCAAAATAAGCTATTTAAATAATTTAAACAATTAAACAGAATATACCCCAGCTGTCTCCCAATAAGCCCCAGGTGGTGCAGGCAGCCCGTCTGCTGTCTGCTTTATCCACACAACCACCCTCGAAGTAGTTCTGACTCAGAGACTATGACTAGCCCAAGATCACCCAGTTTCTTGGCCCAGTAGAGATTTGAACCCGGCTTCAGTGCTCTAACTGCAGCCCCACACCGGCCCTCATTTTGCTACCTGGAGGCAGAAGACACCTCCAACAAATGCCTCTCCTCATCCTGGGAAGTAAAATGCAATTCTTATAACAAGAAACATAAACAACCACCCACTGGCTGCTCTTTCATGACACCCTAAAGCCGCTCTCCAAGGCTGCCACCTCACTCTGCCTAATGTAGGACCAGCCCTAGCAGATATTTAACTCCGCCAGACCTCAGCCTTGGCTGTGGCTCTATATTTTTCATGAATCAAAAGCCAAAAGATGATCACAGAATATTGCCACAGGGCATTGCCGTCACCTTCTCATACTGTTCAAGACAAGATGGAAAAGGTGTCACAGTATGCTGATCCAATTTGACAACCCTTATTTCTCTCTAATCCCAACCTCACACCTGTCTGGAAGGACCAGAAGCTACACAAGTCTCAGGCTTCAAATACAGAACAAATAAATATGTTCCTGAATCATGGCTTCTTTCTTCACGTCTGCTTGAACTTCTGTTGTCAGCCAAATTCACCACCATCAGATGGCAGTATTATCCCCAATGACACACTTTTCTGTTCCAGCACCATTCCCTTACAATATGAAACATATGGTTGTCAGGTTAATTTTGCATTATACACAAGGAAGAAGACAAAAGAACTGCAAAGCACTGAGTCAGGAAACACACACACACATCTTCAAACAAAATGTTGGGCCTTTGTTACATGGAAAAGGGTTATGTGTGAACAAACGTTCCTGCTGCTCAAGATGGTATGGATTATTTCTGTGCTAAATTGCCAAGTCTAAATGAGCAGGCATATAACTCTCTGTATGAATGTATAATAAAAAAGAACAAGAAAAAGAAATCTTGTGTCAGCCTAACAACTAACAGATTTGGTTCAGCATGAGCCTTCCACAAATGCTCAAACTGAAACACATGTGTTAGTCTTTAAAGCGCCTCAATATTTTTGTTATTGTCACACATAGGTTGGGAATTCAAAATGCTGAGAGCAGGAGAGAATATTTATATTGGATTACTGAAATTTTGAAAATAGTTGTGAGGTTTCAAGTTCATTTCTGTACTTACAGCAAAATATTTAGCTGAAAGTATAGCAGTATCAGTATTACCCCATCTTGAAAAAGGACCAAATAATATTTTTCTTTTTCACTTGATTACTGATTGGAGGTCTAAATGAAAACCAGCACACCACCAAGTACCTGTTTTGCTAATCTTATACCCTTTGATAAGGCAGGGCCAAGAAATTTTACTGCCTGAAGCACAGGAAAAGATGGCAGGATCTCCTCCATTCCTTTTGCAGGATCTCCATTCCAACAAGACTGGCAGTTGAGCGCTTGGTGATATACATTAAGCTGTGTCCTTTTAGAGAGAGAAATGGCCAGGAGGCTAAGAAATAAGGACTGGGTGTGCCGTGTGTGTATGTCTGCTACAGCTGCCCCCTAGAAATTGGTGTCTGAGGCAATTGTCTTATTCTGCTTAATAGAAAGTCCAGGCCAGCTTTTTTGGAAGTGTTAATTGGAAGACTGTTCCACAACGAACAGAAAGCTGATCTTTGCGCTCAGAATGGATGTTTGTACAAGCTTCCTACAGAGGAGGGCAGACAAAGCCTTGAACGGGGTTCTCTTGATTTGACTCAAAAAAATGTTTCTATGGCTTTTACAAGCGCCAGCAAGCCATATGTATTTGTATTTCCTCTGTTGTAGTTACCTATTTCTATACAACTTCACTGCCTTTGCAATCTAAAAGACCAGAATGGTTAACAAAGTTTAGTATATAATAAATGCCATCCAGTATAAAACAATAAAGTATTTTTTTAAGTCAAGCAGTTCTGCAGATTAAAAAAAGAGAAAAAAACAAATTGCTCATGAAAACAAAGTTATCTTTATTTTCAATTGTTTTAAATTGTTCACTGTTTTAATTTGTTTGTCTATAACCTGACAGAAAAATTTTGGATGTAGGTAAAGGTAAAGGTTCCCCTTGACAAATGTCCAGTCGTGTCCAACTCTAGGGGGCGGTGCTCATCCTGTTTCCAAGCCGTAGAGCCAGCGTTTGTCCATAGACAGTTTCTGTGGTCACGTGGCCAGCGCGACTAGACACGGAACGCCGTTACCTTCCCACCGTGGTGGTACCTATTTATCTACTCGCATTTTTACATGCTTTCGAACTGCTACGTAGGTTGGCAGGAGCTGGGACAAGCGACAGGAGCTCACTCTGTCGCGTGGATTCAAACTGCTGATCTTTCGACCTTGCAGCCCAGAGGCTTTGTGGTTTAACCCGCAGTGCCACCACGTCCCTCATTTTGGATATAGGGTGGCATATAAATATTTCAACAAAATAAATAACAAATAAATAAAAGCAAAGTAAGGAGGGCCACCTTGCATGGGAGTGACAAAGTCTTGGGTCTAATTCTTCTGACTTAATCCTGGCAAATCTGGTGATACAAATAGCACATTTTTATAAACTGCCAGCAATTCCACAGAGCTTTCTGCCAGGACAAGCAGACTGACTAATGAAGGCCATGTTTACTTCTTGATAACCAATCACAAGGTAAACACAAGTTGCGTTGCAAGATGTTGGGAGTAAGAAATATCACATTATGATGATCAGAAGTGTTCCAGCACTTCTGGCATTCTCACTTCTAATAATCTGCTTCATCAGGTTTCCCTGAAGTATCATCAGATGCATAGTGACTAATGTGAAATAAGGGAACTCTCTCCTTCTCAGTTCTGCTTTCTTGGTTTTGCTCTTTCCCTTTCCCACATTTCTGAAAACACCAATTACAAGTGGCATTTGCTGAAGCAAATGGAAGTAAGTGTCGCCACGTTTAAGAAAACAATAGCACCGAGCTCGAGCTCAGGATGACTCCATTGCAAATGGAAGTAAACACCACATTCCACCCCCCAACACACACCTAGAATGAGAGGCAACAATAACCAGTGATTCACTAGAATTATATTTCTCTTAGGCAAAGTTGTAAAAGCTCAGTTTCTGGGAGGGGGAAGGAGGAGGACAGCACTGAATGCTGCCACATGTGAACGAAAAACAAACAAACAAAAAAGAATAACTTAAAAAGCACTTACCAAAGCCCAACAAAGAGAAAGAGCAAGCCCCAAGATTCTGGAGATCGTTCCCACTCCCAGAACAGAATTCAGTACTCAAAACATCAAGGGCAGTCTACCCTTAAGGCAGGTGGTTTAGCTGCATCAGGTGGCAGGTGTTTGATTGCGAGCAGGGAGCAGTGGAAACCTTTTGAAGGGTAGAATGGTGTGTGCCAGGCAGCTTGGTCTCCATCTACTAAGTGATAATGAGTTCAAAGAAGGATTTTTATCACACCATGGTCCTGGCCCTTAAGGTTCTGGGTCAATCTTGGGATATCTTGGAACTGCAGAGCTGGAAGGGACCCTATGGATCATCGAGTCCTGCCCCTGTCAATGAGGCACATCAAACTCCCAACCTCTGGCTCTGCAGCCAGAAACCTAAACCACTGAGTTGTCCTTATTGCAGAACATCCTATGATGCACTTGTGGGCCAATTATTTTTGCATCTTCATTTGTGTACAGAATAAATAGATATCAAACCCACTGAGTTATACTAGACTCTCAATGCTGCTGATACTGCCCCACTTTTTCTCAGTGGCTACATGTTTAGTTCCATTTCTGTTGGCATCCTTCACCTGAGTTCATTAGCAGATGGCTTGATAATCAGCAAGCAAGAACATATAAAGAATTGTCTAGTTTATTAATCTCATCGGCTTTAAGGAATAACATTTCTCATTAATGGCTTAGTCAGAATAAGCTAGAAATCCTGCAAGAGAGTAGTCTGGATTCAAGAAGAGATGGGAAGACAGACTTCCTCGATGGCAAAAGTTCTTTTCCGCAAGAGAGAATTTATGTTTCCAAAAATGTGCTTCTCCGTGTTCTATTTTATCTGATAAAAAGATAAAAATACAAAGAGCTATAAAGCAGTTTTTGCAAATGCCATGTTCTTGCTCTGAATGGCATCTTGCTTACTATGAATGGGTCTATTATTATGGTTCTCCTAACATGGGGATTGCAGGGTGGCTGGGGTAAAGTATTTTTAATCCAAAAAAAGGCATTCCCTATTAGCTGTGGATTCTTCTCCAGCCTTGGCATGTAATCATTTTGCAGTACCTGACTTTGCATAAATTGAAACCTTCACCAGTTTGAACTTCGGAAGAAGTAAGAAGGCCAGACTTAAGAGCCAGTGTGGTTTGCGGTTAAAGTGTTGGACTGGTTCTTGTGAGATCAAGGTTCCAATCCTCATTGAGCCATGAAATATACTGGGGGGGGGGGGGGGGCAGGTACTTTCTGTGACCTTGACCTACCTCCTATGGTTGTTGTAAGGTAAAGTCTGGAAGAGGGGAGCCATCTACCCTGCCTTAGGCTCACTGAGGGAAAGGTAAGCTGTAAATGTAATAATCAATACATCTGACAGCTACACATTTAATGGAACAAGCCTATAATCAGATTTGACACACACACACACAGTCTGGTATTCTCTAGATATTGTTGGATTGCAGCTTCCATAAAATTCCAACATAGACTACTAATGGTGACAGATCATGGGAGCTGAAGTTCATAATGTCTAAAGCACATCCAGTTGAGGAAGATTGTAATCCAGTGATTCCCATCCTTGGGTAAACCAGGTGTTCTTGGACGGAAATTCCCAGAAGCCCTTGCCAGCACAGTTAGTGGTGAATGCTTCTGAGAGTTGCAATCCAAGAATGTCTGGGGACCGAAGGTTGGAAACCACTGTTGTTTGTCATGCAAGCTGCATTTGATGCAAGTCCTCCTTCTGTATAATTAATTACATGGAAGCATCTATTGGATTGGAGCAAAGCCATGCAATGGAAGTCAGCACAGAGATGGCCTGAACAGCTTCAAGATGAAGATTGCAATGTGCAGTAAACAGATACAATTGGCTTTGAGAGGGTGCATTAGATAGTGCTATGATTTCTTGGTTCTATTGTATGGCATAGAATTGGGGACTTTAACATGGTAGACTAAGTCCAGTTGTTCGTTCAGGTAAAGTAGAGATACCAAATGAGTGGGATTTGCCAAGTCACTATTTTTGTAAGATACATTGATTTAAATTGTTTTGTTTTTCATGTTGGAACTAATAATTGGATTTAGCATTAAGTAAATGTGTTTTATGAAGCATTGGCTACACAGCTCAAGGCAGTTCATTGAGAGATGCCTTCAATGTTGTACCCAAAATAAATTACACTCACCTACTTTGAAGGAGAAAAATTAAGTACATGAGCACATCTATTATTTCTCAAACACTACTTGAAAGCCAAGTAGTGAAGAATAGTCAACAGTGTGTGAAAAGGAGCACAGCAACAAAAGCAACAACAATAAAAAGGCAGCAGAATAATAAGCAAGATGTGCTAAGCTGTAAGTGGGCTTTTTTATTAAGTATCTCAAACCCAAATGCCTAGCCATGTTGCAAGCTCTCTTTATGAGTCACTCTGCAATAAAATAAGCAAGTCTCCATAGTGACTAATTCCTGTGGAGAGGGGGGTGAGTAATACCAGCATATTCTCCACATCCAACATTTTTTGACATCCTGTTTTGATAAAGCTGAGTTTGGTGTAAGTTTCTGGACAGTTTCACCACTTTTCCTATCCCTGTGGTTGAATATTCATTGTAAATAAAGTACCTTTCTGTCCTAGAATATTGTCACCATCCCATCTCAATATGTGCCAAAAAACACAATCAATGATTTGCTTTCATTTAATGAAAGGTCTCCAAATAGATTAAACTTACATAAGCTTTAGCAGTCACACCCCGTGCAAGAATTTCCACGGTGGAAAAATCCGTTGTTTATCTCTTAAAGATCCCTCAGGAAGAATTTCTACTGAAACATTTTAATGGCTACCCTAACTCAAGCAATGGAATCAAGATGATTTACATGTGCCTAACTCTGTTCTGGACTGTAGCCATAGGGTTTATATAAGAATATAGTACTCTTTTAGTTTTGATTTTGTATGAGTGAGACTGCCACAGATTAGAGATGTGCGGCACTACTAAGACTAAGCATAAACTTTGGTAGATTATAAACCACTTTGTTAGATGCACAGAATACAATGTTAATATAATAATTAGGGGGAGGATTTCTATGACATGTCATATTTTTTTCTGCAACCTATGTTTTAGTTTATGGATGAGTTTGAACATGTTTATGAGTAATCTGGTGAGTAAGGCCAGGTTGATCATGAACATGTCTGAACTTGCTTATAGGTTCAAATGTAGTTTGCAGAGAAAATGTGAAATGTCATAATAAAAATAATAACTGTGTGCTGTGTCAATTCCAATTTATGGCGATCCTTTCCAGAGTTCTCTAGTTAGAGAATACTCAGAAGTGTTTTACTATTCCCTTCTTCTCGGGGCACACTGGGACTGTGCAGCTTGCCCAAGGCCACACAGGCTGGCTCTTCTCCCAGGAGGCACAGTGGGGAATAAAACTCCCAATCTCTGGCTCCGCAGCCAGATACCTAAGCCAATGAGCTATCCAGCCAGCTATAATCTTAAAGGTTCAGTTATACAGTATATGCATGACATGCAAGATTGGGGGTGGGATCAGAGTGAAACTGCATGCAGAAACTACTGATAGTGACAATTATATGATTAACACAGGCCACTGACAATCCTGTTGGCAGTTACAGAAACATTCTAGCAATATATTAAGATGCAGAGTGTGATCTGTTACCTCATACAACAAACATCTGCTCAGTTTACCAGCTACTCTTCGGGGAGATCTTCTATTAAAAGGGGGGAAAATCAATATTTGAGCAATATCTGCACATGGGACAATGAACAAGTCCACTAAAGTGTGCAACAGTTCCAGTTCTCCAGAACTCTTCATCAGGTTAGATTATATGGAAGGAAGGAAGGGAAGTAAAAAAGTTAGACCTTACAGTATGTCATAGCCCTGAGGCCTGTAATTAGATATGTCAAGCTGGAGATTGCCTCTTGGATGTAAAGACGAAAAACAAAACACAGTGAAGCAAAACAGAAAAACATAGAGTGTGCACATTTTTGTGGTATTTGGGTTGGTTCTCCTAACAGTTATTGCTGAACTGTGTGCTTTTCTTTTTCTCCCCCCCCCCCCCTTGGATTAGCACAGCAATTTAGAGTTCAGCAATATGTTTATCATTATGGTACACATCACAAAAAGTCGGACATGACTTAACGACTAAACAACAACAACACATCCTGAACAGCTGGATTCTGTCTGGTTTCAGCTGCTAAGCAGTGTGATCCAGGTTAGTCCTTGAACTGTAAGGCTACTAGAGATATCCAGTCATAACTAGGACAGAATTCTTCCTGAAGCCTTAGACAACTGTTGCCATTCAGTGTTGACAAGAATCCTGTTAGGCAGACTAAACCTTGAGTCAGCATAAAGCAGCTTCCTATTCTCCTAACTTTGCTTTTTATTTCCTTCTGAAAATGCTGCATTTAGCTGGCCAGTACAACGTACACCAACACAAGAGTGGCCTTTGTCCTGATCGTCTAGATTCTTCCAGCTCTTAGACAATGCTCATATTTGTCTTCAACTGACTTTTTTTAGTCAGAGTAAAATACGAGCTATAATATCAGCACACTTATCAATTATTTATTCAGTTTGCAATCTCCATCTTCAGACATGGCCATGCTTCTCAGCAGTTTTCTTTATAATTCTTGGGTGCTTAATTCTGATCTCTGTGCATACCCGATAACAATGGCCAGAACTGCAAGGTCTGCATAACTGGTTGTGGCTAAATTTTGGCTGATGAGGGCTAGAGTGAGTCTTGCTCATATGTTCATCTTGGTCATGCACTGAATTGTGTAACTGACATACGCTCTGGCAACTAGTCAAATAGCCACAATTGCCCATAGCAAGTTATATGAAACTTACACGAACACTAATGGGATTCTAGTCAGGACATCTACGCATGCTTAATGGTCAGAAGTCAACAGAAACCCCAGTTAGGGGTAGAGGACAAGCTAGAGTCCCTGTAAAATTCAGTGAATTAACAAGGCAGGGTGACAACATAGTTTTTAAAAATGGTCTGAAACCACCCTAATTCCGTCTTTCATAGGACAGCACTGGTTTCTAAAAGAAAGAAAACCAGTTGGGGAGGGGGAAAGGGAACATGAATTTTGTTCTCCCTCACTATTTCTGTCTTGCTGGCATACATTCAGCAGGTATTAGACAGGTATGAGATTTTGACACAGGATTATTTTATAGGATTGTTCTGCAATGGGTTTCATTATTTTTCCTCGCCCGATAATATCTTGAACAATCTCTTTATGGTTATGTTATGCTATTGCAACACCAAGTCAGAGATAACAAAGGTGGGGCCTCTCCACGTTACCTTTTGGTTGCTGTACACCTGCCCTTAAGCACCCTCCTCACCTGGCCTGAACTCATTCCCTCTTTTTCCTGAAAACAAAAGGTGTGCCTCGTGAAACCTAAATGGATGTGCAGACCAAAAGCTGCTGATGTACAGCTTGTGACCCAAACACTGATCAAGATCAGTCAAAGGCATCTTGCTGCCTGAAACAAGGTCATAAGGGCACTGCCTTGCCATCCCACCAGTAGTAATAGGGCATAGCCCCCATCAAATCATCATTTTGACAGCTCCAACAGCCCTGTAAGGCGGGACATAAGGCTCAAGGATCGATTTCCGGGGTCAAGGGTCAACCCTGGCCCCTACCACCGGAAGGGGCGGGTTTTTGGGTGACGTCAGGGGTTGTGGAGGTCACCGTGGACCTATAGGGGTTTTCCTAGAGTCCGGGGTCCCCCGTGACCAGAGGGAGGCCTGAGGATTGGCCCCCCGAAGTATCTTGTCACCCCCGCGGCCCTGTAGGCCAATAGGAGCCGTTGGAGGTTCTGTGTAGAAAAGGGGGTGGCCCTAAGGCATGCCTGAGCATGCCTTAGGCCACCTGACTCAGAAAGTCCCACAGCCGCGGTTTTGGAGAGTTCTCCGTGTTGACCGCTCTTTGCAGTAGCTGTGACGCTTTGGAGACGATGGCTGACAAAGAAAACCAAATTCCTGAGACAAGCCAAAAGGATCCGGGGAGACCCAAAAGGCGTTTGCGTCCCCGAGGGTACTACCAGGGGCTTTCCCAGCCCCTGTGCCCCTTAGGAACCCCTACAAGGCTCAGGGGGTGCTTGCCTGAAGAAAAGCTAAGAAAATACAAGTCTGCAGAAGACCTATACCTGTTTACCGCAAAGACAAAAAAGCAGCCGAGAAGCGTAAGAAAGCCGGCCTGTACCCTGCTGTGGGGTGATGAAGAATCTGATGATGAGCTCAATAGTGCTTGTGACCAAGGGTTAAAAACAGGTTTGCAGAGGCCGCCCGGAGAGACCCCGAATCCAGTAGAGGATGTGGATGGCGGTGTGCTGGCTACACCGGGGGCTGTGGGGATTGACGATGGTCCTGAGGAGCAGCTGTTGGAAGAGGATCAAGATGAAGGCTTTGAGAGTGATACAGAGCATCAAGTCAATGAGCCTCAAGTCAACCTGGTAAGATCAATTTTCTAAAAGACGTAGTTAATGGTCTTTTATAAGGGCTTTAAAAGCCATAGTTAGGGCTTTATGCTAGGGTTTGGTCTTTTAAAAATTACTAAAGGTTTGTTTCATTCTCAATACAGGAGAAGCCTTTTCATGAGGATGAGGAGGATGAGGGGGTTGAGTGCGACTGAGGACGATGGACAATCAGAATTTCCCTGAAAACAACAGACAACGTTGTTTCAAACTTACCCCGTGGAGAAGACTTGGGTTGTTGATGCCTAGAGACTATACTATTTGAATTTAAAATGTATTGCCTGTGTTACTCTCTATACAGGTTGTAAAGCTAAAATGTATGCCATGTGATTCTACTGACCTTAGATTTAGATGTTTGCTTCACAATAATGTTGTAATATACTATCTTTTAATAAAGAGTCTTTATTGTATCATAACCTGCTCATATTTGTGCTAATGACAGAGATGACTGCACGGGGTAAAATACTGCACAATATCTATTATTCACCCTCAACAGAGGGTAGTTTCGGGGGCCTGAAGTCTCTATTTAGGGAAGCCAAAAAACAGGACAGAGCATTGAAGATCAGGGATGTTTCTCAATGGCTTTCTGATCAGGAGGCCTACACATTGCATAGACCGGCTAGATTGCATTTTAAAAGAAATAAGACCATGGTTTCCAAAGTAGATGCTCAATGGCAGGCAGATTTGGTCGATATGCAACAATTTGCTCAGTACAACAATGGGTACAAATATATTCTGGTCTGCATAGACATCCTTTCTAAGTACGGCTGGGCAAAAGCACTCAAAGGCAAAACAGGCAAAGAAGTGGCCAAAGCCTTTGACACCATTTTCAAACAAGATGGAAGAATACCTGACAAAATACAGACGGATCGTGGTGGTGAATTTCTAAACAGAGCTGTAAACAGCTTAATCAAGAAGTATGGAATACATCATTTTGTCACCAATAATGAGGTCAAAGCTGGGGTGGTGGAGAGGTTTAATAGAACATTAAAAACAAAAATGTGGCGGTATTTCACAGCTAATAATACCTACAGGTATGTGAATATATTACCACAATTCCTTAAAAGTTATAACCACAGCCTTCATAGAACTATTAAATGTAGACCTGTAGAGGTGAATCATCACAATGAGCTGACCATCTGGAAAAGGGTCTATGGGACCTCTGCTGGCACAAAAAAAGAAGTGCCAAAACTCAGAAAAGGGGACCGTGTGAGGGTTTCTAAAAGTAAGGGTATATTTGATAAAGGTTATGAACAGAATTTTACCACTGAGATTTTTATAGTGGACCGGATTGTCAAAGGCACAGAGCGACCTATATATCAGTTAATGGATTATGATGGGGAACCCATAATTGGTACTTTCTATCCTGAAGAACTACAGAAAATCAAGGATCGGGAAGACAGAGTGTACAGAATTGAAAAGATTTTGAACACAAAAGGCAGGGGTCGAAGAAAGTTTCACTTAGTGAAATGGTTAGGTTGGCCTAGCAAGTTCAACAGTTGGGTGTCTGCCTCTGAAGTTTCTGAGATCGTATAGGGCAGAGAAGCAAAATGGGTGATCATGGTTTTTACATCACACTACCCAGCAATGCCTGTAAGAAGATCTTTCCTCAAAATACAAATGCCAGTTTTACAATAATGTTACCCAGACCCCTAGATTTGATTGGGGTTTGGGAAGTCGGTCTAGCCGAGATACAATATCCTCGGAGCTGGTACACAATCCTTAAAAATGCCCCGTTTACCCTTTCTGAGGGTACAAATAAATGGTCCTTTCAGTTACACAGGGGTTATTACAAGGACATCCCTGATCTTCTGAACAACGTGAATGATACTATCAAACAAGCTATAGATCTACAAGAAGTGTGGCTGACCTACGACCCGGTCATGGGTAAAGTTAGATTCACAGGACCTGAAAGTTACTTCTTCGCAGCCGGTGCTGAGTTAGCCCGGATTTTGGGAGTCCCTCCGGATGAACCTGTCAGAGAAATACCTCATGCCGCAGATCTTGCCGGAGGTTTCAGCTCTTTGTACGTCTATACAGATATTATAGAGCATCAGATAGTGGGAGACCACTCTGTACCTCTGTTACGCTGTATCCCCGTTAGGGGAGAAACCTACGAATGTATCACAATTACCTACGACAAACCGCATTACGTGCTGATGAGTAAGAATCACATCAACACGATAACCATTGAAATAAAGACGGATCAGAACCAAGACGTGCCATTCACTTTGGGGAAAGTTGTTGTGAGCTGCCCTTTCCTGTGTAGCATTGTAAAGAGCCGCTGTCCTGAAAAGCAGGGGGTTTGAAGTCAGATCAATTTGGGAACATGAATGGAAAGAAATGGTAAGAAACGACGGCGATGTCAAACAATACCTTGCTACAGCTGATTTTCCAGAGCCCATAGAACCTAGGGATGCTCTCTTTGGGGGGCGTACAAACGCTATCTGCCTGTACTACAAGCCTAAGCCTGGAGAGCAGATTCATTACTATGATTTTACCAGCCTTTACCCCTATGTCAACAAAACTAAAGCGTATCCTCTGGGACACCCCGAAATAATTTATGAGAACTTTAAACCGGTGTCTGCATACTTTGGTATCGTAAAGGCTAAAATCTATCCACCAAGAGGTTTGTTTTTCCCAGTGCTACCTACCCGGGTTGGCGGTAAGCTTATGTTTGCTCTGTGTGCCTCATGTGCAGAAGGTCGTCAGCAAGACCCTTGTCAGCACACTGATGAGGAGAGAGCCTTGATGGGTACCTGGTGTACTATCGAGCTGAATGTCGCTCTAGAAAAGGGGTACAGGGTTGTGAAAATCTACGAGGTGTGGCATTTTGACCGCAGATCAAAAACCCTGTTTTCAGATTACATAAAGCTACACCTTCGTCACAAACAGGAAGCCTCAGGTTTTCCCGACTGGTGTGTCAGCGAAGCAGATAAAAAGAAATATATAGCTGATTATCGCCAGAAAGAGGGGGTGTCCCTACGTAAAGATAAAATTGCTGTCAATCCAGCAAAAAGACAGATTGCCAAACTGTTTTTAAACTCTCTGTGGGGAAAATTTGGCCAGAGAACAAACCTGACTAACACTCAGGTGGTCAGAGATCCGGATGAATATTTCAATCTCCTCTTTTCAGAGTCTTACACGGTGTCAATGTTTGAATTTTTGGCGGATGATGCGGTCTCTGTGTCATGGAAACATGCTGCCGATAGAATAACAACCAAAGGCCTGAAAAATGCATTCATAGCCTGTTTTACCACAGCTTATGCACGCCTGGAGCTTTATAACCTGCTCGACAAATTGCAGGATAGAGTTCTCTATCATGATACAGACTCTATCATTTTTGTACAGAGGGAGGGGGAATGGAATCCTCCCTTAGGGGATTACCTTGGGGACCTCACAAGTGAAATACCAACAGGCTTACATATTAAAGAATTTGTGTCTGCTGGCCCTAAAACTTACGCTTATAAGCTTAGTGACGGCACAGCGTGCATGAAGGTCAAAGGGATCACACTGAATGTTGCTAACTGTGAAAAAATTAATTTCGATAGTCTCAAAGAATTGGTTTTTACACATGTTTCAGACAAGCAAGACAGCTCACCCCGTGAAATAGTTGTACAACAATCAGGAATTGTTAGGGATAAGCGGCAGTGGTTGATTCGCACAAAGCTTTTAAGAAAAACTCAAAAGGTGGTTTATGACAAAAGAGTGATTACCGAAGGCTTTAAAACCCTACCTTATGGCTATTGAAATGAATACGAGGTGGGTCCATCCTTTTTCAGCCATTCTAGCAGGGCCTAGCGGCTGTGGAAAAACTTTTTTTATAAAAAGAATGTTGGACAATGCTTGTGCTGTATTTTCTGATATGCCTGAAAATATTGTATGGTTTTACAACTGTTGGCAGCCCCTATATACTCAGATCCTTTGTGAATATCCCTTTGTTCGTTTTGTAGAAGGCTTGCCAGAAAAATTTGCCGATGATGATCTGTTACCCATCACTAAAATAAACTTCTTGATTTTAGATGATTTGATGCAGTGTGCGTTTGATAATAACGAAGTGGAAAAGTTATTTACACAATATGTGCATCACAGGAATGTAAGTGTTTTTTTAATGACTCAGAACATTTTCTGCAAGGGGAAAAGCACCCGCAGCATTAGTCTAAATACCAAGTATATGGTCCTATTTAAAAACCCCAGGGATAAACAGCAAATTGCCATTCTAGCCCGACAGATGTACCCACGAAACGGACAATTCTTCATGGAAGCTTTCGCAGATGCTACAAGTCCCGCCCACGGTTATCTAATGGTAGATTTAAATACCAATACTCCTGAATCTTACAGGCTTAGGGCCGGTCTTTTCCCTCCTGACTGGCCTGTGATCTATACAATGAAGAAGGCTGCTTCAGGCAACAAAAGACGTTTGCTTTGAATCTTTTTCTTTATTGGAGTAGGTTCCTCCACAAGGCGACATGTCTGAACGTATAAGACGAAACCTCCCACTTTTGAAACTCCTTATTAAGACACCTCTACGTCAGAGAAAAGCCATTTTATGTGCTGCTTCGGATGATCTGATTACCGCCATTTCAGAAATAGCTCTGAATACTTTAAAAGGCAACATTGTTCTAACACCTCAACAGGTACGTGTTTTAAAGAAAAAACGTACGCTGATTAAAACCTTGAGTAACAAAAGGGTCCCCCTCCGTCGGAAGAAGCACCTGGTGAAGCAGTCTGGAGGCTTCCTGGGACCTTTATTGGGCTTTGCCGTCCCTCTAATAACCAGTCTTTTAACTAATAAGTAATGGAATATGCTGAAAAGATGTATCTGGTCCCCAGTGCACAGCTACAAGAGCTGAGGGGTTTACCAGAAAACATCAGGACCACTACAGTGAGACGCTTAGACTCTGAGATGAGGGAAATTCTCTTAAGGTCAGACTTGCCAGAGTATGAAAAAGCCAAGCTTTACAATGGCGTTCTACAGAGGTTTTTAGCACTGTCCAAACAAGAGGATATGGAGAAAACAATGCCTCCGCCCCCACAGACCCCTGCAGCTCTCCCCTCTCCTTCTCCTCCTCCTCCTCAAGAAGACCACCCCGCGGTTATTCAAGAGGCGTTAGACAGCATCCCCAACCGTTACAAGAAAAATGCAGAGATTTTGCTAAGTAAATTAAGAAAGCATCAAGATATCTCTTCGTGGGATGACAAAGGGGCCTTCCTTTATCGGGGAGTGCTCTTACCTGGCTCTAATATTCTAGACCTGGTCAGAGGTGTCACCCAGTCTGCAATTCTTTCTGATAAGAGAAAACCCAAAGGCTGGGATGTTTTTCTTAAAGCCATGGCCGATCTAAATATGCCCACGTCTATTGCGGGGAATTCTACTGCTAGAGAAGAATTAGAAGCGCTGAAATCAGCTCCCATACATCCTACCCCTTCACCGGCATCGAAGGTTGTTGCCCGACCCAAGAAACAATTCAAGAGGCCAGCATGGCTCAATGTGAAGGAATTACCCATAACCCCAGTAAGACCCGTAGTCAGGAAACCCGAATGGTACACTTTCTAAAAAATAAAAACAATCCAGATAAAACTTTTTTTTTGTCTTTATTTTATTTTATGCACAGCTTACATTCTATGTTTTACACCGGGGTCCGCAGGCTTGAACATGGTGAAATGGCCGGCAGGGTTGCTTTGATCTTTTAATTATTCTATCCTTGACAAACTCTACAACCATGCGGTCGTTTTTTGCAACATCTTCCAAGTACAGCTTTAAAATCTGATCAAACGACAGGCCTTTTGTTCTGTTCTGTAAAAAGAACACACAGTGATAACCGCAGGTCACTGCTGAAGGGTGTTGTAGCTGCCTCTTTTGGAATATTATTTCTTTGCCTTGTCGCCATAAAAAAGATGTGATGGTTTCAGGGATACGGGGGCTGTCTGGGTCTACACCGTATGAGTCGAAAAACTCTCCAGGACCATTAGTTGGTAAATAGAGGGCCAGCCAGTGTTCCCCAGGCATCGTGTGGGGATGGGTGTTCACCACTATTCCAGTAGGCCTTTTGGTAATAAGTGTCCTTGGTAACAGGTCACAGGGGTAGACATCTAGAAAGGTCTTGTCTCGTTGTAATACACTTAATAGCTGCAACGTATTCATCTTCACATGTAATCAAAGAGGACGTTTCTGCTATGATTGATTTCAATCACATTGTCAAATACCCCATATAAGAGCATGTTAATAGTGACCGGCAGGGGTTGGGCAAAACGGATCTCAGCTCGAAGGTTGCCGGTCTTTATCAGAGAATAATGTTCTGAGCAACCATGATCCGGTGTCAGGTCAAAGGCATACATGGTGTATCCTTTGCAAAATTCGGCACGGTTAATTAAAAGGTCTTGGTCCTTCATGGCTTTCCCTGAGGCTTGTACCAGCTGCATGTACTCTCTCACACATAGGCCGTTTGCATAATCAGGCTGGAGGGGTTTTGATGGAACTTGAATCCCGTCAACGTACAAGGCTATAAAATTAACATTGAAATGTTGGAAATTGAAAGGATTTTTGTCATAGGCCCCGCTGAAAGCCTCATTGTCAACAAAAGTTATGACAAGCTGTTTAGGCAACTGCCCCAGAAAAAGGTTTTCTTGATTGCACACAAGGCTTCCTGCCGGTATACTGAAAACTTTCATTCCCACGCGTTCAACGGGGTATTTTACATTAGAGGTCAGAAGGGCCTCTGCGTGTCCTATGCGAACTCCCGGGGACACTTTCACCCTTTTGACAAACAGAGAGGCATTTAAAATATCCACTTTGTAACTCTCTGCGTCATCACCACTCAGTAGACAGAATATATCCTTGCTGCGGGTAAGTTTGATTTTCACATCTACACCGTTCAGTAACATTTTCTCCTGAAAAAAATAACTCATTATGCAATGGACCCATCAGATCCCATTTCTTGCTGGCCCCGGTGTGTTGTGCTCTCATTCTAAAACCCCAGTTTCCGGTGCCGCCAGCTATGGTGGTTTGTTCCATGTTTAGATGACCATCTCTATAAAAGCCACCCGCCGCAAATTGGGTGCTCAAGCTGTCAGAGCCGTAGTTCAAAATCAGTTCTATCATGGCTCTATAGGGGTAACAATTATTACTCTGGCTGATGAGCCGGTCTCCGAGGGTGACGTCCAGTTGACTAAAGAGCGAGGCAATGGGGTAATTTACCAAGGCCACTTTAGCATCAGCAGCGATGTTTGCCCCATTTGCTTTTGTGATCTTACACACTACATAGAGCAAGGTATTGTTTAAATCGATATAATCTTCACTGTTGCCGGTTATATAAAATTCAAGCGGGGCGTTGGGTGTCAGGGCGGCCAACGGTGGTACTTCTATATACATGCTGCTCTCCACACTGGTTTGTGTAGGTAATAGTTGAAAAATATCCAATTCAGATTTGGCGCACTCTTCAGAGGACCCGTGAATGAATGCCATTTTAAAAGATGTTACCCCCACCACGCTTCAGCACCCTTATCTTACGGCACGCTTTCTTCTTCCTGTTCCGGAGCTTCTGACGCTTTCTGGGTGGCAAGCTGATGTTTGACCGTTTAGGAGGACCTAGGCGTAGATGGCCCCCTTTTCGCTTAACTCCAACCCTTCTTTTAAGGTACGTGAGTCCTGAGCCTTCTTGGGGTCTCGCTTTTTTCATGACATGCCCCACGATGTCTCCCGCTATGTTATGCACAGCCGTCTTAATGTGGGGTTTAATAAACTCAAAGCCTCTCCTCAAGAGGGGGACGGCCTTTCGGAACAGACCACGAAAAATCCCCCCCAGCCCGGCACCGTACATGTTTACAGCCCCATGAAAGCCGGGTAGTCCACGACCGGCCTGTGCATTATAGTAAGCTCTATAAACATTGATATCTCCGTAGTCTTTTAACACCACCATTTTCACGTTCTTCTTTTCTCTTCCTAAGCACAACCTTTTCTGGGGCGAACATGCAACCTCACAACAACTTTCCCCAAAGTGAATGGCACGTCTTGGTTCTGATCCGTCTTTATTTCAATGGTTATCGTGTTGATGTGATTCTTACTCATCAGCACGTAATGCGGTTTGTCGTAGGTAATTGTGATACATTCGTAGGTTTCTCTCCTAACGGGGATACAGCGTAACAGAGGTACAGAGTGGTCTCCCACTATCTGATGCTCTATAATATCTGTATAGACGTACAAAGAGCTGAAACCTCCGGCAAGATCTGCGGCATGAGGTATTTCTCTGACAGGTTCATCCGGAGGGACTCCCAAAATCCGGGCTAACTCAGCACCGGCTGCGAAGAAGTAACTTTCAGGTCCTGTGAATCTAACTTTACCCATGACCGGGTCGTAGGTCAGCCACACTTCTTGTAGATCTATAGCTTGTTTGATAGTATCATTCACGTTGTTCAGAAGATCAGGGATGTCCTTGTAATAACCCCTGTGTAACTGAAAGGACCATTTATTTGTACCCTCAGAAAGGGTAAACGGGGCATTTTTAAGGATTGTGTACCAGCTCCGAGGATATTGTATCTCGGCTAGACCGACTTCCCAAACCCCAATCAAATCTAGGGGTCTGGGTAACATTATTGTAAAACTGGCATTTGTATTTTTGAGGAAAGATCTTCTTACAGGCATTGCTGGGTAGTGTGATGTAAAAACCATGATCACCCATTTTGCTTCTCTGCCCTATACGATCTCAGAAACTTCAGAGGCAGACACCCAACTGTTGAACTTGCTAGGCCAACCTAACCATTTCACTAAGTGAAACTTTCTTCGACCCCTGCCTTTTGTGTTCAAAATCTTTTCAATTCTGTACACTCTGTCTTCCCGATCCTTGATTTTCTGTAGTTCTTCAGGATAGAAAGTACCAATTATGGGTTCCCCATCATAATCCATTAACTGATATATAGGTCGCTCTGTGCCTTTGACAATCCGGTCCACTATAAAAATCTCAGTGGTAAAATTCTGTTCATAACCTTTATCAAATATACCCTTACTTTTAGAAACCCTCACACGGTCCCCTTTTCTGAGTTTTGGCACTTCTTTTTTTGTGCCAGCAGAGGTCCCATAGACCCTTTTCCAGATGGTCAGCTCATTGTGATGATTCACCTCTACAGGTCTACATTTAATAGTTCTATGAAGGCTGTGGTTATAACTTTTAAGGAATTGTGGTAATATATTCACATACCTGTAGGTATTATTAGCCGTGAAATACCGCCACATTTTTGTTTTTAATGTTCTATTAAACCTCTCCACCACCCCAGCTTTGACCTCATTATTGGTGACAAAATGATGTATTCCATACTTCTTGATTAAGCTGTTTACAGCTCTGTTTAGAAATTCACCACCACGATCCGTCTGTATTTTGTCAGGTATTCTTCCATCTTGTTTGAAAATGGTGTCAAAGGCTTTGGCCACTTCTTTGCCTGTTTTGCCTTTGAGTGCTTTTGCCCAGCCGTACTTAGAAAGGATGTCTATGCAGACCAGAATATATTTGTACCCATTGTTGTACTGAGCAAATTGTTGCATATCGACCAAATCTGCCTGCCATTGAGCATCTACTTTGGAAACCATGGTCTTATTTCTTTTAAAATGCAATCTAGCCGGTCTATGCAATGTGTAGGCCTCCTGATCAGAAAGCCATTGAGAAACATCCCTGATCTTCAATGCTCTGTCCTGTTTTTTGGCTTCCCTAAATAGAGACTTCAGGCCCCCGAAACTACCCTCTGTTGAGGGTGAATAATAGATATTGTGCAGTATTTTACCCCGTGCAGTCATCTCTGTCATTAGCACAAATATGAGCAGGTTATGATACAATAAAGACTCTTTATTAAAAGATAGTATATTACAACATTATTGTGAAGCAAACATCTAAATCTAAGGTCAGTAGAATCACATGGCATACATTTTAGCTTTACAACCTGTATAGAGAGTAACACAGGCAATACATTTTAAATTCAAATAGTATAGTCTCTAGGCATCAACAACCCAAGTCTTCTCCACGGGGTAAGTTTGAAACAACGTTGTCTGTTGTTTTCAGGGAAATTCTGATTGTCCATCGTCCTCAGTCGCACTCAACCCCCTCATCCTCCTCATCCTCATGAAAAGGCTTCTCCTGTATTGAGAATGAAACAAACCTTTAGTAATTTTTAAAAGACCAAACCCTAGCATAAAGCCCTAACTATGGCTTTTAAAGCCCTTATAAAAGACCATTAACTACGTCTTTTAGAAAATTGATCTTACCAGGTTGACTTGAGGCTCATTGACTTGATGCTCTGTATCACTCTCAAAGCCTTCATCTTGATCCTCTTCCAACAGCTGCTCCTCAGGACCATCGTCAATCCCCACAGCCCCCGGTGTAGCCAGCACACCGCCATCCACATCCTCTACTGGATTCGGGGTCTCTCCGGGCGGCCTCTGCAAACCTGTTTTTAACCCTTGGTCACAAGCACTATTGAGCTCATCATCAGATTCTTCATCACCCCACAGCAGGGTACAGGCCGGCTTTCTTACGCTTCTCGGCTGCTTTTTTGTCTTTGCGGTAAACAGGTATAGGTCTTCTGCAGACTTGTATTTTCTTAGCTTTTCTTCAGGCAAGCACCCCCTGAGCCTTGTAGGGGTTCCTAAGGGGCACAGGGGCTGGGAAAGCCCCTGGTAGTACCCTCGGGGACGCAAACGCCTTTTGGGTCTCCCCGGATCCTTTTGGCTTGTCTCAGGAATTTGGTTTTCTTTGTCAGCCATCGTCTCCAAAGCGTCACAGCTACTGCAAAGAGCGGTCAACACGGAGAACTCTCCAAAACCGCGGCTGTGGGACTTTCTGAGTCAGGTGGCCTAAGGCATGCTCAGGCATGCCTTAGGGCCACCCCCTTTTCTACACAGAACCTCCAACGGCTCCTATTGGCCTACAGGGCCGCGGGGTGACAAGATACTTCGGGGGGCCAATCCTCAGGCCTCCCTCTGGTCACGGGGGACCCCGGACTCTAGGAAAACCCCTATAGGTCCACGGTGACCTCCACAACCCCTGATGTCACCCAAAAACCCGCCCCTTCCAGTGGTAGGGGCCAGGGTTGACCCTTGACCCCGGAAATCGATCCTTGAGCCTTATGTCCCGCCTTACAGGGCTGTTGGAGCTGTCAAAATGATGATTTGATGGGGGCTATGCCCTATTACTACTCCCACCTACAGAGGGCAACTGGAATAGAATCTGATTTTGACAGTGGCGATTGGACAGGATCCCCCACCCGAGCACCAGCTTAGGGGGCAAGAGCAGGCTGACTAGAATACACTCATAGAAGTAAAGAACTAAGGATCTGCCAGTGCTGCCTCCTCCACATCAACCATCATCAGCCACCTGAGGCAACTGCTTCTCTTTGCCTAATGGTAGGGCTGGTCCTGCTTGCAATGGTCTCTTGCACTTACGCAATTATGCCCAAGACAAGAGCTGTGGTTCAGTATTCTGATGCTTAAATTAAACGCAGTATATTGGATATTTGCATTTCTAATACATGCACAAATAATTTTACGCAAAGTAACAAAGAGAAATTATTATTGTATGTGAAACCCTGTATCTTTGATCTAAAATTTCTCAAATATCTACTACAGTATTTGTTATACTGCTTCAAATCATGTCACAATCAAAAAAATGTACACACACACACACACACACATGCACACCCCTTCATTATCACAATATGGTCATACCTCTGAATGTTTCACAATTAGATGGAACACTACCAAACAGATGAGATCAATTTGGCTATAAAAATATTCATAGTAATTAAAATCACAGCTGGATGTGAAGACACATATTTCTATATCTGGAAGACTAAGGGGTCCCAAAGGGTCATTCAGATCTAAATAAGTATTTCATTTCATTTTTCAAGCTGTTTCTGACTGAAGTCAAGCTGAGGTCAAGCGAAAACAAACTTTTTGTTCTCCCCGCAGAATGTGTTGCAATAAAAGTTCTATTAATGGCCTCAAATCCAGTAATTTCTTTCATGAGATTCAGTTATTGCAAATATTTGTTACAAAAACCTCTGCACTGATTTTGCAACTGCTGCAGTTTCCTTCGCTATCCTATTTTTTCTACAAGGAGTTCTCAGCAGAATATACTTAATCGTACTTCTCCCATTTCTTCTCACAAAATCCTTTATAGTAGGTTAGCCTAGAAAATGTTGACAGTGGAGAGGGTACGCAGACTTTACAGTTAGTTAAGCAGGTGAGGGGAACCACCAATGTCATGGGCATAACCCAAGGCAAATTCACCATTTCCCCTAGTTCTTCTTAAGATCCCTCCAGAGGAAGACACGGCAGATGGAAAACACAGCTAAGGTGAGGAGCTGTACAGTTGGAGGCTGACTTGGATCCCCTGGCCAGTACCCATGCTGGCTCTTGAATTCTGGGAACTATAGTCCAAAAACAGCAGCAAGAACATCCATAATACAAAGGAATAATATTGATTAATTGACTTCGATATTGTCAAGCTTTGTACACAAGGTGTTCTGGTGTTGCAGTAATGAAATGATTATCTTTCTCTTATTTGTAATGATGTATTACTATAATGTTGTATTGATACGCATTTTAATTTTTGTATCGCTCTTATGTTGTAAGCTGCTTTGGGTATGCCTCCTGGAAAAGCAGCATATAAATTAAAACTTGATGTTGATGAAAAACTCTTTCCTACTTCTGCACTCAAAATAGTTCAATGAGATTCAATTCTAAGGTATAGCAGGTTGAAGATTCTTTTTCTCCTGAGGGCCACATTCTTTAAGAGATAATCTGTCAAGGCTGCAGGGTGAGCATGGTTGAAGCCTATTCTGGGTGGGGTCAGAACCAGTTCTTTCTCATTTTCTGACATTTGGCACTCTCTTCCTCTTCCTCTCCTGCCCTTCTCTCCTGCCTGCCCAATAGGCTGCACAGCAAGAGTTAGATAGCTTGTGCAAGGTCTCACCTTACTGAAGATTTCTGAAATTTACATCACGTGAAACTGGATCACATGTCCATTACAAGTTGCTCATCTCACCGGTTTAGGACCACAGACTTGGCACTCACCGTGCATATCCGTCATGCCATGGGTGGAGTTCCAACATGTCTTCTTCAAGCCCAAGATGGAAGACCAGACAGAGTCATTTTCACATAGATCAAGTAATTTAATTTGTGAAACCCTGCTTTTAGTCTTGCCCAAAGACAGGAGAGTGGAGGAAGAAATTAATATGATCTTGCTGGCATATTTCCTTGCTGCCGCAAGATCTCAAAATCTCACTAGTGGAGAAGAATAATTCACATCTAGAATGAGTGCTCCTTCAACTGGCAAAACAAGTGTATTTGTGAAATCCTGTTAGAAAAGGAGAAGCTTGTGACTCATTGGGATTATTTGTACAATGTAAACAACAGCGTCTTTAATTGTGACCCCTTTTAGAAGTAAACAAAAATTTCAAGGCAAGCTTTTATGGATACACCACACGTTAATTATATCCATTATGTTTCATGCTGAAATAATGGTAGTACTCTTAAAGGTGCCACAAGACATATTTGTTTTAGTTGTTGCTGTTGCCGAAACAGACTGCCTTTCTGAAAACCGGTACGGCTCTGTAGTGCTTTTCAGAGAAAAGAAAAATTCCGAGCTGGAATGTTAACAATCCAGGCCTTTTAAAAATTCACTCCTGCTTGGTCGCCTCTCTCTTCCTCGCTTAATCAGCCGCTTTGCCTTCAGAATGAGACCAGCCACAGGATGCCATTTCTTCCCCCAGACACGCGTCTCATGTCACACGAAATGAGGCACCGTGTGTTTGGCTCAAGCCTTCAGGACGAATGAGATAGGCGGCGCACAGGCCTGCTCCCCAAAGTAATGACAGCAACTCTTACAACGGGGGCGGTTAATGACTGGGTCGGCGATGCTTTCCCCAGAGGGCAGAGGCGACTGAACGGATGGGCCTGGCTGAGAGGCGAGCCAAGCCCCGAGAGGAGGACGGGCGCGCACGAAAAGGCAGAGGGGGCGGCCTCGGCCGGCCTTTTCTCCTCCCCTCAGCTCCGCCCCGGTGTTTTTCTGCCGGGACCGGGCGCCGCTTTGCCAGCAGGCTCTTGGGGACGCCGGCGTGGCTCGTCTTCTTCTTCTTCGTTCCCTCGCCGGTTCGTGAGGCACCGTCATGGCCATCTGGAGCGGCGCCGAGGCCGGCTCCTCGGTCCGGCCCAGCTTGACCTCCGTCTCTTCGGGGGAGCTGCAGAGCCTTCGGACGTGCAACTGCGAGATGGCCGTGCTGTCGTTGCGGCAGCTCCTCGCCCTGCAGCCTCACGCCTTCCAACTCCACCGCGACACTTTGGCCGCGCTCAACCCGCCGAGCCGGCAGCC
Organism: Intellagama lesueurii; assembly: GCA_037013535.1. Classification (NCBI taxonomy): domain Eukaryota; kingdom Metazoa; phylum Chordata; class Lepidosauria; order Squamata; family Agamidae; genus Intellagama; species Intellagama lesueurii. The sequence goes on from JBAJHW010000003.1 coordinate 27,533,301, forward strand.
CGGAGGCGGCTTCACGGTGCTGAGCGACGGCCTCGTCCAGCTGGACGGGCAGCAGCCCTGCAGGCTCAGCGGTTACTTCAAGAGGTAGCGGAGCCCTTTCTCCTCTCCTCCCCGCATCCCGCTCCGTGGGTGGGTGGAAGGGCGAGCTTTCCCCTCTTTTTTGAGCCAGGAAGATGCAGGGTTTCATAATTAGAAAAAAAACTGCACCGGGTGGATTTCTGCTTGTCTTGGGCGAAGGTTCTGGATCCTGAAAAGAAAGGTGATAACAGCTCCAACCGTTCCTCGTAGATGAGAAGCTGCACAATTTGTACTTTTGCCACTTCCGAAACTGAGATCAGATGCGTTAAATCTAGACTTGAAGCCTGGTGAGGTAGAGTAGCCTTTTGAAAATTATAAATGGGCTGCTATTTCTGGGCTCTTGCAGGTAAGGTTAGTTACTTGTGTTGTTCCCCTGGTCTAACCTTTCCATCAGTAGCAGAGGTGCCCCCTGTCTATTTTTCTATTTCTCCCCCCCCCCCCCCCCGCAACGCAGAAACGACCAGAAGTCTTGTAAAGACTTAAAAGGCTAATAACATTTTACCGGCCCTGTGTTTTTATGCACTGCGGCCCACTTCTAAAGTTTAGGTCAAATTAAATTTGATAATCTTTAAGGTAGACACAGTTGATATTCTAAAAGTTCTCTGTTGCTTTTGCTGCTAGGGGTTTACTTGGCGGTGTTTCTGGAAATTAAATGTCCTAGGTGTCAGCCTAAATTGTTTGTTTCCTTATAATCTGAAGCTCCCAGAAGGTCCATTAGTAAGGGGTGGCGTTGTCTTGGACAAGAATATTCTACCTTAAGAGTGAGGGTGAACTTCAGGTTTGTAGGACCTAATTTGGTACTAGAACCAGCCCTTTGAGAAGTTACTGTTTTGGACTACCATTCCCCAAGCCTCACCGCCAACATGACTGGGCTTTTTGAAGCTGTTGTTTTAAAAAGTAACTCTTCTGAGCTCTGACTAGAAGAACCCAGAGATTTGTTAGGTGGAGGCAAGTGCAGACTGTTGAGTTGGGGCATAACCTATTGGATTCTGTGCATGTCAGACGTATGAAATTGCAAATCCTTATTTGAATGAGAAGAGATTGGAAACTCTTAACATACTTCTAAAATTGGCCAACACAGAAAGATTGATCAGAGACAAATAGAGGTGCAGAACATTAAACCTAAAGGATAAGCCGTGAACACAGCTGTGACAGATTTTATTTTTGTAGCTGCTACTGTACTATTGTAGGGTTGTAGTCTGGAAAAAGTAGGTTTGCCAAGCTGTGATCAGTTCAGAAAGTCAAGGTCAACCCCACAGAAAGAAATGTTCTAACGTTCATAGCTAAACAATAACTCCCCTCTTCAACAGCAATATCGTTCTTGCTGGATTAGAGATCAGTGGGGAGACTGAGATCTGCATGGTGAGCCCAAGACTTCTTGGTGGTTGACTAATGTTGGAAGCATGAAACTAGAGGAGATGAACCTTTGCCCCTTTCAAGCAAGATGCTTTGGATACCTTGCTGTGATAAAATACTGGTTGGGAAAATAACGCCAGGCACCCAGGTTTAAATGTGTGTTTAATGTGAGACAGCATCGCATTCTAAAAACAAGGAAGTGGTCTTTTGCTTAAAGGATAACCGATTAATTGATACATAAGGATTTGTGTGTTCAGCTTATTTGTGATAAGTTGGGCTCCTGGTGAGCCAGAAGTTATTGCCGGCAGGAAATGAGAGCATGCAAAATAACAGTATGTGGTGCTTAAATGGTATGTTACAGCAGTGTGCAACCACCAGGGATCAGTTTTACCCTGTAGGGAACTGCCATGGTCTGTATCCTTATTTGTGGATTTTAAAAAATGACCTTGTGGCTTGCTATAGAGGAGAGTACCTCTTGGAAGCCACTTAGGAGTGGTTATTCTTCGTCTTCTTTTCTATCTTTTTTATTTTGTCTTATGGGGGATTTTTTGGGGCCTGCAAGAAGAATGTGTAGTGTGGCCCTGCTTTAGAATGTTCAGAATGGTTTTACAGTTACGGTAGCTGAGTCAGTAGGGTATTTAGTTCTGAAGCCAGATGTTGGGAGTTTGATTCCCCACTGTCCCCCTGAGAGAAAAGCTGACCTGTGTAGTTTTGGGCAATTTTCACAATCTCAGAGCACTCCAACGAAGGGAGTGGTAAACCACCTCTGAGTACTGTTTATCTAGAAAACCCCGGAATGGGTCACCGCAAATCAGAATCAGCTTGGTGGCACATGTTGTCGTTGTTAGGTGTTATACAACAGCAACAAAAAAGCTGAGTGGTCCTTGTACCCCTCTTCCTCAGCCAGTGTATTGAACAAACATTCTGTTGCATAGCTTTGCACCTGTCATAACCTGGATTGGACACTGGGACCATTTAATTTATACTAATTAAAAGCTTCCTATCCCCACAGCCCCGGTTTAGGTTCAAAGGCTCCCTTGGGCTCATAACCCGGATCAGGTGCCAGAAACATTTAATTTACACTATTTTAAAGTTTCCTATTTCCTCCCTTTAGCTGACTGGATAGCTCAGTGGTTTAAGTATTTGGCACCCAATCTAGATTATGCAAAACACAAAGTTATGCAACAGGATTTTGCCCATTATGTTATTCTTATGTAACTATTGCTATTTTATCAGTTTTATATAATTTTATACAACATTCTGAGAAGTGAGAGTGAAAAATGATGGGGAGGAGGGCTGTTACATCAAAATTCTAAAAGTTCTTTCCATCCAGAGTAGTTCAAAGGAAAGGGGATAAGTGAGAAGAGATTAACTTAAAGGTATACGTACTCCACGAGAAGCCGCAACATGTTTCTTTTAATTAGCAAAACCTTTAAAAACACTCACACAGCTGGTGCTGGTAAATGAGGGTGCAAGCATATTGCTTATATATACTGTATATACATGTAGGGTTTGGTTGCTAGTGATAATGATTTTTTAACAATGGGAATCCACACCCCCTGTCTTCCTTGGTAGCCGTTTCAAAAGCACATAGTGATTCAGGTTTCCCAGTGCTTTGCATTTGCCATTTAAGAATCTGTATAATCTTCCCATGAGCTTACTCTGTGTCTAATATGGGTGGCATTCAGTCCTCAGCATCCATTCATGCTGTAGTGGAATCCAAGAAAGTGTGGTGAGAAGGCATAATCTGTTTCCTCCTGCAGCATCATAGCACCCCAAAAACCTGCTCCAGAGGTCCTGAAAAAGGTCTGGAGCCAGTTTCCTGGTGGGAGGAAGGAAAGAAAGTACTGTGATGTCCACAAGCATCACATTGGATGTAGGCCACTGCAGATTTTAGTCACCTTCCGTGGATAAATAGTATGACTGGCTTAACTAGGACACTGACTCATGGGATTTTATGTGTTTGTTTATGGTACCACCCAACCAACTTTTTCTGTTCCTTTTTGGCATCCTCGGTGCGACCTTACATGTTCCAGCAACCATATTAGCTGAGCTCATAAGAGAATGAATCTTGCTTTCTGTCATACCACCACTATGTTTTCCAGACATTGATCAATTCTGGTTTTAAATTAGAGTAGCAATACCAGCTAACAGCAGAGTGGGGTAGGATGAGTGAGGTGGTGTGTGTGTGACTTAGTATGTTTGTAACTGAGTGGAATATCTTCCTCCAGATGTGTGTGAGATTAGAAGTTTACATAGTGTAAGAAGGAGCAAAACTTATGTGCAAAAAAAAGTGTTTTGTCTTCACAAACAGTGAGTTTTAAAGAAGTGTCATGTGCTAGAGTGTCGGCTGATCTGCTTAAGTAAGCAGTATGACACTTTTCACACATCTTTTGCTTAGCTTTTTGTATCTTGTCCCATAACTCTTTAAAGATCATTGTTGTTATGTGCCGTCAAGTTGGAACTAATTTATAGCAACTCTAATAGGGCTTTCAGTGAGATATTTAAGGAGTAGTTTTACCAGTTCCACTTCCCCCGTGAGTATCCATGGCTGAGCGAGGATTCGAACCCTGATCTCCAGAGTCCTCGTCTGTCACTCTATCCACTACATCACAGTAGGTATCTGCTTATAATAATTGTGTGCTGCCAAGTCAATTCTGACTTACAGCAACCCTTTTCAGGGTTTTCTAAGTAGAGAGTACTCAGAAGTGGTTCACCACTTCCTTCATCTGGGGGTGTCCTGGGACTGTGCAACTTGCCCAAGGCCACACAGGTTGGCTCCACTCATAGGAGGCACAGTGGGGAATTGAACTTCCAACCTCTGGCTCTGCAACCAGATACCTACACCATCGAGCTATCCAGCCAGCTCATACATCATATGAAAAGATTGATAAGTGAGTTACTTTGAAACAAACTGTACCTGTCTCTTTGTAAACACTACTTGAGGCTTTTAAAGCATGAAGTAATTTCCAGTAATGACTATGATTGTAATAAACTGTAGCTTTATATTTACATAGGCAGGGAGCCAAAGAATCACTTTAGGTTTATGTTAGGACAGCCTTCATCAGTCTGTAGCCTTCCAGATATTTTGCACGGCACCTTCCATCATCTTTACGAGCATAGCTGTGATGACAGGGAGGGCTATTCCAGGGCTTGGGTTTATTCAGTAAATCTCCCAGCTTTTCTTCTTTGCACATTAGATCCCTATACAGCAAGACAATAGTAAATGTTGGCAGGCAGGGGCTTGTTTTCTCCATGTCAGTCTTCAGAGCCATTCCACCCAAGGAGAGTAAAAAAAATTCAGGTAGTTGTATTGATCAAAACAAACAAACCAGTTCTAGCAGTTTTCATCTCGGCCAGAAGAAAGTATTTTGTAAAGCTTATAGATCTTAATTACTCATTTAGAACCAAACCACCACAAAATACTTTGCATTACAACCAAGCTTATGTATTGTTACTGGGGAAATCCCTCCTTTTCCTCTAAAAGTTATTCTGACAATTACAGCTAGAATCCAAGGAAAAGAAAAGTCTGAGAGAGGTGGCTGACAGCATACTCAACCCTGTTAATAAAAGAAAGAGCAATCCTTGAGTGACTGGAATCTCTGTCTAATACAGATGGAAAATGATAGTTGACTCAACCTGAGATGAAACTTGGCACTACCATCACACCCCAACCTGATTCTTTAAGTTTTCAGTTTCTATCTTGCAACCTTAGTTTTAATTACAGCTGCTGCAGCTTCAGCATCTAGTCAGGATGATCTTAAACTTTCCTGTTTCTCTCGCCTCCTCTCAACCTTAAACACAACAGTGCTCAGACTGGTGAAGAGTCCTGCAAGGCTTGAAAGCTTGCTTGTCTGTGGTATTTTAACGGTTCAAAAAAGGTATTACCCACATATGTTTTAGCTAATTTGAAAAAGTCCCAATGCTTTATTACACTACTTCTTATACTGTCTCCCACATTGTGTGTGGAACTGTCAGACCCAGCAATTAGGTGCTTGACTCTCCCTAAGAGTCCTACAGACTCTTTCTAGCACTTCAAAGATGGCTCAAATTTCCCTTTATTTTAGAGACAGAGGTTACTAAGTCCAAGCCAACATGTCTAGTTGTTGGGTATTATGGAAATTGTAATCCACAAAGTCTGAACACATGAATTACTTACGGAGTTTTTCCAAGTCCTGTTTTCATAAGCTATTCACATTCTTGTCTCTTGTCATTTTGGCTTTGTGAGTTGAATCTGTTTAAATTTAAAACCTACACAGAGTTAAGAAAGTCTTAAGGTCCTGTAACATAGGCATATTTTATCTATCTTTGTTCCATTTTGTGACATTATTAAATAAAATGTGCCCAAGCTATTGTTCTTATAAAAGGGAATTACCTTGGACTAAAAGATAAGACCAAACGTCTGAATTTTATACTGGTCTGCTTGACCTTTATGGGCCTCTGGGAGTGTTCATGTTTGGACCTAAATTTGATTTGTGCCACTTAACACACAAGTTGGGCCATATACTTTCTAGCTGATGCTAACCTGTACTTACATTTAGCCTCCCTTTGTGTATAATATGTACCATCAAGTTGGAACTGATTTATACTGACTCTAATAGGGCTTTCAAGGTAAGGGAGATACATAAGGACTGATTTTACCAATATCATCCCCCTCCAATAAGTTTTCATAGTGAGTGGGGTGTCTCCTAAATCATAATCTGTCACTCTCTCCACTACACTACATATCATTAACTCTCACACTGTACAGCAAATGTTCTCTTCCCATAATACAGTGCAAAAGATTTAATGTATTTTAGCCCTCCTGAAGACAAAAGATTCTTTCTAGCCAAATCTGGCTAAACTAGTTTGAACAGGTTTATTATACTTCACCTTCATGTAAGCATCTAGAACTCAATTTATGTTTTTGGCTACAGTTCTAGTATCCGAAACTGTGAGAGGGAGTTTGCATCAGCTTTTAGTGTGTTGGTCCTTGATCAAATTTCTAGAGACTCAAACCTGTGCTTTCCCATTCTGGCCTTTGTGTTTAGAAAATGATCACACCTCTTTTCATCACATGTTAAACATCAGGACAGTCAAGCCACACACATTTCTTTCAGTCCTAGAGCAAATCAAGCCTGAACTATCTCTGGAGGCAAAAATGATGAACCTGAGGCTGTCCTACTTTGGACACATCATGAAAAGACAAGATTCTCTGGAAAACACAATAATGGTGGGGAAAGTGGAAGGCAGCAGGAAAAGAGGAAGACCAAATATGAGATGGATTGACTCCCTAAAGGAAGCCATAGGCTTGAGCTTACAAGAGATGGGCAGGAATTGAGGATAGGACATGTTGAACCTCCATGTTCAATCCAAAAAAAGCCAAACAAAATAAGAAAAAAATTGATAGGTACACTGTAAATTCTCATCTGTGTATTAGTAGCTCTTGTTACTATGTGGTTGAGATTTGTAACTTTTTTTAAAAAACTGACTTGCTGAAGCTTTTTCAAACCTAAAAATAACAAACGAAGAATGTGAACAGGCATAACATATTTTCCATAGTTTTATGACAGCTGTCATTTTTTCCCCTCTCCTTTATAGAAGGAAAAGAGGAAAAATGCAAAATCCTGTTGCTTAGTGTAGTAAATCACACCATTCTATTATTATTCTATTCTAGAGCAATTTACTGTGCTAAGCAACAGGATTCTGGCCAATGTGTATTTTGATGAGTTATGAAGGGTCTACAGAAAGCAACATATATACAATATCTGAGTCTCAGCTACGTTAGCTCCATTTTTACAATTCAGAATTCAAGTGTTCTCACATTTGTACTCTCCTCTGCCAGAGGAGACCAAAACTGCATTTCACAAGCAGTGAGGTGCACTCCAAGGTGGCTTTGAAAGAAAAGTCACTACCCACCTGTTAGGATCATGAAGTGATGTGGGATCAGTAACTTCAATTGTTGTTTTAAAAGACTGTGGCGACACAGTCTTATGTTGGGGGTGAGGTTAAATGAAAAGGTTTTAAAAAGAACTCTAGGCGTGTAAGCAGAACCAATCTCTAGGACAGAGACCAAATTAATACCAAGCAATGTTACACAAGACTATACTTTAGAGACTGAACAAAGATAAACAAGGAGAATGGCCTCACCAGTACAAATTGGTTTCTATATTTATGCTTCTTTGCAAGTGTCTTTATTTTTTGTCAAATTACACATCGTATGCAACAGATATTTAACTTGGAGCAGGAATCATTACTCCGTTTCCTGAATATTGTGATATTATATGAGCAAGTAAAAGACATATCATAAGCCTGTGGTTATTTTTCTGGAGAAGAATGAGTGGATTGCAATCAAGAGAACCACTGGAGTCTACCTTTCACACCAGATTTTGCCCCTGCAATACACACTGAGCACAAGCTGCCCCTCTCAGTATTTTTCTTACTGCTCCTCCTTGCTGATCTGCAGCCAGCCATAGTTACCTCTGTCATTTTTTTTACTACTTGTGCCTCTTGGTCCTCCTCTACTTTGTTTCTAAGTGCAGGCAAACTTTTACATCAAGGGAAGTCCCTGCTTCCAGGGTCAGAAAGCAGTACCTTAACTTTGACTTCTCAGTGGAGGCAAGGTTTCCTGTGTTCTGTGCTGCTATCCCTTTCTTTGACCTCTATGCCTCCTTAAATTTTCATGGTAGGTGCATTTCAGAGAAAATGATTCTAAATTAATTTTCCTTTTTCTTGCAGTTTGCTTTAAGAGTGTTTGCTAACTCCATACTTAAATCAGCATTTTTGAATTTTTCTTTTTGCTTACAGTTAATATCTAATATGTGGCTTTCTTCTCCTGAACAGGTATGTAGAACTCAATACCCATTACGACTATAAAAACTACAGAGAGACCATATTGGGGCGTCCATTGGTGTTCTTTGTAAATGTCAGAACAAAACGTACTTCTTCAAAAGGTATGTATGATCAAACCTGGCTTTACAAGTGTAAATGGGATCACTTAGCTTGCACTAAATCACTAAATACAACCCCAAAGTAACTGCTGCTATCACTATGCTGTGGTGTCCTTATCAAACCAGCAATATTATAGTCTATAATATATGAATGAGCTTTATTACGGTCACTGACCAGCAGATATATCCAGATGTGACTATAACACAAAAATACAATGGAAAGTAGCATAAGGTAGCAGTATAGTATCACATAGTCTATAATTTAGGGTTTTTGTGTCTGTAAAAGGTGGTTCACTCTATGGTAGTGAAACATGAGCCACTGCAGTTCAAGTTGTGTGGTGCTCAACTAGGCTCATTGGAGGTTTTTAAGCATAGGTTACGTAGCTACTTGTTGGGATACAACAAGTAGCCACGTAACCTTCTTCTGTAAGGGGCTGGACTTGATGACTCTTTGGGCTTCCTTCCAGCTCCATAGTTCTGTGATGCTTTGCTTTTCTGTAAACATAAATGGACATGGGGCACGGGCCCTTTGTTGGATCAAAAACAGAGTGTGCACACTTCTAGCAACCAATTTTCTGCATTTAGCTGCTAGAGCTCCGTATGCAGCTGTTTGAGTCAGTATTTAGCATAAAGGACCTGTCAGTACTGAAAGCATGAATAGTGTGTCTTACTACAAGTAATAGTTTCAGAGCCACATAACATGCTATGAAATTAGTAAACAAACCAGATGTACTTGGGGTGTATTTGTCAACATGTAAAAAGACACTACATCTGTGTTAGACTGTATTTACTGTGGGGAGCTGGCATATAAGAATATATGAATATAAGAATGCTGCTTCCTACAAACGAATTACAGATTTTTCAAAAGACAAAGCAAAGCAAAGTGTGCTACTTATATGCTGCTCCATAGTGTTTAAAGCACTCTCTGGGAAATTTACAAATTAATCATGCAGGCACATTGCCCACCCCCAGGGAACTGGGTACTCAGTTTACTGACCTTGGAAGGATGGAAGGCTGAGTCAACCTTGGCCATCTACCTGAGCCCATCAGGATCACACTCAAGTCGTGAGCAGAGCCTTGCCTGCAGTACTGCAGTTTAACAACTGCACCCCGAGGCTCTTATAACCACTGTACTATGAGACACACACACACACAGCTTGTTTGTTTTGTTAATTTTGTAATGTGTGTAGCAACCCAAGAAGATTGTGGCAGAAATCTTTTGTGGATAGTCTTAAACAGCATCTGAAATACAAAGTTAATGCTGGGTAACTGAAAGTACTAACCTTGTTCAATTTGTCATTAGAAAAAACCTATGCTTTGCTTGTGAACACTCGACACCCAAAGATAAGAAGACAGATAGAGAATGGCATGAACAACATAATATCTTCTGTGATAGGAGAAAGCTATAAACTCCAGGTAAGTCAAACAGACTCTTTGACCTGCAAAAGCTTGTTATCTTTAAGTCGGTATCTGCTCTGACTAATTATAAGGGACAAAGGACAATATCAAGCTTGCAACTCAGAGGAGGCTTGTCTGGATAACCTACATAGTGCCTAGTCTGAACAGTTATTATCACAGAATAATGGAGTTGGAAAGGGCCTATAAGGCCACTGAGTGCAACCCCCTGCTCGGTGCAGAACTCCAAATCAAAGCAGATCTGACAGATGGTTATCTGTCTTAGGCTCTCGGTATTTTTCTCCTGTTCATTTCTTAGGCCAGTGTCTCTCACCAGCATAATAATATAGGTCATGGTGTTTGCGCAACCAGTGGTTTCTATGAAGAAACTTTGTCTGTGCAATCACAGTGCTGAGAGGCATAATCCAGCGTCACTACAATGCTGTGACTTTCTGCTCAGTGGAAACTCGGTAGCCTTAGTATTTACTATTTACTTTTGCTAATAGAAAAGGGAAATGTTTCAATAATTATATATCATTTCATTTTATATATTTAGTAAGGCTAGATCCAATGCTGGCCCTGTTCTGCCTGCCAAGCATTAGCAAACAAAAGTCCTGCTTAGACTGCAAGAAACATTGGATGTATCCTGTTTTTGGATGAGAATAATACAATAGGGGGATAACTTTGGTTCAGAGGTGACTTCTAGTCAAATTCCAGGTGCTTAAACGTATCTTGGGTGCAGAACATGTTCTCCCACAAGCATTGTTGTAAGCATAAAAGCAGATGGGGGGTAACACCTCTCATCTTGGTTAGAACCCTCCTTGAGTGCTACTTTAAAGCAGTTTTTTTCATTGTGTAAAAGGTAATGGATTCAAATGAGTAGTGTATTGACTTTTTCTAATTATCACTTTTGGAGCGTGATGATAGCAATGGCAGCTAAATGAGGTCACCCCATTTTTGGAGTAATATTTCATACAGTAAGTGAACTTTTTTCTTATTAGGACTGCAATCTACATTTAGTTTGAGAGACAAATCTCTTTTGGATTTAACAAATGGTCTGGAAATCTTCCTGGTTGCTATATGTGTCTAATCATCTCTCTCCCCCCACCCACCCCCTTTGTACAGTTTGATTTCCGGGATGCTGTAAAGAAGTTTTTTCCTTCAGGAGCCTATCTTGTGAATGAAGAAAGTTTGAGCTTCTCCTATGAATTCAAAGTTGATGCCTTATTTGATTTCTTTTATTGGTTTGGAATCAGCAAAAGCACAGTTTCAGTGAATGGAAAAGTTCTTAATTTGTCCAGTACTAATCCAGAGAAAAGAGAAATGATAATGAAATTTCTGGACAAAATGAGTGAACCAAATCTGCGTTCAAACAGCTTTTCAGACAGAAAGTTCAGTGTTACTTCCAGAGGTAAGTTGATGACGTGCTGAGAGAGAGAGTACACTATGTTTTTCACTGATAAGAAAAATACCTTCTTGCATTTTGATAGAAGTACTAACAACTTGGCACTAGAAAACTGCTAGATTAATAATGTATGTTTTTGAAAGCAGTCATTTTCTCAGGAGGGCAGCAGCTGTATTCAGTATATTAATACTTTTCTTTTGGCTTTTGCATTCTGAAGCAGCTGTTTGACTCTTACAGACCTCTTTCATATATTATCACCTGTTTCTGCCCCCACATATCCACACCTTTCAATATTAAACAGTAATGATGTCATCATTTTTTGTCAGGATTAACTTGCTCTTCTCTGTTTGTCGGTGTCACCCCTCCACACCTAGCCTTGATTCTCTTGAGAGACGTACTCTCTCTTCCACCTCTTGTGCCTTCAAGAAGCTACTTATATTTCAAAGCCTGGCCCTTTGATGTTATCTCTTCACTAAATCCTTCTTCTGTTTCTATACATTTGGGAAGACCATGTTTCTCAGTGTTCCTTATATTTCCAGAGAAGCTGTTTGGAAATGCAATTGCAAGACTGTAACTACTGAAGCTAACACCTGTTTTAAAAGGCTGTGATTCTTGGGAACGAACAAGTAATTACAGTAGGACCACAGTATCCATCAGTTTCAAGCCCCCCCCCCCTCCGTGGATGCCAGAAAACATGGAAGTATTGAATGGTATACATTGCATGGTTTCTGTCTTCCTCTAGTGGCCAATTCTACTCTGGAAATATGTATAAATACGTATTTCTGGGATTTTTTATTTAGTATTGTCAGGCAGTGAATAAATGAATCAGTGGATACTGATCCTGCGGATAGGGGGTCCTACTGTACTGAATATTTTCATTTTTGACTTTGTATTTCCTATCTCTGCTTCTCAGTATGGTATCCCAAAATCATATGCATTACTATTTCCATTTTGTTAGACATATTGTAACTATTTCTTTTACTATCTTGCAGCTTCAATAGATGATGTATTTAACAGCAACTTGACTCCACAATCATCTTGGACTGAGTCTCCTTTAACTGTTTGGACAGTTTCAGGGGTTCAGGCCTCTGAAGACTGATCAAATACTGTAATTGGATTTCCATACTTTGGAGAAAGGTACATCAGAAAAAGAGTGACATAGTGGAATCGTTATTGCAGGAGTACTGAAAAGAAGATGCTGCTCTGCTGCATCAGACTTCAAATAGCAGAATATTCTTGGACTCCACTTGCTTTCTTTGATTCATGAAAGCCCCTCCTGTTCCGCGAAATGGTGCTTGCAGAACTGGTTCTTCACTCAGCATATTAAGAGTTATTTGGAAGACAGAGCTTTCTTGTTATTGCTGTTACACTTAAGTATATAGCTAGAGTGATAAAAATTATTTTAAAGTTAAATTTTTAGAGTGGTTTTAAATAACAAGTTCTAAATTTGAAAATCATGAGCAGCAAGTTTAAAACCATAAGTAGTAAGCTGTTTTATAACTGCTGTAATGCTTATAACTGTCTTATGCCAAGTCTAAAGGAATTTGAAACTGACTTTATGCTCAAAAATGTAGATGTTTCAAACTAAATTTACTGAAGTTTTTTTTAAAATGGGCAGTGTGACCCTGAAGAACTAGCAGAGACACTACTTGAATGAAAGTGCTTTTACATGATATTCAGAAACCTGTTACCCAGTTTGTAGATACGTTCTGGTTGATTCAGACAGATTTTGATTATTGGGTCTAGATTAAAACAACAATACTTAATTGCTGAGAAAATATGAGAAAGTAGTTTCAGCTCCATCACAAGCTTCCGGAATCTCCTCTAGTCAAAATGATTTACTTTCTGTGCTTCTACCTAAAAACCCTTAACTGGAAGATACGTTTTTCACTTGTTTTTACAAAACATTTTGAAAGAAACTTGTGTCAAAGAAGAGTTGAATCATTTTTATGCTACTCTTATGTTCTCTGAAATAATAAACAGTGATGACCACCTCTTGGCACTGCAAATCATATAAAATGCCTTATTTCCTTAATACTACAGTTTGTGTTGATGTTAATTTTTAACACAGATGGGCTAATTATTTTGTTTTACATTTTGTGTTTTTAAACATCAATTCATGGAAATAAATGTGCATCGCTGTTTTGAAATAACTCAGTAAATTTGTTTACTTTTAGAGACAGATGAAATATGCACTACACTTTGCATGAAGCTTTGCGTTCATAAAAGGGTTCCATCAGAGAAGTCTTAGTTGCTCGTATGTGATACTGAAAAAGTGAAAAGGGCCCCACCAATCATGTGTGGAAATATCCCATTCAGTTACAAAGTTGTGCATAATACTATGAAGCATTGTAGGGGGTGACTACATGATGTGATTCCTGGTTGAGAGACTCCCACCTACCTTTTAACTTGCAATATTTGAATACTTTTGCTATTATGGATCTCCATCCTTATCCAGAGGATTTTTAAAAGCCAAAATAGATTATTCCCCTAAGAATCACATTCCTAGATATTTATTTGAGGGTTCTGATACTGCCCCTTCCTTCTCCTTGAAGGACTGTCTTCTATACTTATCTAATTAGTGCATACTTTGCACACATAGAACTGCCCCGGTGTCCTCCCATGCAAAACCAAAATGAGTAGCCTGCAGGTGGCTGCAGCCTAGGATAAATGTCTGTCCTTTTCAGACACTAATAAAACAGGTAAACATAATATGTAACTGGAGAATGAGTCAGAAGTTAATAATCCTCTGAGGGTTTTTTAAAAAAAGCATTCCATACTAAATAAGGTTCTTTGAAGCAGGGAGATTAATGAGTGGGGATGTATCACTTTTGGGCGTATCTGTGGTGAACATTTTACCTTTTCTGTATACCATAGTATTTGAACACAATTTATACTGCCAGAGTGTACAAGCCAGAAGTGCTGTCCTTGGATATTTTAGATCTATTAAGATTTTACTGCAAGGGGCCCTTTTGGCATTGCTTGATATGCTTTTCATAATGAATGAGTCCTGCAATATGTTTTCTCCCAGGCTCTGGCATGTTTTAAATCCTGATCAGATCTCTCTGTATAAGTGACCGTTTAATGCCTTTGTATATCTTTGTTTTATAATAAAAGGAGATTTTTAATGGATCTTTTCATTTCTCTTGCACCCTAGTATTTGTAGATATTACATAATAGGTGGTGTGACGGACAGCTCTCAGATCACTCCTGTCAGTCAAGAGAGCTCTGGTGTGGGAGCCTATGACATGACAGGAGGGGCGGAACCTAGAGAATAAGAGGAGACTAAAAGACAGTTAATGACAGTTTAGGCAGTTAGGGCCGTAGTTGTGTTAGAGAGAAGAGTAATAGAGAGATAGACAAAGAGATATGAATAGGACAAGTCTTGGAAAGTTTATGTGGTTAAGATTGGAAAGAGTTAAAAGTGCTAAGAAATAAAGAGTTGGATATATAAATACCTTGATTAAAGTGAATCTACATAAGCAAACATAAATGTAATCAAAACAACGTTTATTGAATGAATAATAAAAGACCATCCATGATTTTCTTTATATGATTTACTTACAAACCCATAAATAAACATTGTTATATTTGACAACACTGATCTAATAGTCAGATTTGGTACAGAGAGGAACATATCCTCTGGTGGCAGCGAAAAAGGGTGAGAAGTACATGTCGTGCCCGAAAGGGAACCTGGAGGTGTAGGGAAAAAAACAGGGGAACTGGGGGTGCATGACAGGTGGTAAGAAGCAATATTCAGAATTATCTCACAGAATATAAATTATGACAAGGTTTGAGTGTGATCCTACTAGTAGCTCACAAGAGGATCTCAAATAGATCAGCAAAAGATGCTGATGCAACAGCAGTAACAAAAATGGCTTTACAAATTAGGTTGTTAAAATCTTCATGTATAGTAAGACAGATATAAAGTTCCTATACCAATGCAGATCATGACTCCGGGTAAACTTTTCTTGGTTTACCCAGTCTTTCATCTGTACATTCTATTGCTGGCAACCCTGCAAAGGTGATCCTGCATTCCCTTCCCAGTAATAAGTTGGCCACAAGGTCAGGGGGGCAGGTACCTAACTTTTTCTTCTCCTTTATCCCTCTTAACGCCCATCCAGCCACAATGGAAAGGGAAGACTGCACTTGCCAATGGTCTCAACTGATTGTTTTGAAGTAAGTGTGTTGTTAGTCTGTGGAACTCCTTGCCACAGGATGTGGTGATGGCATCTGGCCTAGATGCCTTTAAAACAGGATTGGACAGATTCCTGGAGGAAAAGTCCATCGCAGGTTACAAGCCATAATGGGGATGTATAATCTCCAAGTTTAAAAGGAAGGTACTTCAAAATGCCAGGTGCAGGGGAGGGGTATCAGGAGACAGGTATCTAGTTGTCTCGTGTGCTCCCAGAGGCATCTGGTGGGGCCACTGTGAGATACAGGAAGCTGGACTAGATGGCCTGATCCAGCAGGGCTCTTATGTTCTTAAGCTGAGGAACACAATAGAGTCCAAGGGCAGAAGAGATGGTATCTACTTATTTGCAGCTGTCAGATGAGTCAAGGACAGTTAGATAGTCAGTGAGGCAGTGGGGGCTGTAGAAAAAAACCTGTTTTTTCATATAACCCATAAGGGGCTAAAGTGTTGAGCCTCAATATCCAATTGATTTCCCTTCTCAGTAAGGACCTCTCCTGCTTCACAGGAACCAGATCTATCCAGAAGTAGATACCATCCCTTCTGCATTTGCACTTTGAATCTATGGTATAGACTAAATGAGATGCTAAAGTTCTAAAAGCTTGGTATGTATCTTAGATGCTGTCATTAATCTATACTAGGAGTTTACTGATCTTGTTGTGTGCAGATTCATTAATATTTCACAGTTAACTATACAGATAAGGGGGGGGGGGGAAGCTATAACTATCCAGGCCAGCTGTTTCTAAATTAATATATAATTTTATTTTATGCTTAGGTCCAGAAGCTAAAAGCTAAGCTGAAACGCGTTGAGCCTTAGCTTTTTAGATACGTAAGAATAAAGTCTGTGTTGCCAATATTTTTATACATCTGGAGACTCTGTCTCCCATCTGTACTTTTGCCCCCACCAGTGGATGTACTAGTTCCCTCTTCTTTGTTAAAACTCAGCAGAACAGACATCTCTCATCCATATATTGTCATGTTCTTCCTTCGAGCCCCATTCTGTCTTCAGAACAGGGAAATGCTTGCTGCTGTACCTTCCTGCGTGATCAATCTAAAACTGCGGCTTGGCAAAGTGTACAACGTGTTAATATTTTTCCTAAAATGTTTGCATCATACCCTACTAGCCTAACAGACTGAGTTGACTATGACACCAATACCTACATTTAAGAAATTATTTCCATTTAGTCTTCATGATGTGAAACATAATCTGTACCAATTAGTGTTGACAAAACAAACAAATATCCATGATAAGGTACCTAATACAGTTTCAAGATTAATTATGACTGATTAAATCCATTATGGATTTAATGTACCTAAGTACACAGTACTCTTCACTAGATGGCAATCTGATAGACTGTATAATTTAAAAAATATATGTTTTTACCATGATGTAATGAAATACAGCAATAGCTGGCTGAATCAGCTCTTCAAAGGGATTACTCCAGTGTTAATCATGCTCTCTAACCAAGTGCCTAGAACTATCCACCCCGTGACTATTTTCCATTACTACAACTTGCACCAGAAACTTAATACTAAGGCAACAATGGTTTATATTGTATAAGATTATATGAAAATATTTTCTAGAGCCAATGTTATGATAAGGCTTGCATATAAAGCCAGTTTTACCAGACATACAAGACGCCTGTGCGAGACTGGGAGTGGGCAGCAAGGACTCGTCTACAAAAATATGTGGGATAGGGATGATAAACAGGGATTTGAATGCATGACTCTCACACTTTAGATCCATATATTTACCACTGAAACATACTGAGTCTGAAGTAGCAAACCAGCACTGTATGTTTTAATTTAATTAATTTATTGCAATCCATGCCTGAGCTGAGGGAGTAGTTAAATAAATTCACAGTGTTCCCCTTACATTTCTCTCCAAAACCAATCCTCATAATTTCCCAATTTTCTTTCTGCCAAAAGGCTTCCTATCCGTTTAACAGCAATACAGAAATCTAAAAATCAAGCCTTTAGCTTTTCATGCCAAGGAAAGCTGCACTTACTTAATTTATTTCATGCCAACTATTAAAATACAGGAATCCTGCTTTTAAAAGAAAGAAATCTGGCAAATTTAGCCTGTCAATACACTAAACATTATTGCCATGTTACTTAGGATAACCTGAAGTAAAGGAGGACCAGGATCCGAAATGTGTTCGCCTGTTGCAGTAAAAATTACAAAAAGGCATCTTATAGATTAACACATTTTATTTGACAAAAGTTTGGGTGGGCTGTAGCAACCCACTGCATCACATTCATGGACAGTAGCCTCAGTTGGCAAATTTCTGACATTGTAGATGCCCGCAGTAATTGTGTGTGTGTTTTTTTTAATGGCAAGCCAATAACTATGTGCAAGAAAGGCAGTGAGAGAAGTTGCCACTCTTCTTAGAGTTGAGACTTTAAATCTCAAATTCAATTTTTAAAAAAAGTAGGCAAGATTAAAATGAGTTTTGTGTTACTTTGGGGGGGGGGGGGAATAATGGCTTTATTGCAAGAAAGCCTTAAAGAGCCCATTCCATCAAATTTAGATTTTTAAAACAAATGCACACTCTCCTCCTTCAGCAAGAACAGTTGTCCCTTTGGGATGCCACAGGATTATTATATCCATGATTTATACAGATGGCATCGCAAAGGTCCCAATCCCTTCTGCTTCCCACGTTGGAGCCGCTCTCGTGAAACCCTCACTGCCCTGGCAAGGGCAAGACGGGTGTCATTTGCTCTTTCTCCCTTGGTCACAATACCACGCCTGGTACCGGGGCAACCAGGAGGGCGGGTAGTGCCTACACCAGCAGTGCCCATTGGGTCCCTCATTTCCCGGCAGCTTCGCCTCAGTCCCGGCGTCTTCCCTTCCCCTTCCTTATCCCCGCTCCAGCGCCGACATTTTATACCCCGACGGGAGAGGCGACTCTGGGGCTTGCAGGAGCCCTCGAAACAGGCAGCGTACATGGAGCGCGGTGAACGCCCTCTCCTGCCCCCGATTGACGGGGCCGCAGGAGCAGCGGCTCCCGTCTCCGTCGTCCCCGCGGTCCCCGCTTGGAGACCCCGGTCAGCCAAAACGACTGCGCCGCCGCCATCGCCTCCTGCTGGTGAGAAACTCTTTTCGCGCGTTGCTCGGGTAGTACCTGAAAGAGCGAGGATTAACCGCAATGCGCAAGCGCACAGAGAAGGAGCATGCGCATAGGATAGGTGCTACGAAGAAGCTGCTGGTGGTTGTCTCTCTGTTTGGCCGTAATAATTTCAACGCTAGTTGAATACGTATAGAAAACCCCACACTTGGGCAGTGTCTTTATGAGGACGAGCCAAAATGCCATAAAAATCGTGCAAGCGTTTAAATTGCCCAGACCTCTTTATCAAACTAGGCAGTGCAAAAAAAGTTGGTTGTAATCTCTTGCAATAGGAACGAGAAAAGCCTCATTTTGGGGCACCCAAAGGCTAGCATGATTTATTGTGTGCCCTGTGCCATGCTCAGTTCCGTCTGAGTTTTGAAGGGCTGAGAGGTTTGTCTGCTTTCGCTGCATTTTGGTCCTAATAAAATTATAAAATAAAATTGACTCAATTGTACAACTGTAAAGTAGGCCCATTGGTGTTTACATGAAGTTTGTGTGGCCGAGATAATCCACATTCTTGTGATTCTGATCACCATGTATGGTTGTGAAAGCTGGACAGTTAAGAAAGCTGAATGGGGGGGGGGGGAGAGAGAGATTCATTTGAAATGTGCTTTGCCGATATCCTGGATTACCAGAAATATAAGTGGTTCCCAAATCAAATTAAGCCTGAAAATGTTGGCAAAAATGTTGAAACAGGCTATCCTTCTTTGGTCACATCGAGAGAAGACAGGAGTCCATGGAAAAGATAATAATGCTGGGAAAGAGGGAAAACCAAATATGAGATTGACTGACTTCCTAAAAGAGCCCATGGGCTTGAGTCTGCAAGAGCTGGGCAGGGTGGTTGAGGATAGGATATTTTGGAGAGGGCTTATTCATAGAGTTGCCATGCATCAGAGGAGACTTGATGGCACGTGACAACAACGAAAATACAGCCAATTGACAATATATTGGGATGCATCTTCATTATTCCATGATTCTATGATCTTGGTTGTTCAACTGGACACATAATTCACACACATCCAGGTTGTGCCCTACCATCTTATCACTTAGCTCTGGAAAATCTTATGTAAACCCTGGTAGGACTCTGGCCAGTATTTTTTTTTCTTCCTGGACCAGCACAACAAACTTTTTGAAAAATAAAATTGATAAAGCAAGGGAGCAATGAAGAAGTTGGTTTGGAACAGAACAGAATTTGTCATGATGAGTCTTGCCAGGGAGATGCTTTCATTATGTTCTGTGTAGTTGGAATGTTCTGTCGTAAGATAAGGAGAATTTGAAATATTTTGTTAAACTATTTGATCTGGGAATGGCCAGATTCCAGAGGCTAGATACAGTGTTGAAGCTCTCACAATAAAACCAAATTTATGAGAGCTAGTGTGGTTAAAACCTTGGATTTGGACTGGCAAAACCAAGGTTTCAAACTTCCATTCCATCCTTTTGAAGCCCATTCTGCAACTTTAAGCCTTCACTCCACTGTTTGTCTTGTGCCTGTTTTAGAATTGTGGTCTTCCAGGGAATTCCTGAGTCTGCCGCACCTAGACGCAGGTTGAGGGAAACGAGCAGTTTGAAGGTAGAAAATCAGCTGAGTTTGTAGAATTAAGATATGCTTCCCTTTTGTAGTCTCCTCTTGGAGACTGCAACTTGTGTGGTTGATTTAAATAAAGTACCGTGTTTCCACGAAAATAAGACAGGGTCTTATACTAATTTTTGCTCCAAAAAACGCATTAGGGCTTATTTTCAGGGGATGTTTTATTTTACAGTCATGTCATCTTTTGGTTGCTGCACAATGCTGCACAATGGTGGAGGGTGGGGTTTCACTTAACTAGGACTTATTTTTGGGGTAGGGCTTATATATATTACGAGCATCCTGAAAAACCATACTAGGGCTTATTTTCAGGTTAGGTCTTATTTTTGGGGAAACAGGGTAGAAGGGGGGCTACAAGCAATTAGCATTATATGCACTTTAGGAGTGAGCCCAGAACACCTATATACTACTTTTCTGGCACCTGGAAACATTTTTGACATGGATGTTCAAGGAGTGATTTACCATTGCAATTCCTCAGTGAGTTTCCATGGTCAACTGAAGTTTGAACTGATGGTCTCTTTAGTCCTACCATATTTCCCCAAAAATAAGACAGGGTCTTATATTAATTTTTGCTCTAAAAAACGCATTAGGGCTTATTTTCAGGGGATTTTTTTTTTCATGTACAACAATCTACATTTATTCAAATACAGTCATGTCATCTTCCGGTTGCTGCACAATGGTGGGGGGCGGGCTTTCACTTAGCTGGGGCTTATTTTTGGGGTAGGGCTTATATTACGAGCATCCTGAAAAATCATACTAGGGTTTATTTTCAGGTTAGGGCTTATTTTCAGGGAAACAGGGTAGTCTGATACTCTATCCACTATACCAGTGGTCCCCAACATTTTTAGCACCATGGACTGGTTTAGTGCACATGTGGGGGTGGGGGTGGGGTGCGTCTGTGCGTGCATGCGGGGGGGGGGTGTGCATGCGGGGGGGGGGGCGAGAGATCTGTCTCCACGGCCTGGTCCTGCCAAGGACATGGCCCGGTACTGGGCTGCAGACCAGGGGTTGGGGACCCCTGCACTATACCACACTGGCTCTCTTCTCCTGGATTATAAGATCCAGTGTGCCTTCTCTGCAGAGAGATGAGATAAGCCATCTGATTCCAAACCACTATCTATTTGTTAGGGTGTACTGGGTCTTACATCCATTTAGATTGTCAGTCCCCCGTCCCCGTCCCCCCCCCCCCCCCATCAGATCTCTGAGACTGCACAATCTGTGGTGAGGGGAATCAACATATGACACTTCCCCAAAAACTATTTCCTCGTGCAGGGCCAGTGTAAAGAACCAGCATAGGCACGCCCATTAAAAACAAAACAAAAACATACTTTATACTGGCTGGGAAAGTTTTACAGCTCTCTTGTATATGCCCAGTTGTATATTATACCTTGTAAACAAAAGCATTGCTAAGAAAAATACATTTAGTCAACCTTACATATTTTTATTAAAAGTTTATAACTTAATAACTTTAACTCTATAATACTGTATCTTTAATCCTATAACTGGTTCACAGTCAATATTAAGCATTTTTGAATCCAACTGATTCACAAGATTAGACCACACCTCATAACGATGTTAGTCTGTTGCAACAAAGACAATTTATGGTCATCTGGTACCTTAAAGATTAACAAATTTTATTATGGTACTTGTAGGTCAATTTCCCTCTTTACAGTTACAGGAATTGTTATGAGTACGATTTCATGAATGATATAGCTGTCTTATACGAATGGACTCTTGAGATTTTGGTGAAGAAAGGAAAAGTTATTGCATATTGTCTCCTTAAACTAAATCAGAACAGATCCTGAATGTTGCTCTTAAAAGATTCTGAATCAGTTGGCTGATTCTAAAAGAAGAAGGAAGATGCAGAACAGGGAGTTTCGTGAATGGGCTAAACTGTAAGGTGGTTTTCTTAATTGAAAGATACGCTAAATATGTGATATATTGATGTAACTAGCACTATTATTATTAACAATAAGCAACACATCACAGATATATGTGAGCAGAAAAAGAACACAATGTGGAGAGAGACAGCCTTTGCTGCACATCTTGACCTAGACATCCCCCATGAGCACCAAGACATCTGGAACAGTTTGGGGGAAATAGGTTAACCATAACATTTGTTGTCATTGTCTAGTTTTAAAAATAATAAGCTGTGTTTAGAATTTATAGCACTCACAGGTACTGTTTTTAGTAGGTAAAATAAAGTGGGATCCTTATGAAACAACAATGAAACATGATTTTGTCTTTAAACCTGCAACAGATCCCGATGCAGATTGGTAAGATGGCATTGATTTAACTAGTTTAAACATTTTGATGATGTTTGGGGGTTTTCTTAAACCTTTATTACCTTTGTTCTGTGATACGCTTTGCTAATGTGTATCTTGAAACATTGCTGTCTGAAATTCAAATACTGTGTCATCCATAATTAGAAAAGGAATGCTTGGTCATTCAGTTTTCAGCTAAGGAAGACAGAGTAACTTGCACTCTAAAATGTTTCAGCTGTTCACAAACTTTGAAAGAGTTTCCATCACTAGGCTCTTTATCCTCTTTTTGTTTGCTCTGCTAAGTGCTGTTCTAGATTAGGGTTGCCACTTCTCAGGGCACTGGCTGAAGTCTCAGAGAACTGCTGTTCTTCTCTGGGTCTCCAGTGAGAAGATAAATCTCAGAGTAAGCAACATTGGTGGAGCAGAAAGCTTGATTTTGGGAAGTGATTTGGCTGTAAAGTCTGGGCATTCATCTCCATTAATTCCCAGCTGATACTGAAGTTCACTGACTCAGCACAAAGATGTTTGTATTGACACAATGGAGCTAAGTGTGTGCACTGTTGACTCTCTCTGTAGTCCTGTCTCCTTGGTTCTGGCTTTTTGCCATAGTGATGTTAAACCCATTCTACCATCTGAAGCAAGGCAGGGAATGGAGCAACAACATCACAATTCATGGTGCTTCTGGGCACACAAGCCCTGGCGGCAACAGAAAGGAATAGGTTTTGAAAGGCTGAGAAATACAAATTCAGATAAATAATCCATATTATAGTTGCATATAGTGTACTTAAAAGCAGCAGCAGAATCAACCAAGGTTTTTTTACTATATGTTGTGAGTATTAGAAAGTGTCATTAGAAACTTCACCTTGATTGCCTGATTTGGTGTTGTAGCAGGAGTTTTTCTCGCCTTCCGTAGTTTAGAAATTGATTTGCTTTGTTTTCATCTTTGGGAACTCACCATGGCTTTGTTTGAAAGTCTGATTCCTCAGATACAAAAGTCCATCTGAATCATGGCTCTAGAACACTAACGCAATTTCAGCTTTTTAAGGATGGGTAATTTGTAACATATAGCATGGCCCTGAGAGATAACTCTGAGCTGAAATAATTTAAAGGTGATTGGTGTGCTTGTGTTGTTGACTCTGCTGCTTCTTCCAGTGCCAGAGCAGGGAAAGGTTACGTCATTCCCTTTCAAGTTGATGAACCCACTGCAAAGAATATCTACAAAGATGAATACTGTTGGAAACCTTATTCTAAGGCAGAACCCATAAGAAGCGCCTCTGCATCAGGTTTAAGGAGAAACAATCCCCAGCCTGGAGAGGTAAGTATGGAACATAGTGGGTTATAATTTGTATTTCCATATATTTCATAGACACTTCATATTTAAATTTTATCTTGCCTATTGCAATTTGGCTTCTAAACTGCTTTTGGGGGAAAACACACACAATGTTAATTGCGTAGCACCAGCTAAAAATCAATGTCCTTTTCACTTACAAGTAAGAGCAGCTGAGCCAAATCTAGATCGGGTGATGTTCATGCCATCAAGTCACTTCTGACTTGTGGCAACTCAATGGGCAAAATCTTCTTGCATAGCTATGTGGGCTAACTCAACGTTATGCCTCCACTAGCTGCAATAGCACCAAGGTGGAAGTGCTATTCAATGGACCTCCTTTACTTGTGACATTACTGGATTTTAGCCAATGTAAAAAGTCATCATAGCAAACTAGTTAGGAAAAGGAAACTGCAATGATTAACACAAAGATATTAGTTTTAAAAAGTAACTTTCTAAGCTGTGGTGGTTTATTATGTTGCCCAGTCTTGGCAGTAGCCAACACTCTGACTTGCCTTTCCCCTAACAAGTCAGTATAATAATACCTAGGAGTAACCATAAGTTATTCCTCTGGCTAATTAATAGAATTAATAAATGGCTAATTAATAAGATCAATGATAAATGTCCGCTTGTTTATTATTAATTTTATACACCGGCAGTTCTAGGAAATAGCAGTAGGAATCCATTATAAAGCATCAAAGCAAGGGTCAGTACATACAGACAAGAGGTACAAAACAATTTCCAGTGGTCATTGGCGGAGGAGGGTTAAAATCCTCTCCTAGAACCAGTTGTGGCAGGTGGTGGTGGGAAACAAACCAGAAATAGTTGAACATCCATTTTTAGTTTTGTAGGAATGGTTGTTAAAACTTTAGAGGAGTGTTTTCTGTGTTACAAAATTTAGGTGGACTTTTGCAGCTCCTGTAGTAAAATAGACGAGCAGATCAAACTTGCACAGCTAGAAGCAAATCTTCTGCCAAATGTCTGTTGCTAGGACTTGCTGTAAAGGTGGATATGCATGAAATTAGGGTTAAAAACTGAAAGCATGTAAATAATAATTTAGGGGAAGAGTCAAAGTTGGGTAAGTAGAGAAGTGTTTATATTTATAGCCTTTTTAGAAACAGGGAAAATAGATTGCTAAACAAAAGTGAATATTGGAGTTGGAGACCTGTTTCTTGGTTATCATCTACATTTTCATGTCTGTTCTTTTTCTCTCTCTCTCTGTATTGTTAGCGTTTCCTGATTTGGCAAATGCCTCGAGAGGAAACACTACTGCCTACAGATGGTCCTGCACCTTGGACAAAAACTATTACTAAACAAGAGATTGATGAAGTATTAAAAAAGCAATATAAAACAGCATATGCCAGAGATTATTTAGGAGTACAACCGGGTAAGGACTTCAATTTCTTCTCCATCTACCGTCTTTGTAATACTTCAGAGTTTACATCAAGGAGGTCTGCAAGGAAGAATAGGAGTGTTGTGCAGAATTATTGGAATAGTAAGCAAACAATATGCATTCTCATTTCCTAGCTAGTCAGATTAGGATGAGCACAAGGCAGATTGTGATCCACTAGTAAATTGTTGGGTCCAGAGATGGGCGCTCACTCAGAGGTAGTGGCTCAGCTTTCCTGCCCCACCTCCAGGTGCTGCCTCTGAGTGGGCACCCACCAGAGGAAGCAGAGCTTTGAAGTGCTGAACACCTGTTTGGCCAATAAACGAACTGGCACAAACTGCTGGTTTGGTGGTCCATGCCCACCTCTAATTGGGTCAGTTGAACCCTGGGTGAACCTTTGCTGGGTACAAACGTTTCTGAAAGTTTGTACACTTCATGGCATTTGGATTGGTTCTAATTAAGTGTTACCCATTCGCTGACATGGCAGTTTTGATTTCCAGTTTTACAGTAGAAAGAGCAGTGAGGCTCCCTCCTACAGTATCTGAAATAAGACAGCTAACAATAATAAAACCAGAAGTGGAGTTTGTTAGAAAGACAGGGCTGTGAGCTTAGTTTTCATAGTGGGGGGGGGGGGGGAGTTCTCTCTGCCCTACTGTTTTGCACCTGACTCAGACTGGTGGATCCAGAGATTCAGGTAAAAAAATGGCGAATTTGAAATGTCCATCATCCTGAAGGCCAGTCCAGACCAGAGGGGAACTTAGCAAATAGAAGTAGATATGGCTTAAGCAGTCAAGCATGTATGACTAATGGCTATCACAGCTTTGGAAGTTGCCAATCAGTTTGCTTTTGTTTTTGGTCATTGGGAGGAAACAAGAGACTTTGGTTGCATGTTGACTTTGCAAATAGGTGGACATTGTATCTTCAGAGGGATCAACATGTTATCCTCTCCAGTTGTGAAGCTGCCTAGGCCTATGAATTTGATCATCCTAAGGACCAAACAAGATGTAACTGCCTGTCCCAAGTCCATGATGAGATCTGCTTCTTCCTCTTTTTTTAAAAATTGGTTCAAAGCAAACCCAGAGGGCTCATTTAGTTTTGGAACTGTAGTACTAGGGGGGGAATTAGCTCATCCACTTATATTAATTTTCTGAGTTAAATGACACACTCAAAGTTATTAACCATAGCTTGGAAAGTTACTCCTTTGGACCACAACTTACAGAACCCTCCAGCCAGCATGTCATGCTATGCCATGTTGGCCAGAAGATTCAGGGAACTGTCATCCAAAAAAAATTACTTTTCCAGTATCTTGTTCAGGGCTACAAACTGTGCTGGCTGGGTAATTCTGGGGGTTGTGATCTAGAAGTCAGCTTTTCCCAATTGCTGACTCAGTGTCACTGGTCATGTTGGCTGGATAATTCTGGGATTGTTGTCCAAAATGTAACTTTTCAGAGTTCTGTATTTACAATGGTGTGTGGGAGGCATGTGTACCTGTCCTCACTTCCCCCTCGTCAGCTTTGGGTGGGTCATTTCAAACAGATAAAGGGTAATCCCAAGTCTCAATGTTGTAGCCTTGATCCAAACCCCACTACTAACACACAAAACTGCTTTTAACAAAAGAAAAATACATAAGGTGGAGGAGTCAATTTTCTACTTTTTTTTTTGTTTAATTCATATTTAGCTGCAACTCAGGTAGTTCCTGTTCAGACCAGTAAACATTCTTGAAGTAGCTTGGTACAAATAGTTAAACCAGTTTGTATCCAATGCACGCAAAGTAATGTAAGCGTTTATTTCCAGTACCCTTACAAAGAAATCTAAGTGTACAAGTAGGTACATTACTGATCATTTCCATACATGGTGTCTAATTACATAATAACAAATTATGAGCCAGGTTGTGTGGTAAGGAAATAGCTGAACTTGTAGATTCAACATACCAAGTTGACTTTTTAAAGATGCTGCTGATCTCAGGGGTCTCATCTCACACTTTTCAGCCAACTCATTCACATGTCATTCATCTTTCTGACATGACCTTAACAGGATGACATATCCTTAAGCAATGTGCCAGGAAGATTCTTCTTTCCTGTTGGTGAATGGCCTGCTGTAAGAGAGTGTGAGACCAACAGTACACTTTTATGCCTTTCTATTTAATTCTATACAGTTCAATGCTATTCATGATCATACAATTTAATGAGGCTTACGCTTCATGTGCATGTAAAGAATTCCAGGTTAAATGGCTGACAGCCATTTGTTTTTCACATTATTCTTCCTCTTCTTTACATACAAAGAAAATAACTTATTATATCCTTATATGTATTGTGTCCTTGCTGTTTAACCTTTCCAGGTAGTCCAAGAGATGGCGTCGTTGCTGCTCCAGATTGGAAGACATTGGTCCCGAGGCCTCCTGATACTGAATTCAGACGCCATTACCAGCCCCAAGTCTATGCCCCTGACTTAAGGGACTTCACCTGGAAATATGGGTGTAATGCAAAGCGGCACATTCCAGTGAAAGGCACTGGTGAGAATGTCTTTGGGTGCTGTGGCTACTATCATAGTAGCAGTTTTTCTTCCAAAATTCAACTAGCAGGGTTTGGCTTTTTAGCCTCTGTTTGGCACTTTGGACTAGTAATAATAATACATTCCACACTGGACTACACCAAACCTTTCCTGGCAGTATAAATCTAGGTTAAATAGACAGGTGAGGAGGGCTCTCTGTTGTACTTCCTTTGCTCTCCACATCTGAAGAGGGACTTTCTGAAGAAAAGAGCTTCTTTCATGCATGGTTCTCAACACAGTTCACAACTTTGAGCCCTGTAACCTTTGTAAATCATAAGACAAGCTCCACACACGGAGGAAGCTCTCCTTGTCAGAAAACCACCTTCCACGTGAGGAGAATGATAGAAATGTAAAAGGATGGAATAGGAGCACCACAATTTACTCTACACTGGTAATGCCAGAATAGGGCTACTGCCATAGACATTTTAGCCGTGAAATCTGCCAATTTTGAGTGCCATCAGAAGAAACAATCTTTTGAGAAAAGAGCTCTTGTAATTATTTAAAAATCCCATCAAACTCACAACCGTGTAATGTGGCAACTAAAAGGCTGAATTAGCTTGAGGCTCTCTAGTCCTCTGCCATAGGGATCCCTGGCTGCCACTGCTGCCTCTTCTCCTCTATCTGTCTATCATCAGAACTTCTGGCACCAATTGCTATTGCCCTGCCCTCAGGAGATGTTTAGCTGCTGTGCAGTGATGCTTAGGGTTGCTGAGTGATTATTCTGCAGTGTGTGGCATCCATCTTGGGAGTCAAGGTAGATAATTCAAATGGCATAGAGAGTATGTTCATACTCCAGTGCCATGATTACCTCTGAGCTTTTTGTATGGCAGATAAAGCCTATGTTTACTTCTTGATGACAAATCCCAACACAGAACAGGCTAATTTGCAAGCTGTGGGAGGTGAGAAAAACCTGAATTATGACAAAGGAACTTCTTATGGTATGCTACCTTTATCATTTAGTTCATAAATGACCTGGAGACAGGGATAAGCAGCGAGGTGGCCAAGTTTGCAGATTACATGAAACTTTTCTGGGTGGTGAAGACAAGAAAGGATTGTGAAGAGCTCCGGAAGGATCTCTCCAAACTGAGAGAATGGGTGGCAAAATGGCAAATGCGTTTCAATAGAAGAAAATGTAAAGTAATGCACATTGGGGCAAAAAAATCAAAACTTTATTTATCAGCTGATGGGTTCTGAGCTGTCCGTGACGGATCAGGAAAGAGATTTTGGTGTGCTGGTGGACAGCTTGATGAAAGTCAACTCAGTGTGCAGCGGAAGTGAAAATGGCCAATTCTATGCTAGGTATCCTTAAAAAGGGGATTGAAAATAAAACAGCCAACATTATAATGCCATTGTACAAAACGCTGGTAAGGCCGCACCTAGAGTATTGTGTACAGTTTTCGTCGCCGCACCTCAAAAAAGACATAGCAGAACTGGAAAAGGTGCAGAAGAGAGTGACTAAAATAATGACTGGGCTGGGGCACCTCCCTTACGAGGAAAGGCTACAGCATTTGGGGCTCTTTAGTCTAGAGAAAAGGCACCTGAGGGGGGACATGATTGCGACATATAAAATTATGCAGGGGATGGATAAAGTGGATAGAGGGAAGCTCTTTTTCCTCTCACGCAATACTAGAACCAGGGGACATTCACACCAATGGAGTGTTGGGAAAGTGAGAAGAGACAAAAAAATATTTATTTACGCAGCGTGTTGTTAGTCTGTGGAACTCCTTGCCAGAGGATGTGGTGATGGCATCTGGCCTAGATGCCTTTGAAAGGGCATTGGACAGATTCCTGGAGGAAAAGTCCATCGCATGTTACAAACCATGATGGGGATGCATAATCTCCAGGCTTAAAAGGAAGGTACCTCCAAATGCCAGATGCAGGGGTGTGGTATCAGGAGACAGCTATCTAATTGTCTCTTGTGTTGCCAAAGGCATTTGGTGGGGCCACTGTGAGATACAGGAATCTGGACTAGATGGGCCCTTGGCCTGATCCAGCAGGGCTTTTTTTAAATGTTCTTATGTAGTTAGAAGCTTAAGTTTCCCAATAACTGCATTGGTACAGGAGTGGCAATTGCGCAAAGCAAGGTAGCAATGTCAACTGTGGGTCCACTGATGAGGGAAGATGGATCACATGTTCTATCTCTGCAGGCACCACTTTGAGGACTTGTGAGCCAGACCACTGCAAGGGAAGAATATAAGTGGCACAGGGCAAAGAAAAGAAAGGCAACCGATGACTTGCGCTTGACTTCATGATGTCTCATTTTCACGTGTCTTTTACTGGCTTGCCTTCACAGTTCCTTCAGTGTCACTGGCTCAAATCTGGAATCACGAACACACTAAACAGATGTCCACGTACCAAAGAGATTTTGGGAAAGATTATCAAGAAATCATATCAGTTTTGAATTGTCTAGACCCAGATGAAATTAAAGCATATGTGGACAAATCTCCACATCCAGGTAGGTTGAGGGTTGGGAAAGAGAATCAACAAACTGTGCAAAGACCTTGATCAACCTGTTTTCATATGTGTGATAAGCATTCGATATATTTTTTTATTTCAAAATTTTTTGTTTCCCCTGCCTCCCTAATTTTTGGCCTAGCTAAAGGATTTACTTACCCGTTCTGAGATTACAAGATACAGTTTCAAGTACTATTCATCCTATGTGTCTCTTTACCTCCACCATAAACAAGAAAGATTGTGGGACAACATAAGTTGAATATGATTCATTATATCTCTGAATATTTTTCTGAGTCCTAGGCAATTTGAACAATACAAATGGGGTTCTGGAGCAAAACTTTACAGTGTAACCAAAGATCGGCAATGTTATTTCTACTTTATTATTATAATTACTTTAAAATGTATATTTTCAGCCACTGGAGGGAAGGGGGATTTTTCAATTTAAAATGTGTTTTTCAAAACATTAAACTCATTTTTTTCACGTAACAAAAAGCCACTGTAGCAATACATAACTACTGCTTTATAATTTAAAACACGAATCTGCACATTGACTCTTGACCCACCCACCCCCCGTAAATCTGAAAAA
The DNA here is from genome assembly GCA_037013535.1 of Intellagama lesueurii. NCBI lineage: Eukaryota > Metazoa > Chordata > Lepidosauria > Squamata > Agamidae > Intellagama > Intellagama lesueurii. Next base: position 27,563,919 of record JBAJHW010000003.1, read on the forward strand.
TAGTGCATGACATTGTTGAGATGTTACCTCCAAACAATGTTGGTAACTTGACCTTTTCTGCACCATAAGACGTATGGGAGATTTTTCATGGTGCATCCAAACCAACTTCAGCTCTTCTTGTGGTCTGCAGTATTAATAATGGACTACACTGTATTGCTGTTGTGAACTGTACTGCTGAGATGTTGTAGATGTCAGTCCAGAGGGATCTGCAGAGGCAGAAGCAAACATTGCTGTATTGTTGAAAACAGCCTTGTTGGCCTCAGTAGAACTAGAAAAAGGCCTCTCCAGACAACCAGAGTTCTCTCTACCCCTTTTTAAAATCTGTGCCTTTTCCGCCATCGTTATTTTCCAGGATAGCCCATTCTGTTTCCTTCTCTGTCCTCCCACCCCTCACCCCAATAAGCAGCAGCATGTGGTTGCTGAATATAGTCTTCATTCGCTGGGAAAGGTGTTTTGTAGCGCTCACCACCCAAGATCTTTCTTTTAAACCCTGCAAACCTTGGGCTTCTTATGTGTCTACTGGTACCTCTCTCTTGTGCATGGGTGGTGCTCCAAAAGATGGTGTAATTGCTGCTCTGGATTGGATGAAGTTGGTCTCAAAGCCTCTTGAAACTGAGTTCAGACATCATTACCAACCCCAGGTTCATGCCCCCTACTTAAGGGACTTTAATTGGCCACGTAAGTGCCAGCAGTATTGGGTGAAGATGGGAAATACAGACAATGTGTGATATGTGTTTCCAACTGGTATTAAAGTTAATGAACAGGAGGGCACTGGGTGACAAGAGTGTGTGAGCTGATGAGTGCTGGCTAGTGAGAGTGAATGAGTGAGAGCAAGTGAATGAGCAACTGTGGATAGCAAGAGCAAGTGAGTAGGTGAAGCACTGGCTGGTTAAAGTGAGTGAATGGACACACACTAGCTAATAAGTGTGAGAGAATAGGAGGAGGCAGGCTGGCCAAGAGGGAGTGAATGAGTGAGGATTAGCTAGTGAAAATGACAGAATAGATGGACACTGGTTGCTGAAAGAGTGGGTTGAGTGTTGGCTAGCAATAATGATTGAAGAGATGGTGAGAGCTGTCAAAAGAGTGAATGAATGGGAAGGTACCTTTATGTGCCTTTTCCTCCACTCTCCTTTAAAAGTCACTTAATTCTTTTTCTTTCTTTCTTTCTTTCTTTCTTCAACGCTCAGCATTCTGTGACACAAGCTGTGCTCTGACTCACTAGACTGTTTATCGAACTTCCCCCTCTAAAGTTATTTCTACAAACCCTGGGGTTATCTCCCTCTTGAGTGGCTGTTGCTGTTTTGACAGATAAGTGGTAGCATTCAGAGATTTTAATCAGAAAAAGAATGTGAGGTGATCATTGGAATGATGTCCTAGTTGTTCCCATCCAGGTAGCTGACTAGGTCCAGATCTTCTTTGCAACAAAACCACATCAGACATCCCATTACCTCCTGTTCAGTTTGATAAAGTAGCTGAATTGTCTTTGCTTTTTGGTGACTGTGTGCAGAACTACTGAGGTAGCCTCTCCCCGACCCCTTTTGTAAGAATGCTTGCTATTCTTGTAGATTCTTTTTCGTAGACATTGCAAGGTGCTGTTGTTCTTCTCTGTTCCATGTTGGTTGTCATTGTCTCTTCTCTCTTTTTTTCATAAAACAGACTCTGTGCCTTTAATGGTTGCATGGTAGAAATTCAGCAGGCTGCATTTCCCCCCAGCATGGTAAACTGCACCTTTTGAATGTCTACATGTCATGCAACTGCAGGGGTGGACAACCTGAGAACTTCCAGATGTTGCTTGATTACAGTTCCCATCCTCCCAGACCATTAGCCATGCTTGCTGGGGCTGATGGAAGCTGGAGTCCAGCAAGATTCAGAGTGGAGCTACAGGTTCTCCATCCCTGGGCTAAGGCATAAAGTCTCTATCAAGGAGGGAAATGTTGCAATCCTATGTTTTGCTTTCCAGATGTTTGTCATAAGAGGCCCACAAGGATTTTCCTGAAAAAATGTAGGTAGTGATCAGTGCTGATGTAATCGTGTTCATGGTTGTTGTCTCCTGCCCTGCTCCTTTTACTAAACAGGACCTGGGGAATAACAAGGCATGATTAATTTGTGGACGCTAAGGGTGCTTGCAGATAAGCAGCAGCAATAGCAAAAATGACAGCAGCAAGGCCAAGAGGCTCCAGAGATTGGAGATAAGGTCCCTTCTGTGACATGGGCTTTCACACGTAGCATTGCCACACTGGCATTCTGCGGCATGGGCATTGACATGGGATTGTTCTTGTTAGAAGCCTTGAGTAGCCATTATGGAGGCTCGAAAGGTTTATAAACCAGCCGTAACAAATAATGGGATGAACAAGATGTGCGCATGCAACATTTTGAAAAACAGAAATAGCTGCTGCTAAGGAGAATTATGAGCTTTGGTGTTAGAACAGGTGAAAATTATAGGGAGGGGACCTTTAAAGCCTTCCTTCCCTCCTGTGATTTTGTTTAATATTAACATTGATCCTCTGAAACCAGTGGAAGCTAGTGGCTCTGATGTCAGTGGGGTCATCTGTCAGCTCTTGTTTTTAATCCAGATTTTACACAGGCTATCCAGCATGCTGAACTTTGTCTAGAAGATAGATTCAGCATCTTGGAAAGTTCCTTTAAAGTTCAGACCAGGAGTAGATTCATCAGCCAACTGACATCAGAGTCTCCAGTCTCTGCAGTCTGGAACTACTGAGATTCAGAGGTAAATTCTCATTGATGCCAGTAGCAGCTGTAGAGGAGTGATTTTGTGTGAGCAGCACAGTGGGGAGGAAAGAGTTAAACTTCTCCTGGATCCTGATAATAGCAAGTTCATCTCAGCTATTTTCAATGTATTTTTAAATTAATAATCCTGTTGTGTAACTATACCTATGTAACACAAAGTTGTGCAAGCAGTTGCAAAATTCGCTCTCAGTCTGAAATCATATCCAGCAATCAATTCTACAGGAACAGTTGGGCAACTACCCACAGTTAATTGCACAATCAGGCTCACCATGCAGACTGCTCGTGTGTAACTCCCTTGAACCTCTGCAGATATAACTTTATGCTACACCACGTGCAATAGGACTGCAGCCTATTTATTACATTTTAAAACCAACCAGCACCCATGTTTTAGTATGGCCCTTTCACAATCCATCCATTTCCTGTTCAAATGTGAGATATAGGAATTACTTTCCTCTGTATATTCAAGCTTAGTAATATTCTCCTTTCATTTGTCTGTGCAGAAAAAGAAATCCTTCAGAACTTCCTTGAGAAGGTCAATTGGAAAAAGACATTACAGAGGCCTCCTTCTGCAAAGAAGCTGGAAGAATATCCAGTCAAATGCATCTGAAATCTTTAAAAACATTCAGCCATATCCAGCATGGCTGAATCACAGCCGACCACTGTCATAGCTTCCCTTTACAGTAAACCATTTGAAGAGACACAAGAGTTACTTTAGGCTTCCTTTGAAATTATAAAATCTATAGTAGTACCATTACCTTACTGATCTTTAAATTCATTCTTATCGTGAAAGATGCTGTGTGTCTGATAAAACCAAATAATTTCCCTTTACTCAGTTCTGCTTTCTCTGAAGATGTGATTTCTCCACCCTATAACAATTTCCTTGTTATAATGCTGTCACAATTTTAAATAAAATGATAAAAAGGATACAGTTTTTGAAAGAAGAAGAGAACATTCATTGTACCTTTAATTTTGCTCTGTTGCAGAATTAAATTAGTTTCTGGATCTCAGATATTTTAATTGAGGTTGTGACTCTATAAAACAAAGTGATTAATCATATGAGTTTTCATTAATTAACTAGTTAATCCACTCTGTGTAGGTAAAATAATTTTGAATGTAAAAAATGCATTTTATAAAAAAATATGATACTGGACATAATCTTAAAAAAAATCCAGCAACCGATTCTAAGGTTTCAAAAAAGTGACATTATCATTTTCATTATTTAACTCTTCTAAAGCATCTAAAATGCTGTAAGCAATGGGAATCTAAAGATACAATAAAAAAGGAAAAAGAAAGTGGAGGGGAAGAGAAAAGCAAGCACTAGAGATGGAAATCTCCTCTGGCTAATAGGGTTAGATAGACTGGTCTTAGAAGCAGGAATGCAACTCTTAGTAGCAAAGACCAGCATGTGCTCTCCTTCAGCTCTGCAGATGCATACAAGTGGCAACCTGAACTGGTACTCATTGCCTGAAATCCTGTTGCTCAGTGTAGTAAGTTGCTCTAGAGTAGGTTCATTTGAATCAATGGAACCTATGGAGACGTTGACTTACTAAATCCCCACTTATTTATTTGGCCTACTCTAATGTGACTTACTGATGAACAACAGGATTTCAGCCATAATATGCGAGCTCTGCTTTATCACATCACATCTCATCCAGATTAGGAGAGAGTTTATTAATCTTCTCAGTGTGACCAAATAGCTCTTGTTGGGGTATAGAAAAAGAAATGGCTCAAGACTTCTCACTTCTTAGCTAGCTCCCCAATGGAATATATTGGCCAAAATCCTGTCTCACTATTATGTCACCAAAAAGAAAATAGCATAATTAATTTGTCCCTGTTTGAGTTCCTCATGTGCCAGTTGACTGGCTTGGCATGCAACCAAGAATTCAAGCAGAGATTCAATAATTGACAGCAATTAGCTGTTGCAAGTTACACCATTTACTTTCTGATAGCATACATATGGAACAGGATTTTAGCCATTAACTGGGAGAGCAGTACCTTTGAATTTACACCATCCTTTGAAGACACTGTAACAGTTTTCCTTTCTCTACTGCTGCTGCTACTGGTCAGCAGCAGAGATATTGAAGCAAGGATGAGGACTCGCAACTTGCTGTTGAGTCCGACTTAAGTAACATTAACGACTCAACTTGGTGTTTTTTTAAAAAAAGACTCAGACTAGACTCACGACTTGGATCCATTTTTCTGAGTCATGTTTTCAAGTCCCTAGCCCATGCAATCTCCCTCTCCGTTCCTCCTTGGCAATCAATAAACACCATTTGTGGGGCAAGGTGCTAGGGAGGACATGGAGAGATGCACTCCCACGGTCTCCCTCTCTGCTCCAGAGCCCTTCCTAGCTCTTGAGCAAGGGCCCCACGCCTGGATACATGCACACTGCCACAGGTTAGGAAGCCTCTACAGCACCTGTGGAGGGAGACAAAAGACCAAAATGGCATCTGCTGTTGCCAGCGCCACCACTAGTGTTGGTTCCTGCCTGGCCACGGTGGGGAGCAGCAATGGGGCCAGCATGGAGGAGGACTTGGACAGTAAGGCGAGGTGGATGGTGATGTTGCCACTGGAATGGCCAGGGAGAAAGTGGGGGCAGCAGCAGCAGGAGACCTTACTGGGGGGTTTGGGGACTACAACTCCCAGAATTCCACAGGTAGGGACTTGTGACTCAGACTTGAGGCTTGGGACTTGGACCCAAGGACTTGGGACTCAAACCCAAAGACTCCGACTTGGACCTAAAGACTTGCCAACGTCCACCTGGAAAACTGACTTCATTGATTTTCACATTTTAATAAACCATTTAAATACATTTAAACAGTTGGAACTCTAATTCTCAGGTAGCTCAAAAGAATGTGTCCATGTGTTTCTAAATAAATTTCATATTATTTAACATCCACTTTTATTTGTTATTTTCATCCTAAGAAAAACATCTGGTTGCATAACTTAAGTATTCGGGAAACAACTCAAAATATTCAATATCGGGAAATAATTTTCACGATAATTTTTGGAGCACAATTCCTCTCAGTGCCACCATTTACCTCAGTTCTTGCAGCTGGAGTATTACAACTCAGTCCCTGCCCAGTTCTTGAAGTTATTGTACATATTTAACATTCTTAGTTTTTTGAAGCGTATACAAGCAGTATTTAGCGTAAGGTGTAGATGTGAAATGGCTCTTTTTTAGATATGACTTACAATGCAAAATGTCCTGATTAATCTAGTGTGGGTATCATTTCAGAATTTGTTGGTGGCTGCTGTGAGTGCATGTTTTCTTTTAAGCAGTAATCTAGGAAATAATATTTGAGAAGGGAAGTGGGGAAAAACCCCTGCAAGTCAAGTTCCTGTGTGTTGTGTGACATAAAATGGAACAAGACATTTTGGATTCACATATATCTGTTTAGCACATTTGTTTATAGATAGATACATGGATTTGGGGTGCATTACCACACAGAGAAGCAGATGCAAACTTGAACACTGTGATTTTTTTTTACACTTTTTTTTTTCAGCAGCCAAATTAAAATAAATAGGAAGGGCGATGCAGGAGGACACTGTTTTTCCCTAGTAACAAAAAAGCTTCCAATATTTTTTTCATTTGCCTTCTGTGTTGTCAGGACATAAACCAACCACAAGATTTGGATCCTGCTTCAGTGATTCACAAAATGGCCCAGGTCAGGTTGGGCTGGTTTGGAGACTGCATGCTTCAATTCATGCCCAAATCAGAAACTCACTGTGGAAAATATGAAGTTTTGTGCCTCCCCAATAACTTCTAAAAGCAGCAAACAGACGTGACCTTTACCAGAAAAACGGTGCCTGCTTTGTACTGCCATATTAAGAGGAAATTCCAGAATACTTCAGCGCTAGCAGACCTTGTGGTAGGTAGAGAAGTGAATGATTTTCATTTCAGACACACACTGTTGGGAAGAGGTGGCACACTTATATTCTGTTTGGTTATATACTTTTTTTGGTTATGCACTTTGTTCTTTTGGGGTGATGCATGAGTGGCCACCCCATGGCCACACTTCAATGAAACCTTGTGCTAAATCCTCACGACCAAACAAGAATTTGCATAATCCTGGAGCTGAGAGCAGCTCCTGCTGACAAATGCCTTAGTTACATCCTGACTGGTTTACTGTAACTACGTACATGAGGCTGCCTTTGGAAAGTGCTTAGAAACTCCAGCTGGTCCAAAACACTGCAGCCAGATCGTTAGCTGGGGCTGGTTACAGGGATCACATAACACCCCATCCCCACCCCTGGTTACAGCAGCTCCACTGGCTGCTGATCCATTTCTGGGCACAATTCAAAGTGTTGGTTTTAACTATAAAGCCCTAAACAACTTGGGTCCAAGCTGTCTTAAGGACTGTGTATTCCTTTATGAGCCTGCCCATGACTTAAGATCATCAGAGGAAACCTTTCTCAGTCCCACCACCACAGATGCATTTGGTGAGTACACTGAATAGGGCCTTCTCTGTGACTGCACCCAGACTCTGGAACTCTTTCCCACAGGAAGCCAGGATGGCCCAATCCTTGCTGTCCTTCTACAAGCAAAGACCTTTCCCTTCAAACAGGCTTTCACTTAGTGATTTGCTGTTTGGGAGGCTTTTTTTTTTTTTTTTTTTAATGAAGCTGTGTGCATTGTTGCTTTGAATCTGTTTTTGGTGTTGATTTTGTTAACCACTTTAATGTATTTGTTTTGATATGTGTATAATGACTGTTTTTAGCTTTTAAATATTGTCTTTTAATGATGTAAGCCACCTTTTTAAAAAAAGAAGGGTGACATAAAAATTATATAAATAAATTAAACATAACATTCTGACTCCCGCATTATTTATTTATTTATTTAAAATCTTTTTTTATCCCACTTTTCTCCTTGAAAAGGACCCAAGGCTGCTTACAACATTGAAAGACAATATTCAAAGCTGAAAACAATGAGTATACAACGGTGGTTAAAATCATTAAAAGACAATATTTAAAGCTAAGAGCAATAAGTATACAAATATTAAAAAGGAAAAAAACAAATGCCACTCTGAGAAATGGAAAACACAAGTAGTACTTAAAACAAGTAGTCAAAGCAGTAATGCATAACAATCCATCTAAAAATCACACACAGGTAGCTGAGGGAAGGCTTGCCTGAAGAGAAAGGTCTTTGCCTGTTTGCAGAAGGACAGCAAAGATGGGGCCAGTTTGGCCTCCTGTGGGAGGGAGTTCCAAAGTCTGGGAGCAGTCACAGAGAAGGCCCTTTTCTGTGTCACCACCAAAAGCAAAACACTGGTCTAGAGCTGAAACAGCTTCCTCAGATTTAGATAGCAAGGAGAGGTAGAGTTGGGTGTTATTGGCATACTGGTGACACCAAACCCCAAAACTCTGATAATCTCTCTCACCGGTTTCATGTAGATGTTAAATAACATAGGAGACAAAACAGAACCATGAGAGACCCCACAGGTCTGCGGCCAGGGTTTTGAACATGAATCCCCCAGCACCACCTTCCGAGTTCTCTCCTCCAGGAAGGATCAGAGCCACTGCAAAACAGTGTCCCCAAATTCCATTCTAGAAAGACAAGTCAAGAGGAAACTGTAGTCAATAGTACCAAAAGCCACTGAGAGGTCCAGCAAAACCAACAGGGACACAGATCCCCTATCCAGTCCCCAGCGTAGGTCATCTACCAAGGTGACCAAAGGAAATTCCCCTCTTCCAATCTTGAGCTATTTCTAAGGTTTGTTTCTGGACTTTAAACTCACTGTAACTTGTGAGTTGATTCTGTAAATTGTGGCAACATACAAATATCATTTACAAAACCCACAACAGGGGAACTCTACATTAATTGCACAATCCTTAGGCAGGTTTTGAGGATGCTCTGCATGCTCCGTGTATTCCCAGTTCTCTTTTCTTCTGATGCTTTGAAGCTCAAGGGAGGGACAAAAGCAGCAGTAATCTGAGCTGCATGGCCCAACCTACCAGCAGGCTCTGGTCCTTTAGGGAAAGTGGGTACAACTGCTGCCTAAGGAACTGCAAACAGTTTGGAGCTCTACAGCATAGTACCTGGAATGGAGAGGGTAGCTAGTCGTTTTGATACCATCATGTTACTGAGGAAAAAAGCACGACCAGTTTCTGCTTCAGGGAAGTTAGAAACATCTACACTTAGCAGGTAAAGGAATGTGGAAATGAATTAGGAAATATTTTTTCTCTCTTTATATAAACAACATTTCTTTGCTGGCTTAAAAAAATAGCAAAAGGAATTTAGTGTGTTGTGTGAAGTCAAGAATAGCTAGCAATCAGTATTGTTTGGAAACTGTTTGCTGTTGTCAAGATACTGCTCGTACCAAAGCAGTGGTTTCTCCTTATGCATTTCAGTTTTCTATACATACCAGGTGGTTCAATTTCTTTGCTTAATAAAGATTGTGGTACATTTCCGATTCCTCCATATGTCTCTTTCACTTGCAGATTTCTAAAATGCGTTTTAGTTTTGTTTTGTTTGTTCAGCCTGCTTTGCTTGGTTGGAAACGTGCTGTGGATTATAATTAGCTTCACCCCCTGAGTATTGGCTGACATGGGAAAGTATCTTGAAATGGTTTCTTAAAGATAAACAAAAGTTAAGCCTTCTTCAAGAGAAGTGAGGAGCAATGGAAGAATTAAAGGCATATATGAAGGCAAAGAAAATATATTTCTTTAAAAGTAAGAATGTTCCTATGAGGAATTCTTTGCAATGATTAAATATATTTATGTATTTATTTACTTTATTTCTGTTCCATTTTCTTCCCATAAAGGGACACGAAGTAGATTATAAGTGACAAAAGACATACATAAGTTAGATTGCAGTTTTAAAATAGGACTAAACATATACCAATATTAAAAAGACACCCATTAAAACATAATAGAACATTAAAAACATAATAGAACAGTAAAATATACTGCCTCGCCCCCAGTAAAACTCATTTCTCACCAAGGCAGTCAGCTGCCAAAGGTCTCCTTGAAAAGGACAGTTTTCACCTGCCAGCAGAAAGACAGTAAGGAGAGGGCCAACCTAGCCTTCCATGAGATAAAAATTTATAACTTGGGAACAAAACAGTAACTTTTTCAGTCTTTGACTAGCAGTGGTAAATTTGGAAGTGCAGGTGTTCATCATGACACTCCCAATAGACTCCTTTCAAAAAAGAGAGTCCTAAAGTGCAAACTACTGGATCAGTCAGCATTAATAAATGAGGAGTAGATTTTTTTTTTGTAAGGTTAATGGCTCTTAATTGCCCATTTGGGATCAAAGCACTCTGAAATACTTTGTATTATAATAGGAATAGTTTGCAGCATTATTCTGTACCTTAGGAACTGCAGATAAGCTCAGAGGGTACAAGGAACACTCAGGAGTGGCTGATGATTCCCTAGTTCCAGCTATTCAGAAAATCTGGGGTTTACAAATCTGCAGGCCCTGACACTAAGGCTGGTTGAAGGGAACATTTAATTCAACACCAAACAAATGGCCGGGATGCTAACAAATGAGTATCTATCTCCCCTCTCTATCTAGGTATACACCCACACCCTCTATCCTGAATTATATTAAAGCCTTAAAAATGTCATATTGTTCTTTAGGATAATGGACTGAGTTCTCAAAACCAACACCCTCAAAACCAACATGTTGCTGCTTGTGATGTGACTCAGATTTCATAAGGCAGGCAAAAAGTGTGTTTGAATGAATTCTTTCCATAGCTTCCTACCTAAACATTTTGAGATGCAGCTTTGAGGCAATTATGTATTACAGCCAATCACTATTTTCAGAAGTGTGACTGACTGGAATGCAGCTTTCTAGTCTCAGTATCTTCAGCAGCAGAATTCCACATTTCTTTGTCTTCTTCATTTTAGCTGAATGATAAAAAAAGTTTGTAAAGAAACTCTAGTAAACTCCATGCTGGTTTGGCACCAAGTGGCATGGGGCAAGAGAGAAAGGAACAAATGTTCCATGTGGGGGAGCTCCCGTTAACAGAGCCTTTCTAAGGCGGCCTCCCATCCACACAATGGCCAAACCAAAACCTGCTTAAGTTCATCAGGGTTGTTGTATCATGTGCACCACATCCTGAGGTCTTCCTGTTCCTGCTAGTCCTTTGTCCAAGGCATGCTCTATTTGAGTGTTTCTGTGCGAGACCGTTGTTGCTTGTTTTCATTCTTGCTGCTGATATCTATGGATCTATGGTTGGAGATTCTATGGTTGGAGATTCTTGGGATTGTAATCCAAGAGTTCGGGATATCACTGGGTATATGAACTGCTTTCGTTGTGGAAGAGAATTCTGCAGCACAAACTCCTGTGTTGTTTTAGTCAGTGTACATGTAGCCCAGCAACAATGAGCAGTAAACATAAAATGAAAACAGCAACCAAACTACCATTCTCTTCATACTTGTAAAATGGGTTTACTTTTGATCTGACCTTCAGCCAGAACATTATATTAAGAGGAATTTTTGAGGTAATATGTAAGAGGAATATATACACTGAGCATTAAAATCACATAAGGGAGAATAATACTGCTCTTTAAGCGATTCTGTCAGTAGCCCCTAGTTGGGTATTTAAGACCTCACATGATGAGAAGAAAGTAAGGATGTATGCTTTGGATTTGCCCAACCCAAGAGTTTGTGCCACTGGAAAACAGAAAAGGGCTTTTTGAATAAAATCCTTTTTTAAAAAAAGAAGAACATTTTTTTTCCAATGGTGCAGAAACTAAAGTCCTTCAGGGTCCAGGTGTCATCTCTACACCTCCAGAAGTTGATAATCCCTGCTGTATGAAGTACAGAAATACTACTTCCTTACACTTTCAAGGAAATGGTCTTGATTACTGCATTTTTAAAATCTCTATGTCCTTGTTTTCATGTTTATTAATAGCAAGGTTCAGGAGCCCAAAACACGTAACATTATTTCACTCTTCTTTGCTTCAATGAATGTATGAAATAATAGTCATGTTTGAGTGGGGTGGATGTGTTGAGAATTTTGATTATAACGTGTATTCTCATAACATCAGCAGAGTAAGGAGATATTGGTTAGCAGAGATACTTATGACACTATGACACTGAGAGAGCAAAACCAACAACTTAGTCTATTTACATATATACATAGAGAATAGACATTCCTCTGGCAGCATAACGTGACATGAAGTAACACATAGCATAGGAAAAAGTGATCTGACTTACAGCAGATAAAAGATGTTCATTTTACACATGACTTATGTACAGTTCTGTGACCAATCAGAAAATACATTACTTCATTTTCTGTTACACAAAGTTTCATCATGTACCACAGCTGTACAACATTAAGTCTTAATCCTTGATACCCACACCTGAATACAATCAGTACAGTGACTCAGATAAAATCAGCCATTTTACATATAACTATACAACATTAATATTTAATACATTTTCATATAAAAATCTCAACAGGATAGGGGTATGATTTGATACTCATTTTGTTTTTTACTCTATTTGTTAACTACTTAGAATAGTGCCCGGCACTAAATCAGCGGTATAGAAATTTATGAAATAAATAAATATTGTTTCATTTAAACATTTAACATTTTCTAATGAGTGGAACTGAAGTTGATATCAACTAATATTGATGTGCCCTCAATCCCAAAAAACAACGATCAGAGCAGGAATACACTGTAATGTATTCTGAGGTAGCATCCTCACTCAGCTTTCAGGTCCCAATTATGCCTGTCCTCAGAGCAATAGTAATTATAATCATGTGCCATCAAGTCAATTCTGACTGATAGTAACCCTTTCTAAGATTTTCTAAGTAGAGAGTACTCAGAATTGGTTTATCTCCCTGGAGGCACAGTGGAGAATCAAACTCAAAACATCTGGCTTCGCAGCCAGATACCCACACCATTGAGTTATCCAGCCAGCTCTTCAGAGCAATACTCAGTGCAAAAGTGGACTGGGGGGGGGGGGGGGAACACCTCAGTAAAACAAAAACATCCAGCAACATACCCAACTACATAACTAAATCTATCAAAAACTCCACTATTCAAGACCAAACCAAGCTATGCATGCATCCAAAGGAACTGTTCCATTAAAATTCTCTGGAGAAACATTGTACCATACAGGCATTATAGATAACTCCTGAGCGGAAGAGGAAAATCCTTAAAGGAAAATCCTTAAAGGCTTATTATGTGTGAGTTTTGAGCTTTCATGACAGGAGCCTCCCTTCATCTCCCAGAGTATGCAAATCAGCTTGCTTTGTTTTGTGGTTGGTTTTTAGGACTTAAGTGTAGGATTCCTTTGAAATATGGAAATATGTCTGAGTCACATCTGCCTAATAGTGAAATCCTTTCAACTCTAATGACAGGATATCTGTAAGGTCTGTTTCTGCCCTCAATATAATGTAATGCTGAAAATCTCCACAATGGTGTCATGTAATTTCCCTTTATTTTTGTGGCGCACTAATGGAGGCATGTTGAGAATTTGAGCATATTTGTATGCCTCAGTCCTCCCCCCACCATTTTGTAATATAGTAACTGAAAAATGTGGGGGGCATAGGTAAAAAGAGCTGTATTATTGAGTCTTGTAAAATAAGCTCTGGCTCCCAACCTTGCTCTGAGGTACTGTTACTTTTCTTCCTGCTGTTGCCATTGCTACCAACTAATAATTAATAAAGAATAGCAGCAGTGCACTGATGGCTGCCTTTTGTTGTTTGTACTCCGACAGCATCCTGAATGCATTGAGGGAGTCAGCCGCAGCTGCTGACCCTCTGTTTCGACGGGCTCAGACTTCATTAGGAGGCCCCAGGCTGCAAGCAAGATCTCTGGTTTCAGCTGGCAGTGTTTCAGAAGCCCAGGAAGAGATACCCCAGCTTCCAGAATGGCTGATGAAAGAGCTGCTCAAAGGACAACAGAGAAGCCATTCCATTGGAATGATGGAGAACATATCAGACAGTGAAGCCATTCATCATCGTGTCGACTCCTCCAGAAGTCAGTGGCAAGGCAAGGTACAGTGAGATCTGTCACTGGGCTTGAAAGGATGGTAAAATTGTGAAATACTGGGAAAGGTGGCATAAGAGGGTATGGTAGGGTTATACATGGAGACATAGCATGACTCTAGCAGCAGGCAAAGTAAAGTAGATGCCACAAATAGCAGATGGTAAGAGAGAGGGCCTGGCGTGCTCTGGTCCATGGGGTCACGAAGAGTCGGACACAACTTAACAATTAAACAACAAAAGAGAGAGAAAAGGAGTGACAGAAAAATGTTGGATAAAATTGCTATATGTGCACCAAATAGCCTGGCCAGTTCTTCAGACTGTTTATATCTGGTGGAGTGAAGGAACACAACACTGAAGTAAGATTCAGCAGTCAGTCTGGTCAGGTTACACCCATGGAATGGAGAGTGAGTGCCGTTTTGTCCATTGCCCCAGGCAGCAAAATGTCTGAGGACAGTCCTATATGGAGAAAATCTGCTTTAAAGTAGTTCTTTTAGTAGCCTTTGGATGAAAATAGGTGCTCTTATTTCCCACTGTGTGACAAAACTGCCTTCTATGTCAGGTTAGGTAGAAGAACAGCACACTTTATGGTAACTGTGGGAGTGTCACCTGAAAAGCTCTTGAAGACACCTGAAAGCAACCACCAGGAACATGAAGCAAACGTATGGGGGCTTGTACATAATTATCCCAAATAAGTGCATTTGGGATGAGAAAATAATCAGTTTCACCATCTCCTGCATTTCAGTTTTTAAATTTTCCAGTTCTTTCTGTCCTCATTATGGGGGAAAAATCAGATTTTTAAAAATTCTTCCCAATCCAACCAAGTGAGAATTTTTCCCTATCTGAATCAGCCAAATTCAGTGGGAACAGTTATTTCCAGCATGGAGAGAACCATCTTGTGTTTAGTGTTTTAGGCAGCTGGCTGCAGAGCCAGAAGTTAGGAGTTCACTATGCCTACTGACAGGGGCTCGACTTGATGTTCCATAGATTCCCTTCCACCTCTGCAGTTCTAAGATTAATGCTAAGATTATCTGCTATATAGGTGTTAAAGATGAGACACCTTTTAGAAGAAGGGATTGTAACCTTAATTCAGTAATATAGTGGGTGAATACTCAGATGTGCATTCTCATTCATCCCTGCTTGCCAAAGCACTTTCCTCTCAAGAAAGTGGAGGGGGAAAGAAGGCACTTTCCCCCTCCACTTTCTTGCGAGGAAAGTGCTTTCCCCATCCACTTTCTTTGCAAAAAGCTGTTTTCCCCCTCCACTTTCTTTGCAAAAAGCGCTTTGATCCCTCCCCCCCTCCTTACTACCGTGTATAAAACAACCCTCAATTTTTCTTCTAATTATTTTAGGAAAAAGTGTCATTTTATACATGGAAAAATACGGTACTCAAAGTGAGACCATGTATCTATTTAAAAAATAAAATTCATATGAAGTTGAAAAGTGTGGACCAATATGATGTGTTCTTTCCTTCGAAATTAATTTATCCAAACGCCCCACTGTTCTTCATTGTGTCAGGAGGGGCCGATTTCAAAGAAAGCAACATCAGGGAGAAGATACTGTTTACTGATTATTATTATTTTTTACATGATTATATTGCTTGGTTTTATGATTCTCCTGTGCACTACTCTGGGTCCATTTAATAAAAGAATTGGCTATGGAACTAGTTAACCCATTCCTGCCTTTTCCTCACACCCAACCTGTCATCCCAATTGGTTTCAACTTAAATGGCATTTCATTTACATAATTCTGTAGCAAACACATATCTGAAATTCTTTCTTGGTGAAAACTGGATGGGTGGGAAGTGGATCGTGGAAATTTTTGTGGGATTTATTTATTATTCATGTATTTTTTAGAAATTATTGTGTCTTCCTCCTACTTATTTTAGTGCTTATCTTCTATGAGTGCACTTTTTTCCTTTTTTCATAATTTCTGTTAGGGGAGGATTGGATTAATTTGTGACAGATAGTAGGTCTTGAGACCAGGTAAAATGCAAGTTCTGCCCTAAAATATAGTAGAAGATGCTCCTGGGTTAACAAAAACGGCACTGCGAAATGATGGAATTAGTACAAGGGTCTCCTTGAAGAGTATTCAATCCTTAGGTGTGTCAGAGTCTGAAAAAAGGCCTGTGTCTAAAATATTTTAATTATTCTTTGCTTCCCCCCCCTGCTTTCCAAGATTGAGGAGCAGGTAACCCTTGAACAGCTTCAAAAAATACACACAGCTTTTCAGGTATGTTAACACTATAATGAAATGATCTATATAGTACTATATGTTATTTCATTGTGAAAAGAAATGGTATCCCAAGGGCACTTACCAATTGGAAGCAAGCTTTTTTCTAATATCAGTTATGCACAAATAGTTGATTTCAGTTTGTAAGTATGCTGTTGTATTTATGCTTCAGAATTGTTTTGAATCTGGGGGAAGAAAATATTGAAGTAAGGTTTTCATGGATAATGTTTAGAGATTTGTGTCAGCAACATAATCACAGCTGATGCTACATAAAAAAAATAAATGGCAGTTACATGTATATACGTTATATCTGTATAGACCATATATATTTAGTAGTACTGTATATTTAAGGCAGAAGGGGATTATGTAACCCAATAATTCATATTCAGGCCATGACCAGCTAAATAGTATCTACTTACACAGGACTAAAAAAGAGGAAGTGTATCACCAAAAATAGAACACATATGGATATTTATCTAAAGCTTTCATATGCTAATTTGTTTAGAGAAAGCTTTCATATGCGAATTTATAGGCATAGTGCAAGTTTTAAAATGATTGTTGTACGTTAAATAGAAATGTGACATGAACCTCGCCATAGTGAGGGGAACTGTGACCAGGTGACCCTGTATGCCTACTCCGTTATGTCAGGTGCTTATTTTTGATGAGAGATTTCAGGTTCCCTTACTATTCCTTGTTATGGTTCCTTATCTTTAAAGCTGACTTGGGCTGACTGCCCTTCAAGTTGAAAATCTTTAGGAGTGAGCATGTGCAGCCCTTGGACCTCTACAAGTTGTCCACCTTTGAAACAGAGGATGCTTTCGAATATAGGATTGTCCTCTGGCAGCCCTTTAAATAGAGCAGTGGTTCCCAACCTTGGGTAACCCAGGTGTTCTTGGACTGCAGCTCCCAGAAGCCTTCACCACTAGCTGTGCTGGCTGGAGCTTCTGGGAGTTGAAGGCCAAGAACACCTGAGTTACCTAAGGTTGGGAACCACTGAAACAGAGGATTGTCGTTTGTAAACTAGGACATGTCAACACTCTGATCACCCTTCATCTCCATCCACTTCCTTGTTCTCTGTCTCTTCTCCACCTTGTGTAGTCCTTTTTGGTCCTTAGCAGAACATGGGAAATTCACTACTTTAGAATGGAACAACCGGAATGCCCTGGGAGTTGTAATCTCACTGTGGGATTCTGTGAGTTGTAATCCCCAAAAGTAACTTTTCTAGGCTGTGGTCCTTGCACCAACCCTGATCTTTAGTTCTGGGCCAGAAGCTCTGGTTAATGAGAGGCTGAATCCAGCCAAATACTCTAAGGTGCAGACACCCATTCAATTCACTAAATGTAGTAGGTAGATAGCTTTGGAATTTCAGCTTCTTAAAACTTCTAGTCATTCCCCAAGATTGTATTCTGGTTTTATCATGGATTGCATGGACATCTTGCAGCAAAACTGGCTGAGCCACAGTACTAGCTACCTCAGAGTGAATGAGAAATATTATGAACATTACATGAGGGAGAACAGGCTTGTACTTTGTTGCTGTACTCTGTTGTGTCTTCACATTAAGTACATGAGAAAGTGAAATCCAATGGAAAAGCTCCTAATGATATGGTGCTAGATATCTACTAATTGCTGTATATCAAACTTCTATTAAAGGAACAGCTGTAGGACAGAACTAAAAACTGTCACCCCTATGAGTGACATCAATCTGCCTTGAAATGCTGAATTTCATTGCTGTTGAAACCCTGGCCCCCATATCCTAAGGACACCTGTACTGTTTTTTTTTGGGCAGAAGGGCAGTCTGCAATATCTTTGCATTTTATTTTTGTGTTCTGTTTTTGTGTTTGTTTATTTTGAATTCACATGTTTAGAGACAGAGAGAGAGAGCAAAATAAGACCATGCTTAGACATTTAAGTTATTGTCTCATCACATCTACTTATTTATTGTAGCAAATTATGTTTTTCCATTGCTTCCTCTGCTTTCAGGAATTTGAAAGTAATGGACATAAATCTTTGGATCTGGAAAACTTCAAGCACACGTTAAAGAAATGTATGGGATCACATAATACAGTAAGCAAACCAAAAATTAAAAGTCATATAGCAAATAGTTTAATAGGGTTTCAAACGGAAGGGATGGCATGGGTGGCATACAGCCTGCTCTTGCTTCCTGCCCTGCCATTGGCCTCTGGCTCCCATGCCACACTTCCACTGATGTTGGTTGCTGTAACTATATTTTTCCATTCTTACACTTGTCTGTGGCTATTTCTAGGCTCTGGTCCTGAGCAAATATGCTCATGAAATCATAACATTTTGTGTGTGGAAAGTTTATTATGCATGTATTTTGTCCCTACAGAACGATGAACAAATAGAAAAGCTTTTCATGAAAATAGACTATTCTGCAACTGGCAGAATTCAGTGGGTAAGTGTGCATTGTAGTACCAGCAGGGGAAAAAAGTAGATAGGATAAGTCATTGTCATCATTATCGTTATCATTTTTAAAAATTCTTTCTACCTTAAGCTAGTTGTAGTGTAACTTCCTACAAACAACGGAGGCTGGGTTATTTATTTATTTATTTATTTATTTATTCATTCATTCATTCAGTTTGTATCCCACTCCCATTAGTGTCACAGCACTACTCTGAGCAGGTTACAATTCATAAAATAGGAAAGAAAGATAAAAATAGAGATATTAAAACCAATAGCAAGAACCCTAAAAAACCAGATGGCACCAACTAATCCCAGAGTGGATGGATGAAAAGAGGGGAGGGAAGAAGATGAGGGGAAAGTAAAATGGGGGAAGGTGGTCAGCTGGGGTCGGTGTGGAAAGCCTCCCTGAAAAGCAATGTCTTTAATTGTTTCCTAAAAGTCCACAGGGAGGGGTCTAGGCGGAGCTCCTTCGGAACCTGGTTCCATAAAGTTGGAGCCACCGCAAAGAAGGCCATGCCTCTTACAGAGGATTTATAAGCCTCCCTCGGGGTGGACCCGGAGGAGCCTCAACTAGGATGACCCTGTGGGTCACAGATGACATTAAGGGGAGGCGCTACGACTATACTCTTTCTACATTTCCCTGTGCTGTAGCTAGTTTATTTTGTAGTTTATACTCTGCTGACAAAGGGAATCAACCAAACTCCAGAAAAAAACCTCAACAATATAAACCCCATTCAGTTGTTATAGACTGAAGGAGCATGTTAATCTTGCTCCTCCTCACCTAGTTTTGTTGCTCTCACACCATGTGGACAGTGATTTTCTGGAAAGCTGATCTATGCAAGGTTCCCACTGTAGATCCAGAACATTGGGAAATTAGTGTCGTGGATCATGCAGACGTTTTTCACAGGTAGAGGAAACGCTCCTCTTAAGAAATTGCAAAGAGGTCGCCCTGTTAATCTGTTGCAGCAATGGCAACAAATCATCATCTGGTACCTCAAATACCAACATTTTGCAATATTTTACTTGGCATAAGCTTTTCTGTGTCTGACAAAGTGGGCTGCAATCCACAAAAACTTATGGCAAATAAAACATTGGCCACAAGACTTTTTGTTGAAATAAAAAGGAGCCATGTGGTCAGTACAAAATACAAACGCAACAGTAGGCAATACCTGTGAAGACAACTAAAAAGTCATCATTCAATCTGTGAGGTTTTGTGGATCAGGGCCATCCACTTCATCAGAAGTGTACCAGTGTGAAGAATATAACGTCCAAAAGTTCATGGCAAAATGGACTTTGCCAGGAAAGTTACGTCCAAAAGTTCTTGACAAGATAGATTTTCCAAGGCACAACTTTCTTAGATGCAAATCAGGAAGGATACAACCTGCACTACCGTGTTTCCCCGAAAATAAGACAGAGTCTTATATTAATTTTTGCTCCAAAAAACGCATTAGGGCTTATTTTCAGGGGATGTTTTATTTTTTTCATGTACAACAATCTACATTTATTCAAATACAGTCCTGTCCTCTTCTTCTGGTTGCTGCACAATGGTGGAGGGCGGGGTTTCACTTAACTGGGTCTTATTTTGGGGGTAGGGCTTATATTACGAGCATCCTGAAAAATCATACTAGGGCTTATTTTCAGGTTAGGTCTTATTTTCGGGGAAACAGGGTAGAGCTGTTGTTTTCAAAAGTTACAGCTGAGGTAGCTGTGGATTGGATGTCATACTCCAGTTCTTTAACCAAAGAGGCGCAGGCCGTGCACACACACATCTCCCCATTTGACTTTTCTCTGAAACAGACATGTCTCTGCTTGGCCAGGGAGGGGTGAGACAGAAAAACCGAGTCCTCCATCTGGGAACTGAGGTGATAATTTAGTAAACTCACTAGGTTTAGCTAACTGGGGTCAGATTAAAGTCAAAATAATATTACCCAGTTGTTGTAGTCCTGCTTCACTGATGTTGAGAGTCTATGTGTTGTCTTGTTGGTATGAGGGAGGGGTGCAGCTATTTCTTGGTATCCTTGTAATTATTTTGAAATAAAAGGGAGCTGTGTGGTCAATACAAAATACAAATGCAAAAGTAGGCCATATTGTTACAGACCACTAAAAAAAAAATCATCCTATGATCTGTGAACTTTTGTGTTGTTCTCTTCAGAAAGGAGTCAACATTATTATAGGATCATCCTCCATTTATGAAATTCCTAATGGTGAGATGGGCCTTGCTTTCTTCTGTAATTTGTGCTGCGTGCTGCACCACACAGTACTAACAGGAATTGCACCACAGTTGCCACTGCTTTGTTTATGACTAATAACATAGCCTTGGCTGCTTGGGAGTAAGCTTCACTGAACACACAGAGACTCACTGAGTGACTATGTATGGGATTATTCTCCATGTGGACTAAGATAACAAAAGGTTCTTTCCCCCTTTTACTAGCATGACTTTTGCACATACATGTATTTGGAATATGCTGAACAGGATGAGGCATCTGCCCGTCTGAAAGAGATTGCCTTCTCGCTTCCTACTACAATAAAGCAGATCCCACATGGAGAACCTGTGCTGCGCATTTGCTCACTGTCAGATAGCACATTAATAACAGCTCGAGAAGATGGGACGATTTCTTTCTGGTCACCAGAGCTCAAGCTAAAACGAAGCCGGATGGTGTTTGTATGTTAAATGTTCTTGTTTTGCTGCTTTCAGCTTTCTCTGTCCATTCACTTCATTTTATATTGTATCCCAAAGAGTTCCTTATACTCCACTTGAATTATCTAATCATTGAAATCAACCACTCTGTGGTCTGTGTGGGAGAAAGATGTACCCCTTCGAAGCCCTACTACCACTGAAATTTGTGTAATAACAGAAAAAGCTACCACGTTTGGTTTGTTTTAGAAAAGATTTACAGTCCTAGAAGCTACCCAACAGAATGGGTTTGTTTTACAACAAGGTGTGTAGTCCCCATGCATCTCCTTTTCAGTGGACTTCACTACTTTTTGCTGATGCACCCATCAAAATTGCCTGCCCCACTTCCAGAGCACAGCTTCAAAAGGTTATTTTTTACTTTTAAAAAGTAATTTGTTATTAAACTCACTAATACAGTGGAAATTTGAATGATTTGTTAGCCAGAATCCTGCTGGTGTTGTGTTAAGGTTTGCATAACTTGCTGCAGCTAATTGATAAGCTGATTGGTATGTATCAGTCATGTGCCTGCTTATATGCCCACCTGCATATCAAGATGTACCCCATACCTTATTAATTAGCTCCAGTTAGCTGCAGCAAGTTACACTAACATTACACAAATACCAATAGAATTCTAGACATGATGTGGCATATTACATTAATTTTTATTTCTCATTACTTTAAAAAAATAACATCTTGATGACACTACATCATAAAGTTTGAAAAATTTTGCTAAATTGTCCCTGTGAATGCTTTAAAATGTCCTTAAAAGGTTTTTTTCCCCTGATCTGAGAGAAGTATTACTTTAATATGGACTTTGGGGTTTGTTTCCTGGCCATCGCCGCTGCTTTTGTTTTTTAAAAACTCAACTAAAAACTGTTACCTGTTACATACACCCATAACCTCTGTTCTCATTACTTTTGAAAAGTCACTTCATTATACCTTCTTCCCCTTTCAATAATAACTGATGGGAGGTAACAACACTGCTTGTGCCTCATTACTTCTAGTCTCTTTTTTGTAGATTATTTATTTTCTTTCAACCTTAAGATGCATTGGCCAAAATCCTGTTACTTAGTGCAGTAAGTCTCACTAGAGTAAGCAGATTGAAATAATGGGGATTTGGTGAGACAGTTCTTCTCCAAGTGCCATTGATTCAAATGGGCCTACTCTAACTACAACTTACTTTTGCTTAGTACATCACAGTTAGAATAGGCACATTTGAAACAATGGAACTCACAGAAGAGTTGACTCACTAATTTACTACCCTAAGTAACAGGATTCTGGCCATTCTTTACAATACAGATTATGTTTATATACCCAGAATCTCAAATAAATCTTCTTTTCTACATTATTGCAGTGGTGGAATGTCCCAACTATTCACATAAAAGTCTGTTTCTCTTTCAGCTTTCCTTTTCTGTGTTCCACCTTCTCTGTTATCCACTTCCTCAGTTGTTTTAGTCACATTTTATTTTGAAAATGTGAGAGGCCACTTTGTAGTATTTATGACTCAGGAGTGGTGATAATTGTTTAACATCTTGTTTTGTTTCATATCTAGGATAAAACACACAAAAAATCAAAATGGCTAATGGATGTTACTGTTATGACACCATATAACAAATTAATATTAGGAACTGGGTAAGTGTTTGATACCCAAAAATAAACGCCCTTCATCATGATTTCTTTCATCCAGAACTTTGGGGTGTAGGTTCACTAGGGAAAGTATAAAGAAAATTACGAAGAAGCATAGCCTTGTGGTTTGTGAGTGCAATTCTAAAAACATGGTTGCATGTGGTCCCTTATGGGACCACTAAAATATCATTAAAATCAGGCTGGGCATTATAGAGCTTGACACGGGGGGGAAGGGGACAGAAAAGTCCAAAATCCATTCTGTCTAGATTTTGAAGCCAAAGGATCTGTAGTTAAACTATCTTTCCCAAATGTCTCCCCATAAAGTACCTGCAGAGCTAAGACAAAATAAAATAAAATAAAAAATAGCCTTGCTAGATCATACCAAAGGTCACTCTAGACTAGTATCCCACAATGGCCAACCAAATAGATGCCTATGGAAGACCTACAAGCAGTTCATGAGGGCTGTGACCTTCTCATTCTGTTGTTATCACACAGATATATATATACAGTAGTTATCCTGGGAGTAGGTATAACAACCATGCTTGGTTATCTTGTTGGCTCAAATATTCTGGGAACTGTAGTCCAAAAAAGTAACTTTTACTATCTCTAGTAGATATTACACCACCTTTTAGGATAGGGATGGGGATTTTTGCCCCTCCAGTTTTGACACCAACTCCCTAGTGGCCAGTGGTGAAGACTTATGAGAAGCATTTCAAAATCACCTGGAAGGGCAGATTTTTCCCACCTCTGTTGTAGGAGCACATCTCAGAGTTTCACTAGGCATTGGATTAAACAGTGTTTCCTTTTGTCTGTCCTAAAACTCCAGTCATTCACTTTTTTTGTATGACATCAGATTCTAGAGTTTTGAGAAAACAGGAAAAAGTTTATTCTTTTTCTCCACATTGTGCACAATTTTATACACTTCTGTCATGTCCCTCTTTAATTTTTCTCGGTTAAAACACCCCAATTATTGTAGCATTGCTAAAGAGTTACTTCATTCCTCAGTTTGATTGCCCTTTTCTTCATTTGATTCATGTCCATAATATTTTGTGGCCAAAACTATCTACCATATTCTAAATACCATCAAATTGCATAAAGACATTGTGATGTGGAAAATTTTATTTTATATCACTTTCTTAATGGTTGCGAACATGAGTCTAAATCATGTAAATAATGTAAACCAACAGAATTACTCAAATTTACACAATTCTTACTTTACCAAAGCCCCATTGATTCAATGGGCCTGTTTTAGTTGGGCCAATAATGGTATGGAGGCCTTGGAATCTACTGCTTTCGCAACCACTACACACAACTGTTTGCACTGTTATGGAAACAAACCATGATGATAAAATCTGTCATAATTTAATTTTGTCACAGTGATCGTGAACTTCAGCTCTATGAAAACTCTAACTTTGAACCCTACCTTCAAATTAGTGGCCTAGAAGCTATACCTCTGAATGTGGATTATTGGTAAGCCATTGCAAATTCATGTCACACCAGTCAATAATAATTACCTGTTTTCATATATGTTATTGTATTTACTGTTAGGTTTATCTCATCTTCCGCCTATAGAAAAGTAGCATCTGGTGGGTCCCCTTTTGTGTCAGAGTTCCCTCGCCAGTTCATGGGCTTACCTTTCAGCAGTGGCAGATGTCTGGAGAATGTCTTTCTATTTTATTTATATTTATTAATTAAAATGTTTCTAACCTGCCCTATATCCAGATATCTCAGGTCAAGGTAAAGACAAAGAAATAATTTTTGAAACAATCTCAACAATTTAAAGCAATTTATTTAAGGCCAAATAAAACAAACAGAAGGCAAACCCCACAAATCAACAAGCCAAAACCAAGCCAGGGTCAGTGGACAGCAAAAGTTTGAATGAGCAGCCAAGTTTTTAATTTGATGCCAAAATCAGGCCAAACATGGCACCAAGCAAGCCTCTGCAAGAAAAGTATTCCACAACCAGGGTGCCACAGCAGAGAAACCTCCCTCCTTTTTCTCCACAAAATGTATTGCCCTACGTGCCAAGACACAGTCTCTCTAACAAATCTCTAGGAATAAACAGGGAGACACACTCCCTCAGGTACCATGGCTAAAATTTCCCGTAATGCTTCAGAATTGTATAACATCCAGTGCTTTAGGGCAAAATGGGAAATTTTAAATGGTGGCTTCCCAGGCTGGAAGGTTTAGAACACATGGCCCCACCAGTTACCCCCAAGTGCTAGGCCCTGATGACATCAAGTATGCCTGGGTAAATGAGTCCTAATATTTCTTCCATGTTCAGGCTTCAGAAAACTACAGGAGCACATGACCATAAAAATAATGTTTTATGACAAGCCATTGCATCAGAAGTGGCTGCTCAAACTTTAGTCAGACCAGAGTCTTTTTAAGAAAGGTGTTCAGAAAAAACACCTCTATTTTAAGGAAAACATAAATTTTCTTTCTCTTTATTTTCAATTCAGCTACACAGATCATGATGAATGCATGATTCTTTATGGTGACGACGAGGCAAGTATTTTTTAAAAGCTTTTAGGGAAGAATCTGAAAGTCAGTGGGAAGAGAAGCTAGCCTGCAGCACCTCCTCCATAAGACCTAACAACATTAATATAATTAGATTCCTATTGATTGAGGTTGGTTTTGTTCTGCTCCTGTAATCTTTTAGCCATCAGGTAAGGACCTTTCCTTTAGACCAGCATTGAGATGAGCCTTTGGTAGTTGCTGAAGAGGCTTCTAAATGGATGGGTGCTTTGCTTTGTTTTATTCGTGAGTTTTGAACTATTTTAATTTCATTTGTTTTATTTAGTTTTGGGGAGAAAGGCAGGGTATCATTCCAATAAATTGGTCCCTAAATCCAGAATCTTAAATTGGATGTGAAAACTAGCTGGAAACTATATAGTGTGTCACTACATTATCTACAAACTGTAGTTTCTAAGCAGTTTTTGAGTACAGCCACATGTAGAGTGTATTAGAATAAAGAACTAAGTAAGGCATAAACCAATAGGACTTGATCTACCTTCGCTGGGAAAGGGTATAGCTAATACCCCAGATGTAATTGGGTAGTGGTTTTCCTGGCCACAGCAGATACTTGGCCATCTATGAACAATATTTGATGAATCTAGTCCTTCAGAGTAGATATAACCTTATCTAGAACAGGCTGTACCCCACAATCCCAGACTGGCTTGTCCAATGACCGACAGAACTCTATCCTGTCGCAACTGAGTTATGGCTGGCTTGCCCACATCCAGTTCCTCACTCCATACTGACAGAGGTTCAAGGTTTCCATAGCCTTCTCAGCATCAGCAGAAAAAGAAAGAGCTGGGCCTCATTAGTCTAGCAGTGAGACCTCACTGAAGACATCCCCTTCCCCATTGCCTTAGTGTAAATATTAAATACTGTAGGGCATAATACTAAACATGAAGAACTCCATGACCCTATGTCCAAAAGGCTGAGTGGTATATTCCCATGACCACTGGGAACATTCTGGGAACAAAAAGCCAAGCAGGAGCAGAACCACCACAAAAGGAATGTCCCCAAGTATGAGAATAGAACGTCCAGAGAAGGATGCCATGACTGATACTGCTGGGAGGTTCAACAGAACCATGATGTTTTCATTCTATCTTGTCCAGTTCCTAGAGAAGGTAATCCACCAGGGCAGATAAAGCACTTTCTGTCTCAAAGCAACTCAGGATGACCCAGCCCACATTGCTGATGAGCACGAGATACTGCTGGTTAGAAGGGGATATTATTTTCTCAAGGATACTTCCTAGTTTATGAGTTATGTGCTCCAAGGTCAATAGCATTGCAGTATCCAAGTGGAAATGTTTTGAGTTGTGTCAATGAGCAGTACGTATGTGAACCAAGAAGTGAGCCATTTGCAATATCAGAGAGAACACAAGCACAGAATGTTTTATTATTATCTCATTAGTAACATTTATCTCTTACCCTATGAAGTGGGTCAGGCTGAAAAAAATGCAACTCTCCAAGATCACCCAGTCAAGTTAATGGATGCAGATTGAGCCCATGTTTCTCAATCCTATGGCAATACTTTAACCTTAACTTTATTATTATTATGACCATAGGTCAGCCATGTTATATATGCAAGGCTAAAATACAATAACAAAGCATATAGTATTTACAATTGATACAAAGCAGACTAAAATTCAGATTACAATTAAATTTGAGTTCCTAATCTGATTACTGCATTGATTTCATCATCTGTTTTCTTATTGTACAAGCTGCTGTACAGAATTTTGCAACCTTAGCTGTAATTTCACTTGAGGAATCAGAGAGGAGAAAAGAGATGTAAAATTTATCAGGTCTGCTTGGAAGATGGTTTAAAATTGGGGAAATAAGTAGATTGTACGAATTGCTATAACATATGCAATACAACAGGACACGTTCCATAGTTTCCACCATACCAGAATGGCAGGGGCAAAAACGTTGACTGTAAGGGATATGAGAACATATTCCTTCTGAACACCTTAACCGCTACATCACAGTTATTCGTGCAGTCCAAGATTTATACCTCAGAATCTTTAAATTGGCAAAGGCTTTTGTGGTGGATGTGGTGGCGCTGCGGGTTAAACCGCAGAAGCCTCTGTGCTGTAAGGTCTGTAGATCGTCAGCTGTAAGATCGAATCCACGTGACGGAGTGAGCTCCCGTCGCTTGTCCCAGCTCCCGCCAACCTAGCAGTTCGAAAGCATGCAAATGCAAGTAGATAAATAGGGACCACCTCGGTGGGAAGGTAACAGCGTTCCGTGTCTAAGTCGCACTGGCCATGTGACCACGGAAGATTGTCTTCGGACAAACGCTGGCTCTATGGCTTGGAAACAGGGATGAGCACCGCCCCCTAGAGTCGAACACGACTGGACAAAAATTGTCAAGGGGAACCTTTACCTTTACCTTTGTGGTGTACTTCTTAGATTCTGAAGTGTAACTGCTTAGGTTGTAAATGCTATGATCTCTCCTCGGCAAGAAGTGGATGCATCCAAAACCTAAGTGTGGTAAACTGAGAAGTGCTGTGTGGGATGTTGAATCGTCTGTTTTAGAGGAACTAGGAAGGGAACGAGGAAAGAAAAGAACAGTGTAAGTCTACCATGCTTCTTAACTTTCTGCCAGATACAGCTGCTATTCTTTTTTAACATGAAGAGACAGAAAATCAGTTCTGAACACTGGCAAGACAGTGTTACAACGAAATGCCTCTCAAGATTCTGGCTGAAATCTTGTTGTTTTGTTACACATGCAGAAGGCAAATGGCATGACATACAGTTGCTTCTCAATGGCAATTAACTAGTACCTGCTGGGATTCTTGAGTGCATGCCAAGCCAGCAGGCATGTGGACCCCACCGGCCAGCCATTAATTGCTCTTAATTAAAAAACACCAGCAACCACTCATTAATTGCTAGCTAGAAGTGACTGAGTGTTGCACTATTTGCGTTCTGCATGCATAACAAAGCAACAGGATTTCAGCCTCTATATTAAAAATCTCCAAGATGCACAGTTGTGATCTTTCTTATAATTTGTTTTCAACATTTGGACAAATTGCTATAATTTGGGCCATGTTTTCAATATTTTCCTCAGCTTTCTTCTCTTTTTTGCTATTGCAGGGATGTGTCAATATTTTGCTCTTATGCTCTGTCGGCGAGATCCTAAGGCAAGTGCACAAATTTTAAAAATATAGGTCAAAATCCTATTGGTGGTCAAATAGGGTACATGTAATTACAGTTAATTGATGAGACACTGGGGCATATCTCAGTTATGTGCCTGGTACACTCCCAATTAGCAATCAGGATGCACTCTGATACTGTGTCAAACAGCTATAATTAACCATAGCATGGATATATATCTGCGATATGCTTGTCTTCCTTAAACATGTTTCAGAACATGGAAGAAACTGCCCAAATTGGAAAATCTTCCCAATATTAGTCTCCAGAATGCAGCTCTTTCTCCAAATGTCACTTACATCCGTTGGAAAGTTCATGGTGATTGGATTACTCAGGTAAAATATTTGTCCTACAAAATAGACATAGGGGATTATAGAATAGGGGATTATATTCAATTTGTTAGCATTACATTTGTTTAACATTTCTTACACAATGTGCTTACTCTGAGCTAGTACAGTCAACCCTCGACTTACGAACGGCCCTAGTTACGAACATTTCGACTTACGAACCGCTCTGATAGAAAAATATAGCCTCGACTTGCGAACTTTGCTTCGAGTTACAAACCGGGAAAAAACGCGCGGGAGGCGGGGAAAGCGCAAAATTTGAACTTTCAAGGTGTTCTGTTGAAAAGGTGTCTGTTCCCTCCTTCCCTCCCTCTTTTCTTTCCTTTTTTTTTAACCTAAGTCATCTTAGGTTAAAAGGAAAAAAAGGAAAACAAATTCTGCCCCTAGTGGTAGGAACGGATTAACCGGCTTTGCATTAGTTCCTATGGGAACTAATGCTTCGACTTACAAACCGCCCCTCGACCTAAGAACCAAAAACAGCCGGAACGGATTAATTGGTTTTCAATGCATTCCTATGGGAAATGCTGATTCGACTTACGAACTTTTCGACTTAAGTACGTCCTTCCGGAACAGATTAAGTTCGTAAATCGAGGGTTGACTGTATTTTTAATATGTCACTATGGGAAAAGCACTGATTCATTTGAAATGTGATGTTGGAGGAGATCTTAATGAATACCATGAACCACCAAAAACATAAATAATTGAGGCCTAGATTAAATTAAGCCTGAGCTCTCATTAGAAGCTAAAATGACTAAACTAGGCAATTGTACATCGGGCATATGGTGAGAATTCAAGACTTCATGAAAAAGAAAATAATTCTAAGAAGGATGAAAACAGTAGGAAAAGAAGAAGCCTGAACATGAAATGGACTGACTCCAGAAAGAAAGTCACAACCTTCAGTTTGCAAGATCTGAGCAGAGCTGTTAATGATAGGACATTTTGGAAGTGATAAATTCATAGGGTCACCTTCATTCAGAAGTGACTTGATGGCACATAATGACAACATGATGTACTTAAAGACTTACTGCTTAGCATAGACCCAAACCAGCTTTAGCCTTTCTTTTCAATAGATTGTTCCATGAAGGAGAATGAATGTTCATGAGAGAGCATTCTTCTCTAACTAGTATTCTATACCTAAGGAAATGAACAAACAAACAAACGATATTTTTCTCCTCTCTTTTTAGCTGAATTACTATGATTCTATTAAAGCAGTAATTTCTGCTTCAAGCCATGAACCCACAGCCTTAGTAATAGGTAATTATGGTATTGTTTTTAAATATCGAACATTGTTTCTGTGTGTTTGAGTTTGCAATTCAATTTCTCTTTTTCCCCCCCTTCTGAATTTACAGTGCCCAAGTCACACTGCCTTCACAGCTAGCCATCTGATCAATCATGCAATTGCCAGGGAAAGTTGGGAGTCTCAGGAACTCCTTTTTGCTGCCTTTTCAGCCAATGGTTCCTGCATGTGGAAGCAGGGATTATATATATTTTTAAATTAAAAGATAATATCCTTCTATTATAGCGTCAAATGTAAAATTATTTGATTCTGTGTCAAAGACTGAGTAATATGAATAATATTTTAGTTGGTGGATGGTTGTTTTGAGCAAATGTGTTTTGTTCTTTCCATATTTTTAGGGGAAACTGTGAACCTGGTTTCTCGGTTGCTATATATCTAAATAATCATTTCAAAGGAAGGGAGAGATGAAAAAAACTGGAATATGAGCTCCATGGCGACTCTGCAGCATTCTGAAGCACACTGACATTATCTAATAAAAAGCACCAACTCTTTTAAAACAGCCTGCCAATACTCTTGTTACTTAACTTTGCATTGTTCTCAAATTTTAGTTTAGTTTTGTTTGTTTGTTGCCTTCTGGTCTCAGCTGGATTCCTGAGCTC
Source organism: Intellagama lesueurii (assembly GCA_037013535.1). Lineage (NCBI taxonomy): Eukaryota > Metazoa > Chordata > Lepidosauria > Squamata > Agamidae > Intellagama > Intellagama lesueurii. The sequence goes on from JBAJHW010000003.1 coordinate 27,594,469, forward strand.
TGTGCATGTATTTGAATTGAACAGGCTCAAATCCCTTCAGTATTAGGTTCTTTTCTCATTTGCCTAATTAGTTTCTTGCTTATCTGTCTGTCTGTCTGTCTGTCTGTTTATCTGCATGCTTTTCTCTCGTCATAAAAGGCATTTTCATGTAACACAGGGATAAAACCTACTTGCATAATAATGATGATCTATCATACATCTGCTTTGCAGCAGATACTGTTAGCTTATCAATACATTTGACATATTGATTCTGAGAAGCTCATTGCAGCTTCACTTAGTAATTCCTTTATTTTTTCCCTTCCATACACATTTTTCTATGCACAGATGCTTTAAACACATGAAAATATTGTAGTGTGTTCGAATTCGTGACCCATACACAAACAGTAATTGGCTTTGTATGTCTTTATTGGCCTTCTCCTTAACTACTGATTATTGACCTTATCATAAGGATGGGGAACATGTGCCCACTGCCAAATATCTCTTTTAGACTGTGGTTCCCATGACCCGTCACTATGGGTTGTTCTGGCAACGTCTTGAAGGCAGACAGATGTTTTCCACACCTTTTCTGTGATCGGGCTGAGTCATGTGAAGTATTCCACATGGGTGGAAAGTTTAGGGTTCTCTGTTTCACCCCCTGTAACACGGTCCCATGTAAATGTGAGGCAATGGTAATTTCAAAATGCTACTGTGAACTGACAGGAGTTCTCTTCTACCTATTGGTTATGCTTGAAAGCGGCATGCATCACTGAGGGCTGGGCTAGGCATTAGCCAGATTGAGGCGGTAAGCTCAAACGGCACAGCAATAGGGGCGGTGGATGGTGGAGCAGTCCTGCAGCTGGTCTCATTTTCCTCGCTGCCACCCATCTGCCTACATTGCTCAGACACTTGCTTCTCAGAGGAGGATGAGAAGAAGGATGAGAGTGGGTAGCGGGAAGGAGGAGGATGGTGACCATGCTTTGCTCCCCATTGCTGCAGCCACCTACCTGCTTAACCTGGCTGCCCCTCTGCTGGCTAGGTGAGTAACTCCTGGCCCCAAAGTTCTTCAGTACCAAGGCATTGTAGAGAAGGGTAGCAAAAAAACCAAAGCAACAAAACAAGACCAAGAGTCTGTGTGCAGGAAACTCCTCCTCTTCCTTCTCTTTCCTGGCAGGCATTGCAGAGTAACAAGTGCAATCCATTTTGAGATTTCTGTTTGTTGTAGTCCATAATAAAGAGAAGATCTCTTATAGTCAGTGCCTATTACCAAACCTCATAGCACCTCTTATTTGCTATAATTCCCTTCTACACTGAACAATATGTAAAATCATGCATTCTACTGTGAGCAGAAATCGCCTTATCTTTAAGAACTTTGTATAGATTCTGTTATCCACTGAAGGACATTCTATGGTAAACCATAGAAGACAGTATTGATATTAAAATGGGAATTCTGAAAATCCATGCACTGCAAGCATTTGTCTTCTGTTTCTTTCATTTTGTTTGTGTGTAAATGCAGCACCCTAAGACATATTGGTGTTCATTCTGTATAACAGTGTTACAAGGAGCTTGGTGCCTAAAACAGACCTATACCCTCCTGCAGGTTGCGTTGTGGGAGCTACCAATGTTGAGCAACAGATGAAAGAACTAAAAGAGCACAGAAAAGATTCAAAGACAAGGAAAGTGCAATCAGTCTTAGGCGCTCCCTCCCACAGAGCCGAGGGAGATCAGATTGTTTTTCGAGTCCATAAAGGAGTCAAAGCTTTTGCACTTAGTAAAAAGAATAACCTCATCATAACTGGTGGGATGGATCGAATCATTCGGATGTGGAATCCATATATGACTGGGTAAGATGTTCTTGCAGCAATTTTTGGAAGGCTGTGTTATTGTCATCTTCAGACCCACCCATGAACCATAAAAATATTTGCAAGGTGTCATATTAATCCAGAACAGATCAGTGGATGTGGTTTTCATTTTAAATGTGTTGCAGGAGAATTAATAGTCCATAATGAAATCTATACACTTTTTAAAATGAATGAATTCTAGACCACTCTTACTGATTTGGAGGCAATGCGGTAGTTATCACAATGATACACATCCATCTACAGTAATACCTTACACTCTCTTAGGAACACAGGACACTGCCTTATTCCAGGTCACATGATTTCCTAGCACTTACCCATTTTCCTCATGCTGAAATTGGAAAATGTCTTTCCTAAGAGTTTATTGCCAGCAGAGAAATCCTCAAGCTAAAATATGCTGGTATTGTTCATCCCACCCTTTTCTTTTCACTTCACTCACTGCTGAAACATGGGTCCCAAGAGCCCATGTGAAGTTGAATGTGTCCCTCTGGCTAAAAGAGGTTCCACATTTTTATAGTACTACAGTCACGTCACTCATGTTTGTTTACTGTTGAATTACAGCAGTGTCAGCGCTGATGACTCATTTCTATGTTTTATTTCATGTTTTGTTTGAAGCTGCTCAGTGTTTAATATTCTGATCCAATTCCAGAAGGCCAACTGGCATGCTCAGAGGCCACATGGCCCCTATATTCTACGTCCACATATCGGAAGAGGACAAAATATTTTCTGTATCAACAGACAACACAGTTAAGGTCTGTCTTTTGCTTTATGTGTTATGCTTGTCATTTTTCCATTGCTTTCTGTTTAGAAGGTCACAGTTCTTTCCTTGCAGATATGGGACGTTGAGGACCAGACATGCTTGTTCACAGCCTGTGCAAAAAACAATGGAATTAAAGGGGAGATTAGTGCTTGTCATTATGTATCAGGCACCAGATTACTCTGTCTAGCCACAGATACACTAGCTGTTCTCCACTTAAGATCACGGTAAGAAAAGGGAAAATCACTAGAACCTGAAAACTACAAACATTTGAAATTGCATGACGTGCACCTAGGAAATTAACATTTTGAGAGCCGAGTGCAGAAAATAATGTGTTTTTATTACTATTACTTCTCCAAACAAGTAGATTTATAGCATTCAAAGAGACATTAATAAATAGTTTCAGGTTGGATTACACAGGGAAATAGATTGCATTTTGGACTGCTTGTGGAGTGGTCTAGTGTGATCTGTTTCCTAGCGATTTGCACCTTCCTGCCATCTGATTGCAGCTTGAGTTATTGTTTCAGGTAGATCTCCTTTCAAGCGTCAGTTGTGTTATGTTAACACGCTGAAGAACATGCCAATACTCATGTAGATCAACATTAGTCTAAATGGCAAATCAGTATTTATTGGAATCAATACAGATGATTGATTAAATAAATAAATAAATAAATAAATAAATAAATAAATAAATAAATAAATAAAGTTTTGCTTTCTTTTAGGATGCCCACCACCAAAGCAAGATGTGCTGCTTCCCCATATAGCTTAAAGCACCCTCTGGGCACTTTACAATTTAATTATGCAGGCTATGCATTGTACACATACGTGAGCTGGGTACTCGGTTTACCAACCTCAGAAGGATGGAAGGTTAAGCCAACCTCGAGCTGGCTACCTGAGCCCAAGATCAAACTCAAGTCATGAGCAGAGTCTTAATTGCAGTACTGCAGTTTAACCACTGCACCTTGAGGCTCCTCTTGTGTTTTTCCATTATCATGTTCAGAGCAGAATCATATCCTCCCATCCGGATAATGGATAGAACTGCACTCCTACTGTATATAGCTCAATAATTCCTTTTATTTTTATTCTCCACAAGCCAGATTGCCTTCAGATCCTTACATGGTGATTTCCCATAAGAAACCAGTGTTGTGTTGCAAATTCAACAAGGTATTCCGGCATGTTGTGAGTTGCTCAGAGGACTCTGTAAGTGAAATGATGGTGTAAGACAAAGTTATCTCCATGTGTTTCCCCATTTTGACTTTATAGTGAAATAAGCTGTTAGTGAAATATATGTATATATTATTGTTGAATCCAGATTTAATCATGGTTGGAGCAGAGCTACTGAAATCATTGGGACCAAATTATTTAACTAACAACACTGTTAAATCAATATTTAATGACCTTCAGAAGTCCTCCTTCAAGCTCCTTTGCCTTTGGAGGCTAGTGGGGAATAGATCAAGGTTGAGCTAGCCTTCTCCTTGCATTGTTAAAACTGTGGAGCTTGCTACCAAAGGTTTAATGGCTACCAATATAAAGGGCTTTAATGGAGGATTAAATAAGTTAATGGAGGATATGGCCTGTGGAGAGAGAGAGGGATTTTGTTTGTTTGTTTGTTTTTTACTTTTTGCACATTTTTTCATGCAAATCTGTGAAAATAAGAGTCAAATCAGATCAATAATTACTATGTCATTAGCAAATGTAACTACATTAGTGTTTAAACGGTACAAGACCGAACAATCAGAATGCAAATGAACCCCATGTTTAACACCAGATGACCACTTACAAAACAGAATAAGCTAATTTGCCAGCTGCAGGAGATCAAAGAAGCTTGTGCAGTGCCTATCAGACTTCTGAAGATAAAATCATTGCTTCTAACAATGTGCTCTCTGTTGTATCTGTTTTGACCTCAAGTCTTCATCCAGAGATTGTTCTACAGATCCTCCTTTCATTTGCACAGTAAAATACACAAGCCTGTGCCATGGTTGTTCCATTGCCCTGACTGAATCTCTTTTTGCTTGTGATTGCCATCTGTGCATAGAAAGTCGCCATATACCAAGCCACTCCACTGGTCCATCTAACTGTTGACAGTGACTACTAGCATTCTTTCTCTAGAGTTTCAGATAGGGTTCTTTCCTAGCTATGATGGATTGAACCTGGGGCATTCTGCATGCAAAGCATGTGCTCTGCCACTGAACTACTGACCTTCCTTTGTCATGACATGGTGACTGTTCGTTCAAACACAGCAGGCTTTCAGATCTGTTTATTCATACGTTTTTTAAATGTTTGTGTGTTTTTAAAGGTGGTCAAGGTATGGGATTTCGAAAGTGGAAAGCACTTGTTTGAATTTGGTAATGCTCATGGCAGCTCTGCTATCACTTGTCTCACTTTTGATTCTAGTGGGAGGAGGTATGTTTACAAATGTACCCTTTCCAGTATTCTGTGTACATTTTTTTCTGTGTAAACAGTCCCCCCCCCCCCTGCCCATGTAGAAGGAATAGTGATATACTTTTAAAATCACTTTCTAGACTAATCACGGGAGGAAGAGACGGCTGTTTGAAAATCTGGAATTACAACAGTGGGCAATGTTTGAAGACTTTAAAAAGGGGTAAGAAACCTACGTACTTGCTGGTAAACAGCTGGAAATTTTATGTCAATAATAATCTTGTACTGCTTGGATGCTTCAGTATTTCTGCATTTTTCTTCCCTGCAGAAGACAGATGTGAGGAAGTCTGTGACTGCACTTATGTGGAGGTGAATAAAAATAAGTAAGCAATCCAGAGCATCAACACAGCTTGCTGCAAGACATGTTATCTTAGATCAAGGATAGCTAGCTTCTGTATTACCAGGCACCTTGCTATTCTCCAGATGACTGGTTGAGAGCCTGGCATGCATTTTTGCCACACTTAGGGCTGAACTGTCTGTTAGAGACAACTCATCATTAAAGGGAACTCCTTAAGTGCTAATTGCACTTAATAATTGCAGCAGATAATTATCTGCAACAGATAATAATTGCTTGTCTCACCTCCTGTAGTTTACAGATTAGCTTTCTTTGTTGTTCGTTGATCTTCAAGACTAAACCACATTTTCCCCATTCAAGTGTGATTTCTCAGACATAAGTTCCTGAAGCACTCTCAAAAGGAATAACCTGATTTCAGCTCTAATGATGGGCTATCTGTAGAACAGTCCCAAAGATACCTTTTTGTGAGTGCTCAAACTCCATATAAAAATCAGTGCTGTGTAGCAATAAGGCTGTCCTTGTTATAAACAAAACTTGCAAAAGAATATTTCTAGATCACAGCTCCCAGAGGCTTCCAGACAGTATTGGTGAGGACTATGATAGTAATATTCCAGAAAAGTAACTTTTCCAAGCTCTGATGTCTTAAACTAAGCCAAACCATTGCATCATCCTGCCAAGTTCTATGTGGTCATAATTCATCTAAACAATAGAAGTAGTGGCTGTTGGCTTTTTCTGAACTCCTTCCTATCTACCTCAGATGCTATCTTTCTTCTAGAAAAAAAGGTATCAGTTGTTAAGCTGGAGACTTTCTGTGGAAACAAGCTCAGTTACTGAGTTATGGGGCTTACTGCCTATCTCTTGTGCCTTCAGCAGAGGTTTCATATGCATAAATCAGCAGCTAAAGCAGTTTAGAGACATGAAGGGGCTAAACTTAAGTCATGGTTACACTATTGAAATAAATCAGGGGATGGACCGGGGTTTTTTGAATTTTGTCTAAAGCCACATGGTAGTTACATGGTTTTTGGGTCGGTATGTGTGTTCTCTTGGGAAAAAATTAAATCATTTTTAAGCTGTCTTGTATATTGTTGGAGCAGGCTGCAGGGGCTTTTAGAACCATTGTATTTGAGGCTTTGTCCTGCACCCGCCCACTCTTGTGCTGGCGGCCTCTCACAGCCACTAGCCATTGCTTCTGTGGTGTTATTTTAAATCATTGTTTAATTTTTTATTTCTTGCAATCTGGCACAGTGCTAGCATAGAAAAACAGAGAAAAAAAAATTAAAACAGAGGTTTCCCTGCAGCGAGACACAAGCCTATGTAGACAGCTAGATAGACACAGAGGCAGTGGAGAAGAAGAGGGGGCAAGGGAGCAGGGATGAGACTGACAAGAGACATTTTGACTAGATCCACTAGACTTGTGAAGGAGAAGCCAGGGCTGAAACTGACCAGAGACATTTTGACTAGATCCACTAGGCTTGTGAAGGAGAGGCCAGGGCTGAAACTGACCAGAGACATTGACTAGGCTTGTGAAAGTGAGGGAGCATGGAAGGCACAATAGCCAGTGGCAACCCCGCCCAAACAATTTACACAGAGAGAGGCATTCACATATGTCAAAATTGTTAAAAATAAAGTGATTTTTACAAGTGATTTGAAATAAACAATTCCCTCACAGCCAAGTAAAATACTTTGCTTTCCAACAACAACAAAAACAATTCCCAGGCAAAAAAAAATCCATGCTTCCATTTGTGTCATGTAGTCACCTTTTAAAAAATTAATATCAAACATGCTAAACTCGATTCAAACATAGTTCCCCCCACCATCTAACCACACTCACACACTCATAGTCATTTAATTGCTGCAGATAGTGCTGTTATAGAAGGGGAAAGGAGCCATTTTTAATTGTCAAATATATCTGTTAATATTTATATATTAATTCTTCTTCCAGGTATATCATAGGAGTTGGATGGGACAGAAGAATAAACCTATTCTATGTAAGTAGCAAAACAAGAGCAGAAACGAATTGTGTCAACTCTCAGTTCTGCATTCACATTGCTACACTACACTTCTTGTCCTTACTTGCGTAAAACTAACATGCACATTTGCATGCTTTAATTTGGATATTGGTTTATTTTAGGATTCCACAGACAACATGCATCATTTTCAGACCCCTCAAGCCTGCTGGCAGGATGATATAGTAAGACCATCTCAGTGTGCTTCAAATTTGAAATGTTTTGTATGCATTAAAAATATTAGTTGATGTTGCACGCAAGGGATGATTATGATGATGGTGATGATGATAATAATAATGCATATAGGTGATGTTGAGGGCTATGCAAACCATGTTTACACAAAATTAAGTCCTATTGGCTTAGTGAGGCTTGTTGTCTAGCAAATTTGTTTCGGATTGCTCTGTAAATGTAGGTAGAAAAAAGTAGCCATATGATCTATCTGTGCAAACAAAATCCTTGACTGAGTAATACCTTTGCTGAATCGAGGAGAATTAACAAATGAGGCAAGTTTGTGAGTTCTTCGTAACTCTTCCTCAGATGTAGATGGTGTTCAGATTGCAGTTAGGGGATGAGGGAAAGCTTTTGAAAAAATATGGTGTGATGACTATTGTTTTTGAAGACAGACTATTAGCAAGGCAAGATGACCTCGTGAAATTCAGTGTAAACCAAAACTGTTAAGGTATCCGTTTATAGATTCTCCTTCCTTTATATTCAAAACAACAACAATAGCCTTGTAAATCTGTTTTCATAGGTAAGGCACACAGGCTTACAGGGTGGATTTTATTTAAATCAAATGGATTTAAATCACTGCAGGGTGGATAAAAATCAGTGATTTTATTTATTTATTTTAAATCTGATTTAAAGAAAAATATAATTTAAATAAAATAATCTGATTTGAATTTAAAAATCTTTTTTAATTTTTTTTTAAAAACATTGATTTTTATCCACTCTGCAGTGATTTAAATGATGATTTAAACTGATATGATTTAAATTAAATCTACTCTGGGCTTAGAACAATAAAACCAGAAGCAATATCCAGGCTTTATGCCACAAAACAGAAGATGAGATTTATATTCCTACAGAAAATCTAATTAATGTCTAAATGGTAGTCATACCTAGTGACTGGAAGAGACTAAATCCACAATTTGGCAATGTGATAGTAATCCGATTGTTTTGGAAATGACTTTTTCATCCTATATTTATGGGAGAGTTATCAAATATGGGTTGATATTCAAATAATGGCTTCAAGACGTGTCTACTGGAACTTTTGCCTCCCCCTCCCAAGCTTTTATGGTGTGCCATGCAGCTTGGTGGTTGGGAAATATTAACTGAGAATAGCCAAGTTTCAATTCATTTCAAATGAGCCTTGTGTATATTTGTACACATTTTCCTATATCCAAATATACACAAGGCTCATTTGAAATGAAGTTAGTTGTGCTTGATTGTAAGACTGTAAGCTACTATCAAATACAGGTTGTCAGCTTTCCTATAGAGGATGTTTGCTTGTAACTTTAGAAAGAGAGCACAGTAAGGTGTGTCTCTATGAGTCAAAATCCACTGAGCTTCCTGTAATTCATTTATTCATGTATTTGTTACACTTTAATTTGTTATACTGTACTTTTAAACTGTTAGAAAAATGAATGAACTAAATGGAACTTGGAAGTCATGTACATTCCCACTGATAGTAATTTGTCTACCAGATGTGATCTATGGTGTTGTAGTATTGTTGTTGTAGCAACCATGTTTAAGATTCAGGCCTGGCTACTGACTGTAGTACTTCTATCTAATATGGTGCTTGTTTGCATTACTGAATGAGCTGTTGATTCATGCATTTGCATGAAATACAATTGAAAAACAACTGTGAAACATGAGGAATATGGAACAGCATGACTTCCTTCAGTTTCTCTTTTTCTTTTTCTCCAGAATCGGGGACATAAGGAAGACATTCTGTGTGTTGCACAATGTCCACCTGCTCTTCTTGCCACATCCAGTTATGATGGTGAAATTATTGTTTGGAATATGCACTCAGGTCACATATGCCATAAATTCCACACTCCAATTACTCCTTCCGCTCTTGGTACCAAATGTAAGTTTACCAAGAAAGATTGCTGAAAACAGTCCCCACCTCAGTATGAATCATTCTGTATGAATGAATCATGGCAAATGGGACTGAATGGAAATTGAAAATGCTGGAAAGGTTTGAAGAGGAAGCCTATCCCAACTTTTTTTACTGTCAAGTAGGCCTGATGTGGTTAAAGCATACCAGTTTCTATCACACAAGGGTGCCATGTGATCAGCCCAATAAAAGTTTTGATGGGTTTGTTTGTTTTATACTTCTAGTGCATAATTGGTTATTTCCTGTTTTACTGATGGGTGTATAGGAAGTAAACTTTCCTCTGGTCTAAATACTTAGCTCTTAAAACTAAGCATCCAGATTACTTGTCCAATGTAGCCCTTCCAAATCATATTCTGAGATTATTTCTGTAATGATTTGTAAATATAAGGCTTGATTTCTAGTCAAACCAAAACAATCACTGGCCGTACCATAGGATGACACTGAACTACTTTAGCACAAACAGCTCTTTCAGTTGTGGCCAGAAGTCATGCTACATATACAGAATTGAAAGGAAAACCCTGTGGAGGTAATCTTTGCTAGAAAGCTAAGTAGGCAGGGTTGGATAACAGTGTTGGATTTAATAATAAGTTAAAGCATGAAAGGCTAAGTTACCATATTTTTCTGTGTATAAGACGCCCCCACTTTTCTGACCCAAAATTAAGAAATCAATATTTTAAACATAAAACATAATACATTTTTATTTAGTAATTAGGTAACATTTACATACCAGTACTGTCATATTATGCATCACACTTTAACTTTATTCAGCCTCTGGGCTCAGAATGCTTGGGCATTACAAGTCCCTGTTGCATCTGAGCACTGCCTACATGCTCTACTTTCAACGAGGTGTGTTCCAATTGGTTTGTTCAGCATCAGCTGATGTCAGTTCCATAAGGCTTGTGATTGGAGGAAGCCAAGTCTCCTGACTGTAGGAAGCTAAGCCTCGTGATTGGAGGCAGCCTGTTTACAGAGGCAAGGTATGGGCCGTTTTGTTCTCTCCTCAGCTTACTTCCATGTATAAGATGACCCTCAATTTTTAGTCTAAAGATTTGACAAAAGTATCATCTTATACATGGAAAAATATGGTAAATGTCTACATTAGAAAATGAGATTTAAAAACAGGCCAAGACCATCTCAACAAAACTTTTTATTTGTTAATCTTAAATTAGATGCAGTTGGGCTGCAGTCGATGGAAGCTTATGACAAATAAGACTTATTCATCTTTAAGGTGTCACATGACTCTTAGGGGCAAGGCACTGTCAGAGGGATGACCAAAATCCCCTGTGCCATAGTGGGTAGTGCCAAGACTGCTGCTGTCACACTTTTGGGGGTTTTTTTTTCAGTGACAGTGACGATCTCCTCTTTCTCCTCTAAATGTTTGAGAGGGATAGAAGTGGTAACCGGTAGTCCCCATGCAGTGGGAAGGAGGCCCTTATCTTCCCATGGTGGGAGATTCTGAACCTTAAGTGTCCAAAACAATGAAAACCAGCAGCCTTTTGAGGATTTTCATGTATATAACTAATGTTAAACAAACAGTTGGGCTATTTGGTGAGGTGTCTATTGTGCAACTGGTTATGGAACTGAGTGCACAATAAAATTAAAAATTGTGCCAAATTCACATAGCAGAGTGCCCTTTGTCAGTTTCTAGAAAGGAAAGAATTGGAGATTGAGCCTCTGAAATCTATGGCAGGTAGAAATTAAATGTTTGGGATGTTGTGCACCTGTGTAGAGCTTAGTGTCGTATTCTGAACACTTCTTAAGAGTGAATGACATTTCCTTTCAAGCAAGTAAATGCTGTCTTTTTGCCCTTCCTAGCTATAGACGGAACTGTTACTCAAGTAATTTTTCTAATGACTCGTGCTGTGAAATTTGAATCATCCGCAGCCTCTCTTCTTTCCAATGGGCCACAAGGTAGGAATGATGAAATAGGCTACAACTTTAGTCAGTAATATGCAGAACAACCCTAGGCAGGGGTAGACAGAGTTAAGTTGGCAAGTCATCTAAGACCTTAATGGGGGGGGGGGGGGGGGAATCACTATTCCATGTCTAGTTAGTCGTCTTGAAAAAGCTCCCATGACTGTAAATGTCATATAGGAGGGTAATCTATCTATTGTGGCTTTTATCATCATTTCTGTACCATCATAGCAATCCTAAGGGGCGAGGGGTGGCCAAGAGAATGTGGGTGCTGAATTTTACATTTTAGTTTCCCCTAATAGGCCACTGCTTTAATAGTGTGATTCTGATTTACTCCTAAATAATACATTTGTTTCACTCATACTCCACATAAATTGTAACTCTTTAATTCACATTTGAATGCTCTTCTGCCAGTAGTCAGGACTCCATGGTGGTATTAGACCAGGTGTATTTTCTAATACCTGTCGACTGGGGGATGATTACTAAAATTTTGACCCAGTTCACACTGCAAGACTTCCATGTTGAGAACATGGTATGAGTGAATCTGTCCAAAAGTTTAGCAAGTGTTGAAAGAGTGACTTGGTGTCTCTTTCATACAAACATATGGCAATATAGCTCTCATTTTCTTATTTTGGCATCCTATGGATTTAGATACTTTCTGGGTGCAGATTGTGAAAGTAAACAACCACAGAATGGCTTCCTCATATGTCTTGACCTCTGCATCAGTTAACCCAAGATTCATTGTGGAACTATAATTGCATAAACAGGGCTTCAGACAGTTCTGATCCCAAGAATGCTTGGTCAGAACATTCTGAGAGGTTGCGACCAAACATTTCCTACACCTTTTAATATTACTATGTCTTTTGCAGGCTCTCTGCACTTCTGGAGCCTGTGCACTGAAGATCCACTTCTAGCACATTTCATACCTGTAAGTTTGGCAGTTAGAAGAGATTTTCTGCTTAACTGCAGTGGAATCTCATTTTCTGCCTTGAATTTATTGTTAACATATATGTGTGTATACTGTTGTTCATCAATTGCAATGTAAACCCAGAATCATAGTAGCTAAGTCTTACTGGACTTACTACATCCAAGTACAATGAACAGATGGCAAATAAGTAATAGCAGGTTGTGATGCAGTGTAAACCAGGGTTGGGCAACTAAGTGCCAAACTATAGTAGAAATGGAACGCCCAGATACCTGTCTGTTCTGTCTTAAACTTTTCTCAACCCCACATTTTGTAAATTAGTTTGCATTGTTCTGTGATCAGTAGGCATGGGCTTGAGTCTTATTGCTCACACATGTGGCTCTAAAAATGGCATCACAGGAAGAGAGATGATTAATTACAAGTTTAGCATATCTTGTAGTTTGATCCTAAGAATGCCTAAGGAATTTGAGTTGTATGAATTTTGATAGAAACTGAGTTAATCTACATCTACTGTAGATAGATGTATTCTTTATATTCATTCTTTCATTTGTTCTAGTCAATTTAGATGTGTATGAAGTCCTAGGTTGTTCTGACACCCAAGACTGGGCTTTAGAGTATCCTTAAGAATATTGAAAGTAGCTTCTATTGAGTAAATTATTAGCTAATAATGTGGCTTGTGTTGACCTATGTTCCAGTCCAGAGGAAACTCTCTGATCAGTAGCATTGCTGTGACTGCCGATGATTCATATCTGTATGTAGCCGATGAGGATGGGTATGTGTACATCCATGACATCCAGGAATATGCTGTTCAGGATCCAGAAACAGAAGCACCAAAATGTACGTTCATATATATGTTTTAGCTTTGGGATTATAATGGAACAAAAATGGGTTGAAAAATAAGTATGGAATGAGTCACTTTGGAAACCCACATTTTGATATTCTTTACATTCTATGTAATAGATTGTCATTTCTAAATTTGCCAGTTGTAGAACAAAGTCAAGAACAACTTTATTATATTAGATGGGTGGCATTTTCCTTGGCATCCTCAAATGTAGCTAAACAGCTGTTCTTGGTTCAAAAGCATCATAAAGTCTGAGAATACCATTCCCTAATCTTTTACTATCTTTAAAGAAGCTGGGATGCTTTTAATCCACTACTATCCAAGGTCTGCACTTAGTTTCCTCTGAAACTTCACAAGGGATTCTGAAATGGACTTCTGGGACAAGCATAGGCAAAATTGTTAGGTCCAGGGACTGATGCAGTGATTTGTGCCCCCACCACCAAAATTTGGCAGCAACTGGGAAACCCCTCATTAAAAGCATTCAAAACTAGTTTCTGGGCACAAAATTATTGATTTCTAAGTCTGTATCTTTTGCATCAGGTTCTAGCTAGTTGATCTCAAGGTTCTAATAAGAAATTATTTATATTCTGCAAGCTTAGTCTGCCCACCCCCATGTATATTAATATGTATTATATTTGTAAACATATTTCTTTTGCTATATGTTTCAGATGTAAATCATTGGAGAGCTCATTTGAAACAGATTCTGTCGTAAGTATTGACAAGTTTTAACAAAATAATGATTTGTATATATAGGTACATGTCTAACCATTTACTTTTCTGGCTTTACAAATAGATTAGAGGTTATAGATGAAGACAATGTCCTGTTATCCTGTTCTGTTGATCGTACTGTTCGCCTCTGGAGCCTGCAAGGAGAATACATTGGTAAATGATATGTTCACAAAGCACTAAAAATGTATTACACCTCAAGGGCAGTTGACACTTAAGCAGAAGGAAATCTGACAGCTGTAATGATAAGGTGGACTTAAACACACACAGTGCTGTGCTATTATTATTTCTCCAGTGTATTTTCACAGGACTGATAACAGGGTGCTTTTGAGGATGAATTCTCCTATTTGGCCTTGCACCACCTGAAAGATCAACAAACAAATGGTACTATGAGCTTTTTCATCAGATATATTAAGTGGATTAGTTATAGGATTATATTTGATATTACATTACATACTATACATGAAGGCCAAGCAATAGTTGTTGTTTTTTAATTATTCATTTTCAATGGGGATAGGATTGGGGGTAGGGGGCTGGGGGAATAGATATGGGTAGGGGAAATGTAAAATTCTAGAGAGCGAGAGAGTACTTTTACATCCATTTATACAATTATACTAAAATAGTAAAGGTAAAGGTTCCCCTTGACAATTTGTCCAGTCGTGTCCGACTCTAGGGGGCGGTGCTCATCCCCGTTTCCAAGCCGTAGAGCCAGTGTTTTGTCCGAAGACAATCTTCCGTGGTCATGTGGCCAGTGCGACTAGACACGGAACGCCGTTACCTTCCCACCGAGGTGGTACCTATTTATCTACTTGCATTTGCATGCTTTCGAACTGCTAGGTTGGCAGGAGCTTGGACAAGCGATGGGAGCTCACTCCGTCGCGTGGATTCAATCTTACAACTGCAGGTCTTCTGACCTTGCAGCACAGAGGCTTCTGCGGTTTAACCCGCAGCGCCACCACGTCCCTATACTAAAATAAGAAGATAACAAAGAAACAAACAAAAAAACCCAGGTTTTACCAGAATTGCTATAGTTACTAATCTCTCCATTCCCTAGTTGGACCTTCACATTCTTCTTTTATCTGTGCTTTCCAATCCATATTTCGAGTACAGCTGTAAAATCGTCCCCAGTTTTTGAGTCCTTTTTGAGATGACCTTTCATTTAGTGGTTCTGTTAGTACGTCCATCTCCGCCACTTCCAGTATCTTTTCTGTCAGCTGTTCTAGGGATGGTATTCCTGCTTTCTTCCAATATTTCCCATATAGTATTCCTAGCTGCAATAATTGCATATATTATCAAATATTTTATTTCTTTATCTACAATCTCAGGCATAATATTCAATAGAAACAATTCCTGTTTAAATGGTATGGCACAAGATACAATTTTTTTCAACATTTCATGTACTAATCTAGTATTTTTTGCTTCCCTACATGTCCACCAAACACGATAGAAAGTACTCTCCTGTATTTTAACATTTCCAACACTTGTTAGAAACATTTTCATACATTTTAGAAAGTTTTGCTGAGTCATATGCCATCTATAAAACATCTTATATATTTTTATTTGAAATTTACTGATTTTGTAAGTTTAATATTATTTTGCCAAATTTGTGTCCAATGTTCTAAATCAATATTATGACCAATATTTTGTGCCCATTTTATCATAGTCTTTCACCACTTCAGCTTCCATTTTCATATTTAAGACATATTCATACATTCTTTTAATTATTTTATCACTTGTCCCTAGCAGTAGTTTATCAAATGTCATTTGTTCTTCATAAAAGCCCATTGTTTTATCTTTTACACACCTCGAGTCTAATTGTAATCTCATCCACCAATCTAGAAAGACTTTCTGCTCCTCTAGTTCCTCTCTAGTCTTTAATACCCCATCTTTCTTAAGCAAGTCTCTATACCTAAAAAGTTTTGTTGGGTCCACTAAGGTTCGCTGTATAAATGCTTCTAATGGCAACATCCGCCCTGGAATTTTATGGTACATTTGCTTTTGTATCTTATTCCAAATCCATAACAAAGACTTTCTTATCATATGATTATTAAAGACTTTAGCTTTTTGATACCATACAAAAGCATGCCACCCCAGGCTAAGATCATGTCCTTCCAGTTAAGCAATCTCTCATTGTCCATCCATTCCTTGGTCCAGGCCCTATAGTAAATATTCCAATCCGGGAGACCAGAACCCACCCATTGTTTAGAGTCTTGTAGTGCTTTCACTTTAATCCTCAGTTTTTTTCCTTGTCAAACAAATTTCATTATTTTTTTTGTTAAAGTCCTGAAGAAATGTTTGCTTTAGTATCACTGGTATTGTCTGGAAAAGAAAGATCAGTTTAGGTAGCAAATTCATTTTGATTACTGCTATTCTTCCCATCAATGAAAGTTGTAGCTTAGCCCACTTTTCCAAATCTTTCTGTATCTCCTTGAAAGTTTCATGTAGTTGTCTCTTATTAATGTGCTTGTCTTATTTGTCATTTGGATTCACAAATATTTAACTCTTTTTTCCTCTTGGAAACCTGTTATGTCTGTCGATTTATGAATCTCCTTAGTTCAAATAATTTTGCCTAGAATTTTGTTTTCTGGTGATTAGCTTTCATTCCTGCCATATCCCCAATAGATTTACTGGGTTCTTCCAAAATAAAAACTAAATCATCAGCAAATGCCTATAAGTTATATTCTTCTCCCCTTATTTTCAGCCCTCTTATGCTTTTATTAGTCCTAATTTGCTCATTGATGACTTCCAATAAGAGTATAAATAATAATGGAGATAATGGACAGCCCTGTCTTGTCCCTTTCTGTATTTGAATGTCTTGTAAAATCTCCATTAATTTTTATTTTAGCTTTTTGTTTGGTATAGATGGTCTTCATTGACGTGATAAATCTTTCCCCCGTATCCAAGGCCAAGCAATAGTTGATGACATCATAAGAGAATAATATGGATATCATACAGCCTGCAGCCACAACTGTGTTATTTCCTTTTCTGTATCATCCCTTTTTATTATATCTCTGGTTAAGCGCTGAGTGAATTGAGGCTAAAATGGAATGGTAATAAAAATGTTTGAGAATGATTTCTTGTATAGCTTAGTGAAACCAGTGATTTGATTTTGAACCCACTGAAGTAAACAGAATTCTTACCACTTTTCTCAGTGGGCTTTCAAAAGATGATGAGTGTGATCCTGTCTCTATTCATTGCATTTAGCTCCCACTGAAAGCAATGGAACTTCTTAATCAGTCACTACTTCAGTCCCATTCACTTCAGTGGGAACTGTATGCAACTAACCATTGGGGTGGATGGAGTGTTTTGCTCTAAGAAAGGAAGACACTCCTGTTCCCAACAGCAAATCCTGATCAATCCTATTGCTTGAAAAAAAGAAAGAAGCTGCATGTATTTGGTTAAAGTTACCAACTGTCCACTTGCTCAATAGTGCAACAAGTTGTTTAACTGCCCTATCACAGTTGTTCACACAACTGAGTATAAATAGAAACTGTAGGAAACATATAGTCTCCACATGACTATTCAGAGTTTAAGACTGAGCTTCCTGGAGCAGTGGCTACAGGTACCACGACCTCCACAAAGCCACTTTTAGGTGGTTGCTAGACTTTTTTTTGCCCTCTGCACATACGGGGATTGCTTTTGTCATTCACTTGCATTGCTGGGGGAGGTGTCCTTCTGAAAAAATGGTGGAATAAACTTCTTAATCACTCAGTATGATCTTTGGCAGCAATCTTTGCATCCCTGTTAAAGTGAACATAGTATTTTCTCCAGTCACCTGCAGGAAGTGATGTCTGCATTGTCCAAAAAAAAAAAAAGGCTGGGTGAGGTAGTAGAAGGTCCCGTGCCATGGGGCAACAGTATTCTTGGGAGAGATAGGACTCTTCCTCTTGCTCCATTCCTTCTTTTGGTTGGTCAGCTTCTTCCTCCTCATTCCATTCACTTCCATGGAGAGAGTGAGAAATAGGAATAAAAGGGAGGAACAGAGCGGGAGAGAAATAAGGAGCATATGAGCACCTTCTTCCAGTTCTACATGGACAGAGTAAGCGAGTGCTTCCAACATCTGTGCACACCTGCACTGCAGCCAATTTTTAAATTAATAATACAAATTACTGTAATAGTTATGGGAAGCAAAGGGGTACGTTCCATTTATCACTTTGTTATGCCAGTATATAACAGATACTCCCCATTGCTCAGAAAATTTCTCAGTATGTTAGGAGCCAATTCAGAATCAAAATGCCAAATGCACACACAGGGCCTCTGTTGGTGTGTGGAGGACTCCTGTAAGGGTGCACTTTGTCTTGCAGCCCCTTCGGATTGGATCCAGACTCAGTCATAAGTAAATCAGACTTCCTGAAATGGATCAGATTTAGGTTACTCGTGACTGAACTCTCCTTCATTTCAATGGGTCTTCTCTAAATAAAGTAAATCTGGATCCAACCCATCGTTCTTATGATTTGTTTTGGAAGAGTATGTGCTAGGGTCCCTTCTCATGGAGCACTACAGATTAGGGGATCAAAACAGCTGGAGTACCCTGTTTCCCCGAAAATAAGACCTAACCTGAAAATAAGACCTAGTTTGATTTTTCAGGATGCTCGTAATATAAGCCCTACCCAAAAAATAAGCCCCAGTTAAGTGAAACCCCACCCTCCAGCATTGTGCAGTAACCAGAAGATGACATGACTGTAAAATAAAACATCCCCTGAAAATAAGCCCTAATGCGTTTTTTGGAGCAAAAATTAATAGAAGACCCTGTCTTATTTTCGGGGAAACACGGTATGTATTATGAAAAGAAGGACACCATGATTACTATTGGATCACTGGCAGGAATCTTATTCATTTGCATAATTTCTTATAGCCAATTGTGGATAACTAATGAAGTGCTAGATTGTATCTCAGTGGAACAGCTGCGCACATGACCCACTTTGTGAGATGTGGTTTGATACATTATCAATATCTTAAATTAGCTGCAGCAAGTTATGCAAAAATCTATAGAAACACTGATAGGATTCTAGGCATTGTTTAATCTAAAATAGCATGATCTTGAGTTACTAGGTAATATTTCTTTTTTTGGAAAACTCACAAGCACAGTTGTTCTTCACCAGAGTTGTAGGAAGAGCTGCCACTATGGAATGCTGTTTCTTTAGTATGCCCATTTGATACTTTTCCCTTTCTTTGTCTCCAAAGGAACTTTTGGCCAAGACGAGCCTTGGGAAATTTTTACCCCATCATCCTGGAAGCATCCCAGAGTTCCATATGAAATTCTGATAGATCCACAAAGTATGCCCAGCCACCTTGTGCTAGAAGATCAGTCTCCTGGTGTGCAAATCACAGGCCAAGATAGGACGACTCAAGATGTTTCTACCCACAAGGTCTGTGTATCAACAGAAAACATTGCCAAGTTGTGATACAGTGCTGTTAGTGGGATGAACATGGCTAGAGACTGTTAAGGATGATGGGAGTTGTAATCCAACAGCATATGCCAGGTCACATATTCTGTACCTCTGAATCCACCACCTTTTATGGATACTTTGACAGGGCCAACAAAATGGCACACCTGCAATGGGGTTGGTGATCTTAGAGAGGTCATGGAACAATTTTCCATTTTGGTTGACAGCTCAAGAGCCCCACCGCCCCTGAACTGATGGGGAGAAAAGGCTGCTGGAAATTAGTGATGCAGTCTGCCACTGAAGATCAACACCATGGCTTTCTAGCTGTTTCCCCAGCTTCACTGCTGTTGCTTAATGTTTATTCCAACATATTTAACTTACTTATTAATTTAACTTCACAGCTTTCTTTTTGTTTAAGAGTGCTTTTCTATACCTTAATTGGTTTAATTGTGTAAAGATGTCTTCCAACAGAGTGTTTATGTCTCAGCTTCCTTCCACATTAATTGGAGAGTACAGTATTTGCTATTTCCCATTACATGTCTCAATGGGTAGGGACTGTTTAGGCACAGGAGAATCACAGCTCAGTGGCTTTTAAAAAAAGAACTATTTCTAGGGGACCCCAGTCTATAACAATCAAAGACATAATTTAGGACTGCAATTTTAGACTGGATTGCATTTCTTGAATGTAGTTCAAGGGCACACCTTGAGGTATACATTTTTCTAACTGCCAAGATGAGGGAGATTGCTAGGAGTGCCGTTTTATAATTTTCAAAAGTAATTTATTCCTATTAACTTATTACAGTGTTTTTAAAGTGACTGATTGTCATTATGTGGCACAATGCTGAGCAAGTACCCTGTGGCATTCATTACTTGCGGCACTGCCTGTTGCTTTAAGCACTATGGGGCAGTATATAAGCAGCACAATTTGCTTTGCTTTCTGTTGCCTTTTGATCAGGGGAGCTCTTAAGACATAACAGATTAACAACTCCTGACAAACTGACTCTAAAAACGTTAAGATACCTTTAAAAAGTAACTTGTGGAAGTACTTTCACCAAAGAGTAACTTTGTTCTTTGTGATTGTATTACTTTTGAAATATAACTTTATCACACACTCATTATCTAAAAAAATAACCACTACCATGTTTCCCCGAAAATAAGACAGGGTCTTCTATTAATTTTTGCTCCAAAAAACACATTAGGGCTTATTTTCAGGGGATGTTTTAGTTTAGTCATGTCATCTTCTTCTGGTTGCTGCACAATGCTGCACAATGGTGGAGGGCGGGGTTTAACTTAACTGGGGCTTATTTTTGGGGTAGGGGTTATATTAGGAGCATCCTGAAAAATCAAACTAGGGCTTATTTTCAGGTTAGGTCTTATTTTCGGGGAAACAGGGTATATTACTTGTAATTCATTACTGTACTTCTAAGCTCTGACCTTTCTCAGACAAAGCAGACTAGGCTTCAACCATCCTTGTTTGAATAACTCTAAAACTGTGTTTATTGCAATGTGCTCCACATAAGACTACATTTCTGCTTTGCTGATGAGGGTGGATGCATTTTAGTCTTGTGTCTCAGGTCTGATGATTCTGCCTTACTTGGGAGTCTCGCGTCCTTGACACTCTCAAACCCCCTCACCACCTTGCGGTGTGCATTTGAGACACTCCTGAGGCATAGAATGCAACTAGTTACTATTTGTTCATATAGTAATCTTCCACCGTGGATGTGTTTTTCAGTGTAATAGCTCCCCCCCACTTCCATGGTGGAAGCTCTAAGCTCAGCAGCATGGGCTGCTTTTACTGCTCTAGCGATGATAAGCAAGTTATGAATGTATGTAATGCAGCAACTGCCATTCTGCTTTTATCAGGAAGCAAGACGTACATCTCAGTCCTCCCAAGTCACAGTTACTGATGAGGACATAAAAGAAGAACTCAAGAAGCAGTTTTACGCACAAGTTTCAAGCAGAAGGTGAGTGGAAACCCAAGCCAAAACCTAATTTTACACAGTGCCATAATACTGACTGGTCTTAGCTGCTATTTCCTTTTTCTAGGCTGAAGTACGAGCGATCCACACTTTTGAATAGGCAGGTTCAACACAGGGGAGCAAACACGTACCATGCAATCAACTATTATGAAATTCACCATTTCCCAGGAAACTGTGAGAAGCCTGACTTGTCCGTCCTTGGCACAGATATTTTCAGTGCTAGTTATCAAGGAGTAGCTGAGCCATAAGATACATAGCTAGCACAGTGTTTGCCTCATCCCTGGAAGAAGGTCAGTGGAAGCCCTTGTTCAATTCTTCCCATTGTTTCTTTCTCCCTGTCTGAAACCATGTTCAACAAATGTAACTTTGAAATAATGTGCTTGGCAGCTCTTTAAGAGAATGATGCTGTTGTTTCACACCTCACAAAACAGATCAATACATTCATACTGGATGCAAGTAGCAGTGCTGTTACCAATTATAGGTTGGTTTGGGCAGAGAGGTGGGACCAAAGCAACTCTCAGCATCGCTCAGAGTTAAACTGGCAAAGCGTTTTGTTCTGAAATGAAAGGCACAGCAGCCAAGTGGTATCTGGGGTATTATTATTGTTATTATTGTTTCAACGTGTATCACCCTAAAGCACTCTCTGGGCAGTTTACAACATAGTTATGCAAAGAATACTTCCTGCGCCCCCCCCCCCCCCCCCAAGAGCTGGGTACTTATTTACTGACCTTGGAAGGGTAGAAAGCTGAGTCAACCTTGAACCAGCTACCTGAACCCATTGGGATTGAATTTAGGTTGGGAGCAGAGGC
Source organism: Intellagama lesueurii (assembly GCA_037013535.1). NCBI lineage: Eukaryota > Metazoa > Chordata > Lepidosauria > Squamata > Agamidae > Intellagama > Intellagama lesueurii. The sequence continues at coordinate 27,616,498 of JBAJHW010000003.1, forward strand.
TTGACTGCAGTACAGTACTGCAGTTTAACCAATGTGCCACAGGTTCCCCTTCCTTACTACAATTTTACCATGCTAAGGAAAGATTGTAAAGCAATTCCCCACAATTGAATCTGTCCCAGAATCATTGCCCATCTCTGAGAGCCCTGCACCAAAATCCTGACATCAGATGCCCAGTGGCTATAGAAAGGTCATTCTTATTGTGTAATGTGAAGAACAGAACTGTGTTCACTTGCTTTTGGGCAGGCCCGCAGAACTGATATCACTCGATTTTTTTAATGTGTGTGTTTTAAACCACCACCTCTTTATGTTTTTGATTAATCTTCAGCAAGATGCAATTTTTTGGGGTGGTGTTTTTTTTTTTTTAACTATTACAATCCTATTCACTATTTTTGGTTGCCTTGATTTTTTGTTGAAAGGTGGGAAACAATGGGCAATAACTAAAAATACTGATTTTGTAAATAGTTTTTTTGGCAGGCAAGGTATTATAGATCTGTGTACAAATTCAGTAGGAGCTTCCTGTTTGAGGTAAAAAAAAATTTCCTTTGAAGAGACAGCTTTACCAGCAGCAGTATGACACTGCTGACATGGCTGGAACAAGAGCCATAATACAGTGGTGCCTCGCTAAACGATTGCCTCGCAGGACGAGGAAATCGCTAGACGATGCCTTTTTGCGATCGCTACTGCGCTTCGCAAAACGATGTTTCCCTATGGCGATTTTCGCTAGACGATGAGGTTTCCCCATAGGAGTGCGCCGACTAGTGGTGAAAAGCTGTCAGTGCAGCTGTCAGTGCATTCCTATGGGGACCCGCACTCGCTAGACGAGGTTTCCCTATGGGAAATTTTCGCTAGACGACTGCATTTTCCCTTGGAACGCATTGAAGCGATTTCAATGCATTCCAATGGGAAAACGTGCTTCGCTAGACGATGTTTTCGCTAGACAGCGATCCTCGTGGAACGGATTAACATCGTCTAGCGAGGCACCACTGTAGTGGTTACAAATACTGAGATTGGAACATCACTTCCAAAATATTTCAAATAAAGCCTTATGTATATTATATATCGTCCTTATTTCCTACCTTAAGTCTGCCCGTGATCTTCCTCCCACCAGCATCAACTGCTTTTTTCTGCTCTCCTCCCTTTTTTCCCTTCCTACACAGAACCAACTTTCCCCCTTTAAGTATCTGTTAAGATCCGTAAGAACTATTATATTCGCTTAGTCCAAATCTGTGAGACTTAAGTACGTTTGCTTACATTACCCCCCCAACCCCCCACTGTTGAAGGCTGGAGGACATGAAGCTCATTGGAAGCAGCTTTAATTGTATGGCACAGTAATATATGCTTCACAGGCTGGATTGTCATTTTTATGCAGCTATGTGCCTGTGCTCTAAACTGCTGACAAAAATACAGCCACCAACTGACACAGCGAGCACATTCCTGCTTAGAGATTTAGCACTCAAGCTGCACTGTATTGGATCCTAAATTGGTCGCACACAGGTTTCCACAGAAACAAATGGGACAAATTAAGCATTCAGACTTGACTTGGACCCCTTAGGAACCAAATGTAACTAACTTAACCCGGGTAGAGAATATTGGGCCTCACAAATGCTTCGGGCTTCAGTTGCCAGAGGCCATGGTTAACTATCAGGGAATAAAAGAGACATCATCCAGAACAGCTGGAGAGCTAACATTTCCTACCCCTGTAAATTAATCTTTTTACACTCATGATTTTTACTTGAAAAGATGCACAACCAAGCACTTTTCTCCCACTGAAACCAACAGAGTGTAAAAGTTCTCACTAGGGGCTATGTCCTTGGTCTAATGGAATAAACTTTGGAGGTGGGCTCTGAACTGTTGGCTTCTGAAATCAAGACAAACAGCTGCATTAGAAAATAAGCACTACAGATGCACAAAGCAAATATTTTAAGAACTATAACCATTTCAATGAACTTTATTAAAGCTCACTAAAGGCATCACAGGAACTTACAACAGGATCAGTGCTATTACCTCCATTTGGCTTTCCACACATGAGAATGTGTACGTTGAGCAAGAGACTAAACTTAAGCAATTCTGCATGCTGCTTCACATATTTCTTCTCAGCTTTTCTTCTAGCAAACATTTTGGACAATAATACAAAGAACTTTTTTTAAAGTTTGGTTTTCATGTAGGCTTTTGATGGAAATGGGAAAAAAAAGTCCAAGAATGAAGAAAGAAAAACTACCTTGGCATTTACAAAAGTTTTAGGTGCAACCCTTTTGAAAGAGCAGTACTTTTTGTAACAATTCCTTGGTATTACAGCATTAATTGCTATGAAAGATTGTATTCCCACACAGAAGATTTTAGTAAGTGTTCACAATTCCACAGGAATCTGAAAAGTTACCAAGGCAATTTTCCTTTTCGGATTATCATGATCTCCACTTTGACTTTCTCAATACGTTCATTCCCCACATAATACAACAAAACTCCAAAATATAAATAGTTCCCCCAAACATTACATTTTCCCCCTTATCACATAATACAGCTGATGTCTTTTTCCACAATGTAATTGATCACTGAAGTGTGGCAGTCTAGTCCAAGTCCATGTTAACCGAGCTCTCGTTCATGTGACATTCGCCATTTTGCTGCGGTGTCTCAATATTCTTAATTTCTTCTTCTAAATCTTCATTTTTATGAACAGGAGGTGTCTCCATGGGCTCTTCCCTTTTAGGAGAGTCCACTTTGGGCTTTGGTTGGGTTACAATTGGCTCACACAAACTGTACAGCTCCTATAACAGGAAGGAAAAAGCACACCCTTAAATACATGTACAGGCGTACCTTGGTTTATGAAATTAATGCGCCCTCTGGGACGTTACGTAATGCGGAAATTTCGTAAACCGATACACGGATTGCGCTAGGAATGGGTGCGGCGCTAGAAACGTCCAGGCGCAATGCGTCCTGGGGACACCCTTTTGTACAGCAGAAAAAATAAAAGAAAAAGAACGTAAACCGAGGCATTATTTTCTATGGATTTCGGTTCGTAAACCGAAAAGTATGTAAACCAAGGCTTTCGTAAACCGAGGTACCGCTGTATGGGATTTACAACCAATGACAGCTGTGTTTCTCAGCTATTTTCAAAGTAATATCCCAATTAATCAACAGCAGAAGTGTTCCTGTTGACCAAAGCAGCAATCCTTTCTCCAAGGATATCAAGCAAATACGAAATGGACAAAACAGGTCATTGCACTCAATCTCTGCCCACTCCTGAAGCAGCACAGCAATAAATCACAGACTGAGTGGGAGCTACTTAAACACCACCATCTAATCCTATATAGTTTTCCCCACTTTGTCTTCAAAACTGATGTAAGCAGCATCTTCTGGCTCTTACATTAAATCACACATAGGCTACTGTGGCCCTGCAGATGTTTTGGACTACAACTCCCATCAACCCTAGGAAGCCAATGGTGGGAGATTATGGGAGTGGCAATTCAAAATATTTTGAAGGACAGAAACCCACCCCTGCATTAGACAGAGCAAAGCAATCATGTCAAACAACAGATTCGGAGGGGAAGGCTTAACAGACAGAGCTGTGTGTGCCATGTGGCCTGGCCTGCAGTGTGGTGAAGGATACTGCCCTGCTTCCAATGCTGAAGCAAGGTTCAATTTCAAGACAAGTTCAATCTGTACATGGAATAGGGAGGGGTGCTATTTTGTCCTTTGCCTCAGGCAGCAAAATACCTTTGGTCAGCCTTGCTTCTGACTAGCAAGATGAACCATAAAAACAAACACTTGAGCTGTTGGGAGTTTAGCTTTTTCTTCAGCAATTGAATTGGCACCATAATTAACACTTACCCTCAGCTTTCCTCTGATTTCGTTTACACGGACAATGGGGTCCTTATCTAGACTCTGTTTTGCTTGTGTGTTGATTGTGTTTTTTAACCACTCCATTGTTTCATGGACACACTTCTCTACTTTACTCATTTCAGCTTCATCAATATGGATGTACTTCTCATCCTAAAACAGGAAAGAATGGAATACATGAGTGATTTATTGTAAATCACAGGCTCCTAAAGCATCAAAGTACCAGTTAGCTTTACAATTTTGACACTAAGAGCCACTTGGTGGGCTCGCTTAAGTCCTGAAGATCAATCAAAGACTTTTGCTAATTGTAGAACAAGACGTCCAAGTGACGTATTTCCTGAGTTCCAGGTCACATGCAAAAGGGGGAATTTCTACTCTATTTTCACAGGGAGAATGCACACATTCTCCAGATGCCAGGCTAAATATTTGTTCCTGCTGTTTTTATAGGCTAATATCTGAAATTATTTGTTACAAGACTATTCTTGTAAAGTCTGTTACATCTCACCTCATCCCATCATTCCTGTATATCATGTATAAGAGAGGAACTTGGGCGATGCTTGTAATTGATCATGCTTTAAATACAATCCATTACTATTATTAAGTATGTGAGAAAGCTAAAAAAGCATAGATGACCTTTGCACTTGGCTACAAACCATATAAGGGATAATGTAAATGTTATTGAAATCTTGCCATCTTTGGGAAAATTATGTTATGTTATGTGTATGTTTCTGTTTATTGTTTTTAGTGCGTGTTGTAAGCTGCCTAGAGTGGTAACAATTGACCAGATAGGCGGGGTATAAATGAAATAAATAAATAAATAAATAAATAAATAAATAAATAAATGACCAGTCAATATGAGTTTGTTTTTAGGCTATAGTGGGCCTGTGGAATCAGCAAGATGCCAAACTTTAGATTAGAAACAGGATGTATGATATTCATGTACAGCTGCATCTGATGGCACACAAAATCAGCATCAATTATTTCCCATTTATGACTTTTAAGAGAAAAGAAATTTGTCTGCAAGAATACCTTTTAGAGTCATTATTTTGCAAATCCGAATGGGCCTTTACTGCATTAAGATCACAACTTTATGAAGGGATATACAAGGTAGTGTCTTATAAGGAAATATAACATTTTTTAAAAATCTGGTTCGGTTAAGAGTATAGAAGCTTATCAACAATCCAATAACAATCTAACTAACATACCCAACAGAATCTGTTTCAGATTAATTATTCCCCACCATGCTACCAGTTTTGGGTTAGGTAAGGAGTTGATAGAATAATCTCTTCACATAAACCTCTTTTACAGTTTTGTAATGCAGTGCAAGAGCTGAGAGGGGAGCTTCTAGGTTAAATCCACTGCGAGTTAGATTGCATACCTTGTTCCTGTACTCTTCGGTAATCCTGGCATAGTTCTGAGCCTTGTGTCTCAGTTCATCCAGCAGCTTTGGCCGTTCTTCTGCTTCTTGGTATCGGATTTCAATGGGAGTCCCAAATTTCTAAAGGCATTAGAATAACGAATTATACATTTAGAGTGCACAGGTGTACAAGTCTACTCAAAAGTAAGATGCAAGACTTCTACAGGGTTTATTGTTACATGCAGCTGGAACATAACTGAAGTCTTACTTCCCTTTAATTTCTCAACAATAAAATCGCTTTACCTTTAGTTCAGCCAGTTTGTCTATATAGACTTGTTTCGGTTGGTCCTCTCCTTCCTCATACAACCAGTCTTCTACCTCTGACAGTAGTGTGGAGAAACTCTGATGATCCTAAGTTTAAAAATTATACATAGCAAGTATATCCATGTTTTCAACTTTTCATAAAACAATAATTTATTGTTCAGAAAAAGAGTGGATGAATGGGGAAAACAATAATTACATTAAATGAAAAGAACAGAGACCAACAATGTCCAAGGCTGGACTACACATTTATTGGATCACTAAAAAGTAAGATGAATCTTTGCATTCTCCAGAACTCCTTCTATTGAGTTAAAGGTGGTTAAAGCAAATACTGTAGTTCAAACATTGAGCCAGATGTGATTCTGTAATCTCTACAACTTTGGGTGAATGCCATGATCTTAGGTGTCTTCAAAGAGGATTACACAAGTTTGTGGAGTACAAGGCTATCAATTACTACTAATTAGGATGGCCGCACAGCTTTGTCTAGGAACAGAAGCTGCATGCCACTGCGTACGTCTTTCAAGGGAACAACAACAAAGCCTATTCAGGCATTCAGCAAAGGGTTAATTGGGAAGTTTGAGCAGATATGACAACATTGTGTCCCCACGCCCTGGCTATTACTTTCTCCATAGAAAGAGGAAGCCCTGAAAGAGGAAACTTTCTGTTAGATGGGAACTCTCCCTACAAAACTGAGGATCCTGGAAAAACCCTGGTTCTTGAGCCTCTCCACGCGATCAAAAACAATCCCTAATGGCCAAGAGAGCCACCATGTGTAGCAAACTGTCTCCTCTTCCAGCTGTCCTTCCTGCCATGGATGCAGGTCATGAACTATATACCTTTTTGTGCATTAAAATAATTGTTTTTCAAGCTGAACACCTGAGTAGAGCTTAGGAACAGGCTACCATCTCTGGCCAGAATCCTGTTTGCTGCTTCCATTGTGTAAATGGCTGAAAAGGTTCTGAACTTGAGCAAGGAGGTACCCAGTACAACTCCTTGTACAACTGCATCTGATGAACTGGATTTTGAGCAACAGAAGCTCACATTCCAACAAATCTATTATCTTTAAGGGGCCACCACATTTTCTTCCCTTTAATTTTGCCAGTTTGTACAAGGCCAGAAACTACTTGCACAATGAACTACTGCATAGGCAGATAATACCAACTCCTCGTTGTGCACAGCTTCTCTGAAACATCTGATGTTTCAGGAAGTTTTCAAGCCACCTTTTTTTTAAAAAAAGTATATATTTAATAAATAGCTATTTAACTTATGAATTACAGACCACCCTAGAAATGTTTATGTATCTTCCTTTCAGCAGCAACTTTTTGAATAAATGAAATAAATACCTGTTCAGAGACGAATTTCTCATAGGATCCAGAAAGCTTGTCTCTAAAGTAATAAACATATTCCTCAACAGCATTCTTTGCATCATTTCTCTCCTTCTCCAGTTTGTCTTGCATAATCATCTTACCCTGTACCAAAATCAAGCAATTTACAACAGAATGAGTCTCAGTACTGAGTTGTATGTGAAAAGCAAGCCCCCTACCGCAACACTTCGCTTACAATACACCTTATAGTTTAGTGAAAGGCAGTGCTCTCTGGCATTTCCAATTTCTGTTTAAGAGTTGCCAAATTATTAATGATTAAAACTAATTTTCAAGCAAGACAATATAATACAAAGTAAACATTTATATTAGCTGCATGAGCATTTGATCTCATTCACACAAACACTAACAGCACTGCATTAACCCGTATTTGTGAATAAGCCACTCAAGAACACACAGAAGGGGTAGAACTTTCTATTATGAGTCAAGCTCATACACTCAAGCTGCTAGGCACAAGGAACCAAATGATACACATGTGTTAATTGTAGAGTATGTAGTTCAACATTTCTGTAGGTCTTGAGGACTGCAACCTAAGCCCAGTTAATACTGAAACCATCTGGACTTATATCTGAATTAGAGATGGGCAAAACTCAAGTCGTCATGCTTCATTTGAAGCATGCCGCTTACCACCACAGGTGCTGTGTGGAACCGTCCCCCTCCCCCCTGGTTGGCTGGCCGGCTGGCCCACTCACAATGCATCGTGCACTGCCAGGGTCCTCCTTCTCTGACGGCACTCCAGTTTGGCGAGGAGCTCAGCCTGCCCTTCCCCGCCCTCTCTGGCAGCTGACCACTCCATAGCTGCACAGGGGGAATCCCTGTCCCACCTCCTCATTGGAGTGGTCTGCTGCCGGAGGGGGCGGGGAAGGGCAAGCTGAACTCCTGGCCAGACTGGAGTGCCACCAGAAAAGGAGGACTCCAGCAGCACATGATGCCTTGTGAGTGGGCCAGCCACCTGGGGGTGGTGGTTGGGGGATGGCACCGCATGGCATGCTTCATACGAAGCACAACAACGTGAATTGTGATCTCTAGTTTAAATAACAGAGGCAGAAACTAGAGTATTCAATAAATGTAATTTCCTTATTCTTTTTTAAAAAACAACAACAATGCATGTTGTGACAGTTCTTGGTGGGACTCAGGCAGGTCTATTGTATTGCATGATGAAGTCCTAGCAAGGCAATGACCCCAAGAGCCAAAGACTCATCTCAATCACAAGATGTCCAATATTCAGATGCAGATGTCAACGGTGATTCAACACACCTCTGTTTCGATGTACATATTGAGCAGGTCTTTTCCAAGCTGCCAGACCAAGTTAGCTTCAATAGGCAACTCAACATTCTTCACTTTCATCTTTGGTTTCTTAGCTTCCGGGGGCTGATCACTTTTCTTTTCATTTCCCTGGGGGCAAAGAAAAGAAGGTGTCATCAAATCAGTAATAAGACAGCCATTCCGCAGAGAGCTTTTGCACAGTGCTTTGCAACATGCACAATCTAAAGCATTTCAAACAGACTCAAATCATTTTTAAACAATCTGGCCAACTTACATTGCTAAAGCATTTATCTGCTTATTCTTTCAAAAGGAAATTATTATATACAGTTAAAACCAAACTTTTTTTCCAAGTAAACACATTGAAACAGTCACTCACTTTTTCAGCTTCTGGGGTTTTGTTTTCTTCAGGGGGAGCCTCAGGAGAAGGGGGAGACTGTAATGTCTGCTGGCCATCTGTTTGTACCTGGGGTTGAGCTCCAGCCTCATTGTTCACTTGCTGGATGTTCTTCTGCAATAGGAGCCCAGGCACAAAAGATGTGAATAGTACATGCGCATGTAATGAGAAACCATTCAAGAGTGACACTGTATTTGTGTGTGATATGCCTTAACTACAAAAGTTATCTTGCGGATCTTTCCTACATCAAGAGAGAGTTTCTGAACCTGCTGGAGGAGAGCAGGGCATGGCCACGCTCCTGATTGTCACTTAGTTCCCGGCCGATGTACCAGGTGGAGCTTCTTTTCTGCCCTGTAATTCAGACAGGAACCAGCTGCTTCACTCCTTCCTTCTCTTCCTTCCCCACATGGAGAAGAGAGCAGAACAACAAAGCGAACTGAGCAAGTAGCCCACAGCCGCTGGCCAACCCCTGATCTGGAGACTTACTCAGGGTCTGCAAATTCTGGCTGAGAAGCAGCGGGTTACATTCCTCCTCTCTTTTCACTGTGTGGGAAAAGAAAAAAAAGGAATGAAGAGCTTTCAGCCAAGACTTCCAGGATCGGGTGAGTCTCTGGAAAGCAGGACTCAACAAGCAACACCCAGAAAATACCAGCTGAGAGTGACAAGGGAATCCCTGCTTTCTCCTCTTACTGCTCAGTGACAACAGAGTGGCTCTTTCCCGACCAGGAGACACTCAGCCCTTCCACAGGCCAATGCAATGTCCCCCTCCACAGGCAGGCACACACAAACACACACACCACCCATACTGGTATGAGACTAACCATTCTGCTGACCAAATGATACCACATATCATTATCTCTAACTCCTCCTTTGAAGCTGCAGAATTACCTCTCTTCCAGAAGAAAATGTCTTGCTTCTCACACCTCACCTATCTCATATTCCCCCAGCACCACACACCAAGTAGTTCTGAGGTCTTACAAACACACAGACTCAGGAATTTGACTCAGGCCAGCAGACACAACCTGAGGCTTGCATTGAGACTAAGTTCATCTGCTAGGCCTGGCAGTGGATCTCATGTCACCTGATACCTGGCCCTTTTGATTTGCAATGCAATGAATGTATTCTATAACTTGAACTCAAGTTCCTTCCTACTGGTGGCGAAAAGGGGGCAGGAGGACACCACATAGAATCAAATTCTGCTTTCAGTGGATTCGTCTAATGCCATGCACCAGAATGTACTAAAATTAAAACAGTCTGAAAAGATAGCAAGTAAATAGTCTGCCCCACCCACCTACCCCACAACACAACTTTCTCCTTTTCCTGAAACACTGAATAATCTTTTAGAAGACACTCTAAGTATTCAAAAAAAAACTTACATCAAAGCTGTCAGAGCTTGTTTGGTTCTGGGGATCTAGTTCAGCCTCAACACTGGGACTGTCATTCTCTTCTGCTTTCATCTGCTCCACCTTAGATGCAGTAGAAACACTAAAAATGCCATGAGTGTTGACACGAACTTTGACCTTAATTTTAGTTTTTTCTCCATCAGTCAGAGTTGCAATATTCTGGATAACATATCTGCCTAAAAATTAAAAAAAGAGTAAAACAACCCAAAAGTAAGCAGTGAAATCTTAGATTACTCTCTGAATCAATGCAAGTTTTCAAATGTTGTTTGAAGACGTTAAACTAATACTGTGTGATACACAACAGCAGGGGGAAGAAAGACAATCCACAATTATATTTTTAATTTGTTACTGTGAACATGCCATGTTTGTACTTCTGTATGCCTCTAAATGTAAGAAGATTGTGCAAAACACATCTTTTGGATACACAAAGGGCTATGTTCAATCATAATGTATGACTTAAATCCAGTACCACAGTTTCTCTCTCCTTTTTCTGACAGCCGAGAGCTTCCTGAAAACAGACCCTGAACATTTTCCAGGGAGAGGGGGCAATAAGAAGAGGAGATGGTCTATATCCCAATACTACCACATTCTACAGTCCTGCTGGTGGGGGTTCACTCTGAATGCCTACCCTGCGTTTTGAGAGTCACGAAAAGTGAAAGCTTACACAGAAACAGTGAAAAAGAGAGGTTACTTACCTGTAACTTTGGTTCTTCGAGTGGTCCTCTGTGAATTCACACTAATGGGTTAAATCTGCGCATGCGCAGAGGCCTCGGAATATTCTAGAACAAAAGTAACCGTTCAGGACCTCCCCCCAAGCCCTCGTGGTCCGCCCGCCCTGACGGTTACCTCAGTTCCCAAATTCCGCTGCTGCTCCAAGTAGAGACAGACGTGACGGAAAGAGGGGAGGACGGGCGGGAAGTGTGAATTCACAGAGGACCAGTCGAAGAACCAAAGTTACAGGTAAGTAACCTCTCTTTCTTCTTCGTGGCCTCTGTGAATGCACACTAATGGGTGATTAGCAAGCTTACCTTTGAAAGGTGGAGGGACGTCACGGCAGCACAGCAGCAAGAACCGCACGTCCAAATCTAGCATCCTCCTTTGCACGAACGTCCAGCCGGTAATGGGACGCAAATGTGGAAGGCGTGGACCAAGTCGCAGCCTTGCAGACGTCCTGAAGTGGTACACCTCGCAGAAATGCAGTAGAGGTGGCAACAGCCCTCGTTGAATGGGCCTTGACAGCATCCGGAAGAGGCTTCCGTGCTAGTTCATAAGCCAGGCGTATAGTCTGTACAATCCACTTTGAAATGGTTTGGGAAGACACTTGATGACCCTTGTGAGGCAAATGTGTTGAAACAAAGAGTCGTTTGGACTGACGAAACGATGCAGTCCGCTGGACATAGAAGGATAACGCCCTGCGAACATCAAGCAGGTGTAAATTCTTCTCAACAGGAGTAGACGGTTGCGGGGAAAAAGTCGGCAGTATAATGGGTTGGCGCACATGAAAACTGGAGCAAACCTTAGGGAGAAACGAAACATCTGGGTACAACGTCACCTTATCCAAGAAAAACTGAAGGAAAGGTGGGTCCACCCGCAGTGCGGCGAGCTCAGAAGCCCTCCTGGCCGACGTTATTGCCACCAAGAAGAGAACCTTGAAGGTGAGCAAACGCTCTGAGGTCGTGGCGAGTGGTTCAAATGGAGGACGTGTCAAACAATTGAGGACAGTATGTAACGACCATTGGGGAACAGGCATTATTCGAGGAGGGTGTAGGTGGGCCACTCCACGCAAAAACCTCTTTACTGTAGGATGTCTAAAGAGGAGGGCGCCCTCCGAGTCGGGAGGTTGATGGGAAATAATCGCTGAGAGGTAGACTTTCAGGGTAGAGAGTGCCAAATTCTTATCGAAGAGGTAAGACAGAAACTCTAGAACAGCCTCCAAAGAGGTCGGCGAGACAGGTAAGTTTCGTGGAGCAGTATACTTTTGGAAGGCAATCCACTTGTTACTATACAGAGTCTTAGTGGAAGGTTTCCAGCAGTGAGAGATGACAGTGGTCACTGTGGAATGATTCTCCACGCAGTGAGGTGCAGGGAGAGGATATCCGGATGGTACGTGGCTCCATCGTGTTGAGAGAGAAGGCGTGGAAGAGACGGAAGTCTCATGGAGTCCACAGCCATCGTCGTCAGCATCGTGAACCACGGTTGACGGGGCCAGCTGGGTGCCACCAGCACTACATCTGCATTGTCCTGTTGTATTTTGACAATGGTCCGGAGCAGTAGAGGAAAAGGTGGAAACATGTAGAACAGATGATTGTTCCACTGGACCATGAGAGCGTCGCCGTGGGATCCGGCTCCCCGACCTGCTCTGGAGAAGTAAATCGCACACTTGGCGTTGTCCTGAGTGGCGAAAGCATCCACTGTTGGAAATCCCCACTTCCTGCAGATCAGAAGGAACACCTCCTGATCTAGTGTCCACTCGTGCATGGTTGCACTCGTCCTGCTGAGGCGATCCGCCCAGGCATTTTCGTGGGTGGAAATGTAAATCGCCGAAGGGAAAACGTGGTTTTCCAGGCACCACTCCCAAAACTGTACGGTCAGATACAACAGAGGGGGGGAGTGAGTGCCCCCTTGTTTGTTGATGTAAAAGGCAGCTGTGGTGTTGTCCGTGACAATCTGTACTGCCGTGCCTGAGATGATGGGGAGAAAGGATCGGCAGGCTTTGAAGATCGCCAGCAGCTCTAGGTTGTTGATATGTAGCCGTTGTTCTCGTTGAGACCATCGAGCGTGGACTTGAAGGCCGTCGCAATGAGCGCCCCTACCCGTTGGGCTCGCGTCGGTGGTGACCCGTGAAGTCAGTGTGAGTGGGGCGAAAGGGCGACCCATGAAGAGGTTGTAAAGGTTGGTCCACCAGTGGAGTTGTTGCGCGAGTTCAATGGAGACTTGGAGGCGCATCCTGGGAGAATCTACCATGGGATTGAATAGGGAGAGAAACCAGGCCTGAAGCGACCTCATCTTCAGTCTGGCATGCGGTATGACGGACGTGGTGGAGGCCATGAGGCCCAGGAGCCTTTGAGCTTGATGGGCCGTGACAGATCGTAGAGGCGTGAAGTGTTTGATGAGGGCGCCTATCTTGATTGCACGGTCCTGTGGCAGAAAGGCCCTTGCTTTTCTTGTGTCGAGGACTGCGCCTATGTAGTTTGCGACCTGAGACGGGCTCAACATTGACTTCTTGTAGTTCACTTGAAGGCCCAGACTCCTCAGGAGTGACAGAGTAGTGTTGGTGTGCAGTTCTGCCAGATGTTTTGAGGGTGCTACGAGGAGCCAATCGTCGATGTACGGGTACACCGCGATGCCCCTTGTGCGGAGGAACGCCGCTATGGGTGCCATGCATTTTGTGAAGACACGGGGGGCCGTGGACAGTCCGAAAGGTAGGGCCGCAAACTCGAAACAGGCGGAGCCAAGAGAAAAACGTAAGTATTTTCGATGCTCTGGTCTGATGGAAATGTGAAAGTAGGCGTCGCTGAGGTCGACAACGATGAACCAGTCTCCGCGATGAAGCAGTGGAAGGATGCGTTCTAAGGTAGTCATCCGGAAGCGCCGGTAAGTGATGAACAGGTTTAGGTCCCGGAGGTCCAGAATGGGGCGGAAGGAGTCGTCCTTTTTTGGAACCAAAAAGTATCTTGAAAAGAAGCCTGGGTCCCCTGGGTGTGGAGAAACTTGAAAAATGGCCAATTTTTGAAGAAGTAGTTTGATTTCTTTTCTTAGAGCGGCAGAAGGAGGAGTGAAGACGACTCGTGGAGGAGGGAGTTCGAGAAACTCTATCGCGTAGCCCCGGGCGACTATGGTGAGTACCCATTTGTCGGTAGTAATAAGAAGCCAATTTCGAAGAAAAGGTGCTAGACGGGTGGAATAACGTGTGGACAAACCAAAGGTAGGCGAGAGATTGGAGTCAAAAGCCCTGCTTGGCCTTCTGGTCAGGTTTCCTGAAGGGTTGACGAGTGCGACGGCGCTGGTCTTGTTGTCGAGCCGGGTAAGTATATTGTGAGGGATAAAATCTTTGTTTGTTTTGATACTGTTTGTAAGGTTGATAAGATGATTGGTAAGATGGTTGACGTTTCCAAGGGAATCTTTGTTTATAAAATGGCTGTGAAGAGTAAGCGCGTGCTGTCTTTTTTGCCTTCTGCAGGCCCTCCAGAATGTCGTCGGTCTTAGGGTCGAACAGACTGGTGCCGTCAAAAGGCAAGTCCAAAATCCTGGTCTTTGAATCCTCGTTGATGTTGGCAGACCTGAGCCATGCATGGCGGCGAATGGCCACTCCAGTCATCAAGCTACGAGAGGCTGCCTCTATAATGTGTCTGGCCGTCACCCGTTCTTGTCTGGCTAGAGCCATGGCTTCTTGGTGCAGCGATAAACCTCTAGGTTTTAGCTCAGCCAGAGCCGCCTGCAGGGACGGAAGGGCACGGTTCCATAGGTGCTTGTGGTACGCGGCCATCGCGGCCATGTAGTTTGCAGCCCTAAGTGTGAACGAAGCAAATGAGTAGGCACGACGGCCCAAAATGTCCATTCTCCTGCCCTCTTTGTTGGTAGGAGCAGCATTAGAGCTTCCTCTGGATCTAGTCTGAGTGACATCAACCACCAATGAGTTGGGAGGAGGATGTTTCGTCAGAAAATCTAGTTCCGTGCCGTGAATTTTGTAAAGGTTTTCAACCCTACGGGACATCTGTAGTACGGAGCACGGTTTGTCCCATGATTGTTTAGTGATGCGAAGGAGTGATGGAATAAATGACATACGTAAGGGAGGGTTCTGATCCTCGTCTATGTCCTCATATACCTTATCAGTGGCAATCTGAGGTGGTTGGTGCACTGAAAGGTCCAAAGCAGTAGCAATGCGGCGAATCATCTCTGAGTAGGAGGCGAAATCAGCCGCTGGAGAGGTCGGGTTGTTATCATCGATTTCGGAATCTGGTGTATTGGCGTCAGGAGGAGATTCACGGAACGAAGGGTCCGAGGAATCCGACTCACTCTGCGTGCCTGAAGAATCGACGGAGGACTGAAGATCATCCCGTGAATAGTGAGAGGGTTTAGTAGTTTGCAGAGTTTTGGAAAGAGATGGTTTTTTTCGCTTGGTATTGTGTACGGTACCGTGTACCGCCGATACCGAGGAGGCATCCGAGTTCGAAGCAGGGGAACGGTCCCGACGGCGTTTCTCTGGTTTTTTTAGTTTAGGAGGGTCAACAAGGAAGTCCTTATGCCGGTGTCGTGGCACGGTACCGGAAGGCTTGGTACCGTGGGTAGTGGAATCCCGGTCCCGACGCTTGGAGTGTTGGGTAGTATCGGTGATCTTAAGACGCTTCGGCGCTCTCGTTAAAGATTTGGTGTATTTGGTAGGAGCTGCCGGTACCGTCGGGGTTCGAACCCGACGGCGTCGTTTACGGTCGGTACCGTTTGGGTCAAAGTCCGAGGGGGAGGAATCATCCCCTGAAGAGGTGGTATCGGAGGACGAGGAGGAATCCGAAGCCGAAGAGTCGAACCCGTACAGAAGACGGGGATCGTAAAGTTTTTCCATTTTTTTACGCCAACGACCGATCTGTTTCCTACTGTATGGAAACGGCGGCCAATCCTCGGGAAGTGCACGGCTCTTCTTGTGTTTGGGGTGATGCTTTCAAACCCCATGGAGCTTGGAGACCTTAGGTCCCGAGTACCTCGAGGACCGGGAATCTCCTACGGCCGGCACGATGTGCTTAGTTTTTGCCTTCTTCTTTTTGGGTGGCGATGGGTCTGGCAATGGCGAGGCCGATCCGGAATCAGAAGGCATAGGTGACCCAGGAGTCATGGGCACCGAGGATTCTAGAGATGGTCCCTCCGATGGTGCCGCGTCGGTGTGCACCGGAGGAGTTGAAGGGGACCGATCCTTTCGAATGGGAGGGGAATCCTCCCTGGAAGATTCAACCAGCGGCGCCGCTCGAATAGACGGTGGTTGGGGTGTTAATTGTTGTATTTGAGGAGAAGGCGGTTTTTTTGATTTTGACGATGATGACTTGGTTTTAGGTTTGGCCTGAAGAGAGGTGATCTTGGATTTCAGAGGTTTGGCCTTAGGGGATAAGGCAGGCATCTCAGTGGTCGAGGAAGTGGATTTATTATCCATTCCGGGAGGTTGAAGGGACTTTTCCCACAGAGCGGCGCGGAGACGAAGATCTCTAAGTTTCAGCGCTTGTCTGGTAAATTTTTTACAATGGTGATAGGATTGGGGGATATGAGTGTCACCGAGACAGAATAGGCAAAGCTGATGTCCGTCCGTAGACGGAATCTTCTTTTGACAAGAAGCGCAGCTTTTGAAGGAGACTTTAGGTGCCATAAAAGGCGGGAAAGAGGGGGAAAAAGGGGGGGGGAACTGGGAAGGCAAAATGCAACGAATGGTACTTTTTTTATATATATATATAACAGGGGAACAACAATACGAACGGTTTAAGCGATTCAGGAAAAAACGAGAAGAAATGTTCCGATTCCCGCGCGAAGAGCTCTAGATACCGAGACCTTACTGCAGCAGCGGAAAAAAAGGAACTGAGGTAACCGTCAGGGCGGGCGGACCACGAGGGCTTGGGGGGAGGTCCTGAACGGTTACTTTTGTTCTAGAATATTCCGAGGCCTCTGCGCATGCGCAGATTTAACCCATTAGTGTGCATTCACAGAGGCCACGAAGAAGAACAGACTGTTAAAATATAGTAACAAATTTCCCATTGCTTCCATCGTATTATTTGGCAGCAATCCATTGCTTTCAAGCAACTTAGATGGAGCCATGTGTTCTTAAAGACTAGTTCTTCATTTCACTGATACCTGAGAACTAGCCAAATAACTTAAAGCATCAAAAGTGCCTCAGCTGACCCATGGGGAAGAAGGGTGGACTTCCCACTGCTTTCCAGGCCAGAAATCCCTCATATCATTATTATCAATAAGCACATACCTGTATTAAAGTATTAAACACAACCAAGCAATTTGAATCTATGATAAGAGTCTCTCCAGACATGGACAACTACTTACCTATTTTGCTTTCAGGGTAGGGGACACCATTGGAACCTGAATAGAAAGCCTGAAGTTCAAAAGGACCTTTTCGGTAAAATGTCAAGACTTTGGAGAAAGGTGCTGGATGATGCCTGCTGAACACTTCATGAATGCTACAGTCAAAACAAAAGGAGGGCATTAGTTACAAAAGCATCATGAACGATCACTTTGCAATACTATCCAGGCCTGCTATGCCTCATACTTTTCCAATTATCCATGAGACATAACAGGAAATGCTGTGTGAGTCTAAAATTCCATATACCTTGTATATTGATAAATCCAGATGGTGTTGCTGTCTTCCCTAAAATAGTCCAGGATTTTCTGTGTGATCTTAGCCTATGCTAGCCAATCTATTAGGAGGTTCTTCAGTATAACACTACTGATACAAATGCAAATTTTACAAGCCCAATAGTTAATATTGCACTTGCTCATTTTAATGGGGTCTAAACAACAGTGGTGATCACTCATGTCTCTCTCTCTCTCTATTTAAAATATGTAGTAACTGAGAACAAAGAATAAGGCAACTACAGCTCAAACCAAGTCCTGAATCACATCTACCAAATTATTCAGAATTGTTAGTTGAACTACAGATACGTCTCACTTGTATATAAAGTGTAAGATCATATAAGAATTATTATTATTATTTTAATAATAATAATAATAATAATAATAATAATAATAATAATAATAATAATAATAATAATAATAATAATAATAATAATAATAATAATAATAATAATAATAATAATAATAATA
The DNA here is from genome assembly GCA_037013535.1 of Intellagama lesueurii. Taxonomy (NCBI): domain Eukaryota; kingdom Metazoa; phylum Chordata; class Lepidosauria; order Squamata; family Agamidae; genus Intellagama; species Intellagama lesueurii. The sequence goes on from JBAJHW010000003.1 coordinate 27,634,264, forward strand.
ATGTGCCATCAAGTCAATTCAGACTTATGGTGATCCTTTTCAAGGTAGAGACTGCTCAGAAGGAATTTACCGCTCCTGTCTTCTGTGGGTGCTCTGGGACTGTGCAGTGTGCTCATGACTACACAGGCTGGCTTCTTCTCCGAGGACGCACACTGGAGGGCTTGAACACTCAACCTCTGGCTTCACAGCCACGTACCTAACTCAGAAATAGCCACGCTTAAATAGATTTTTAGAGGTGTATTATCTAAGCCTGAACAAGATTGTTTCAATATATACGGCAACTGCTGCTGATGACTATGCGACATGCATCCCTGCTTCACGACTTCCACCATCAACATCTAGTACAAAATATGTAAAGTAATGGCACTAGTTGTGACTCTGTCACCTCTCTACGTAGTAACCAGTGAACTGGAGAAAAACTCACTCACAGTGATATCATATTTTTCACTTTACCAGAGATTATGGGGCAGACAGAAAGAGGAAACTCTGGCTGTTTCCCTCTAAGTACTGCACTCTAAAACCTCTTGAAAGTTGGTTCCAATTTAAGCTGCACGTTAACTTTACATAGCAGTTTGTGTTAAAACATGTAACGGCAGGTTGTTACTTACCCATCAGCATCTTCACATTCTGTGCTCCACTTCAATGATATTGGGAATGTAACTGCGTCTGTGATAGAGAACTCTCTGACTTTAAAAGCTGGAGATAATATTGCACACTAAAAAAACCCAAAAAACAAAATACAAAACAAGTTATTATTGCCTTTCCATCAACTCAGATGCAACAATAGCTAACTACTGACTATGAAAGCCTAGTATCAAGATGTTGGGGGAAAACCTGTGGCTCTCCAGACCCCATTAATCTCAACTAACACAACCAAAGCTCAGAGATGATAAGTCTGATAGCTCAGTGGTTTATATATCTGGCTGTGGAGCCAGAGGTTGGGAGTTTGATTCCCCACAGTGTGTCTTTGACAGGGGCTGGACTTGATCCATAGAGTCCCTTTCAGCTCTAACAATATCTTGAGGACCACAGGCTTCCTAACCATCTGAGAAAGATATCCTAACATGTAGAAACTGTACTTTTAATGGTAACAGCTCACAACATAATTGCAAACGACCTGGAAATACTTCCAGCTACTGAAATGAAAGTCATCATTATTCATGTTCTTCTATTCCTATTTACTCTAGCAACTACCCTATGATGTAATAAACTTCCAGAGGCAGCTGCGTTAACCTGTAACAACCAAAACACCTTTGGTAACAAGTGGAAGACAGATCAGATTTCTTAGGACATCTTAGAGAGGGAGGGAGGGAGACCTACTGCCATGTTTTTTGAGACGGGGAGAATTTGCAGCAGAAAATGGTACGGAGAGGAGAGAATGCTCATCTTTTTCCTAGTCCCTTTTCTTTCTCTGCTCATCACCTAGCAGGGAAAGAAAAGGAACTTGGAAAAAGATATGGAGGTTCTCTCCATGGAATTCGTAACCTGTGAGAAAAAGAAGCTGCTCTATGGGTGGGAGAGATTCTGAGCAGGGAAATACTGGGTCCAGAAAGTGCAAAGCGCCATCTTGTAAAATTTCTCCGCTCTAAACTTCCTTCTAAAATGTGCCTCTTTTTTTGAAGCCCTGAATGACTCATCTCAGGCACATATTTGTCCGTGCAGAAGTCTGACAGCAGATGAATCTTCCAAACCTTTTCAATTGCAATGTGTTTGAGTAGTGATTTTTCAAGCTATGCCTCTGAACAGTTGAACTAAGTCTAAGTCTAAACATATACCTGTGGAGAAGGAACTGCTGCCCTAAACATACCTGCAAAGCACAGCCTCTCGCAACCGCTTCATCTGCATTCAGTGTTGTGCTGACATCTTTGCCAAAGAACCTCCCAATCCTCTCTTTGACAGCAGGAATGCGTGTGGCTCCACCTACAACTTCAACGGCACATACATCGTCCACTTTGAGCTGAATCTGGTCCATCAAAGAACGAAGGGGAATCTCAATTCTTTCCAACAAGTCAGCACACAGCTCTTCAAACTGGGATCTAGAAATGAAAAAGTTAAGAAAATAACATCCGAAAGTCCTTTGCAAGCGTGTCAACAGCTTTAGTACTGAGACTGAGATCAGAGACACAACCTATATTACAACATGGGAAGATGAAAGGAATTTGACTGCCTCTTGGGTCTGTCAAGAAAAACACTGTGAAGGCTAAGGGAGGCTCCAGCGTCTTCTCTCTATGGATACACAACAGTAACTAAAGAAGGTCACGCTTCAACCAACCAAACTTGCCAGAGGAGATATTCTTTACTATTCACCTTTCTTACAATAACTGGGGTCATCGATGAAACTGAGTTGTGGGAGATTCAATCTAGCTAAAAGGAAGTACATTTACACATTCTATATCTGAACTATGGCATTCACTACTAAAAGATAGATTGCCATCTACTTGGACGGTTTTAGAAAAGAATTAATTAAATTCAAAAAGAATGCACTCAATAGCTACAAATCTTCTTCCATATCAGAAGTAGTACAGTCATGGCCAAAAATATTGGCACCCTTGCATTTCTGTCAGAAAATGCAACCCTTCTCTCAGAAAATTGTTGCAGCTGCAAATGTTTTGGTACTCACATGTTCATTTCTTTGGTTTGTGTTGGAACAACACAAAAAAACAGAGAAGAAAAGTCAAATCTGATACAATCCCACACATAAACCCAAAAATACACTGGCCAAAATTATTGGCATCCTTAACGTAATATTTCGTAGCATTTCCTTTGGAAAAAATAACTGAAATCAATCACTTCCTGTAACCATGAATGAGTCTCTTACACCTCTGTACTGGAATTTTGGACCACTCTTTATTTATTTATTAAATTTATACCCCGCCCATTTAGACAACGTCTACTCTAGGCAGCTAACTATAAAATAAACTAAAAGCAGTCTAATATATCAAAACAACAATTTAACAACAATAACAATATCGTTCAAGATGGAAAAATAGAAATCAAGTGGTAACAGGAGGAAAGGCCTGCCTAAAGAGCCAGGTCTTGAGTTGGCTCTTAAAAACACCCAGCGAGGGAGCCAGGCAGATCTCGGAGGGGAGACTGTTCCAAAGGCGAGGGGCCACTGCCGAGAAGGCCCGGTTTCTTGTTCTTTCTTTCCGGGCCTCCCTCGGCGTTAGGCCCCTCAGCCGCCCCTCCTGGCTAAAGCGAGTGATTCGAGTAGATCTAGGTGGGAGGAGGCGTTCCGCTAGATATCGAGGTCCTAAACCGTTTAGGGCTTTATATGTAATCATTAACACTTTAAAATCAATGCGGAAACGAATGGGCAGCCAATGCAAGGCGGCCAGAGTGGGGGAAATATGCTGATGTTTTCTCGTCCCACTAAGAAGTCTGGCCGCCGCATTCTGCACCATTTGAAGCTTCCGCATCAATCTCAAAGGTAGCCCCACGTAGAGCGCATTACAGTGGTCTAATCTCAAGATTACAAGCGCATGGACCAAAGTGGTGAGCGCCCCAACATCAAGATAGGGACGCAGCTGGACAATCCGCCACAGATGGAAGTAGGCGGAGCGGACCACTGACACCACCTGGGTTTCCATGGTGAGCGCCGGATCCAGATGAACCCCCAAGCTGCGAACCTCACTCTTCGCGGTGAGAGTCACTCCCCCAAAAGAGAGGGAGTTTCCCAAACCACCAATGGAGGGGCCACCCACCCTCAGGACCTCCGTCTTGTCCAGGTTCAGCCTCAGCCCATTCTCCTGCATCCATTGCAGTACAGCCTCCAGACAGCGCTGAAGGGACAGAACGGCATCTTCTTTTGCAAACTGCTCCAGGGCCTTCAGATTTGAAGGATGCCTTCTCCCAACTGCTGTTTTGACATCTCTCCACAGGTGTTCTATGAGATTCAGATCTGGACTCATAGCTGGCCATTTCAGAACTCTCCAGCACTTTGTTTGTAACCATTTCTGAGTGCTTTCTGAGTCCTGCTGGAAGACCCATGACCTCTGGTGGAGATGCAGCTTTCTGACACTGGCCACTACGTTGCGCCCCAAAATTCTTTGGTAATCATCAGATTTCATGATACTGTTCACACAGTCAAGGCATCCAGTGCCAGAAGCAGCAAAGCAACCCCAAAACATCTTTTAACCTCCACCATGTTTGACTGTAGGGACTGTGTTCTTTTCTTTGAATGCCTCATTTCTTTTTCTGGAAACAATGCCATGATGTCCTTGACCAAAAAGCTCTACTTTTGTCTCATCTGTCCACAGTACGTTCTCCCAGGATTGTGGTTTTGTCACATAGGTTTTGGCATACTCCAGTCTTGCTTTTTTATGCCTTTGTGTCAGCAGTGGCGTCCTCCTGGGTCTCCTACCCTTTTCATTCAGATGGCGACGGATAGTGTGAGCTGACACTGTTGTACCCTGTGTTTGCAGATCAGCTTGAATTTGTTGGGAAGTTAATCTGGTTTCTGTATGATTACTATATTGCCCACACCTCTTACTTGTGACAGGTGTGTCTAAATACAAATTAAAGGAGCATCACATGCTTGAAAAGCAGTTGTTTATTACAATTTAGACAGGGTGCCAATAATTTTGGCCAGTGCATTTTTGGGTTTCTGTGTGGGATTGTATCAGATTTGACTTTTCTTCTCTGTTTTGTTCCAACGCAAACCGAAGAAATGAACATGTGAGTACCAAAACATTTGCAACTGCAACTATTTCTGACAGAAATGCAAGGGTGCCAATATTTTTGGCCATGACTGTATGTCTTACTGCCAGTCATGGCAGTGGCGGGCAGGCTCCTACTGTGTTCATATCCTGCTTTTGCGATTTCCAAAGGTTGACCATAACAACAAAAAAGTGGATGTCATACTAGATAGGCCTTTGCTGTGGCCTGGCACATTTTTTTTTTACATTATTACAATATGTATACATGCATTCATTTGCTTTCTACGCTGCCCCACTAGTGAATGCACTACTCTGGCCAGGTTACAAGTTAAATCTTAGAAATAGGAAAGTTCTAATAATATATTTCTATTTCACTACAATCTTACCTATTCATCTTTCCAGATACATCTGTATCATTCATGAAGCATTCAATATTAAGTGGAATATCTGTGCTATTTGAGCTCATTAACTTTTTCAGCTTCTCACACTCCTGATGCAAACGAAGGAGGGCTCGTATTTTTGACTTAGGGTCCAGTTTGTACTTGGCTTTTATATCAGCACAAAAGTAATCCACCAGTTTTTCATCAAAATGTTTTCCTCCTAGAAAGGGATCAAAAGTTGTACCAAGCACCTGGTTTGGAGACAAAGTTGACGTATTAGTTGCCCTACCCAGCATCATCATTCATCTCCAAAATTACAGAACTGTAGAAATGGCTGAGTTGGATAACTTTCATTCCATCATTAAACAATCAAAAAAGAAAGTAGTGGACAATAAGTTTTATGACTCATACGCAAAACAGTTTAACAGCCTGATCTCAAACTTGGCAGAGGATGGTCTCCACCAACTCTGAGGCGGGAAAAATAAGAAACTGCTTATTTGTAAGACTTTTAAACTTTGAGAAATGACTTCATCAATGTGAGAAGCATTTCTTTGTTTTCTTATAATACAGTTTGCTGGGTTTAAACAATATTTGTTCTCTTTGCATCTAAAGTTAGAGTTACCACAGTATATGCAATGTGCTAGCAGCAACGTTACTGAATTCGTACTGGGGGGGGGGGGGCATTTCAGGCTCTGTAAGTCATTAAGCCTTTCCCAGGGTACCCTCAATATTTTGCCACTCTGGTAAACAGTTATATTAAGTGGCCAGTTGAAGATGGACAGAATTGGCGTATTATGGGCGAACAATATTTGTGTGCGCGTGTGCGCTCGCGAACATGCACGTTTCAAAGAAAAGGCAGAAAAGGAAGGAATTGCACGAGATAAATTGGGCAGCTGAGAGAGTACATGGTTCTGCAGAGAAACAGGAGCAACAGCACCTCTTGCTACCTTAAACACTATTGTTATTTTCACACTGGATGGATGGAGAAGATTTTTTTTGCCCAAGGTTCTGGGCAAACACTTGAAATGCTGCCTAGATCTCTCAGACCCCATTAACATCTTCAAACACTGATATTTTGTTTTGTCTGGCCCCTTTCATTCCTGAAGGACTTCTATGACATGAAAGCCAAAAAATATTCAGATCAAGAAGTATAATTTCAGCATAACATCTGGTGGTCAACGAGAAATTACCAACACTGGGACCAGAAAATGCATCTACATACTTTTCTACACCAAACACTACATATGCAGTAGAAAGCCACTGGTTCCAGGTTCTTCCTACCTTCAGTTTACCCTTGTTAAAAGCGCAGGCTGATACTTGAAATGCTGAATGCCCCATATCTATGAACACCACTAATCGTGGTTTCTCTTCTGGACCTGGAAGGTCCTGCTTGTATATCCCATAGTTCAGAGCCACTGTGGAAGAGAAAGAACAATCAATGTATGTGATGCAACTTAGAATTACTTTCATGAAATATTACTAGAAGGTCAATAGCACTTCCAGATTGTGAAGAATGTTTGTAATCTTTACATCACAGTGGCAGCAAGGCAACAATGCATTAACCAGCCTTTCCCAACTGGGCGTTTTCCAGATGTTCTGGGCTCCAATTCCCACCATTCCCCAACCCAAAACATTTGAGGAATCATTCCAGAGAAGACTACACTAATCACAGGGGTACAATTGGACACTGCAGTTAATTCAGTGCTTTGCTCACCTGCTGTCATATCATTCATTAGTCTAAGACAATTTAAGCCAACAACCTGGGCAGCATCCAGCAGAGACCTCCTCTCAGCATCAGTAAAAAATGATGGAACCTGAAAAAGAAAACACATGAGACATTTTTTTTCTGAAATCCATTTTACCTTCACTAGACCTGCCAAGAAGAACAAAGAAAATGAGAAAGTAACAGCTCCTACTGTCCCTTGTACAATTGTAAGTTATTATAACTTATCCATAGATACTTTGCAAACATTACTCCTTGATGTTTGTCTAATTGCATGATACACCAATACATGATTTATAATTATAATTAATTACATGTTGTCAAATGACTTCTGATTTATGATGATGTTCACAGGATACATAAAGTACTCCAGAGCAGTTTACTCGTGCCTCCTTCTAGTGGAGGTCTGGGCCTATGCTGCTTTCCATCAGCCACATGCACTCTGAATGATCTCAGAGGGCTTTTCTTCTAAGAGCCACAATGATTGTTGAAACATCTTACCCCTGCTCCACACCCAGATACTCCAACCCACTTAGCACTATGAGCCCTAAAACATAGTTCTCAACTCTTTAATTTGTTCATAGGCTCTTCCCCACCCCCATTACCCGTGGCTTATTTATTTAAATTCACATATTACCGTATTTTTCGCTCCATAAGACGCACCTGACCATAAGACGAAGCTAATTATGGAGCGAAAAATAAGGTACTTTGGAGGTATTTGCCTTTTTGCCTTCGGAGGTCTGCAAGGACTCCCTCCGATGTCGGGGGAAAGCCCTTGGAGACCTCCTGGGGGTTGGATCGCGGCGGCGGGGGACCCCCAGGAGGTCTCCGATGGCATTGGAGACCTCCTGGGGGTCCCCCGCCGCCGCGATCCGACCCCCAGGAGGTCTCCAAGGGCTTTCCCCCGACATCGGAGGGAGCCCTTGCTGAAGTGTATTTGCTCCATAAGACGCACACACTCCCCCCCCCCCACTTTTTTGGGGGGGAAAGTGCGTCTTATGGAGCGAAAAATACGGTACTTCTGTAATGGACCTTTTGTTTCCTTTCATTATTGCTATTTTTGTACCCCCATGCCTACCAATGGGCACGAGAGCCCTCTCCTTCATTTTCTCCACATCCTTACTTGCAGCACTGTTTGCAGGACCAATCTGCTCTCACATTAAAGACCCAGTAATGCTTCAGGTTGTTTAAAAAGTGCTCAGCAAAAGCTTCAGACAAAAACATGATCTGCACAAGAGGGGACAAACACATTCAAGATTAAATGGAACTACTTACTGAAATAACACAGTCTGTCACAGGCTTTTTGAGGTTATTTTCAGCAGTCTCCTTAAGTTTAGTCAGCAGCATAGCTGTTATCTGCTCCACACTGAATAAATGCTCCTCATCCATGTACCTTACCTTCGGAGATTGGACAGAAAGAGAAAAATAGTAAGCATTTCAAATCTATCCATTATTGCTTGGGTCCCCGAGGGAATAAAGATAGGGGGAGAGGGGAGTAACACAAAAAAGATGCTTTTGGGATGCTGATTATAGATAGCCCTTCCCAATTTTTGTTTAATTTTCCAAAAATGAAAACTGTTTTATTAGCATTATGTCGCTGGTGTAAAGAAGCAAAACAGTCTGAGCAAGCAAGAACTCCTAGGCTACAGCATTGTTTTTAAATCTATATGTTGCCTCAGAAAGTCTTGGGGGCAAAAAACTAAACACTGTTACAATTAAAAACAATACAAATCAAATTGTTGAGACCAACAAAAAAGGCTTAAAATGTTAGAAAGAAAATTTATGCCACAATGCCCACACCTATGAGTTCTAATAAACGTAGTTTATAATGATGAGAAAGAATTCTTAACTATAGCCATCCCCAAAACTGGAGGTTTTGAGAGACGAACTGTGAAAAAGTAAAGTTTCCGGGTTCTGTGCTGCAGTATCATGTAAAACAAACTGATATACTTCTATGGTGTCCCACATGGGGCAAATTCCTCAGGAGGGGCTTCCTCCTGATTAAACCATCTCCTTCACTGCATAATCCCCATCCAATGTGTCACATCTATACATATACATAGGCAGCTGTTAATTTTTTTTAAGTGCATGACCTTCCCGAGCACAAAATGCTCACATTTAGTTTAGCCTTTTCCTCATCTTGAAACCTGACTTAAATCTTTAAATGCAGATGCCAGAAAATTGTAAATATAATACAGAAAGTGTTACCTTTATCCCAACACTTCCATTTTTCATTGGAACTACACAGTAGCTCACATTCTCCTTCTCCTTCTGAATAAAAGGATCATTATAGGCGCGGCCATGGAATCTCTTGAAGTTAAATACTGTGTTGTTGGCATGTGTAATCAGCTGCAAGAAGAAAAGAAGAAAGATAACTCTCAACATCTTTACAAAGGAAGAAAGGGGCACATGAGCCAGGGTACAAACACCAGAGATGAATGAAGCACATACATTTTGCAAGTTCCATTTCCTAGTTAAAGATATGAAAAATCTGATTAGGGAAAAAGGAAGGGGAAAGATTAAAAATAATTCATGTCTTTCTCTCTCATTCTCTCCACAATCACACAAAGTAATGGACTTACCAAAGTACGGAGCATTGTATTTTCCCACATATACATATTAAAAAATAAAACTGGATAGCTCAGTGGTTTAGATTTCTGGCTGTGGAGCAGAGGCTGGGAGTTCGATTCCCCACTGTGTTTTCACTGGGAGAAGAGCCAGCCTGTGTAGCCTTGGGCAAGCTGCACAGACCAAGGACACCCCCCCCCCCCAAATGGGAATGGTAAACCACTTCTGAAGTACTCTCTACCTGAAAAACCCTGAAAAGGATTGCCGTAAGTCAGAATAGACTAGTTGGCACATAATTATTAGGCTGGAGAGGGTAAATCCTTCCACTAAGCATCCAGCCTGCTTGTTTCTACAGAAGCCCCGACCTACACTTGGTTCTTTTCCATGCAAGAATGTACTGAAATATTGGGATCTTCAACAACTCATGAATCTTTTTAGCAAGGCCTGCCAAGACTTTGGACTAACAATCAGCCTTGAAGAAAACAGAAGTCATGGGCCAGGGCGTGGACTCACCCCCCTCTATTGCCATCTCCACGCAAGAACTGGAGGTTGTTCATGACTTTGTGTACCTTGGCTCAACGATCTCTGACACTCTCTCCCTAGATGTCGAGCTGGATAAACGCATTGGAAAAGCAGCTACCATGTTCTCTAGACTCACAAAGGGGGTATGACTTAATAAGAAGCTGACGGCATATACCAAGATCCAGGTCTATAGAGCCTGTGTCCTGAGCACACTCCTGTATTGCAGTGAGTCCTGGACCCTTTGTGCACGGCAGGAGAGGAAGCTGAACACGTTCCATATGCGTTGTCTGCAACGCATTTTTGGTATCACCTGGCAGGACAAAGTTCCAAATAGAGTAGTCCTAGAAGGAGCTGGAATTTTTAGCATGTATACATTACTGAAACAGCGACGTCTACGTTGGCTTGGGCATGTCGTGAGAATGGCTGATGGTCGGATTCGAAAAGATGTCCTGTATGGAGAATTAGTGCAGGGAAATCGCCCCAGAAGGAGACCACAGCTGCGATACAAGGATATTTGCAAGCGGGATCTGAAGGCCTTAGGAATGGACCTCAACAGATGGGAAACCTTGACATCTGAGTGTTCAGCCTGGAGGCAAGCGGTGCATCACGGCCTCTCCCAATTTGAAGAGACACTTGTCCAGCAGACCGAGGCCAAGAGGCAGTCCCGAAAGCAGCAAAATCAGGGGGCTGGACAGGGGACAGATTGCACTTGTCTGCAATGTGGAAGGGATTGTCACTCTTGAATCGGCCTTCTCAGCCACACTAGACGCTGTTCCAAGTCCTCCATACAGAGCACGTTACCATAGTCTCTCGAGACTGAAGGATGCCTAAAACTAATTGGGATCTAGTTTAAGCAGATAATTTAATAAATGAATAGTTTACCTGATACTTTAAAAAGGACATGTAATTGTCCCATGAGGAGAGGTTTCAGTCAAGCCATAGTCCAATTCTATGGACTATGGGGGGGAGGGCCTCTCTGTGTGGTAAATTTTTCGGTAATCTTTATTTGCAAAATAGTTAAAATAGCTCTCCATAAAATACACACTGTATTTTCAAAGCAGCTAGTTAACTAGAATATATTTGACTATGTTATTCTCAGGTAACTTACTTGATTTTTAGCAGCTACTCCAATCGCTCTGTTTTTAGACCCAAATGATACCACTGACCTGGAAAGAGATAAATCCACCAGTGATTGAAATACACAAATGAAGGAATTCAGTTTATTGCATAGCACACAGGCCTTTGCAGAATACACAATATAAAATCAATGCAGTATAATACAATATACAAGAACTTAAACTAAACTTGTAATCAAACTTACAAGCTCTAATATTTAAGGTACATCTACATATCTAACCATAAATTTTAATCCAAATAGTAGACTTAATTACAGAACAATGAATCATTAACAATAACAGAAATAATAACAGAGGACCCTGAATGGCAATCATCTAACTGTAAACTTGGTTAGTAATTGAAAGTACAGACTTTGTTTTTATAGGAATAGAAATGAACCTTGCCATTCAAAATGTAATAGACTTATCTGTATCTGAGAATAATACCCTAAGTTTGTCTTGATCACATCTTCCTGGTTGATTAAAATACATAATTACCATTGGTGATGCTATCAATATGACATCCAGGAATATACCATGTCTGTAACGTTATTACACTTGAGGCATCTTTGGGATTCTATGAAAGTTGCATAGTGTTCTGAACTGTGTTCTGAACAAGAACAAAACATAAATCAAAGTCCCATGGCACCCTGAAGACTACCGTGTTTCCCCGAAAATAAGACAGGGTCTTATATTAATTTTTGCTCCAAAAAACGCAGTAGGGCTTATTTTCAGGGGATGTTTTATTTTTTTCATCTACAACAATCTACATTTATTCAAATACAGTCATGTCATCTTCTTCTGGTGGCTGCACAAGGGTGGAGAGCGGGGTTTCACTTCACTGGGGCTTATTTTGGGGGTAGGGCTTATATTACGAGCATCCTGAAAAATCATACTAGGGCTTATTTTCAGGTTAGGTCTTATTTTCGGGAAAACAGGGTAGCAGATATGAGATTTCATGGATTACAATCCACTCCTCAGACTAATCAGAAACATGCAATAGAATAAATAACTTTCCATTGTGAGAGATGGACGTTTTTTAACACCAACAAGTTTTGTGATAGGTTCCAATCACTTGTTATGTATAGATGTCTCTGTAATTATTTATTTATAAACTTGTATACTACACTGATTAGAGATAAACACTACTCTGAGTGGTTTGCATCCAGAGTTGAATAAACACAAAACAAAAAAATATAATGAGAAACAAATACAACATATAATCAATAAAATAACCATTGAATAAATCAATGAAAACCACAGTGGCAAACAGGCAATCTAAAATGTTCTATCATAGTGCATTAGGACATAAAATGTACTAATTTACTGCCTGTCAGAATCACTACAGAAGAGTAACATGAGCCCACAGCATTATGAAGATATCACTTCCACAATAATTTGTTTATTGGTGTAATTGGTTCTGTTAAAATTACTTGAGTCCCAACAGAACTCCACAGTCAAAAACTAACTTAAATCTAAAAACACTGAGAATTTAAAATATGTGAGGACTGGAATTGTCCACAAAAAAAATCTTGATTTAAGGAAAAAAAACGTCACAACTATTTAAAGAAATTCCTGAGCCATTAAAACCTGCTGGTATTAAGTCAAGTTAAAACAACATTCAGAGTGTTGAGCTCTGGATAATATAATCTTCAGTTTTTGAAGGCGTGAAATACTACGTTGAGTAGTATTTGCCACTTGTATCAATTATGTTCTTGTTACCTTTTAGACTTAAAATGGACATTATTCACAGCCTGATAACCTATTCCTTTACTAAGGAATCCCTGGCATTTTGCTCATTATCTGTGCCTCCATCTGGTCACAGAGACCCTGTATACAAATGACAGTCACGGAATCTCACTCTTGCATCTGAGGAAGAAGACTTTTACACATGGCCACTCCATTTTGGCTTTATTTTTGTTAAATAAATCATGACGCAGTGTAATATGTCATGTACTGTTGTTCATCTGAGGTTGTATTTACAGTACCTAAATTTCAGACCTGCTAAGGACCAGTTGATTTTTAATTATGTCTTGATAAGTATAACAATAGAATTCAAATAGGGTGTGCTTTCTTTTTCACATGACTGTAAATACTATGGGACATAAAATTACAAGAATCTCATGAATGACCTATTTATGTGACAATCTATTTTACTACAGTAGTTAGAATAATCAGAGAACTTGAAAATGTTATAAGTGTACATTTTAAGAACCTTACATTTATATACATGCACTTATGTCTACAGATACAATACTCTCTGGATTTTTAAAATGAACCTCTTTAAAAACAGACATATCGATGCTAAGAAAATACCTTTTTAAATCACTTTTTTCCTTCACCCAACTATCAAACATGGTCTCCTGAGATAGCATGGGGATGCAGAATGAGATTCATATGCAAGTTCTAAAAAAAGTAGTACTTGTCGCCAGTAGAGCTAAGTAGACCTACATGAAGTGTCACAAATTTTGCCCCAGAAACTGAGGTTACCTTCTGCTATTAATAAATAGTTAAGTTTTGTGCCACCTTAAATACTTGTGTGCTTACTGCCACGCAAGATTCCACTTCATCAAATGCCAGTATGTGTGGATGTCCCCATCTAAATCCAAGCTCCACCAACTCAAGTAAGCCTGGAATGTGGAAAGGTGCAGGTGTCCCTAATCTCCCATGACTATGATGTTCCAACCGCGTATGACCCTGCAACAACCTGGGTTGCTGCTTACCCAATCTAAAACTGGCTAACGAGAAACCTAGTTAGAGCTTGGTTTTCATCTGGGACAGTGGAACTGCAGAAGCTTCCAGATCCTACTCTAAGCTGGACCCATCCTATCATGGCTGTACAAGAACCCAGCAGGCTCCTCCTTCAAACTGCATCACTGTCCTCACCACCCGCTTCTTTATTCAGAGCATCAAGAATATCCACCCAGCTCAAACAAAAATGCACTTAAGGCAAGGCAGAGATCAAAGAAATGTGAAAAAGCACTGCAGCATCACCTCTGCCCCTCCCTCTTTAACCAAGGAACAGAGAAGGAGAAAAAAAATCGATCTCTTTAGCACATATACACCAAAGCAAAGGGGGGAGGGACATTTGCCTCTATGATGTCTACCCATTCCCCACAATTCCCAGGAAGAAGATGCAAGTAGGAATATCGGATAACCCTGAAAATAGGAACCATCCCCGATAAATGCCGCAAAGCCGAGCCTGAGGGGCAGGCAGACCGCTTGTGTCTGAAATGAGAGACATCCACCACTTTCTGTACAACTGTCACATCTTAACAAAGATAAGCGGTCGTTCTTGGGCTGTATTCCTAAGCACACAGACTCGGGAAGAAATACCCATTTCATTACATCAAGGCTTTCTTCTGAGGAGTACAGACAGGACACACAAAGCCACTCCCGTACACAACTTATTTGAGAAACAACCCTCCTGAATTCAAACGAGGCCTATCAGTAAAACCCTAAAAGCCTCTGCGATACATTTAACGGACATCGAGATTTTGTGAATGAAGACTGGCAACATCAACGGAACGCAACGAGCCTTATTTTCGAGGCTGTTCAGCAAATCTGAAGAAGACATAGTAAAGATATGGGGGGGGGGCGGGAATCCGCAGCCCTCCCCCCTAATAAAAAGTCTTACGGACGAACAGTTTTGTCCTAGGACCACTTCCAGGCGGGGAAGCCCGACACGACTCAAGAGGGCGACACCCTGTTTACACGTTTTTAAAAGGGTCGTCTGCAGTGCCAGCAATTTCACCGTTTGCCCTCCGGACCCTCACCCACCCCGAAGCGGGCCCGGAGCCTGGGAGAGTCTGTCCCTCCGGATGCCCATCCCGGCGGCCGCTTACTTACGGCGTGCATCGGTCGCTGAACTCGTTGGCCACCGTCTCTATGCCGCCGGCTCTGGCCACCGCGATGTAGCAACTCTGACTGCCGAGATCGAAGCCCACGACAGCCATGGCTCCCGGGGCTGAATCGAGCGCTCGCTGCAGACGCCCGCCGGCTCGGAATCCGCGGTGCGGCCGGCTCTCCGCCGCGGCAGGAAAAAGCCCCGTTCAGGTACACGGAGCCCGGCTTTCCCGCAACCGCGCCCTCTCTCTCTTTCTCGCTCTCTCTCTCCCACCCCCACTCCCGCGCGCGAAAAACGCCGCCTGCAGCCAAAAGGTTTAAATATGACAATAGGCAGAAGTTTCCAGAAACTGCGACAGCTACTCGCCGGGTCCACGTGCGGCTTCCGCTTCCGACTTCTCGGCCGTTCTGGAACCCTCTTAGCCAATGGCAAGCCCCGGAAGCCGGTGACGTCTACTGTTGTCTGGGCGACGACCGACGCCACGCACTCCTGAGCCTTCAAGAATGTAGAAGATTGACGCAGGTAAAAGGCGGGGATAGTAGAGGTCATATGAGGGCATGCGCAGTTCTTTCAGAGAGGGAGCTGGTGTGTGATGGAAACTAGGTGTAATTATTGCGGTGTATAGACAGATGGTGGCACAGAGTGATTCCTTTATGTTTTTAAATATTTAAGGATCTTAAAGCTGGGGACTTGGCTGGTATTTGCTCAAATATTGGTGGTTAGTTGATTTCCTGGCTTTCAATGTTTGCTCTGTGTCTTTACCTGGCCATTCTATCTTCTGATTCCCATTTTTTCTACAACAGCTGCTATTAGGGTCATGATTTTATTTCTGTTAAATGTGTAACCCATAGTAGTCTCATTCCTAAGAGCATTTAGTTGCAATGTTTATATAAATTCAAGGTAAAAGAAATGTGTGAAGCAGAAGAATTTCTTGGCTGAAAAACCTTGGAGATTGATTTGGTTACAGCACATGCTATGCTTGGAGCAGTCACAAACCAAAATTATAATAGCCTTGGTGGTACCCAACCTCCTGTGAGACAAGAACAAAGAGTGTATCTGCACAAGTTTGGTCCAGCTTCAGTTGCCATCCTGGGTATTGTAATTTAATGATATATGCAAAGGCTTTGTAAGACTTGGTTTGCTTTCCTGAATTAGAATAAAGAATTCTAAGTGCCTCCCCAAACTGCAGATGTTCAGTGTGTACAGTCAAAGAATGTGCACAAGATCCTTCAAGAG
The DNA here is from genome assembly GCA_037013535.1 of Intellagama lesueurii. Taxonomy (NCBI): domain Eukaryota; kingdom Metazoa; phylum Chordata; class Lepidosauria; order Squamata; family Agamidae; genus Intellagama; species Intellagama lesueurii. The sequence goes on from JBAJHW010000003.1 coordinate 27,650,313, forward strand.
GTGAAGCCCACCACAGAGATCCTGGACTCTTGCCCTTCCTTGCTCATAAAAAAGGTTGGGATAAACTGGCTGACCGGGTAAAAAGGGAATACCTGTCAACAAGGTGCAGTTTTAAAAGTGGGATCAAGCTGGTATGGATGTTGTGCTATAGGATTATTTGTGGAACAAGTGTTATTATGGGATTATACCAAATGACAGGGCAGGGCTACAGCATTTTGCTGTCTGGAGCAAAAAAGATGTTAGTATTTCTCTCTTGTTCCATTAGGCTGTTGTTTCATATTCTATAAGTGGAGAGGTTGGTATGTACACTGGCTGAAATCAGTAGTAAGAGCAGACCCATTGAATCAGTGGGGTTTCAGTGAGTAAATTATTCTGTAAGTTCCATTGATTCAGTGGTCCTCTAGTTCCAACTTACTACTAGATTTCAGTGTATATATGCAAAGTGGGCATATAGACTGCCATTCACTATTGTACTAGACTTCCATTCACTTCTTATTGTTATTATTTATTAAATGTTTATACCACTCATCTGACTGATGGTCACTCTGGATGGTTTACAGCAATGACAATAACATATATTACCATCAGCATAGTTAAAAGTTAAAATTGAAATTAACATTACAGTTAAAAACAGGCATCGGTTAAAGAGGATAGGCTAATAGTCTCAGCGGGCTATTCAGAAGGGATATTTTGGAAAGCTTGCCGGAATAAGAAAGTTTTGAGGGATTTCTTAAAGGTTCCCAGAGAGGGGGCCGGGTTAATTTCAGATGGCAGCTCATTCCAAACCTGAAGAGCAACCTCTGAGAAGACCCAGTTCCTTGTTTTCTCCTTCTGGTTGGAAGCAGGTGTTTTGCCATGTACTGAGGTTTCAAACTGTTTAGGACTTTATAGTCAGAACCAGTACCTTGAAGCTGATATGGAGATTGATTTAAAGTGAGGGTTCATTATAGTCAGTCCATATAGAAAAACCCAGCACAGATAGACCAGTTCTTGGAATATTTTATTACTGATTTAAGGACTTGTGGTTGAATGACCAAACTAGAGTGACAATTAAAACATAAATATAAAATTAAATGGCTGTATGGTGATGGCCATGGGTGGAGTGGGGTGCTGTGGTAATTTATGGTTGAGTAGCTGAATATTGATTGATTAGTGCATTGTGGAAGTGTGATCCAGGGGGGCAGGTCTGATAAGCATTAACTTGAGATATGACTGTCTAAAGCAATGGGTCCCAACATTCGGTACCGAGATGTTCTTGGACTACAACTCCCCGAAATCCTGGCTAGTACAGCTATTGGTGAAGGCTTCTGGCAGTTTTAGTCCAAGAACATCTGGGAATCCAAGGCTAGGAACCACTGGTCTAGAGAGAGATATCAAAAAAGTTAGAGTAGAGAGCCAAAGTGAGTTAGAAGTCTGTTTGAGAGTGGTAATCTGTGGTAGATTTTATGAAGATAAATCAGTCCATAGTAGTTCAAATGTCTGCACTTAAAACAAGATTGCAATTATTTATTTTGAATTTTCATAGAATCATGAAGTTGGAAGGGGCCTATAAGGCTATCGAGTCCAACTCCCTGCTCAGTGCAGGAATACAAATCAAAGGATATCTGACAGATGATTATCTAATTTCCTCTTGAGTGCCTCCTGTGTTGAAGCACTCACCACTTCTCAAGGTAATTGGTTCCATTGCCGTACTGCTCTAACCCTTAGGATGTTTTTCCTGATATTCAACCAGAATCTGACTTCCTGTAACTTGAGCCCATTGTTGAGTGTTCCTGCACTCTGGGATGATCGAGAAGAGATCCTGCCTCTCCTCTGTATGACAGCTTTTCAAGTATTTGAAAAGTGCTATCATATCTCCTTTCAGTCATCTTTTCTCAAGGCTAAACATGTCCAATTCTTTCAGTCTTTCCTCATTTTAAGTACAGAAGAAATATATTTTGATCTTGCTGCTGTGTAACTTTTATTGTTCATATTCAAGATCCTACCTTTCTCTTCATACCTATTCCTTATAGTCCCTAAATAAAAATCCTGTTTTGAGTATTTAAGCTAGTCTCTCATTATTTGTTTTATGTGGAACTAAGACTATGGAACCCAGACTACTAATGAAGGAAAAATACACCCACATCACACAAAGCTATGCTTTACTAATAGGAACACAACATTCTATTAAGAATAAGAAACTCTTTCACAGAACACGTGAAGTATGTAAGATACCAGCTTGTGGCATAGGAGGCTCTAGCTAAGACAGTATAAAAGGAGCAACCCCAAAATACATTAAAGGACATTTTGGGAGTGGTTGCTTTTGCAGTTCAATGCCTTCTGTACTGGCCCTATGGAGTGGTGTGTAGGATTCTAGGCATTAAAGAGTCTAAAAAAGGCACTTGAGACCATTGGAGGAACATGTGGCCCAGCTAGTGTGAAATTAGTGGAAAGCTCAGCAGTTCCTCAAGATGGAATGCCTTGCTAACAGGTTTACAGATATAAATACAAATATTCATAAAATACTTGATTAAAAACCAAGTAGAACTAAATTTAAAATACAAACAATTTCAAACATTTTAAATTAAGTCCTTACAATTAACCAATCTTTACAAAATGTCTCTTCCACTTTTGGGTAGTTACTAAAAAAAATTCTACTCTGTTAACATCTTAATGTTAGACAACAAATAGATGATTTTTTTGGTCACTTTAATCCAGAATATCATCTAGAAAATTTGAAGTAAACTTTGCTGTAGGTTCAGAAGGTAAACAGCAGTGTAGTAAATAATGTTGTAAACCCTTTACTACTTAAGATCTGCAGATACGAGGATTCTGTGCTATTGGTGTCTGGGTATAGAAAAGGCATAGTCTGATATCTTCCTGCTAAAAAGCTTTTCTAAGCAAAGGGGCTGACCACTCATGTAAATAATTCAAAAATCCAAAAAGCACAGTTACGGAGTGAATAATGATATAACTGCATTCAAATCTTGTTGGAAATAAAAGTCCCATATCTTTTCTTTAATACATATACAAGTCTGTTCCAAGATTCTCGTTGAGGGACTTAACCAGTTTTGTTTTTTTGAAGGGGATGGGGTTTCTTTGAAGGGACAGACACTTTTGCATGAGTTTCAGTTTTGATGGCACATTCCAGATACAGCATTTTGTTTTTAATTTTATGTATTTTAAATATGTACACTGCCTTTTAGCATCAAAATTTGTGGGGGGATGATCAAAATACAGTAAAACAAAATACAGTATAAGAATCCACAATAAAACCAAAATGTGGCTAATATTCACTAAAGCAGTTAAAAATAGAGCATTGTGAAGGAGAGTTGGTGAAAAGGAGTGCGCTGTCTCCTCCAGAGGAAAGAAATGTTGTGACAGAGAAAGAAGGGGAGAAGGAAATAAAAGGGGAGAGAATCGAAGAGGAAAGGGTTAAAACTGAGATCTGTCTAGTAGAGGAGGGAAAAGGAAAAGAGGAGGAGTTAGAGATCAATGTATGGGAGGAGGAGATAAAAGAGATGACAGGAGAGCAGGTTTTTTGGATTCCGACAGGAATAAGAAGGAAGGATGACAAGAGTAAGGAGAATGTGAGTGATCTGTTGAAAGATTTTCCTAACCTAAAAGTGGGAGGACTTTTGCCCGATCCACTACCTGGGAAAGAGGAGGTGATGATTACTGAGACCTCGGAATGGACAGTGGTCGTCTTCCCGAGAGGACGGGGTCGTTGGAAGAAGGTGGTGTGTCCCGATCCTACACACAACAAGCCACCCCACGAGGGGGATTGGGCCCGCCATCCGTGCTGTGGCACAATCTGCGCAGTCAGGAGTGCGCCCCTGAGAAAACCAACCGACCAGGAACGCTTTGGTCCGGCTCCCCAGTATTGAGAAACTGTTAATTATGGAGAGTATCCAGAGTTTGAAGGACAGTTACAAGAGTTGAATTATTTGTACCCTACAGAAGTTATTGTTGATACCCCTGATCCCAAGTTCAATAAATAAGTTAACAGTTTAAATGAGCTGACACTTTATTTTCCCGCGCAAAACTTGGAACTGTCAGGAGTTTTCAAAGAACCCAATCACAAGCATAACATCCACAATAAGACAAAAACAAGGTGCAGTCAGCTAGATATTAAAGTTCAGCAAGTTCCTGTCCACATAAGTATGTTGTCCTAATGCCCTGAAACATTATCAGTGTCATTAGCTGTCATTCTGAAGGGGGGGGGGTGAGGAAAGAATGCCAAAGGCAGGCTGCTACAACAGAAATGTGCACCCACACACCATTGCTGTTTGTGTGACCTTGATTTTCGTTTGAGCTCCTTTTGTCCTAGAGCACATAAAGAGAACCTCTTGATGGACTGGGTGGCATTACCCATGACTGTCAAAGGACTAATCCATGTCGTTGCTTCTGCTGAGCATGCACAGCAGTTTAGTTTTAGTAACCAGAGCTAGTCACCACACATCTAAAGTTAGACATTACTGCCTTGAATACAGCTCTAATACACACATCCATTTGATCTGTTCCCTTGTGATCTCTGCTGGTATTTTCAGTTACTTGAAGCTCTACAAAGCTGTTTTTGATTTGTGTCCTTAGAAGTTTATGTGCATTGTGAGTTACTAAAATCATAGCAGCTACCAATTATAGTAAATGTGGACATGAAAAGATATTATAATTTGTCTTTTTGTTTAATTTGTCAAAATGCAAGTTCTTATCTTAGACACAAATACTGTACCTAAAGAGGTTGAATGCAAGAACAAACAAAAGCAAAATACAGTATGGCATAAGTCGATTTTAAGGAACTGTAACAATTGGATGCATGGCTAATATTCTGAAGGCACAGAAGCAGCTATTTTAAATTGCTTACGACTTCTAAGCATGCATTATCACCCTGATGAATGGTGCAAAATGTCTTGTAGTTGTGCACAGTCTTAGTTTCCTTATTGTCTTCCATCACGGTTACTTCTGCTGCATTGTGTTCTGCAATATGGAAGTTAATGGATGGTAGGTTGATGTGTAGAGATTCTGGTTTTGGCTGGGCCAGGGTATGATACAGAGGTGTTGGACTTTCTGTTTTCCCCATATAAAGTTACCATTCTACCAATTATATTATGAAAACCTTTGTGGCTTTATAGTGTTTTGCTCTTGAAATCTCTGTCATTTGCATTTAAATTAATACTTTTTTTAAAAATCACATTTATGTCTTATTCACTTTACTAAGGGTGTGATCTCATGGGGAAATAGATCACATTGTGGACTGCTTGTGGAGTGTAATCTATTTCTCAAGGATCACATGACACATAGGGAATTGCACTCCAGCCTGACCTTGATCCATGCCCAAGCTGGACCTCTTTTGGGGCCAGATTCCCCAACAGATGGAAGGGTCACTTTCCCTGCAATTGATCACATGCCTTTCCTACCATCTGATTACACCGTAATTCAAGACTGCATGTGCAGTTTGATCCCCTTTTCTTCTTTCAACAACCCTGAGAGAAGGAGTAAACAAAAAAAAAATTCCTGTTCTCATTGGAAAAAAAAAGTAAACCAACTAGCGCACTGCTGATGTGCTGCACTACTTACAGAAAATTAGGGGGGAAATTGTCTTAAAGGGTTCAGACCAAATAGGGTTGCTTGAGTTGCATGTGCCATTTGTATGCAAGGATCACAGCAAATGGCATACCAGACCTCTACCAGCACAATTTCCTTCACAAATGGAACTGATAATGTGAACTTTAAAAATAAGGAATGTATTTTGGCTGAAGAGAAGATAAAAACAGTGGAAAACATTATTTTTGCAAATTATTTTCTTAACAAGCTAAAGTTCGGATTTTTTTTCAGAATTATAACCTTGATTACCAAGGATTAGTGAAATCTGCAGGAAAAATTTTGAATGTAACTTTCCTCCCCCCACTGTGCTGTTATTCCTAAAATTTTGTTTTAAAAAAGCAAACATTGTTCAATAGCGCAACTGAAAACTCTACAGACACAAATATTTCTAGACATGACTAGAATACTAGAGGGAGCTCTAACCACATGAAAAACACTACTGTTCCTTTTTACAGTACTAGTGGCTGGAATTACGAGTTATGTCCTTGCTTCCTAAGATTTGTTCAGAACATAAAGAATTCCTGAGATAGACAGCCACACTCCTACAGAGCTAAACTTGAACTTGTTTTTAGCCCTGGGACATGAGATATAATGATGAATGTCATTAATCATGTACCAAGGCATGTATCCTTGTTCTGCCACTGAATAGCCATTGCAAATGCACACAGATCTGGGATCTGCAGGTCTCCATTAAAATAATAGGGACTCGAAATTGTGACTTGGAAAAATGGGTCCAAGTCACAAGTCAAGTCCAAGTCTTTAAAAAGGAAGAGGGGTTCGTTACGGGGAGGAAAGCTTGACTGGTGGCCCCTTTGCAAGATGGCTACCTTGGTTTCCTCTTGTGAGATCGAGCGCCTTCCCTCCTCTTGTGAGATCAAGCATGCTTTGTGATGTGAGTTTTACTGCTTTCAGCCTTCCTCCTCCCAACTCCTCATCGGGGGCCCTTGATGTAAGGTAGGTCCTTTGGGCTCCCCTGGAGGGATAAAAGAGGGGGGGGGGGAGACAAAAAAGGGGCTTGTTGGGAGGAGGAGATGAGCTCAAAAGCTTTTTAATTAAAATAAGCTTTTTAATAATTAAAAGCTTTTTAATAGGGCATTGGGACTAAGACTTGAGGCTTGGGATTTGGACCCAAAGACTCAGACTTGCAACTCAGACCCAAAGACTTGCCAACATCTCTGGTTATAGATGTGCCATAAGTTTGAAATACACGACTATCCATTTCTATTTAATCCTCTGTGTCTTGCTATGACAGAAGATCTACCAGGTCTGAGGGAGCTCAATGTGAGATGTTGCCACTTGGGAGCTTTGCAGCATCTTTTATCCTTCCCTGTGCTCTGCTGCTTCCATTTCTCTTTCTTCCCCTTATGCTCTGCTCTCTCTCTCTCTCTCCTCCCCCCCCCCCGCAGCTTCAGTCTCCTTTCCCATCCCAGTTGTCAAAAAACACCCCATTTTTAATAGTTTGATGCACTATGGAGGTGAAGTGACTGCTGATAAACTTCTTGCCTCATTAACCTAAACGTTACTCTGGGGAAATGAAGGTGAGAGGTGCACTTACCAGAATAAATGTATACAATTTAAAATAAGTTTGTGTGTGACAATATTCCTGACATTCAGCTGCTCATTGCCTGCTACTGCTATGCACCATTTTCTGTTGCTGTTTTCTCCTTTGGCAGTTTTTTGTGAAGGCCCTGGGCTGTGGAGCCCTAGTCTTGCACTCCAAAATTCATTCCTTGTACAGTCAATACTACAATATACTTCCTTGTACAGTCAATACTTGGTCCTTCACTGGTCTCTTCCTTCACAATATAAGCATCTCTGCAGGTGTATAATGTATGCCTTTGTCCTTGGTTTTGGGTCAATCACAGACTGCCAGGTATGCAAATTGCAGAAAAAAACATTCTGTTTACAAATAATATATAATGTTTATCTTTTGTAGCTAGAGACAAGTAGAGAAGGTACTTAAAGTATGAGAGCTTGATTGCCACAGAAAATAATATGCTAGTATTTCATGAAAAGGGTAAATCCAAGTGTAAATTTGTTGGATACATTTTTTCTGTTTTGAAATTGCACAAGCTTTTGTTTTAGAAAGCAGAATATTAGCTACTGGCTATCTTCTCCAGTCTCATAAATACACGATAGCATGCAGAAAATATTTAGGTTGCATCCATGCAGAATTCTTTCAACATATCATTTCCGTGTGTACTAGTATGGGTTTGTATTACATGACCCATGCATATCGACAATCCTGTAATTCTATGGTGTGTGTGAGAGAGAGAATGAATGTACATATTTTCGTGCATTGATCACACAATATTGTAATGTTTGATGTGAATACATAACAATACGCGTGTAGCAAACATCTAGAAAATTTGTAACATACTGTATATTGAAACCACACGCTCCAGAAAAAAAATGGATTGGATCCACAGTGACTACACATTTGTGATAAATCAGATAAAGTGTATTGGCTGCAGGACTGCCCTAATTGCAATGTTTTTTCTTTGTTTTAATCCAACGTGCACACTGTTGCTGTGGGCATGTCAGGGGCTGGGTATAATGTCACGTGACAGGAATGTTATGCCCCACTCCTGCCCTTATTCATTCATTCATTCATTCATTCATTCATTCATTCATTCATTCATAGAGGTGGTCATATGCATTTTCAGATGTACAACTTTAATTCAGGTAAAAGAAAAGGAATTTAACATCTTCCCATGTACAAAAGAATTTTCTTTTGAAAAAAATGGTGACGGTCAAGCGAGGGGGTAGTGGTCAGAGGAGGCAGAGAGGCAGCAGCAGGTGGGGGGGAAGAGTTTGTCCTGTACTACCCAAACCCGTAAACACCAAAGCGGAGAATAATTGGATTGGGTGTCATTTTGAACTACAGTAGGGCTTGTCATTGCATGCTATGACAGAAGTCACTGTTGATTTGATACAGGTTTTTCTGGAATGTGTGGTTTTGGTCTTATAGTTTCCATGCAAATAATTTTCTCAAGTTTCTTACTTTACACAAGATATTTGAGATGAGACCAATTCTTCTAGTCAGGATGTGAAAACCCAAGAATTTTCCTCAGAACCTGAAAAACAGCTTGGTTTATTCTGAACACAATTCCAAGCCAAATTGTCTAGGACTAGGTGAAGGACAAAGGGACGTGGTGGCACTGTGGGTTAAACCGCAGAAGCCTCTGTGCTGCAAGGTCAGAAGACCTGCAGTCGTAAGATCGAATCCACGCGACGGAGTGAGCTCCCGTCGCTTGTCCCAGCTCCTGCCAACCTAGCAGTTTGAAAGCATGCAAATGCAAGTAGATAAATAGGTACCACCTTGGTGGGAAGGTAACGGCGTTCCGTGTCTAGTCGCGCTGGCCACGTGACCACGGAAATTGTCTACGGACAAACGCTGGCTCTACGGCTTGGAAACGGGGATGAGCACCGCGCCCTAGAGTCGGACACGACTGGACTAAATGTCAAGGGGAACCTTTACCTTTACCTAGGTGAAGGACAAGGCTTGGTCCTTCACTGGTCTCTTCCTTCACAATATAAGCATCTCTGCAGGTGTATAATGTATGCCTTTGTCCTTGGTTTTGGGTCAATCACAGACTGCCAGGTATGCAAATTGCAGAAAAAAACATTCTGTTTACAAATAATATATAATGTTTATCTTTTGTAGCTAGAGACAAGTAGAGAAGGTACTTAAAGTATGAGAGCTTGATTGCCACAGAAAATAATATGCTAGTATTTCATGAAAAGGGTAAATCCAAGTGTAAATTTGTTGGATACATTTTTTTTGTTTTGAAATTGCACAAGCTTTTGTTTTAGAAAGCAGAATATTAGCTACTGGCTATCTTCTCCAGTCTCATAAATACACGATAGCATGCTTGTGTCACATGACAAATAGTTGGGCAACTATGGTGCGGAAAGTCTAGGATAGACTCCTATAATTGGAATGCAGATCTTTTGCCTATAATAGAGGTATAAAGAGAGTCCCATCATGTACAGACTCTACAAAATTCAGACGCATGTTGTCTGCCAGACCACCCTTGCAACATCTTTGTAGATCTCAGTCTAATGGGAGCCGAGATTAACCAGCAGAGATAATCTCTCTTCTTCATGCACCAGCCATCTCTGTTGTATCATATGATAACATCAATTCCTTACATATGTAACAATGTTTGACTCTCTCAGCTTTTCTCCCTTTCCGGAATGTAAAATTTTTTATGACAGGAGTTCTGTGGCACTTCAAGTCTAATAAGTTTTATTTGCGTAAGGTTTAATGGATTGTAGCCCACTTATTCAGATGCATGAGGCAGTGTCATTTTTATGATATTTTAAAAATAACATTAACATTTTGATGCTAAAGCTTTGAAATATATGCATTATGTCATCCAAAATTCTCCAGTCATGGAAAAGTCTGAAAATGTGGCCTTGGTACTCCTCACCTCATCTGCTGTATTGAGAGGCCCTTTCAAAATTTATATGTTCCTTTGTACCAGAGGGGAAAAAAAGCCATTGCCTTTCTTTCAGAACAGACAAAAGAAATTCAATTAACTAAATTTGCTTGATTTGCTTTCAGTGTCCTTGTGTTTTTCTGCTCAGTTGTAAATTCAGCTAATTAATTATACTTCTCATTGATTTCTAATTGATGTGTGGGAGAAAGGTTAGAAGAAAGTGAAGAAAGATATCTGTACAGAACTCTTGGAAACAGTTCAGATAATCTATTCTTATGTACTTGTCAATATATTCTTAAACTAGTTATGAATTTGCAATGAGAACAGAAACCCACATTATCAGGGATTTTAGGATTAAAACGGCAACTACTCTGAAAATCAATGTTGTGGTTTATTGGCAAACATAGACTTTCCTTAGGCAGGCATCATATGAAAATATGGAGCTGATAATAATGTCAGAGCTTGGCCCATGTAGCTCACTGTTTTGACTGGTAGAAGGTCCAATATGTTTTTCTGTAGAGTAAGACTGAAGTCTACATAGCCCCAGCCTTAACCTGAGACTTTGTGATTTAACTTTTAGCCGAATCTGTTCCTTTCTGTATCAAAGTATTTTTTCATCAAGTGAGAAATGTTCTACAGATGCTTCTAATTGGAGCAAACATCTTTTCCTGGTATCTTTTAAACTTTAACAGTTGTCTATAACATTATTTCTTGATTGGGAATGTACATTTTCATGCATTCAAAAAGTACCTTGCCTTGGCCATACTTGGATGTGATGTCCAAGCCGTCACCGTCATCATTGGCATTTTTTAAACATAATTTTTAAAGCAGTACTTGTCTGCAGCCATATATTCTAGAAGGGTTTATCTTGTATCTTGTTTTCTTTGTATTACGAATAGGGCATATGAATAATTTACAAGCAGAGATTTTTACAATAAAATATAAAGCTATATAATGTCAGACAGACATTTACTGCTAGTAGATAAAAGCTTGGGGTTTTTTTTGTCCATCACATGGGATATTGGTACTGGAATTCAAATTAAAACTAAAAATGCAGTATGATGCTTCTTACATTTTGTAAAATGAATGGTTCTCTACCATTACTCAGTCCAAAGAACTGCTTGGAAGGTAAGCATTGACCATAGCATGTTGGAAAGGTGCAAAAAAGCTTTTTATTTTGTGTATTACATGTACATGTATATCCTGCTTTTCTTCAATTGTCAAATGCAAGGCAGCATATGTGGTGTTAAATCATGGTGACAAAATTATGATTGTAATATTACATTGTTTTTCTTTGCTTGATTTCGAACTTAATAAAAATAGCTTATTCTTTTAAAATTGTAACGAGTACAGTGATATCAAATGGGATATACTCTTCAAAGAGAAAGAGAGAACATTAAAATCGGATCTGATTACTGGAGGTGACTGCCTGGATTCCAGTCAGAATGTTGTATTGCAGAAAGAGATACCAGTGTTGTGGTATGTCCATTGAACCAGCTTTTTGCCAGATCGCCCTCTATTTTAGTCCTTGTCCTCCCTGTCTAGAGGAATTCCCATGCAGACTGGACAGAGGAGAGGCTGAGAAGCATGGTTGTAAGAATCAAAAGATGCCATTTGCTGCTGCCTGGTTTCCTGCTGCCAAGTGGGAACGGAGAAGGATGAACATTGTCACATTTCTTAACATCATTAACTTCCAGTTTGTAATCTAATGTAACCAAAAGTTGATCCTATTTATGGTTTAAAAATCATGTAAACATTTAAACTGTAAATAAACAGTTGCAGAGAGAAAAGGACCAGACAAGTGGCAGCTTACGTTAGTTTTAATTCTATTTAAAATTACAGGTAACAGTGAAAGTTTTTTTTTAACACAAAGCATACTGATTGAGCCTAGCTTGTACATGATATTCCCATATGTAATTCCAACAAAAGGAGCAGGAAAAATAATATACTTCCTATATTCTGTGTGCTTACTAATACACACCTAGAAGATATATATTGCTTTCATCAAACTATGGTCACGATCCAGCCAAAGTATAGCACTTTCCTTTAATTTAAGTGAGAGAGTTAAATGTATTTAAATGTCTCCCACTGCAATTAATAGGACTTAGCTGAGCACAAAACATTGTTACTTTGGAGGAAGTTCCACTTAACTCAGTAGTAGTTGTAGTATGTAGTTTGCATATGAATCACAAACTTTAAAATACCTACCTTTTGGAAGATGTCACTTTTCTTCTATGGTATTTTACTGCCTTGTGGCAGAGTGGCTAAACTTCTGTACTGCAGCCAAAACTGTGCTCACGACCCAGGGTTCAATCCCAGGTAGCCGGCTCCAGGTTGACTCAGCTTTCTATCCTTCCAAGGTTGGTAAAATTAGTACCCAGCTCACTTGGGGGGGGGGGGGGGCGGCAATATGTAGGCTGCAAAATTAACTTGTAAACTGCCCAGAGAGTGCTTTAAGCGCTATGGGGTGGTATATAAGCAGCACACTTCGCTTTTTTTTTTTTTTTGCTTTACTGTCAAAATATGTTTTCAACAAAAATATAAACAACAAAGACATTAATTCAGTTGCCCAAGTAGAATATTCAATTCTGTAAAAAAAAAGCCCTCCGGTTTATGAATGTGCAATGTTGTACTTATGTATCCATGATTCAAAACACCAGGAAATGGCCTGATATGGTTGCACAATATTTTGTCCACATTGCCAGTAGGAAAAAGGATGCCAAGCTTTACACACCAAAGACCAATCTGAATGTTGACAATGCCAATGACAGCACTCAAGATGGTCTACAACAGGGGTCCCCAACGCCCGGTCCGCGGCTCAGTACCGGGCTGTGGCCTTGGCAGGACTGGGCCGCGGAGACAGATTTCCCACCCCCCACACGCATGCCCCCCCATGTACGCACGTATGCCCCCCACATACACGCACGGATGCATGCACGCTCTGCCCACAGATGCACAGATGCATGCACACCCCATCCACGCATGCATGGATGCACACACAGCCCACCGACATGCACGCACACCCCGCCCACCCATGCAGACGCATGCCCCCCCACGCGCGGATGCCTCACGCCCGCCCGCACGGACGCCCCCCCCGCACGCTAAACCAGTCCGCGGTGGGAAAAAGGTTGGGGACTACTGGTCTACAGTACACCCTCTTGTGCTTACTACCATTCACAAAGTGGCATCAAGCAAGGGAAAATCCAGGAAGCTGACTCCTCTTTCATCAGATAACCATTCTCACCCAAACATGAAGCAATTGTCAGGGCTGTTTTTGAACAAGTGTGAATGGTAATGAGTACAGGAGGGTATCCTGTAGACCAGCGGTCCCCAACCTTTTTGGGACCACGGACCGGGCTCCGTGTGCGAGGGGGGCAGGGGCACCCCCGTGCTTGCAGGGGGGTGTCGCGCTTCCACCCCTGCGCACGAGTGCGACACGCCCCAGCACGAGTACGACACGCCTACCGTGTGTGTGGGCGGGCGGAGATCCGTCTCCGCGGTCCAGTTCCGGCAAGCCCACGGAACGGCACTGGGCCGCGGATCGGAGGTTGGGGACCCCTGCTGTAGACCATCCCATATTCATATACCGGAGGCGTTTTGAAGAATTTAATTTCCTGGCTTTTTAAAATGTAAGATTAAGTATATATTACACACAGATTCCAACAGAAGCTTCCCTCATATGCTAGAGAATCCCAGAAGATGAACACTTGATCATTACTACGGTTGCTGGGAGAGGACAGAAGCAAGAACAGTTGGGATATGGGTGTAACCCCTTTCTGCCAAAATATTTTGAAAGGCTATTTTGGACCTAATGAAATGTTGAAGCAAAGGTGCAAGTAAGTCTCCACATACAGTGGAGAAACATTCACATCCTTTAACCTCTCAGGTAAACTAAAGTTACCATGCCCACTCTTCCTGCTACTTTTCATTTTATTTTTTGCATTTTTGAAGTCTGTGCATCCACTAGAGCAGTGGTCCCCAACACTTGGGCCTCCAGATGTTCTTGGACTTCAGCTCCCAGAAATCCTGGCCAGCAGAGGTGGTGGTGAAGGCTTTTGGGAGTTGTAGTCCAAGAACATCTGGAGGCCCAAGGTTGGGGACCACTGCACTAGAGGATTCCAAAGCAGAAAATTGGCCCTGGGCCTTCTGAAGTTGTTTATTCTTTTTATACATACCAGTATTTACATATATGGATATGTAATCATACTGTTTTCTATGAGACTAGTTCCTAGGGAAGTTTGCATATTATTATAGCCCTAATTGCACAACAGTATAATAAATTGGCATTAATATCATAATCTTTTTTGTATACGTTGTTTTAAAGGGAAATATAATCTGCTTACTGTACTGTACACTTTTCCAAATTAGAAAATTGTCAACTGTGCTTTTCCTTTGATGGATATTAAACATCATTGTCTTCTCTTTAATTTTCTGAGCTTTTGGTGGATTGATAATAGTATTTAGAATCTGTGAATTATTTTCTCTTCAGTGATGATAATATGGATAATTTTCAATTGCTTTTCCTAAAGATCACCTGGAGAGATCTGCTCTCACTAGTGCGTTTCCTAGGCTTGATGTGTATATCAGAACATCTTGAATTCTAGTGTACATATCAAATATTTTCTGAAATTAATTACTTTGGAGTAACTATTACTCTATGTTCTCTGAGCGGTTGTAACTTGCATTTAAGAACAGTTCTTTGCATGTTGACAGAACAGCTATTTCTCCTGGGCCTCCTGCAATCATAATTGTTAGCATTGTGAGAAACATGTCTACAAAATATTTGTAGAAGTAAGCAATATAATTTCATTTAGACATGTTGCACTGCCTTCGGACATATGTGCAGAAACAAAACAAACTGGAGTCTTTGAGTGTTTCTGAGGTGATCACAGTACAGAGAAAAGAACCTAAAGGTGTTAATGGATTGTAGAGCACTCATGGATCTCACATGTTAAATCCAGCATTCACACATCATGATTAGAAGAGAGGAAACTAAGGAACATGGAGACAAGTGTGTTCTTTACCTTAGAAATTAACCGTTCTTGCCTTTCATTGACCGAATAATCAAAATCTTGTACCTGCAGCACCACTAATTTCATATCCAGGGAAGAACAGGAGTCAGAGACAATTTTAAGAAGGAATCAAAGAGAAGTCTGTCTGTTGTCCCTTACTCATTTCTCTCCTGGTGACTGCCTTAGGAAGCAGCTGGCAGCTTTATTCTCTTGACTGGAAAAAGAAGGTGGAAAAATAGAAATAGAACAAAGTGCCCAGCTCGTCAGCTACCACTGTCATGACCAGGTCCTCTTCTGTTTTGTCTGCACCATTTAGTCTGTGACTTGGATTTGTAGTTTTGTTTATTCATTTGTAGGAATGGGGTCTTCATGTAGAATCAGAAATGTACAAATATTATCTTGGAACCAGATAAGGATTCAGCCAGAGGATTGCCGAAAGGGTATAGGGCAGGTCAATCCGAATCTTGTGCTCCCTTTATTCAGGCATGGTTGGCAGGGTTCTGCACACCCCTCTTTATCATCATCATCATCATCATCATGTTAGAACTGCAGAGCTGGAAGGGATCCTATGGATCATCTATGGAAACATTCTAAAACTTAAGTGTCATTTCTTTTCAGTAAAAAGTCACTATTCAAGTGTAAAACACATAATACTTTTTTCCGTGCATTTGAACACATGCACACACATACACCATTCAGTCAGGTGCAATTGCATGAATAAAAGCAAGGCTAATGCCTTTCCTCATAGAAATGCTTGGTTGTTTGAAGCTTCAAAAGGGAATCTAATCAGCCTGCTTCCTTCCTCCCTCCAGGTTATGCAGATTTCAGAGCTGAGAGTGGGAGTGAAGCAGGAAGATGTCTTTTGTTTGTGGAATGATCAAAGGGGATTAAATGCTATTAAGAGATTGTGGGCACCAGGTATGAAAATGGCCTATTGACATACATAGAAGAAAACTTGTGTGTTGGCTTGGTCTTGGGAGGGAGAGATTATGTCCATGAGCCATGTATGAAGCTATGCCAGGTATAGCCTAGCAGAGGGGACCCAGAACTATTATTTCTCTCTTTGTTCAGGCATGAATATGAGACAGGGAGATTTTTTCAGGTGCCTTGAATGCTGTAAACCTGCAATCACAATTTGCTCTGTGCTTTGAGAAACCTTTTCTTGTAACCATTTAGAACTTTTATCCTTTTAAATTGTTCTCTCTCTCTATGAGGGTTCAGCTTCTTTTCGGGTCAAATCATCTCTAGGTTCCCTTTTTGCCTCATTGAATGACGTTACATGTTCTTGCTTCAACCCTTCAACATTTATTGTGGGAACATCTACCCTGTTTCCCCGAAAATAAGACCTAACCTGAAAATAAGCCCTAGGATGATTTTTCAGGATGCTCGTAATATAAGACCTAGGCCAAAAATAAGCCCCAGTTAAGTGAAACCCCACCCTCCACCATTGTGCAGCAACCAGAAGATGACATGACTGTATTTGAATAAATGTAGATTGTTGTACTTGAAAAAAAATAAAACATCCCCTGAAAATAAGCCCTACTGCGTTTTTTGGAGCAAAAATTAATATAAGACCCTGTCTTATTTTCGGGGAAACACGGTAGAAACTATTAACATCAACAGGAACTGTCAGGAAGTTGTAATCTTGAGTCTCCAACAAAGATTCCACAACAAAACAAAACTGCTCTTGACTCAGATCCGGGTCAGTGTCTATCAATGCTCTGCCTGGTGGTACTGGCAATGCAGGCATGTTGCTCGAGAATGTCCCCTTGAACCAGGACCCTCTGTCTCCCGTCTCCTGGACCATCCAGAGCTCCGGCTCCCACCACTCTCATTCTCGGCTAACTTCTGCCATCAGTCTTTCTCTCTTTCTCTCCTCCCTTTCTATCTTAGCCCTCTCCTCTCTTATACATCATCTTTGGCTTCCTTCTCTCCCCAATATGATGTATTTTGGGGAACAACCTCACACTTTCTCCTCTCTGCCTCCTCCTTAGGGCACCATCAGTCTCTCCTACCTATGGGTCCAGGATTTTCTAGTTCAATCCATACCCACCCTGGCGAAAGAGATTTCTTCCTTTTCTCTGCATCCACTTCTCCTTCCTCTACTAGTCCTCTTCTTGAGAGGCAGGGCCTATTTATATCCTTCTTCTTCCCCCTCTTCCATTCCCACCTTTTCTAACTGCTCTGATACCTCCACCACCACTTCACCCACCTTTAATTGCTCAACTCCTGACTTCAGTCCTATTCCTGTTGTATCCTCCTCTGTTCTCTCCCTTGCTGAGGTGGTCTACTCTTTCTACTACTTTCCACTCTATCCAGCTTCACCTAGGCTGGGGTTTAACCAGTTTGTCTCCCTTCCCTGGTGAAATGGACGGCACTCTTGCAGGGGCATTCTTGGGCCTACCAACCGCCTCACACCAACCTTTCCTTTCTTTTTTAATAAATTACAAAAATACTTTCAAGCAGTTGCCTAGATTTTTGACTGAGAGGGCCAGAAGTATTAAACTCTAGTTCTTACCTCAACCAGCTACCTAGATTCTGGGTTGTTTTCTGTGGGTGTGGAGGCAGCTATCTTCACCAGGCTGATCCGCTGGCTTGCGAGTGCCTAGTCTCATTGATTTTTGGTTCTGGATTACCTGGAGCATTGCCAGATCTGGGAGACTGGCATGGCATGTGAATAATAATGAAGACAAGCTACAATTAAAATCCCTTGTAGCAAGAGTGTCCTTCAACAGAACTACTCCTCACTCAGATGTAAGGATAAGATATTGTGTAATTAGTGATTTTTTTGTCATAGACTGGGTTGATTAAATTAATTACTTGTGATGCACAAACTCCCTATGACTTGATATGGAAATGGTTCAGAGTTTGCAACTTGTCTTGATGGGGTCCAGGAGAAGCTCTTCTATTGTCTGAAAATGTTAATTGTTCTTAATATTGCAGGATAAGCACTTGTAATGTTGCATCTCTGCAGTAATGTTGGAAAGACAACATGCCAGAAGAGTCTCTCAGGGAGGACACTCGACAGCTGCAGACCACCACTACTGAGAAGGTTGTACAAAAAGTGACAGTGTGATCCATTAATGGAAACAACATTGAAGGTTAGGCAGTATTTTTATCAGATCACTAAAAAGTTAGAAATAAGACAAGCTTTCAAGTTCTTCAGAAGTCTCTTCAGGTATAGATAGCATAAAATCTAATATAGTTTAAAAGAAGAAGTCTAGATTTCACATGAGATAGAGGTGACAAAGATATAAATTTACAGTCTTTCTCCTCTTAGGAGTCATATGTAGACAAAAGCCTAGCATGCTCTCCCAAACAGATCAGGCACAAACTTCTCTGGTTGGCTTGAAACAGAAAAGTTTTTTTCCCCCCTGTTTATTTCCCTGTCCATACTGTTTAATGCCAATAAAGTTTTATCGTATCGTATCGAAAAATACAAAGCAAAGTCCCAGGCAGCAAAATAGGAGAATAAATTTTGCTATCACACCAGGTTAAAAAGTAAATTACAGCCAAACTGATTGCCATACCTAGGGGGTTAGAGGAGATAGAATTCTTACTGAGGTTCAGTCTCGTGGAAAAGCCTCTTTTCAAGGCAGAATTTCTCCCTGATGGCGAATCATATTTCTAAAGGCAAGTGTAAAAAGGGTCTATATGATGTGTTGGTAGAAATAAAGTTCAAGGTTAGGCAGTACTTTTATTAGATCACTAATAAGTTACAAGTAAGCTGAACCTTCTCTTATTTCCCATCAGATAAGATTATTGTTTCTTTCACAGCCACCTACTCATCTTAAGTATTTTGGTACCGTGTTTCATAATACATACCATGTTTCCCCCGAAAATAAGACAGGGTCTTATATTAATTTTTGCTCCAAAAAACGCATTAGGGCTTATTTTCAGGGGATGTTTTATTTTACAGTCATGTCATCTTCTTCTGGTTGCTGCACAATGATGGAGAGCGGGGTTTAACTTAACTGGGGCTTATTTTCGGAGTAGAGCTTATATTACGAGCATCCTGAAAAATCATACTAGGGCTTATTTTCAGGTTAGGTCTTATTTTCGGGGAAACAGGGTAGGTAATGAAAAAAAGAGACAATAGTTCGGATACCAAGGTCCGAGCCATGCTTTACAGCATGATTGTTCAAGCTTTATAGGCCAAATGAGAGTATTTAATTGGTACCAAGGCAGCAAGTGTTAATAAACGTCTGCATTTCTGTCTATATATAGAAGCTCCTCTTCAAACTCATACAATTTAACTGCAATCAGTGAGAAACTGAGAGTAAGGAGGAAATTAACTTTTGCATGTTTTCCTGCAAAGTAGCTAGCTTTGGATGTTTGTGTGCTGAATACTGATCATGTTATTCAAAATTCAGTTTTAGACGTATGGGCTGAAGAAATTATTAAGATAACTCTCACTGTGTAATGCAATTAGTATTATGAGATGAACAAATTTTGAGATATTGAACCAGGTAACAATGGGTTTGAATAATGAGTAATGAGCTGCATCATCAAGCATAGAAGAGAATCTTTACCACCCTGACCACATTTGACTAAAAGGTAATTGAGTGATAACTATTAATATATGACGTTGGGCATGTACATTAAGGAAGTAGGTGAAAAAACATTAACTTTTAAAATTGCTTATGCTGAAAATGCAGGTAGACAGGAGGCATGTGTAGACTGTGTTTGAACGGACTAGAGCTAAATATTAATGCAGTTCGGCAGAAGCTGTGTCTCTTTAACTAAAGGATAGAGTTTATCTGGTTTCTTGTTGATTTAGTAATTCCTCAGAACAAAAAGTATATGGTGGTGTGTATATTGCCATTTTAAACCATAAAATCCATTGAGTTTCACAGGATTTTCCCTAGTTTTTGAGAGCAGGTTTGGGGAGAGAGAGGATAAAAAGCTGAAAAACAAGGGCAGAACTGTCCCTTATCCGTTTGATCAGGAGTGAGCAAAGTCAGGAAAGCATAGGAGGAAACCAGTGGCCAGATTTTTAGTTGGCCGCCCTGCAGCTTGCCTTTTGCTTTCTTACAAGTAGTCACTGTCCCAGATCAATCCTCAACCTTATAAACACACACTTTTCTGTCTACCTTAAAAATCACTATGAAGCAGGGACCTCAAGGACTCTGATTTAAGCGAAGTAGCTCACGCAAGGCTGAAGTCAGCTAGTTAGATACATCTTAATTCTCTTTCCTTGTCATGTTCTATAAGCTTCATTGAACACTGACAGACATGTGTAGGTTGAGGAGAAAAGAGATTTTCCTCCTTTTCTTCTAGCTGTTGTGTAAGTTCGTAAGGAGGGGGGGGGGAGAGAGCAGTGAAAATAAAAGCCACCACAAAGGCAACACTTCAGTGCGTCGCGCCCGTGGTCTTGAAAGTTGTGGCCCTCCAAAGAGTCAAAGTTAAAGGAACCCGTAGCCATTGCGAAGTCCTTAATTTGTGGCGCGCAAATGCTCCAGAGAACTTGGGCCGAAAACACGACGAGAGGCCCCAGCAACCGTCTGCCCCGCTAGAGGGCGCCGATGCCTCCAACTCTTCCTCTCCCTTCTTCGGCTTCCCGGTTGCTGTTGGGCGGCGATACCATCCAGAGGCCGCTTGGAAGAGGCTCTGCTTTTGCAGCAGAGGCGGAGAGCGGCCAGGACGTGCCCGTTTCCCTTCCTCGCAGTTGCGAAGTCGGCAGGGGCGGGGGGGGGGGGAGGAGGAGGAGGAGAAGGGCCGCCGCCGCCGCCAAAATGCCGCGCGAGGAGGAGCGCGGCTCTTCCACGACGCCTCCCGCCTTGGCCGCCTGCCTTTTCCTCCTGTCGCTCTGCACCCGAGGTGAGTAAGAGGAAGCGGACCGGGGACATTTTGTTGTTCGCGTTTGCTGGAAGAAGCGGGAGGCAGCGCGTCGTTCTTTTTCTCCTCCTCCCCTACTCGGACGGGAAAAAAAAAAAGAGCACCAAGAAGCCGAAAAAGCGACTGAAGCACAGCGGCCAGTCGCCCGCCTTCTGCCGGTCCGTGAGGAGAACCGGATATGGAGGACGGTTCCCCTCCTTTCCCTGAAGTTTGTTCGTGGGATGGGCTGGCTTGGCGGAGAGCGGAGGAGGCTGTCGCCTCCCCTTTGGCGTCGTCGGGCAGCCGCGGCTTCCTCTCTCCGGCTGGTTTTCTTTCCCCCTCAGGGTTTCAGACCGCCGGGCAAAAGCCGGGTGCCGTCGCGGAGAGCCCGGGCGCTCTCGCTTCGCGGGAAGGCGGATCGCCCAGGCTGAAGTCGCGGCCAGCTTTTTCGCCCAAACTCTGCCAGCCCGGAGCTGCAGGTGGGTGGCGGGGGAAAGCTTTAAAGATGAATGAATGTATTGTGGGACGGAGGCTTTCGAGGGCTGCGACTCCGCTTCCTAAGACGTTGAATGGGAGGGAGCGGCTTCTGAATCGCTCGGAAGCCTTTTCTGCCACACAAGCCCCTGTTGTTCTCTTTGAGAGGTTGGGCATTCATTCACACGAGCACCGCGGACACGCTGCTGCCTTCTGCTTCACGACCTCAGAACAGCGACCACCAAACCCTTGTCAGTTTCAGCCTGGGTTCTTAGGACACAGCCTAGATTAGATCTTCCCATCCCATCCCATCGCATTGCATTTACCGGGAGAGTTGAGGAAATACCGTTTTCTCGGCGCTCTTCAACACTGATTGTGTTTTGGATTCAAATTCAGTCTTTCGAGTGAAATGCGTGGCATGTAAGTCATGACAAGTGATTTGGCTGGGTCGATGTCAATAGGGCAAAACCTGGATCCCACTCAAGGCTGTAATCTGGAATATATTTATTAGGGAGCGAGTCCATTGAGTAGAGTTCATATGGTGTTTCTAAATAAGCATGGGTAGGCTTGCAGTGAGCAGGGTTTTTAAAAAGGGGTGATTAACCTGTTTTAAGTAATCTGAGGTTTCGCCTACAAGGATCTTATTAAACATAGCCATACTGTACCTCCTTTCCTATGATAAATTCCATCCAGCCGAGAATATTTCGGGGATCAACCACATTGGTGGAGCCCAACATCAGCATGACCTGATCATGCAGGAATTTACTGCAGAAATACCTTCACATTAGTCTGTGGGCAGGCATTGCAGTGTTGAGTACAGTAAGTGTGGGTCATTTAAACTGTGGGTTGCCTAGATGGGTCAGGTTGGTTCACAACCTGCCTTTTTTTTTTCTCAGCCTGGTTATGTATTTCTCTGGATCCCCAAAGTAGGATTATAAGAGGGAAAATGTGTATTTTATACATAACTAAAACTCATGGAATTTGGCACTTCCTTGGCAGAGTACTAATTTATTGGGTGGATTTTTACAGGTGAAGTGCTGTAGTCCTTAAACAAGCATCCTACTATTTTTCAGTTATGGGTAGTTTCTGAGTGGCATTTTTTTCTTTTAAAAAAGTAGCTTTCCAAGTTCTGAAGGACCTGCACAAACGTGGCAAAAGGGCTGATGAGGGGTGTATTCCTCTGAGCCTTACTCCAGCAGGATTCAGCTGCCACTGCCCTTTCTGTCAGGTGGGGGGAAACCTGCTGGGTGACCCAATGAGCAGAAAACACTCCACTGAACTTCAGAGACCCCTCACCACCCTTTCTTCACTCTTTGGCAGGGCTGCCACCATCCTCCAGTTTTCTGGTTAGAATCCTTTTGCACTCAGCACACACACACAGGCAACTACAAGGTGGTTGTGGGTCATGACTGACCTGGCTGGTGGATTTAGTTTAAAGTGAACAAACAAACAAAAAAACGTATGCTGCTTATATACCACCCCATAGCACTTAAAGTGCTCTTGAGTGGGGTTATTTTTTTATTACGCAGGCTATACATTGTCCCCTCCCCCCACAAGCTGGGTGCTCATTTTACCTACCTCAGAAGGATGGAAGGCTGAGTCAGACTCAAGCTGGCTAGCTGGGATTGAACCCTGGGTCATGAGCAGAGTTTTGGCTGCAGTACTGCAGTTTAACTACTGTGCCATGAGGCTCTTAACCTCGGAGTTTTTTACATTGATGTCAGAAAGGAAGTCTAACCAAAAAAGCTTTATTAAGAAGAAGTAAAAGGTAGAAGATAAAAATAGGAAAAAGCTATAAGGTTGCAAGCACAACTAAAGGGAAAATCACATGGAATCAGACAATGCAACAAGCTAACTTACTGGATTTCTAAACATAACTGTCAATGGCATTTCCCATGACAGTCTAAAGCCTACTTGATTCTGGGGCCCTCTCACTTTGAAGCTGGCTATTAGCCCTTTCTGCTCTGTCCCTCTCCATGTTAGGAATGATCTCCCTTCCCTTAGGACTTCACTCAGTTCTTGCCCTGTGTCTCCAGGCAGCATGCTGGTGAGAGTCCTCTCTTTGTCACTGTTCAAGTCCTTTCCTTTAAACCTCTGGAAACCTTTGTTCTCTTTGTGAATGAAGAAGTTCTTTGAGATGGGCTAGGTGTGAAACTGGTCCCATCACCTCCTGGCAAATAGAAGGGGAAGATATGGAGGCAGTGACAGATTTTACTTTCTTGGGCTCCATGATCACTGCAGATGGTGACAGCAGCCACGAAATTAAAAGACGCCTGCTTCTTGGGAGGAAAGCAATGACAAACCTAGACAGCATCTTAAAAAGCAGAGACATCACCTTGCAGACAAAGGTCCGCATAGTCAAAGCGATGGTTTTTCCTGTAGCAATGTATGGAAGTGAGAGCTGGACCATAAAGAAGGCTGACCGCCGAAGAATTGATGCTTTTGAATTGTGGTGCTGGAGGAGACTCTTGAGAGTCCCCTGGACTGCAAGGAGAACAAACTGATCCATTTTGAAGGAAATCAACCCTGAGTGCTCACTGGAAGGACAGATCCTGAAGCTGAGGCTCCAATACTTTGGCCATCTGATGAGAAGAGAAGACTCCCTGGAAAAGACCCTGATGTTGGGAAAGTGTGAAGGCAAGAGGAGAAGGGGACAACAGAGGATGAGATGGTTGGACAGTGTCATCGAAGCTACAAGCATGAATTTGACCCAACTCCGGGAGGCAGTGGAAGACAGGAGGGCCTGGCATGCTCTGGTCCATGGGGTCACGAAGAGTCAGACACGACTTAACGACTGAACAACAACAAGGTGTGAAAACTTATCCCTTGAGCTATTGTGAATGCTTGGAACCACATTTGGCCAGGGGAAGTACTGTGACCAACAGGAAGTGTGAAACAGTGGGTATTTTATCATCATTTTAGAGAGATGGAGATGGGTATCTGATCCCTTTTTGACTCAAAGCTCCTTTGATATGTCAGTTGGTCAGCCCTGCTTTCTGTGGAAAAGCTTAGAAGTTAATATACCAGAAAAAGCACCTCCAGGGCACATCTTATGACAACAAACCAATAATCATGCCCCATAATGAGCCCATAGCCTTAAATTGAGCATTATCAGTAACAGAATAATTGTTATATGGTAAAATAAAGTAGAAGGTGTAATAATCATTGTTAGGGCTAAAGATGGTTCCTTGGTAGAGATAAGCATGAACGAAAAAATGAACCAGGAACTTCATGGGAAATTGCAGCTTCGGGTCAGTTCCAAACTGGAGAACCCAAACTGACCCAAACCACAAACTTTATTATGTTTCCTTGAACTCCCTGGTTTGTTCCCCTCCCCACAGCCTGCCCCTCTCCCTTCCCACTGCCCCATCACCTTCCTAACTTTTGCAGCTGCTGCGTCTTCCGCTGCCACCATCTTGAGAGGCTGCCCAGTGGCTCCCACAGTTTTTTTTGTTGAGAGGCAGCCCAGCCAGCTCCCACAGGCCAGGCTACATCTCCAAAAATTTAAAGGTGGATGCATGTGCAGATGCAGCCCAGCCTGTGGGAGCCAGCTGGGCTTCTTCTGGAAAGAAATCTAAGAAAGAAATCTCTCTCTATATATATATATTTGAGAGGCAGCCCCAGACTGCCTCAAAAAAATTAATAAAAATATTTAATTAAAAAAATTGTTTGAGAGGCTGTTGAGAGGTGGGCACATGCACAGAGGGAGTGCGTGTGCCCACCTCAACATTTTTTTCAATTAAAAAAAATTGGAGGCAGACTGGGGCTGCCTCTGCATATGCTCCCACCTCTCAGCTGAGAGGCGGGCGTATGCGCAGAGGTAGCCTGGCCTGTGGGAGCTGGCCAAGCTGCCTCTCAAGATGGCAGTGGTGGCGGAGGTGGTAGTAGCAAAAGGTAGGAAGGCGATGGGGGCAGTGGGAATTTTTTTTTTTTTTAGAGGCAGTGGCTATTTTATAGGGCCAAGCAACTGATTCATGGTTCATTCCGGAAAAGTTCAGAATTTCATGGACATCAACGAACCATGATACTGATTCAAATTATACAAGTGTTGCTAGAGCAATTGATTGAAAGGGAGCATTTAAAGCAGGGACTTCCAATTTCCAGTCCTCTAGGTGTTTTGAACTTCCCAGAATCCTTGTTCGTGGGTTTCTAGGAATGGACTCATTTGAAGGATCAAAGTTTGAAAACCACTAGTTTAAAAAATGCCAGATCAATGTTTCAATGGCTCCTACTGTAGGAAGGATTTGTTGAAGGACATAGTTAGGATTTGATTTTGACCACTTAACTTTGACCTTCCCTAATTTCATGTGCCAGATGAAGTAGTTATCTGGCTTGATATAACAGCTTGTTATCTACTGATGCACTTTTTATTGAACATAGTGAGTTTCACCTTACATTTTTGACAGTGGATGTGATTTATAGTCTTCATTAATGGGGGGGGGGGTAGGGTGGACATTTATGACCACCATGTTTACATGATCACACAAGTGTGATCACGGTGTCTCATGAAATATATTTTGAACATATAACTCATCTTGGAAGAGGGGAGTTGTATAGTATTTTCCTGCTACAACCATGCTGCTTGATCCTTCTGCATTTTACTTGGCAGCATGTTAATTCACCATTGTCAGTGAAATATCTTACTTTCTCTGGTACAGGGAGTTAATGTATAAGCCCTAAGAAAAAGGGGGAAAACCAAATGGCAAAGAAACCTTTTCTTGGTCAATACAAATGTAGAAGAATGCAACACCTTTATTAGACTGCTAAAAAAAAAAGAAAACATTGTTCTACATTTGTATTGTGTAATGTCATTTAAAGGTGTAATGTACAGCAAATCCTTTGACTGTAAATCATGAGAAACTGGGTTGTTTTCAGCACTTTGCCTCAGCACTTCATTTCAGCATACATGTCAACGTACCCTCTAACTTTCAGTTCTGCTGGGCGGGGTTCCACCTCTCTCTTGCGCGACTTTGCCCCTGTGTGCGTGACTCCGCCCCCCCCGCACACAAGGTTCCATTGCGACCAGAACCTAATGCAATCGCTCCATGGAGGAGGAAGATAGCTGCGTGGAGGGAGGCAGGGGCACGCCTGCACACGCCCAGCTTAGAGGGAACCTTGCCTGATGTGTAGCCTGTATTGTAAACAATCAGCTATTGTTAGGACAGTACAGTATATGGAGAAACAGAATGGTTTCTTATAGGCAAAGGTATCAGACAAGGGTGCATATTACCCCCTTATCTTCAGTCTGTATGCAGAACATATACAGAAATCCAGACTAGATTCAGATAAAAGAGGATTGAAAATTGGTGGAAGAAACATCAATAAGATACACAGATAACACCATCTTAGTGGCAGAAATGACTTTTAGGAAAAATTAAAGAAGAAAATGTCAAAACAGGACTGCAGCTGAACATTAAGAAGACAAAATCTGACTACAGAAGAACTACATAACTTTATTATTGCCAATGAAGAAATTGAAATAGAGATTTTGTATACCTTGGTTCAGTCATCAATCCAGATGGAGATTGCAGCCAAGAAATCAGAAGACTGAGACTCAGAAGGGCAACAATCAGGAATTAGAAAAGATCATCAAGTTTAAGGATGTGTCACTGGCCAAGACCAAGATCATCCACACTCTTATATTTCCTATCAATGTACAGTGGACCCTCGACTTACGGAATTAATCCGTATTGGAATGGTGGCTGCAGGTCGAAAAGTCTGTAGGTTGAGGCTCCATTGACCTACAATGCATTGAAAACCGATTAATCCGTAACCGGCCGTTTTTGGTCCATTTTGTTTGATTTTCCGGTCTGTAGGTCGATTCTCCGGTCGCAAGTCGAACCTAAATTTTGCGGCCAGAGAAGTCTGTAACTCGAAAAGTCTGCAGGTCGAGCCGTCTGTAAGTTGAGGGTCCACTGTATATGGGTATGAAAGCTGGACAGTAAAGAAAGCTGACAGGAAAAAAATTTGATTTGTTTGAAATGTGGTGCTGAAGGAGAGCTTTGCAGATACCCTGGACTGTCAGAAAGACAAAAAAGTGGGTCCTAGATTAGATCAAGCCTGTACTATCTCTGGCAGCAAAAATGTTGAAACTAAATCTGTCCTGCTTTGGCCACATCATAAGAAGGCAGGATTCTCTAGAAAAGACAATCCTAGGAAAGGTTGAAGGCAGCAGGAAAAGAGGAACACCCAATTACAAGATGGACTGACTCCCTAATGGAAAGCTGCAGGCTTGGGACAGAACATTGCTCATTCATAGGGTCGCTATAAGTCAGAGGCAACTTGATAGCACATATCAACAACAACAAAACTGTAATATAAATATCATGATTCAATAATATTTTTTATTCTACAAACTCAGTTTTGATACTACCAAATATAATTTGTCTAGGTCATTGGCTGTCACTGTTATGTGCAGTTTCAGTTAAGATGTTTTTAAAAACATCACAATGGAAAATGCTGGTTTATTGTGCAGTTTTACTACATCTAGCTCCCCCCGTATCAAAGATCATGAACTTTCTGAGTAATAACAAGAAAAAAATAAATTTTAAAAATAAAAAATCTTGATAGTAGCAAGAAATTAAATTGACCATTGGTTAGATGGGCGGTATAAAAATCAAATAAATAAAGTGTGAGTAGTAATTTTTTCAGTGTAAGTGATGTGAAGGGCTACCATTAATCATTTGTTGGATAGCTGTCATTTGTTAAATTTACATCCTGCCATTCCCCCAGTGAACTTTGGGTGGTGTACATGGTTCTTCCCTGTGGTTTATCCTCACAACAGCCTTGGGCGAGAGTATTGAGAGTTCTTGTATTCATTGACCACCTGTTTGAGAGTCATTTTGGAGAGGAAGTAGTAAGGGCATCTGAAGTAGAGGTTCAACATACAGAATTCAGTTGAGAGGCCTAGGCAAGCGGAATTTTTGGACAGAGAAACCCAGGAGCTCACTGACATTTAACTTGAAACGCTGGACACTGCCATGTTGATAATTATTTTTTTCTGGGACCAGGTATACCAAGGAAATAAAATTGGTTGCGATTTATCAGGGGTGTTGAATCTTTCTTCAGCCAGGGGCCAGGTTACAATTAGGGAAGTCTTTCAGAGGTCACATTCCAGCAGCTGATATTGCAAAGCAAGGGGGTTGGGTCATATTTAATTCTTGTTTTTTTGGACATATTTCCTTCATGTACATGAATCATAGTTGATACCAACCATGTGTCATGGAGGAGTAAGCCCCAGAGTAGCATCTTTATAAGTTACAAAGCACAGGCCACTTTTATGCAACAGCTTCCTGGGCTGCAAACCAGAACTCAGTTCCATGTAACATCTTGCTTCACTGCTGGAACTCAGTTTTGGGATATAAATCAGAGCTCCATTCTGTGCAACAGATGGATGCAAACTAGCTCAGTATCATGCAACTGCCTCCTAGGCTTAATGGCATACCTGAAATAGCATTGATGCAACATGCCTTTCTCATTCTATTCTGTTGCATTAATTCTTCTGGTGCATCATTTTGCTGTTGGCTGCCTGAACACTGAGCAGGTGATACCTAATACCTAAATGCAGTATGAGATGGAGGATTGGCTTGCCTGATATTGTATTTATGTTAGAGTTGTGTTGTGTCTGAATTGGAAAGCAAAAAAGTTTTGCAGGCTTCAGCACTTCAAGTATACTAGAGAACAACTGAAAGATTTGATGCTATTAAAAGCTAAGCTGAGATACGTCAGACTGAAATGGACAAAACTGCAAGAGTACTGCTAAGATGCTGCAGACTTGCAACAGATTAAATAAAATATCATCTTTACAGTATATTAAATAAGAATTTAACAGAAAGAATTTCAAATATTGCACTGGTTTGGCAGCAGCTTATTTGTTTCAAAAGAACTCTTTAAATCAGCTTTCACCTGTTATTGCAGAATGAGGCTTATAATAGCCTTCTGCTGGCATATTTAAAATGGCTTTTCACTTACTGACTGCTGAAAAGAAATTTTCCTTTTCCTCGTCCTAGTGGCATTTCCTCTCCAAGTTTGTGCATTGAAAAGAGTTTAAACATAAAAAGGGGGAAAACTCATACTGAAAATGCGTGAGCATGAAATGTTATCAAGCTGTTGGTGAAAATTGGCAAGTCTGATCTCTTCTTTTGATTCTTACTTCTATTTCTGTTATCTAGGGAAACAGATGTCTTACAAGTGAGAAAAAGCAGAGAGAGGTTAAAATTGAGCATATCTCTAAGAGAAGCTTTCCTTTACCTTCAACATGATTTTCTACAGTAGTGCAAAATAACTGCTGATGTTTTGCTAGTCAGAGTACAAATTTCTCCCTGGGAATAGATACTTAGCTATTATATGGTGTGCTATATCAAGCAAATTAAATATGTTAGCAAACTGATGCAATCTATATTACATCTACTAGAGAAATCTTGAATATGAAGATAAGTAATAAAAGCTCTAATTCACTGTATCTGAAGACTTGCTCCCAAGTATATATTAAGACTGAGGAAATAGTTATAACATTCTGTGGAGTCAAGTGCTGAAAGATCTCCAAGTAAAGGAAAGTTGAAGAGATGGTCATTGATGACGTGCTCTTACAATAGGTTGCATATGGTGAATAAAGAGCAGCAGGTTGTCCTTCATCACTTGTTGATCGCTGATAGTAATGGGGATAATGTTATTTTTACTTATCATTTAGGAAGCACCTTTTCCCCCCAACTGCTGTACAAGGAGATTAAAAGATAAGATGTTCCCCGCTAGATGCACAATCTTTAATAGAGAAATGTTTATGAAAAAAGGAACAGCAAGATCTGGGAGAGAAAGAAGAAAGCAAACAAACTCAGAGGTCAACTCCTGAAGTTATGTATCATCTTCAGCAGTATCATCTGAATTACAGTAAAAAAGTAGCCTTTGTGGTTTTAAACACTATAGAGAGAGCGAGCAACAAATTACGTTAGAATCTCTGTTACAGATCCTATTTGTGCTTGAGTCGCTAATGTAGAGATTGGGAATGTATGGCCTTCCCATACATTTGCAACTCGCATCATTTATTATCATTGGGCCGGTTGAGGGGCTGATGAGAACTGCCGTCCAGCAACATCTGGATGCGCCTTTATGTTTATGACTTTGATTGTATTTCTGTATAACAGGAGTGAGAAATCTGTAGGCTTCTCAGCAATGTTGGGCTACAGCAGCTGTGCAGACTGGGGTTGATGGAGTTGAGCCCCTGTAATATTTAGAGAATAGCATTTTCCTCTTCCTTGCTGTACATTCTCTCCTGAAAGTAAACTCCACCTTGAACTTGCTGGTACTTCTGTGAAGCCTTGCACTGCTAGTGAAATATTTTAAATACTGTTTTACATTCATAAAGCAAGTTTCTTGGTAGGTGGATTGAAGCTTCCGTCTCACCTGTCAGAAGAATGATGATTTGGAAATGCTTTTTTCAATTAAGTAATTCTCTCAGTATTGTCTTGCATTGAAAAAAGATGGTTACTGAAATGTGTAATTTGGTGAATAGAATCATTGGAGGAATGGGAGATGGAGGAAGAAAGCATGTGTATGATCAATAATAACCATTTGGACTCAACTTTATGGATTGAGCCAATGGAGCAGATTGTGAGGGAATGAGAGACAGAAGTGCTGACTTAAACAAAGGGAAAAAGTTCTGTATATCCTTTAAGATTTAAGACTAATATGACATGTTTAGGATTGTGCTATGAGAGAGTTTTATAGACAATTTCTTTAGGATTTCTCCTGTAGTGTTGGAGTTAAAAATAGTTGGTCTTTTAATCAGGCTAGATAGGCAATCCTTTATTTGTTTCAGGGTTCACATATATTAATATTTGATCAGCTCTGTACGGCGTGAGATATTTAAAAGTTTTGATGAGGCAGGCAGCATTTCTGTAGTCAGCTGCATATTTAAGTTCATATTTCCTTATGTGGTCTCTCACCTGCAGGCAAAAGCAGCAAATACTGAATACTATGGTTATGTAAAAGTTTTCTAAAAGAATGCATTTTATCAGGTAATACATGTTTCTCTAGATAAATAAAGAGATTAATCAGATCAGTGCTTGAGTACTGACCCTGTATATGCAGTTCTAATGTTGGAGGCTTACAGTTTGCTTATGTAAAGTATCTGTTCTCTGAAGCTGAAAATGAAAATGCAGTTTTTTGCACCCTGATCCAAAACATAATGGCCAGAATTCTATTGATTATTTATGCTGCTATAAGTGAAATTATGTAAACTGAGACAGTGAATTGTCAGTAGTTAATAAGTTGCTGTTTGTATTCTGTACTGTGCGCCAAGTCATGTGATTGATGGACAACAGGAATACAAGTGACACGTTGTTACCTAGCGTTAGTTTGCCACTGCAATTTATGCTGTTGTACTTATGCCAGTGTACATAGGCAATAGGATTGTGGTCACTTATTGAAAAGTATGTCCCATTTATTTAAAGTTAGTGTACTTAAAACTGTGGCCTTGGATTCTAAAATAGTATTTCAACTGAATATGTATTTTTAAAAATGTAATTAGGTGGTAATTGATGTGACTTGGAGGCTTTCCAAATTATTTCATGTGCTTTGTTCCCATGCTTCTATTATCTAAATCATTTTCTTGTCCTAGTTAAGCATGCTTTCTCAAATCTCAAATCCATTAGGTAATTCATACTGAGCAATGCCATGATGTTTTTGAGAAATATGTATGTGATCTTTTGTAGCAGTGTGGCTTCATTTGAAAATTGACTTTAAAATTGCTGTGTTGGTCCACTGATAAACAGATTCATGTGAAATGAGGCAAGAGTTCTCTGAATTGCCATGAAGTAAATCTAGGGTTTCTCAAAGGTTTGTGAGTGATCCAGAGACAAACGGAGGGGTGGGGAGATAATCTATCTACAAAATTTACAGCATTTTTCCTGATGTTTTCCTTAAGGAAAATAGCAGGGTGGGAAAAGTGAGGGAGCGTAAATTATCCATCTTCTAATCCCAGAAATGATATTACCAGGATTCCCCAGTCATAAGTGCTTTAGGAGCAGGATGTTGAATAAATATATTGGTTTAGTTCTAGTGTTTGCCTTAGCTATTTTTGTCTCTTCCAAGCACAAAAACTGAAGGCTTGTTGTGACATTTTAGGAGATTTTTGGCTTGCCTTGTACTAGTACAATGAATATCCTATATTTCTGAAACATTTTCTTCCCTCATTCCAACTGATCCTTTGACAAAATCCCCTTTCCCCCCATTCAGTCCCGTCGTAAAATCCACATTTTAGTATTTTTCTTTCTATTGTTTATTTGAATTTATCTTCATTGATTGTTCTTGCTAGCAATTATATATAACCTTCTAGGTATAATTTCATTTATGTACGCATAGTGTTCGTTTAGAGCTGTATGTTTCTAGTCCTTGACTACTAGAATACATTTCTTTCTCCTTTTTTGTTTTTTATATTTATGTATTTGTACTCACACAATGTTGTATATATTTTATTTGAACCTTTTATTTTAAAAAAACTTAATAAAATA
The DNA here is from genome assembly GCA_037013535.1 of Intellagama lesueurii. Lineage (NCBI taxonomy): Eukaryota > Metazoa > Chordata > Lepidosauria > Squamata > Agamidae > Intellagama > Intellagama lesueurii. The sequence goes on from JBAJHW010000003.1 coordinate 27,683,151, forward strand.
TTGTATTTTGTTATTGTTTCTTATATTTCTATTGTACCTTTCCTTTAATGAGTTCAGTTTGGTGTGCATGCGCTTCCTCCTCCCATTTTTCTGTCCTCCAGGGTGATTTTGGGACAGAAAGAGCATTTCCGCTAATTTTCCAAAGCATTGGGTGGAGAGGCCCGCCCTGTGCGTGCAGGGTTCTGGCCATGACGAGAAGCAAATGGGTGGCAACACTGGCTTGGCTGTGCGGTCCCAATGCAGTGCTGTGCAGCCGCGCAGCTTAGAGGGAATGTTGGCACTGGTCCAAGGTATTTCACATCTCTTGAGCCTTAGTTCACCATTTCAGTCACTATACCACTCTGATAGTAAGCTCAATGGCATGAGCTGCTTCATGAAGCAGATTACACAGTGTAGATCACTGTTCCTAGGCCAGAGATGGCAGAATGGCTACCTATAGCCAGGTGAGTTCCCACCAAAGCTTAAATACGAGTACTTTAGTTGCAAGAAGAGGAGTTGGAGTGTGCAACATAAACAGATTCTCCTTTGCTCTGAGGGTACTGCTTTTGGATCCAGCATACTCTAGGAGGAGAAGGCAGAAGGTGGCCCTGAATGTTGCATTGATATCTCCAGTGATTGATTGGGGAGACAAAAACAGTATCATGTTGACTGTGGAGCTGTCTAAGGAACTGTCTGATGTGGGCATTCTGGCTGGGGAATACATAAGGGTACTGTTGAATCAGGTCAGCCCCGATGACGATGGGGACCACTGAGGTATGTTTCATCCACGAGTGAGATGTTTCGATTGCCAAATCTCTGTATTTTGTTAATTTCCCCAATTCTTTAGTTTCAACTCTGGCATCCCCTGGAATTGCAATGTCAAATATCATTGTTGTGTCAATCATCATCATCAGTATCATCATCATACCATGTATTTTCTAGAACAATAGCCATATCAGTCTAGATACCATGCATGTGGCCCTGGGGTCAAGAGCAGCCTCTCAGACCCAGCACCTTTGGCAACTGGCAGAATGTGCTGGTGAAGAAAGTGCAGGAGGTTCTATTGAAGAAGCAGAAGCCAAGCCAGGCTGAAGAATTGGAGGCCTGCTCCTTCCAAAAGCAGCACCAATAGCTCTTCCCAGCTATACCAAGACCTGTTAGCAGCACTAGAGGATTTGGAAATATTAGCCATGGTTTGGCGGACTGCATGTGTCTCTAAAGGATGATCTCCGGTTGCAGGGATTTCCCGTCTTGAACATCTCTGAGTGCCACCCTCTTCCGGCCATTGAATCATCCTTCCTGCGACCTTCTTTGCTTAACTTTGATTTTATTTTTAATTCTTTGTTTTTCAGTGTAGTTCAGTCATTTCCAATCATTTTCTTCTTGTTTCATTGAAGTAACTCAACTCTGAGTCTTGGTCACCTTTTGGTACTTCAGCACTCTGGAAATGGTGTTCATTTTAGCTAAATGCCCAGCTCTCTTTCCCTGCTTGCTTCACTTGTGTCAGTGTGAAATTGTAGGGCCTGGAGATTATCAAGCTGAGTGTCACTTATATTTTGATACTCACCGATCTGTCTCACTTGCCTGGTTGCCTCCTCCATTATCTGCCTGCAAGTCTTCTTTGCTCCCTAGCTGTTCCTGCAATGAAGTACCTCAGTTTTAAACCTCAGCACCGTGCTGCTCAAATGTGGTGCCAATTCTTTGATAGGGGAGTCTGTGCCAATCTGACATGTCTCCTTTTCCCCTGTCATGAGACACACCCCATAATTCCCAGGAAGTCATTTGTGTTGGTACTATTCACTAAATCAAGCTTTTTCCAATGACACCATCTATTTTGCTTGTGGTTCAGTATAATTCTTTCCATTCCAGTGCCCTGAATATTGACAGGAAGGATTGACTAGAACACAGTTTGTTGTTCTGGTTAGATGGCAAATCCATTTTCAACTGACATGAGATTATGTTAAGTCTAGACTCTGATCTGTGGTTATCTACCCTTAGCTACAACAGTTGCTTCATTGCATGACCTTGACATGTTAACACTAGTTGTGCTGCGTTCATGGTTTGTAAATAAGAAGTTGGTTGCTCTCCAAATTTAGTAATGCTTGACACCTACCTGTCATTGTTCAGGAAAACTGGAACACAAACTCTTTCTCACTCTCCAGTGGAAGGAAGTTTTCTCTAACCATGACAAACTTTAAGGATTAAAAATTTAGATTTCCCATGTGCCCACAGATTGCTCAGTAAACTGAAATGAAACAGTGGCCAGATATTATTATTATTTTAAATAGGATTTGTTTTGACTTCAAGCCAAACTAAATTGGCTCCACATCAGGGAATGATTTTCTTTCCAGAGATGCATGAGAGTAAAATTGTCAGACCATAGCAAATGATACTACTTTAAAAGCAGCAGAATTGTCTTTGGGTTTAATAAAATTATTACAGACACTGTGCAATTAAGAGATACTTTTATCTGAATTGCTTCTTTTCATCTTATTTAGACATAACTTGTCAAATTTGAGAATCATACATCGTATGGCAGAAAAAGTAGCTAATTTTTTTCTTCTCATTTTCAGGCTTAACTCTTAATGATGCTATTGAAGATGCACAAGACCAGGCCAAACTGCTATTACAGGTATTAAAACCAATGCCTCATTTCCAGGAAGCTCTTGAATCGAGATTGTTCACTGTGGCTGAAATTCTGTTTGTTGATGGTTTGTGTGTCTGATTGCACAGCTACTTGCACAATTGTGTCTGCAAAATGACTTATTTCATATGATTTCCATCCTGGTGCAAATTTTGTAACAAATTGCACAACTTCATGTTTTGAGGTGTAGCCACACAACAGAATTTTGGCCAGTATTTTCAAAGCTTTGCCAGTAGTCAGTCACCTTGAAGTGAAAGAGATGTGTCACTATTCTGCTTGTTGGATTATGTCTCATACGTTTTGTTTTGTGAGCTGCCTTATCTATTCCTGTGATATGCTTCCATTGTGACACAGAGTGCCTTTTTTAGAAGTAGCATGGCTGTTATTCTCTGTGACTTCTTTTTTCACTGCTTTGCTTATGTTACAACTGGCTGATCATGTGGGAGGGCTTCTTATATGATTATTTCCCATGCAATGATTGTCCTCAGGAGTGCAGTGATCTCATATCACCAGTGTCTTGTGTGGTGTCTGATACAGCCTAATATCAGTGGAGCAGTGTGGGATGGATTTATGAGCAAGCAGCAACTATATTCTATTGTAAAAGAGCTGGTCCTTATTCTGATGTGAGTGCTGTAGTAATTTTCATGGTTATCTTTATTGTTTTAATCATGATTGATATATTTGTGCTGCTTGTATTTTTTACATGTATATTGTGTATGTTTTCTTATTTATTCTTTCTACGGGCATTTGCTCTAAAACCTTAAAAGTTCCATTTTACATATAAATGCTCCCATTCCATAGCCTAAGTTCATTAGTCCCAGCTAGAGTAAATCCACTAAATCAATTACACTGAGAAAAGTGTTGACTTAGCAGGTTCCATTCATTTAACTGTATCTGGGGCTAACAATTGGATTTAGCCACAGACACAGATATTATGGCCTGTATAGCCACTTTTTCTCACTTATACTATTTCTATTAAATAAGGTATCATGATCTGTTTTTATTGTAAATGTCCTGGTCTATGGTTGCCAACAAGATGGAAGCTGAGATCCATAAAGGAAGTCCAAGGCTAGTCCAAGTCAAGGCACAGAGTAGACATACCAGAATTCAGGGATTGTGCAGAGTCAAGAGCCAGAGTCAGTCGTAAATCTCTTGTTTATCCAGGTGGTAGTCCAAATTACATAAGAACCTAAGAAGAGCCCTGCTGGATCAGGCCAAGGGCTCATCTAGTCCAGCTTCCTGTATCTCACAGTGGCCCCACCGGATGCCTCTGGGAGCACATGAGACAACTAGATACCTGTCTCCTGATACCACTCCCCTGCATCTGGCATTTTGAGGTACCTTCCTTTTAAGATTGGAGATTATATATCCCCATCATGGCTTGTAACCTTCAATGGACTTTTCCTCCAGGATTCTGTCCAATCCCCTTTTAAAGGCATGTAGGCCAGATGCCGTCACCACATCCTGTAGCAAGGCATTCCACAGACTAACAACACACTGGGTCAAGAAATATTTTCTCTATTCTCACTGTCCCAACACTCAATTTGAGTGGATGTCCCCTGGTTCTACCCTGTTTCCCCGAAAATAAGACCTAACCTGAAAATAAGCCCTAGTATGATTTTTCAGGATGCTTGTAATATAAGCCTTACCCCAAAAATAAGCCCTAGTTAAGTGAAACCCTGCCCTCCACCATTGTGCAGCCACCAGAAGAAGATGACATGGCTGTATTTTAATAAATGTAGATTGTTGTACATGAAAAAAATAAAACATCCCCTGAAAATAAGCCCTACTGCATTTTTTGGAGCAAAAATTAATATAAGACCTTGTCTTATTTTCGGGGAAACATGGTAGTACTGTGTGAGAGGGAAAAGAGCTTCCCTCTATCCACTTTATCCATCCCCTGAATAATTTTATATGTAAAATACATAATTTTAAATTGGCTGTAGGCACAAGTTAAGTTGTCCAAGTCAGGTCAACAGGACATCTGTCAGAGTAGTATGCAAGGATTGCTGAAAGCTGAGGACAAGAACAAAGAGTGGGCAAGGTAAAAATATTGACTTCAGTGAACTTGTTCTGAGCTTCATCTGTATTTATCTGGCCATGATATCCAGAAAGGTGAGAGTCTGCTTTGGTCTCCTGCATTTCTGTGAGAGATCTTTCAGCTAAGACATTGAGCCCCTTTTCTGTCCACATTCTCTCCTGCTGAGGTCATTCATCCTGTCCTTACCCCTTGAATTAGGGACGTGGTGGCGCTGCGGGTTAAACCGCTGAAGCCTCTGTGCTGCAAGGTCAGAAGACCTGCAGTCGTAAGATCGAATCCACGCGACGGAGTGAGCCCCCGTCGCTTGTCCCAAGCTCCCGCCAACCTAGCGGTTCGAAAGCATGCAAATGCAAGTAGATAAATAGGTACCACCTCGGTGGGAAGGTAAACGGCGTTCTGTGTCTAGTTACGCTGGCCACGTGACCACGGAGGATTGTCTGCGGACAAACGCTAGCTCTATGGGTTGGAAACGGAGATGAGCACCGCCGCCTAGAGTCGGACACGACTGGACAAATTGTCAAGGGGAACCTTTACCTTTACCTTTACCCCTTGAAAGGTGATTGCCACATAGGCACAGTTACAGATATTCAAGGACTTGTTTAGATTATTGCTATTTTTATTTTGTTGACCAGAATCTTATTATTATTAATGTCAGCATAGATGCAATAGTGTAAATTGCTGCTAATTGAAGAGTCATTGCTTGTATTCCTTATTGCATGCTAAGTCATGTAACTGACTCGTGATGAGGAATACAAGCATCAACTCCTTAACTAGCAGCAATTTGCCATTGCAGTTGCACTTCATTATACATCAATAATAGAATTCTGGCCACTTATTTATAAAATGTATTAGTCTTTGCAACAAGAAGGTGCTCAGAAAGATTTATAAGCAATCTAAAAACCACTATATAAACGCAGTAAACCTGCCACTAGTAATTACAGCAATAAAGCAACCCAATACACACTGCAGAATCTGATAAAAGCAAGTAAGAACTAAAATATTGAATTTCTCTGTGGCAGCTGAAGGAGAAAATCCACCCTTTTCAGGAAAGGCCATTTATATACATACTTTCTGATAAGTTCATGGTAAATGCAGAATGAGGCCTTTCCTGATGACTTCAATAGAAGGGGAATCATAATGAAGAAGAAGCTGATCCTACATAGGCTGTTAATGATTTTACTAAGAACCTGGATCTTGAATTGTATACCAATGCCAATAACCATCAGTGCAATTTGGGGAAGGATGAGGGGGGTCCAGAGGTATTGAAGCCACCCCCCAATGTAGTAAAATTGTCTCCCATGACCCAGAGGGCACAAAGGAATTATCTGGGCAATTTTTTCAAACAAAAATTGAATTGGGGACAAGAGTGATGGCCTGCAGTCTGCATTTTTCCCATTTTGCTGTGGTCTCATTTCTCCTGTTTCGTACTGTGATGTTACAATGTCGCATATTTGATACAGTACTTGCTACTTTAAGTTGAGGAAACCTTGCCCACTTATATTGAGAATTCTCTTTGTCGTCACAATGGAAAGTGAGTAATTTTCTTTCTCTTTTGTTTTCTTTCTCATATGTATGTCAGATTTGTTTCTACCTTTTGCAGAAATTGTTCAATGCTTTAAAGCCAAAGTACTCACAGGGTATCTCATTCCTCTTTCTTTCTTTCTTTCTTTCTTTCTTTCTTTCTTTCTTTCTTTCTTTCTTTCTTTCTTTCTTTCTTTCTTTCTTTCTTTCAAAGAAGGACCCAACTCTAGATCATCTTTCCCAGTTGTCATAATTTATTTCATTTATTCATTTTTTTCTGTTTATAAAACTGAATAAGCTTCCCATTTAGAACATTTAAGACTGTGAACACCTCTTTCTGCTTTATTTCTAATATTTATACTTGAGGCTTGATACATCATAATTAGAGATGGGGGTATTCATATATGAATACCCCCGCACAGGTGGACATAACGAGGGTCTGTCCACTCACCCGTCTGCTGCTGCAGCCGGCTCCGCTCTCACTTCCAATTGCTCTGGAGCTCGCAGTCGATTAGCCACTCCTGGCAGAAGGAGGGAAGACGAGCCTCCCTGCCAGGCTGACGAGTGGCTAGTTGACCACGAGCTCCAGAGTGATTGGAAGGGAGCACGGAGCTCACGGCAGCAGCGGACAGGTGAGTGGACGGTCCGGCCCCAGGGGATACGAATATCCCCATCTCTAATCATAATGCTCCTGGTTTTGCATTGGGATTAGTGTGCTTGAAACTGATTTAAAATATCAATCTACATGACATACAATTAAGCAGGGTGGATTAAAATCAATGATTAAAAAATCAAATTGATTTAAATCATGATTTAAATTTTTTAATTTTTTTAAAATTTAAATTGTCAAAAATTTTGATGTTTAAGATTTAAATTATGATTCAACTGTTTGATATAGATCAAATCCACCCTGCAGCTAAGCCTGATTGTTTTTGGCCAGGAAGCATATTTTTTGTCAGAAGCCATTTTTTTTTAAACACACACTAAGGGCTTGTTTATTTTAACTCGTTTATGAACATGATTTGTTTTGTATTGTTTTTGCATGTGCTGACCTGTGTTGGAGTCATTTGTGTCTATGGGGTCTATCATGTATTGGATATCAGGATCAAGGATTTCCAAGCTGCAGGGTAACCTTGCAGTCCAATCTGAGTTTTCCCCCCTATCTGTGGCACTGATTTAGAACAAATAACCTGGGGGGGGGGGGGACAAATATTATAACATGATGGAAAAATCACTTCAACCCTTTCTGGCCTGCCTGCTCTTTCTCTCTTCCTCCAGGGAAGTGGAGTGGCTGGGGCAGCTAGCTTCTGTCCATGGAGGGTAGGAGAAGGAGGGAGGGCAGCTGTTGCTGTGCTTTGATCGAGGCAACACCTACATCCCCAAAATGAGAAGGGGAAAGAAAGGGAGAAGGAGGAGGCAGTAGCTCCTCCGCTGCTTCCTTGCCCTTCCCCACTCTCCCCCCACCATCAGCACCAGGCACCTTATTACCAGATTAAAAGTTGTCCCAAGAGGATGCATACACCAACCCCAAAGCCGCATGATTTTAAACCAACTTCAAAACCCCTGATTTAGCTCCTGATTCATTTCAGTAGTGTGACCAAGCTCTTGGTCTCTCCATATTTCTGTGTTAGGTTACATGGTGTATCTGTTTTATATCTCTTGGTGATCTGGTATTATGGACAAATTTGGAAAAGTAGATGCCACTTGTAGTTTCTGATTTAGGATTAAAATGCAGAAGGGAAGGGAAAGGAGAAATGCAGGGAAGTGACAGAAGAACACAGAGTGGTTTCAACCCAACCGGAGGCACTCATCTATCTGCACTTTTTTCATGGGCCATGTCTTTAAAATTAGAGAAGTTACTCTTTTGGATTGCAGTTCCCAGAAACACTCAGCCAGCTGGGCCTCTGTTCATACTGGCTGAAGGATTCTGGGAACTGTTGTTCAAGACATTAACTTTCCTAATCTCTGGGATGTGTGTAGAATGACCATAGGGCAAGGGCAAGGACCTAGACTTTTTAAAGTTATTTTGTTGGGCATCCTTTTAGGTGTTTATGGGTTGCATTAAGGAAATGCTTCATCATGGCTTTAGCTACAGAGCCAGCTTGTTGCCACAGGGCATAGGCAATCCCAACGAGTGCTCACACCATTTCAGTTTGTTTAGCTACTACTAAATAGCAACTGAGATATTTTTAGAAGTTGGTTTCCTGGGTGATTGCACTGTGAACTCTTGGCTCTTAAACACACTGCTTAAATTCTGACACAAATGTACACAACATTGAATTCCTAGATTTTTATTTTGGCCTCTGCAGCAACTTTTTCATATTTATTCCAATTGAAGAATATTTTGGATTTGAGATTTTGAGTAATCTACGTTTGTTCATTGTTGTTTTGTGTGTGTTTTTTTAAATGTCCAAATTGATTGTAACAAACTGTGATTTAAAATGTTGTCCTGGATCCTGATAATATATTTTTATACTTAAATTTCCAATAAGCCAAAATGAATAATTTATATTCATTTTCTATCGCATAAGCCCCAGTAAGCTGGAGATGGTGTAATGTGGTAGCTGAGAAAATGAACATGGTATTAAAACCTTACTTTTGCCACAGACTCAGTAGGTGGCCTTACATAGGATGTGTTTCTCTAGCTCCAAGCCTGCATCTACATTGAATATGGGGATAATTATATTGACCTAACTTTACAGGGCTTTTGAGAGGATTATTGAGATGATATCTATGTAGCTTGTTAAACAGTTGTAATGCTCTAAATACTGATAATGCACAACTTCTTTCTACTGTGTAAGGGCAGAAGATTATGTCTACACCAGCTGTGGCTGCCTAGCATGTTAAACTGTGCTGACATCCTAACCTTAGAAGTTAACTTTCTATCTTGATAATGGAGTAATTGCTTGAATGCTTTTGTTATATGTATGCAGTTATATTTCCATTGTGATTTAGCCTTTGGTTTCTTGATATAGGCATCTGATACAAGTGGAAACTCAAGTCAAATAAGAAAGGGTAAGTGAACTGTTCTGATATTCCACTCTATCATAGTCTTAAGAACTCATAATGTATATTTCATAAATTGATAGGTTACTCTGTATTATACGAATTTGAACCATAATTTGCTTGATTTTTTTCTGTATACTTTTTAAAGACATGAGTAGTAACCATCGTATCTGGCGGGGAGGGGAATCTGTAAATAAAATGCTATATAAAGAGGGATCTTTTTTTGTCTGTTCTAAATTTTCAGTCAGTTCATTTAACTACATAACCCTGAGTGGGAGAAACACTTCTATCTGACTATCTTCTCCACACTATACATAATTTTGTAAATCTCACGGGCAGTGTTTCCTTTTACATGCTTTGGCTAGAATCATAGTTGCATAGGCAGTTTACACTCTTTTGCAGGAGGTCCTCTCAAACTCTCTCTTCAAAGTTCTTTTTGATTTGTTGACTATTGGTCTCATGCTGATATTTCGCCTCAGATGTATTTTACCTTAGGACTGCGTTCCAAAGCAACCTGACTCAAGAAGGCTGGGTCCCAGTGCTCTGGGTAACACTACTGGTCTCACATCCTCTCTGGGCTATGGCTCAGTCAGAAGGCTTGAACCCTTTCCAAGTTCTTTGGGCAGTTCTTTGCATGATTCATTTTACAACCAATGCTTGACCAGTCACTTCATGGATTCCCTGTCAGAGGACACAAACCACTTCTGTGATGCTGTGTGCATGTTTTTTTTCAACAGGCTTCTCACTTTAGCATCAGTGTTCAGCATCATTGTTTTATTAATAGGCCACCTTTCTGCAAATACAGGGACCTAAGGCATTTTTTGAGATTTGATGATCAGAACTTTATATTTCTAAATTAATCTTAGGCTTTCAATTATCAAATATTAATTTGCATTTCATTTCTAAGCCAATCATAAAATTTATGCCAACAATCTTCATGATTCATCTTTCTTGTTGAGTCTAGCTATTCTGATAGTTTATCCAGATACTTATGTATCTTTGAAATGTAATAGGTAAGAATGAGTATTGTAAAATGTTCATGTTGATTTACAACCCCTGTTCAATCCTCTGTCCCCTATCCCTACACCTAACCTGTAAATTAAAATAAAAAAAGAACTTTATGCAGTATTCTTATTGTTGCACTGTCATAGATTTGTAGAAGAGCATCATAATGCTGAAGGTGTATTTTCTAGCTTTCTTTTTAAATAGTCATTTTTGGAGCCTTACAACAGGGCAAACAGTTCGCCCATGTTGCTGAGTGTTGCCTGCTCTGAGTGGCAGTGATTTTGGGGAAAGTTCTCTCCATTCATTTGCAATCTGACCCTTTTAGCTAAATGTGCCAATGACTGAACCTAAAATTCCTATGTAAAGCTTGTTCTGTACTATGCCCCCCCCCCCCGTCCCATTCTTTGTTCTTTTCCTCCAGTCGTGAATTTATGAATCCTGAAAAAGGATACTACTGTACTTTAATTCAGCATGGTTATGTTAACCTCTGGGCGTGCGCCTAATTTTTTTAATTCCACTCATTTGGTAATGTATACATTTATACACAGAGCTGTTTAAATCATTGTGTGCAGTGTTGTCAACTAAATAACTGATGAAACATAAGAATGATAACAAGCTAAAATTGGCCTGTCCAGTTCTTCAGGCCCTCTAATTGATTTGCATACTTTTCACAGTTAATTCATCTTTTATATACCTCCTTTAATCTCGAGATTATTTTTGGTAGATTTTGCACTGGATTATTTAGTTCATCAGATTCAGCACTGACATGAATAAGAAGTGTAGTCACCATGATATTAGCATACATGTTGTAACTGCTTCTACAAACGTGCCTAGAAGCCAGCCGGAATGTTTCATCTTTCTAATGCAGAAGGCTTTCATCTTCTGCTAGAAGTGGAAGGAAGCAACATTTGCTGATGTTCTCCACTTCAGCAGCATCCTCTGCATCAACCTGCTTGAGCATACTTTTGGAGTATGCACGGGCCTACAAGGAATTGACAAAATTCGCCCTTCCAGTTTTCCATCTGCAGGAATATACCCTTCTTTGCTCAGAGGATGTTCTTACTGATGGAAACAGAGTCTGGATGCAAAGCAGGTTTATATAGAAACTCGTACGCAGTGCCATCTGTAGCTGCATGGACATTAAAACTTGTGTGCTACAAGGCATAAGCAAACAACCAGCTGACACAATGAATAATATATCACTATACAACTTTTCAGTTAGATGCTGGTAGTGTTTTTTGCTCAACACATTTATGGATTATACTCGATGAACATCTGGCAGTTAGGAGATGGGTGATCGTTTAAAAAGTCTGATAGATTTTATTACGTATGTGAAATAGAACTTGAGAGACTGTAGGAACATGTGAACTTGTTTTGCAGCAACTAGACAATTTTAGCTTTGTTTTCACTGAGGCACAATGTATTTGCTACAGAACTGGGTAACTGATGAAAATTGTTTATTTTGGCTACAGAATAATTGCTTTAGCCCCAGCATAGAAGCAGTTTGCGAACTGACTTTGCTATACATGTGGTGTGAACTGTTTGTGCTTTCACTGAATCTGATTTCTCACACCACAGTATTTGGGAACTGAAATCTTTCTGGCTTGATAATTAGTATTTATAGCTATAGTCGTGGCCGAAAATATTGGCACCCTTGCAATTCTGTCAGAAAAATGCAACCCTTCTCTCAGAAAATTGTTGCAGTTTCAAATGCTTTGGTACTCACATGTTCATTTCTTTGGTTTGCATTGGAACAATACAAAAAAACAGAGAAGAAAAGTCAAATCTGATACAATCCCACACAGAAACCCAAAACTGCACTGGCCAAAATTACTGCCACCCTGTCTAAATTGTAAGAAATAATTGCTTTTCAAGCATGTGATGCTCCTTTAATTTGTATTTAGACACATTTGTCGCAAGTAAGAGGTGTGGGCAAGGACATCATGGCATTGTTTCCAGAAAAAGAAATGAGGCATTCAAAGAAAAGAACACAGTCCCTACAGTCAAACATGGTGGAGGTTAAAAGATGTTTTGGGGTTGCTTTGCTGCTTCTGGCACTGGATGCCTTGACTGTGTGAACGGTATCATGAAATCTGATGATTACCAAAGAATTTTTGGGCGCAACGTAGTGGCCAGTGTCAGAAAGCTGCGTCTCCACCAGAGGTCATGGGTCTTCCAGCAGGACAATGACCCGAAACACACTTCAAAAAGCACTCAGAAATGGTTACAAACAAAGTGCTGGAGAGTTGTGAAATGGCCAGCAATCCCATAGAACACCTGTGGAGAGATCTCAAAACAGCAGTTGGGAGAAGGCATCCTTCAAATCTGAAGGCCCTGGAGCAGTCTGCAAAAGAAGAGTGGTCCAAAATTCCAGTAGAGAGGTGTAAGAAACCCATTCATGGTTACAGGAAGCGATTGCTTTCAGTTATTTTTTACGAAGGGAGTGCTACCAAATATTAAGTTAAGGATGCCAATAATTTTGGCCAGTGCATTTTTGGGTTTCTGTGTGGGATTGTATCAGATTTGACTTTTCTTCTCTGTGTTTTTGTGTTGTTCCAACACAAACTGAAGACATGAACATGTGAGCACCAAAACATTTGCAACTGCAACAATTTTCTGAGAGAAGGGTTGCATTTTCTGACAGAATTGCAAGGGTGCCAATATTTTTGGCCATGACTGTATGTACAATCATAAAGAGAAAATATCAGCCCTTCATTAAAAACTAAAGCTTTTCTTCTTTTATGCTGTTCTTCACAAGTTTTAGTATGTCTGGCAATATTTCTTTGAGGTAATTATTTGACTGAAGTCTGTTAATGTGCTGGTCAAAACCCATTTGGCAATTTAAACGTTTGTAGGTGAAATGACATAAGTTGTGGTAGCAAAATGCTTCTAATAAACAGAAGCTGTTTATTTCCTCTGTGTGCAGTCAGGCATTTGCCTAAAAACAGAACCAGCACCTCATTCATTAATGGCATTTTCCTGCCATGATTTATGCCATTTCACCTGCACAAGAGTAAATTGCCAATTGGCTTCTGGCCATTGCATGCAATACTACTGATGTCTGGTATGCTTTTATTCCCTTTCATTTATTTGTTTACTTTTATTCACAGAACTATCAGAAATAGTGTTTGTTATCCAGAGTCAAAGGAATTCTTTTCATTTGAAGAAAGCAGATGAACTAAAACAGAATATTTTGAAACAGGCTGCAGCTCTTGGAGAGGTATGGGTACCTATAGATATAAATCAGTTTACTACATCTTCATGTTTTGAATTACAGTTTTAGAATTCATTGGATGTATTTTGTCAAAACATGGACATCCTTTCAAGATATTCTGCCTTCTTACTTGCAGTGATCTATACAATATATTAACATTTGTTTTTGTTGGTATTAGGGTGCCACCTTGTTAATCTTTATGCTGTTGTGTATTGATTTGTAACTAGTGATATCAGTTATGATAGCTCAAGCCCATTTTGTTGGGAGTTGTGCATTTTTGCAGTTAACACAGGAGATGTAGCCCATAATGTTCTGTTGTGTAAACTACCACCTGACTTCTTGCATAATCTCTTGTACAGCAGTGTAATCTGGTTGACTGTGCCAGTGGAGTTTTTTCTGCTCTGCTACCATGATGTGGTGTTTAGGCCAGAATTCCCTCTTGTTAGACGGATGTAGAGACTGTAATGTTAAAAAAAAAGAAGTACATATATGTGTGCTCAAGAGTTTTCGGTAAATGAAGTGGAGCCACTAAGTGGCTTACTTTTGTATCCTGCCACATTTTATATCCTAACCGGATTGCTTATATTTATGTTCCCCATTAGAGGCCTTCTTTATGGTGAAGTATGTATACTTGTTTGTTTTCCTTGCATGGGTACACTTGTATCTCCTGTCCTGAAGGGAGAGCCTGCATGAACTGAATGAAAGTCATGTTCCTCAGGAACTGTCACCTTCTTTTGGCACATCTCATTCTTAAAATCTTAAAATTAAAACTTGCAAATTTTCTATTAGATATTAATTATTATTTTGATTAGGAATATTTGATGATTTAGAAACTTGCACTTTTGGTGGACAGCAGAACAGACATGCAAAACTGACAAGCACAGTGGATAAAAATCAATGACTTTTTTAAAAAAACTGATTTAAATCACACTTTAAATTTTAAAAAATCATTTTGAAAAAAACTATATTAAAAATGATTTTTAATTTGAATCAGGATTTAAATTGATTTGATTTAAATCAAGTCCACCCTGACCAGTTTAAAAATGAAACAAGAATATTGGAAAGACTTGCTGTGGGATTCGAGCATATGTGGGGAACTAAGGATCCTGAATCTGTTTTTATTTTTCCCTGAACCTTAAGGATTATCTCATCATATGCTTTTCAAACTATAAAATATTCAAAAGTGGTTTACCACTGCCTTCTTCTGTACAGCAGTAATAAATATTAGCTTGCGTGTCACTGCCACTATGTAATGAAAAAGCCTCCACCAGTATCACCTTCCACTACTGCTGTTGCCCTTCAAGAATTTATCTACCCAGTCTCCGCTGGAACAATAGTTTCCCCCCCCCTGCTAATAACAGCCATTAATTTCTGAAGAAAAGGGATGCATCTTCGCCAATATATTCACATTACCTATTTAGTTAGTCAGAAGAAGATTGTCAAAACTGTCTGATATTCAGCAGAGATTTACACACATCTTGACTTGCACACATTTCAGTATAATGTATGTAAAATGAAAAGGTGTTTATGTGGGTGGAAATTGATTTTAAAAAGATAAAAAGAAAATGGGAATGAAACAATTTATTAACACCATGTATTAAATACATTAAACCCATTGTTAAAATAGACTTTGTAAGTTCTGAAAAGCTGATTATTGTGCTTGTTATTGAATGTTCTTGTTCACAAATACATGTGAACTTTGTGGAGAAGAACATTCAGTAACAAGCACAAGCTGCTTGAAGAAAGTGGAAATATAGGATCTTTGCAGAGGAATGGTGCACATTGGATTTTTCACTGGACTTTAACAAAAACAGGAAAATTAGCTCAAGAACAGTAAAGTATCTGTTTATATACAGCCCTATGGTGTTCAAAGCTCTCTCTGGGCAGTTTACAATGTAATTGTGCAAGCTACACATTGCGCCCCCCCCCCCCCCCAAAGCTGGCATTCAGTTTACTGACCTGGGAAGAATGGAAAGCTGAGTCAACCTGAGCCCAGGATCGAACTCAGGTTGTGAGCAGAGTCTTCACTGCAGTACTACAGTTTAACCACTGAACCACAAGGCTTCTGAACTGACAGATTGTTCCAAGTAATAGTGGTTTAGCAAGAAAAGACAGAGGCAGTGACTAACGTTCACTAAATGAGCAGAAAGAAAATTGTGTGGAAAACGAGAGATTGACATGTGTGTAGAGAAGGGTGACAAAGATGCAGAGGTATCTTGATGTAAAGTCCTATGAAGAAATAAATGTTAAAGAAATTGGGATGTTCAGTATGGAATCAAGGTGTGCAGTACATACCTGTCCATCTAGTCTGGAGAAGAGACCGTTAAACTGCTGATAAGATATACATCTTCAACTGTAGTAATGATGCCCAGCCATTGTTCTTTCTCATCTGATGACAAAGAGGCAGTGAAAGTCCTGCTTTCTTACTCTAGTAAGGAACTGGATGTGAGTTAATAAATTGAAGCTCAATCCAAACAAGATAAAAGTTCTCCTTGTCAGCCTTGGATTGGGGTTACAGCTGGTGCCAAGTGTGGTTGCTCTCTCTTTAAAGAACCAGATGTGCAGTTTGTGTGTGCTCTTGGTCTCAGCATTCCTCTTGAAAAACCATGTGGGTATTGTGGCCAGAAGTGTCTTACCTAGCTTCAGCAGGTGGGCCAGCTGACCTCCTCCTAGGGAAGGAGGATTTGGCCACAGTATTTATATGTTAAGTTCCTCTTGATTACATTTCTGTAATGTCCTCTATAGGGGGGTTGCCCTTGGAAGCTATTAGGAAGCTTACAGCTACTGCGAAATGTGGAAGAGCATTCCTTATAGTACAAGCTGTTTAGTTCAATCGGCTGCTTTGGGAAGTGGTAGTATTTTAATAGAGGCATTATCAGAAATGCAAGAACTAACATCATGAGAGAGAGAGAGAGGATTTGTGTTCTATGGAGAGCTCATGTAAAAGAAATAGTGGCAGTGGGGGGAAGGAGCCTGGTGCTTGTCTAGAGCTAAGGGGAATGGGGTGGGGTGAATCTTCACTCACCTTGCTCCCTCCCACAGCTTAACTTGGTGGGTTGACTGGTTCCCTGGACGACAGCATGCGGAGGCAAAGTGAGTCCCAATTTTAAAAATTGGCCACCTGTTTCCTGGCTTGGGCTCCTGTGTAGAGGTGAGGCACTCTACTGACTCCCTGCTCTTGTTGCTGTGGCTGCTGCTGCTGAGGCAAGCAAAAGAGCACCTGAACTGTGTGACAGAGGAATCATTCACCACTGCCATCTGGTTTCATGGGAGGAAAAGAAGCCATTCTCCACTCTCTCCACTTTGAGTTTTGTTATTTTTTTCAAAGCCAGTGTGCACACAAAGAGTTGTGATCTGTGCTGTGCTTTCCAGTTGTTTCTAATTCTATTGGAAGCAGAACCTATTAATGCTGCCCTCTTCCCCACCCCTTCCCTTCATCTTCATTTTTTTTATTTTTCAGAAGTGACATAGCACTTCTCTGCTGCAGTGCTAAATTTGACAAGCATAAAATTAAAAAATGGAAAAATTGTTCAGAGGGGGAGACAGCAGGTGCTAGTTGAGGGGAATAATCGTGCATTAATATTGTGCCCCACTGACAACATCACCATAGAGACTCTGTGACTGCCCCTCTGCAGGAGGATAGGTGATTACACATGCCAAGAAATAGAGAAAAGTAGTGACAGGTGAATCAGCGCAAAATAAACCACGACCACTACCCCGCCAACTGAACAAAAAGAAACAGTTCCCCTTAGAAAAGAATGGACTTCCCTGCACTTAGCTTTATGTCATGCAATTTCTAGTAAATACTTCAATTTTAACTGTGCCAACTCAGTGGGGTAAATTGCACCCTGAATTGGTAATTTAAGAATCACCAGATTACCACTAGATGTCAGTGTTATGTTTATAGTTAAACATAATCAGGGTTGGGAGGCAGTTAATTTACAATTTTAATACAAGCTATTGTACAAATTTTATGTAAGCTATTGTACAAAAAAAGACTTGTTTGAAATATGAGACTAGAGTTTACCTTTCTGAAATTTAGCCTTGACTTGTTTGGTATATCTTGTGTTCATTTGTTAACATTTTATCCCACTTCTCCTCCTGGGAGCTGAAATTGGCTCCTCCACCCCATCCCGAAGTTCACCCTCATAGGCATCATCTATGGTAGGTTCAGCGGAGAGGTGGCAGTTGGTTCAACTTCATCTAAGGAGCTCCATGGGTTCTTTGAGGTTTTGAAGTTGAGTTTTCCTGTTCTGTTCTGATACTGTGATGCTGGCCCAATATAGTGGAGTTAAGCAACTTTTCCCAACCCCGTGCTGTGACTTTAGTACATATTGGCTCTTTTGGGTACCAGAGTCTTAGCAGAATTGGTATGATCAGTAGACTTTACATTGCCTGTGCTGGATGTTGGCCATGCTTCTTATTAATTATGTTTAAAATGATTTCTAGTAATGCTTGGAAACATAATTGGTATAGATTTTTAATTGTATCAACCTGCTGATAGAAAGGTATATGAAGCTTTCTGTGAGCTCAGCTTTTTCTGTTTTGATATATCCTAGAATTTCTCAGAATTTACTAATGAGCTCTGCATTCCTATTCTTGTGTCTTTATTATAATCATGAGATACAACTTCTTGTTGCTCATTGTGAACTTAAGTTTCATATAGGGCATTTTTGTGGGAGCATCATATTTGTATCATGTTTTCCCAGTCAGTAGGCATCCTTCAGTCTCGAGAGACTATGGTAACGTGCTCTGAATAGAGGACTTGGAACAGCGTCTAGTGTGGCTGAGAAGGCCAATTCGAGAGAAAGCACTGGCCATGTTTTCTACAGGATAAGAAAAAACAGTATGTTTGCAGCACTACTTCATTGATAATTGCATGTCATCAAGTATGTAATTCCAGCTTATGGTGGCTTTTCCAGCGTTTTCTAGGTGTAGAGTACTCAGAAGATGTTAACAGAGATGGGGTATTCGTATACAAATACGAATACTCCCCCACAGGTGGAGATAACGGGGGTCTGGCCCCCTGGGGCCAGACCGTCCACTCACCGTTCCACTGCTGCAGCCGGCTCCATGCTCCCTTCCTATCGCTCTGGAGCTTGCGGTGGATTAGCCACTTTTCGACCTGGCAGAGAGGCTCATCATCCTGCCTCCTGCCAGAAGTGGCTAATCCACCACGAGCTCCAGAGCGATAGGAAGGGAGTGCGGAGCCTGCGGCAACAGCGGAACAGTGAGTGGACGTTCTGGCCCCAGGAGGCCGGACCCTCGTTATCTCGACATCTCTAGTTGTTAACAACATCTCTAGTTGTTAACCGTTCTCTTCTTCTCAGGGTGTTCTAGGGATTGCACAGCTTGTCCAAGGCTACATAGGCTGGGTTTTTTTCCCAAGAGGTGCAATGCAGAATCAAGCTTGCAGCCTCTCACTCTACAGCCACCTCACTGATCTGTGTAGCCAGCAGCAGAACTACTTACTTAGGCCTAAATCCAACACTTAGTTCCAAGTAAAGTAGCCCCCCTGGATCACTGGGATTTGTGCTAAGTGTTGACTTACTGTTCATTAAATTATTTATTCCCATCTTTCTTCTTATACTAAGAGCCATGGCACCTGACAAAATGATTAAAAATGTAGATGTAGCTAAAACATAGTAAGTTATATTATTCAAACCTAATTAAACATATTACCATATTGAAACAGCCATCAAATTAAGACAACTTGAAAAGCATACAGTATTATTAAACAAGACTTAAATTTTCCCACTGAATCAGTGGCTTTACTTTAGTGAGGACTAACAGTTGGATTTGATCCTTCCAACTGTCTTTGAGCTTCCACCACTACTTTGCTTTGCACTTTCACATTGAAAATAACAAAGTCTAGTTTCCCTTTTTATACAGCCTTTTATACTTCCTAGAAATATATTTCTGATAATGGTTTTGAATCCTTATTCGAATCTTCTTCAAATGTGTTTCATTTTCATTTGTCAACACTTTATGTAAATGTCATACATTCACCTTTGTAAGTGATAACTTGTAAATTGCTGTAATTTCTGAAATATTGAGCCCCAACTTGCAGAAGGAGTATTGAGATACATCTGTTTTCTTACTTATCCTACTATTTCATTGTTTCTTTCCTTTTCCCCCCCCTTTTTTTAGAAGGGAATACAGTGTTTCTGTGGAGCAAAAGTAAATTTAGATATAAAAGAAAGACAGAATTTCCAAATAGAGTATCCAGTTGTCACTTGAAACAGTTAAGAGAAGCAGTCATTCCAGTGCCAAGTAGATCACAGGTGTTATCCAGTGTAAGGCAGGCAGGAGAAATTACTCACACCTCTCTTTCAATTGCAGCCCTCTGTGCTTTCCTGAAGTGATGTAGGTCAGTGCTCGGTTGCATGAGTGGGAAATCACTGAAAATTGAATAGACGCAGCTTGCATAGGAGAGAAACAAATTTAGTTATTGGTTGCAGCCTTTTAACATAACTTCAGTTGAGCCACTGCTTTTGGGCAGTGCTTCTGAAAAATCCATGTCAAATAGCAAGGAGAGAGAATTAAGTTTTTGAACTGAATGGTAAGTTAGAATTAAAGAGACTTATTTGAACTTGCAGTTGTTTTGTTGAGCCATGCAAGTAATAAGTAGTTCATCAATAAAGAGCAATAACCAAGTCAGTGTGGTATGGCAGAAAAGAGTCCTGGAGAGAGTCAGATTCAAATTGGTACTCAGCCTTTAAACTTGTGGTAGTCTTGGAAAAGGTACTTCTGTAACCTACTTCACCGGACTGTTGTGTGATTAAAATCCAACAAAGGATTATGTTGTAAAATTATGTTGGCATATACCAAAGAATTTCAGAAGAATATTATATCTGCTTTGTATATTACAGAAAAACCATTGACCATATTGATAATGAAAAGCTATGCTTTGTGCTTTTTAAAAAGGGTATGCCAAAACCACTGATGCATAACCTGATGCGACCTATACTTTTGGCAAGAAGATACTGTTAGGATAGAACACGGAGAAACAGAATAATTCCCATTGGCAAAGATATAAGAGAAGGTTGCTTTTTCTCCCCCTATCTATTCAATCTATATGTGAAATGCATTATACAAGAAACTGGATTAGATTCAGATGAAGATGGGGTGAATATTGATGGAAGAAATATGAGCAATTTAAGGGATGCAGATTATCTTGTTTTGAGAGAAAGGAGCAGTGACTTGAAATGACTTCTAATGAAATGACTTCTGATGCAAAAGCGAGATAACAGTTGAACATTAAAGAGACAAAAACATGATGACAGAATAATTGCAAACTTTAATGTTGGCAATGAAACTGAAATAGTTAAAAGATTTTCTGTATATTCATGCAACTGTCAATCGAAATGAAGACTGTAGCCAAGAAACCAAAAGACTGACACTATGGAGGGTAGCTGTGAAGGAACTGAGGAAGATCCTTACATGTAAGGATGTGCTGCTGGAGACCAAGATGTCATTCATTCATTAATTAAAGAGTATTAATTAATTAATTAATTAATTTGCATTTATACCGTGCCTTACCACTAAAAGATGTGACTCGAGGCTATGCATCATCCATACCATGGTATTCCCAATATCTATGTACAATGAAGAAAGGTGACCGGGGGGGGGGGGGGGGGGTTGGGGTTGAATTGATTCATTGGAAATGTAATGTTGAAGGAATTCTTTACAGAAATGTTGGACCCCCAGAAAGACAACTGAGTGAGTTTTAGTTCAAATCAAGCCTGAACTCTCATGTGAAACTAACATGACTGAAGTGAGTGTATTGAGACTGTTGTACTGTGGATATATAATGAGAAAGTGAAACTCACTAGAAAAGTAAGTAACACTGGGAGAAGCTGAAAGCTGTTGAAAAAGGGAAACTGAACATGAACTAGATTGATCCATTTAAAAAGCCATAGCCTTAAGTTTGGAAGACCTGACCAGGAACATTAATGAAAGGACCTTTGCGATATCATTAATTAATATGTTCATTGTAAGTGGGAGGTGACTTGGTGGCACATAAACAACAGTACCAAATGAAACAAAGAAATACATAGAAAATAAGTGATAACAAACATCAGAATTTTCTGAGAGGGAGGTCAGTTTATAGAGTTATATAACAAGCAATGTTACAGGTGAATATTTCCTTTGAATTAGATTTTATTATCCATCTTATTGAGCGTTTCCATTTTGGTTTATTAGGCTTGCCAAAAACATAATTACAGGATATGTTATGCAGTTCCCATCTGTCTGTAGTGGATTGTTAATTTTTCTACATTCATTTTTTTACTACAACATGTTCACATTTATTTTGATGTGAAGTAGTAGTAATAAAACATCCTGTTTCCTTCTAGCGTTTGGAGATGTTAATCGGCATACAAAATGTAGTTCATTGCAGAAGGAAAATATGAGGCATTATTATTCCTTTGTTAAAGAAGAACATCCTTTAAGAAGAGGACAACAATTTTTTTTATACTAGGCAAGTCACTGCTGCTGACAGGGGTTGTTGTAAATGCGCTTGAATAAGCTTCCATAGGATTCTGCCCTGCAGTGCCCAATGATTGGCCATTCTGGTGCATCTTCATTCCCCCAGACCTGTTTTCAACATTGTAAGTGATATTTCTGTAGGTTTTTTTAAATGCCCTTCTTGGATCTAAAAGAATTCCCAGGTGGCTGCCAAATGGGCCAGAAGGCCCCCAGATGACTTTGGGAGTGCAGCTGGCTATTTCTTATCTCTGTCCCCCCCTCCCCCCAATTTTGGATAGGGTGGAATGGCTGGTGCAGAGCTGTCCAGCCCATCAAGGTTGATGGGGTGATTTGTTCTCCAAACCTTACAGTTGCCAACTTTGCACTTATATACAAGGGATCATGACTCAGGGGTAGAGGTTTGTACACTCAATCCCTGACATTTCTAATCAAAAGGATAGTATAGGAAGCAATGAGAATAACTTCTGTCTGAGACTTCGAAGTGTTGCTTATCAGGGTAGGCAGGCTAGGATGGATAGGCTAACCATCTTCAAGACAGGTTCCTGTGTTTGCCATCTGGCTGTTTCAATCAGTGAGTGCTTGTACAATCTGAGTAACAAATATTGATCCAAGAATGAGCTGCTGCACATAATTCATAATGTGGGAGAGTGAGGAAGTTATGTGTTGGGGTAAATCCTCATTGCAGATTTCTGGCACAAATACAAGCCTGTTGATTACCATCTTGCCCTAGGTTAATTATATTTTTACATCATAAAATGAGCCGTGAGAGCACTGTAATGTGCCATTTTGTGGTTAACTTGTGCTAGGTCCTCAAGACTTTAAAGTAATTCTGTTTATTTATATACACTCTTAACAATGCTGTCGGGGTGGCTTAGATCAAGATAAAAATCAAATACAATTCATTAACTCAGTAAATCCTATAATACAGTATTTGAAGCATAGCCCAGTAGTTTAAAGCAAAACAAGATTGGATCCTAGCCTGGTATCCTGGATTGTTAATTCACTTTAGGATAGATTTATTCGTTTATTTGAAATCTTCATGTCTGCCTTTCTCCTAAAAAGGACCCAATTTGGATGTGACGGTGGATTCTTGCTTAATAAAATACATATTTTCTGCACAGAAGTTAGTGCGGAGAGGGGGTGAAAAAACAGGGAAAGCTGAAGAACAAGCCACAGCTGCTAGTGCTAAAGTCTAGTATTCACACTGCACACATTGTTATGTGGTGTAGAATTGTCAATTGGAGGGACATATGAGGGACCTAATGGGACTTTAGATGCTCATCTTTGTAGCTTCCTAAAGGTGTGTTAGCAGAAAACGAATCCCATATGAAAGCAATAGAATTGTGGCTGGCAAGTAAGCTTGGAGAATATGTAAGTTCTTTTGTTGTGCTGAGGTACCATTGTAGTTCCAGTATTCTGTTTGCTGTGAAAGTTATCCATATCTATAGGGTTATGTGATTCTAGTCCGGATCCAACAGTATATTTTCCTGGATTGCACTGCTTCTTGCAGTGGAATTGGGAGGGAACCATCCCAGCTTTTCCTTCAGTTCCCTATGTATCCCAAAAACCTTCTTCAGAATGTTAGGAAACCCTATAGCAGTGGTCCCCAACCTTTTTGACACCAGGGACTGGTTTAGTTTAAGACCAATCTCCCAAGGACTGGGGGGGGGGGGGGTACTTGTTATGCAGTAGGTTGTTGGAGGATAGCTTTGAATTGAGCTCATAAAGGAAATAGAGAGCAGGAGGTGAGCTGCAGTTGAAGCTCTGCCTCCTGTTAGATCAGCAGCGGCTTAGAACCTAATAGGAGCACACTGACAGGAGGCGGAGCTTCGCTTGCCACTCACCTCCTGCTCGCTGCTCATCTATTCCAGCGGCCCGGTCCTTCCAAGGCCATGGCCCGGTCCCGGTCCATGGCCTGGGGGTTGGGGACGCCTGCCCTATAGAACAGTGCTTTTCTTTGTTTGAGTTTGTTTTGGTTTTTTGCCAAAACAGAGGGCTGCAGGGGAAAGAGACAAATGTTCTTATGCCACTGCAGAAACAGAGGAGTTCAGCTGATGGGACAGTATATTTCTGGACCCTGGCTATTAAGTGCGGCTCATAATCAGAGATGCACATATCATTCCACTGTTTTAATCATAAATCTTATTGTTCTTGTTAATCTTTTAAGAAAATGGCTGAATATTGCCTTGTTTATTTATTAGAAATATATCTGTACCACTTCTTAATTACACAGATCCTGAAGTGATAAATGGTGAAACAATCCAACAGAAACACAATAATATAGCATATGGGATTTCCAAACTGGCTGTGAGAAAGCCAAAGTAAAATTAGAAGCTTTCAGTAAACATTTTAAACATTCTAGCTTTGAGGTCTCACATACTGCAGAAAGAAGATCATTCCAAAAGGTTGATGCCACAGGTTATAACATGGACAATAGTGCCTCCCCTGAAAATCACAGTGACCCGAGGGGTTTGTATAGGGACAGATGATCTTTGATGTAACTTGAGTTCTGAGTTGTATAATGCTTCATGTACTAACACTAGCAAGTTGAACCCAGTTTATTAGCTGTGTGGCCACCAGTCCTTTAGCGCAGTTGTAATGTGTACTTGACTAACTACCAGTCAATAACCTAGCCTTCACATTTTGCTGTAGCTGCAACTTCTGAAACAGCCTTAAGGAGGGGTCCCACATAGAAAGCATTGCAGTAAGCAGGTCTCAGAGTTATCAGTGTGGTGATGGTGCCCCGGCTGCCACAATCTAAGACTTAGTATTCATGTGAAATTTGAAAGGAAACTCTTAAATTGCTTAAACTACAATATTTGTGACTTCAAATACTTCTAATTCTTCTATATTGAAAACATCTAAATAATCAAGATAGTAAAATTGTAAAATTATCTAAGAGATCTATGCGTATTAGTTGCCCCAGGCATAGGAGACTCATTTTGATTTTGGACGCTTTGGCTAATTCTCTTAGGCTCCTTTAGGAAACTCAGATTATCATTGGATTAAAGCCAGTGACAGGGAATATAAAATGATTAGGTTGCTATAAATTCCACTTATTACTTGCTGTTTGCTGCAGGCTGTACAGACAATTTGGCAGCATGCCTGCAATTATGCTGTTCATTTAAATTCAGGGTATAGTTGGAAGGACCAAATGCATTTCTGTTTTTGCTGTTTTGAATATAGAATCCGTTATTAGAATTATATTCTAATGGAATTCTGCCTCTTCCAAAATAGCATGTAGTTGACAACCCTATATTTTCTACATATGGAAGATTTTCATATTTTAAAGCTCCAACACAGTCATAAAACCTGATATACAATATTTAACCAAATCCAATATTTTCATTTATGAAAACAGATTGTGAGGGTAGTGTTATCTCCTGTAGCTCTGCTTCTGAATAAATAATGCAATATTAGGATAAGTGCATGATGGAAAAGCATGCACATTTTAAAAAAAGAAAATGACAAAAAATGATGTTGAATGGTCAAATCGGAAATGAAGAGTAACATGCAAGTTGTAATGTTGTTCATTATCAGCTAAAAGACTTATTACATGTTGGACATCATCATTCAGCAATGGGAATATTTACTTTACATTAACTGAAAGCTTCCTATCCCCTCTTTCAGGTTCTGAGGCTCCCCAGGGATACCTTTTTCCCTGGGGAAGCCTTTGGGGTGCAGTGGAAGCCTTTAATAGCCAGAAATCATGGCTGATTCACTGCCACCGGAATTGGAACTAGTGATGGTGACCTTGAGGAAATTTGTGACTATTCCAAAAGGTGACCCTAGGGAAATTTAGAACCTTGGAACCTAAGGGGTGCAGGTAGGACGTTTTCAGTTAATTTAAAGTAAATATCCTCATTACCAAATGACGATGTCATATGCCTTGTGTGGCGTACATTACACCAAGGGGATTCCCTGAGTCTTAAAAGCAAAACTACTGTGGTATCAGTTGCAAAATTGTTTGAGATATTTGCAGGTATTCTAGTTGCTAATCATACCCACATTTTGAAATGCTGTGGGTTTTTCACTGTCTGGTTAAATACTCTTCTACTATGCTGAAAAAGGCTTTGTAGTTTGAAATTCTGAATTAGAAAAACAGAAAGAACAGACATTTTGTCTGAAGATTGTAATATGCCAAGACCCAATTACTAAACTGGCCATTCATTTGAAACAGGCACTGGCAAATAGTGATGCCTCCAAATGTTGTTAGAGTGCAGCACCCATTAACCACAGCCACCATTGCCAATTGTGAGGGATGATGGAGTAACTGTATAATATTATATGGACAGCTACCTTTTGCCCAGCTCACTTTATAACATAATAATGTTAGGATTCAGTTACAGGTGTTTGCTTGTAGCATATGATGTAGGGATGGGTGAATGTAGCACAGGTATAAGGCCTTTAGGAGTAGCGATTTTTTACTTCCTGAGCAGGGGTCCCTAAAGCTCCTACCCAGTCCATTTGGGTGATTCCTGTGAAAATAGCCGTTTGGGGGCATTTGCCCCCCCCGCTCATGAGCCTACCCATCACTGATGTAATGAGATCAGCCAAATCTTACTGATTGTTTAAAAAAACTGCACAGAAAAGCAATATAATAATAATAATAATAATAATAATAATAATAATAATAATAATAATAATAATAATAATAATAATAATATAATTTTTGAACTGTGAAGCTAGAAGAGACCCTATGGATCATCGAATATCCCACAAAAGATGTACGAAGGGAATGAAATGAAATGCAGGACATACAATAAATATGCCAGTAACATGGTGACACTATAACAATTACATACTGTTAAAAAAAATCTGTAGTTGTCCAAAGATGCTCACTGAATAAGTTCCCTGAGCAATCTCTTGATCTTGTAGCCTAAAACAGATTCCCCACCTCCCATTTTCTGAGGTGGCAAGGGAAACAGCACATCTAAAAACCTTATTGGGAAGATAATAGTTGATGTTTATTGTTCAGAATCCTGGTCAAGTCTAAATGGCCAAAAAAGAGAATGGCTTTCCTGTCTCCTAGTTTGCTCTCTGGCAGAGTGCAGTCTTTGGAAAGGAGACACAGAATTCCTTTTTTAGAAGGACGGATTAATCATTGGAAGGTGTATTGTGGAGTTCCATGGTCTGAGGCTAATGATGTCTCACCATACAAGCTGTCTAACTGAGTGAGTATTGGGGAATAGTATGTACACTATCGAAATTTTTGCACAAATGGAGGAGTGTGAATGTAGAAATGAAAGCCAAGGGCTTTCTTAGTGACTGTTTCCAGGTTCTGGAATTTTCTGTTGAGGAAGTCTAGCCTTCTCTCCCCCTCCCCATGTCCTCCTGTCCTTTTGCCAGCAGGTGAAGACCTTTTCATTCTATTAGGCCAGTGGTTCCCAACCTTGGATAACCCAGGTGTTCTTGGACTGCAATTCCCAGAAGCCTTCACCACCAGCTGTGCTAACCAGGGTTTCTGGGAGTTGCAGTCCAAGAACACCAGGGTGGGTTACTCAAGGTTGGGAGTTACTGCATTAGGCTATTGTTAAGAGAGACTCTGACTACTTGGGTGGTGATGCTCTCTTGGTAGATTTTTAATTGGGTGATCAATTTGTTTTTAAAGATTTAATTGTATTCCTTTTTATGTAATTTTACCACTGCCCACAGGCTTGAATACCACTTATTGGCAGTAAGCTCGAAAATAAATTTAAAAAATGAGCAAATATAATATGTATGCATATGTAATGAGTTTCCATCTAGTGAAAAATATTCTCATGAAGAGGATTGTGAAATTATAAAACAACTGGATAAAATGGCAAGAGCATGTAATTTTAGCTGTCATAATAGTAACATTGAAAAGAAAATTTCTGAATGCTGAGGACACAGTTGAAGCAGATATATTTGAAATAGCTTTTTTTTAAAAAAAAACACCAGGATTCAGCCAGATCCTTTCAAACAAAATCAAAGCATTTGTTGGAAGTTTCTCATGCAGTTCCCCATTTTTCCTCTCTTAAAAGGCTGTTGAGATGAGAAGCACAGCCTCCTCTGCTTAAAAGAAAATGTTTGACATGGAGCCATCACATGCATGTCTTCTTAGCTATAAATAGCTTTTTATTTTCACATTGATCCTAGTAAAAAAAAAAAAAACCCAAACCAGACTGGTGGTAGAAATGGGGGTATTTAATGAGACCTGCCGAAGTGTGAATGATTTAAGAATTCCCTACTCCTAAGTATGTGAAATAAATATCGAAGTTTATAGGTGACTGAAAGATAGATGCCTTGTGTCTTTCTTTATAGGAATTTATAGAATACTGTTTCAGTAGGTTCCCATGATGACTAAATCAAAAGCACAGAGTCCAGGCATATACTGTGTATTCATCTCTTCCTCAGTGCTGAACAAATAGCAACCTTTTCTGCCTTGGTGGCCTCCAGATATTTTGAACTGCAACTCCCATCAGTCTCAACATCTCGGACTGGTGGTGGTACTGAGGTCTTTGTGCTAGGTTGCGATGTTGTTTTATAGGTTACATTGAGAATTATTTCTTTATAAAAGTATATGGAGCTAACATCTTGACTGTGCCTTTATTATTTGGCAAACTATAATGGTCTACTTCAGATGTGTTTTTTAAAACTCGTTTAATAAGTTTATAAAAGTGAGAACAAGCATTCCCTTCTTGTGTGCAGCGTCAGTGTTTTTGCTGTGATTAGTCTAAAACAGTTTGCTCTTACACTCAAACTGGGAAACTGTGGCTTAATCAAAATTCAATCTCCAGGATATGAAATCAAGCCCCTATCTTTTTACTGTTGTCCATGGATTCCTCCTCCCTCTCCTCACTGATTCTGGGATAATCAGAGCTATAACCAGCGATGCTGGAACACAGGGCAAGCAGCATGAAATGTGCCTATCAGACCCTGCCCCCAGCCCATGTAGCACACAGGCATCTTTGCCAGATCTCTCTGCCCATCGCAAGACCCGCATGGAAAGCAGTCGGAGCAATGTAGAAAGCAAGTGAATGCCATTTTCCTTTTTGGCTCACTGTTGCATCCCTGGCAGTCTTCCTTGCTCTATTGCCAGCCTTCCACTACCCACTGCCAGCATGTTGCATCATTGCCTACAGTATCCTGGCCTGATATGGAATGGAAAGGGGATGTGGGGAGCTATGACCTTGGGATTTGGGAGCCCAAGATGTAGACTAAACGTGTGCAGCTATGTGGTTCCCTGAAAAATAGTGGAGATGCAAGGCTTATAAAAGCAAGATGCCCAATGGCAAGAAATAAATAGGCTCCTGGGTTGGTGGTTTTGCTTAGTTGTTGGTTTTGCTTCTTTTCAGTTTCAGTAACCTGTATCAAAGGCCCACTTGCTCTGCCCTAGCTACGGCTCTGCTGATCAATGAAACTAATCAAAGGCTGGCTGAGTTCTTTATAGCAAACCATCTTCTACTTGACTTGTATAAATGGGGGATCTTGAATTGAAGTAATTGCAGCAGATTATTTTTTGTGTGTGCATGCAAGGGACAACCCACATTTATTATATAATCAGATTATCGTTACAGACACCTTTTTTTCAGGGTGAATTTGAGGAACTACAGTATCTCTCTGAAGAATAAATATTAGATTCATTTTTAAAACAGAGATTTTGTGTTCTTGGTGGTATTTTAATATGGGGAAGGGCAGTATACTGGGAATGGAGTACAGCTGTAAACTGCAAGTGTGGTCCATAATACCTGTGACTTTTCCAGGATTTAAAAACATCAGATTGTATGAGGGGTTTTTTTAAGCTAATGTTAAGAAACATAGTCTTGTATCATCTGAAAGACTAACAGACGGGATGGTGAATCTTGGCCCCTAAAGCTGAATCTGGCCCTCCTATCACACCCCTCTGGATTCTCGGGGTGGTCACGCCCCATTCCTTAGTTATATCCTGTTTGGATTACTGCAACACACTCTGTATGGGGCTGCCTTTGAAGAGTGTTCAGTAACTTCAGCTGGTTCAAAATGCTACAGCCAGACTGCTGACTGGTGCTGGTTATAGGGAGCATGTAACTCCTTTATTACAACAGCTTCACTGGCTGCCAGTCTGTTTCTGGGCCCAATTCAAAGTGCTTGTTATTATCTATAAAGCCCATACAGCTTGTTTCCAGGTTATTTGAAGGATCATATCACCCATATGAGCCTTCTCAGCTTTTAAGATCTTCTGGGGAGACCCTTCGTTTGATGCCACCACCTTCCCAAACTAGTTTAGCGAGGATACAAGAGAGGGCCTTCTTAGTGGTTGCTCCCAGACTTTGGAATGTGCTGCCTCCTCCCTTTTGTCCTTCTGTCATCAACCAAAAACTTTTCCTCTTCAGGCAGACTTTTAAGCAGTAAGTGTCTCAGGAATGTTTGTGTATTAACTTACAGATTTTAAACATTTTAAAATTGGATTTAATCAAGGTTTTTAATCTTACTATTTGTTTAATTGTATTTATTATATTTATATAGTATTTTTTAAACTATTGTTTTATAGTTTTAGTTATTGTGAGCTGCCTTGGGTGCTCTATGGAGATGGATGCATGGATGGATGGATGGATGGATGGATGGATAGGTAGGTAGATAGATAGATAGATAGATAGATAGATAGATAGATAGATAGATAGATAGATAGATAGATAGATAGATAGATAGATAGATAGATAGATTCCCACTGCATTAGCAGTGATAAAGGAAATTACCATTTCCATTCAGAATGCAATTGAACTTTCGGATAACTTACAGTTCAGAGAAAATCCATCATGAAAAAGCTGAACTGAAACTCACTAATTGTACAGTAAAGAAAAAGAAGCAAAATGACTGGAATTTTGTTGTTTTGGTATCAGTTTCATACTGTTAATCATCCATGTAATTGTTGAATGTATGCAGTGGCTTTAGGACTACTTAACAATAAAATGAGTAAACAGTACAACCAGTCACTAAACTGACAAAATAAAACATAAAGGACATTAAATATGATTTTCATATTGGATTAAAGGTTTTCAAAGCTTTAAAATCCTAGGAGAATAAAAGTTTTCTTCCTTTGTCTTGAAATGACAACCGTGTAGGTGCCAGGTGAGTTTTCTGGGGAGAGGGCCTCAGAAGATTGTCTCTCAGTAATTGGGCACACTAGTTTGAGTGAAGATGGTCCATCCTAGGCCATTAGTCATGTGAGGCTTTAAAAGTAAGTTCTACCACTTTGATTGGAGCTTTAAAAAGGACTAGAAGCCAGACTGGGAATTATTTCACTGTGAGCGAAATAAGATCCAAACATCCAGTCTCAGTTAGATCAAAGCATAGCTATAAGGCTGCTAACTGTAGCTTCCAAATGATATTCAAAGCATAATCTGTTTTACAGAAATTACATTATTTGTCTTAGAATAAAAAATTGGGAGGAAAGAATCTGAGGAAATGTGTGTTTTATCGAAAGGAGATCTATGTCTTGTATATGTCTGATTTAGACTGCTTCTCTAAGAAAATTAAAATACGATACTATTCTTCTCTGTGATAGTAGATAATAAATATGGCACTGTTTCTTTCACCTGCTTTGGGGAAATATTACAGTTTTTATTAAGTTTTGTGATAGCATTTTAGCTGTTCTTTAATTGTTTAATTTTAGATTAAAAGGATAATTTAGCTCAAGTACCTTAATCTAAGTAAATGGTATCTCATAGCTATTTTCACAGACAAAAAAAATGGCAAGTGCAGCCTTTGGGTTCATAAACTAATACATACTTGAGAACTTCTATGCCCAGCATTTTCCATTTTATTCATTTTGTGCATTCTTTTTTGATGCCATTTTTCTAGGTACCAGTAGATCTGGAATAAAAAAAAAAAAGACTAACTTGATAATAAGTTTGTTGTTAACTTGTTTGCTGTGTACTTCAGTGAGCTTTGTGATATTAAGGTTTGTTGCTAATAATTCAGAATATTTATGAATATGTTTGGAAATAGACATTTTGTGGAAATAACTGATATCAACACTGTCTGTAGTTTTAAAACAGAGGGCCTAATCTTATGCATTACACCCACTGACGTAACATGTTTGGCATAAATCTTGATGGCAAATTGCTGCAAGTTAAAAAGTAGGCGTAAGACATGCAATGTTGCACGCCAAGTCACACAAGTAAGTGCACAACAGCAAATGTCTACACTGACTTCTTAATTTGTGTAGGTTTGCCACCAAGATTGATGCCAGTTGTGTTATGGCAGTGTAGAAACACAATTTGATTTTGCTTGGATTTTTCTGCTATTATTTCATTAATAAGTATATTGTATATTGATCAAAATGTTTTTGTGTTTTTCCTAAAGGAGATGCCCACAGTGTTGCTTATTCATCAGATGGACAAGCATGAGGGTGCATGGACAATTTTATCTTTGATGCATGAGTGAGTGCAAAACTCAGATACGAGTTTTGAGCAGCAGTTTTTGGTTCAAGTCACATGTGTGTTACAAATAGAACAGTAGTGTCCAGTGGAAATATGGCAAAGGAGGTAGTTTATCTACTGCTGATAATAGATGACGTTCTGTGTTGATGCCAAACATCTTCAATTTTGTTGAGTTTTCAAAGAGGTATTTGTGTTAGTCTGCTTCAATATGTACAACATGCTGCTGTTGTGGCAGCTTGAAGACTAACAAAAACAAAAATGTGAGGGTACCTTTCAGCCCAACAGGTTTATTTCAGTATCAGTTTTTCTGGATCACAGTCCATGTCTTCAGACATTTGAAGTCTAAAGAAGTAGATTGTAATTAATGAAAGCTTACACTGAAATAAACCTGTTGGTCTGAAATGAACCTTAATGTTTTCTTTTGTGTACAGGATTTTTTTTTCTGAGCTGGTTTAAACTGGCTTGAAGTTTTAACTGCTGCATGGCTAGAGTATGCTCCTTATTTGGAGAAGTTTTATTTATGTATTTAAATTTTAAATTTTCTTCTTCCTTTTCGGCTTATATCAACTATCCAAATTAAACACATTAAAATAATCAGCACAGTAATTTGAAATGGAGTTGGCAGGGAGGAATAAGAAATAGATATGTAAATAGTTAAATACGTAGATAAATAAAACAAAAACAAAATCCTAGTCCACATAATGAAGAAGTGGAGAAGAGTTAGATCAAATTTCATTTAGGGACAATTCCAAGTGTGGAATTTTTAAGTGTGTGTGTGGGATGGGAGAGTATAGGTTACTTACTACCTTGACAATTTTATGAATTAAACATTATTACAGTGGTGCCTCGACTTACGAACTTAATTGGTTCCGGAACTCTGGTCGTAACTCGAAATGGTCATAAGTCGAAGCACCATTTCCCATAGGAATGCATTGAAATGCAATTAATCCGTTCCGTCTGAAGAAAAAAATCACAAAAAAAATCACTGCAAGACCCATCGGAAACGCGATTAATCCCTTCCAGCCGAAGGGGGGGGGAAGAAAAGCACGCGAAGCGTGCAAGACCCATCGGAAATGCAAAGAAAGCAAAGCAGAAAGTAAGCAGAGCGTGCAAGACCCATCGGAAATGCAAAGAAAGCAAAGCAAAAAGCAAGCAGAGCGTGCAAGACCCATCGGAAATGCAAAGAAAGCAAAGCAGAAAGCAAGCAGAGCGTGCAAGACCCATCGGAAATGCAAAGAAAGCAGAGCAAAAAGCAAGCAGATCGTGTAAGACCCATCGGAAATGGGGGGGGGGGGAACCAAAAAGCAACCAAACCCTGCAAGACCCATCGGAAATGGGGGTGGGGAACCAAAAAGCAAGCAAACCCCCGAAGACCCATCGGAAATGGGGGAAAAAAACACCAAAAAAACAAACAAACCCCCCAAGACCCATCGGAAATGGGGAAAAAAAACCAAAAAAACAAACAAACCCCCCAAGACCCATCACATCACAGAAACATAACCCCCCCAGCCTAAAACCACGCTGCAAAACCCACCCAGAACAGTTTTTAAAAAGCAGAAAGCAGCACCTTACCTTACCAGGCAGTCCGAAGCCTCCTCTGATCGCATTCACTCTAACCGTTGGGGCGAAAGAGCTACAAAGAAGCAGCCTCTTCACCTACCAATGGTTAGCAATTTGAATTTCCAGCCTTTTTCCCCTGCCTTTTTCTGTTCGTAACTGGAAGCTCCGGCCGCAAGTCGAAGCAAAATTTTGCGGCCGGAGATGGTCGTAACTCGAAA
This sequence comes from Intellagama lesueurii, assembly GCA_037013535.1. NCBI lineage: Eukaryota > Metazoa > Chordata > Lepidosauria > Squamata > Agamidae > Intellagama > Intellagama lesueurii. Next base: position 27,717,214 of record JBAJHW010000003.1, read on the forward strand.
TGGTCGTAAGTCGGGACGTTCGTAAGTCGAGGCACCACTGTATTAAAATGATCATGAAGCTCCCTCAACTATGAAATGGTTAAGTTGGGCTGCTTCCCCCAATTATCAGGTAATACCATGTCTTAATCTAATTTAGAACCTATCATATCCATGAGTTAAGACCCATAATTAAGATTGTGTTGGGACTGATGAATTCCAAATTAGATTAAGACAGAGTATTTCCTGATTTTTGTTAATTAATACTCATTGTTATAATTGTTTTGTGATTAATAAATAAATTACAAATTAGATTAAGCCAGAGTATTTCCTGATATTTTGGGAAAGCGACTCAGCTTAGCCAAACCTAATTCACTTCAAGGTTGGGGGCTTCATCAGAATTTGTGAAACGAACTGCATTCCACAAAAAAATTAATTTTTTTAAAGCCAAATTAAATTTGTTTTTTTAAGGGATTGCAGGACTTTTTGTTGGTTTGTTGCAATGGACTAACATGGCTACGTCATAGAAAAATAAACAGGGTTGGAGAGATTCATGAATTAGCCTTTTGATGAAAATCAGTTCGTATTATTCTTTAAATTTTTGTAATTCCCTCCTGTTTAGTATCCCATCTTCTAATAAACCCAACTCTTTCTTCTGTCAGTTTTTCTGTTGCATACAGCAGAAACTCTTCGTGGATCTTTTTCTGTGAAGAAGATACAAGAATACATATTGCAAAACTATTGAAAACACTTAGAAGATATGACAAGTCCAAGGTGATTTTTTGAAATGGGTACTTATGTTTTGAAGTAAATTTTGAAGTACTAAAACATGGAGAAGAAAATGAGATTTTGATAACTTTGCATTTATACAGTGCTGTAAACACAAAGGATGCTTTAATGAGTAAGGCAAGTCCCACTTCTGGCTTTAAGGTACTTAATATTATTACAACAGAAGTTGAAATTAGTCCATGGTTATATATACCAAGATGTCAAGGAAACTGCATCATATTCTGGTGCAATATGGTTTCAAGATTTTAAGAGTTGCTTGGTGAATCTTAGTGGCTATTCCTCATGTTGATATATGAAACATTTTGCCACTGTTTTGAGTGGTACGGGAAGGGACGTGGCATTCCCAAGCTATTGACAACCATGCCTTGTTTGTGTAAGCATGTCTAAAGTTAATTATTATTCCACCTACATATATATGATGGAGAGAACCTCATTTAATGGTGTATTGACACCTCTTATTTACATCTCAGGTAGTTTTCCTGTCAAAGCACTGTTTATTTATATGTATGTTTACCTTTAGAGAAGGCAGTGTAGAACTGATAAATACAATAATCCGTGGTGTTCTGTAAACAAAGAACATGAACATGTTGTCTTCTGGGGTCCTTGTGAGTCTTGAATTGTGTGTGTGTGTGTGTGTGTGTGTGTGTGTGTGTGTGAGAGAGAGAGAGAGAGAGAGAGAGAGAGAGAGAGAGGCTTGTCAAAGACAAGGCACAGAAAATATTCAGAAGTTATAGAGTTAGTTCACATTTTCTTCACCTGGAGGTGAAAAGTCTCAGAGGTATTTGAAAATTCCTTGTTGAAGTGTCTTGTCAAGTTGAACAGCCTAGAACAACAAAAAAGAATTATCAAGTATTCTTTATATCCCTATGAGCAAGATGAGTTCAACAGTATCTCTTTTCTCCTGCAGGAACTTTTTTTAGGCAAAGCCTTACATGATGATGAATCTACAATAATTCACCATTATGCTTTTGCTGAAAACCCTACAGTTTTTAAATATCCAGATTTTGCTGCTGGCTGGGCTCTTAGCATTCCCCTTGTAAAAAAGTAAGAATTCAGATTTATAATCTTTTGAAAATTTGACTACTAAACATTTGTAAAATATTTTGCAGAAGTAAAAGAATGCTAAACATAAAGTATTTGTCTCTTCACATCTTCTGTGTTTGTCTATATAGAAAATGAGACTTTTTCATCACAAGTGGGATTCCATCCAGCATTGAGTAGCTGGGTTAGTTAATTAACTATAACAAAACAAATAGCAATTAAAACTTAATAAGTGTACATGTTAGGAAAAAAATACTTGCATCTGAATTGGTGGTATTATTGTACAGGCAAAGAAGCAGAAGCTCTGAAGTGTATCAGAAATACTAGCTTTTGTTGAAAAATAGTACTATAACTAAAAATCTCAACAAAAACAGAATATGTTTATTGGAATCATTGTATAGTCTCAAAAAAGAAAAGCTTTTAGTTTTATCAGGTTTCTTTGCCAGACTAGATACTGGGGAGGAAATTAAATTTAGGAGCTAAATGGAAAAAACCCAATAGAACAGCATTTTCTGAACAGTATTTAAAGGAAGCAACAGACATGGAGGCTTAATATCCAGTCTGATTAAGAACTTTATTGAAACTGAACATGTGTTTATTCTCTTCAATTGGTATTATATTTCCATTGTTTCTAGTTAACCAACATAGCTGCCCACTGTTTTTGAACAAGTACATAGTAATAATAATGATGTTCCTTCAAGCTGATTCTGGTTTATAGTGAACCCTTCCAGGGTTTTCTAGGTATACGAGAGTACTCGTAGAGTACTCAGAAGTGATTCACTGTTGCCTTCCTCTGCAGCTGTTCTGGGATTGTGCAACCTGCCCAAGGTTACGCAAGCTGGTTCAGTTCCAAGGAGACGCAGTGGGGAATTAAATTCCCAGCCTCTAACTCTGCAGCCATATATCTAACTCACTGAGCTATCTAGCCATTCAAGTAAAAAGAAATGCTGGAACATGTATTTTATTTATTAAAGTACTCTTAAACAGAGTCTTTAAATCCTTTAACATTAATGTAATGTCATTCAACCTGATGATTCTGGCTCTTTCATTCTGTACTACCTGAAGCTTCTTCAAGTGCAGTCACATGCATAGTGTGTTATAGTAATTTCATTGGGAGGGTGCCAGAGCGTGAACCTCAATGTCCTAATTGTCCCTGTTAAGGAAACAGGTGCCTGGTCCCCTTCCATAAACAAATCTTAACTTGCTCCTTGAAGCAGCTATTACATACCCTTTCCTGCTACTTGTTAAAAGCCAAGTTGAGCAAGAATCAAGAATACAGGTGGTTGGCTGCACCCTTCAAAGTATCTTTGTCCACAGACTGCGACATAAAACTGATCTCATGCAATGCAGAACTCTGGACACATCCTTTGGAGCTGTTATTATCCAAGCTCCAACGATCATGTTCAAAGTGTATATGAGTGCCTTGATTGTCAAAATGGGTTGGAACCAACATTCTGTCTAAGCTGTGCAGCTGCGCAGTGCTGCACCAGGCACGCACACCCACAGCCAGTGTTTCTGCCCCTTTGGTGCCAGGGGTGAGGGCATGGAGGGCAGAGCCCCACTCAGCAAGATGAAAAATTGGAGAGAATGTTGGTTGCAGCCTTATTCATTCATTCATTCATTCATTCATTCATTCATTCATTCATTCATTCATTTCACTTCTATGCCATCTCATTATTGTTTTCATTCTCTGGGTGGTTAACTTTTCATAGTATGGTTCTGAGCCAGATTTTATCAGCTTAATTCACTGCTCAGAGATGGCTGCTTGAAGATGTAAAGAAGCTGGAGGTATGACTACTTTGCCTCCCATACTGCCTCAAAGTAGGTATGAGAATATAATCTCAATTGCATGGGGTCATATTCACTGTGAAATTGCACTGTCTATATTCCCGTTGTTCTGTCTGTTTCATAGCCCACAGGTCCATAGTAAACCATGAAAATGAGTGCCAAAGAGGATGCTTGGGGCCAGTCATCTCAACAGTAAAAGTGTAAATGTAGTTCAAGGATAGAGTTGCAGAAACATAATGCTAGCAGGTGGTGATATGACAGCTTGAAATAAGAAAACTCAATTTTATTTCCACATATAAAAATACATAGCACATAATTGATTGTATTTTTATTATCCGTATTGCACAGGCTTGCAAAGAGACTGAAGAATGAACCTCTGAAGTCAGACTTCACAATAGATTTAAAATATGAGGTAAGTCTATTGTGTTATTCTGGAAGACTTGTTTTGACCTAGCTACTCCTGGCTCTGTGATACAGGAGCAGGGAAGCTGAACTGACCAGTAGATATTTCCATCCTTTATTTTTCATTGATAATAAGTGGTGAAGGTAAGCATATTAATAGCAAATTCATTCTTTGACTGCTTGATCCTTGTGTCAGCAAACAGCACCATCCATTCATGAGAGAGGATTATCAACAGACTGGGGAAACCCATGTTCTTCAAAACAACAATAATTTAGAAGGAAAAACCCTTGATGAATGAGGACAGTGCCAGAACAGTCTTTGTAGGCAGAGTGTGCTCATTGGATATAGAATGATTAATTGAGTGCTCGGGAATGGCAAGGGGGTGTATTCTGGAAAAGGGTATGGCTGGCCAGCAGAAATCGTGGAACTCTACACTATTAATGCACTTTTGCATGTCCCATTTGTTAAGGATCTGGTTACCAATATGTTTTAGAATATATAGGTAAAGGATTCCTATAGGCTCCAAAAAACTATCTAGGTTCCTCTAAGGAGATTGTGTGATTAGTACTGATACTTTTAACTCTGCTCTTCTCTTTTAAGCCCTCATACCCCACATCACTTTTTTAAAAATCCCACTTAAGTTTCAGTGTGAATTTAGCATGTAGCACATGTGTGGCTGAGAAAAAATAAACCCGAAAGCAATCTTGGTTGCATGGAACTAGACTAATTGCTTGGTTCTTTGTACCACATGCTTGACTATGTACAAAAGCATTATAAACTCCTGCAGCATTCCAGGTCACACCAAAATTTAAAATGAAGTTGCCAGAAATATAACTGTAGTACATTCAAGAAACCCAAGAGTTTACACTGTTTACTTGCTCTAAAATCCAGTCTGCTAAGAGTGGAAAGAGAATCTATAAATTCTGAATATGTCAAGTTTTCCCACAGGCTCATGATGCAGTATTGCAGGAATGATCTGCTGTAGTCATCTGAAGAATAATTGCTGGTAGCAGGTAGAGGGGTCATAAATACTGTATAATCCATATGTACTCTCCTCTGCAGGATGCCAGTCAGGAACCCATTTAGGTGTAATACCTTATTCATAAACTTTTCAAAGGTGCAGTGAATATAATGCATTGCAGCAGATGAACTTAATTAACTTCTCTGCCACTGGTGGACTGAAAAGCTAATTCAAATCCTTTCAGAAGCTATATATATGTCAGTATTGACAAACCTCATAGGAAAGATAACAGGTTAATGCTCAAGGTTTCATACTAAAACCCTCCAGAACTTAACCTTCATTCACTGTACTGATTCAACTCCAGCTGTGCATCAAAACAGGAAGGACAGAATAGACTTACATTTGTTAAAGTTGCTTCACAGCAGCCACAGTGTGTATCTTGGTACGTGCTTAATCCAACATGTGATATTTTTGAAGTTCTAAATATGAGACACTTTAATTTCTCTTCCTCAAAAATGTAAAACAAGAATTCTGCCCCACAACCACATATAGTTCAGATGTGATGGAGTTTGGAAAACAGAACTTCCATTTTCCACACCCTCCAGTTGGCAGAGTTGGGTGGGGCAGTGTTTCATGGTTAGCCAGGAAAATGTGTGGAGAAATTGGCAATCCACAGATACGTAGCTCTTCTTCCTTTTTAATAATATGCATATTGGGGATGAGGGGGTTTCTAGTGGCAATTGGAAATGCATGCTTGTACACTACAAGCTGTTTTTTTTTTTTTCAGAAATTAGATATACATTTAAAGGTTGCCATGTCCTCCCCCCGTTTTTTCAATTTATAGTAATGCTAAGTACTGCTGAAAGTGAAGGGAATTCTGATTTGTTCTATGCACTAAAAAGCATTGGATGCCTCAGGTCATTATTTCTTTTCTGTCTCTCTCACCTAAATTCAGTGCTACTGTGTGTTTCCATGTGGAATATGATTAATTTTTTACTGTGCGCTGTTACAACCTATCTTTCAGGTGTATTAATTCTTTTCCTCCCCTTTTCATGGCACATACTGAAATCCTATTGTGGATTTCTTAACAACTAATTCTCCCAGGGTTTTTCTTTTCTTTTCTTGCTACTTGGTTTTCAGGAAAGCTCCTGAGACAACTTGCTCCTTTTGGCTTATAATCCTTAACAAGCATGTAAACTTTATATGGTACTTCATTGGAGAAATCAGATTTATTTTTCCTGTAAAAAGTGTGAAAATGATCTAGGACATTTGTGGGACAGCATCATCTGGCAATTAAAAAAGATCATGATGTAAACAGTTCAGTTTTTAAAGTGTTCCACTGGCAAAAACTATGATTGCACCCCCTACTTACTTTGTAAGATATTGTTATGTTATATTGCCATATAATGAAAGCATGCTGTTGTAATTGTCAAAATAAAGAATTTAAAATAGGTCCTCTTCAAGAACAATTTTTTGCCACTGAATTAATTTTCTATCTATCCAGGAACAAATCTATTCAAACGTTGAGTAGCTACAGGGAGGAATGACAGTGTGTGTCTACGCAGCTGTGTGAACATTTATTAACCTTCCCAGCCATCTGTTCTTTCAAGCTTTAGCTAAACATCATTTCAGTTTGCATTTTCTTCTTCTGTTGGAATAAACAATTGTCACTGAACATATGTGCAGTCTCCTGAGTCATCATATACATTAGTTAGAGTCAGGTGTATGTGGGAAAGATAATTGATGGGGATAAATTAATAACCAGGAGAATCTGAAAAATATAAAGTCTTCCAGCTTGAAAAGCCCTACTGCCTTTTTAAACTAGGCCCAGACCATGCAGGAGAAGGGTCCAGTTCAACATGGAATTTTCTTCTGTCCCAACACTAGTCATCCCTTCTCCCTCTGAGTTCTTTCTCCCAAGCAAAAAGCCTTACCTTTGGTAAGAGGATAAAGTAACTGATGACTCTGCAGAGCTTTACTCTACATGACAACCTTGAGCATGTTCAGAGGTGCAATTATATACCAAGGAAGAAATTACAAATTCCATTCTTCCACCTGCATTTTCCCCCCTCTAATAACCCTTCCTGAGTTATTCTCTGCCCCCTACTTGGAGTACAGAAAGCAGCCCTGTACCAAATTGGAGCAGTATTGTTTATATAGTATATAGACTACACTGATAAGCAGTGACTTTCCAGTGTTGCACGCTGGTGTCACTTCCAGCTCTACTATCCAGGGGGTCAATCTCAAGAGCTTCTGTTTTTCAAGCATGTGTTCTGCCTTTGTTCTGCTATGGCTCTTCCACTTCTCAAAGCAAACATTTATTCTTGTTTTGCTGGGGCATTTTGCAAGATCCCTTTGCAAGTTTTCCTAGAAAAACATGAGAGAATTTGGATATTTTGCTTTTAAGAATTTTGGAGAAGGCTAATGAAAAATTTTCTATCGTTGTAGAAAATGTATCTGGTCTATAAGGAAGACAGCTAGTCATTTTCAGTAGTGTATAGGTTGCTGGGATAGCTCAGTGAAGTAGGTATCTGGCTGTGGAACCAGAGGCTGGTTGATCCTCCATTGTGAGTCCTGAGAGAAAAGCCAGCCTGTGTAGCCTTGAGCAAACTGCACAGTCTTAGGGCACCCCAGAAGAAAGGAATGATAAACCATTTCTGAGTAATCTATACTTAAGAAACCCTGGAAAGGTTTCCCATAAGTCAAAATTGACTTGACAGCACACAATTGCTATTATTTGTGGCTCCACACCTGGAATCATCAATATAATCTCTGGTTCAGAATTTGGCATTTCTTTTGTACATCTTAGCTCTTGGTGTAATTTTTCTGTCTCTTTTCCAGTCTACTCTACTCATACACAAGCTGTTTGAATTGTATTTGTGTATTTTCATGTATGATCATACTTAGTACTAATTGCTATTTAATGCATATTTTGCATTATATTTGGAAAGATTGCACTGTACATCTGGGAGAAAGGAAATGGTCCACATCTCACCCCAGTGCCTGAGTTTTGTACAGAAGACTTTAACTCTTCCAGTACAGCACACTGTGCGACTACATTTGCTCATTTCCTTCCATTTTGTGTAAGTATTACCAGGTATTTTTCCTATGGGAAGAGACAAGTAGATATAATTTTATTTTATTTTAACCTCTTGAAAACTGTCCAGGCCTAAAAATTCTGCATGATGATTGAGACACAGATAGTTAGGTTAAAATAAATGAAAATGAAAATGACTTGTAGAATATTTACTGTGAAGAGGCAAAATAAATGCATTTAGATCAGATATCATTACTGGGTGCTCACTGGAAGGACAGATCCTGAAGCTGAGACTCCAATACTTTGGCCATCTCATGAGAAGAGAAGACTCCCTGGAAAAGACCCTGATGTTGGGAAAGTGTGAAGGCAAGAGGAGAAGGGGACGTCAGAGGACGAGATGGTTGGACAGTGTCATCGAAGCTACCGTGAATTTGAACCAACTCCGGGAGGCAGTGGAAGACAGGAGGGCCTGGCGTGCTCTGGTCCATGCGGTCACGAAGAGTCGGACATGACTTAACGACTAAACGACAACAATCATTACTGGATGTTTCCAAACAGAGCGCTCCTAGTGTTCCCAAATCACTGCTTTCCTGCTGTAAGCTAAAAGTAAAATTCATATTGGCTGTCCTCACATCAGGAGATCTGGTACCTTCATGTAGCAGACAACTAGGCATGACTCATCTCTTCTTCCCATTTTCCTATTTCCTCATGGTTGGTTGCCACACCACACTTTCCTTGTCATTGTGAAGCAGCTAATATGTAGCACAATTTCTAATACTTTATTTTTTATGTGTTTAATATTTTTTTAATATACGTGTAGCATGAGGTGGGTGAATTGCAACCTAACTAAATCTGGACATGATGGATCTGTAAATCTTGACATTTCTGGTCTATTTTACAACCAGACTAGGAAGAGACCTAGTTGGAGTTTTTAAAGTTTATTTCAAACTTGCCCCTTTGTTTATGGGGTGCTCAGGGGATTCATTTTCATAAACTGGCTGGAAACCTACAGATTACTCTTACATCTGGAGCATCCCACCTTCAGCTTCTCTGGACACTTGAAGGGGGCTCATTTCATTGATTATTTCCCAACATTGTTTTTCAAAGAGAGAAGGAAAACAGCAACTGAAACCTACGGACAGTTTGACAATTTTGCCTCTCTTCTTCTTCCCTGTTGTGTCGGCATCAGAATGTCTCTATTCTACCATCCTACAATTTCAAATCAGTTGTCAGTAAGAAAATGCCCTGCAGCCAGTTTACACACGTGTTAACTCAGATATAAACAAGGATAAATTCACTGAGAGCTTTATAAGCTGGGGAACTCTCAGGAAAGGAAGAGGACGTCTTTGCAGGCATGAAATGGCCTTCTAACAAATTATGCACTCTGAGCAATAAAAAAGAGGGGGCATACCCAATATTTCATATGCCTTCCCATGATAGTTGCACCTACAGTGCCTCAATCATGTGTTTTCCTGTCCACCTATTGAAAAGTTATCTCTGATCTTCCAGCCACCCCCATCTAGTTTTTTGTACTTAGAAAAAAGATGGGCATGGTAGTGGGAAAATAAAGGTTAATTATAGATTGCAATGTTGTCTAAACCATTTAAAAAATTCTGTGAATGATTAATGATTGTTCAATAAAAATTTCATTGGGAAACACCCATTGCTGTGTTTGTCAGCCAAATGAGACATGACAGGGTGACTGTTAATCACATATTTACCCCATTGTAAAGCAGGAAGGGTCTATTTGCCCTACCCAGTTACACACACACACACACACACACACACACACACACACACACACACACACACACACACACACACACACACACACACACACACACACACACACACACACACACACACACACACACACACACACACACAAGTTGTCCCTGGGGAAAGGGGATATTCGTTTATCATTGGTCCTGTGTTTTCAGTTATAGAGCCATTCGTTGTGTTTCCCCTTGATTTAAAGCAACTTTACATAAACTTTTTCATTAAAGTAATGAATAAAGGTGCTTTAAGGATTGATGCTGGTCTGCTACACAAAAATTCTTTTGGGCTATTATCTTTTTAAAGAAAAGTTTATTTACACCAGTGTGCCATAGAGCAACTGTAGAAATAAGAAATGATTACTTTGTCCTGAAGACCAAGGGCTGTACAAATCATACACTTCTGCCTGCATGCGCACAGAGTTTTGGGTGACAATTTCCAAGAAGCTGCATAGAGTGAGCTAGGTATGGAAGGGATGGCAACAGAATCTCTTCAAGCATTGAAGGTATTCCTCATTCTTAAAAAAATCACAGAGAAACGTGTTCATTTGTATTAATAAATTATGTAGAGCCACAATGCAGGGTTTTTCCCATGGAACTTTAGGAGAAGTACCATTGGCACTAATGTCAAGTTGTTTCTGATGTTACTAGCTGTGCAGTCCATGTCTTTTTTTTTGTTTAATCTGTGATCTAATGGAGGCGGGGAAGTGAGAAGCATAGGTTTTTAATAACAATATTCCCCCGTGCCTACAACTGTTCTTTCTTAATGGATGCACATTGTAGCTTAATCAGATATGTGTCTATAAGAGAATGGTGAGTATTTGGTGTAAATCTCGCTATTCTCAATGAAAGAAATGAAAAGCCTCAATGCACACTGTTTAAAAAAACAAAGCCAAGAACAGGAAGGGATAATTGAAATGTAAAGATTAGGGATGTCTTGTTGCAGGACACATTTATAATTAGATTGTGTAAAGTTGCTTTAAATCAAGGGGACACACATCAAAAGGCTCTACAACTAAAAACACAGGGTCAATAATAGAGAAGTATCCACTTTCCCCAGGGACAGGTAGTCTCGCCATGCCTTAACTGTTTGCTGTCTTTCTCTTTAATATTTTTTCTGTGTGGTTCTATGGAGACTTATTACATTACTGTCTAGAAAAAATGGCCATGAAGTTAGTTCACTGTGATTCTCAATCAGCAGTTCTGATGTAGCACTGCCAGTTTTGGTTAAGGAAATTCCTGGGGATTTTCTTTAAACCAAGACACCAGAGTTATGTATGATCCTTTACCCTTCTAAATGCTGGTTAGAATTCACAGATTCAAGTTTACACCTTCAGTTTACTTTCAACCAGTAAACCTCAGAGAGAGTGGTGGTCTGCTTCAGCCCACACACTGAAGCAGTTTCTGTAACCATCTGGAACTTGTCTTCCCTCCCTACAGCTAGATGGCTGACATTACGCCTTCACATTGATATACTTTAAATTAAACACGACAGTGTGTAACATGACAGTGTTTACTCAATTATCTTGCCTTTGACTTCCTTCCTCTAATGTTTGTATTTGAGTTGGCTTCTTGCTCTTTCTAATGTATTTTTTAAGAAACTTTGCTCACTTGCATGTGCAGTTTAGCCTTCATGATGCTAGCCTGTTTCTGTACTTAGCCCACAGTTGAGTTATTAAACTAAAATTTCTTGCTCACAGATATAGGAATGGATAGTGACAATTTCTTCATTACATTGCTGGTATCCTCTGACATTTCTCTGAAAATCTTCACTCATCTCTGATCTATTTTCTGCTCCTTGGGGACAGTCTTTTCCCTTGTTGTTTGTTAATCACAGTAGTCGTCATGCTCCTTGTCAGTGTCAATCTCAATGCAAAATGCTTTATTCGTGTCAAAGCATTGCACTGTTTAAAATTATGGACATATATTAAATATAGATAATGCTGCATTGATTTAATTTCTCTGCATTCACAGAAAATTTGTCCTGTATTCCCGTAGCCCCATTTTATTTGATCATTCTTTAATCTTCCTGCTTTGCCACGAAGTCTATTAAGTGACTTCCAGATGATCCAGACAGTATCTTGTCCTGGTGGGAGACACAATAAAAAGAGCCACATCTTGGGTCTTTGTCTATGTCTGCCCATTTCACATGGTTGAGATGTGAGATACCATTGTTGATGTTGTTGTTTAGTCATCAAGTCATGTCCAACTCTTCGTGACCCCATGGACCAGAGCACGCCAGGCCCTCCTGTCTTCCACTGCCTCCCGGAGTTTGGTCAAATTCATGTTGGTAGCTTTGATGACACTGTCCAACCATCGCGTCTTCTGACGTTCCCTTCTCCTCTTGCCTTCACACTTTCCCAACATCAGGGTCTTTTCCAGGGAGTCTTCTCTTCTCATGAGATGGCCAAAGTATTGGAGCCTCAGTTTCAGGATCTGTCCTTCCAGTGAGCACTCAGGGTTGATTTCCTTCAGAATGGATAGGTTTGTTCTCCTTGCAGTCCAGGGGACTCTCAAGAGCCTCTTTCAGCACCACAATTCAAAAGCATAAATTCTTCGGCGGTCAGCCTTCTTTATGGTCCAGCTCTCACTTCCATACATCGCTACTGGAAAAACCATAGCTTTGACTATGCGGACCTTTGTCGGCGGTGATGTCTCTGCTTTTTAAGATGCTGTCTAGGTTTGTCATCGCTTTCCTCCCAAGAAGCAGGGGTCTTTTGATTTTGTGGCTGCTGTCACCATCTGCAGTGATCATGGAGCCCAAGAAAGTAAACTCTGTCACTGCCTCCATATCTTCCCCTTCTATTTGCCAGGAGGTGATGGGGCCAGTGGCCATGATCTTAGTTTTTTTGATGTTGAGCTTCAGACCATTTTTTGCGCTCTCCTCTTTCACCCTCATTAAGAGGTTCTTTAATTCCTCCTCACTTTCTGCCATCAGAGTGGTATCATCTGCATATCGGAGGTTGTTGATATTTCTTCCGGCAATCTTAATTCCGGCTTGGGATTCATCTAGTCCTGCCTTTTGCATGATGTATTCTGCATATAAGTTAAATAAGCAGGGAGACAATATACAGCCTTGTCGTACCCCTTTCCCAATTTTGAACCAATCAGTTGTTCCATATCCAGTTCTAACTGTTGCTTCCTGTCCCACATATAGATTTCTCAGGAGATAGATAAGGTGGTCAGGCACTCCCATTTCTTTAAGGACTTGCCATAGTTTGCTGTGGTCCACACAGTCAAAGGCTTTTGCGTAGTCAATGAAGCAGAAGTAGATGTTTTTCTGGAACTCTCTGGCTTTCTCCATAATCCATCGCATGTTAGCAATTTGGTCTCTAGTTCCTCTGCCCCTTCGAAATCCAGCTTGTACTTCTGGGAGTTCTCGGTCCACATACTGCTGAAGCCTACGTTGGAGGATTTTGAGCATAACCTTGCTAGCGTGTGAAATGAGTGCAATTGTACGGTAGTTGGAGCATTCTTTGGCACTCCCCTTCTTTGGGATTGGGATGTAGACTGATCTTTTCCAATCCTCTGGCCACTGCTGAGTTTTCCAAACTTGCTGGCATATTGAGTGTAGCACATTAACAGTGTCATCTTTTAAGATTTTAAATAGTTCCACTGGAATGCCATCACCTCCACTGGCCTTGTTGTTAGCCATGCTTTCTAAGGCCCACTTGACTTCACTCTCCAGGATGTCTGGCTCAAGGTCAGCAACCACACTATCTGGGTTGTCCGGGGCATCCAGATCTTTCTGGTATAATTCCTCTGTGTATTCTTGCCACCTCTTCTTGATGTCTTCTGCTTCTGTGAGGTCCCTACCATTTTTGTCCTTTATCATGTCCATTTTTGCACAAAATGTTCCTTTAATCTCTCCAATTTTCTTGAACAGATCTCTGGTTTTTCCCTTTCTATTATTTTCCTCTATTTCTTTGCACTGTTCATTTAAGAAGGCCCTCTTGTCTCTCCTTGCTATTCTTTGGAAGTCAGCATGCAATTTTCTGTATCTTTCCCTATCTCCCTTGCATTTTGTTTCCCTTCTCTTCTCTGCTATTTGTAAGGCCTCGTTGGACAGCCACTTTGCTTTCTTGCATTTCCTTTTCTTTGGTTATGGTTTTTGTTGCTGCCTCCTGTACAATGTTACGAGCCTCTATCCAAAGTTCTTCAGGCACTCTGTCCACCCAATCTAGTTCCTTAAATCTGTTCTTCACTTCCACTGTGTATTCATAAGGGATTTGGTTTAGATTATACCTGACTAGCCCAGTGGTTTTTCCTACTCTCTTCAGTTTAAGCTTGAATTTTGCTATGAGAAGCTGATGATCAGAGCCACAATCAGCTCCAGGTCTTGTTTTTGCTGACTGTATAGAGCTTCTCCATCTTTGGCTGCAGAGAACGTAATCAATTCGATTTTGGTATTGCCCATCTGGTGATGTCCATGTGTAGAGTCGCCTCTTGTGTTGTTGGAAAAGAGTGTTTGTGATGACCAGCTTGTTCTCTTGACAAAACTCTATTAGCCTTTGCCCTGCTTCGTTTTGAACTCCAAGGCCAAACTTCCCTGTTGTTCCTTTTATCTCTTGACTCCCTACTTTAGCATTCCAGTCCCCTATAATGAGAAGAACATCTTTCTTTGGTGTCAGTTCTAGGAGGTGTTGTAAGTCTTCATAGAATTGGTCAATTTCAGCCTCTTCAGCATTGGTGGTTGGTACATAAACTTGGATTACTGTGATGTTGAAAGGTCTGCCTTGGATTCGTATTGAAATAATTCTCTCATTTTGAGATTGTATCCCAGTACAGCTTTTCCCACTCTTTTGTTGATTATGAGGGCTACTCCATTTCTTCTATGGGATTCTTGCCCACAATAGTAGATATGGTAATCGTCTGAATTGAATTCGCCCATTCCTGTCCATTTTAGTTCACTGATGCCCAGGATGTCAATGTTTATTCTTGCCATCTCCTGTTTGACCACATCCAGCTTACCAAGGTTCATAGATCTTACATTCCAGGTTCCTATGCAGTATTTTTCTTTGCAGCATCGGACTTTCCTTTCACTTCCAGGTGCGTCTGCAGCTGAGCGTCCTTTCGACTTTGGCCCAACCACTTCATTAGCTCTGGAGCTACTTGTACTTGTCCTCCGCTCTTCCTCAGTAGCATGTTGGATGCCTTCCGACCTGAGGGGCTCATCTTCCAGCGTCATATCTTTTAGCCTTTTGTTTCTGTCCATGGAGTTTTCTTGGCAAAGTTACCGGAGTGGCTTGCCAGTTCCTGCTCCAGGTGGATCGCGTTTAGTCAGAACTCTCCACTATGACCTGTTCGTCTTGGGTGTCCCTGCACAGCATAGCCCATAGCTTCTCTGAATTACTCAAGCCACGACAATGTTTCAATATCTTACAATTTTTATTGTACAATATCTTAACAATTTTTCTCATCATGTCTTATTTGTTTCTCTCTGTATTTTCTTTTGTCAGCTATGAGAAGTCTTGTGCTGATTTTCTTCTTAGCATTTCTTCAGTTTTTGAACACTGGTCTTCCACAACACCATAGAATTCTATGCAGCTGATGTTGTTACATTCTGGTTTCCTCACAACATCCTACAAGATTCCCATCAGGTTGTGCAGAAAGTAAATGTATCAAAGAGAAGGACTTGTGCTTTTCTTAAGTCAATGCTGCCCATGCAATCCTCACACATTCTTCTTCTCATTCTCACAAGACATATGTACCCAGTGCTGTCTGGCCTTGTAATACATGTTCATTAACAGGTACATGCCAAAACACCTCTTTGTGTTATAAAAACACAAACTCACATTTATTTAAACTCAGAAAATCATGAAACAGATTCTACCTTCTTGGTCATGGAAAACAATTCACAGTGTATTTTGAGGAGAAGTGTTTCTGCATGAAAACTGAAAGCCTTCTCATGTTTGAGGCAGTAGTGATTTACATGACTTTTTCAAGCTACTTGTACCAAGCGATCTCGTTGTTGTTGTGTGCACTCAAATCACCTTCTGACCTTCAGAAGGTTCGTTCATTAGCAGCCTTGCTCAGGGCTCCCTTTGTTGAATCATTCTATTTCATGTTAGATCATCTTCTCCTACCACTTTCAACATTTCCTAACATTACTGCCTTTTCCAGTGAGTCTTGTTTTCTCATGTATTCAAAGCAGGATAGTCTCAGTTTAGTTATGTTAGCTTCTAATGAGAGTTCAGGCTTTATCTGATCTCAAACCAACGAACTTGTGTTTCTGGTGATTCATGTTCCCCATAAAGCTCCCCTCCAAGATCACTTTTCAAATGAATGGATTTTCTTGTTGTCACCTTTCTTTAATGCCCAGATTTCACATCTATACATAGTAATTGAATGATCTTGGCCTTGGTTTCCAGTGATACATCCCTGCACATAAGGATTGTTCCTTGTTCCTTCATAGCTGCTCTTCCTAGCCTCATTCTTGTTGATTTCTTGGCTGCAGTTTCCATTTGGTTTCATGATTGAAGCAAAGTATAGAAAATCTTCAACAATTTTAATATCTTCATCAGTAACTTTAAAGTTATGCAATTTTTCTGTATTAATTATTTTTGTCTTCTGAATTTTCAGCTGTAATCCTGCTTTTTCACTTTCTTCTTTAATCTTCCTCATCATTCATTTCTGTGTCATCGTATTTCTTAAATTATTGATGTTTTCTCCCACCAAATTTTCACTCTGAATCTAATCAGGTTTCCATCTGTATCTAACCTAGCTTTTTGTATGGCATAGTCTATATACAGATTGAACAGATAACAAGAAAACATGCACCTTTGTCTGACACCTTGCCAACAGAAAACTATCCTGTTTCTCTGTACTCTGACCTAATAGCAGCAGCTTCTCCAGAGTGTAGGTTATGCATCAGGGACAACCAAATGTTGAGGTGCACACATTTGTTTTAGAATGATCCAAAGCTTTTCATGTTACAGCCAACAGCTTGACTGTAGTCTATGAAAATTACCTCTTCTGTTTTCTTAATTCCATTTTGCAAAGTTTACTCAGCGGTGTGTTCTCAAAGGCGTTCACGGCCAGGATCTGATGGTTGTTGTGGATTTTTCGGGCTGTTTGGCCATGTTCTGGAGGCTTTTCTTCCTAACATTCTGCCAGTCTCTGCCCGCCACAGAGACTGGCGAAACGTTAGAAAGAAAAACCTCCAGAACACAGCCAAACAGCCCAAAAAACCCACAACAACCATTTACTCAGCAGTGTTTTCCATATGTTTTCCTTCTTTTTAATGACTAACCTCTACCCCCTTGTGTCTCTTGTTATCTTCTTGTTGAGATCTCATGACTGCCATGTAGTGAGTTACCTAGATCAGCTTTTTTCCTGCCCTGGCCATAGCCTATGCAGTGGTGGCCTTGTCCTAAAAGCTCAACTGATTAATAATGGCCCTCGCTAATATGAGACAGCCACAGTGGTTTTTCAACTCTGCAGAATGGTATTCATTTTCTTGGAGATGGAGTTGATTTCTTGAAACTGTAAGCCAAACCCTGAGGGCTACAACATGACAAACCTCTTTTGAAACGAGTGGACTTTTATAAGCTGTTATGTAGCATGAGAGATTGCTAATCAAATGGAAAAAAAGGAAATCCCCCTTGGTTTGCCCAGCTATATAGACTTGTCTTAAAAGTAGTTATTTGGATTCTATCCATGGTCAAAAATGTATTCTATGTTTAGAAACTGAATATTGTCTTATCCAACCAAAAAGTCATGTTGATTTCAGTAGCACAGTTACGTACATGATTGAGTCCTTTGCATTAAACTCAATGAGACCTGACAATGCTTACCTTTTTGGCTAGAATATTTTTTCAGTATTCATAATGTTACTGTCAGATACTTTCTTTTTTATTGCTTCTCTAGTGTGTTGTAACTAACTTCAATCAGACTTTCAGTTTTAGTAGAAAGTGCTGCCAGCCAGCATTGACATTTTAAATAATTTAAATTTTGAGACGTAGAAAATGGATCTTGTTATACTACCTTAAATTGCTTTTTGATATGTCATGAAATATGGAGATATATTCTGAAGCCCCTTATTTATAAAGACTTATTCATGCAATGCAAAAATGATTGGAGAAAAAAAGATCTAGATGGTTTTTTATTTTTAGGGAGATCCAGTGAAGAAAACGGACATCTTTGTTGCTGTAAAAACATGCAAGAAATTCCATGGAGACAGAAGTAAGTTCTAGTTTTAAGAGTATATTTATATAATAACTTGTAAACTTGTGTTAATTGTTGTAAATATTGAAAACTGTAGCTGAATGTCCTTTTCATTTTAATACTGAACTTTTCATACTGAAAATAGTTTATGAGAGAATTATGTAGATAAGGGAGTTTGAAACAAGTGAGTGACTTCCATTGACATTGGCAGTCAGTGAAGACTTAAAAATGGCTTTAATTCTGTTTTGTAGTAGTTCTATATTCCTATGAAAAAAGAATGGGTCTCCCTTCCAAAAACAGCGGTTATCAGCTTCCATTCATTTTCTTGGTCTATTCCACGGATTCCCAACCTGTGGGTTGTGACCCCCTTGTTTTCAGGGGGTCGTCTTGGTTATTTTTAGCTGCAGTTATTTTTATAGGAAATTTCACCATGAAAGTTTTCAACACTTATTTATTATTCAGATACAAGTACAACCACTGCATTAAATATTAGGTTAGAATTAAATTCTGAAAAATCTATTTTTAATGTGTTTTTTTAACCTAATTAAAATGCCCTTTTATGCAAATTTGGCAGGAGTCACAGGTTACTTGGCTATTACAAAAGAGGGTCACAACTTGAAACGCTGGTCTATTCCGAATATTTTACTTAAGTGAGAGTGAGAAAATGTTCACTGTTCAATATTGGCCCTTGAATTGTGACTCTACTTTCAGATTACCTCCAGAAACTAACTGGGTATTCTTGATGGGAATGTGCAATTTATTTAGTAATATTGATGGCCATTGAGATGATGTTTGCAATGCCCTTGCAAACTTGAAAATGCTATGTACTTTTTAAAACAGAGGCTGTAAAGAAGGTCTACATTTTAAGTCCTGTAGAAAAATAACTGCCTTGAAAAGTTAAGGATGTCATTGCCATATTGCTCTGTTAGATGTTTTACTTGGGTTCAAGGCATTTCCACAGTAAGTTGATCTGGATTTTTAGCTCTGTCTACACAAGGTATTTTAATAATGGGTATTTTAAACTGTTACAGAAAAAAACCCTGCATCAGTCATTGAATTAGCTGTTTGAATTATACTTCTGTGAACTGATAATGTGTGTGGAAATATGGGTTTATATGAGATTATTTTTGTGACAGTTGGCACAATTTAAAGATTTTGATTGAAATCTTCTGGTATTGTGTACCTTTAACTTAAAAAAAAATGCCACTTTAACTGAAAAAATCTGTGTTTTCCAATTCCAGAGGATTCATTTTGAAATTACCTGGTTCTTTGCCTCTTGAAATATTTTGCAATCCTATCCATGCCTAGTTGGAATTGAAAATAGTAGGATTTAGTTCTGGGTAAACATGTATAGGCGTCCACTGCACTTTGCACACAATTCACTGTGCATAGAATTCCAGTCTTAGCCATCATAAAGCTTAAGCACATGAAATTACAATTGCTATGTTTATTTCTTGCTGCCCTTCTCTATCTTCAGTGACAGAATTTGTAACAGAAACCCTGGAGTTTCATGACTGAGCAGAGATTTAAATTTAAGTCTCCCTATACCAAGTCCTGTTACACAGCATTGGCTCCCTCAGTACTTCTATTGTGCTTTATCAGGTGGCCCAGGTTTGGGAAAATAGAATACAGCAACCCTAACTAAGGAAGGCTTACTGAATAAATCTCTGTAGGACTCCTGGGGTGTGTGTGTGTCAGGCATCCTTATCAGGTTCTAACAATGTGACAGTGACATAACTGTCTGGTCCCACTGGCTGCCAGAACTAGTAGTGATACAAGTTCACATTCTCTGTTAAGAACATGCAGTCAAAAACCGGAGCTCCCACAAAGTCAATAATCCAGAAGCTTTTTCAACTACAGTAGTACCTCGGTTTATGAACGCCTCGGTTAACGTAATTTTCGCTTTACGAACGGAAATCCATTTAAAATAATGCCTCGGTTTACGATTTTTTTCCGCAGTACGAAGCAAGTTTTCCCAGGATGCATTGTGCCTGGAGGTTTATAGTGCTGCCCCCATTCCTATGGCAAACTGCCTTTCGGTTTACAAATTTTTCGCATTACATAACGTCCCGGAGAACGCATTAAATTCGTAAACCGAGGTATGCCTGTATGTGCAGCAGATGCTCCCGTAGCTTAATGCTTGCACTACATAGTATTAGGCATCCTTCAGTCTCAAAAGACTATGGTAACGTGCTCTGTATGGAGGACTTGGAACAGCGTCTAGTGTGGCTGAGAAGGCCAATTCGAGAGTGACAATCCCTTCCACGCTGAAGACAAATACAATCTGTCCCCTGTCCAGCTCCCTGATTTTGCTGCTTCCGTGACTGCCTCTTTGCCTCGGTCTGCTGGACAAGGGTCTCTTCAAATTGGGAGAGGCCGTGATGCAACGCCTGCCTCCAGGCTGAACGCTCAGATGTCAGGGTTTCCCATCTGTTGAGGTCCATTCCTAAGGCCTTCAGATCCCGCTTGCAGATGTCCTTGTATCGCAGCTGTGGTCTCCCTCTGGGGCGATTTCCCTCCACTAATTCTCCATACAGGAGATCTTTTGGAATCCGACCATCAGCCATTCTCACGACATGCCCAAGCCAACGTAGACGTCGCTGCTTCAGTAATGTATACATGTTAAAAATTCCAGCTCGTTTAGGACTACTCTATTTGGAACTTTGTCCTGCCAGGTGATACCAAAAATGCGTCGGAGACAGCGCATATGGAAGGTGTTCAGCTTCCTCTCCTGCCGTGCACAAAGGGTCCAGGACTCACTGCAGTACAGGAGTGTGCTCAGGACACAGGCTCTATAGACCTGGATCTTGGTATATGTTGTCAGCTTCTTATTGAGCCATACTCTCTTTGTGAGTCTAGAAAACATGGTAGCTGCTTTGCCAATGCGTTTATCCAGCTCGACATCTAGAGAGAGAGTGTCAGAGATCGTTGAGCCAAGGTACACAAAGTCATGAACAACCTCCAATTCTTGTGTGGAGATGGTAACAGAGGGAGGTGAGTCCACGCCCTGGCCAATGACTTGTGTTTTCTTCAGGCTGATTGTTAGTCCAAAGTCTTGGCAGGCCTTGCTAAAACGATTCATGAGTTGTTGGAGGTCTTCAGCAGAGTGGGCAACAAAGGCTGCATCATCGGCGAAGAGGAAGTCCCGCATGCATTTCAGCTGGACTTTGGTCTTCGCTCTCAATCTAGAGAGATTAAAGAGCTTTCCGTCTGATCTAGTCCGGAGATAGACACCTTCTGTTGCAGTTCCAAAGGCCTGCTTCAGCATGACAGCAAAAAAGATCCCAAAAAGGGTTGGTGCAAGGACACAGCCCGGTTTCACTCCGCTTTGGATGTCAAAGGGATCTGATGTTGAACCATCAAAAACTACAGTGCCTTTCATTCCCTCATGGAAGGACCTGATGATGTTAAGGAGTCGAGGTGGACATCCAATCTTGGGAAGTATTTTAAAAAGGCCATCCCTGCTAACCAAATCAAAGGCCTTTGTGAGATCTATGAAGGCCACAAAGAGTGGTGGTTGTTGTTCCCTGCATTTCTCCTGCAACTGTCTGAGGGAGAATACCATGTCAGTGGTGGATCTATTAGCTCGAAATCCACACTGTGATTCTGGATAGACTCTGTCTGCGAGCACCTGGAGACTCTTCAGCACAACACGGGCAAGCAGCTTCCCTACAACGCTGAGAAGAGAGATGCCACGGTAGTTATTGCAGTCGCCCCTGTCTCCTTTGTTCTTGTACAATGTGATGATGTTTGCATCCTTCATGTCCTGTGGTACTCCACCTTCCCTCCAGCAAAGACGAGAGACTTCATACAGTTCAGTGGTGATGATCTCTTTACAGCACTTCAGCACTTCAACAGGGATGTTATCCTTTCCAGGTGCCTTGCCGGAGGCGAGGGAATCCAAGGCCGCTTTTATTTCTGCTAAGGTTGGTTCGCTGTCCAACTCTTCCAAGACAGGCAGGCACTCAATGTTATTTAATGCTTCTTCGGTTACTACATTCTCTCTGGAATATAGCTCCGAGTAGTGCTGCACCCAGCGGTCCATCTGCTGTGCTTGGTCCTGGATGATCACGCCTGTAGCAGACTTCAAGGGAGCAGATTTCTTCTGTATTGGACCTAAAGCCTGCTTGATACCGTCATACATTCCTTTGATGTTACCTGTGTCCGCTGCTATCTGTATCTGAGAGCAGAGCTGAAGCCAATAATCGTTGGAACATCTCCTGGCAGCCTGTTGGACTTGGCTACGAGCAGCTCGAAGAGCTTGCAAGTTGTACTCGCTAGGACAGGCTTTGTATGCTGCTAGAGCTCTCCTCTTATCCTCGATGGCTGCCATCAACTCCTCCGAATGGGCTTCGAACCAGTCGGCCGTCTTTTTGGTCTTCTTGCTAAATGTGGACAAGGCGGTGTTATACACAGCGTTCTTGAAATGTTCCCATCGTTCAGGTGCATTTGCATCAGCCGGGCCTGGAAGGGTTTCCTCAAGCGCTTGGGCAAATTCCTCCACTTTTCTTTGATCGCGAGTCTTGCTGATGTCAATACGTGGTCTTCCTTCCTTTTTCGTGTGATATAATCTCTTTGTTCGCAGTTTTACTCTACTACACATCAGGGAGTGATCAGTATCGCAATCAGCACTCTGGTAGCTGCGTGTGATCGTAATACTAGGAAGGCTAGAACATCTAGTGAGGATCAAATCGAGCTGATGCCAATGCTTGGATCTTGGATGTCTCCAGGAAACTCTGTGTTGAGGCTTCGTATTAAAGAATGTGTTGCTGACGCAAAGACCATAATAACAGCAAAACTCCAGCAAGCGTTGGCCATTTTCGTTCATCTTTCCAATGCCAAAACGGCCTAGACAAGTGGGCCAAGAATTGTGATCAGCTCCAACTCTAGCGTTAAAGTCTCCGAGAATGAACAGTGCCTCTCTTTCAGGGACTTTTTTGATAGTAGCTGCCAGATCGTCGTAGAATTTGTCTTTCACTTCTGTAGTGGATGACAGCGTTGGTGCATATGCACTAATGAGGGTGACTGGTCCCGCTGATGAGTGGAGCTGCAGAGACAGGATTCTTTCACTCCCCACAGTAGGTGGAACAATGGATCTCAGAAGAGTATTTCTGACTGCAAAGCCAACACCATATTCCCTGGTCTCATTCAATGGTTTTCCCTGCCAGAAGAATGAGAAGTTTTTTTTCTTTGACAGATCCCGAGTCTGGCAATCTCGTCTCTTGCAGGGCAACAATGTCCATCTGCAGTCTACTCAGTTCCATGTCTATGACAGCTGTCTTGCGCACATCGTCTATTTCCTGCAGGTCGTCAGAAAAGCCATGGTCAGAAAAGTCAGGGGTCATTGTCCGTACATTCCAGGTGCCCAGCTTTAGGGCAGAAGTTTTCTTATGATTGTTGCATGGTGCAGGGTTATCGATCTGCTTGTCGGCTTTCACCCTAAACCCCACGCACCCCGTGAGGTTAACAGACCGTGGCGAGGTAGCACCTTACTGGCTGGGGGCTGCCCAGCTTAAGGCGGGCGATATCTACCTCGTGAGAAGATGCTCAAATGTGGGTGGGATTTGAGCCACCTCTTCAACAGTAGCATGCTCATCCTCCTGAAGACTTTTCCAAACTTAAAAATGCCAGGATTACTTGTCACCTACGGGAAGTGAAAGCCCTCAATGACCACCGATATCTCTGGTGGAGAACATTGGTTTCTGTAGGTTTGTGGCAGAACTGGCACCCCATTACCAATTGCTGTCCTGAATGACTCATAGCCTCAGGGTGGTGCTAGATTTATACTGGGGTGTCAGGCAACTGGTACAACAGCAGGGTACATTTTACAAATGACATCTGGAGTAGCCAGGGTGCAAAACATATCTGACAGGAAGCTGGTGGGAGGTAGAAGCATCAGGCATAAAGCAACACACAAGAGCAGGATACAGGTGGGTCCTGTTGCATGTGGCTGTGATGGAGAGCAGCCACACAGCTCACAACATTCAACAGGCTCAGAGACATGCTGCAGCAGTAAAGTCTAGCTACAGAAAGGCATGGTCTGTTTGTCACAGACAAGGAGGCAAATATGGTGGCAGCACTGCAGGCTGGGCAGATGAAAGAGGCGCAGTGTTTGGCCCACATTCGTAGCCTAGTAGTTTTAGGTGCTTTGCTGGTATGGAAGACACATGCAGGGCATTTTCACCATAGTATCCAAGGCAGTGAGCTGTTGAAGCAGAGGTAAGAAAAATTGGGATTGCCACTGCACCAGAAACATACCACCATTGAAAAAGTCAATTATTTTGCTGACACTGCCCCTCCAGAAGTATATCAAGAGGTGCTAGCAAATAATGAACGAAATAAGGTAATACAGCACCAAAGGCATCCACTTTATGTACACCAACCCCCTAGACCAGTGGTTCCCAACCTTGGATTACCCAGGTGTTCTTGGACTGCAGTTTCAAGAAGCCTTCACCACCAGTTATGCTGGCTGGGGTTTCTGGGAGTTGCAGTCCAAGAATACCTGGGTTACCCAAGGCTGGGAATCGCTGCCCTAAGAAATCAAAATGACAATCCTATTCAATCTTTTCCCAAGTATTCATCTGTGTAGTATATAAGCAGACTGAATTTTGACCCTTTGCATTTCTTCAGAAAAAAGAATGAGTAATGAAGCCAAAAGCTGTATAGTGATTTTTTGTATTTATTGATTTCAAAATAATACTTTATAAATGATAACAGTTGAGCTAAATTTAGACCAGGATCCAACTGTATGGATCTCTGTACTTCCCCCAGAATCAGCAATCATCCTTCCCTCTTGCATCCCTTCGTGTACTCTAAAACCTAATAGCCTGTTTCCCCGAAAATAAGACCTAACCGTAAAATAAGCCCTAGCATGATTTTTCAGGATGCTCGTAATATAAGCCCTACCCCAAAAATAAGCCCCAATTAAGTGAAGCCCCACCCTCCCCCATTGTGCAGCAACCAGAAGAAGATGACATGAATGTCTTTGAATAAATGTAGATTGTTGTACATGAAAAAAAAAATCCCCCGAAAATAAGCCCTAATGCGTTTTTTGGAGCAAAAATTAATAGAAGACCCTGTCTTATTTTCGGGGAAACACTGTATGGAGAGCTGGGAAAACTATCTGATGTAGGTTTTTCATGCCACAGAAGGCTATTGAAAAAGGAAATTTGAGAAAGTTAGAATTTTGCTGTCTTTGAATACTACTGTACACCACTGGATCTTTGTCCCAGTCTTTTATTTTAGTCATGTTTATGCTTGCAATTTATAATTGTTACCTGCTAAATTATAGTCACTTGGCTCACTGATCTCATCCTTGGAAGTACAGATGTTCCACAGTTCAGCACCCCACCCCCTCCAGCAGGCTCCCACTCGGACGTAGCATCCCAGTTTCCCTGCTCTGCCTCCTCCAGGCGCTACCTCTGTCTGAGTGGGTGCCTGCCAGACAGGGTGGGGTGCCGAACTGCAGAACACCTGTTCAGGTGCAAACCGAAACAGTATGAACTCCAAACTGGCGGTTCGTGCCCATCTCTAGGTCATTAACTCATAATATTAATTTATCTTTCTCATAGGTTTCAGGCAACATGGCTCTGCATATCCATAACAACAAAATACTTGATTCCTGCTGCTTAAAAAGGAAGAAGCAATCTTTCTCCCTCCCCCCCCCCAGCCTGTTAAGGATCCTGTCAAAATCACAATTAGTTATGCAAAGAAAGAGAGACAGTTTTGGACCACTAAAGTGTCAATCTGTGTCATAAAATTAGCTGTTTAACTCTATCAGGAGATGTGGGGGTCACATTTGACAGATTATATGTGAAAGGCAGAATGAATTATAAAATGAGACGGCTTTCCACTGAGCGTGTGAGATGGAATAAATATGCTTGGTTTCTCACTACTATTTATTTATTCTCAGTCAGTTATTGGTTTCTTATTGCCATCCTTCATGGGGAAAAAATTAATGCATTATTTCGATAAAGATTTTGGGGAAATCTTTACTACTGACACTGTACTGTTAGTTGAAATATTTTTTCTTTCACATTCATGGGTGACAATAGAGTAAGATGACATACTCATATGCAGCAGCATAGTGTAGAACCAAGTTGTGAAAAAAATAGAGGTTTAATTTTACCTGGGTTTAGTCAGGTTTGAAAGGTTGTGGATTACACATCATATTTTTACTAATGGGAGCTGTCTGAAACGTTAATTTCTTTTCCCTCAGGCTGCATTTGTCTTGTATTTCATATATCTTTTGGATGTCAAGCAGCAAGTAGTTTGATAGGTTGTAAGGCAAACTAATCCAGCTGTGTCCTGTGTTAAAGAGAAACAGCCTTCAGCTTTTTTTCTCTGCCTTCAAATGACAACTAAATGTATTGATCTTACTTTTGTCATTAACTTTGTTGTGTACAGGTGACATGTTTATTGCATAGGCGATACCCCCCAATTTCCTTTCCATCTTCTTCCCCCACTCTTCACTTGCTCACCTGCGCATCAGTGAGGAGGAAGAACTATGACAGCTGCTTCCAGATCCCCTTTCCTACCCACAACTTGAGTTCTTAGCCTTCCACCTCCTTCCCTCCTTTCTTAGTACAATCATGGCACCAGCATCAGTGCCCCTACATCCTTACTGTTCAGCTTTTCCACCCTTTGCTACTGGCAGTTTCAAGGGAATACCGTATTTTTCCGTGTATAAAATAACACTTTTTCCTAAAATAATTAGAGGAAAAATTGAGGGTCGTTTTATACACGGTAGTAAGGAGGGGGGAGGGATCAAAGCGCTTTCCTTCTTTCCCCCTCAATTTTCTTGAAAGTGCTTTCCCCCTCCACTTTCTTTGCAAAAAGCTGCTTTCCCCTTCCACTTTCTTTGCAAAAAGCTGATTTCCCCCTCACAAAAAGTGGAGGGGGAAAGCGATTCCTGCTTTCCCCCTCCACTTCCCTCGCAAGAAAGCTTTCCCCCTCCACTTTCTTGTGAGGAAAGTGCTTTCCCCCTCCACTTTCTTTGCAAAAAGTGGAGGGGGAAAGCACTTTCTTCCCAAGAAAGTGGAGGGGGGAAACAGGAATCAAAGCGCTTTGATCCTTGCCTTCCCCCTCCACTTTCTTGCAAAGAAAGAAATTTTGGGTTAGAAAAGGGGAAAAATATGGAAAAATGGAAAAATATGGTACTTTGCAAGGCTGACCCTACACACTGGTAACCTTTTCACATCAGAAGCCTGGGAAATACATAAATCTGAGAGAAAGCTACTGTTCCAAGGTCGCTCCTGACTATATTGGGATTTGAACTTGGGCCTTCCTGGTTTTAGGTCCAGTACGACTGGCCATTATACCACATTAGCTCTGTTTCCCTGGCACCATCTTTGCCAAAATACAACTGAAAGTTGAAATCTACCCTACTTTCCTCAGCTTATAAATGAATAACAGTGACTTTGATGGCCTTTCATGGTCTGCTGAACCTATTATAGCATGTTATTTTTTTCAGCTTTAAATCTCTTTTATTGCTTGATTGTTTAGAGTGGGCAACAGAAACCCCAGGGGGAATTAAGGACAAGGACTCTGGACAGGCTCAGAATGGAATAGCTCAGTAGTTCCACAATGGGAAAATGAAAAGGGATATCAAGGACTTTCCTGTCTACTTTACTAAATTAGTGCAATCTGATTAAACATTATAGAAGTCAATCTGAGAGTGCCAGGGAAAGTAGTTCAAATTTGCTGCTCTGTGGAAGCTCTTTAGAACTGATCTGTGTTTCCTACCAGGCAGCTACATTGGTACATTTAAAGGTATTTTGTTTGGTTGTTTTGTTGAAGTGACAGCTTGGTAGCCAGGAGGATGTCCAGTGTTCCAATACTTCATGGACTCCAGCAGTTTTGATTCAATTAAGGCTGAGGAAGAAAGTATGAGACCACATTGTTCATACCTGGTTCTTATGTAAAAAATATGTATGTCCATTCTGATGCTTCCAAAAATAAATTACTTAAAACGAAGTGCAATTTTTGTATAATGTTGAAAGATAATTGGTAAGAACATATTTGACAGAACAATTTATTATTGTTGCTCTACCATCCCCCCAAAAGTGGAAGAAATATGTTCAAAGATCTTAATGTGGCATTGGAATCTTAAGTGTTTAGAGTCTAGAATTAGAGAAAATAGAAAGTTTAAAAAAATCTATAAACATTTGTTTCACAGTAATTAAACTAGCTCATGTCCTTAGTATCACTTTTCAACAGCTTCCTAGAAAAAAACAAGCCTTTAGGGACAAAGAAGATGGAGTCTGGCCCATTTTCAATGCCTAAGACTGGAATTGCACATTACAGCACAAGACTGGCTGCAACCCAAACCTTATCTCCTCCTCCTTTTCTCTCCTCTGTGACGCAGCAGTACAAAATGCATGATGTAACGATTGCATTGCCGTTTTCTACCTCCTGCAACCGTAGCTTGTGATATGGTTGCAACATATCCCACAGTTTGTATTCCTAAAATGTTATGTAAGACAAAAGGAGAGGAGAATTGCAGTTTTCAGAAGCAGCCATCCATGTTGTAACATCTGGCTTTGTTTTTACAGTGCTGCCTTGATTTTCATATTCTTATCCTCCTTTCTTCAACTTGCAATACCATAGTATTGGACCTAATGAACAATTTGGATCCAAGCTATCCGACAGATTCAATTTTCCTTTATTGATTTGTTTGTTTAAAACATTTTATCTCATCTTTCTGCATAAAAGGACTCAGGGTGGCTTACATCATTAAAAGAGAAAGCTAAAAACAATAAATTGTTCAAATGTTTTAAAAGAATTAAATAAACATTAAAAGTATTAAATAAAAGCATGATTAAAAGCAACAAAATGCTAACCATCCCAATTTCAAAACCCCTTTTAGACAGCTAGTCACTGCCTGAAGAGAAAGGACAGCAACAGTGGGGTCAGCCTCGCGTGCAGTGGGAGGGAGTTCCAAAGTCTGGGTACAGTGACAGAGAGGGTGCTCTCCCCTGCCCCCACCAAGCGCACCTGTGAAGGTGGTGGAACTAAGAGAAAGACCTTCCCTGATTATCTTAACACCCGGGCAGCTCATAAAGGGAGATACAGTCTTTAAGATAACTTTGACCCAAGCCATTTAGTGCTTTATAGCAGCGTTCCCCAACCTTTTTCTTAGTGCGGACTGGTGGAGCCTCTGAGGGAGGTGGGGCGGCCCCTTGCGCTCTCCGCCGCACGTGCAAAACGGTGGGGGGGTGCACGCGCCCCCCACCGCTTCGTGCATGCGCAGGAGCGCCTGCCCACCCCTTGGCCACCTCCCGGCTCTTGGCCACCCCCACCCCCCGTTGCTGCCGCCGCCGCCGCCACCGGGAGGCCAGCAGCCAAAGCACCTGGCGGGTGCTTCGGCTGCTGACCTCCCGGCTCTTGGCCACCACCACCACCCCGTTGCCGCCGCCACCGCCGCTGGGAGGCCAGCACCGGCGGGTGCTTCAGCTGCTGGGCTCCCGGCGGCGGCGGCGGCGGGGGTGGCCAAGAGCCGGGAGGCCAGCAGCCGAAGCACCCGGCCATGCTCGGCCTCCCGGCTCTTCGCCACACACCCCCCACCGCCGCGCCGCAAAGACAGACCTCCCCCCCCGCACACACTCCCCTCCCCACAGCTGCTTTGCGCGCGTGCGCGCGCTTGCGTGAAGGGGTGAGGGAGCGCTCACACCCCCGCTGGCACGCGTGCACAAACCAGCTGTGGGGAGGGGAGTGGGGGGGCGGCGGGAGGTCTGTCTTCGCGGCCCAGTCAGGCTCAAGCCACGGACCGGCAATGGGCCGCGGACCGGGGGTTGACGACCTCTGCTTTATAGGCTAAAACCAGCACTTTGGATTGTGCTTGGAAACGGATTGGCAGCCAGTGGAACCACTGTAACCAGGAGAGGGGGGAATTATGTGATCCTTGTGACCAACCCCAGTTAACAATCAGGCAGCTACATTTTGGACTCATTTAAGTTTCCAAACATTTTCCAAAGGCAGCCTCACATAGAGCGTGTTACAGTCATCCAACCAGAATGTAACTAAGGCATGTGTCACTGTGGCCAGATCAGACCTCTCCAGGAACAGGGAGAGTTGGTGCATTAGTTTAATTGTGCAAAGGCACTCCTGGCCAATGCCAAAATCCAGGCTCAGAGACAAATTGAGGCACACACCCAATCTGCATATCTGTGCTTTTAGAGAGAGTGTAATCCCATCCAGCACAGGCTGCATCTCTTCCTTGATTTGCTTTTCAACTGACCAGGAGCATCTCTTGTCTTGTCTGAATTAAGTTTCAGTTCATTTACTCTCCATTACTGAGCACTACACACGTATCTAGAACTGAAACAGCTTCCTTGGATTTAGATGGAAAGGAGAGATAGAGCTGGGTGTCAACCACATACTGGTGACACCCAAAACAGCCTCTCCTAGTGGTTTCATGTAGATGTTAGATAACATGGGGGGCAAAACAGAACCCTGAGGAACACCATAGGCCAACGGCAAATGTGTTGGAGTCCCCCGACCTCCACCTTCTGAGTTTTTCCTTCCAGGAAGGACTGGAGCCACCATAAAACAGTACCTCCAAGTCCCATCCCAGAGAAATGGCCCAGAAGGATACTATGGTCAACAGTATTGAAAGCCCTTAGAGGTCCAGCAGTACCAATAGGGACACAGTCTCCTGTCTAATTCCTGCCAGAGATCATCCACCAAGAAAGTCTCCATCTCATAACCAGGCCTGAAGTCAGATTGAAATTAATCTAGATCAGTGGTTCCCAATCTTAGGTCCCCAGATGTTCTTGGACTAAAACTCTCAGAAGTCTTTCTGGGAGTTGTAGTCCAAGAACATCTGGGCACCCCAGGTTGGGAACCTCTAATCTAGATAATCCATCTCATCCAGAAACCCCTATGAGGCTGCCCAGGTTTTAAAATCACCAGTGGAGACCTTTCTCTTGGTCCTACCACATGCTCAGTAGCATTTGGTGGAGACATGAGAGAGGGCCTTCTCTATCACTCTCAAGCTATGGAACTCACTCCCAGAGAAGTTCAGGCTGGACCCCTCTTTGCTGTCCTTCTGCAAGCAGACAAAGACTTTTCTCTTCATGCAGGCTTTTTTCAGTAACTGGCTGCCTGAGAAGGGGTTCCTAAAACTGGGGCTGCTTCTTTTAAACAAAAGTTTTTAATATGTTTAATATTGTAAGCTGCCTAGGTCTTCTTGAGGAGAAATGCATGGTATGTAGTTAGGTAGGAAGAAAGGATTAGAATCCTGAAAATAAAAATGTCTGGAGGAACATCAGCTTGTTCCCTTTCAGCAGAGGATTACAAGGAAATGTCACCTTGTAGGAAGAAAAAATACAAGAACTCTATATGTTTGATTATTTAGGATGACAGCTAACATATTCCTGAATTTTCTTTTCTCCTTTCAAGCACTATGTGAAGTACAGCTTTGCAGTGTTATTTTTTTAACTACTTCCAGAATCCCACCACCACCAGTTCTAATTGTAGTCCAATTTCTTTTTTTCGCAATCTAGTTGGGACATATATATGTAATAGCTTATTAAACTAAGATATATGTGTTAGGCTCACACATTTTGTGTGTGTGTGTTGCCTGTTTCCTCCTTTCCTTTAGAAGTGCTACAGTTGAAGACTCCCTAGGTTGTGTGAACATCATCTCCTGTTATATCCATCTTACTACATTTGAACTTTGACTCTGGTTTCAGATCCCTATCTGATTTTCTTGTTCAAATATGGGCAGAAACTATAATTACGTCAGGACTTCCTCAGCTGTGGCATGCTGAGGTGTGAAGAGATGGCATACGAATGTGTGGGCTTAAGGCTCATACATAACATAATAAATATGAGAAATATGTGCAAACCAGGCCAACAGTGTCTCAGATATTTGAATGGACATTGTCACACCTGCATCTCAATGTGCTGTCTTGTTTTTCAGTACCCATTGTTAAACAGACTTGGGAAAGAGAAGCCACTCTTATTGAGTACTATAGTGATTCTGCAGAAAGTTCCATACCCACTGTTGATTTAGGAGTGCCAAATACTGAGAGAGGTGAGTTCTAATATTCTCTGGTATTATTTTGCATGAGTAATAGAAAAGTCTTGTACCAAAGTGTGTGATGATGAGATGACATAGACTAGCTCAGCTCTAGGTTGGGGGCTTTTCTTGCTCCTGCCTCCAAGTTTGGGTTAGGAGAGTGGACTCAGTGTCAAAGAAGAGAAGCAGCATATCCTTCCTTTTGCCAGTACTGGTGGAATTGAGAGTGTTTGTCTGTTTCCTGTAATACAGTTGCAGAGCTGTCAGTAAGAGCTCTTTTGTGACTGGCTGAACTTGGAGGCATGAGCAACTGCTCCATATTTTGGTTTCCTTCAGCAGAGGAGAACATGTATCCTTCATTGTGGTCTCTGTGAATCACACATAAAGGTTTTGTGCCTGCACAGAAGCCAGCCTTAGAACCGTCGAGAACTTCAGGAGAAATGTTCCCATTCCCCTGTGCTACTGTGCTTGACTAGAGATACACCCTAACAGTTCTCCCTCAGTTCCCTTTTGTTTGCTGCACAAACAGCTTCTTGAGAGAACATTGGAGTTTTCCTTAACCTGGATTTCTCTTTCTTCTAACTGTAAATCATTGATTCTTCGCTTTTCTTCGTTCTTATTCCTCTCTCCATCATTTTCTTTGGGGTGGAGGAGTGCTTAGCACTATCATCAGACCTTCTCTAGCCTTCATTCTTCCCACCTAGTTGTTTATGGCCTCTGGGACTGTCTTCAAAAAGTGTGTTGTTTGTAAGGGTAAAATGCTGCATTCTGATGGACACGAAAAGTGACTACTTTTGCCTTGGCAAGGAACGTACCACTCAAAAATGTAGGATTTGTAAAGGCTTTACTTGGGTAGCCCTGAAAAAACACCTAACAAGGCTTCAGTCCTACCTTTAGGAGAAATCAGCCAAATCGTTAGACTCTGTTCCTTGGTCTCCTACTAACTCACAAGCAGTGCACAAAACTCCACTGACACCCAAAGAAACCATGGAGCCTGTGAAAAATTTTGAACCCTCCAACTCAGACTTACATGTTCTAGCCTCAGTCCCCACCTCAGTTTCAACACTGGTCCCAACATTGCTATCAAAGCCTCCTTTGGCATTGATTCCAATGAAAAGAAAGTAGTCTACTGCCACTTTACATAAGCAGTACAAAGCAGGTGTCAAAACTGACATATTCACCTGCCAAATCATCCTATACATCAAAACAAGCACTTCTCTTGGAACAGACTTCTGAAGGGTTGCATTCTCCACAACTAGAGGCATCTGATTCTTGTTTGGAGGACATTCATCAATCATCTTAGCAGTCTCCTTCTCAAACTTTGTCTATTCCTGATTCAGTCGTAGACATGTCCTTTTTCCCTTGGAGGATCTCAGGGCCCATGCTGATCTAATTATCCACATGGCTCAGAATCTACACATTGAGGTTCAAAAGCTTCCATGGCTAGTGGCAGGCCTGGACTTTTACAGCATTAGTAGAAATAAAACTGTTCCAGTGCAGCTCTCCATCCTACCTACATTTATGGAACTTATGAAATGTTCATGAAACAAATCATCCTGCATTCCATCCACTTCCAGATGTCTCAAGACTCTATACAAGGTGCAGGAGGAAGGTGTGAATTTCCTTTTTAAGCACCCTCAACTAACTCAATAATTGTAGAGACCACTCA
The DNA here is from genome assembly GCA_037013535.1 of Intellagama lesueurii. NCBI lineage: Eukaryota > Metazoa > Chordata > Lepidosauria > Squamata > Agamidae > Intellagama > Intellagama lesueurii. The sequence goes on from JBAJHW010000003.1 coordinate 27,750,842, forward strand.
GTTGAAGGCTAGATCTTGGTCTGTCTCTACCTCCTTCAACAAGGAGGATGACAAGTTAGACCTTTTGGGACACAAAAATCTATTCTGCAGCATTCCTTGGTATCAGAATTGCCAATCTAGTGCACTGCACCGAAAAAAGCAAAAGCAAAGTGTGTTGCTTATATACCACCTCATAGTGCTTAAACCACTCTCTGGATGGTTTACAGTTTAATTAAGCAGGCTACATATTGTCTCCCACAGCAAGCTGGGTACTCATTTTACTGACCTCAGAAGGATGGAAGGCTGAGTAAACCTTGAGCTGGCTACCTGGGATTGATCCCCGGGTTGTGAGCAGACTTTGGCTACACAGCACTTTAAACACAGCGCCATGGGGCTCCTAATGCTTTCAGAGCATTTGAACCACAGCTGATGTGTCATGTTGTCTAGATAGCCACTGACAACACAACAGCAATGTATTATATAAGCAAACAGAGGGAATGCCCATTCTCTTTCACTCCTACTTATTAATCACTTCTGGGAGTGGTGCATACTATGCCACATTTACCTGATAGCAATTCATACTTCAGAAGAGAACAACCAGCTACACAAATGGGAGCTGTTTCAAGCATTTTCCATGGTTATAATGGAATGCAGAGGTACCCTGCACATAGACCTTTTTGCCACCAGAAACAATCACAAATGCCAGAGGTTATGTTCCTGGGCAAGGCAGGGTGACAAGTCTCTAGGAGATGTATTCACTTTGCACTGGACAGTGTTCCCTCTCTCTCTTTTCCGTTGGTTCACAGGGCAATCATTAAGGTCAAACAGGATGGAACATATGTGATCTTAATAGCCCCATGGTGGCCAAGGCAAATTTGGTTGGCCACCATGTTGTTGATGACACCAGAAACAGTCAACCTACCACACACAGCAGATTTACTAACTCACAATACAGATAAGAGTCAGGCATCCAGATATTCCCAGACTGATGGTATGGAGAATTTGCCCCAAATAGCACAGACCTTGGCAGCATCAACTAAACTGTCTACACAGAAATCTTATAAATACATGTGGACCAGATTGCTTGAATTTGCTGAATTCGAGAACCAAGCATACCTGTCTCCAAGGAGACAGTGATGCATTTTTGTTACCTTTAAAACAGAAAGGACTTGCCCATTCTTCCTTGTGTGTCTGCCTAAAAGCAATAGTTTCGTGGCAACCTCACAGACATGCTTCTGCTTGGCTGTTCACAGATCAGTCAAGAAATTTTTGAAAGGATTACTTCGTACTTATCCTGATGTGCAGCAAGCACCGACAGCATGGGTTCTTTCTTTAGTTCTTGTGCAGTTGATGAAACCTTCCTTTGAGCCCACAGCAACAACCAACATTTGCCTTCTCATGCTGAAGACTGTCTTTCTTGTCGCAGTCATGTCAGCAAGACTTCTGAGTCATCTGTGCGTACTGCATTCAATACTCTGTTCCTGCAGTTTCACAAGGGCAAAGTTACTTTGTACGCAGACACCACCTTTTGGCCTAAAGTTGTTTCCGAATTTCATACCTCTTGGCTGATTATATTATCTACCTTCTTCTTGGCTCCTCAGTCACCCATGGACAAATCTGTTGTGCTCTAGACAAATCTATTGTTTTTCTATGTATTTTGGATGAAAGAATTCAGAAGGCCATTCACACTCTTTCTTTGCTACCAAAGCCCTAGAAAGGGTAACCCTGTGTCTTCATATTATTGTTGTTGTTGTTGTTGTTGTTTGTTGTTTGTTTGTTTGTTTGTTTGTTTATAATACCGCCCAGAGTGGCCTTGTCTGCCAGATTTGTTTACAACAAATAACAAAAAGCAACAGAGTAACAAAAAAGCAAATAGCAACATTAATACATAGGTGTGAAAATCAAAAATCATAAAATAAAGTGAGGGTAAAATTATAATACAATACAATACAATAGAATTCATAGAAGTAAGCCCAGTGGGTTGTAGAGACCATCAGGCTGGCATATGAGATGGCCAACCAACCTTCATGTGATGGTGTCAAGAGCCATTCTACAGGAAATGTTGCAGCCTCTACTGCTTTCCACAGATGTCTAACCTTGCCTGACATCTGTAGAGTTGCCACATGATTGCAGCCAGTCACCTTTATGAAACATTGTTGGCTAGATGTTCGAGCCCAACAAGATGCTTCCTTCGTTTGGGCAGTGCTTTCTTCTCTCATGGTGGGACATCCCACTGCCAGTAAGTCAACTTCCTAGTCACCCATATGTGTGATTCACAGAGACCATGATAAAGAAGGACAAGTTGCTTACCTGTAACTATTTCTTCAAGTGGTCATTTGTAAGTGCACACATCCCTCCCTCCTCCCCTCTGTTTGTCATCCTCAACCTCTGTTATGGGTGGCAAATGGAGGAGAACTGAGGGAGAACTGTTAGAGTGTGTCTGGTCATATGCACAGTAGCACTGGGAGAGGGGGACATTTTTCCTGAAGCTCTGGAAAGTTCTGAGGCTGGCTTCTGTGCAAGCCCAAAAAACATATATGCGAATTCACAGATGATTTCTCAAAGAACTACAGTTATAGATAAGCAATCTGTTCATCTCAGTCTGCTTTTGCTGTTGTTTTTGTACTCCTCCTGAGCCACTATAATATGAATATAGCTGTCTCTTAATCTGCCTATACGCTTCCCATGTCCCCCAAATCATCCTCTTTACTAAAATCTTTTTCAAACATGTTTCCTTAGCTTCTTCCTTCCTCAGAGCCTTCTACTTCTTGTCTGCTGACTCCTCTTCCACCTTATCTCAAACTACTGCCTATTTCTGCACTGGAGTATTGACAGCTAATCCCATAGAGTCACAGAAGCCTGGATTCTTAGCCTTTCTTTGTTTTCCCAAGTGGGAAGTTATTGGGACTTTTGCCCAAGTGGGAAGTTATAAATTCTGCACAGCCTGATACCACTTTCACCACAATTTCAACCTCAGTGGTATCTTTCAGTTCACATTTTGTAAGGAGAGTTATATTCTTAATTGTTATTACTTTCAATTGGACTGTTATTACTTTAAATTGATTTAAGGCTGTTGGCATAGCTGGTTCAACACATCCTAGATATTATTGCCAAGTTAGCAATATAGATTGTAGATTTGGGATGGCTAAGCAGCTTCCTTCTGTTCTTGGTGCAATCTTTTACACATTAACTTGAAAAGAAGACCCATTGCGTTACAATACTTCAGAGTGTAGGTACATTGATCATGAGTTTTGCATAATTGCCTCAATTTTAGAATCACTTACTAGGTCATGGGGGAGCAAATGTGCCGCTTTAATTTTACAGCATGTGCTGGAATCGTTTACTTGAATCAGATTTGAAATGTCTCATGAGAATTGCAGAGCTTGAAGTTTTAGACATATTTACTTGTGTTGTGATTCCTCAGCCTTTGGAACGCATGTTAATCCCATCTTCAGTCATATCTTTGACTTATATTTAGGCTTAAAAATGCAATAAAATAAATAACAATCTCTCAAGAATTGTGAGCCTGGCAAGTTACTTTACAAAAAAGCTGCCCAATAGTCTGATTGTTTTCCATCTTAAAATACTTCACTGTTTTTGTTAATCTCTACTAAAAGTTCAGGCCATGACCTAAGCTGTGAACATTGTGCAGGCCAGGATACCTTCATGTCCTGTTGTTATTGATCCAGCGAATCCAAATGATTATAGATCTGAATGAGAAGTTCCACTTACCCCCCAGTCTGAACACGTGTGATTGGTAGACATGCATTATTTGGAAAAGTATTGAGAATTGTTTAAATCATCATTGAACTGAAAATCTCAATGGATTCCATTACTTACTTTTGCTCCATATCCAGGTCATTGTGGGAAGACTTTTGCCATTTTGGAAAGATTTTTAAACCGTAGTCCTGCTAGAACACCTTGGTTAGTCATTGTGGATGATGACACTTTAATAAGGTATGAATTTCTGAATCAGGTGAAGTTAAATCATATATAGCCTTAAGAACAGTTTATTTGGAAACCATTATTGCAGAACTAACATGCAATAATGCAATCCCAAGTGAAGTGTGAAATATGGAAATTTATGATCCAGTGCAATTTTTCTCATCAGACAGAAACTCAAAGGAATTTACAGCAAATTAAAAGCACACCTCATATGTTAAATGAAATATAAAGTTGGATGCTGTGGCAGGAAATTAAAACAGAATCTTGAAAGCTGGAAAACTAGTAGCATCATTTGGGCAAGAGAAGGTACACAGAAGATTTATCTAAATGGTGAATTACTGCCATTTAAGAAGTCAGTGCTTGTATTTCTTGTGACATACCAGTCGTGTGACTTGATGCATGACAAGTAATATGAACTTTCAGTTTTTAAGTGGTAGCAATTCGCCACTGAGATTCATGCCATTGGATTTACACTGCTGTATGCAAGAAATAGGCTTGTTGCCACTGGGTGAAATCCATAAATGTACAAATGGAAGACAGCTCAAGCAACATCTTTCGCCTCTCCTCTCCTTCTCTGATACCCCAGGCCTTTCCAAGCGGTGGTCAGAGGACCCTCCTGAACAATGCATGATGTGGCATAGGCACCTACTTAAATATGTTTACTTGAAAGTCTGGGTACGAACCATTGACTTTTTCTTACATAGTTGCTTTGTATTTTTGTTTGTTTATTTTGTATTGTCCTCCTGGCAGCTGCAGTTTTTAGTAATTAAAGACTTGCCCCTCTTGTCCTGCAGCTGTCACAGCTTCCCAGTGGCAAAAGGGATTACATGGGAGCTGCAGGACAGAAGTAGGAAGTGTTTAATTTCTTTAAAAATCACCTGTGCTGGTGACATTATCGGCCTTCCACAGGTGTAGTTATTCCAACAGAATTTCAGCCAGTACATTTATAAGCCAAATGTAAAACAAATTCTCTAGGCATTGTACAGCTTCAAAACAGATCAATAATGAAATACAAATGTAAAAACACATTACGAAAATAAAATGATAAAACTTTAGAGGAAAGTACAGAGTCAGCATGATAAAAATACAAACCCAAAGTATAATAAAAAAGTGAGGAGATAAAACCAGGTAGGAAATAAAACTCCCGTTGTATAAGAATTTAAATAACAAAGATTTAAGAAATGAAAGTGTCGTAGTCTTGTGAGGGGAAGAAAACACTGTTGGTGCCAGTCAGATTTCCCGAGAGAGATCATTAAAGATCTGGGAGCCAAGATTGAGAATGCCCTTTCGCTAGCAGCCACCCTCCAAGCTTCAACATGAGTAGGCACTTTGAGAGCCTCTGTAGTTGAGATCAGGGCACAGGTAGGCGAAAAGGTTTTTCATTAGCTACTGAATTCCATGGCCAGGAAAAACTTTAGAGGTTGGAATCAGCATTTGTAATAAATGTTTTGAGCAGTCTGAGGTACGACACATTACAGGAATCCAGATGGGAGATTGGAAGAGCATTAATTCCTGCAACTAAATAATCCATCAACAGAGAATTGTAGCCAGCATAGCAGCCTAAATTAGAAAGAGGCATTCTATCGCACAGAGTCCATTTAAACCACTAATAGACCCAAGAATACTCCCAAGTTACAAACCGTACTTCATGGAATCATAGAATAATGGAGTTGAAAGGGGCCAGCCTCTTGCTCAATGTAAGAAAATACAGTGACCTTCCAAACAAGTTGAATTCCACTAATCTAAACCAAGAAACCAGCCACCAACACTGCCTCTGATTTATTGGTTTTACTCTGTGCTCTCTATTCCATCCTCTCATGTAAAGAAATAATGAATTACAGCAATGAACAGAAAATATGTGATATATTTTTAACATGCAAATCCCTTTTTTAACATTTGCTAAACACTGAGACTGAAGATTCCATTTTCAGTAATGTTAGTCTTCACAACAGAAGCAATGACCTATGAAGGACAAATTGCAGCACAAAAAGATATACCTGGTAAGCTAGTTACTGTGAGACTCTTTAGTGGCTATTAATTTAAGCCATTTCTAGTGCAAGGAGCTATTTTTATATAATCTACTTGATGTATTATAGAAATGTCAACATATTATCCTATCTCATCTCTGTTGTACATCTGAAAAATTCATGCTCACTCTTTGAAAATTGTTACTGAAAAAAGATCAAATAATCTCTACCTCTTTAGTTCATTTTTTATTTTAATAGCTTTATTTCTTTGCCTTTAAAGGCTGTTATGAAAGAGTGCTTAACATGGGATGTGACATAAGAAGCAGGACACATATTACAGTTGCCAACAGTAGTTGCCTGTCTAGGCATACATTACTTTCATACCTCACATTTGTTGAACTGTAGAGAGCTCTGAACAATTTTCTGGCATCAAAGATGTGCATTTGTCAGTACTGGAGGCAACAGCATTATTTTACTCACAAGTGTGTATTGAGGCATTAGCTACTGCCAGAGGGATGGCTTAGAAATCAGCATTACATCAGAACATAATTCCCCCCCCCCCCCCAGTGGTTGACATACGTAGCTGTCTGTCAGATTGTGACAGTTCATAGGCCATGCTTCATAGTCAGCATGGCCACTTGGAAGTCAGTCACAGAACAAGCACTTGTATAGAAATCAATTGCAACGACAAAAAGAAGTCAAATTAGAGCTGAGAGAGATTCTGGAGCCATTTCTAATGACTAGAGATGGGGGTATTCGTATTCGTAGATGAATACGAATATCTCCCCGCAGGTGGAAATAATGAGGGTCCGGCCCCATGGAGCTGGACCGTCCACTCACCGTTTGGCCGCTGCCGCGGGCGCAGTAGCGTCTTCCTATCGCGCTGTTGTCCGCAATGGATTAGCTACTGTGCGACCTGGCAGAGAGGCTTGTCATCCCGCCTCCAGCCAGGAGTTGGATTCGAATACGAATACCCCCATCTCTACTAATGACCCTTCTATCCTCCCACCCCCACCCCAAAGAGGTTCTGGATTCCCGAGTTCTAAGAAATCAGGAGTAGCTACTACTTTTGATACTTTTTACATGTTTCCAAACTGTGGTTTGCATCTTATTTGAGTCCAGATAAATTCCAGCCTTTCAGTTGGATAGGAACCTGGCAGTTATCTGGTACAAGACATTACTTATTACAGGATCAGTTTACATACATCTAGCAAAGGACAGCTCATCAAAATGCCAGATGCAGGGGAGTGGTAGCAGGAGACAGGTATCTAGTTGTCTCGTGTGCTCCCAGAGGCATCTGGTGGGGCCACTGCAGAAGAGAGCGACTAAAATGATGACTGGGCTGGGGCACCTCTCTTATGAGGAAAGGCTACAGTGTTTGGGGCTCTCAGTCTAGAGAAAAGGCACCTGAGGGGGGACATGATTGAGACATATAAAATTATGCAGGGGATGGATAAAGTGGATAGAGGGAAGCTCTTTTCCTTTTCCCTCTCACACAATACCAGAACCAGGGGACATCCACTCCAATGGAGTGTTGGGAGAGTGAGAACAGATAAAAGAAAATATTTCTTTGCCCATTGTGTTGTTAGTCTGTGGAACTCCTTGCCACAGGATGTGGTGATGGCATCTGGCCTAGATGCCTTTAAAAGGGGATTGGACAGATTTCTGGAGGAAAAGTCCATTGAAGGTTACAAGCCATGATGGGGATGTAAAATCTCCAGGCTTAAAAGGAAGGTACTTCAAAATGCCAGGTGCAGGGGAGGGGCATCAGGAGACAGGTATCTAGTTGTCTCGTGTGCTCCCAGAGGCATCTGGTGGGGCCACTGTGAGATACAGGAAGCTGGACTAGATGGGCCCTTGGCCTGATCCAGCAGGGCTCTTCTTAAGTTCTTATCATCTCCGGTGACAATCTGTTCTATTGTCAAATGGCCCAAGTTGGACATTTCTCCTAATGTTGGGTTGACATCTGTGCCCCTAACATTTCCTCTCATTTCTTTCGTCCTGCTCTTGGGATTCACTGAGAACAAGTCTGCCGTCTAGTGTGCATAATGACCTTGGTTATTTGAAGATAACTGTAATATCTCCCTTACATCTTATCTTCTCCAAGCTAGGACTTGGATTCCAGTCCTTTTATCATCTGAGTCGATTTTTTAAATTCCTTTTTTATTTTTTTGGCTTAAGAAGTCAGTATATTTTTTAAAATGTGCCTTGACCAAGACAGACCAGAGCAAAACTCAAGATCTGAAAACTTCTTCTGTTTATTCAGCCTAATTCATTGCCTTTTTAAAAAGTAGCTATCTCACACTTTTACCTGAAATTTGGCTTGTGGTTAACTAAGGGACGTGGTTCCGCAAAGCCTCTGGGCTGCAAGGTCGAAAGATCAGCAGTTCGAATCCACGCGGCGGAGTGAGCTCCCGTCGCTTGTCCCAGCTCCTGCCAACCTAGCAGTTCGAAAGCATGTAAAAATGCGAGTAGATAAATAGGTACCACCTCGGTGGGAAGGTAACGGCATTCCGTGTCTAGTCACGCTGGCCACGTGACCACGGAAACTGTCTTCGGACAAACGCTGGCTCTATGGCTTGGAGACGGGGATGAGCACCGCCCCCTAGAGTCGGACACGACTGGACATTTGTCAAGGGGAACCTTTACCTTTACTAAGTAAGACACCTAGATTTTTCTCCTGTATGTTGTTGCCATTCTATACCTGTGCCTTTCTCTCCCTTGGCAACTAAATGTAAGATTTCCTCCCACACACCCCATTTATATCTGTTCGATTTCTTCTTGTTGGTTTTGACCCAGGGTTCTAGTCTTATCAATATTATTTTAAATTTTAATTCTGCCTTTTTGCTGTTAGGAGATCTTTCTAATTTCCTGTCACGTGCAAATATGGTAAACATCCATTCTTCACCTTCATCCAAGAAAGGACCAAAGACGACCTTGTTGCACTTCACATGAAAGCCCCTTCCACATGAATGCAAAATCTTGAATGTGCACTCACTGAATTTACAAGTGCATCTATTATTATAGAAAACCTATGTTTTGCTAGTTTGCCAGCAAGGATAACATTGGTGAGTTTGTCAAATGCTTTCTTAAAATCAAGATGTATAGTCCTCAGTCCATTGATTAATGGAGGCAAGACATTTGTCCTTCCAGTTTTGCCATTGTAAAGGTGCAAAGGATCCACTTCTTTGACCATTGGTTAATTTCCATGGTTTAACAAAATATACACATCTACAAAATTCAAAGATTGCTCCAATACAAGACTAATATGTGTAATAATGTTTCCCCAGAAAGACACTGACTGGCTATAGTCATAGTATATCTTTTAGAACTGCATCACATGTATTGCATCATCAACAATTAGCAGATTTACGCAAACTGCTGTGTTCTGTGATTATTCAAACTGTAAGGGGAGTAAAACAAGCTGTGACAAGTTTGGATCTTACTACTGATGATCTTTCTACTAAAGAGACGTCAGACTAGAAAATTCCAAAACCACCCAGGAAAACACAGTCAACATCATGAAAATACACTGGTCTAGCTTGGATTTATTCTTGATAAATCTGTGCTGGCTTCTAGAAATCTATGGATTCTGCTGACAGACTGACCTGTTTATAATTTTGTGAGGTATCACATTCAGGTTAATTGTTCTGTAACGTGAAATTTGCCTTTTTCCATTTTTGGAGGATCTCAGCCATATTTGCCTGTACCCAGACTTCAGATATTTAGATTTCCCCCCCCCCCTAAGAATTTCCCAAGATTACAGCCATTGGCTCTGGAAGAGTGTATTTAGGATCATTTATCATCCTGGGATGCAACTGATGTAGCCCTCAAGACCTAAACTCATTTAGAATAGTTAAGTGTTTTCCTCAGCTACAAGTGCAAATATCATTTGTTCTTCTTTTCCTTGGTCAAATACATTTATCTTGCAAGAGAAAACCAAAGTAAAAAAGGAAATGCATTGTTCTATATTTTCTCCATCACTGCTAATGTTTCATCAATTTTCCAAGGAACATACCTTCCTTGTTCTTTCAGCTGCACGTACAACCAAAGAAGCCTTTGGGTTTTTTTCCAGCTTGTCATTAATTGATTCTGGACTTAGCTTTTCTGACACCATCCTTACGATGTCTTTCTGAGTATAAATATAATGCCCAGAATCCTGTTAGTGTTTGTGTAAGGTTTACCTAACTTCCTGCGGGTAATTGACAAAATGCTAGAGCTCATTTGTGCAACCAAGCTTCACCCTGCCACCACATCCATTAGCAGTGGTAAGCTATAGACACATTATATGAATACCACTAGGATTCTGGTCACCAATATGAAATTAACTGTGCTTTAAATATCCTTGAAACTCTCATTCTTTCCATTGCACATCCAGAGAACTGATGTACTGTACCACAAAAGTTCAAAGACATTTATACCACCAGAGGGCTTTGGGGTGGCTTTTTGGGGGGAGGCGGACTCTTATACCTGTTTTGCATTTATTTTATGATAGAAATTTGCATCTGCTGAAAAAGTGAATACCCTAATATATCTTTAAAAACAACAAATCATTATTTCCATAGTAATTACTTGCTAAATACATGTTTTTCCTGAACGCTATATGGAAAACATCTAGTTGATGTCTATGAAAAATAGAAATGATAAAAGCTGTAAGAAATAAAAGAACATCTCGAGTGAAATGAATGAAAAAGTGAAAGCACAGTCATTTTTAATTTGCATTCAGTCATGTATTGTACCATAGGGATCCTTACAGCATGTAATGAGACTACCTGGTGAGCAAAAAAGAATGGGCAAGGAAGAAAGACCTTGATTACCTAAATATACATTAAAGCCTTCCACTCTCCATCTGCAACATTTGAGATTTCTTGATTCATCTGAATTCAGTGTTAAATAGTACTGCAGGTTTTCTGAAACTTACATTATTAAAACACTTTGTATGGCTTCCATCCTTTTGGATCAAATTAACAGTACAGTTTACATCCCAAGTAGCTTTAATAAACCCAACCTAAAACATAAATTGGAGTAATCTATTTTAACCCATAGCACACATCCACAGATACAGACTTCAAGTGTTTTACATTCTAACCTGGGAGCAACATGATGCCTGAAATTGTAATATCCCTTCATGTTTAGGGAGACTCAGATGGAGGTTTCTGAAAGTACTGAACATGCTTTACAGCTGTGTGGGGTAATGGTCATTTATTGCCTCTATGATTATGGTTCCAGTTGCTGAAGAAACAGCATCTCCTTGATTTGCTAGCACAGCAGCTTCTAGGGTAGAATGGTGCAATCTAGTTATAAATGCTGAAATATCAAACATCATAATGCCCTGCACCTGCTTAATTCATAATATATAAATAGAGAACATGATGAAGCCTAACATAAGAAATCAATTTGTATGAAAATGTGTTTACTTTCAAACTGTGAAATCATTCTTATCTGCCAGCTTTAGGGAATAGTCTGCAGAAAACTATAGAAGTTTATTTTTTTTAACTTACATATTCCTTTTAAAGTAATATTTCATGAAATATATAGTTTAGTGTCAAGCCTTCTTTGAAGTAAACCAGAAAGCTTTCAAGAAGAGACAAAAGAAAGAAAACTTAAGTTCATAGAATAATCAAAAGACATCCAGTTTAATCTTCAGTGTCAACAGTTAATCTACATGTGTTTGATTAGGCTGACAGCTTAAAGACTTTAGAATTGCTTAAATGAATTAAATGTATCAAATCATATTTGAATATGTTGTTTTATAATTTAGCATATCTAGGCTCCAGAAATTACTCAGTTGCTATGATCCAAGTGAACCAGTGATTCTTGGAGAACGGTATGGCTACGGCTTGGGGTCAGGAGGCTATAGTTACATCACTGGTGGAGGAGGGTAAGTCATTTAATTTGGATTTTTCAGACGGATAAAAGACATTTGAAAGCTACAGCCCTGGATTACAACTCAGGATTAGGCAATCTGTTGTGTTGGTTAACAGTAGACAGGCTTTTTGTCTTGAAGATGGCTATGTTTCACAAATTAAACAAAGAGTTGTAGGGTACAAATTTCATATAGTCACACTGCCTGAAAGGAGGGAAAATGTGCTAACTCTGTTTTCAAAAGCTAATACAGTGATTTGGGTACATAGCAGAAAGGCATCACAATGAGATTTAATGGGCCATGAAGGCAATTTGCGATCACTTTTCAGCTGCTGTGCTACAGGTGCTTCGGAGATTGCTCTGTTGCTGCTGCCACTGCATCCTGAGGAGTTTCCTCCCTAAGACAGGGAGGTTATGGTTGCAGTCAGTTCTCTTCAAGGCATAGCAGGAGGAGACCACTGTGGGAGCAGTGAACAAGTTTCTTGAAGAGGAGGGAAAGAAAAAATGATGTAAAGACATAAAAACAGCAAAGAAGCTTATGGCACTGTAAACAATAAACTTTTCTTAGGCATAAGCTTTCATGGCCTTTTAGCCAACTTCTGCTGATAGATGGAACAAAGCTTCAGTAGATAAATATTGTATACAGATGGAAAGAGATGCTTCCTTCACCTGCTCCCTCCATTACTAGTGCTGCAAGGCTGCTCCCTCCTCTTGCTAGAAACGTGCCCTGAGGCTTAGCACCTCCGTCAAACTCCAGCAATCTATTGTGGGTGCTCTGTTCCCAAGAAAAGGTGGCATTCCCAGCAGAGTGGTGGTTGTGGTAGCTGTTAATATAGCAGCATTGTTTTGCTGTCACAGGAAAGGCAGAAAAACATTTAGAAATATATCCCAAAGGATCTTCATGGATCATTGATCCACATTGAACTTTTGTGGTACGTGTTCTTCAGAACATCACTGGATTTTGATAAATGCAGTCCTTCAGAATTTTTGAATAGTTATATGATAAAGCCTTCACTCTGGTAACTTGTTTTAAGCATAGAATGAGAGAAAGTAGCTAATAATATTTTAATAAAGTAAAATAAATGCTAATGATTTTATACCACTAGCAGTATGGAAATGTGTCCACCATCAGCCTTTTTTCAAGTTGCTTTATGGCATTAAGTATTATTTAGAGAATTTTGGCACAATATAATGTATTCAGCGCTTTAACTTTATAATTGCCCAGATCATTTTTTTATAGTGAAACAGTAGTTGTATTCTTTTTTGTAATCAATGTCTTGTTGATTTTTTCACTTAAGGATGGTCTTCAGCAGAGAAGCAGTCCAAAGATTATTTGCTAGTAAATGCCGGTGTTATAGCAATGATGCTCCAGATGATATGGTCATTGGAATGTGTTTCAGTGGTTTAGGAATTCCAGTAACACACAGTCCTCTATTCCATCAAGTGAGTACTGAGAAATGTGTAAAATATATGCTATATAGTTTCTGTTTCTGCTAAAAGGTCTTATACTACAAATGGACGATGTGACAAATGGAAAATTTATAACAGGGTTGCTATTTCAATATTGTCATCTCATACAATCCATTGAGTTTGAAGAGATACCAAGGTTCATTGAGTCTAACCCCTGCTTATGCACAAAATCGACAGCTAAAACATCCCTAATAAATGGTCAACCATCCTCTGTTTAAAAACCTCAAATGAAGGAGAGTCCACCACCTTTGGTCATAGTCCAATCCACTATCAAATAGATTTACTTCCTGGAAGTTCTTCCTAATGTTTAGTCAAAATCTCCTTTCTTGTAATTTGAATCTGTTTCTTTTGGTCCTACCCACTGGAGCGGCAGAAAACAAGTTTTCTCTGTCTTCCATATGGCAGGTTAAACTTACCCAAATCCTTTAACCATTCCCGTAGGGAACATTAGTCTTCTGCTGATGCAGCCTAGTGTTTTACAACCACATCACAATGTTGACTCATGTTTAGCTTGCAATCTGTTAAAATCCTTAGATCCTTTTCACATGTATTCCTGTCAAGCCAGTTGTTGCCCATCCTGTATACTTGCATCTGAATTTTCTGCCTCAGTATATAACTTTGCAGTCTTCCCTGTTGGAGCTCATTTGTTTTGGCCAATTCCACAATCTGTTGTCATCTTGAATGCTGATTTTGTCCCAGTTTGACATCATCAGCAAATTTCGTGAACATTCTCTCTATTCCCGACATGTGTTTGATAAACATGTTGAACAACATAGCTTATCATTTCTCTACACTGTGATGAAGAACCATTGACGAGCCTTCTCTGGGTTTGGCCCATCATGCTTGCAGATGCAGATCCACCTAGCAGAAGGATCATCTAGCCCCTGTTTTACCAGCTTGGCTTCCAGACTGTCATAGTCAATAACCTTGCTAAAATTAAGACATACAACATTCCACTCATCTACCAAACCTTGTGGCTTTGTTTTTTAAAAAAATAGATAACATTAGTTAGGCATTAGTTATTTCTGCAAAACCTATCTTGGCTTACAGTAATCTCTTATTTTCTAAGAGCTGATGACAGGGACCAATCAGAAGTTGTTCATATTCTCTATTTTCTCTTTATAAAGATAAGGACAAGTTGGCTGGATAGCTCAGTAATTTGGGTAGCTAGCTGTGAATCCAGAGATTGGGAGTTCAGTTCCCATTGTGCTTCCTGAGAGAAGAGCTAGGCTATGTATCCAGGGCAAGTGACATGGTCCCAGACTACCTACAGAAGAAGAGCATGGTAAACCTAGAAAGCCTTTGGAAAGGCTTGCCATAAGTCAGAATTGACTTGATAGTTACTCTTTTCAAGGATGGGAGCAACATTTGCCCATTTCTAGCCTCCAGGAAACCTCCCTTGTTCACCAAAAATTCTAAAAGATTATAGGCACAGGCTCTAAGACTGCATCTAAAAGTTCCTTTAATATCTTTGGATGCAGCTCATTTAAATCTGCAGACCTGAGTTCATTTAAAGTAGCTGGCTGTTCCTGTACCACCATCCTGAAGCTGCACTCCCTTCATGGCATTACTGATTAAATTTTCATCAGCTTGTTTTGTTTTGGGGAGTAGATAGAGGCAAACTAGATGTTGTATTCTGACTTTTCTGTATCATCCATTGGAATTTCCCCATCCTTTCTGTGCAGCAGGCTTACCACTTCCTGATTTTTCTTTTTTATCTTGTTCTGTGCTGGGCAAGACAGGTGTGGTACCCAGCCAAAGAAATCCTGAAAAGGCAAGGCAAAGAGGACAAGTATTGAAGAGCTCACCAAAGAAGTCAACCGGGGAAGGAGATCCAAAGCCACAGTATCAGTATAAAAGTGAGAGATCCATCTCACAATCCAGGAGGAAGATCCAGAGGTGTAGTCCAAGCACTGCAGGAGTCAGGCACAGTTCTGGAATTTGAAGCAGGGGTCCAGACACATAGGAAACACATACAGGAACTAGTAGAGGTGTTGTCTCCAGTAGCTTGCAATCCTGAGTGCTTTCTGTAGATGGACTTCTGGCATGTCACCTGGCACTTAGCTGCAGATGTTTGGTCCTTGATGCTCCCTTGAAGGGAAAAAAAAACTCTTCCTGAGGAGACCCACTACTTCTGAGAAGGCTCTTTCTCCCAAGAAGTCTTTGCTTTGAAACTACAAGCCAGTATCGTGCATTCAGCTTTTTCAGTTCCCATTGAGTGGGCAAGTGTTCCACTTCCTCTTCTGACTCAGCCTCTATGCTCTTGCCATTTACAGACTCCCTGTGCCTTGGGCTTCTTGAGCCTCCAAGGTCTGCAGGGATGGACAGTTATTCTTCTCTGTTGGGTTCTGGAGTATTGGTCCTTCTGGGAGGACTTCTCTGATAGTGACAGGGCACTTTTGCTTGTATCATAGAGGAAGTCTCCCCCTTTTTGTTTGTTTGTTATTTTTAGCCTCTTTTTAAAGTCTGATCCCATTCTGAGCTTTAGCCCTCTTGAACATCCCCCTATAAATTTTGACTGTTCTTTTATACTCTTCCTTGGTTATTTATTCCTTCTTCCATTTCCTATGGTTTCCTCTCTATTCATCTGAAAGTTTCTTATGCAGCCAGCACAGTTTCTTTAGATGCTTCCCATTCCTCTTTACAGTATTGAAGAAGCAATTTGTTGCACATCTTGTTGTAGTTGTTAATTTCCATTGCATGGGAAGGCCTGAAGATTGACAAGAATATAGCATATATATTCATTTATAACCTATAGCAGTATAGCACTAGAACATTTATGTCAAAATGCCTCTAAGAATAAAGTTTCAAAATAATTTTTAAACATTACTCATTACACCAATAAAATATTGTTCCTCTTCATTGCATTACGTTTCAGGTGTAACTTCATTATGTTATTACCATCAAAAAGTGGCTAGTTACATGAACTCATTGGATTCAAATTCTGGTTATTTCACAACTCCTACTTGCTTTTGAAATAACACTAATAATATAACACCTTGCATTAGTCTTTCTTTCCTTCACTTATATATAAATTGACACTTCAACCAATTTGATTTAATTTTTAATTTTCCTTTTTCAAAGCTGTTTACTTGCTTTTCAGACTGTTATAAAAATGCTTCATACGCTATGGCTTAAAAATAAGAAGACAGATTTTCTATTCACAATGTTATAATTTTAATATCTTGCTTTGATTAGCTGCTATCTGTATTGACTCATTTAATTTTTTCTCCCAAACTATGCTTTATTGGCCACTATTATCTCATAACAGGTAATAACTGTATTTGTTATCTCATAAAAGGTAAGACCTCCAAGATAATACATATGTACCTGTTTGAGCTAAAGACGTGACAAATATTTATGGATTTCCTCATCTTCAACAAAAAAAATTGCTCAGAAAAAAAATTGTCCTGTTAGAATGAAGAAAGCAGAGATGTACTTCTCCAGGTTGAATACACATTTGTAAACATGTAGAACCATAATTGTAAATGTAATATGAAGGCAAAGGGCATATTCATTTACTTACTGAAAACATTCATATTCTGCCTTTCCTAAAAAATCTTAAGTCGGCTAACAACAGAATTAAAGCTGTAAATAATAATTTTATAATATTTAAAGTCTTCTACTTCTGTACCAGCATACTTACCATCGTTTCTTTTTTGTAAAATATGTTTAATCCCATTGGACTAAGTAAGACACCATCTGAGATCCATTAGTATTTAAATTTATATTTCCTTGAGAAAGAGAGAGAGGTTTTCAAGAATTTGCATATATTCATCGGTCAAAACCTGACATTATGGATACCCTGTGTTTAGAAGAGGAAAATCTTTATTTATTTATTTATTTATTTTATTAGATTTATACCCCGCACCATCTGGCAACCAGGCCACTCTGGGCGGCTAACATTAAGATAAACAACACAATATCAAAACACGATAAAAGTAAAATAATACATACATTCAAACGAATACAATAACCAGTGGGATAAATTAAAACAGATGGCTATGAAGATGGTAAAAAGGATAATGAAAGGGTGGTAAAAAGTATGGTAAAAGGGAGGTTGAGATCTCAAAAACTTAATGCTCAGGGAAAGCCTGGCGGAAGAGCCAAGTCTTCAGTGCTCGTTTGAACCCATCCAGCAAGGGTGCTAGGTGGATGTCCATGGGTAGATCGTTCCACAGGTGGGGGGCGGCCGCCGAGAAGGCCCGGTTTCTTGTTCTTTCCCTCCGGGCCTCCTTCGGGGTCAAGGCCCTCAACCGCCCTGCCTGTGAATAACGGGTATCACAGACAGATCTGGCTGGGAGCAGGCATTCTGATAGGTACCGAGGTCCTAAACCATTTAGGGCTTTACATAATAAAAGCATTCTGCATGTCACAGCAGAAACTTTTCTGTTCTGGAATATACAAACCAGCATGCTCTGTTTGTTATACGGTCATTAGGACTTAAGTGTGGGACTCTTGAAGTCTAGTTTTGCAAACCTGAAAGACTGTCTTAATCAGCTCTCTCAAATACTAATATCTGTGAAGATTCTCAGTCATCCAGGTGAGGTTATCTGCAAGTTGAGTCATGGCAATTGGACTTCTTTCTTATTAGGTTGAAACATTTTGCTACTCATCAAAGTAGCTTCTTCAGTCTGAGGAGAGTCGGTAGGAGATCCCTGATATATCCTCCACATTGGTTTCACTTCCCCCTGGTCTGAATAGGCTCGTTAGAAGGACAAGGAATGGGGGTGAATGAAAATGCCACTTTTGCAGTCCTTCACCCATTGTCATGGGTCATTAATGGTTGTTAACAGTGGTCTTTCTGGTGTGTGTGGTCCTAATCTTCCTGGGGACGGATGAAAGGGCAGCATGATAAATAGGAGACAGATTATATCTAAGGTCTCCACCCCTGTTGAGTGAGGGATTTTCTATATACACATGTATGGCCTCCCTGACCCCTCTCTCAAACCACCTGTCTTCTCGGTCCAAAAAGAGTACGTCTTGGTCATCAAATGAGTGTCCTTTGTCCTTCAAATGAAGGAACACTGCTGATTGTGGTCCTGAGTCGTTGCCCCTCCTGTGTTGGACCATTCTCTTGTTTAGTGGCTGTTTGGTTTCTCCAATGTAGAGCTCCGAACACTCCTCTTTGCATTGGACTGCATATACTATATTGCTCCTGTTGTGTTTTGATGTCCGGTCTTTTGGGTGGATGAGTCTCTGCCTTAATGTGTTTGTGAGTTTGAAGTGCACGGGTACGTGGTGTTTACCAAAAATCCTTTTGAGCTTTTCAGACACACCTGCCATGTAAGGAATGTCCAGGTTCTTCCGTCGGCTCTGGATCTTGGACTGTTCCATTGTCCTGCTGGGTCGGGACATTGCCTTATTAAAGGCCCATTTTGGATATCCACAGGCCTTAAGGGCTATCTTCAGATGTCCATCTTCCTTCTTCTTGGCTTCTGTTGTCATGACTCAACTTCCAGACCTCCAACACTAATGTGTTTTTACCTCTAATTACTGGATGAATAGGGGAAGTGCACCAGCTAGGAAAAAAATTGTTCTCCTTAGAAACAGAAGCCATCCAAGGTTTTCTCAGCACCCTCCTGTACTACAGTGTCATTTCCGGAAAGCGCAAAAGGTCACAGTAATTTTTAAGGTTTCATGGAGGCATGGGGGAAAATTAGAACAAGACACATTAATCTGCATTATTCCAAATCATGCAGTCCATCCAGCACAGTGTTATTTATAGTGAATGAAAAGCTTTCTAAAGACCCTAATAGATATTGTTCACATCACCTGCTACTTAAAAAAACAAGCTGGATAGGTGACAAATAGAACTTAGAACCTTCAAAATGCACAAAGATGACCTACTCCCTCCCTTCTTGGTCTTCTGTGTAAGTTAGTCCAGTCTCATGCCTCAACCATGAGAATTGCTGGCTACAGCACAATGTATAACAGAAAAATGAGCAAACAGAACAGCATTGGGCACTGGGGAAAAATGCAACTGCTAGCTAAAACTAAATTTGATCTTAGCCATTGGCGCTAGGATATAACAAAGTGCTTACTGTAAGGTCAGGTTCAGGTTAGAAATGTCATTATGAGGACCCTTTGCATTCTGATTTCAGCCTCAAGGACATAGCACAAATGACACTTGTTCAGTTGATAATCAGGTTGAAAAAAGGCATTCCCTAGCTATTTCTCTCTAATGAAATGACAATGCATATCAGCCTGAAATAATAGCCTGTTCATTTTTATCCAAGCCCATTTACTCTTCTTTCCTGGGGTTCAATTAATTATTTAAGTTTCAAATGTATAAGACACAAAACCAGGGGATGAGAGGAGAACATTCCACTTCAGTACTAAAGTATGGCTCAGGAATAATTAATTCTTTTGTTCTTTAAACTCCCTCTTAATTCCTTCACTAAAACCTACTTGCAGAGGCAGATTTAAATATTTAATGGCAACCACTGTGTGTAAACATGTTTGCTTCTGCTTAAATACTTCACTAATGTGCATGGTTGAGTACTGAGACAATGAAAAGTAAATCCTGGTGTTATTGTGAGAAGACGTTCATATACAAAATGTTTTTAATTGTCTCATTCTGTCAGCCTCATCCTCAATAGAGCTTGCACATCTGCAAGAATCTTACACTATGGATAATAATTTCTCTTATTGGATCATTCAGCACCATTAATGGTTTTAGCGAGCAGAGTATACTCTGCAAAACCCAAATGGCTGTTGATATCATTTAACAGAGTTCAAGCAAAGATATACATAAGATAAAATTATTCTTCAGCAACTCCAGTACCTATTTGAACAGAGCAGAATTGGGAAAATGCTAATTTTCTAAGAAATTATTCAAAGGATGAAGATAGTACCCCTCAGGAGAGATTCCAGAACTGTTTACAAAAGTAAGATAAAGCACATAAATGAAATGTAATAAAGTCTTGTTGAAAGAAAATATAAATACACCAAAAAGCCTGGGAAAATAAAAACATTGTTGTGTTTTCTTGTTGCTGCCCACCTTATCTCAGATAGTGAGCGTACCTGGAGGACAGTCTCTGCATATGACCTTACTACATAGCTGCGTGGATAAAAATTAATGATTTTATAAAATCAAATTTATTTAAATCACAATTTAAATTAAAAAAAAATTTAAATTTAAATTGTAAAAAAAAAAAAAGATTTTTAAAATGTATATCATGATTTAAATTATGACTTAAATCAAATCTACCCTGCTACAGTTTGCTTTCAGAACAGGCATTTCTTCACCTCCAGTATTAGAGGCATTTTATCAATTGATCAAGAACATGATGTGGAGGGTGCTGTTCCACTCACGTTCTTCTTGCTGGGCTCCCCTTGGTTGGCCACTCTGTGAACAAAATTCCAGGCTCTATTAGCCTTCGATCTGATCCTCCATAGCTCTTCTTTTGGTTTTACATTCTTATGTTCAAATACGTGGGTCCAAAGTCACATAGAACTTTAAGGGTAATCAGAAACTGTCTGGAAACCAATGAAATTGTTTGCACACTGGTGAGCTGTATCCTCTCAGACAGATTCCAATCTGTCCATTTGGCACCATATTTTGAATATATTGCATGGGAAGTCTAACCTTGTGAAAAGTGGCAATATGCCCTGTGTTACCATTCTTCCTAAATCAATTTGACATCTAGGGAGCCCTGAGGCTTAGTAATAGGGCTTACCATGGAGCTAGAACTCAGGTTTTTTGTAACCCCAAAATCTAGGGAGAAGAACTCTACTAAATCGTTTAGCTCCAATAGTAAATCGCAACTAGAGAAGGCCCACATAATTAATGGAACTTATGGAGGAGTTGACTCAGCAAATCCACACTGATTCAATGGGCCTACTCTAGTTGCAACTTATTACTGGATTTCAGCCAATAGGGAAACCTGAAGTTTTATGTCAGTGGTATTCTTTTAACCAGTACTCTAACAATTTAATCTAGTTAGAGTCATTGCTTATTTGAACAAAGGAACATAGGGGACTATCTTATACCAAGTGAGACCATTGGTCTGTCTAACCCAGAAGTATCCACTTTGACTGGCAGCCACTCTCTAGGGTTTCAGGCAGATGGTTTTCCTTGCCCATCCTGGAGAGCTCCGGTATTACTTAGTGGCCTCCACCGAAATACTAACCTAGTCTGACCCTCTTTAGCTTCAAAAATCAGACAAGATCAAGTATGTTCAGGCAAGGAAAATTACCCTCATTGTGTTTGTAATTTCACTGTTTCACAACTCTCAGCCTCTCTAAACAGCAAAGAAATCTATGTTGTGTTAACTTTAGTCATTGGCTACCAAATGTGCTTAGCTGTTTCCCTCATTATATTTCAGAACATAACGTGTTTTTTTAGGCCCGTGGAAATCCTTGTTTTATCATTTTATGACTAGGGTTTAGTAACTGCAGTCCTAGAAATTGTGGTATATACACTGAGTACATGAAGCACGGTTTGACAGGCATGCAAGAAAGAGGAAATGATATTGCAGTTTCATTAGTTTTATGCAGTCATTCAGATCCTACATGTGATGCCAGATTGAAAGAGAATATTCAGACTTATCAAACAATGGAAGTGTTATTTGCGATTCTTTTTTAATTGATTGTCTTTTTTTAATTGTATGCATACTCCTGGATTCATCTCTGAGCCCAGATGTCGGCCGTGGCTAGGAGTGCCTTTGCACAGTTAAAACTAGTACGCCAGCTGCACATGTTCCTGGAGAGGTCTCATCTGGCCACAGTGACATATGCCTTAGTTACATCTAGCTGGATTACTATAACATGCTCTACATGGGGCTTCCTTTGGAAAGTGCTTGGAAACCTCAGTGAGCCCCAAAAGCTGCAGCCAGATTGTCAACCAGGGCTGGTTACAGGGATCACATAAGCCCTCTGTTGTAGCAGCTCCACTGGGTACCCATTCATTTCCAGCTGCACTTCGAAGTGCTGGCTTTAACCTATGAAGGTTAACCTATGAAACCCTAAACAGCTTAGGTCTAAGCTATCTCAAGGACCGCATCTTATTCTTTATGAATCTGCCCAGGTGTTAAGATCATCAGTGAAGGCTTTTTTCTTGGTCCCACCTCCCTCACAGGTGTGCTTTGTGGGGACACAGGGAAGGGCCTTCTCTGTTGTTACTCCCAGACTCTGGAACTCCCTCCCACTGTAGGCCAGGCAGGCCCCATTGTTGTTGTCCTTCTACAAGCAGTTCCTGTCCTTTCTCCTCAGGCAGGCTTTTCCTTAGGGACAAACTGTCTAGGAGAAGTTTTAAAATGAGATGGTTTCCATAATGTTGCTTCTAAATCTGCTTCAATAATGCTTTACCTCACATTCTTAATATAATGTTACTAATTCATTTAATGTTTGAATAATTCAGATTTTAGCTTTAGCATTGTGTTTTAATAATATAAGTTGCCTTGGGTCCTTTCTTGGGAGAAAGGCAGGGTAAAATATTTTAAATAAATAAATAAATATTGAGGCCATAAAACCTTTTATGCCACATGGAACACATCATCTCTCTTCTTGTTATTTAGGCTCGGCCAATGGACTACCCAAAGGAATATCTTTCCCATCAGGTTCCAATATCCTTTCACAAACACTGGAATGTTGATCCAGTAAAAGTCTACTACAAGTGGCTAGCACCAGAAGCGACACATTTGCAAGATGGAAGTAAGCATGTTAAGGAGGACTTGTAATCTATAAAGATATGAATATTTAAGTATTGCTGTACCTTCCCATTACAATAGCTATGGAATGTTATTGTTGTATTTATAATCATATCCCATTCATATTGTACAGAACACTAAAGCCATCCTCTAGTATCACTTTTGGTTACTGTCTTGTTTTCTCCATCCAGAGCCCTAGTATCATGTGTTACATAATTAGTAACAGCTGGATGGGGATATTGGAAATGTGGACAGATCTCTTACTCCCCATATCACTCTGTCATTATGCATTTTGCATACTACATGCATAAGCCAGTGGAAGGGTGAGAGAGACCTAAACTGAGCCCTATGGGACTCTCTCTCTCTCTCTCTCAATCAATCAATCACATACACACACAGAAAGAGTGGTACTGGTTCATGCCTTCAGTGTCTTACGTACATGTATGTATGTACATGTATATCTTTTTTTACTTTAGAGTTCGTACAATGGTTTTGGAATTTGCAGCCATCTGTCAAAAACTCCTACTTTCTCAGTTCTCAAGCATCAGCAACTGGTCTTTCTTTGTCTCTCTCCATACTCCTTCCCCTGGTTATTCGTGGCATTTTAGGAGCCTAAAGATAAAGTGTGTTGAGCTCCTTTGAATTGTTAAGGATTTTGTGGTTCTCTATCTTTTGATATCTGGTCTTGTGAAGAGAAAGGAGCTTAGTGTGAGTGTATGAGTCATACTTTGAGCATTTGTGTGTTATCTTTATCAGCTTGCACATTTTTAAAAGAAAGTATAGATTATGAAAGCATAAGGACTTGGTGTTATTAAACCAGCTATAAGATGTCACTGACTACTGATACTCAGAAAACATTGTTACCTTTAGGTTAACAAATGTCTCTTAATCAATCTAGGGAACTTACCATTGAGATGCTTATCTGCTTTGTGTGCCTGTTAATGTGTATGCTTTTGCAAGACTGAAATCTACTTGTGTACACCCCAAATTGAAAGTCATCTGCTATGTCTTTATTATCCAAGGCAATACTATACATTTAAATGCTATGTATTGAAAAGTGTTTGATTTTTCTGCTCCACCATCCCTTGTACAATTCAGTTTCTTAAAGGGTAAAAATGAGACACAAAGGCAGAGGAACGTTTCACATTTTTAAAAAATCACACTCTGCAAAATAACATACACAAAGCCTGTTGAACATTTGTTTGAGGTAGGAACTGTAAAATAGATAGAAAATGCCAGCCAATTTAGAGTGACAATGGAAACCATTGCGCTCCTTCTGATTTGGCTTCATGGCATCATAATGTATCCAAATGTATTGCCTCTGTGATAACATGGTGTTAGCACAAGGCCCACATGAACTCCTGCTGAGACTGCATCGGGAAGAAGCCACTGAATAGCACTGAAGTTACAGCTCAAGCAAAAATTGTGTCATTGCGCATAAAGAGGCAAACGGTGAAATTTTTAATACCACCATCAACTCAGATTCTCGCCTTCCTCCTCCAGATCTTGGGGGTGAAAAATCAACATGGCCCAAATTTAGAATTGTGTAGAAATCAGCATTACATTGTGAAGTTTTAAACAAAATTTCTTCCATTGAAGGCTGATGAAAGTCTAGTTAGTATTCTCATACTGTATTTGAACCAAATATAAGATCTTAAAGCCATATGGCATAATTGTCTCCATATACGTTTCAACACTGTTTTCTACAGTAGAGCACATCATTGCGTTCCAAAGTAATATAGTTTTTACCCTTGGCCAAAATGGGAAAGGAGTCCCTCTGTCAGGAATTGTTGAAGTAGAGTTGTGCACACACACCCTACTGAATGTAACTTAAGTATTTTTAAAGTGTGTGGTCAGTGAGCACATTCAGGGTGGACAAACGTTTGAAACAGAGGAGACAGCATCTTAACAGGCTTTTCTCTTGTTCCCTTTCTCAGTGCCTTAAACTATAAATATTTCTACTGATCCCAAATCTTCTATGTTTTTGTATGGTGTGTTATTATTTATGTTACTGGTTTAAACCTGTTAATCAAAAGTGAAATAAAACAGTTGTCTAAAATGCTACTATGTGTCACACTAGGGCTTTCTTTAGTACCAGTGTGATGAACAAAGAAGCTCCTGCAGCTATTCTGTGTTTTTTAACTGAACAGGAGACACTGCTGAGTTTTACAATCTGATCCAGTGCCTGTTTACACAGATTTAAATACCACTGCAATTGACAAGGCTTCCTTCCAAACGTGCTTAGCATTGCAGACCTAATGGGGTCTGGAAAGGGTGGTTTTGCTGAAGGATTTGGATTGAGAACTGGATGTTGTTGGAACAGAGGTGAGGAGGATATTCTGTATGTAAAAACAAGACAGCTTTTTATTGCAAACTGAAAAAAGTTTATGTTTTGCAATCTTCCAACTTCTGTTGCTGTTATATTCTATTAAAATTGTCAGGTGTGTGCAAATATATAACTAAATCATTACCAAATAGACCCAACCCTCCTCCTGCTATTCCCTCCATGTCCTCAGAGCATCCTCTAAATATATCGCAAGGAGAATCTGATGTTTACATCTTGTAAACACAGAATATCTGCCTCACATCCTGATTAGGAACAGGAGAGCATGCTGATCTTTACCAAACTCTCTTAGGGAGATTTTCTAGTAATGATTCTAGAAAAACTCAAATTGAGGGCTGTCTTAGAAATGTTTTTAAATTAAAATGATACTTTTCCATTGTGGTAAGGGTGGCGTATGTTTTCCCCTCCCTAACCCAGTTCATTCTGAGGATGACCCTGCAGGTTAAACTAGGCTGAGAGATCATAATGGGCCCAAGGTCACTTGACAAGCTATGTGACAGGGTGAGGATGTGATCACCCTATCCCCCCTTTACTGCACTGAGACTAAAAATAGTTCCTGATGATATATGTGCTTGTGCATCTCCTGACACACATACAGGTATTGTGTCTTGCTTTGATGTTTATTTCTGTATGTATTATAAAAGCCAAAGGTTGGGCACGGGCAGCCTCCTGTAACCCACTTACAAGGCCAGCAGAGTTTCTGTTTATTCTAGTTTATGAAAAGAACTATACTCTGCCTCCTAAATGTAATCAATTTTTACCTTTTAAAATGAAGTAAATCGTAG
Source organism: Intellagama lesueurii (assembly GCA_037013535.1). NCBI lineage: Eukaryota > Metazoa > Chordata > Lepidosauria > Squamata > Agamidae > Intellagama > Intellagama lesueurii. The sequence goes on from JBAJHW010000003.1 coordinate 27,776,850, forward strand.
CTGTATTCATACGGAGTCTTCTGATACGACGTGATATTTGCAACATCTGACAGCGATGATGAACGACGGGAGAGACTCATCTTTGCTGCAGTCTTCACAGTTCTATCAAATTGTTTTCCACCAAAGTGGAGCTAAGTATAATAGGCCCAGCTAATGCAGCTGAATTTTATATCTGCCCTTTTTTTATTAAATTCTGGGTATGCTTGTTAAAAAATAACCAAGTAAGTGGCAAAAATCCTTATTTCGCTTTCATCTTCAATTTAGACTATGGTAATTCATTGCAGATATTAGTAAATCTCATTGTATCTCACTATATGAAGAAACCGGGTGGAAAATTTAAGGTGTTCTGCACATTTAAGGAGACTCCCTAGGCACGGGAAAGACATTCTAGCCTTGCAGAAGGATGACCATGGCCAGGATTCACCATTTGCCTCTTCTTCACAGAGGTTGCATTGTCTTGGCTCATAGAACCCTGATGGATGTGTTTTCAGTCTCTAGAGAGCCTCATGGCACAGTGGTTAAAACTGCTGTACTGTACTGCAGTCAAACCTGTTCTCATGACCTGGGGTTCAATCTCAGGTAGCCAGCTCAGGGTTGACTCAGCCTTCTGTCGTTCCGAGGTCGGTAAAATTATTGGAAATAATCAAATAGAAATAACTTTGTCTTTTGTTTCATGCAGTTCTGGACCAGACATGCTTAGCTAGTTTCATTTAGGTGGCTACGTCATGTACTCAGACCATTCCATGGGATACTTCCCACAGTTTCATCTGAGAAACCCTTCTCTAGGTTTATCTAGGCTACTAATAAGTAATTTAGAATTTATGTACTGAAAACAATTATTTTGTCATTTCCATCAGTCTTCAAAATTTGGAATATCAGTTTGAGGCCAGCTTGCCTGTCTATTTCTCTGCATGTAATGGTTGTATATTTGATTTCTGGAAGAGCATTAATTTATTCTGCATCCACTCTTGCTGACTGGTAGTTTTCTTCAAAAACAGACAATTAACAAGTGCTGGGACAGCAATAAAAAACCTTGAAATAAGATTATATCCTCCTCTTCCCTATGTGAAATATTGTAAGAAATTATGCTGTTTTTCTGTAAAGGTAAAAAACACTCATTGTTTTAACCAGTGTAATTTAGCATCATTAATCACAGTGATTTAAATAGATCAGTTAAATTACTCATTTAATTTGGTAATTGCATATTAAAGTGTTAATATTCAACCATAGTATAATCAGTATTCTTTTTACAAGTAGCTTTAACAGCTAATGGCAAAGTTATATATAATCTTGATAGTCTAAATTTATTTTGAAGGTCTCTTCCCTCTGCAAATGATGAACACTATCCAGTGGTGGCTTTCTGGTGGCCAAACAGCACAATACCCCATCCCCACTGCAGGCCCATGTGTGCCCCTAAAACTGAGTCTGGAGGGTTGGGAAACATTTTGAGCTCTGACACAGCTCATCAGGTACTAATTTACCTGTTGAAAAGTTCCAAGAAGAGTCATTTTGCTGCTGCTCTGATGTGTAGAAAACTTGTGGATGCCTGAGAAGTGTCAATTAAAAAGGATATGACAATGTAATGAAAAGCAAAGCACTTCCTCATGTCTGGGGTCAAAGGCACTTTAAACAGTGACCTGTACATCTTCCATTATGTTACAGGTTTGCAAATACCTTTCTGAGCAAATTCCTGTGGTGCATACTAGTGTGATTGAGTGAACAGTTGCATGACAATAATCTGGGTGACCTTTTTTTAAAATAGAAAAATTGCTGATGTTAACGTGGGACTCACTTTGAATAGTTAAATCATTGCACCCACTATGGTTCTCACAGTATACCAACTATCTTTCAGTGGACAGCTGGATAGTTAAGTGGCTTAGGCGTCTGGCTGCAGAGCCAGAGGATGGGAGTTCAGTTCCTCAGTGTGCTTCCTTGACAGGGGATGGACTCAATGAGGCTCTCTTCCAGCTCTGCAGTTCAAAGGTGATGACAATAATGATCCAATCTTGTGATTGTGGACAGAATCTTCAGCACATTTACTTCAGTGACATGCTACTGGCTCATAAGTTGTAAAATCTTTTATTTGTCTTGGACAACACTTTCCCTCATGAAATTGAACACCAGAGGTAGTTTACTCTTGTTAAGAAATAAACATCCAATTGGAGAAAGTAATTGGCTGAGCTGTATTCAGTCTTTACTGCCACACTGTTGGCAGGCACTATTAAACAAACATGCAATAACTTTTAAACGATGCATTCAGCCACAAATGATCAGGAATCTAAATTTTCCATCCGTGGAACTTTGCTTGAGAAGATTTCTTGGAGGGGGAGTGATGGGAAGTGTTTACACATTCATTTTGTGATCCATGAAACTGTGGAAGCTATCTCAGAGGGCTGTTGGGGAATAGAGGTCTCAGTGAAAATTGGCTTTCCCCCACCTCTGCTAAAGTCCTTTTATTTCTGAAAGGTCAACTCTACATACAAATCATTATAAAGGAACAAACCAGTACATAAACAGCACAAAATTTAAAATTATACTACACATCTGATTAAGCAGGTGTAGGGAAGGAAGATGTGATTTAATGTTTCAGAATTTGGTATATATTGCCAGAGAATAAACACTATGCAGCCACTTCAGTTTATCAATTGTCTTTGAAATGCCTTTTCAGTGTTGGCTGTTGTATAAACAATATACAGAATAATTAGCAGAAGCAGTTTAGTCTCATTAAGAAATAAATATCTAATTGGGAAAGCAATGTGCTGAGCTATCTTTAAATTTACTGTCACATTGATGGAAGCACTATTAAACATCCAATAGCTTCAGATGATACATTCAAGATGTACCGAAGACACAAATGATCAGGAAATGAGATTATAGTAAAATGACCCTATCTCCTCCACTTTTTGCAAGTTTGAAAATGCTAGGTGTTATGCTGAGTACAGACTCCTTAGAGTAAAAAAGAAAGCATGTATTGTAAACCTCTGCCTTTAATAATTCACACATCAGCATATTTTGGTATAATGGCCCATGCATTGTTTAATGTATCAAACAACTCTGGCTCCCAGGTGTTTTAAATTTTCATAACTTCAGATCTCATAATATTCCAGCAAAACTGTTGGATCTGGCAACGAGTTATGAAAGCTGGCATTGTCCTGTCCAAATTACTACATCTGAAAGCTGTTCCTGGTAAGGAGGTGTGCCACCAAGAACAGTAAGAATATACATTACTTAACTATAAAACAAGGAGCATTCCTATTACGTAGCAACACCCCGTGCATTTGCCTTGCTTTTTGTTGCAAACATTGGTTTGGATCCAAAAGTGCTCATTAGTGACATAAAGCCTATTCTGCTCCCGGAATGTCTTTAACAGAGGTCATTCTGGTCATCCATGACCAGAATGAGGTAATGCCACTGGCAACCAATTATTGGCCTCATGAAAGGGCAGCAAATTGTGAAAGAATAAGTATTTCTTCACATAATGCATACTTAAATTGAGAAATTCACTACCAGCGGAGGTATTCATAGTCATTCTAAGTTGGATAGCTTTTAAAAAGAATCAGACAAATTCACAAAGATTATCAATGTCTATCAGTTTTGTTGGCTATATCATGTCTTCAGTTGTTGTTCTTATGTGCCATCCAGTTGGAACCAACTTATAGCAACCCTAATAGGGCTTTCAAGGTAAGTGAGACATTTAAGGAGTGTTTTACCAGTTACACACTGCCAGTTAGTTTCTATGACTGAGCAGGGATTCAAACCCAGGCTCCTGAGTTCTAATTTATTTATTTATTCATTCATTCATTCGACTTGTATGCCGCCCGCACTCTGCAAGAGTCTCCGGGCGGCTTCCAACATCAATTTAAAACAATTCAATTAAAACAGACACACTAAAAACCAATACAGATAAAACAAAAACAATCTACAAAAACAATCTAGATCCATAACTATCAATTAAAATTAAAATTAAAACCTTCAATTAAAAAACTTCCGGAACAGGAAGGTTTTAACCTGGCGCCGAAATGTCAGTAACGTCGACGCCAGTCGGATGTCATTTGGGAGGGCATTCCAAAGACCGGGGGCAGCTGCTGAAAAGGCCCTCCACCTACAGGCCATCCCTCTCACCTCACTGAGGGACAGCTCTTTCAGGAGGGCCTTCTGGCTAGATCTCAGTTGCCGGGTAGTTTCGTATGGAAGGAGGCGGTCCTTCAGGTATCCAGGGCCCAAGCCGTTTAGGGCCTTATATGTCAAAACAAGCACTTTGAATTGGGCCCGGGCAACAACTGGTAGCCAGTGTAACCTGGCCAGAATCGGCTGAATCTGGTCTCTCGCGGCTCCTCCACTCACCAGTCGCGCCGCTCGATTCTGAACCAGCTGTAGTCACCAGATCGTCTTCAAAGGCAGCCCCACGTAAAGCGCATTGCAGTAATCTAAACGGGTTGTTACCAGTGCATGTGTGACTGTCATGAGGCTCCGTTCGTCCAGGTAGGGCTGCAGCTGGAACAGTTTCCGCAGCTGCAGGAAGGCATCCCTGGCCACCGAGTCCACCTGGGCCTCCAGGGCCAGACCGGGGTCCAGGAGCACCCCCAGACTGCGGACCCTGTCCCTCAGGGGGAGTATAACCCCATTCAGGGCAGGGAAATGGCCCTTTAACCAGTCCGACGAACCACCCACTAACAGCACTTCCATCTTGTCTGGATTAAGCTTCAATTTATTAACCCTCATCCAGTCCATTATCAGGTCCAGACACGAGTTCAGCTTAGAGACTGCCTCACCTGGATTGGTGGAGAAAGAGGTAGAGCTGAGTGTCGTCAGCATATTGCTGAGTGTCGTCAGCCCAAACCTCCTGATGACCTGTCCCAGCGGTTTCATGTAGATGTTAAACAGCATGGGGGACAATATTGAGCCCTGAGGAACCCCATGACATAACCGCCATGGGGCCGAGCCATTGTCCCCCAGCACCACTTTCTGGACACGGTCAGCCAGAAAGGAGCAGAACTACCGTAAAACGGTGCCCCCAACTCCCAACCCAGCTAATATATCCAGAAGGACACCATGGTCAATGGTGTTGAACACCACTGAGAGGTCCAGGAGTATCAACAGAGTCACACTGCCCCATCTCTCTCCCGGCAAAGGTCATCATACAGGGTGACCAAGGCAGTCTCCGTGCCGAAACCCAGCCTGAAACCCAATTGAAATGGATCTAGAAAATCCGTTTCATCCAGCAGCGCCTGGAGTTGCCCGGCCACCACCCGCTCCAACACCTTGCCCTAATCCATTACTCTATCCACAACACCACAGTGGATATCAGTGTCTTTAATCCCACCAGTGTATACTATTTGCTGGGAACTGGAGGAATGTACATGACTCAAGTCCTCCTTGTGTACATCCTGAAATAATCTGGTTGGCCATTATGGGAACAAAATATTGGCCTAAATAGATGTTAGGTCTGATTCAGCACAGCTGTCATGATGTCTCCTTTGCTTATGAACGGTAACAGCCATGCACAGGTAAGTCACAGCATCAAAGGAATGTATTTCTAAAAGCTACCCTGTGTAAAAGTAGACTCTGTACTTGCCCTTGTCCGTGTGCAGAAGGCCAAAATCCTATTAGTTATGCCTGCCGGCATAATACACTTGGTGTACATGTTGTTGGTGAAATGCCATAAGCTAAGTTAAGAAATCAAAGTAGGCATTTGTAGCTCACTACACAACCTGACACACAACAACAAATGTCTTAACTTGTGACAACTTGCCAACAAGATTTACACCACTTGTGTTATACTGGTACAAAAACTCAATAGGATTTTGGTCAATGTCCATTCCCCAAATAATATGGGTTCCCACCCCCACCCCACATATCGCTGACAGAGAAATCCTATAAGGTGGGAGCCATAGTCCATGGTGGAACACCACCATTCTCTAAGCCTTTGTGGACTCATGCAGACAAGAACAGAAATAGACTCTACCTCCATTTTTCTTATCTTTTACTGCTGTTTTTTCCTCCTCTCCCCTCTCCATAATGAATTTCAGTGGGAGGATAAACAAGTGTATCAGTTCCAGGGCTGATGTTCTCCCTCTACCTCCCTTTCTCAGAGCATACTGGGGAAACAAGTGAGCTTTGAATCCAGCTGATCCAAAGCCTCCCTGTTTCCCCCATCGCCTTCTTTCTTCCTAGCACCGAGGATATGAGGACATCTCTGTCAGCAGATTCCCTTCTTTGCCTACAGACAAAAAAGTGCTCCTGCAGAGAATGGGGTCTGCAATGCCCAGTGGCCTTTCAGCTCCCTGTATTACAGCTGAAATGTGTTAGTTGTTCATATACAACATCTCACTGCTGTGCTTTCAAGTGGGCATAGAAACTGGACAGAGCTACAATTCAAAAGGCGTTATGTAGGAAACAGCAGCTTGAATGGATGGGAATAATATAGTGGGAGACATGATGTGCATACAAATTATTTGTGCAGATATGAGTGCTAGATCAAGTCAGCCATTTATTACCCTTGTTATTTGTACAATTATATGCTAAGATCAAATAATGAAGATCAGCTGGATACTTCATAGATTTGTCTTTCCTGTTCTGATTTTAAAAATACATGTATTGAAGTTTTAGCAGAAAGATTACACTAACAAATATATACTTTTGTTCATGCCAGTGCCTGGTTTTTCCACTGTGGGCAAAAAGATACCTGTTCTGGAGATTACTACCACAGAACCTGCACATATGCATGTCCGTAAACACAAAATGTTCACCAACACTGGTAGGAGACTGGAGGTAGGAATCTCAGAGCTTGTTACCAACATGGCAGTCTGTGCCTGCTAATACATACTCACATGCACCGTATGTGGAAACTGTGCTGATATGTCTTGGTTTTCACTAGTGGTATACAGGGCAGGTCCATGTTTTTTGCAGTATAATTCCCATAATTTCCCAGGCACCACTGCTAGCAGCCAGACTAGCTGTGGATTTGTGACAGTTGTCCAAAACCACAAATCTATAGAACCCTATTTTTCACTAATAATGTTGTGTGAGAAGGCATTATTCAGAGAAAATGTTATATGTTTGCTCCATACATTCACATTGTTGTAAAAACACCACACCTCTTTTTAATATGCTATGCATTGTGTCTTAATGACACTTGGATGCACCCAAGGTACTACTTTCCTTCGAGGAGCAAGCACAGATAGGCACAATTGCAGGGGAGGAGTTGGTTAAGAAGAGGTGGTTAAGGAGCAGAAATACTGAACCTGATTTTTTAGGACAACCATCTGCCAGGTACACACTGATTTGAATTCCTGCACTGAGCAAGGGGTTGGATTGATGGCCTTACAGGCCCCTTCCAACTCCATTATTCTATGCTTCTATGATAATGTGAAGTAGTTAAAACCATGGAGTGATTCCGAGAGGCATTTCAGTCATAATAATGCATGTAGTATGGCTGGTGACTAGACACAGGTTTTTTTTCAAACCCTAACCAAGGTCTTAAATTGACATTGGTCTTGCAGATGGGGACTTGTGTTATTCCAGGGTCTAACCCTGGGTGAAACAATATGTTGCTCTCCATGAGGCCTGCTGCATGAAAGATCACTGGAGATACTGAAACATTTCCAAACAAAGGCCACAACTTGGCACTCTGCTCCCTAATGGACAGTTTTTTTAATGCCAGGGCCTGACCCAGACATATGCTTAAATTGACTCTGAGCCTGTGCAAAATTTCTTAATGTCTTTAATTACCATATGGAGCAGAGAGCAACTCCAGATGCTGGCAGCCAGTCTTCATGCTTGTGGAAAGACTGCCAGAATGATAAATCAGATTGCCCTTTTATCAAATGAGTCTGAGATGTAAATGAGACCTCCAGTGAGACCTGCAATGTTACATTCTTCCCATACAGCTCTGTGGCCAAGTACATGTCTCTTTTCAGGGACTTGAACTTGGTCGAGCACTGTAATATCTCTTTCAAGTATCAGCCTTCCCACAGGGCACTTGCAGCAACCTCAAAAACAATATTTTTGAGGCGGCTGCTCCATATGAGGGCATCCTCCTTCTCATACCCATGTGGTTGTTCCAACAGGAACTCTTCCTCTTCCTCCTGCCAGTATGTGGAGCATTTCCCCCCTCTGAGGACTTAAACCAGCTAAGTCTAGAATGAGGCCAGGGATAGCTGAGTGCTTTGCAAAAATACCACCCACAAAGCCACATGTGTGTATCTGCAAATCTAAGCATATGTGAATTACATGGTGCCCTGAAAAGAACACCAGCAGCCAGCAGGGTTATTTTCTGGATCTGCACAACCATGCAGCTGTGCTTCTGTAACTACAAAACATACACTCAGCAGAGAAGGGTGAACCAAGTACGAGTTGCAGGGGCAATGGGACCATAGAGGCAGAGTGGGCTGCAGAAATAGGAACTTTGCTTTGAGTACAGTAGGACCCCCCGTATCCATTGGGGATTGGTTCCACACACCCCATGGATACTGAAAATTGTAAATAATAATGAACATTATATATATATATGCTATATATATGCGATAGATAGATAGATAGATAGATAGATAGATAGATAGATAGATAGATAGATAGATAGATAGATAGATAGATAGATAGATAGATAGATAGATAGATAGATAGATAGATAGATAATTCAAATTCATTGGCCACTGGAGGACACCAGAGACCATGCTATGTATTCTTCACTAAGTATTAATAGCACGGTCTCTGTCTCCCTCTAGTAGCTGCTTCTGGTAATTCATGTGAAAACAGGTTTTTTTCTGGATTTTTTTCTTTTAATATTTTTAATATTTTCAGACAGTGATAAGTGAATCAATGGATACTGATCCCAAGGATAAAGGGGTCCTACTATTTTATACTGTTAACATTATCTGGCAGTTCACTGCTGGGTACCAGAGCACTACTGGGCAGTGAGTCAATGCACCTTGTGGAAAGATAGAAAGGGATGCACAGCCTTAGTCAATACTACCAGCACCTGTTTACCTAGTTATGCTGCAGGACCACTGAGGGCCACAGGGGTACCATGGCACATTAGCCCATGGAAGGCCACATCGTGCCCCCTGAAGTGGTGTTCCAGTACGAAATATAGGAGAGAAAGTGGATACTAGAGACATGATTCAAATGACTTATTGCACAATACTCCCAGCACAAGCCCAGAGTTACATTTAATATGAAATCACTAATGCACCATGCAGGAACGATACATGTGGTCAGTGAAAGAGAACGAAACTACCACATAGCAAAAGTAACCTCCCATGACAATGTCCCCCCCCCCCCCAGTAGCAAACATTTTCCACTGATTTGGGAACTGCTTAGCTCAAGCATAAAGTAGTACATCTTTCTGTGGATTCTGTAGTGCTGGACCAGCCACACACACTATAGCAAAGTGACTGCAAAAGTGAGAATTTAGTGCCTAACATAGTTTCCCCACAAAAACACAGCAACCGCTGCCTTGCTCTGCTTTGCCCTGTGTCTTTTGGATGTCATCATCATTCATAAATGGTATGTTCAGAATGACAAGAATTATAAGGGCCTTGCTTGCCCGCTGGCTCAATTGTGTGTTCTTTGGGTTTGCATATGTTGTGAAGAATAAGTCACATAGCAATGGTGAGGCACAAACTTTCATCTGCCATCACAAGACATGTTGCCAGGCAGCATCAGTGGCTTTTAAGATGCCCCAAAGCAACTTCAGCCATGTTTCTATCCCTGCTGGTGCAGCAGTTGAAATGTGTCTTCTGCAGATTTCTATGGCCACCAAAGGACTTCATTAGCCACTTCCTAACTGGATATGTTGCATCTGCAACTATTGGTGCAGAATTTGTATGGGTTCTCAGGAATGAATAAGTTGGCATCCATCACCTCCCATAATGCAAGTTTGTAAATATGTCAGCAGGATGGTTTCTATTGCTCCAGCCAGTTTCAATATTTATGATACAGCTGGAGTATTCAGAGATGCCTTGCAGAGTCATAAGGTAGATGTGCTTCCAATTTACCAAATCATCTTCTTGGTGCCCAGGGGAAACAGCCATCATGTGACTGTCATCACAGGCCCAAATGCAATGGAGGAACTTCAGGTGCTGAATTCATCTATTTTCTGGGGAGAATAAGAAAGACAGAGGAGGTGGATGAAGTGCAGCACCATTACTGTCACACAATACAGCATACACAGTCACAATTCATGTGAGAAGCACGAAAATTACTGTGTTGCGATAATCTGGGGGAGCAGATAGCCAGTACTTTTAGAAGAAAAACAGCGAGGAAAGCTAGCCAAACGTGTCAGGAATAATAAAAAGGAAATAGAAATGCTAGGAAAGTGTGTGCTAATCACAATATGGAGAACATGTGCACATGCCATGGCATGTGAACGTTAGGTGAAGAAGGACATGTCCCATGACAAGGCATGCTGGAGTTTTTACAACCTCCCATGCTGCCTATAGAAGTTGTGGCTGGGTGAGAATGTTCTGGGTTGGGGTGACTGTTATTCTGTCTAGCACTAACCAACTCCTTCCTGTCTCTGAATTCAAAGAGAGCCTTGCCTCTGCTAAGTATTCCTTTCCCTCTTTTTAGTCTGTTGGAAGCAGTTTGTTTTGTTTGCTGTTTATCTGTTCACAACTGTAAGTAATGAAACATTTTTATTCTTTTTCCTACAAATGACTCAAAGTGAGTTATTAAGACTGTAAATGCCAGTTAATGAGAAAGGGATGGACTATCTGGGGAACTTGAAGCTATTCTCCTCTGTGAATCTCTGTACTTCTACTGCATAGCAAATGAATTTTACCAGAAATTCAGAATTCTGCAATAAGGGAAATGAGATATATTTCGCCATTAAATTGTATTAAATTGTGTGGTGATATTGTAGTAAAATTCCATGCTACCAAGTTTTCATATCAACCCTCTTCCCGAAGAGACTTATTTCACTGGGGAGAATAAAGAAGAAACAGTTTTTGCAATATGCAATACTCAGAGCATAAGCCCAGAACCACTGAAGGCCGCAGGAGAACCACGGCACATTAGATCATGGAAGGATGAACTGCACGTTATTCCCAATGAAGTGATTCTGTTTCTCTGAAGAAATTTATTTATTTATTTATTTATTATATTTCTATCCCGCCCATCTAGTCATTTCGACTACTCTGAAATGGGTGAGTGTGTTCCACAGTTTTCATGAGCATGTTGCAGGCCAGGTGGAAATGCTTCAGCCATTATCAGTGAACCTATATACAGAGAGCATGTTTCCCCCACCACTCTTTTGAAATTGGCTTAATCCACTGCCAACAAAATGTTGTGGGACCCTGGAAACATGAGGTAGTAGCATAAAGTCCACAACCTGGTGAGAGAGACATCAACTGAATAGCATATACCTTCTCCTCTGGATCTTTTACAGCTGGACATCAATGAAGGACAGTGTCCTGGGGGCATTTTACAGTGAAAGCAAAACAGAGCAGAGTGGTCTATGATGCAGGTGCCACAAAATGGTAGCAGGGAATACAGGGGCACAGTTGGCAATATGGTGCCTGATAGTTTCCTTGATAGCCAGATCAGTTTCTGTATCTGCAATAGCAAGAGAGAGACATCCTTTTCCTCAATGCAAAGTCTATAATTAATGATACAACACAAAATTAAAAATAATTTCACTGATTTAGGATTTTCTTCCATATAACCAAAGAATTTGACAGAGGGATAATATTTCTCCATTTGTCCTAACATTTCCTTTACTTTGCATTTATCTATTGCACATACACACACAAAATCATGCATGTTTGGATAACATCCAACTTCCCCTTCTGCTGAAGGTTTACTTACCTCAGAGATGTTCTCTGGATGCTTCTTCCCAAGATTAATTATTACCCCATAGGATGAATTACTGGAGAATACCTGAGAATTATGTTTTCATTGATGGAGTATTGTTGTGTTTGGCTACATTGTCCTTTAAAATGAAATACTTAGATACTTGCAGTATTTTTCTTTTGCAATGCACTGATGGTTTTTATCTGCACAAAGTGAAGGGACCTCTTCTTTGTTTAGGTTGCTTAGGTAGCTCTCATGACATTATAAAATAATTTCTCTAGGTTATTTTCCTCCTTGAAACTGGCCTTTATTGTTCCTTTATCACCTGTTGACAAAAGGGTCACCTGTGGTACATTTTTATCTGTTCTGTCCTTTGGACATAACAATGTTATTTCATTTCTCACTGCCACATCTAGATTGCAGGCCTTTTACTCACCTTTGTTCTCCCCCCCCCCCCCCCCGGTGTGATGTTCTTCTTTCAATTGCCATAGCAACCCTTTCTTGGTCCAGATGCATTAGCTAATGAGAGAGAAACAGTGCACTCATAAGACAGTTGTGCATACTCCGCTAAGGAATAGAAGATGCGAGCCGTCACTTTGGAACATTTTCTGTCTTGTTGCTATTCTTTTTAAAAATATCTGAAAAACAGAGGTAAAATAATTGGAATTGTATCCATGTGACTGAAGAGAATGCTTGGGCTAGCTGAGAGGAAAGTAGCCTTCTCCTCAGCAGTAGAAAATTTTGCAGGATCCATGCTGGGGAAAATTCTGTCTATGTTAAAACAGCAGCACATCTTTAATAACGATTGCTGTGCAAGCAACAAAAAACAACTGCATGCACATGTACGTGGATGTGACACATACTGAAGTGTAGAAAACTAAGGGAAAGTAAAGCACCTTAACATGTTTGTTAGCACTTTCTAATATCATGGCTCCCAACCTTGGGTACCCAAATGTTCTTGGACTAAAACTCTCTGAAGCCTTCATCACTAGCTGTGCTGGCCAGGATTTCTGGGAGTTGTAGTCCAAGAACACCTGGGAACCCAAGGTTGGGAACCACTGGTCTAACAGATTTGTTTCAGTGTGGGTTTTCATGGACAAAATCCACTTTCTCAAACATATGAATTGCTCATACTATCTGTATTTAAATGTATCTCTGTGGTAGAAGTTATGAATGGGTGGGGATACAGACAATAGACAAAGTGACAATGGGATGATCAAGATGTTTACCTAAAAATGCAAGCCATAAAGAGGATGATTAGCTGTCTGCTAGGTAGGTGCGGCTGTCAAAGATATAAAGATGTGGAAAAATAAAAAACTTTTACCCCCTTCTCCGGCTACTACTAATAATTACATGCCCTCATGCTCATTCTGACTTATGTAACTTTTTTCCAGGTTTTCTAGGTATAGAGTACTCAGTAGTTTACCATTTCTTTCTTCTGGGGGTGGTCTGGGACTATGTTGCCCAACCAATTCTGTCTAGGTTGGCTCTTCTCTCCCAAAGCACAGGGGGGAATTGAATTTCTGACCCATGTGTTCCAGCTTACTGAGTTATCCTAGTCCACTGGAAAGTATTACATAGACATATTTGTATCTTGATTATGCCCCATGGCTGATACAAATTTAGAAGACTTCAACATACAATTTATTGTAATCATCCTTTTTAAGGAAAGGTCACACAGAGAGTAGACAGAAATTGCTTACAAAGCTTGAGCCAGAAAGGGCCTGTGACTTCTTTGATGCTTGGTACTGATTGTCAACAAGCAAAACAATGAAAAGGTTACAGTGACCTATTGGAAACAGCATGTTTGCTTACAATAAGAAGCTTCAGGGAGTAATTATTGTTAGGCAACAGCTGGGAATATCAGATGTGTAGCTGACTAAGAGTCAATATGATGTGTAGCTGAGGTTCTCTCCTACAATGTGATCAGCTGGATTGTAGGAAGCCCTATTAATGGTGTTGTCAACAGATTTATTTAACTGTAAGCCATAGGATTCTTGATCATATCTGCTAAAGGCTGCAACCCATGAATAGTTGCAAGATAAGAGTAAGTGTTGTCCAGCTCTCACCAAACATTTTAAAAAAGTTATTTCCTTTTCTGAAACGAGAAAGACTATGTCTGTTACAACATTAAGACAGAAGAATCACCAAAATAAGAATTCATTTTCTGTATCTTGACACTGTTTACAATTTCCTCTTTTTTATTGTGTCTAAGTCACAAAAGAAGAAAGGACTACCAACAGTCAAAATGGGGGGGGGGGGGGAACCCAACTAAAAGAGCCACATAATAATATCATTTCAGAAAAAGGCTATGACTGGACACATTGAGCATGTGGTTAAGGGATGCATCAGATGTATTGCATTGCCAGTAATTTGCAAAATTACTCACACCTTTTTTGAAAAGCCATGGTGTCCAGTACATGTGGAACATAATTTTATGCTGAATAAACTGCACTTTTAGATCCATAGATATAATGGTTTTAGTGCTGAGCAGAGCTGTTAATGATAGGACATGTTCGAGGTCACTAATTAATAAGGTCACTATAAGTCAGAAGTGATTTGTTGGCACTTATGAACAATAAATCAGTTTAGAAAAGGTGAGAAATTAATCATCTTGATCAATCAATTGATTAAAAATAAAAAGTTCCCTGATGGTTCATACCATCCACAAAAATGGCTTCTTTACCATTTTAAATTTTGGATGTCCCTTAAAATATGCTAAAATACTCAATTTATAAACCTCAGGAAAGAGAATTTTTTATTTATTTATTTATACACTTCTGCAAACTTATAAACTGAATGTGTGATGGTAGTTGTCATTGTTAGGAAATTACTTGCACATTTATAATACTATGTGTATTGCATCCTCAGATTTGCTAAATAACAGGGGATGCATTTAGCCAATACACTCAAAGGTACGTTCACAGTTTAACAGCGTGGCAAACAGTCCAATAATCATGGTGTAAAAAAGGATGGGGTGCAGAGAGGAAGATAAGAAATGCAACAACGACCAGATGGAATTGTTATTGATGGAGACAATTCTGAGATAAGGAATACCAAGTCACAATTACTCCCAACCTGTAGCTATGGAGTAGGTAAGACTTTCACAACAGCAATGAATGCTAAAAGGCACACATCTCTTGATCTCTTATTGTAACAGACTGGCATCTGTCCAGCTCGAAAAATCTCATCTGGGAGCAGAACTATTGGGGCATTCAGTGGCAGATCTTAACCACAGCAATCTGTCTTGCCATTCTCCAGGCAAACAAGCTGTGAATATCTATCATTAATGCTTAGGATATATCCTTTTGAGGCAGGATTTGACTCTTTCTTCTCATGGGACAGAATCCAAATACATTGGCTCCACCAATGGTCTCCTTAGGAATCACAGCTTCCCTTGCAGCATCCTGTGAACCACAACACTTGAGAAGCCTGCCAGAGCCGGACAGGGGACATGACAAAGGGCTGCAGTGGAGAAATTCCACCATACTACCAGTTCAGTACTAGAGCAACACCGGATTTAGGTAGGCCTTTGATTCTTCCTGTCCTGATCTCCCATCTCTACATCGTTCTACTTGTCCCACAGAAGCAAGGAAGATGTCTGATAGGAGCACTTGGATTTCTCCCTCACAACACAATCAGCAGATGATGAATGGGGTGCCAAAAATTGAATACACACATTCTTTGTCCTGTCTCCCTGATCTGCCATGCATGCTCATCTGGGACTTTATTTTTAATATATAAAAAGTGGAAGATTAAGCAACAAGACCTTGTAACATAATAGCTGGAATCCAGCAGTAAGTCACAAGTAGAGTAAACCAATTGAATCAATGGGATTTACAGAGACGTTGACTAACCCAATCCCCGCTGTTTCAATGGGCCTAATTTAGTTGTGACTTCCCACTGGGTTTCAACCAGTACATAGCAGGGTGGATAAAAATCAATGATTTTTTTAAAAAAATATTTAAATCGTGAATTAAATAATGATTTAAACAATTTTAATGATTTTTTAAAAATTTAAATCATAAAAAATCCAATTTTTTTAAATTTAAATCATTATTTAAATTGTAATTTGAGTTAAATTAAATCCACCCTGGTACATAGTAACAGCGAAAAACTACTTGCTGCACTTTTGCTTTCTATCTCTGAGTCAGACAGATTTAGAACAGAACCTTGAGGGGCCAAAATTAGTCCCCTGCCTTCCTGGCTTTGTGTGTTCAGAACAAACACTTGAGCAGAGCGATATAGCTGCACTTGCATAAACTATGTACATGTGTCTGGACCTCTGGAGCTACAACTCATGCAGAAGCTAGAACAAGAAAGAGTCCTGTTGTACCTTAAGGACTGGTAGGTTTTATTTGACATACAGTCTTATGGAATTGCTTGTGAATAGACATTACCAGGGCAAGCTATTTTGCTGCTAACAGAGCAGGAAATGGCTCCTTTCACTTCCAAAGTGAGTCTCAGAAATGGACAAAGTTACTTTTGACATGCCCAGATGTGATGGAATCTGAGAGTTGTATTCCAAGAGAAGGTAACTTTTCCTATCTCTTAACACAATGCATAGTAGTCTAGGCCTCAAATTATTTGGTACTTGAGGAAGAAAATCTTACAGCTGTCTCTTCTTTCTCTACTTGACAATAAAATACAATCCTAACAAATACTTGACTATCTACTGCCCTTCCATGACACATCTTAAATCTGTAAAGGTAGAATTGGCCTATGAACAGACAAGTATAGGCTTCCACATGTCTCACAGTTTCATCTACATGGTTTCATATATTTCATCCTATGCTTCAACAAACAATGGAGCTGACTTTCTTCAATGAGTGTAGAGTTGTCTTTGGATGCTAACCTGACATTGTGGTTCACAATGTTAAATATTCAGGGCAAAAAAGATACCTTCCAGATAGCCTATCAGTAGAGGAAAGCTTTGCTTAGGTGCTAAAAATACATGACTGTCAAAACCAGAGCTTTTCACACCACTGTAGTTTGCAGACTGGCTCACTGCAATTTGCAACCGGTCATAGCGAAGTAAGCACAGACATCATTTACAAGTGTAAAACTCAGTCGTGGATTTCAGTTTCTAATGGCAGCCTATCATTATGAAAGTTGGGTCTTTATTGTCATATAGGAATGCATAGGATGGACGCCTTAGTGGACTGTTGATACACCTAAGAATCGATGGAGGGATCATGAATAAACAGGGGTCAAGCCATCAGTGTCAAAAGCCACTAATTCTTGTAAAGTTGATTGATTTGCCCTGATTGATTGATTGATTGATTGATTCATTCATTCATTCATTCATTCATTCATTCAATTTGTATCCCACTCCCATTAGTGTTGCAGCACTACTCTGGGTGGGTTACACTCTCATAAAATAGAAAACACAAATGAAAGTATAAATATTAAAACTGATAACAAAAACCCTAAAAAAAAGAGAGAGATCACCTTGGAAACCATGGAAGTGGCCTCTGAAGCAATAAGGAAAAAGGCTGAGATTTACTTTGACGGATGTCTAAGTCAGAAATGGATGAATGAGAAAATAAATGTCCTGATGCACATTTAGGAGAGGGACATGAGTGCTGTGTGGCAAAGCTAAGTTTTACCACCTTTGTAATCTTGTTCAAATCCAGAGAACACACTGCTGTGCCTTTAATTAATTAACCAATTAATTAACTGATAGACAACCCTGTCGCTTCTTTTATAAAAAAAAGTGCTACTCTGAGGAAAATGCTATAGGGACTGGTATGATGAAATGCGAAGCTATGATTGTTAACTTGGCACCCAAATTTGTCTATAAAGATCAGATTCTTCTATGCATTTAATTAAAAAATATTGTTACAGCTACAAGTCCAGTTTGATTTCTAATAACAATAAACTAGAGTGTGCATGTATAGCCCAGGAATAAGAAGAGTAAGTAGGTGACTGCGGGCTTCATTTCAGCCCAGCAGTACATCTAACTAGCTACCATTTTCTTTATAACTTTGATGGCACACTCTGCCTGAACATTGACGCTTTTGGAAAATTAATTCATTCTGAATGTCTCAAACTCCACTGGCTCTCTAGCCTCTGCTTCACAGCAATTACCTGCCAGTGCTTTTCATGTATCAGAGAATAGTAGTATTGTGGTGAGGTGATCAAAAGTGCTTCCTCAGGATGGGTAAGATTCTTTTGACTGCATTACTACAATGCAGCTGCTTTTGTGAGACACTGGAAATTAGACATTTTAGAATCAATCAATCAATCAATAATTCAATCAATCAGTCAGTCAGTCAATCAATTGGGTTATTCAGAAAGCTGGACTACACTTTTGGAAACTTTCCCACTTCCAGAGGAGTAGCCATGTCAGTCTGTTCCCACAGAACAAAATTTTATGGCACTTCCAGAAAAACACCTTTATTACAGCATACAGCTTTCATCAGCCATTCTTATAATGATCAGTAATGAGTTATTGGATAATTAGGAAAGGTCACACCACTGGCAGCCATGTGTTACCTTAAAACATGTTGTCTTTTTCTACTAAGCAATCGCCCCACTTATAATCATAAAGACCAAAGTGACATTTACCCTGTTTCCCTGAAAAGAAGACCTAACCTGAAAATAAGCCCTAGTATGATTTTTCAAAATGCTCGTAATATAAGCCCTACCCCAAAAATAAGCCCCAGTTAAGTGAAACCCCGCCCTCCACCATTGTGCAGCAACCAGAAGATGACATCACTGTATTTTAATAAATGTAGATTGTTGTACATGAAAAAAAATAAAACATCCCCTGAAAATAAGCCCTAATGCATTTTTGGAGCAAAAATTAATGTAAGACCCTGTCTTATTTTCGGGGAAACACGGTATGTAGGTTACTCAAGGAAGTAAAAGAAACAACTTGCATTAATGTGACAGTTAATTTGAGATGGAGTAGAATAGAAGATGGGTGTTTGTAATAATAGGATGAACAAAGCAGTAGCAAAACTTTTCATTTAGTTTTCTCTTGCTGATGTCTTCCTATTGCCACTTGGACATAAATTATTTTTTAAACTAGCCAAAAAAAATCCAGTTGCCTAGCAGTGGGTAAAACCCCACAGCTTCACACACTCTCTGCCGGCTAGCAGGCTGAGAGTATGTGATCTTTGGCTGATCTTTGTAATATGGCTTTTATTTTGTGGATGTGGGGTACAGACACACATGTTTATTCTGTATGCAAAATACGTGTGCCCCATCTTCTCTCACCTACATTATCAATAGGAACACCCAAAATGGAGTCTGCAAGAGTTGTGTTGTGTGGAATGTTCCACTATCATCTATCACCCCATGTTTCACAGAAGAAAATAGGGACCCATATGAATGTGTAAGCCATGTGGCAGAGCAGCATGAGAATGTAACAGGAACATGAGTTGTAATGAGCAAAAAAAAATAGTTCTTCAAAGCTGAAGAAATGAGTCTTCAGCTTTGATTTTTCAGAATTGTAACATGTATGAGAGAGAAAGAGAAAGAGAGGGGGAGGAGAGAAAGTAAAGGTAGGGGAGAGGTGGTATTTCTTTGTAGCAGTGCGATCTAAATTGGGGTGAGCTAAAAACCTGTATAGACTTGTCTCACGGGAGACCAAAAGGTTGATAAATGTGAATGGAAGGATCACTCAAGTGAGAGATAAAATAGATTACATTGAAGGTAAGGACGCTCCAATTTCCCCCTGTCTGGGTATGCCCTGTCTTTGCTTTGCCTGGGCATGCAGGAGTGGAACAGACCAGGATGAAATTTCTTGAACACAGGTGGCATGATGGCTGCATGAAACAGCATAGTCCTTCTCAGTCAGTTAAAGTGGAATCAGTTTCTTCCTCTAAAAAGATTGGGTTATGGCCCTAATTGTCTTGTGAAATTTGGGTTGGGGGAAGGGGGCTGAAGGCCATGGCTGCTCTCATTGGCTGTGCCCAAAGAGCAGTCTCTGTGATATTTATATTTTGGATTACCTGGTTGCTGTCACTAACTGTGCTGGGGTGGGGGCAGGGATGACAGGGACAGGTGGGTGCTGGGGTTAGGCCAGCGATGGCGAACCTATTGCACATGTGCCACAGCTGGCACGCAGAGCCCTCTCTGCGGGCACGTGAGCCATAAGTCCCATCAAGCAAGGCAAGGCCCAAAAGGACATTCTAATAGTCTCTAGTTAAAGAGTCTGCCCGGTCCATATGACTAACTAAATCCTTGCTGAATTCTCACATCACCAAATGAGCAGGTACACCTAACCTGGCTGTGATTCCTATCTTCCCCAGCCACTATGGCTTGAAGAACACCAAGCTGGCAAAGTCTTCCATAAACATTGCATTTACATTGTTGTTCTTTGCCCAACACAGAATAAATGAGTGTGTGTACATTTTGTTAAAATTTAGCTGCTTTAGCAAAAATTAATTAAAAGTATCCTTAAGGGACCTTCTCCCAGTGAACAACACATGAGCTAGAAAGAACAAGCTCCTCATCTCTAAAGACGCACAGAGGCTCTGACCCAATTAAAATAACGATGAGAATAGGAAAGTGACACATGTTAATTTACCATAAGTCCTCTTGTTTCACTTGCATTACCTCAAGCAATATCATGCACATGCAAATAAGTTATTTGGTATTCAACAAAACGACCATCTCACTTGATCTAAATATAAAAGCCAGTGTAGATATTAACCTCAAAGTTGAAAGAGGTGCCAGAAGTGAAAATAAACATCTATTCATAAAAGCAAAATTAAAACTCTGCAATTCTTGGACATTCTATCACAAACATCACCCCTAAAAAAATCCTATATTGTTTTCATTTCCTTTTTAAATAACAAATTAAACTATCTGTAAATGTGCTAAAATAAATTATTATTCCCCCTCTCCCATCATAATTATTTTCAGACCAAATGAAACATGAATATAATCTTGCATATGCAATACAAACAGAGCAAAAATGGAAAACCTTTGGCTCTCCAGATGTTTTGGCCTACAGCTCCCGGTATCTCTAACCATTCTGACTGGGGCATTTGGGAGCTGAAGTCCAAAACATCTGGAGGACCAAAGGTTCTTCATCCCTACAGTACAAGCTAATTTCTTGATGCAAACAAAAGCTACAAGGGTAGGAGGAGATTTTCGTGGTTCCATGGCTGGAGGGGGGAAGGCTAAAATCCCCTCCTCATTCTCTGTGTTCTTAATCCAGCTGTTTCCCTTGGAACAGTGGTTCCTAACCTTGGGTCTCCAGATGTTTTTGGACTACAACTCCCAGAAATCCTTGCCAGCACACAGCTAGGGCTGAAGGCTTCTGTGAGTTTTAGTCCAAGGACATCTGGGGACCCAAGGTTAGAAAACCACTTCTCTGGAACAAATGGGAGTAAAGCAACTGTAATAATCTTGATCCGACCATAGATAGCAGGATTTCTACCAGAATAAGGGGGGAGGGGAAAACAGAGGTGGGGGAAGAGAGAAAGTACAGTTTAATAGTCTACTGCAGAAAAGCATGAATTACTTCCAGAATAAACAGTGATGAGCTGTGACAATATTCACTGCTTTTGAGGCTTGTTGCTATACAATGAACACAATTACACTGCCAATAATAGCCACTGTTGATTTGAGTTTAGCATTTTTTTAAAAAAATCTCTATTTCTCTGTGCTTCTCCTCCTAAATGCTGCTTCTCTCTGCCTCCCAGGGAACAGCAGGAGCATTCTTAAAAAGACAAATGCAGCCAAGCTTTCTAAAGGGATAAGCAGCTTTGCCAGCAGACTCTCCCCCTCACTCACCTCACCACAGCAGCAGGGGTGAGTAAACAGTGTGAGGGTAGGGTGGGCTGGCTCAGGACAAAGCCTCAAATGAAATGATTCTAAAAGCCAGCGTAGCCCCATCAACCAAGATACAACACAGTTTAAAAACAGATTAAAATTTTCCCCAAGAGGATACACATATCGACCCAAATACCATGTGATTACCATGTGATTTCTACATAAATTCCATTTAGAACAGAGCTTATTGAGAAGCAAAAGTAAATAAAAACAAGCCACCAGACTGGTGGTTGAATTTTACTTCAACACTGGCAATGAGATTTTATCTTCCAGCACACCTGAAAGAATAGGCTAGTTTGGAGTGGGGAATGACAGGTAGTGTGGTACACACTGCTCTGTCTTCCAACAGAAGGAAACAGCCAGAAAGTTCAGGAAGAGTTGCTCAGAGACTACCACTCCTGTCTCTTGCTCACCACATACAACTTGACCATGAAGTGAGGTTAGCCTTTGGCCCCTGCATCCCTCGTAGACTACATGGTGAGTATGACAAGAAACAAAGCCTTCTATGTTGTAGCTCCTTCTCCCTGGAATTTCCTTCTTGTAGAGGATTGACCCTTTTCTTGTGTTTGGTGTAAGATAAAATGCAGAATCAAATAGGCTTATATTTACTGATGTCATTGCATGAAAGAGGAAGACTCATTGTGTTTGTGACTGCACATTTTCAGAGTAAGCACGGGTGGTATGCAGTGCAGGTATGCAGTGCAGTTTCTGTTGTGTAGGAGTGCAACTGCTTATGCATCCAGTTGCTCCAGAGTTGTACAATTGGTTGCACAAACTATTGTGAAACTACTTGCACGGTGGTAATCCAGCATAGCTGCACTATGGGGATTTCCATCTATCCGTGTTCTCTTGGATTTAAGCTTTTAATGCTTAACATTTTTGTTGGTTTGTGATGATCGTATTGTTTTGTAGAAGTAAAGGGCTGCACATGTCAATTATATGCAGATATAGTGCCCCTTTTTTGACTGGCACAGCACAGAATAGGAATGCCCAGTGGTGTAATTTAAAATCACAGTCTGGATGAATTATTTCATTTCTATTACAAATGAGACAAAACCTCATTTTTACGTATCAGACAAAAGTTATTGCTCAGTAAAGTCTGCTTGCATTTTCTGTCTCTCAGGAGCATTATTCTAGAAAGAATAAAATAGGACTTGCCTGAATCCTGTTTTTTCAAGCACATCTATAGAAACCTAGTCATAAAGAAAACTAAATGTTAGAAATGTTTCTTTTCATAAAACAGTAAGATATTCTCTGGAGAAATGGCCAACATCTGCATGAGTACACATGAATGTCTGCCTGCCCACTAGGAATTTTAGAAAACTCTTCTTGTGTCTTTGAACTTGTTCCTGAAGGTCAAGATAGACAGTGGAGGAACATCTAATGCCGTAATCTCCAGTCAGAAGCACAATATGGTTTACATCTTAATCTTAAAATTACATCTTAATTTGTATTTTTGTGGATAATAATTTTCATTGATGAATGTTGTTCTGTTGATATTGCAATATCTGATTCATTTTAATGTTTTTTAAGGTAACCACCACAGATATATTTGGGGGCGGGGTGGTGGTGGAAGCCAGACTTCTGAAAATCAATATTTTAAAATGTTTTTATCTAAAGCATTTAATAAACCACCTGCCTGTTTGACAAACTTCCAGGGCCATGTACAATCAGTATTTTAAAATAATGAAAAATAATGAAGAATAAGGGGGAAACTCTATATGAATGCAGATGACACTGCACTGCCAAAGAACAAATCAGTATGGCAGTCCACCTCCAGAACCACTCCAGCCAGGATTCTGGAAGATATAGGCTAAAATCCTCATACCTAGTTACATTGGCATAACACAAATGATGTAATTTTTAAAGACAAAACCAGAAGAAGAAGAAGAAGTGCACTGGTCATTATGCAAAAAATATAACTTGCCAGCTTCTAAAAACCCATGGGAACATCAGGTAGAGAAGGTGTCAGAAAATGACAAAGTCAAGATCTTGTGGGATTTCCAAATTGATAGACACCTTGAATATAACAGACATAGTTGTAATAGAATGAAGAAATGTCCGGATCATTGACATTGCAATTCCAGGGGATGCCAGAGTTGAAAATAAAGAATTGGAAAAACTAACAAAATACAAAGACCCGCCAATCGAAACATCTCGCTTGTGGATAAAACACACTTTAGTGGTCCCCATAGTCATTGGGGCTTTGGGAACAACATCAAGAAATTTCTCACAGTATTATAAGCAGTTGCAGATCTCAGAAATAACACCATCAGAGCTACAAAAAAACAAACAGCAATATTAGCAACAGCATAAAATATTGACATCTAACAGCTCAGTAGCCTCACTTTTAAAATGGGCTAGTATATATCCAAAGCTATAAAAAAATTCAAGGTATACATACACCCTTCCAGCTATATAAGCTAAATAGACTGGCAGCTGAATTTCATGGAGACGCTAGTGGTTGGACAAAATCTTCTTCTCTAGCTGAAGGTAGGTGACTAGTTAGGGACCAGAGGACAGGCTACCTGGAAAACACTGTTCTGATCTTAAACATAAGGACATGAACAATTCACATTCCCTACTATCCAGTGGCTGAAGTCTTGTATTGTAGATACATGGGTATAACTCTACGATACCCCTGCTGTAGCTAGAAGTGTTCTGCCAGAACATTGTGCAATGGTCACAATAGGAATCATGTGATTGATTGCTTGTGCAGTTGAATTGCGTGATTCTCTGTTGCCTTGATATAACACCCAGCAAATTTATGTGCATGCAACTTTATACTATGTAGCACAAATAGGATTTTGGCCATTATCTGCCACCTGTGGCAACCATACAATTCTGCCTGATGATGGGGCTGGCACTAGGTAAACCTGAGAGACTGAGGACTTGCCTAAAGCCATCTAGTACATTGGTGACAGAAATGAATTTTGAATGATTTATTTATATCTTTATTCATTTCATTTTTATACCGCCTATCTGGCCAAAGGCCACTCAGCAGTTTACAAAATGTATAAACCACATGATTAAAATAAAACTTAACAGAACAGAAAATAGAAATAATAAAATGCAAATAAACAGTACCGTCAAAACATAAGAAATATATTTGCATAAAACATTAACATTTAAAACATTTAAAATGGCAGACTTGATCAGGTAGGCTAACTAAGCTCAGCTGAGTCCACAGGCATAATGTTTTGGAATGCCTGTCTAAATAACAAGGTTTTTAGTGACTTTTTAAAAATCGCCAGCAAAGGGGCCAAACGAATCATGCAGGGAGTTCATTCCACAGCTGAGGAGTGACCGCCGAGAAGGCCCGGTTTCTCATCTTTTTCCTCTGAACTTCTCTCAGGGTTAGGATCCTCAGCCAACCTGCTTGAGATGTTCTTGTGATGATCTTCCAACTAGAGATGGGGGTATTTGTATACGAATATCCCCGCACAGCTGGACTTAACGAGGATGGGCTGGCCCCTGTGGCCGGCCCATCCACTCATGCATCTGGCAGCAGCGGCAGCCTCGCTCATCCTTCCAATCTCTCCCGGAGCTCTGCTCTCTTCCTGCTCAGCTAGCGACTCAGCACCCATGCAGGGAGACTCGTCCTCCCTCCCACTGCCTGGAGTGGCCAGGCAAGCAGGAAGAGAGCGGAGCTCTGGGAGAGATTGGAAGGATGAGTGAGGCTGCTGCCGCCGGCGGACGCATGAGTGGACAAGCTGGCCACAGGGGCCGGGCCCTCATTAAGTCCAGCTGCACGGGGATATTCATATATGAATACAAATACCCCCATCTCTACTTCCATCTCATAGCCCGGTTTTTAAACACCTAAAATTGACCTCTTCTCACATACTGAGGGGGAGAGCACTCCAAAACCTAGAATTATACCACTGGCTTTGTATAAATCATTTCTGGAAGAAGATCAACAGAAGGGAAAGCCCTGCTTTGCTGAAGTATCTGTGTATTTCCGATGTTAAAGCCAATATCCTGTTCAATATTTATGCACATGTGGAGCTGTAGCTCCAGATACTGCCACAGCTGTCTAAACACAGTGCTGGTCACGCATGACCAGGTGCATGAGCGGCTCCTCATCAGATTGCTGTGGCAGCTTCTACAGCTGGCGTTCTGCATGCATAAATATTGAACAGGATACTGGCCTAAAACCAAATAGCAAAAAAGTGAAACAACACGCAAAAACCATAAACGAATTGTGTTCTTGTATGTCTTACTAGGAAAATGACAAATAGTAACAATTTAAATGGATCATGAAATGTTCGAAGCACCAATCTTGGTGCTTCGAACATTTCATGATCCATTTCACCAACCCATAATTTCCACACAACTACACATCAAATTAGAAGTGGATCTCTTCCTGCTCATTTTCAGGGCTAGTTTTGCTTTCATTGCAAAGCAATGGATCTTAGTTAACTCTTTTTATGCAGCAAGAAACGTCTGTGAGACATTTTCATTATATTGCTCAGGGCCATCCCTATGAAGAGACGAGTGAGGCGGCTACCATTTGCAGTTGATTTAATCTTAACCAGAATGTTCTTGAAATACTTCATTATTTGGAGCTGGGATGATTCTAAAGCCTTGAATCTGCAGGATAACAAAGTATATGCAAAACTAAATACCTAAATATATTACTGTTGTGAGGTTCATCAGGCAGTAGTGGTTCAAAGATAAGCAAAGGATTGCATTGTATGGGCCAAATTGCATGGTACATCACATTTTTGAACTGTGTGCATAACTTACCTTATTTTGTAGGGGAAAAAATTGCAATCTGCTGATCTAGATCAAGTTCCCTATCTAGATTCCCCTACCACCACCACCACCACTAATTTCCTTCTTGTACTGCAAGGGCTTTTTATTTCCCACAGTTTTCCTACACTACTTAAAATATCCAAGTTCTCTCACACATCAATTTCTATTTTCCTTTTCTCTGTTAAGTCTGGAATTTTGTCACACCTAATGACAGTAAAGGGATATAATGCAAAGTCTGATTGAATTATGTCAGTCATATTTCATGGAAACCCTATCAACAGAACTACCATCCCAGTCTAGGCTCCAACTACAGATGCTGAAGTAGAAGAAATAGAACATTTAAGTGTCCGGATCACATTCCAAATTGCATCTGCTGAGATTTCTAGGGGGCTGAAATGCAAAGTGGGAAATAAAACAGAACAAAACTCTAGGAGAATTTGGCCTAGGGGTTAGAAATTAAGTAACAGAGTGACTTACAGAATTTGTGGCCTCAACAATTTGTTTATTGTAGATATATACAGTACTCCAAACAATCAGATTATTGTGCTGGTGGACATCACTGGATAGTTAATACAGAAATCAAGTAGACTGTATAATTGGAAGGACATGGAGAAACTTTGCTCTTTCTGCAAAAATGAGTCCAGGAGGGGAGTGTGAAATAGACCATGAATTTTTAATATCAAAAATTAGAGCTGAAGAAGAACAAGGAAACAATCATGGTACCAAAATATAATTTAACATTCCTGAAAAAGTTTCTCCCAGCTTAATTTACTTTGTTTATAATAGTTCATATACAAGACATGGCTTCAACATATGTAGGCCCAATACAATAGCTGAAATGGAGTAGTGGTGATGATTGTTGGAAATTAAAGACTTCCCAGTCCATCCCATGGTCTCCCAATGCTTCTCCACAGTGATAGGGGTAGTAAGGAGGCCCTGGCACCTTCAGGGGCAGGATCTAGAACATTTTTAATTTATAAAAAGCTGCTGCAGCTGATGATATCATTGCGCTTATGCACTGTAAGTTCCAGTACTGGATTTTAGCCAATAATAAAACATTGTAGTTTATATAACCTACTAGCAAAATATTTTAGAAGATGAAACATAAGTGAATTTAGAATTCTCCATTACCTTTTAACTGGACGGTTATAATTATTAAATTACCGTTCACATACAGGTTAGGCGTCCTATATCATGAAGCAGATAGTCTTCACTTTACTTCAATAGCTCTGTAGTTCTAAGATTATTATTACTATATTATATATGTGCATAAAATTAACTTAAAATCAAACCTCGCATGTTAAGTGGATTCATCAACTTTGATATTTTTAAACATACATTATAAAAGGAGACCAGATAATATCAAAGTCATTATAATTTATGCAGTTTATTGCTCGACTAATTTGCTGGCTTAGTTGCACTAAAAGAGCGAAATTCCAGACTCATGTGCACTAAGTGATTAGGAATAAATCAGTTATATTTTCCTACTATTTAGCTATACCCTGTCTTGCCAACAGAACAAGAAATATAACCAACTCTTTATGAAAAGGTTTAGTGTTGCTGGGGGCCAGTGTGGTCAAATATAGAAACCTATTGGGCACTAGTTAAGTCACCCCCTATATCTTAGAATTGGCTTAGTGTTGTTGCCCAAAGAGATTCAGCAGTGCGAACAATTGATCTATATAAAATCTCTGATTACTGCTGTTTTCAATTTCCTTATAGATTTGGGTTTTGAAGTAACTAGAAGAAATCCTTCAATATAAAGGTTTATTTATTTATTTGTTTGTTTGTTTGTTTATATGCTGCCTTTCTCCTTATGGGGGACTCAAGGTGGCTCATAGCAGATAAAACAATAGATTTTAAAACATGGTATAAATATAACATTTAAAAACCAGTTAAATATATATATTAAAAAATTTTAAAGATTAAAAGCAATTTTAAAACATTTAAAAATCTGCAAGTTAAAACCAGCATTCCTGAGACAACTTACTGCTCAAAAGCCTGCCTGAAGAGGAAGGACTTTGCCTGCGAGGAGGCCTCGGGGTACTGTATTCCAAAGCCTGGGAGCAGCTACTGAGAAAGCCCTCTCTTGGGTCCTCACCAGATGAGCTTGGGAAGATGGGACTGAAATAAGGGCTCCCCTAGAAGATCTTAATAACGGAGAAAGCTCATATGGGGCTTTATAGGTAATAACAAGCACTTTGAATTGGGCCCAGAAACAGACTGGCAGCCCATGAAGCTGTTGTAATAAAGGAGTCACATCTTCCCTATAACCACTGCCAGTCAGCAGTCTGGCTGCAGCATTTGGAACCAGCTGAAGTTCCAAACCCTCTTGAAAGGCAGCCTCACACAGCACATAGCAGTAAACTAAACAGAATGTAACTAAGGCATGTGCCACCGTGATGAGATTGGGTGTCTCAAGGAACAGGCACAGCTGGCACAGCAGCTTTAACTGTGCAAATGCACTCCTGGCCACCACTGAAACCTGTGCAGCCAAGCTCAGGGTTGATTGCAGGAGCACACCCAAGCCGCAGACCCGACATTTCAGTGGGAGTGTAACCCCCATCCAGTACTTGCTGGTTCCCTATCCCTCGATTTGCTTTGAGACTGACCAGAAGCACCTCTGTCTTGTCTGGATTAAGTGCCAGTTTTTTTAGCCCTCATCCACTCCATCACTGACAATAGATACTGGTCGAAGCAGATATGTTATTGGAGATCAAAACTAAGATCAGTTATCAAGATTAATCAATAATACCTTTCACACTATAGTATTCCTGATTAATATGTATAGATATTATTATTATTATTATTATTATTATTATTATTATTATTATTATTAGTTTTATTAGTTTTATTAGTTTTATTAGTTTTATTAGTTTTATTTAGATATGAAAGCTGGACAGTGAAGAAAGGAGGAATGAAATGTGGTGTTGGAGGAGAGCTTTATAGCTACCATGGATTACCAGAGACAAATACATGAGTTCCAGATAAATCAAGTGTGAACTAAACTAATGTCTAAACTAAGGTTACAGTGGAACCTCTACTTACGAACTTAATCTGTATTGGAATGGTGTTCTTAAATTGAAACATTCTTAAGTTGAAGCAAAATTTCCCATAGGAATGCATTGAAAACCAATTAATCCGTTCCGGCTGTTTTTTGTTCTTATGTAGAGGCGTGTTCGTACATTGAAGCATTAGTTCCCATAGGAACTAATGCAAAGCTGGTTAATCTGTACTCTACCACTAGGGGGAGAATTTTTTTTTTAACCTAAGATGACCTAAGGTTAAAAAAAGAGCAGGAAAGGTTTTTTTCCGTTCTTATCTTGGAGCTCCGTTCTCAAGTAGAAGCAAAATTTAGCGAACGGAGCTGTTCTTAAGTTGGATCGTTCTTAAGTAGGGACATTCTTAAGTAGAGGTTCCACTGTATTGTATCATATGTAGAAGATAAGACTCCTGGAAAAGGTCAAAGGCAGTAAGGCTGGCTTATCTTCTACATATCATGTAGAAGATAAGACTCCTGGAAAAGGTCAAAGGCAGTAAGGCTGGCAGAAGTAGTAGGCAGTAGAGAAAGAGGAAGAGCTAACATGAGATGGATTCAATCAGTAAAAGAAGCCACAACCTTTAGTTTGCTAACCTTAATAGGGCTGTTAATGATGGGGTCTTTTGGAAATCATTAATTCATAGGGTCACTGTTAAGTTGAAAGCAGTTGTTTAGAAAAACAAATGAGGTGCTTGTTAAATTCCTTTCTTCCAAATATTTTTTTGTATCCCAACCATAATGCAGCACATTTTTGGGGTGAGCAGAGGAGAGACAGAAAAATATTGCAAAGCTGCTATCCAACCATTAGGAACAGAAACGTTCAGAACTAATGTTCTGATGCTGAATAACGTAGTCCCTTTGGGATTCAATTAAGCTATTTGGTACTTTTCATTCCCATAGAAAGGTCCTTCTTTTTTAAGCTTTCTTTTCTAACGGCTTCAATGGCTGATAAAATGTAAGTGAAGAATGCCTTGAGGAATGGCAAGACGCATTACACGTAGAGAAGCTGATTGAGTTCTCAGTTGCCTCTTACCTCAGTAATGGTGATGAGACAGCATCTTCTAGTACACCCGAGGGCAAGAAGGATAGTTTAGGGACTCAGAGACCATGTGGCACACACAGCTCTGTCCTCAAATGCAGATGAACACTCAGGACATTCAGGAGAAACAGCCAAGTGACGACCATTGCTGTCCCCCAGCATCTGCTGCTTGAGGCGGTTGGCCTGCCCGAGTGTGTGTGTTTGTGTATGTGCACACAGACACATACGTGTTTAACTGCTTGATGGAACTGACTGCTTCATATGCTTTTTAACCGAAACTGCTGGTGTTAAATTATACATGGATAGTCCAAAATCAGAGCCCCTGAGAACTTTTAAAAAGAAAAAAGGTTTATTCTTCAACATTTAGGCTAAGACACCATTTGTATTGCTTTATATGTGTCTGAAACATTACTCCTGGCCTTCTATTTTCTTTCAAAAGATGGTGATGGAGCAGCAATTAGATTTTCTTATATACCCCCTCACAAACGCACCACTAACTTGGGTGAGGGGAAGAAACCTTCCTTTCCTACACACTTCCTTGCCTGATACTGACTAAAATTATGGACTTTGCCATGCCTACTGGTATACTGATGTACCTTAAAAAACCTGATGTGATGCCCAATGACTCATTTTGCCTCATTTGGTCCTGAGGTAGCACTGTTTCAAGCAGCACTGGGAAGTGAAAATCCCTTCCAGATGCTGCTGCAGTTAAAATTCTCCTCAGCACTGACATAGGTAACTGCCTAAATTAAACACAGGTAAAGCACGCTCTGGCTGTATGCGAATAATGAGAGACAGCCTGATGTGGAAAGGTATTCTTAACACATACTACATATGTGTAACTGTGATTTACAATCAACGTTGAGTGGGTTGTGGTCTGAAAGTCGACATTTTTTTCAAAAACTGTTATTGTTTCCGGCATATATATTATTATACACATATATATTATGTGTATATAGCTCATTTCTGTGATCTCTTGAACTAAACCGCCAACTTTTTGCTGGTTAAGCTAAAAAGTCAAGTTGTCTTTCACTGTCTCCCTCCCCCAACCCCATGTGCCTCTGTCACAGTGAATGTCTGAGCAACAAGCCCTCCTTTATCCCATACGTTTTGAGTGAAAATGATCTTACTTTGGAGATACAGATTCACCTCAGCAGACTTCAAGCCTTGAAGAGCAAAGAACCACACTATCCGAGGTATATAATGTGTAATGAGTGCGGAGTAAATGGCAGCACCAGGAGACTATAAATCATGCCATATATCAGCCTGGAGACAACATTATCCACAAAATACGCAGACCTACGATGAGGGTCAAACTAAATGATATGTTGAGCAGTTAAAAACAAAAAGAAAACAGGTGTTCTCTCAAGTGACGAAAAATATCTGTTTCTCACCTCCCTCAATTTTGTTGCTTTTATTTAGCATCTTGTGTTTTCTGATTGGTCATTGAGAGGTATATATGGCATCTAGGAATCCTAGGAATATTAATTATTAAACTTCAATTCATGGGGTTACTTCACATATCTCACAATAGCTCCATAGATTTTTGAATACATCAGAACTGTCACTTTCTTGTAGATGAAGTAATTTGTGCATACAAATATACTGTTTATAGCCAAAAAATAAAATAAAATAAAATAAAATTGCTCAGTGAACACAGAATGTGTTCAACCGAAGTACATTTGCTCCTGCCCAATAGTCACTGCGTGTCACCGTTAACATGCTCAGCACCAATGCTATGTGTCAACAGACCTTCTGCATGCATGTATTGGTATGGATGTTAGACCTCTTTATGAGAACATCAAATACATAGACTGCTGGAATATGGCTGATGAGCTTGATCTGTTTATGCATTCTGTCAGTGAACATGAAGGTTACCATGGACCTTCCCTACAGAGAGGATAATACTCTTCCTTAATTTTATCCCTATTTTAGTCCTCTGAACTATTCAAACAGTAGCACTTGCTTTGAGGGTTTTTTTTTTCCATCCTAGACTTGATTTGGCTACTGAATAAATGGGAGAAAAGAGTTACTGCCATATTTGGGGTACTTTGGGGAATGTCATTGCTCCAGCATCTGGTCCTAGTTGTCTTTCTTGTGGTGTTCCATCTCATCTAAGACACTGCTGTGTTCTGAAAATAAACACAGCATGTTGATGTTTTTTTCCTGATGAGCCCTTTGCCATTTAGCTAATCTACATAAGTTTCACATTACCAGCCGTGCTTAAAATTCAGTCAATGTGTTCATTTCCACTTCTCAATAAAATCTAGTATCACTGATGTTTTCAGTCTTTCCCACAATCCATTTTGAGATGGGGCACGTGTTTTCTGAGGCAGCTGCCCTGTCTAGCAGACTTGGAGTATAATGGAAAAGCAACCAAGTGTTAGTTGTTTAATGCGTTATCATCATTTGGGCGGCGGGGGTGGGGAAGGTTTACCAAGAATGAGAAGAGGGAGGTATTTGTGGGAGGTATTTTTGTCTTACTTGCCAAAATAATTTGACTGCTTTTCTACCTTGACTTGGATGAAAGGAATCCCATTTGCTGCTCCAACTCAGTCAGCAAAATGGCTTAGACTGACCATGCTTCAGCCTTAGCTTGCTTTCACAAGGCACTATGCAAAAAGAAACATCAATGCAGCCTTTGGTGAAATCCAGTTTGGATTTGGTCTGTGTGGTATATGCCATCATGTTGCCTCCAACTTATAGCAGCCATAATAGGGTTTTCAAAGTATGCAAGATTCTTGAGGAGTGGTTTTATCACTGTCACCCCCTAGCGCACAAATGCACGAACAGGCAATACCTTTATTAGAGCACTTAAAAACTGAATAAACAGTGAGCCTTCATGAATTAAATCCACTTCTTCAAGCTTTGAACCAACATTTTGTGGATAGTGCAGAAAAATTGTAAATGGGACTCCCAAAAATTCATGGCAAATGTCTGTGCCAGGTCTGCTTCTGAGAGCTGAGTTAAAATGAGGGCTGCAAACAACCTTTGGGGTGTGCCGCTTCAAGCTTTGCTCCTAGTGGCATGGCTGGAATTTTCTACCCAGCTCTTCAAACAAAAGGTTGCCAGTTAATCTGCGTGTGCCCCCACCCCACCCCGCAAGACATACATTGCCTGCTTTTGAAACACAGGGTTCCTTTTTGGTTGTAGGGCTGGGGGAAAGGCAACACAGAAACATATCAGCCTTCATCAGAAACCTGGAGTTAAAATTTGGTCTACCCACCATGTAGGAGACGCCAACTAAAGCCAAATTAATAGTTTTACCTGGTGAACATAAGCAGATGTTTTCTTTAGTTTGCAGTCCTGTTTCTATGGCTAACCAGGGATTTAAACCCAGGTCCTCTGAGTCCTAGTCTGACACTCTATCCACTATACCATACTGGCTATCTAGGATTTGGAGTCATAGTTGAGATTATGATCTATTGAGCTATTCCAGTAAATATGGATGTTGTACTGCTAAGTAATTAATTGACCAAATATTTCAGCAGGGCAATTTTCCATATGACTAATAACAAAGGAGCAAAATTAATGAGAACTGAATGGCTGACTTTTCTTTCAGGAAAGTCCTTTTATGGTCATAGATCCACTAGTGACTAAGTAAGCAAACGAGAGAAGTGCTGGCATTGGAGGTATATCATCATCAGAAAATGGAAGACAGACTTTGTAAAACTTCAAAGAAACATTGGCTTTCTTCCAAAGTCCCCTTCATTTGTACATAATAGGACTTGTCCATTTTACTTCCCAGTGGTCTAGACTATGGGCCACATCTGAAGATCCCTTTATGAAGTGGACTCTAGTCAATGAAACTTTACAGTGTTTAAAAAAAAGGTAAATTTTATGGTGCCAAGTGCTGTTTTGCTCTAATGGATTAGCACAGCTACTCCCTTGGAAATACAAGTTTATTATCTCTCTCCATCCATAACATGTCAGCCGCACATTTAAAACTTGATAACCTAATTTATTTAACAAAAGGAAATATTTCTTTTTTATTTCTCCAGACAAAACTTGAATGCAAAGTAGGAGCTTCTTCGTCTTCTAAGAGAGACAACATAGATATTCCATACTATACATACTGTATAACCAGACTTCAGATTAAGATAATAGCAGAGTATTGCTTCAAACCCAAACTAAAAGGCCATCAATTTTGCTCATCATCAGTACCTTGTGAAGTAGCTGACCCTTTGGTGAGGGCGATAATGAGCTCCCTGACTTTCTTTATAACTTGGAGCAGGGCAGGTGAGGTTCATAGACTCAGCTGAAACACACTTGGCAGAGCAACAGGAAAGATCCTCAGCCAATAGCTCATATTAGCAAATATGTTTGTGCTCCAGTCTTCCTTCTTATTTCTGGGTCTAACAGCAGAGTTTCAAAGCAAATGTATTTCATTCTTAACTCCAGCATTGCAAGAGGAACCTGAACATTTAAGAACATCAATGAAAAACTATGAAATTATTTTCCACTCCTGTGGTATGACAGAAATATAACATATGAAAGCAACAGTAGCCAATACTGTTTGGTTTCCCTCCATCCTCCCATTTTCTTTAGGTACCTTGTGTTTAGGAAAGAAAGACATAGGAACTTCTCAAGGAAGTGCAAAGCTCTGTAAACAGATGGTATGATAAAGATGCATCGTACTGACCTTTCTTTTCAAGATATACATGAACTGTTGCATTGAACACTCAATTTGTTTCAAGGCAAATTATCCAAGAGGTGGAAAATGACTGGCTTATGAAGGTGGTGCCAATGTGAGGGATCTGGATTTTGGGACCATGGGCCATGCTTCCTGGAAGATGTATTGCTGGAAAGTGATAGGTTGTACCTCACAAGGACTGGGAAGAATGTGTTTGGGCACAACATGAAGAGCTTCACCAGGAGGGCTTTAAACTAAATTGGAACTGGGAGGGAGGCACAACTTCACAGGTATAAAAGAAAGCTTATGCACAAAAAGAGGAACAGAGCAAGCAGCTCTAATGGCACTCAGTAGTAATCTTGGTAGAAATATAAGAAGGAAAGCAGGACACAAATTACACAATCTACAGTGTCTGTACATAAATGCCAAGACTATAGGAAACAAACAAAAAGATTTGAAAATTGTAGTTTAGGACTGCATAGAGATTACTGAAACTTGGTAGGAGGATTCCCATGGCTGGAATACAGCAATTGGGGAATATAAATTGCTCATAAAGAACATAAAAATTAGAAAGAGAGGGAGACAAATTCTGCCACATATGACCCTTCCAAAAAACTCCTGGCTTGCATTCCTGATAATTTTCTCCTACAAATAAGTGGACGAAGAAAATAAAGGATTAGTTGACTTGGTGGCAGAAGTGGCAGGAAGGGGAACTTTGTGGGAAAGTGACTATGTTCTACTTGAGTTCCTGATTTCCAAGGAAGCAAAAGCGGAGTATAGCCACACGCATATACTGGACTTTAGGAAAGCCCATTTTAATAAACTTAGAACAATGGCAAATAAGGTCCCATTGGTATGTTAGGCAGGAGAACCTAACCAGAAGATGCGTTCTTTTCACAAAAGACTGTCTATGACCCTCAAGGCAAATGTGAAATAGAAGTGGACAGGATAGGATTGCACCTTGAGACTGATTAACAAATAGTCAAGGAATACTTGATTACTTTGAATGAATTCATATGAACTGTCCAAGGATACTGAAGAACCCTCAGAACTACTGAGGGTAGTGTCAGATGACTGGAGGAGGGTTAATGTTATATTTAAAAAGGATGAACCGGGGAATTACAGACCAGTCCACCTGACATCAATTCCAAGGAAAATTCTGGAGCAAATTATAAAGCAGTCACTCTACAAGCACCTTGAAAACAAGACAGTAATCACTAGAAGCCAGGTCAGATTTGTCAAGAACAAATCCTGCCAGACTAAACTTATCTCATTTTTTGATCAGGTAGCCTCCATGGTAGATGGTGGAAGTGCTGTAGATGTAATATATCTTGACTTCAGCAAAGCTTTTGACAACATGCCCCATGATATTCTGATTAGTAAACTAACTAGTGTGGACTGGATAGAACAACTCTCAGGTGGATACACAGTTGGTTACACAATTGTACTCATAGAGTGCTTATCAGTGGCTCCTTCTCAAACTGAGAGCAGGTAAACAAGCAGGGTACCACAAGGCTCAGTCCTAGATTTTAGTGTTAATAATAAAAAAAATTTAATGATCTGGATGAAGGGATACAGGGAATGCTTTTCAAATCTGTGGTTGACACAAAATTAGGTGGCATAGCTAATAACTTGGAAGACAGAAACAAAATTCAAAATGATCTTGATAGGCTTGAGCACTGGTTTGAAAACAACAGAATGAAATTTAATAGGGATAAGTGCAAAGTTCTACACCTGGGGGAAGAAACCATATGCACACTTACAAGATAGGGAATCCTTGGCTCAGTAATACTACATGCAGGAAGGATGTTAGAATTGTTGCTGATCAAAGCAATCAAAAGATTTGATGCCTGGAAGGATAATGGTGTAAGATGAGGAAATACACATTTTCCTTAACATGGGATCTGATCCTCAGATTGTAAGGGACTACATACAAACCCAACAAGCAAAACAAAACAGATCAGTTGGATAATGCATACTTTGCAGTAGCGCTGTGTCTGGAGCTTTTTAAACTTGATTTCATTAGGCCTCAGTACATCTTATTCTGGTCCTGATCATATAGTAGTACATATACTAACTATGACAAAACCTGCATTCTGACAACTAGTGGCATGAGATGAGAAGTAAACATATGAAAATGCGTCTACAGTACATACTGCTGCATAAATGGCCTCATCTGGTACAATTCACTGAGGCACCTGAACTCTAGGAGAAAAAAGTCCAGTCTGTAGCCGGGTGGTTCCAACTTGTAGGTTCCCATATATTGCTGAATTACAACCTCCAGTACCTCTCACCACTGACCATGCTGGTTAGGGCTTCTGGGAGATGCAGTCGAAAAAATATCTAGGTTTCAAAGATGTGAACTACTGTTGTCATCTATGAAGAGACGACAAAACTTCAGAGCTGCAAGACCTGCTTGTTACTAGAATCCTGAGGTTCACCAGCTGGTGGCTCATAAACCGAAGTGAGGGAATGATCCTTTTAGAATACTCTAGAAATTAAGGAACTGGAACAAGTTCAGAGGGGAGCAAAAAGAATGATCAGGGAAGTGGAAACCAAGCCCTATGAGGAAAGACTGAAAGAACTGGGCATATTTAGCCTTGAGAAAAGAAGACTGAGGGGAGACATTATAGCTCAGTAGTGTAGGTATCTGAAACCAGAGATTGGGATTTTTATTCCCCATTGTGCCACCTGCAAGAAGAGCCAGCCTGTGTAGTCATGGGCAAGCTTCACAGCACTGCCAGAAGTGCTCTGGGACTGAAAACTCTGAAAAGAGTCATCATAAGTCAGAGCTTACTTGATAGCACATTATTATTGTTGTTGTTGTTGTTGTTGTTGTTGTCATAATTTATAGCACTCATCAAATACTTGAAAGTATCTGAGAAAGGACAGGATCTGTTCTCAGTCATTCCAGAGTGCAGGACATGTAATAATGGGCTCAAGTTATGGGAAGTCAGATTTCAGTTGAATATCAAGAAAAACTTCCTAATTGTTACAGCAGTACAACAATGGAACCAAATACTTTGGGAGGTGGTGAGTGCTCCAACACTGGAGGCATTCAAGAGAAAGTTAGACAACCCTCTGTTATTTGGATTCCTCCCCTGAGCAGGGTATTGGACTGAATGGCCTTATAGGCCGCTTCCAAACTCTATTATTCTATAATTGTATGATTCAGTGAAGATAATAACAGAAACTGTTGGCATGAAAGAGACTACAGGTTCAAGATAGCAGCTGGTAGTTAACAATCTGCAGTGTACAAAATCCACTTGTAATAACAAAGACCACTTCTGGTCTTTAGACAAAAAATATCAGTGATGGGAAAAATTGAGTGATCATGGATGGCTCAGTGAATTGGGCACCTGGCTACAGAGGCAGAAACTGGAAGTTCAATACCCCACCTTTCTCCCTGGGGGAAGAACCAACCCTCAGAATGGTGAATCACTTCTAAATATTTTGTACCTAGGAAACCTGGAAGAGGTGGTTATAAATCAGAATCAACTTGGCAACAGATAATTATTTTTTTCCATGGATTATCTGGAAGGGAAAAATTGAAATATATATATACTATATGAATAATTTTTCTCAAGGACATTATTTCACAGTTTGCATATCTACAAAATTAAACACATTCATGAGGCTTCCTTTCCTTTTGTCAAAATTTAAATTTTAAGATTCTGAAGGCAGAAAACTACCATTGTATTTTTTATTCCTCTGAAAAGACAGACTAACATTGATGGTTTCTATGCAACATTCTAGAGGTTGTATGAAATCTTTCAAATGCCTTTCTTGCCTTGCAATTATTTTTACTTCTTTCAAGGACAACACGTTGTACCACATTGTGTTATTGTACAGTAACAGATGGTATCGGCTTAAAGAAAATAACAAAAGATGTGAAGGGTGAAAAATTAAATGTGTACATGGGTGAGACTGAAAGTAAAATGTGATGGGGCAGAGTGCTGTTGTTTGACTTACCAGAAATGCCCTTTCTAGGTCATTCAATTCCACCCCCTTCCATTTTTTCCCCACCTACAGCATGAAGCCATTGAGTATATACTGTAAGTCCTTATTGAGCCCCTTGAGGTATTTCCTGTTTGTTCCCCATAGGTTTGCAACCCTCAGAGATGAACCCCTGCATACTGATACATTTCTTTTATTTGCCACTGGCTGTGTTCTAGCTATAACCTTGACAATACCCATTTTGCTTGGTTCAGTAATAGGTGTATTGTAAACAGAGCGCCACAGCAGGTGGTGAGTGGTCAGCATAATGAGGAGAGGGGTTGATGAAAACCCAGGTATTTTGCCCTCTCTTGTCTTTTCTAAGTAACTACATGTTGATATATAACAGGTTTTACCTCCTTCCTTCCTCTTCTCCTTCTTGAAAGTTAGAGTTCTTTTGTTGGGAGTCACTTAACTAATAGTGTAATTACATGCTGTCAAGCCAATTCTGACTTACGGCAACCCTTTCCAAAGTTCAGGTAGACAGTACTTGGAAATGTTTGCCATTCTGTTCTTTTGGGAGTACTCTGGAACCATGTAGCTTGCCACATAGGCTGGCTCTTCTCTTACAAGGTGCAGTGCCAAACCACTGATCCCTGCCAGCCAGGAACTGTACTCACTGAACTATTCAGTCAGGTCAGAAGTTACTGTATTCTCTTCTTTTTGTAGAAGTTGGAGCATCCTTCATAACAGCCAGAAGCATAATTGCATGTGTATAAGCCATCATTAGAGACCTCTTTAGCCAATTCTAAAGTTCTTCCCTCCTCCACTATCCCCAAATGTATTTCCTGAAGCGATAAACATGTTTTCTATTTTCACCTCATTATGAGTTTGCAGAATAGTTACACCTGTTTCATTAGTCATGTGTACAGTACTAGGAGAGCTTTGAGGATACCCTGGACTGCCAGAAAGACAAACCACTTGGTCCTAGATCAAGTCAAGCCTGAACTATCTCTGAAGGCAGAAATGTTCAAACTGAGGCTGTCTTACTTCGGGCACATCGCGAGAAGACAGGATTCTCTTGAAAAGAGAAAGGTTGAAGGCAGAAGGTAAAAATGAACATCAAATATGAGATGGATTGACTCCCTAAAGGAAGCCACAGGCTTGAGTTTGCAGGAGCTGAGCAGGGCTGTTGAGGACAGGACATTTGGGAGGTCACTCATTCAGGAGGACGCCATAAATTGGGGGTGATTTGATGGCACATGACAACAACAAACAATATTAAACTGCCACGCTCTGCTGTCATAACTGCAAGATGGAGTGATGATGGTATTAATTTAATTTAATTCTGTGGCTTGTCTGTATGCTGATGAATTCAATAATCTAGACCAAGGGTTGCTTTAATAAGCTGATGTAGCCGATGAAACAGGAAATGGATGCACCACCAGGTAACCTCCATGTAATGATAACTCTCTGATGTAAAACTAGTAACACATATTTTGTGCACATATCTCTCTGTCTGGTGAGCACTGATGTTTTCAAGCTGCTGTCTGAGATGCTTTATTATGTCTTCATCTCCATCTGGCACCTAGCTTTAAAATAAATTCCCCAAAGCTTTTGAAAGATGGAGTTCCAATGAAACTCCAGCTTCATTGTAATCTTTATTTTGTTTATAGATCTATTAAAGAGTAAGGACAAAAACAATGTTTGTCACACATCATAAAAGATAATACACTAAGACTGCATTTTGTGTATATTTGCACAGCAAAACCTGCATCATTTAAAACTTGGAACAAATGTGGAAAGATCAGGGCATCTTCACTCTCTTTCAGTAACGTCTCTCTGAAGAGTTGGAATAATTGGACAATTCTAGGACATAAACAATGGGGTCCCCCAAAGATATATTTCTGAGTGTATACTTTTAAATAAGTGACTAGGAGTTGGGAGAAAGGGAGGTGGAAGAATTGTTTGTTACATCCATTTATTTAGGATGGTTAAAATAAATAGGAGAAGGAAAACTCCGATTTCAAACCTCCACTGCCTTGTGGCTATATCCACTGATGGAAAAGGCTTCAGGAGTTAACCTCGAGGCAAAATCCGGAGCCGGAATCCCGGAGGCAGTTCGTGTCATTCTGGCAACTCTTGCGACGTCGCTGGAACCAGTTGTATTGCCTCTTGCCTTTCCATTGGACTATTTCAGCGACGTGGAGAGGGGGGATTTGCTGCTTGGGTAACAGCCTATCCTCCATATTATTTTACCCAGGCTTCGTGCTCTGGAGAAGACACTCCAGCTTCGCATACAGCGTTGAAACAACACGGGAATTAGCAGTTACCGGTTATAAGTCTTTGCTCGATTGGCGTAGAGCATGACGCCAGGGGCTACTTCCGATGGTGGGAGAGGTCATTGCACCTCACTAGGTAGCTACCGCCCACCTTAAGCTGGGCAGTCCCCAACCAGTAAAGTGCTACCTTGCCACAGTCTGTTAACCTCACGGGGTGCGTGGGGTTTAGGGTGAAAGCCGACAAGCAGATCGATAATCCTGCACCATGCAACAATCATAAGAAAACTTCTGCCCTAAAGTTGGGCACCTGGAATGTTCAGACAATGACCCCTGGCTTTTCTGACGACCTGCAGGAAATAGACGACGTGCGCAAGACAGCTGTCATCGACATGGAACTGAGTAGACTGCAGATGGACATTGTTGCCCTGCAAGAGACGAGATTGCCAGACATGGGATCTGTCAAAGAAAAAAACTTCTCATTCTACTGGCAGGGGAAACTATTGAATGAGACCAGGGAACATGGTGTTGGCCTTGCGGTCAGAAATACTCTGCTGAGATCCATTGTGGGGAGTGAAAGAATCCTGTCTCTGCAGCTCCACTCATCAGCGGGACCGGTCACCCTCATTAGTGCATATGCACCAACACTGTCGTCCACAACAGAAGTCAAAGACAAATTCTAAGACGATCTGGCAGCTACTATCAAAAAAATCCCAGAGAGAGAACCACTGTTCATTCTCGGAGACTTTAACGCTAGAGTTGGTGCTGATCACAATTCTTGGCCCACTTGTCTAGGCCATTTTGGCATTGGGAAGATGAACGAAAATGGCCAACGCTTGCTGGAGTTTTGCTGTTATTATGGTCTTTGTGTCAGCAATACGTTCTTTAATACGAAGCTTCAACACAGAGTTTCCTGGAGACATCCAAGATCAAAGCATCGGCATCAGCTCGATTTTATCCTCACTAGACATTCTAGCCTTCCTAGTATTACGATCACACGCAGTTACCAGAGTGCTGATTGCAATACTGATCACTCCCTTGTGTGTAGTAGAGTAAAACTGCGAGTAAAGAGATTGTATCACACGAAAAAGGAAGGAAGACCACGTATTGACATCAGCAAGACTCACGATCAAAGAAAAGTGGAGGAATTTGCCCAAGCGCTTGAGGAAACCCTTCCAGGCCCGGCTGATGCAAATGCACCTGAACAATGGGAACATTTCAAGAACGCTGTTTATAACACCACCTTGTCCACATTTGGCAAGAAGACCAAAAAGATGGCAGACTGGTTCGAAGCCTATTCGGAGGAGTTTATGCCAGCCATCAAGGATAAGAGGAGAGCTCTAGCAGCATACAAAGCCTGTCCTAGTGAGTACAACTTGCAGGCTCTTTGACTTGCTCATAGCAAAGTCCAACAGGCTGCCAGGAGATGTTCCAATGATTATTGGCTTCAGCTCTGCTCTCAGATACAGATAGCAGTGGACACAGGTAACATCAAGGAATGTATGACGGTATCAAGCAGGCTTTAGGTCCAATACAGAAGAAATCTGCTCCCTTTAAGTCTGCTACAAGCGTGATCATCCAGGACCGAGCACAGCAGATGGAACACTGGGTGCAGCACTACTCTGAGCTATATTCCAGAGAGAATGTAGTAACCAAAGAGGCACTAAATAACACTGAGTGCCTGCCTGTCTTGGACAAGTTGGACAGCGAACCAACTTTAGCAGAAATAAAAGCGGCCTTGGATTCCCTCGCCTCCAGCAAGGCACCTGGGAAGGATAACATCCCTGCTGAAGTGCT
Organism: Intellagama lesueurii; assembly: GCA_037013535.1. Lineage (NCBI taxonomy): Eukaryota > Metazoa > Chordata > Lepidosauria > Squamata > Agamidae > Intellagama > Intellagama lesueurii. Next base: position 27,819,917 of record JBAJHW010000003.1, read on the forward strand.
GAAGTGCTGTAAAGAGATCATCACCACCGAGCTGTATGAAATCTTTTGTCTTTGCTGGAGGGAAGGTGGAGTACCACAGGACATGAAGGATGCAAACATCGTCACATTGTATAAGAACAAAGGAGACAGGGGCGACTGCAATAACTACTGTGGCATCTCTCTTCTCAGCGTTGTAGGGAAGCTGCTTGCCCGTGTTGTGCTGAAGAGACTCCAGGTGCTTGCAGACAGAGTCTATCCGGAATCACAGTGTGGATTTCGAGCTAATAGATCCACCACTGACATAGTATTCTCCCTCAGACAGTTGCAGGAGAATTGTAGGGAACAACAACAGCCACTCTTTGTGGCCTTCATAGATCTCACAAAGGCCTTTGATTTGGTTAGCAGTGACGGCCTTTTTAAAATACTTCCCAAGATTGGATGTCCACCTCGACTCCTTAACATCATCAGGTCCTTTCATGAGGAAATGAAGGGCACTGTAGTTTTTGATGGCTCAACATCAGATCCCTTTGACATCCGAAGCAGAGTGAAACAGGGCTGTGTCCTTGCGCCGACCCTGTTTGGGATCTTTTTTGCTGTCATGCTGAAGCAGGCCTTTGGAACTGCAACAGAAGGTGTATATCTCCGGACTAGATCAGATGGAAAGCTCTTTAATCTCTCTAGATTGAGAGTGCAGACCAAAGTCCAGGTGAAATGCATGCGGGACTTCCTCTTCGCCGATGATGTAGCTGTTGTTGCCCACTCTGCTGAAGACCTCCAACAACTCATGAATCGCTTTAGCAAGGCCTGCCAACACTTTGGATTAACAATCAGCCTGAAGAAAACACAAGTCATGGACCAGGGCGTGGACTCACCTCCCTCTATTACCATCTCCACACAAGAATTGGAGGTTGTTCATGATTTCATGTACCTTGGCTCAACGATCTCTGACACTCTCTCCCTAGATGTCGAGCTGGATAAACGCATTGGCAAAGCAGCTACCACGTTCTCTAGACTCAAAAGAGAGTATGGCTTAATAAGAAACTGACGGCATATACCAAGATCCAGGTCTATAGAGCCTGTGTCCTGAGTACACTCCTGTACTGCAGTGAGTCCTGGACCCTTTGTGCACGGCAGGAGAGGAAGTTTAACATGTTCCATATGCATTGTCTCCAATGCATTTTTGGTATCACCTGGCAGGACAAAGTTCCAAATATGTATACATTACTGAAACAGCGACATCTACGTTGGCTCGGGCATGTCATGAGAATGGCTGATGGTCAGATTCCAAAAGATCTCCTGTATGGAGAATTAGTGCAGGGAGAGCACCCCAGAGGGAGACCACAGCTGCGATACAAGGATATCTGCAAGTGGGATCTGAAGGCCTTAGGAATGGACCTCAAGAGATGGGAAACCTTGACATCTGAGCGTTCAGCCTGGAGGCAGGCGGTGCAGCATGGCCTCTCCCAATTTGAAGAGGCACTTCTTCAGCAGGCCAAGGCAAAGAGGCAGTCCCGAAACCAGCAAAATCAGGGAGCTGGACAGGGGACAGATTGTATTTGTCTTCAGTGTGGAAGGGATTGTCACTCTCGAATTGGCCTTCTCAGCCACACTAGACACTGTTCCAAGACCTCTATTCAGAGCACGTTACCATAGTCTCTCGAGACTGAAGGATGCCTACACATGGTTGATACATATGTCTGAAAGGGGCAACCACTGGCAGAATGGTGGTCTCTTGGGGTGCTTCATGACTAGCCCCTCTGTTTCCTGAGAGTTCCAGAAATATGCAGGTAACTGCTGTGCTTCCTTTTAAAAGAGACACAGAAAGGTGATGTTAGAGTACTGCACTGCTCCTAGAACGAGTAGTCCTAGAACGAGCTGGAATTTTAGCATGTATACATTACTGAAACAGCGACGGCTACGTTGGCTTGGGCATGTCATGAGAATGGCTGATGGTTGGATTCCAAAAGATCTCCTGTATGGAGAATTAGTGCAGGGAAAGCGCCCCAGAGGGAGACCACAGCTGCGATACAAGGATATCTGCAAGCGGGATCTGAAGGCCTTAGGAATGGACCTCAAGAGATGGGAAACCTTGACATCTGAGTGTTCAGCCTGGAGGCAGGCGGTGCATCATGGCCTCTCCCATTTTGAAGAGACACTTGTCCAGCAGGCCGAGGCAAAGAGCCAGTCCCGAAACCAGCAAAATCAGGGAGCTGGACAGAGGACAGATTGTATTTGTCTTCAGTGTGGAAGGTATTGTCACTCTCGAATTGGCCTTCTCAGCCACACTAGACGCTGTTCCAAGTCCTCCATACAGAGCACATTACCATAGTCTCTCGAGACTGCCTAATCTAAAAATAAATACAGATTGCAATCTTTCCAAAGCATCTGTCAAAACTGGGGAAATTAATTAAAAAATGGCAAATATGGTTCAGTCTAAGCAAGCAGAAACTGATTCACACTATTTTTTCTATTTCCAGGGCACACTCAAACTACTTCAGACAAAATTGTAAGTTCCCAAGGGGTGTTTATGGTGCGGCAGGAAAGAGTTAATGTTCGGAACTTATTTAACCTGAAATATATGTGTGTCTTCCTAGATACTAAAGACACAGAGATAAAGAACTAAAGGCTGACTTTTCTTTATTTTCCTTTTTTCCCTTTAATTATCTAAGGATTCGGGGTTTTTTTAATAGTGATTATTTACCTTTATATGTGATTGTAGAATAGATCAGAAAAAGGGAAGCAATTTTCTATTGCAATGAGAATGAGACAGGCAACCTTTCCTGCAGGAGTCTGAGATATATTTCATTAAACAAATAATCCAACGAATGTGTTTTCTTGAGGGATGTAGCTGTAGTTGTAAATGTCACGCTGATAGAGAGTAGTATGTTAAATGTATCTACCCTGTTTCCCCGAAAATAAGACCTAACCTGAAAATAAGCCCTAGTATGATTTTTCAGGATGCTCAAAATATAAGCCCTACCCCAAAAATAAGCCCCAGTTAAGTGAAACCCCACCCTCCACCATTATGCAGCAACCAGAAGATGACATGACTGTAAAATAAAACATCCCCTGAAAATAAGCCCTACTGCGTTTTTTGGAGCAAAAATTAATATAAGACCCTGTCTTATTTTCAGGGAAACACGGTATATGGTTGCAGTTGTAGTCAACACTTATCACTGATTTAGTGGTACAAGTCAGTTTTTGTCTGCCTTTCAGCATAGCTTATGTTATTTTTTACTGTTTTTATAAATTGGTTCGTAATTACACTTCATATTGATTATTTTGGCATAAATCCAATTGTTAGCCTCAGCTATAACAGGCCCGTTTAATGAATTGCTGCATTCCTGAAATACAGGAGGAACAAGAACATTTATGTAAATCCCATTTATCCAATGGGTCTACTTTACTTAGACCTAGAAATTGGATTTAACCCACAAAGATTATATTGTATGCTGCTCTGAAAATTTTGAGTAGAAAAGCACAATCATTAAAAATGAAAACCAAATATCTATGGTAGTGGGGTGATGAGAGAGGGAGAGAGAGAGAGAGAGAGGGAGAGAAAGATTTCAACTTTTAATAGTAAGAAAATTAGTTACCTTTGTATGATTTCAGAATAGGCCAGAAAAGTAATAGTTAGCTAAACAATACTGAAACGAAGAATGGTTTATTTCTTTTCAACTCTTGAATCTTTCAACAGAAGCAGGGATGATTGAACAGATATGCAAAGGATTGTTATGAATATTAACTAGGACATCTGTTTCACAATGGCCAAAATCCTGATATACAGTGTAGTAATTTGCACTAGATTAGACCAGAGGTGTCCAAACTACGGCACACGGGCCACTTCCGGCCTGTGTTGCTGTTTTGTCCAGCCCGCTCCCTTCAGCCCATGCGCACGCCTGCACATGTGCATGCACACGGGGGGACAGGCATGTGTGCGTGCGTGCATGGGGGGCAGGCAGGGGAGTGCATGCGGGCGTGTGTCCATGTGGGGAGGCAGGTGTGTGCATGCATGTATGTGCATGCTACGGGGGCAGGTGTGTGTGTGCTTGTGTGCATGTCTGTGGCCATGCATATGTGCGCGCGCGCACACACATTCCTGTTCCTTCGGCCTTCAAAAACTTTGAAAATATCTGGTGTGGCCCTCACTGTAAAAAGTTTGGAGACCCCTGGATTAGACCATTGAATCAGTGATGATTCAGTGGACCAACTCCTCTTAAAATTCCATTGATTCAAATGGGACTACTCTAGCTGCAATGTACTATGCTAAATTAAGCCAATCAATGGAAATTATGGAGAAGTCGACTCACCAAATCCCCATTGATTCAGTTGGCCTACTCTAGTGTGATTTACTATGGTAAGCAACAGAATTCTGGCCACTGTTAAACAAGGCTGATTTTCAGGTGATATGCATAGGAGTGCAACGTCAAGTTACTCAAGATTCAGTATTTTGGGCACCCATAGGAGAAATGTCAATGTAGCTCACCCATCTTTGTATCTGTGATTCCCTCTGCTGACCACCCTTACTGCCTAATCGCCTTTGCCCATGCTTATTTCCATAATGCTGGGACCTGTAGGTTGCAAAATAACTTTTTTTTATTAACTCACGATCTAAAGTCTCAACAAGTTTAACAAACTTCAAACTCTTCAACTTTCCCCTCTTCCCCTTGAGGGGACTCTATTTCAGTCTTTCCCTCCTTCCAAGTCAACGGCAATGTCCCTGGCCTCCCTGGGGGTGTATTCATGGTTTCACATATGCGAGACAGGGGATGCCACAGTAGGAATGGCTTACACAACTCCATATGCGGGGCTGGGACTCTTCCCTCCTCCACACCATACCTTCTTGGGCTTAAATTTGATGACGCCTCTCCCACCTTTCTCTTCCTCCCCAGTAAAATGCATTCCAGATAGGTTGCACCATGCGAAATCTAGCTGCCTCCACCTTGGGCACCCCAAAAGTGACCAATTCCCTAATTCTCTTTCACTGTCTCCTCACATTTTTCAATCAACTTATTCTCTTCATTACTTGTTATCGCTACTAACTGTGCCTCTACTATCAGTTCTTCCACTGCATCATTCCAACTCTCTCCTCCTCCTACCAACCCCTAATGAGTCACTCAAGTTCTTCAAGATATTTTTCCCCTTCTGTTATAGCCAAATGTCTTAATCCACCCAGGTTGTGTTACTAAATTATGTGTTGTTGTCAGTGAGACTAGTGCACTAGACCTCATTTGCTCCTTTCTGCTTCTAAGAGATGTATTATTGCTATGATTTAGTTGGTAGCGATGGATGGGTAGACTGTGCTGGATTCCACATGTAGTTCAAAATTAGGTCAGATAGTTTGGCAATCCCTTATAGTTCTGTTATTTTGTTTGGAAATTATGTGTGATTAACATTTCTCTGTTTTGATTTGCAGTCTATGGGAAACCTACTCCTATACTGACACAGAAGGAAGAAGCAAAAGGAAAACATGGTGGATCAGATGAAAGATCTACCTAATGAAGCACAGTAGCCAAACAGTTGCTTATGGGAAACCTATCCCTCCAAGCAGGGCATGTATGCAACTGCACTGCCCTTCAAACACTGATATACAGAGACAATAGCTAGCTAGCTTGACTAGTATGGCAATAGATAGCCAACCTGACTAGTAGCCTTTGATGGCCATAGAGTCCACAAATTAATCTGATCCCACTTTTAAGCCATCCAAGTTGGCTGTCATTATTCCATCTTGTAGCAGTGAATTCCACAGCTCTGTGTGAAATACTTCCTATTATCTGTCCTGAATCTTCCACCATCACTAGGTTCAACTATTGAGAATCTAGGGTTCTACTATTAAGAGACAGAGGGGGGGAAATTCTCCCTTATTGCCTTCTCAAAACCATCTACACTTTTATAGACTCATGCTATGATTTCCGGTACTCATATTTGTCCATTTATTTTTGGCAAACATTTGTTTCTCCAGGTAATTGTTAACTGTGAATTTAACAATACAGCTTCCCCACCACCACCACCATTATGATGGCCATATGTGTTATTTCAGTTATGAAAAACAAAACTATAATATAAGGCTCATCAACATTCTGTATTTTCCAACTGTTTCAAAAATTCCAAGATGCAAGAGGAGCGAGAAACAGGAAGTGATAACAGAGGGAGAAAGAGTAAGCAAGCAAACTGGAGAGTACCATCTAAACTTTAAACTGAAAAAAAAAGATGAAAATATACTTGGGCCTATCTGACTGTTCATCTGTTCATTGCTTCCCTGCCTGGTTCTCAGACCACATGCTATATAAGTTGGGTCGATCTTCTAGCAGCTTGTTTGTCTGCTTATTTAAAATATGTTACTTTTCTGACCACTAGAGCTCATAAATTAACGCACAATAAAAAGATGTTTTTTAAAAATCCCACTGTTTGGAATCCTATTGGCGTTTGAGTAAGATTTGCATAACCTGACTTAGCTAATTGTGGTTAATTGATGGGTGCCAGGTTGCATCTCAGTCTTGAAATCCAATGTTTGACCAGGTTAGGTATGCAACCAAGATGTGCACCTGCACCTCATCGATCAGTGGCAATTAGCTGCAGCAGGATACACAAACCTTGTGTAAATGCCAAGAGTCTTTTGACTACTCTTTAAAAATGTGAAAAACAATCTTTAAAAGCCAGCTTTTAAAAAGTTTTTAAATGCAAAAGCCATTCAGAATAAAACAGTGTTCTATTTCCACTGGCTTTCACTTTTTTGGGGGTGGGGTGCTTACAACAAAAGCCTTAAAGATCTTTACCCAGCAAACACAGTAAAACAAAAAAGAATGACCATGTATATCTCAGGTTACAGAGGACAAAGTCCTTGGAAAGCTCTTGCCATTTATTTAATTCCTAGGAAGATGTGATGCTATTATGTTTCAGCAAAGGAAACAAAGAGTTTTGTGATAACTTACCAAGCCATCCAATTTATCATGGCATAAGCCTTCTTAAACCATCACCTGCTTCTCCCTCCCCTGCAAAGCTTATGACATAATTAATATGGTAGTTTTTGAGATTCATTAATTTATAATTTATATAGTGCATTTTAGTTGTTCAGGGTGCCTTGTATTGTTTATATGAGTAATTGCTTGAACCTTCCTGGAAGATATTCAGCTATTGTTATCCCCCTATTAGTAAAGGAAGCTGAAGCCCAGTGTATAGTGACTTGCAGAAGGTAGCCTATTGTGTCTATAGTGGAGGTGAAACTGAATCAAAGGATTCCATGGCTCATGCTGTTAGCCACCCTACTGTGCCAGCTCTTAATGAAGATAAATGACCATATCTTAATAGAGAACATATCTGGATGCCTTTTGGAATATGACTTTCTTGTAATTCCTCATTTCACTGAAATACTTCATTAGTAAAAACCCAATTAGTTTTTTGCCTGTCATCGTGAGGTGAAAGCATAGTTAGAAAATATTTATGGGTTTTTATGTCCACCATTTTGATAAGTGTACTGTGCTAATGTGTCGCAGAACCATGAGTCAAGTAATAACTGTATTGAACAATAGCAGTTGGGTAGAACAGCTGTCAAAACCCTGCATGATTGGTTAACTTTCTGAAGATTATGTTAGGAGTTCAGAATTTTGATGAGTGCATTAAAAAGATATGGTGTTTTACTGCCCCCTAATGGCCATGATGAGGGAGATGACCTGGCTTTTACCACAGCAGAAATTAATACAGTAGTGGTTGCAACTAGACAGAGCGTCACGTAATTCGTTCTTGGGTTCAGAGAACTGTGACAAGTAATATAGCAAGCTAAGAATGCTGGGTGATAGACTCTATGTGTTCAAAGTGATAGTGAAATCTCCTAACTTCTGCTCTCTATCTGCTCAGAAATTGCCTAAGGCCAAATTTGCAGCTAGGCTTTGCCTTGAGAAATGTAACTCAGTCATTCTTTCTGTGTCCCCAGATGCATTGCTCGGTGTAAAATGATACCAGCAAAACTTATCAGTGACTAATTCATGCAATTCACACACTCTCCTTTTCAGAACAGCTTAAACTGCTAACCTCATAGGTATACTGTACTATTCGGCTTAATTTTCTTATTCCCCTTTGTTTTTATACCATCCAAGGAAATGTATGAAGAGCTGGAAAGTGTGCATACACTTGTGAACTTTTAGTCATTCCTTTCGTAAAAGTATACTCTACGTGTAGAATTTTCATTTTCTGTCCGATTCTCTCATGGAACAGCACAAGGACCTTAGTTTTTTTAAAAAGAAAAATCATTATAGTAACTCTATTTTCAAATATTAAAAGCAATGTTAAAGTTACACATTCCAAAAATGCAGAGATAATCAGAACCCAGACAAATGTCTATTTTGCTTAATTAAAGCAGTTACCAATGGGTTTTCGACTCGCAGACTCTTCACTTACTGGCTGCTGGCCGTGGCTCTCCCAGTACGATACTTTGGGCGATGGGAGGAGAAGGGAGAATGGAAGCGCAATCTGAGTAGTACTTCCAAGGATTCTGCAATGCCCCTGGCTCGGTTTAGCAGCATTCCAGGGTGCTGCCGTGCAGAGTTTGGGAACCACTGGTTTAAGTCATTATTGTGGTACATTTAAGACCAGGCAGACGAAGAAATGCTTGGGGATTTCTTGTTTCAGATGCCATTTGAAGGTGACTGGGCTTGGCTACTGTGGCTAAGCACTTTGCCTTGTATGGCATTTGCTACTCTGTCTCAGGCAGCAAAATGTTGTACAGCTTTCCTATATCATGACGCATCCCTTTCCTTGCTAGGACAGCTGGGCAGCTTGCATGCAAATGACAGGAGTCACATTCAGACTGAGCTCCAAGGAGGCAGTGTTGCGTATATCCACAAGCTAAGTAAGGTACCAATTAGGGCCTCAGGGTAAAAGGTGCTTATAAATAATACTTTTGAAAACTGGTGGAACAATGTACTTGAATGTGGGGTATAGTCCATGAATAAACAAGCAAGAGCCAGTATGGTATAGTGGATACTGTGATGGGCTAGAACTTAGGGGACTTGGGTTTACATGGCTGCTCAGCCATGGGGGCTCAATGGTAATGGCAAAATCACTCCTTAAATGACTCCATGACTTGGATGCCACTTTACAACCCACAACACGCACAACATAGTCCATTATTTTGGCTTATGCCAAATAAAATCTGTTCCTCTTTAGAATACCACAAAACTCCATGTTGTTTCTGCAGCACTTTGTTTGGTAATGCTGTGAAGCTTCCTAAACTTGACTCAGCCTATGCGCCTCAGCCTGTCTTAACCTGTCCAGACAACCAGGGCTGGCCCAAGACAAAATGATGCCCACTGGCAAGGAGAATTTTTGACTCTCCCATTTCATTTGTACAACTTTTAACCACTTCCTACAAATAATTTGTTGACGAACAACTTGAAAATTTACGGATTCAAGAGCCCCAACAAAAGTGGCTTTTTTGTACCTGAGCCTCAAAAGAAACACACCTCACTTCAAGAACTTGCACTTTTGCAAGGCTTGCAGGGTGTTTTTGGACTTTAAAAATGTGCACATTTTAGAATGGGAATGGAAAATTTTATACACAAACACATTTGATTCAGTTGGGGGGAGGCGGACATTGCATGCATTTGGTAAAATGCACAAATAGATAGGCAAATCAGGGGAAGTACCTGTAAGAAATTTATTCATTTATTTTTATTTATTATTAGATTTCTATCCCGCCCTTTTAGACAGAGTCTACTCAGGGCAGGTTCCATTAAACATTATAAAACTAAAACAGTTAAAACAGTTCAATACAATAATATTAGTAGTGCTCAAGATGGAAAAACAGAAAATTATAATAAAAATAAAGTCAAGTATTGACAGGAGGGAAGGCCTGCCTGAAGAGCCAAGTTTTTAATTGGCTCTTAAAAACACCCAGCGAGGGAGCCAGGCGGATCTCTGATGGAAGGCTATTCCAGAGCCGAGGGGCCACTGCCGAGAAGGCCCGGTTTCTTGTTCTTTCTTTCCGGGCCTCTCTCGGCATCAGGCCCCTCAGCCGTCCCTCCTGGCTATGGCGAGTGATTCGGGTAGATCTAGGTGGGAGAAGGCGATCTGCCAAGTATCGAGGTCCTAAACCGTTTAGGGCTTTATACGTCATCATCAACACTTTGAAGTCAATGCGGAAGTGAATGGGCAGCCAATGCAAGGCAGCCAGAGTGGGAGAGATATGCCGGTATTTTCTCACCCCACGAAGGAGTCTGGCCGCCGCATTCTGCACCATTTGAAGCTTCCGCATCAATCTCAAAGGTAGCCCCACGTAGAGCGCATTACAGTGGTCTAATCTCGAGATTACGAGCGCATGGACGAGAGTGGTGAGGGCCCCGCCATCAAGATAGGGTCACAGCTGGGCGAAACTGGACACATTTCAACATGGAAAGAAAACAGAAAGTCCAGCACTCCATTGTGAAACTAGAGTGTGGAGAGGATGCGGGTGGAAATCAGAAAACAGCAGCATTAACATCCCTGGTAGTACCCAGAGCTCCCTCCAGCAGAATCTGGGAGCCTAGTGCTGCTTAAAGAAAGATAAGTTAATGGTTTCCCTTGACTAACAGGAAAACTCATAGCAATACAAATGCCAATGCCCCAATTTTTATTATCTCAAGCCAAGCACTAACGGATGCAGAACAGTGATTGGGACAAGGAGCAGGTCCAACCTACGCTCATCCATGAAAGGGCCTCAGTTGCCTTTGGTATACCTGCCTTACAGAGTTGTTGGAGGATAATTTGGCAATGGAGGAGAATAATGAATGCCACCTTAAGTTCCCTAGAAGAAGGGTTGGCTAAATGCAGTAAAGAGTTGTCATTTCTCTTCTCTGCCTGATCCAGCTGGCAAAATAGTAGAAGGCCCTTTCAGTAGTGAGGCTACACTTTTTAGAATGCTGTCTTGAAAGGGCTCATGAGGTACCAACACTAGTGTGTTCTTGGTGTCAGATTATACCTTTCAGTGTCCAGGCATTTACTTGACTAATGGGGAGATTGTTCTTCCGGTTGCTATCCACTGCTTTCATTTGATTGTATTGTTTCAATTAACTGCTTGAGCTGGGCCATTGTCAATGGCTTTAGATCTTTTTCAGACAGAAAAAGTTTGGGAACCACGGACTCAAATAATTAACAATCGGCACTTCCATGACACTTAAAAATTGCTGCCGTTCGACTGATGGTCCTGCCACAGGAAACTCTCATAGGCTATGGCCAATGCACCATGGAAGAATATCCACGTGTGCAACAGAATTGCCAGGGAGAAAGGGTCCACGGAGTCCAATTGCATGGATGGCTGAACCCAAACAGGAATGGAGCACACGAGGCTGCTATCAGAGATGGAACAGAACTCTAGGGCTGTGACCTAGACCCTTATTAGAGGAATCAGCAGGAATATCCTCAAAGAAACCAGAACTTGCTTAACACATTTTGAAGTAGGAAAAGCAATATGTATTACATGTAAAGAATGCAAGGTCCTGTAAAATCATTAAATCCAAAGTTTAGAGTTACCTAACTATACATTCCTAGATCACACCCAGATCAATTTAGTTCAACTTGCTTTAAATTAATCTATCTTTCTTGGGTCTAAACTGTGGTCTCAGAAGTTTTCAGTCAAGTATGTGTTAGAAAATAATTACATGCATCTTTCCTAAATTTTGTGGGCAAAATCTCATTATGTAGAATTCCCATCTCAGACAAGCAGCAGCTTAGCTGCATAATATTTCTTATACTTATTTTAACTCATATTTTCAGTTCTGAATATGAAGTTGGTGGAGAAGAAATACCATGGGTTTCCAAATGCTGTGATCTCGGCATTTCATAAAGCTACATAATCTCAACTCACAGTTCTTAGCTTCTAAAATAAGAATCAGTTTTGCCCTTAGAGCATAATGGATGAGAAAAATGCAGTCTTTTGAAGATAGAAAATCTGTAAAAGTAAAATGGGTGGGATGTGGTACATACTGTAATAGTGAGTGTATTGTCATTTAGGTAGATTTTATAGTAGGATACTGAATATGTTGTGTGAGCAAGCTGCTTCCATAATCACACACTATGTCCATCATATTCCATTAAGGTTTGTTGACATCATACTGTTGGAAAATATGTTTTTATGTTACATTTAGGATAGACATTTGTAGCTTTAGAAGCCATGTTTTAACTTCATACAAAACACAGGGGTTCTGTATAGGTGTTATTTCAGGACTGTTACCATGGTTGTAGAGATAAGAAAACTATGCCTAATTAAAGCAGAGAAACTGCAGAACTGAGGAAAATGAATAATTCCAGTGTATCAAAGAAGGTTACAGGAATTTTTAAAAGGAACACAAGTTGAGGTAGGCCCACGCAGACTGCTACAAGTGAGGTCCTGAGCCTTTTCCAGCAGTTGGTGGATCTTACAAGCCCTACAGAGGTACCGAAGGAAAAGCCAATGCCACACAGAGATGGAAGGAAAGTCTGGTTCTGTACAATACAAAGTTTTACTCTATACAGAATCAGAAATGCTTGATGTTCAGACTAGATTCTGAAAAGGAAGAGACAGTTGAGACTATATTGTAAATATATGTTGGTTTCTGACGTTTACCAGAGAATTTCAGAATAAGATCAGAATATGTTTTATAGTCTGCAGCAAAGCATTTGACTGTGTGGATCATGAAAAGTTATGGACTGCTGTGGACCTCAGTCCTTGATTATCTTGATGTGCAACCTGTACTGTGGACAGCAAGCTAGAATTAGAATATGGAGAAACAGAATTATTCCTGTAGGCAAAGGTGTCAGACAAGAGTGTTTTTTACTTCCCTATCTGTTCACTCTGACTGCAAAACATGACATGAGGAAAGCTGGATTCAGATGAGGCGTGAAAAATTGTGGAAGAAACATCAATAATTTAAGATACACCAATTATATAGTATTATTGGCAGAAAGTAGCAATGACTTTAAAAGATACCTGATAGAGATGAAAGAAGAAAGTACAGAAGCAGAACTGTAGTTGAACATTAAGAAGACAAAAATATCAACTACAGAAGAACAACACAACTTTAATGTTGATAATGAAGAAACTGAAATTGTTAAAGATTTTGTTTACCTCGGTTTTGATCATCAAACCAAATGGAGACTGCAGCCAAGAAATAAGGAAAATGCTCTGATTTGGGACAGCAGCTAGGAACTAGAGAAGATCAATGAGTGCAAGGATGTATCACTGGAGACCAAGGCCACGATAATCAACATGATTATATTTCCAATTATTATTTGCAGATGTGAAAGCTGGATAGTGAAGAAAGCCAATAGGAAAAAAATGGTTCAGTTGAAATATGAAGCAGAAAACCTTTCTGTATACTCTGATCTGACAGAAAGACAAACAAGTGTGCCCTAGATAAAATTAAGTCCAAACTTCCTCGTTCACAAAAATTACAAAATTGAGCCTATCATACCTTGAGCACACCATAACTCAGTAGAAAAGGCAATAATGTTCAGGAAAGTTGAAGCAGTGGAAAAAGAGACAGACCAAATATGAGATATAATCACAATCATCAGCATCATCTTAGAACTGTAGAGCTGGAAGGGACCCTATGGATCACTAAGTCCAGCTTCTATCAAGGAGGCACAATAGGGAATCGAACTCTTGATCTGTGGCTCCACAGCCAAATACCTAATGTACTGAGCTATCCAGACTGACTGACTCAGTAAAAGAGTCAATGGCATTGAGTCTGTAAGAGCTGAGCAATGCTGTTAATGATAGCACATTTTGGATGTCACTCAATCGTATGGCTGCCATAAGTTGAAGGTGACTTAATGACACATAGCAGCAACAACAACAAGCACATAATACTCCCCAGGATGCTTTATGAGACTGGAGAAGATCTCGAGATTCAGCTCTTGCACTTGTATGAGGCTATCTTTAGCTAAGAGCCTGGCATGTTCCTGCCAAAGTACACAATACTAGGCTAGATTAGCCAATGGTCTGACTGAGGAGAAAGTAGCTGCCTACTTCCATCAAGGGAGCACAGTTAGTTTCTCCTACACTGCACAACAGAAAAAGGTTTCATTATTATCTCAGAAAATATAAAATTTAAAAGGTAATGCATAATGTGGAGTTGGTGCAGACTTTCTAAATTCAAAGAGATATAGGAACCTTTTGCAAAGACTCTAGAAACATCTAACTAGGAATAATTGGGCAACAATATGCACTCATGTACAAAAACCTAACTTTTCTGTTGACAGCTAATTGCTTGTTCCCTTTTCATGAAGTGAAAGTAATACAAAATGTAAGAAGTTAAGATTTATTTATTTTTAATGTTACTTGGAAAATCTGACATGCTACTTAAAATGCAGATGAAGTGTCAAGCCTCATTTCTAGGAGACCACAGTTGATAGGCAAATATCTTTTACAAGGTCCATGGGAAGACAACCCACACATATGGCATATATATGGACTTCTCACAACAAACTCTGACGGAAATCCTGTTGCTTAGCGTAGCAAATCAGGTCCTTTAAATCAATAGGGATTTGGTGAGTCAACTCCTTCCTTAGTTCCATTGATTCAAATAGGCATATTCTGGTTGTGACTCTAGTTGGCCTATTCTAGTTGTGTGTCACAAACAGAGTTGACTCATTTGAATCAATGAAGCTTATAGAGGAATTGACTCACCTAATTCCCATTGATTCAATGGGTCTAACTTAGTGTGACTTACTAGGCTAAGCAATGGGATTTCCATCTTTGTAATACTGTATATGAAATGCTAGGTGCACTATTTTTCCAAACTTCTGAAATACTTTGGCAAAACTTAATTAAACCTATGCCATGATCATCTGACCAAACAAAGCTTCCACAACTCATGTGTAAAGTCTACTGAAATTGTACTGAATTATTTACTTGTAGAATGTGGTTGGTGCTAATGATATCTAGTGCAAACCCTATTTATTTATTTGTTTGTTTGTTTATTGGCTTATTTAAAATAATTTTACCTCACCTTTCTCCTAAGAAAGGACTCAAGGTGGCTTACATCATTAAAACACAATATTGGAGCTAAAGATAGTGAATTACCCAAATATTAAATGAATTAATAACATTATATTAACAATCTTAGGTAAAGCATTACTGAAACAGATTTAGAAACAACTAAATGCAAACCATCTCATTTTAAAACCTCTCCTAGTCAGTTTGTCACTAAGGAAAAGCCTGCCTGAAGAGATACAACAGGAACTGCTTGTAGAAGGACAGCAACAATGGGGCCTGCTTGGCCTACAGTGGGAGGGACTTCCAGAGTCTGGGAGCAGCAACAGAGAAGGCCCTTCCCTGTGTCCCCACGAAGCACACCTGTGAGGGAGGTGGGACCAAGAAAAAAGCCTTCACTGATGATCTTAACACCCGGGCAGATTCATAGAGATGTGGTCCTTGAGATAGCTTGGACCTAAGCTGTTAGGGCTTCATAGGTTAAAGCCAGCACTTTGAAATGCAGCTGGAAACGAATGGGCACCCAGTGGAGCTGCTATAACAGAGAGATTATGTGATTGCTGTAACCAGCCCTAGTTAACAATCTGGCTGCAGCATTTTGGACCCACTAAAGTTTCTGAGCACTTTCCAAAGGATGTGCCACATAGATCATGTTTCAGTAATCCAGTTGGATGTAACTAAGGTGAGAGTCACTGTAGCTAGGTCAGACGACTCCAGGAACAGGCACAGCAGGCATACTAGTTTTAACTCTGCAAAGGCACTCCTGGCCACAGCCGAGACCAGGGCATGTTTACACACATGGAAGCATGCTTGTGTTCACGATATGTGTGCGTGCATTTGTAGATGTGATGTTGTGTTAACTTTCATGCACTGGGGTTAAAATTAATGGAACAGAACAGCCCTCACATAGATTGAGTTGCAGGCTAACATCTGACCCACATGGAAATTGTAATATATTGGGGGGGGGGGGGTAAGTAGTAAGATTACGATTTTGCTTAGGATTGTGGTTTGAGACAGAGTTAGGGAAAGTATTTTATGTACCCTTCTTTTATTTCTGTGATTCCCCGTGAGAATTCCAGTTCCTCTCCATAAATTGGGCCAACATGCTGACAACAAGAGATACCCAGTGTGGTGTAGTGGATAGAGTGATAGACTAGGACACAGGAGGCCTGGATTCCAATCTCCACTCAGTCATGGAAACTCACTGGGGGTGTGGAACTGGTAAAACCACTCTTTAAATATCTCACTTACTTTGAAAACCCTATTAGGGTCGCTGTAAGTTGGCTCTGACTTGATGGCACATGAGAACAACGAACGGACAACAAAGATATGTCACTTCTGTTTCTCTGCGTTCACTGAAAAACAGCACAGGATGTTTTTAAATCCAATAAATTATATTAGCTGGGGCCAAGACAAAATAGAACAAAACACAACCAAGAAAAAAATTATTCTGATGGTTTTTTTGGTTGCAGTGTCCTTTAATTGTAAATAAAACCCTGTGCATGGGCAGAAGTCAGATCTAGGCGACACTGGGCAAAATTCTGTTGGCGTAACTTTACACTGCTTTAACGTGGATTGGGTGCCAGAATTTAAAAATTTCCTATCTCTCTGTTGTAGGTACTTAGGCTCCTTATGGCTCCCTTTTGCCCTGGGGAAGCAAAATAAAATAAATGGCAGCAGCAATAAAATAGTGGTGGCTATTGGGGTGGGGGTGGGGAGAACAACCTGGCTGTTATAGAAAATAAGACATGGTGGCTGAAATCCTGCTGGCAGAGCTACACCTGTAGAAGGCTGATGGCATCACCAGCAGGGGGAGATTTTTAATATTTATTTACTTATTTATTTTAGTGTGATTTATCATGCCAAGCAACTGGATTTTGGCCATTGTTTGTTGTCTCTTCCTGGTCATAATCTGACAGTGGCAATTTTCAATAATGAAAGACTTCCTCCTCCTCCTGTCCTGCACCTCCCACAGCTTCCATACAATGAAAAGAATTACTGTATTTGCAAGCCATAAAAACTGCAGAGAGAATGAGGAAGACTTTCAATACCAAAAATCTCCCCCAGCTGGTGATGTCATCACCCTTCTGCAGGCATCGCTATGCCAACAGGATTTGCTTGAAATCTAAAAGATGAAAATATGAGGTCAAATTAGTACTATTGGGGATGCTTATAGTTTTCTTTTTGTTGTTGTTTGAAAGCTTGGTAGTGGGCAAGTAGGTAATAATTATCATTATCATCAACAACAATAGGTTTATATGAATTGTGAATCTGTAGACGTGAACAGTTATTGTGTTAGAATTTGTTTAATGTCTGTTCTATTTGTCCAAAGTGGCATGATCCTTCTGTAAATATGTACATGTACTATCTTGCCTTTACCTTATCCTTATCCTAAGAATAAGATACTGACATACATCACAGTTAAAATAGCATATATTTGTAGGGCTGTAGATTAGAAACATGACTTTTCTCATATATTTCCTTCATAAAGCTGAGGAATATAACTATGCATGGCAATATGCAAAGACTGACTATACTTTAGAAAAATGGGTTAATCTCAAGCAGATGTGATCTGGTGTCTGGCTAATTCATTGTTTTCGCTTGCAATAGACTTGCATTCTAAGTGTACAGATTTAGATCAGACTTCTTTCAAAGGTCAGATGTTTTGAAGCCTGAGGGTTGGGTACAGCTTGTTAAAGAAGTGAGCCAACTGTGAAATTCTGCTCTGTATATTGCTTCCGGGGGGGAAAAAACATGCATGGATGGGTATGCTCTTCAGCCTTGGCTCTTCTTTCAGCAAATATGTCCATTCACATTAATGAGATAGTTCCATGCGCAAAGCAGGTGTTGGGAAAGTTTTCGGAAGCCATCAAGAGCTGTCGTGGCCAGACTTGTTACATATAGACGGAGCTACATTAAAGCCTATAAATGCACTCCAAGTCAATTGCTTCCACTCTGCATTCACAGTGAGAAGCAGGGAAGGGGGACAATTTGCCCACAGTCCCACACATAGTTAGGGATGCATAGTTAAGCAGACACTGGTACTGAACTAGATTCATAAGGGTCTGAACTTATATTGTAATATATGCTTTTAAAATTTGTCAGTCTTGCAAGCTCAGACTTAACTGCCTCCCTCTCAACTGAACTTCCATGTCTCTTTGGCATGTACACTGGCATTCTTAGGAGAATGACTCTTCCTTCTTAGTACTATTTGGCATTTTACTGGCAGAAAACAGGGGCCTAGTGCAGATTTTGTGACTACTGAAATAAAGTACTGAATTAGATTAAATGAAAAATTAATATTTATTGTAAATTGCTTATCATCATATCTAAAATGACACATACCTAGACTCTAGGAAAACCATTTATGATTAGTGCAGGAGGTCTGTTATTCTGTCTAACTAAAATGAAGGAAGATGAAGTAGGAAGGGACACTAGAGATGCAGAAGGATAACTAAGATTACCTATCAGCATGTAGATCTAGAAGGCACAAGAAGGGAAAAATAGTCAGGCTATCAGTCCATCTATTTGCCCCCTTTACCAATGGTTGAGAGAATTTGTTAACCACTGTGGTGATGCTATTCCACCAGTCCTGTTTCTTTTGCCTCTGCTGAGCTAGATCCTTCCACTCTGCTCTAGAGAAATCTCCTTCTCTAGTAAACCAGTACATTGAGCTGGAGCCATTGATCAAACTAGGATTTTCTTTCAAATCTAGCCCTGTCTAGTTGTCTGCATCATTAACAGTTTGCTTTTACTCCTTCATTACCCTGTTTTCCCGAAAATAAGACCTAACCTGAAAATAAGCCCTAGTATGATTTTTCAGGATGCTCGTAATATAAGCCCTACCCCAAAAATAAACCCCAATTAAGTGAAACCCCGCCCTCCACCATTGTGCAGCAACCAGAAGAAGATGACATGACTGTATTTGAATAAATGTAGATCGTTGTACATGAAAAAAATAAAACATCCCCTGAAAATAAGCCCTAATGCGTTTTTTGGAGCAAAAATTAATATAAGACCCTGTCTTATTTTCGGGGAAACACGGTATTAATGATCTTATGGCTCTGAAATGGAAGATTCACTTTCTTCCAGGTGAAAAGTCTAGCAATCCCACAGGGCTGAATCCAGTCTTTGTTCCAACTAGTGTGTAGCCATGAAAATTATGGGAATTTGTTCATCATCCCTTATTTGGAGTTCACTGGCTCTATTCCATTTGATGTTAACTCACATAATGAGTGAAACTGTGAGCATCTTACCTGAAAATTAAAATACAAAAGCTCTGAACCACATCATCATCATCATGTGCCTTCAAGTCAATTCTGACTTATGACTACCCTTTTCAGGGGTTTCCAGGTAGAGAATAGTCAGAAGTGGTTTCCCATTCCCTTCTTCTAGGGGCACCCTGGGACTGTACAGCCTGCCCAAGGCCACACAGGCTGGCTCTATTCGTGGGAGGGACAGTGAGGAATCGAACTACCTAAACCACTGAGCATCCAGCCAGTTCTGAACCACATAGAGTTGGTTTAACTAATTCTACAGAAAAATCCAATCTACAATTAAGCAATTTTAAACTGTATTTATTTAAATTTAGGGGAGGGGGTAACTCTTTTAACTCTCTGTTCCATTCATCGTTCTTACTGATCTCTAACTCACTCTTAATTCACCTTTTAAGTTTCATACAGTCTCTCTCTAACAGAAACTCTCCGAATCTCCCCCAGACTCCATACACCAGCCTTTATATCCAGCTCCCTCCCCCCCTTGGCTCCGCCTTCCGACCCCTCATTGGCTCCTGCTTTAATGTTCTGCTGTGACGGACAGGTGAGGGCAGGGCTGTTCACTACAGTCATTTGTTTTACTGCTGACACTGTGAATGCTCAGAAACTGGCTCTACTTTTATACAAAAGTGGCTTAATACTTAACGTAAGCATAGCAAGAATATGTGCCAGCCTTCAGGGACCTTTTAAAGTGTTCTTCACGAAGGCTGATCCCTCTAAATCTTACTTTTCATTCCAATAGAACTCTATGCCAAGACCTTCTTGAAATGTAGGACATAGGATAGAAAAGGAGACCATGGCTGGAAGATGAGAGAAGAGGAGATGAAAACGGAGAGGGGAGGGGAAAATGGAGGAAAATGTCTAGCTCCCTTACAGAAGCACTTAATTAACAGGTGTAGCATCTAGTAGGGGAGAACTACAGGAGAGAGCTGCAGTATTTTCTCTTTAAAAGATTTCCATCCAATAATATGTAAGCAGATATTTCTGTCTATCATTGGTTGGTTGGTTGGTTGGTTGGTTGGTTGGTTGGTTGGTTGGTTGGTTGGTTGGTTGGTTTTTAAAATATTTCAACCCGCCTTTCTCTTTAAAAAGTATACAATGAGTATACAATACTAAATGGATCAATGAATACAAAAACCAAAAGCATAAGCAATACCAAAATACATTTGTGATGGGAGCCCTGAAGAACAACTGATGCTTAGATGTGTTCCCAAGCTCATGTTACTTTGTAATAAAGTGAATATCATTTTTCTTTTACCAGTGGGCCTGGTGTGGTTAATGGCTGATGTCAAACTTTTTAAAGGAAAAGCCTAGGCTGGGTCTGATCACAACATTCAAAGCCAGAAAAGGTACAACAATCCTTTTTAACAAACCCACTTGGCAGCCATTCACTCAGGAAAGCTTGCCTGAAGAGAATGGTCACCTGCTTGTGGAAGGGCAGTAAAAATGGGGCCAGTCTAGCCTTCTGCGGGAGGACGTTCCAGAGTCTGGGAGCAGCGACAGAGAAGACTCTCCTGTGTTCCCACCAACTGTACCTGTGAAGGTGGTGAGTAATTAAAATCAAGTACACCTTTCTCTCAATCAAACTATGCCTAAATACCCCAGTGTGAGATGGCTTCATAAACCAGGGGTACACAAAAGGTAGATAAGGGTCCTGTAAGGCCATCAAGTCCAGCCCCCTGCTCAATGCAGGAATCCAAATCAAAGTATATCTGACAAGACAGTTTTCTAATTTTCTCTTGAATGCCTCCAGTGTCGGAGTGCTGACCACCTCCTGAGGTAACTGGTTCCATTGTTATATTGCTCTAACAATTGACGTTTTTCCTGACATTCAACTGAAATCTGGCTTCCTGTAACTTGAACTCATTATTACATGTCCTGTAGTCTGTGATGATTGAGAATAGAGCCTGCCCCTCCTCTATAAGACCATCTTTCAAGCATTTAAAAAATGCTATCATATCTCCACATAATTTTATTTTCTCAAGACTACACATGCCCAGTTCTTTCAGTTTTTCCTCATAGAGCTTGGTTTCTAGTCCCCGATCTTCCTTGTTGCTCTCCTCTAAGCTTGTTCCAGTTTTCAGTATCCTGTTCCTTGACTTCTGGTGTATTCTAAAAGGATAATTCCCTCACTCCAACTTATAAGCCACCATTTTGTACCTGGCTCTACCTGGCGGGACGTGGTGGCGCTGCAGGTTAAACCGCAGAAGCCTCTGTGCTGTAAGGTCTGTAGATCTTCAGCTGTAAGATTGAATCCACGTGACGGAGTGAGCTCTCGTTGCTTGTCCCAGCTCCCGCCAACCTAGCGGTTCGAAAGCATGCAAATGCGAGTAGATAAATAGGGACCACCTCGGTGGGAAGGTAACAGCGTTCCGTGTCTAAGTCGCACTGGCCATGTGACCACGGAAGATTGTCTTTGGACAAACGCTGGCTCTATGGCTTGGAAACGGGGATAAGCACCGCCCCCTAGAGTCGAACACGACTGGACAAAAATTGTCAAGGGGAACCTTTACCTTTACCTTTACCTACCTGGGTACAATTCTAAACCTCAGAATTCTAGTAAAAAGCTGGTCTTGCAGCTCTGAAGTTTCATTGTATCTTAATAGATGACAACTGTGGTTCCCAGCCTTGAGACCTAGATTTTGTTGACTGCATCTCCCAGAAGCTCTACCCAACATGGTCAGTAGCGAGGGGTTCTGGAGGTTGTAATTCAGGTTGTAATTCAGCAATATATGGGTTGGGAACCACCAGATTAGAGACTGGACCTACACTTCAGATGCTTCAGTAAGTTGTACAAGACGAGGCTACTCATGCAGCAAGTATATAGACAGATTTTCATATGTTTACTACTCATCTCACACCATTGTTTGCCAAAATGCAGCTTTTGTCATAGTATATGTACAGTACTATGAGCAGGACCAGAATAAGACATGCTGAGGCCTAATGAAATCAAGTTTTAAAGGCTCCAGAGCTCAGACACATAGTGCTACTGCAAATTATGTATTGTCTAACAGATCTGTTTTGTTTTGCTTGTTGGGTTTGTATGTAGGATGATGATAGTATTTAGAAGACCCTTATAACCTGAGGATCAAATCCCATGTTAAGAAAAATTTATTTCCTCCTCTTATACCATTATCCCTCCAGGCATCAAATCTTTCAGGACTACATACCTGAGTGATCAGGTCTACAAGCAAACCTATACTATATCCCAAGTGACCAATTATTTTTTTAAAAAAAACACCAACAACCCAGGCCAATGTCCCAAATGCAGACTGCTGAACTGTTTGGTTAGAATAAACAGACAAATCTTTTCCTCTTAAGGGAATGTCTAATTATGTGGTAGCCGTACTGTTTAGTTTGGGCCTGGGGCTGTAAGCTGTAGCTTACTTATCTTGTGCCTTCATCCTATAGTGAATATGATAGATGGCAGGAGTTAGCAATAGAAATATATTTTAAATACAGAAATAGGTAATTAGAGTGACACTAAAGAATTCACAACACTTTGAGCAGGGATTTGGGGTTAATACAGAAAATGGTTCATCTGATAAAAATAAGTTGTTTGCATAGATCAAAACTGCTAAACATTTATTTTTGAGCACAAGAGGATACAAACACGCTGTTCAGATACACAGTTATAGATGCTGAAGAACAGATAACATCATCCAAAAATAAAGCCTCTCCTGGTTAAACATGTGTGCAAAGATAAGCAGTATACATAAGCCTCTGTTTGTTTCGTGGAAAAAGAAATTATAGTGGGGGGTTAATCAGTATTTGTTGTTGTTGTTGTTAGGTGCTGTCAAGTCAGAATTGACTTATAGCAACCCTGATAGGGCTTTCAAGGTAAGTGTGATATTTAGGGAGTGGTTTTACCAGTTCCACTCCTCCAGTGAGTTTCCATGACTGAGTGGGGATTCAGACCCAGGACTCCTGAGTCCTAGTCAATCATTCTATTCACTACACCACTCTGGGTATCAATAATAATAATAATAATGTGCCATCAAGTCAATTCTGACTTATGGCAGCACTTTTCAGGGTGTCTGCGAAGAGAGTAGAGATGGGATATTCATATTTGGATACAAATACAAATATCCCAGACCCAGGTGGCTGGGAAGCCCAATCCTGCCTCCCTGAACCGACTT
The DNA here is from genome assembly GCA_037013535.1 of Intellagama lesueurii. Lineage (NCBI taxonomy): Eukaryota > Metazoa > Chordata > Lepidosauria > Squamata > Agamidae > Intellagama > Intellagama lesueurii. Next base: position 27,843,253 of record JBAJHW010000003.1, read on the forward strand.
ATGGGTCACCGCACAGCACACACGGTTGGTGTCCTGTTTGTCGCGCCAATCTTGGAAGTAGTCTGGCTAGCGCTTCTCTGCCTCGCTGCACTACTGGCCACTCCAGCCGGAGGAAGAATGACGAGCCTTCCCACTCAGCTACTGAGTGGCCAGAAACACTGGGGAGCAGAGAAGCGCCAGTGAGGCTATGTCCAAGGTTGGTGCAATGAACAGGTCACCGGCCGCACATGCCGTGCGGTGAACCATAAGTGGATGGGTCGGGTCGGGGAAGTGGGACTGGGCTTCCTGGCCACCTGGGTCTAGGATACTCTTATTTGTATACGTATATCTCAATTAGAGAGTACTCAGAAATGATTTACTATTACCTTCTTCTGAGGTCATACTGATGCTGTGCAGCTTACCCAAGGCCACACAGGCTGGCTCTGATGTACAGTGGAGAACTGAACTCCCAGACTTTGGCTCTGCAGCCAGATACCTTACTCACTGAGCTATCCAGCCAGCTATTCAACTAATATGTAGGCAGAAGGGAAAACCCAATAGATCAAGCATGTGAAACATTGTCATCCTATTTTATTTTGAATTTTTTATTTGTGAAGTCTGTATTTTATTTTATTCCATATGTCTGAAGAAGTGGATTTGATCCACAAAAGCTCACATTAAAATATAATAGTCTTTAAGGTACCGCAAGGTTTTTGTCTTTTTTATTTTTAACTTTTGTTCTTTTTTCTTTTTCTTTAGATTTTGCCTGATATCCTGTTGAAAACTCCCTGTAGAAATCATTCCCAAGTATTAATAGACTGGTGACAGGTAGTAACACAGCTAATGGCAAACAGATAAAATAAGCTTGCTAAAATACTTGCTAAAACTATATTTCTTTATTTAATTTCTACAACATTTCTCCCTGTAGAGGAATTCAAGGCAGCTTACAACTGACTTTGAAACACACATATTAAAGGAATTACACAAATGAAAATCACATGATTAAAAATTAAACATATTAATTTTTACAAGGTACAAAATAAAACTGTTAATACAAGCTTAAAATGCATTTAAAATTTACAAAATATAAAAGAACTTGCTCTTTTAAAAATATAAAAAAGCAATTTCCCACTTAAAATGACTTCTTCAGCAACAGTTTTCATATTAAAGGTGTGTCTGAAAAGGAAGGTCTTTGCCTGCTGGTGGAAGGGCAGCAGGAAGGGCACCAGCCTCTTCCCCATGCAAAGGAGATCCATAGCCTGAGAGGAACCACCAAAGAGGCCTGTGAGAGCTGTGTGGCTGTGAAAAAGGCCTCCCCTAAAATTCTTAAAACCTCAGGGAGACTGATATGGAGAGATATGTCCAGGCTAGTGTAACCCCTATGAAATATTGGTTCAGCCCAAAGGGGTGGGACTAAGAAAGAGTGGGGTTGTGAATAAGAGATTTGAATCAGAAAGAGCATTAGAGCTGAAGAAGCCGGAGCTGCTGTTTCCACTTAGACTGCTAAGGCTCTTGCCAACATGGTCTATGTATAATTCCTATATATTTATGTTGGAAGGGTCATGTATATAATGAATTCATGTATATGCAATTGAATTGCTATTTTATTCTATTTATTTATTTATACAGATGACTCTGTATGTGAGGCTGATTTTTCTATGTTAGGGATACCCAACCCAGTTGAGGAAAATATATTTTATTTTTGTCTGAATTTTAAATTCAACGTTCAACACTTGAACTTTGCAATTCTAGAAGCAACTTCTGTATCAGTGCTGTTGCTGAGGACATGGGTGCACAAATTGTGGGATTTTGTTGTCATCATTGCTCGTGTTCTCTGAGACTCATTCTGTGAAATTGTGTTTGCAAGGTTCCTCACCAGGTATCTTTAAAAAAAATAAAAAACGTTAGAAGTGTTACACTAGCAAAAAGCAGCTTAAATTACAGCATCTGATGGCATTGTAAAAGGATGCTCAGACAGCAATCATGCCTCTGAACACCATCTGATGGAGGCAAGAAGAGGATAGGATGGTTGCCTTCTTGTCCTGCACTTGATCTGGCTTTTGAATGTCAGAATTTGGACTGTGGTCTAAGGAGGCTGTCTATCAAGCTTCTTTTATGTTCTGTGTTCGCTTTTTCTGTGATTTTACACTGCATTTCTTTTGCTGCTATAATTGTATTTAAAAAGCATTGTTATGGATTTGTTGGGATTTTATGTAGAATATTGCTACTGTGTAAGCCAGGGTTGGAGCATATTTGATCCCCTCCTCCAGCAACAGACGTTTTTCTTCATTGGAGGTCCTCAGAGTCTCTGCATTGAAAGAAGCAGGAGGAGTGCTATTTTTCACCAGTTCCTTTTCCCCTGCAGCCTATAGTGCTATCTCAGATGAAAAGCTTATCGTCAGAGCAATCAAATGGGTAAATTAGTGCCTTTAAGTCGGACTGGATTTATAGCACCCCTAATGGGCTTTTCAAGGTAAGTGGGGTATTTTAAGGTCTGTTTTTACTAGGGCCACCATCATCCCCACACACAGTGAGTTTCCATGGCTGAGTAGGGATTTGAACACATGTTTTCTGAATCTTAGTCTATCACTCTATCCACTGCATCACACTGCATATTCTATAAATTAGGGGAGAAAGGGTGACTATAGGAAAATGTGGATTAGTGCTGGGTGCAGCACTACTCTGAGCTATATTCCAGAGAGAATGTAGTAACTGAAGAAGCATTAAATAACATTGAGTGCCTGCCTGTCTTGGAAGAGTTGGACAGTGAACCAACCTTAGCAGAAGTAAAAGCGGCCTTGGATTCCCTCGCCTCCGGCAAGGCACCTGGAAAGGATAACATCCCTGTTGAAGTGCTGAAGTGCTGTAAAGAGACCATCACTACCAAGCTGTATGAAATCTTTTGCCTTTGCTGGAGGGAAGGTGGAGTACCACAGGACATGAAGGATGCAAACATCGTCACATTGTACAAGAACAAAGGAGACAGGGGCGACTGCAATAACTACCGTGGCATCTCTCTTCTCAGCGTTGTAGGGAAGCTGCTTGCCCGTGTTGTGCTGAAGAGTCTCCAGGTGCTCGCAGACAGAGTCTATCCAGAATCACAGTGTGGATTTCGAGCTAATAGATCCACCACTGACATGGTATTCTCCCTCAGACAGTTGCAGGAGAAATGCAGGGAACAACAACAGCCACTCTTTGTGGCCTTCATAGATCTCACAAAGGCCTTTGATTTGGTTAGCAGGGATGGCCTTTTTAAAATACTTCCCAAGATTGGATGTCCACCTCGACTCCTTAACATCATCAGGTCCTTCCATGAGGGAATGAAAGGCACTGTAGTTTTTGATGGTTCAACATCAGATCCCTTTGACATCCAAAGCGGAGTGAAACAGGGCTGTGTCCTCGCACCAACCCTTTTTGGGATCTTTTTTGCTGTCATGCTGAAGCAGGCCTTTGGAACTGCAACAGAAGGTGTCTATCTCTGGACTAGATCAGACGGAAAGCTCTTTAATCTCTCTAGATTGAGAGCGAAGACCAAAGTCCAGCTGAAATGCATGCGGGACTTCCTCTTCGCCGATGATGCAGCCATTGTTGCCCACTCTGCTGAAGACCTCCAACAACTCATGAATCGTTTTAGCAAGGCCTGCCAAGACTTTGGACTAACAATCAGCCTGAAGAAAACACAAGTCATGGGCCAGGGCGTGGACTCACCTCCCTCTATTACCATCTCCACACAAGAATTGGAGGTTGTTCATGACTTTGTGTACCTTGGCTCAACGATCTCTGACACTCTCTCTCTAGATGTCGAGCTGGATAAACGCATTGGCAAAGCAGCTACCATGTTCTCTAGACTCACAAAGAGAGTATGGCTCAATAAGAAGCTGACAACATATACCAAGATCCAGGTCTATAGAGCCTGTGTCCTGAGCACACTCCTGTACTGCAGTGAGTCCTGGACCCTTTGTGCACGGCAGGAGAGGAAGCTGAACACCTTCCATATGCGCTGTCTCCGACGCATTTTTGGTATCACCTGGCAGGACAAAGTTCCAAATAGAGTAGTCCTAAACGAGCTGGAATTTTTAGCATGTATACATTACTGAAGCAGCGACGTCTACGTTGGCTTGGGCATGTCGTGAGAATGGCTGATGGTCGGATTCCAAAAGATCTCCTGTATGGAGAATTAGTGGAGGGAAATCGCCCCAGAGGGAGACCACAGCTGCGATACAAGGACATCTGCAAGCGGGATCTGAAGGCCTTAGGAATGGACCTCAACAGATGGGAAACCCTGACATCTGAGCGTTCAGCCTGGAGGCAGGCGTTGCATCACGGCCTCTCCCAATTTGAAGAGACCCTTGTCCAGCAGACCGAGGCAAAGAGGCAGTCATGGAAGCAGCAAAATCAGGGAGCTGGACAGGGGACAGATTGTATTTGTCTTCAGCGTGGAAGGGATTGTCACTCTCGAATTGGCCTTCTCAGCCACACTAGACGCTGTTCCAAGTCCTCCATACAGAGCACGTTACCATAGTCTTTCGAGACTGAAGGATGCCTAATATAGTCTATCACTCTATCCACTGCATCACACTGCATATTCTATAAATTAGGGGAGAAAGGGTGACTATAGGAAAATGTGGATTAGTTACTTTATTTCTCTTATAAAGCAAAATCTCCTTAAAATATATACAGGAGTCAATATACTGAAAATGCTTAAGAAGAAATTATATAACAGCCACATTCCTTAGAGAACAGAAACTTTTAAAAGTCCTGTTTATCATACAAATGTCCTGTGCTGTATAGCTGTATTGCTTCTGAACAAGTATTTCCTATCTTTGGTTACATATGAAGACTGAAGCTCAGATACATTACTGCAAAGGTACAGGTTACTTTCTAATTCTAATCCATGTTGGCTGCTTACAGCATCCGATAAAGTTTTTATGGCATTTTAGCAGCTCAGTGTTAGTTTTGAGTAATACAATATTTTAAATTTTTCAACATTCAAGTGATTACCATGTAAATGAAGATAATATTTTTTCAAGATGATAAGAATATAATCAATTTTACTATCACATTTTACAGATGAATACAGTGCACTTTACTGAGTAGGAAATCCCACTGTATTCATTGAGCTGCAATTTTAAACATGCTTACTTAGGGAGTAACCTATACTGAACACAGCTGGGATTTACTTCTGAGTAAGCATGTATAAGATTACACTGTAAATGTACATCACATTCCTCTCTTAGGCTTCATGTGTTGACTTTGCCCACAAAGACTTGTAGTGCAGAGCAAAGAATACAAAACCTTTTAGATTACAAATCCCAGAATCCTCCACTCAGCATAAACTGTAGTTATAACAACTGGGGAACTCTGGGAATTATAGTACAAAAAAGTAACTTTTTCAAACTCTGTTTTAGTGTGCCAAAAAGGGTGGTTTTTGTTTTTGTTTTAATTCTTTGGCACATATTGAGATCATACCTCATACTTTTTATCAGAAAAAATCTTCAGCACGACTGGAAAAAAATTAGAGAGAGAACAAAAAATTAATTTAATTTTCAAGATCAGATTTTCAGATATGGTTTGTGTGGTTTGCTCATTATTCATGAACTGGTATAATCCAGCCACATTTTAGCTCTTTTCAGACCTGGTGACTTCAGTAAGATAAAGGCTGAAGTCCTGTTGCTTAGTGTAATAAATCGCACTAGAGTAGGCCCATTGAATCAGTGGAGATTTAGTGAGTCACCTCCTTCATAAATCCAAGGGCTGACTCTAGTTGTGACTTACTTTAGCATCATAAGTCATAATTACAGTAGGCCCATTTGAATCAATGGAATTTATAGGGATCGACTCACCAAAACCCCACTGATTCAATGGGCCGCCTTTAGTGCAAAATGCTATGCTAAGCAACAGTATTTCAGCCAAGGTGTGGTTAACAATGGAATCCTATTCCAAATCTAATCAGAAATAAGCCCCAGTGGGAATTTGAAACGGTCTAAGTACCCATAGCTCAGTGGTTTGGGTATCTGGGTGCAGAAGCAGAGGTTGGGAGTTCGATTCCCCACTGTGCCTCCTTGACAAGGGCTGGATTTGATGAGCCATAGGGCCCCTTCCAGCTCTGCAGTTCTGTGATTATCTGTCTATCTATCTTTCTATCTGTGTTCAGTGGGATGTACTCCTGGATAAGTGCATAAGTGAGTTTTGTCCTCTCCTAATGGAATCACCCATAGTCACTACATTGTGCTCTCTTTTTTCACTGAAGCAGAAGAACAATAGAGAGTGCTTTTAGAAATTCTTTTCTAAAAAGGATACAATTAGACCATCATATTTTAAAAAAAGCTAATGGTTGCACTGCATTGCACTCTAAGGGTCTGTATGACTCCACTTTCCCATCTCCATCCACTTCATGCCACTTTCATCATCTAAGCATCTGATCGTACACTATCTAAAAAATCTGTTAAGAAATATTTTAGGTCAAAGAGAATCTAGGATACAAGCTTTTTAACAACAACAATTAAACAGTACTCTACATAAGTATTTGTGTAATTGGTTGGTTTTTTAGTCGTCTTAAGGATTTTGAAGACAACCATATTAATGCTGTAACTAAGGCTGTGACTGTGGAAGTTAAGAACAAAATTCAAGAAGATCTTGATAGGCTTGAGCACAACAGAATGAAATTTAATAGGGATAAGTGCAAAGTTTTACACCTAAGGGGGGGAACCCCAAATGTACAGTTACAAGATGGGGGATACTTGGCTCACTAATACTACAAGCAAGAAGAATCTTTAAATTGTTGTAGATCAAAAGCTCTAATATGAGCCAACAGTGTGATGTGGCTGCAAAAAATGCAAATGCTCTTTTTTGATGCATTAACGGAAGTACAGTCTCCAAATCCCATGAAGTACTAGTCCCCCTCTATTCAGCACTGATTTGGCCTCATCTTGAGTTCTGTGTTCAGTTCTGGACATTGCACTTCAAGAAGGATGCCAACAAACTGGAGCAGCTTCAGAGGAGGGCAACAAGGGTGATCAGAAGAGTGGAAACCAAGCCCTATGAGGAAAGATTGAAAAAAAAGAAGGAAAGACTGAAATGAAGACTGCTCATGCTTAGCCTTGAGAAAAGAAGACTGAAGGGAGATATGATAGCACTTTTCAAATACTTGAACGGTGGTCATACAGAGGAGAGGGTCTATTCTTGATCATCCCAGACTGCAGAACATGTAATAATGGGCTCAAGCTACAGGAAGCCAGTTTTAGGCCGAATATCAGGAAAAACATCTTAACGGTTGGAGCAGTGCAACAATGGAAGGTGGTGAGTGCTCCAACGCTGGAGTCATTAAAGAGAAAATGGGATGACCATCTATCAGATCTGCTTTGATTTGGATTCCTGCATTGAGCAGGAGGTTGGAATTGATGGCCTTATGTTGTTGTTTAGTTGTTAAGTCGTGTCCGACTCTTCATGACCCCATGGACCAGAGCACGCCAGGCCCTCCTGTCTTCCACTGCCTCCCAGAGTTGGGTCAAATTCATCTTGGTAGCTTCGATGACACTGTCCAACCATCTCGTCCTCTGTCGTCCCCTTCTCCTCTTGCCTTCACACTTTCCCAACATCAGGGTCTTTTCCAGGGAGTCTTCTCTTCTCATCAGATGGCCAAAGTATTGGAGCCTCAGCTTCAGGATCTGTCCTTCCAGTGAGCACTCAGGGTTGATTTCCTTCAAAATGGATAGGTTTGTTCTCCTTGCAGTCCAGGGGACTCTCAAGAGTCTCCTCCAGCACCACAATTCAAAAGCATCAATTCTTCGGCGGTCAGCCTTCTTTATGGTCCAGCTCTCACTTCCATACATCGCTACTGGAAAAACCATAGCTTTGACTATGTGGACCTTTGCCAGCAAGGTGATGTCTCTGCTTTTTAAGATGCTGTCATCGGTTTCCTTCCAAGAAGCAGGCGTCTTTTAAGTTCGTGGCTGCTGTCACCATCTGCAGTGATCATGGAGCCCAAGAAAGTAAAATCTGTCACTGCCTCCATATCTTCCCCTTCTATTTGCCAGGAGGTGATGGAACCAGTGGCCATGATCTTCGTTTTTTTGATGTTGAGCTTCAGACCATTTTTTCTGCTCTCCTCTTTCACCCTCATTATGAGGTTCTATAATTCCTCCTTACTTTCTGCCATCAGAGTGGTATCATCTGCATATCTGAGGTTGTTGATATTTCTTCCGGCAATCTTAATTCCAGTTTGGGATTCATCCAGTCCTTCCTTTCGCATGATGTATTCTGCATATAAGTTAAATAAGCAGGGAGACAATATACAGCCTTGTCATACTCCTTTCCCAATTTTGAACCAATCAGTTGTTCCATATCCAGTTCTAACTGTTGCTTCCTGTCCCACATATAGATTTCTCTGGAGATAGATAAGGTGGTCAGGCACTCCCATTTCTTTAAGAATTTGCCATAGTTTGTTGTGGTCCACACAGTCAAAGGCTTTTGCGTAGTCAATGATGCAGAAGTAGATGTTTTTCTGGAACTCTCTGGCTTTCTCCATAATCCAGCGCATGTTAGCAATTTGGTTTCTAGTTCCTCTGCCCCTTCGAAATCCAGCTTGTACTTCTGGAAGTTCTCGGTCCACATACTGCTGAAGCCTACCTTGTAGGATTTTGAGCATAACCTTGCTAGCATGTGAAATGAGTGCAATTGTACGGTAGTTGGAGCATTCTTTGGCACTGCCCTTCTTTGGGATTGGGATGTAGACTGATCTTTTCCAATCCTCTGGCCACTGTTGAGTTTTCCAAACTTGCTGGCATATTGAGTGTAGCACCTTAACAGCGTCATCTTTTAAGATTTTAAATAGTTCAACTGGAATGCCATCACCTCCACTGGCCTTGTTGTTTGCCATGCTTTCTAAGGCCCACTTGACTTCACTCTCCAGGATGTCTGGCTCAAGGTCAGCAACCACACTATCTGGGTTGTCCGGGACATCCAGATCTTTCTGGTATAATTCCTCTGTGTATTCTTGCCACCTCTTCTTGATGTCTTCTGCTTCTGTTAGGTCCCTCCCATTTTTGTCCTTTATCATGTCCATCTTTGCACAAAATATTCCTTTAATATCTCCAATTTTCTTTTTTCTTTTTTTTAATTTAATTTTTTATTATTTTCTTCTTTACAGGGGTAGGGTAGGGTAGGGGGGTAACTGGGACAAGGATACATTGGGGGGGGTGGATTTGAACAAACACCATATAAATCATTATTTTCATAATAATTCTAGATAATCCCTTCTAAGAGTAGTTCCAGATAACATACGAGAACATATACAATATATAAGGAAAATCCAAATTCAGACCTATATTTTGTAATTCTAATTATTAATTATGTAGCTGTTAATATTTATCTAGTATTTAAAAGTAACTCTTCCTATACTTATGATTGTATATCAGCCTATCATTCTAACTATTTTGTGATCATATATTTAGTGACCACCAAGTTTCCCAGTGCTCCTTTTTCTCTCTTTTCTTCTTTTTTTCTTTTTTTTAGATTCAGCTAGTCTATTAACTTATTAATTTCTTCCGTTCCGAGTATTCTTACTATCAGTTACTGTATTTGTGGTGTTCCAGACTCCTTCCAGTGTTTCATGGATACTCATCTTGGCACTGTTGTTCCTTCCATCTTTTATATAATCAGGGTTTTTTTTCATAATAGTTCTTTCGAAGTCTGCATTCAATTTTCTGCAACTTTCCCTATCTCCCTTGCATTTTGTTTCCCTTCTCTTCTCTGCTATTTGTAAGGCTTCAACCTTTTTCAAGCTGGGATGATTTGAATGGACTTTTCCCAGTGTGATCACTGGTTTTGTTTTCCAAAAGGATGGGAGGGCATGATTGCGGATGGTATTTTGATGATGTACTAAGGTGGGCATGTTGTTTTGGACAGCAGGAACACCCAACCCCATGATCTTTCTCCCCAGCTGCCCCAAAGTTTAGCACTAGATCATCTCTGCACAGAGAAAAAAAAAGATAAAAGTTGTTGTGAAATAGAAACAACTGCAACAAGCTACAGCAGACTATGTTTTCACAGTATGTGCTAAGTGCATTTCACAGTTACAGAAGAAAAACATTTGAGACCCATGGAAAGATTAGTTTTTGTACAAAAAAGATCACATACAGACCTCAGAAATTTACCTTTCGGTGCTACGGCTCCAAGAAGTCACAACCAGCATGAACATTTGCCACATAGGATGGATTGTGGAAGGTTTCTTTATTTATTTTTTAAAGGCTTTTCAAAGTTCTGGTTAAATGTATGATTAGCCTGAAATAACAACTAAGAATATACCGTGTTTTCCCGAAAATAAGACAGGGTCTTATATTAATTTTTGCTCCAAAAAACGCATTAGGGCTTATTTTCAGGGGATGTTTTATTTTATTTTTTCATGTACAACAATCTACATTTATTCAAAGACAGTCCTGTCCTCTTCTTCTGGTTGCTGCACAATGGTGGAGGACAGGGTTTCACTTGACTGGGGCTTATTTTTGGGGTAGGGCTTATATTATGAGCATCCTAAAAAATCATACTAGGGCTTATTTTCAGGTTAGGTCTTATTTTCGGGGAAACAGGGTAATTTCAATCTGATGTTGTATGCTGATCATGATTTATGATTCATTTATTAGTTAATGGATATCCACACACACACACCACCCCCTTGAGTTCAGGAGGTTATGTGGATTTCCTCCTCACAACAAACACAAACTTTGGGCAGGGGAAAGCAAAAAGCATGCTGGGGTGTTATTATTTTGTGGGGGGGGGGGTGTGGATTTCTGGGAGTTGCAGTCCAAGTACATAAGGACACCCATGGTTGGCAATCACTGCTCTGGAGGATTTTCCTGATTTCATGACTGGTGATTTATTTTTGAAATTATGGAATGGAGAAATGAGTCGGCACATGACTTTAAAAGGTGAGCATTTTGTAGTTGGGTGAATCAGACATATCTTGGATCTACACGATCCTCAACCCTCTCCAGTCTCCAAACACATCCAAACGTGAAGAAGAGGATATATGCCAGCCTAGGAGCTGATAGGCGTAAGTTACCTTTCACTGATTGTAATTAAAGGGATATTGCTCACATTTAAAAAAAATAAACATTGGAACAGGACGGAAGGAAAGGTTTAGATCAGGTGAATTGCACTGTAAATTTGCCTTTTTCAACTGATTGCTGTTTAATCCAATTTGCCATAATTTTGGCTTCCTTCTCTCAAGATGGTTTAGAAGTTTTTAGTGTCAAGAGGTATCAGCACAGACTAATAACTTTAAATGCTTAAGCTAATCACTTCTGGAGAACCATGTACTTCAGCACGAAGTGGACTCATTGTTCTGCTCTGGGTGATACATATGCCAGTGGTGATATTCATTGAGTGTGACTGTGCTTTCTTCACTGTTCACCAGGATTGACACAAATGCTTCCAATGTGCTATAATGTAAAGAGTGGGAAAACAGCCCAAAGTGGAGAGAATTGTTACACCAGAGGGGACAGATTAGATGCAGCACAAGAATTGTAAGAAAGGTTCACACATGATTAGTAGAGAGGTTGTATAAAATTAGAATATACTGAGTTTTTAAAAAATGATAAATGAGCCTGCAGAAGCTGTATAAAAAATCTGATATGAAAACACAAAACAAGATAATACTTTAAGGGGCTTCTTTCACCATGACATATTTCTATTTTCATCGAAACACTCTTGAGCTATAAATAAAGGCAAGGCAGATGTTTCTAGCTCTTTGTGTTATGTGTAGAAGGTTAGCCTAGACAATCATTGTGATTCCCTCTGGCATTAAAATCCATAAATCTATAATGATGGGGAGAGAAAAGTGCTCTCTGTTGTTTTTTTTCTCAGATAAAGCTGGTTTGAAGCCATTTTCCCCCAAGGCCACAATGCTGATTTTACATTATGTCTTCATGAGGGTTCTCGCAACCTGATCCCAAAATTACTGCCTCTAGCATGCCAACTTGTGTGGTGATTCCATTATTTAATAGCAGGCCTACTACCTGCATAAATTTGTTTCACTGCATTTGTTATCTCCATGCCTGATAGCAAGATCTGTTTGATTCAATAGGACTTATTTCTGAGTAGACAAGTGTGGAAGGGGTAGACCATGCCACTTGCTGCAAGACTTCTAAAATCACCCCCATCTTAGCTGCATAATTCCTTAACTCTAAAGCAAACATAAAGGGTACAATTTCTTCTGAGACCACAAATAAATTCCTTGGCAGTTGTGTGCAGACACAAATCTGTAAGTCTCTCATAGGAAGTCTGTATAGGACAGGAACCCTGTGAAGACATTCAGATATTCCCCCTTCGAATCTGACATGGTGACTACACAAAATGAAGCTAAGTGCAGGGGAACCTGGTCTTTATCCATGGACATTCATTTTGTTTTGTCCAGCTGGCATCACTTTTCCCCATTTTCTGGCATGTGTGAATGCCTATCTCTAACTAACGGGGCAGTCATTTGCGTCTCCTCCAGTGATGTTGCTGCTGATGTCTTCAGTGGAGCACAGTGTTACATTAGAATAATTCCCTTCAGTTGAGCACCTGTTGTCTTCCCTCCTCTGAACATTTTTTTTAAAAATTGATGCTTGCCAAATATAGTGCTGTATTAAATAAGTGCTGCATCACTTTTGGAAAAAAAGAGGGTGAAGGAAGGAAGGAAGGGTTGGAGAAGAAGAGAAGAGGGTGATATAAATGTTGTTGTTATTTAGTCGTTTAGTAGTGTCCACCTCTTCGTGACCCCATGGACCAGAGCACGCCAGGCCCTCCTGTCTTCCACTGCCTCCCAGAGTTGGGTCAAATTCATGTTGGTAGCTTCGATGACACTGTCCAACCATCTCATCCTCTGTCGTCCCCTTCTCCTCTTGCCCTCACACTTTCCCAACATCAGGGTCTTTTCCAGGGAGTCTTCTCTTCTCATGAGATGGCCAAAGTATTGGAGCCTCAGCTTCAGGATTTTTCCTTCCAGTGAGCACTCAGGGTTGATTTCCTTTAGAATGGATAGGTTTGTTCTCCTTGCAGTCCAGGGGACTCTCAAGAGCCTCCTCCAGCACCACAATTCAAAAGCATCAATTCTTCGGCGGTCAGCCTTCTTTATGGTCCAGCTCTCGCTTCCATACATCACTACAGGAAAAAACATAGCTTTGACTATGCGGACTTTTGTCGGCAAGGTGATGTCTCTGCTTTTTAAGATGCTGTCGAGGTTTGTCATCGCTTTCCTCCCAAGAAGCAGGCGTCTTTGAATTTCGTGGCTGCTGTCACCATCTGCAGTGATCATGGAGCCCAAGAAAGTAAAATCTGTCACTGCCTCCATATCTTCCCCTTCTATTTGCCATGAGGTGATGGGACCAATGGCCATGATCTTAGTTTTTTTGATGTTGAGCTTCAGACCATTTTTTGCGCTCTCCTCTTTCACACTCATTAAGAGGTTCTTTAATTCCTCCTCACTTTCTGCCATCAGAGTGGTATCATCTGCATATCAGAGGTTGTTGATATTTCTTCCGGCAATCTTAATTCCGGTTTGGGATTCCTCCAGTCTGGCCTTTCGCATGATGTATTCTGCATATAAGTTAAATAAGCAGGGAGACAATATACAGCCTTGTCGTACTTCTTTCCCAATTTTGAACCAATCAGTTGTTCCATATCCAGTTCTAACTGTTGCTTCCTGTCCCACATATAGATTTCTCAGGAGACAGATAAGGTGGTCAGGCACTCCCATTTCTTTAAGAACTTGCCATAGTTTGCTGTGGTCCACACAGTCAAAGGCTTTTGCATAGTCAATGAAGCAGAAGTAGATGTTTTTCTGGAACTCTCTGGCTTTCTCCATAATCCAGCGCATGTTAGCAATTTGGTCTCTAGTTCCTCTGCACTTTTGAAATCCAGCTTGTACTTCTGGAGGTTCTCGGTTCACATACTGCTGAAGCCTGCCTTGTAGGATTTTGAGCATAACCTTGCTAGCATGTGAAATGAGTGCAATTGTACGGTAGTTGGAGCATTCTTTGGCACTCCCCTTCTTTGGGATTGGGATGTAGACTGATCTTTTCCAATCCTCTGGCCACTGTTGAGTTTTCCAAACTTGCTGGCATATTGAGTGTAGCACCTTAACAGCGTCATCTTTTAAGATTTTAAATAGTTCAACTGGAATGCCATCACCTCCACTGGCCTTGTTGTTTGCCATGCTTTCTAAGGCCCACTTGACTTCACTCTCCAGGATGTCTGGCTCAAGGTCAGCAACCACACTATCTGGGTTGTCCGGGATATCCAAATCTTTCTGGTATAATTCCTCTGTGTATTCTTGCCACCTCTTCTTGATGTCTTCTGCTTCTGTTAGGTCCCTCCCATTTTTGTCCTTTATCATGTCCATCTTTGCACAAAATGTTCCTTTAAGAAGAGAAGAGGGTGATATAAATAGGGTGACACTATGTTCCCAATAGACGTTGAATTAACTGGGAAGTGTGGTATTGACTCTTGCAATGGGATAATGTTGTTGGTATGAACACCTACAGCAATTCATCAGTGGAAATCACCAGGGACATGGTTTAGGTAAAGGTAAAGGTTCCCCTTGACATTTAGTCCAGTCGTGTCCGACTCTAGGGGGCGGTGCTCATCCCCGTTTCCAAGCCGTAGAGCCAGCGTTTGTCCGAAGACACTTTCCATGGTCACGTGGCCAGCATGACTAGACACGGAACGCTGTTACCTTCCCACTGTGGTGGTACCTATTTATCTACTCGCATTTGCATGCTTTCGAACTGCTAGGTTGGCAGGAGCTGGGACAAGCGACAGGAGCTCACTCTGTTGCGTGGATTTGATCTTACGACTGCTGGTATTCCGACCTTGCAGCACAGAGGCTTCTGTGGTTTAACCTGCAGCGCCACCACATCCCTCTAAACCAGAGTATGGTTTAAACCAGGGACATGGTTTAAAAAGCCTCAAATCAAACTGGGTGTTCCTCCCTGTGTAGTCACACCCTAAGAGTCCAACCTCTGCTCTATAGGCCAATTCTATTAATAATCCAAACTGATATAGGTCAAATAAACTGATATAGGTCAAATAAATTTGTACAGTAATTGCTCCAGTTATGCTTACCCTCCTAACTGGGAGGAAGCCTTGCATAACCCATTTGGATGATAGACATGCACAGGGCTGGGCTGCACTTCGCTTTGGGTCTCTCCCTCCTCTTCACCAAAGCACTTTCCACTCCCAGCTGAACCCTTTCCTCAACATTTTTGTATCTGATCAGCTCTTAGCAAAATTCTCTCTGAACTTTGTAGTTCTGCCACCTACTGTCTCTAAGTGGCTCCTTCCAAGTGAATGGAGCCCCTAATGTGAAATAACACTATGGATTTTTGGCTCTGTTAGCATGTAGTGTGAATTGCACTGAACTAATACAGGTTAAAGGAACATCAGGGTTGATGAGCTGTATCTACACTGGAGATGAATTATACTCCAGTGTAGATACAGCTCAGGAAATTAACAGGAGTGTATCTACTAACATTTGTCATAATAGTCTCTTCTAATGGTTGTGTGTTTTGTTTCATTTGAAAAAAAACGCACACAAAATATCATAAATAACTTCAGAGCAATATGCATAGAGATGTTACTGTTGCCAGGCTATTTTTCTTTATGGTCAATGATGCCATCTGCTGGATTCTAATTTTCCCAGTAACAGTTCTTAATCTGCTCGAAATTCCAGAAATAAAAATAAATGAAATTACTCTCCAAGAACAGAATGCCTTTTTGTTTTGGTTTGCTTTCCAGCCATTTCTTCTAGATGTCTGAAAGTCATACTAAGGCTGGGCCCGGCTTCTTGCTTCTCAGACTTCACAGTAGCATTTTAAAATAAAGTTCAACACAATGAATGTAGTGTGTGTACGTTTTAGATTATATCAGAAGAATTGGGTCTGTATTTGCTATACTGACTGGCACACTTTGGGCATTACAGAAAAAGTTGCAGGTACAGTATGTTTTTTTTTTAAGGTGACAAACAGTGTTTAAAGGTCTTTTCATAAAGGCTTCTGAAGCTGCAGCCTTGCACGTAGTTACCTGAGATATAGTAGTTTTTGCTTCCAAGAACAGGAATTGACTGTGAGCAATATGTTTTAATTTTCTGCTTCCCTACACAGGGAAATTTAACACCTTATATTCCTTTGATGAGTCATGATGAGCTGTGATTACTACCTGCAAAAAATTATTCACAATATTCCCATTTATATTTTCCCCAAGACAGATTAGGACTAAGAACAGTGTTAAATTGTATAATGATGATATATAAAGCAGGATTAAAATATTACTAAGAAATGAATACCTAACCAAGGAACTGCAGTGTTTATTCTAGTGCTTAATCTGCAGTATACTTTTATGAGAGAGTTTTGCTATCATTTCCTGCTGTCAGGTTGTTTAAAGCAAGAAGGTAATTCAAGGTTATGCTTTTGCCTAGTTAAGATTCTGCTGTTGGTATGATAGGGGATAATTCTTCAGAGTGTAAACAGCCTACCAGTCTGCTTAGGATCATATCATGATACTGCTTCAAGAATACTCCACACATTCAGCTTCACTCCATCTGCAATACAATGTGCTACAAAATTTCCTTTTTCCAGGGATACTAATTAGGCTGCAACTACACAGGTTCTTCTGGAGCAGGCTGATGTGGTCTCAATAGGGTTGCCTTAGGTCGGGGTTGTGGGGAGGAGCGATATGCCATTTCGTGTGATCCTCGCATCCAAAGGGCATACTGTCCTCATGTGACCCTATTTAGTTTAGCTCCCTCCATTGTCAATTTCCAATATCATAAAGTAGCTTAATAAATTTAACACTTCCCCTACTTCTCTTTGGAGGGGCAGGGAAAATTAAATTATTAGTATTATTATCTGCCTCTGCTAGGTCATTGCTGGTGTGCTGAATCATGTAATTAAATTAAATAATTATTTTTGCCTTTTGGGTAGTGCTAATTTAAAAACTCCCTACAGCCGTGGTATCGACTTGCACCAAAAAAGTAGAAACTCCTGATGGACTCAGAAAGGTGGAGATAGGGGTGCTCTGGAGATGCATTGGTTTACTCTAGTGATCCAGTCATCTGATTTCCAGAAAGAACGAGAGAATCAACCTGCCCTCACAGTGCACCAAACAGTGGGACAAATGCCCATCTGACGGAGCCCTTACTTAAATAATTTATTTCTCCTATGATTTGAAAGACAACAGTGTATTGGTTAATTTCTTAATAAAGTATCATGGTTTTGCAAGAGTTCCGTTTCCCTGAAGCTATGCTTTTAAAATATACTACAGCTTTGCCATTTTGAATTTCCTGCAAGTAAAACGAATCTTAAAAATTTTCATCCTAAGCACTATAGGAATGTTAAACCACTTCTGAGTGCTGTTTTACCTAGAAAACCTTGAAAAGGGTTGCCATAAGTCAGAATTGACTTGGCAGCACACAATTATTTATTATTCAGCATGATTATATCATGGACAGTGCTATTTACACTGCCCATCACAGTACCTGGAATTCCATCTTTTACACACTAATAATAATTTCTTTTTAATGAACTTCAAAAAAAAATTACTGAATAGATTCCATTGGATTTAAAAAAAAATAGTTACAGAAAAGGATTAGGTACTTCAGTAATGTGGATAGAAGAATCTTCAATTCGCATCTCTGCGTTTTTAAATGTGGAATAGTACATCCAAATTTTACATCTTGGAATGCTGATCGATGGTGATTTCACAGCAAAACTAAGAATTTGCTAATAATATATTTTCTCCTAACTAATCTAAAATTCTCATAGCTATTGCAATCTTTATACCTTTGCCTGTAAAGATAAGCTGACAGCTGCTGCTATTACTATTTCAGTTTCATGTTTCAGTGAGCGGTCTTGCTGGAAACAATGGAACATTTCCATTATTCATCCCACTGACCTGAAGTTCAAAGGTGCTAACACAGAGACTAAAAATACTTTCCCCTTATAAATGTTCTAAGCCGGAAGTACTCAACCAGCAGTCTGGGCTAGAAAAGAACAGAATTTATATCATGAAAAGTCTTTCTCAAATGACTCTATTTTAATTTTCCTCACCTGTGTTTGGAAGGAGAGCAAATCTTAGATGGATACCATCTAGACTCAGTAATTTGCAATGTTTTAATTTATCAAAAAGCTCTGGATCTTCATCTCTTCTTGCTGCTGTTTTGGCGGATCTTCAGATTCCGTGATACGTTCAGTGCAGGCATGAATCTGCCTATGTTCTTCTTCTGAAGTGAGTAAAATTACAGAACATTTATCCATTTTTTTCTGCAGTCTCGTTATCTTCCTTTAAGGAACTTTTAATTCCCTTGCTGTTCAACATCCAACTGCCTGTCTATCTGGTTCTCTGCTTTTAATACAAACCAGCTAACCTGGTTGTTGGTACTCAACACTTTCAGGTACAAGTTTTCACCCACAGCTCTCCTGTTGTTTAATGTTGCACAAACTGTAAAACCTTAATAAACTATGCAGTAAAAGAAATACATATGCTCTGGACTCAACTGAAACTGCTGCTCTAATGCTGGACAGCTCCTTTTGCTGGACTCTTCCTGGTTTTTGTGCTGACTTCTTTTCCACTGACCTGGAGGAAAGTAAATCTGTATGGTTAAAAGGAGCACCATTGTTTTGTTTTTAATTATGGATGCCTGCAGCTAGTGTAAGACATTTTGCTGCCTGAGGCAGAAGATAAGACAGTGTTTCTCTTGTACATTCCATTTTCAAAAGTTGTAGAGACTGGCAGTTGAATCTTACTTTCAAGATTGGCAAATAGACAGCATTCTCCACTACTCTTAAGGACACAGGGCACAACTCAGAACACATAGAGCTCTGCCCACCATCACCCCCATTTTTCTTTCCTGACCCTCCACTTCAGGTGTCTGCTTGAATCTGCCTAATGGTAAGGTCTTCCCTGTTACTCTAACCTGTTAAGGATAGGGAAGCCAGAATGATAATGTTCTGGGACTTGAGTGGTAGAATGAGGGTTTTTAAATTTATTTGCAATTCTGCTATAAAGCAAGAATAATCCTTTGTGAAATGCCATGGTGCTTCTGAACTTCAACCACATTAGTAGATTAGCATGGGACAAATGGTAGCCACCCAACAGTGGTAGCCACCCAGTCAGATCTGGTTATTTATTTATTTATTTATTTATTTATTTATAGACTGTACACACACACACACACACACAAATTTATATATTTATATTTATATATATATATATACACACACAAACACACTGCACCAGTAGTGCATGCACTATTCTGGGTGGTTTACAGCAAGATAAAACAAACAACATCAAGTTAAAATAAAACACATAATCAATGACATAAGGTCCAGGTGCGCAAATTATGACTCTCCAGCAGAACGTGAGGCAGATGAAAAATCAAGGCATGTTCCCAAGAAAGGCGTCTCTGAAAATAAAAGTTTTCAGATGTCTTTTGAATGTTGGGAGGGAGGAAGCCAGGTGCAGCTCCATCAGGAGTTGGTTCCAGAGTATATGTGCCACCACGAAGAAGGCCCTGGTTCTGGTAGATTATTTCCTGGCCTTCCTCGGGGTGGCCATCTGGAGGAGCACTGCCTGGGCAGACCTAGTGGTGCAGGTAGATGATATTGGGAAATGATGCTCTGACAAGCAACATGACCACAAACTGTGAAGGACTTTACAGGTGATCATCAAAACTTTGAATCTCACCTGAGAGGCAATAGGTAATCAGGATGCTTTTAAGAACCTAAGGGATAAGGTTCACTAACACTGAACAAAGGAACATGCCAGTGAATATTAACCTCTGACATTCCTTGCAGACTGAACAATATTGTCATAGCTTTCTGAGACTGGCTGGAAACCTCTCACAAGACTCCTACAACTATTGAAAAAAGGAGAGGAGGTACTCATGTGGTCTACAACATATGGTGAACCTGCACAAATAGCATTGCATACAGTTCTGATCGCCATACCTCAAAAAAGACATAGTGGAACTGGAAAAGCTGCAGAAGAGAGCGACTAAAATGATGACTGGGCTGGGGCACCTCCCTTATGAGGAAAGGCTACAGTGTTTGGGGCTCTTTAGTCTAGAGAAAAGGCACCTGAGGGGGGACATGATTGAGACATATAAAATTATGCAGGGGATGGATAAAGTGGATAGAGGGAAGCTCTTTTCCCTCACACAATACCAGAACCAGGGGACATCCACTCCAATGGAGTGTTGGGAGAGTGAGAATAGATAAAAGAAAATATTTCTTTGCCCATTGTGTTGTTAGTCTGTGGAACTCCTTGCCACAGGATGTGGTGAAGGCATCTGGCCTAGATGCCTTTAAAAGGGGATTGGACAGATTTCTGGAGGAAAAGTCCATTGCAGGTTACAAGCCATGATGGGGATGTATTATCTCCAGGCTTAAAAGGATGGTACCTCAAAAAGCCAGATGAAGGGGAGTGGGATCAGGAGACAGGTATCTAGTTGTCTTGTGTGCTCCCAGAGGCATCCGGTGGGGCCACTGTGAGATACAGGAAGCTGGACTAGATGGGCCCTTGGCCTGATCCAGCAGGGCTCTTCTTAGGTTCTTACGTTCTTAAGATGTACTCTTCAACTAATGGAATGTAAACACTTGTTTTGTTTAAATTGGTACCATCCAGTTCACTAGAGATAAAAGGCTGGATCTAGATTGAAGGGCATACAAATGAATCTGCACAAGCAGGATTCTCCATACTTCTGCCAAAAGCAGCCCTCCATGTGTCCAGAAAATGCAGCACAAACAACAAGGGAACTTGCTGAATGAGATAGACTGCATTGCAGGAGGAAAAGGGGGAAGCTCTGAAACTGGGCAGAGGCACTTCACTTGAATGCTCCAAAAATATTTTAAAATGTTGACAAAATTTTGTTCAAACCCTTGATCCTATATATAGTGATTGTTAGGCACTCATTGTTTATGAGACATTAAAAAATGGGACACAGGTATCCTTATACCTGTATTGAACTGGACAGTGTTGATTTAAACAAAACAGGTGTTTACATTCCATTAGTCCAAGAGTACTCCATTTAAAAAGGTAGCTCACAGATCAGACTGATGAGGGAAATTAATTAATTTTCTAGCAGAAGGACAGACAGGTGTGAGAAGTTAGAACACAAGATCAAAGAGGGAATGGTTTCAGTAGGGTTAGGGTGGATGGTAAATATGCCAAGTTCACCTTTTGAATCCAGTCTTCTTCCTAATTTTACTCAAGCTTGTGTCTGCTGTAGTGATCTGTAGTGATCTCACTGCTCCTACTGAATTCTTCTGGAATTCAAAGAAAGTTGCAGTTCTTTCTGCTGAAGTTAGTGGTTTCCTTTTCTTCCTCCCATTTGTTTTTTCTGCCCATTTGCCTTTAATTCCCCAGTTTTATACCACTGTTTTTGATGTGCTACACATGGCACAGTGGAACCAAATGAAACATTGATCCTTGGGCTTCGTATTAGCTGCTTCCATTATGCTACTACCAACAGACGTAGAGTGGAATGATGGGAAAACAATGAAGGAACTGGAGGATAACAAATGCTATTTGTGCAGGTTCACTAAGCAATATATCACAGAGAAATTAACAAGAGGGTTCATGTCAGGGCTTCTGGCTCAACTACAGTAGATATTTCAACAATGATACACCATAAAAACAACAAATGGAGGGAGGAGAGAGTTTTCCCATTGCCAGTGATTGTTTTATTATTCATAAGATTGCTACAGAAGTAAAGGACACTTGACTGCCATCAGATTCTACTACACCCGCTGTGATGCAAGCTGTTCTTGATGGTGCTGCAGCGAAAGCCAAATAATAGATTCGGATGACATAAGATGCAAGTGGGTTTTCACAGCTGATTTTTAAGATCCTGTACTACACATGTATTTAACAGAGCTATAACAATTTTTTTAAAAAGAATTCAAACTGGTTGAAAGGAATCAAGCATATAAATAATACAAACACAATTATATTTTAAACAACACAGCATAATAAAACCAAGTTATGTAAGCTAAGGTTTCAAGAGGCAAAGCTGAACATCACAAAACCAGAATCAAAAGAAAAAGATGAACTGCATGAATCAGATCCACAGAAGAAGAAAATTACTCAGTTAACTGTCTTGTTCAATAGCCAACTTTTGAGCAGGTGCTTAAAGGTGTATAAGATCATTTCAGAAACCATTTTCATGCTGCTATACCATTTACTCTCTTGTTCCTACTCACTGCAACTAAGGTGGCTGAGAAATCCAGAACTCATCCTTCAAGGGCCTTGTGGCGCAGTGGTTAAACTGCTGTACTGCAGCCAAAACTGTGCTCACCACCTGGGGTTCAATCCCAGGTAGCCGATTCAAAGTTGAGTCAATGAATACCCAGCTCACTGGGAGGGGGGGAGGGCAATGTGTAGCCTGCATAATAAACTTGTAAACCGTCCAGAGAGTGCTTGAAGCGCTATGGGGTATATAAGCAGCACACATTTTTAGATGCTGATAAGAGTTTAGGAAAGAAGATAATCCTTAAGGTACCCAGGTCATACCCAAGCTGTTAAAGGCTTTAAAAGTTAAAGTCAACAGACTTAATTCTGCCCAGAAACAAATTGGCAGCCAGTGCAGTTCCAACAAAATGGGTGTAATACAATCTATAACATGGAACGTTTTGCATGCAATCAATGTTAACATTGGTGATAATGTGTAGGAAAGTCAATGAAGGAGGCATTCTTGCCAATACATGATTTATATTATTTATTTAAAATCTTTTTACCCCACATTCTCCTTGAAAGGACCCATTATCATTTTATCTTGCCAGAGATAAAATAAATGAAAGCCATATGGGCAGAAAAGCCTTACACTTTCAGTCATAAATTAACCGTGAAAGTAAAAGAAGACAGCCATAGAGACAATCTTGTATATATGGACCAAGTGGAGCACTAAATTGCGTAGATGTACAATAATAAAGTTGGTTCTTCAACATTTCATAATCTGTCTAAAAATACAGTCCTAGAGACCACCTTGACGTAGGTTTCCTCTTGTCATTTGGTGGACGAGACCATCCATTTCAGTAAATTATTTGATCTTGAGGGAGTAAATTATCAGCTATCTTCTTATTGCTGCCAAGGGTGCCATTTGGATTTTCTTTCATATACTCCAAATGCTGTGAGCCATTTCTGATTACAAGCCACAGAAGTCTTTGTTGAAATCAGGGAATGCTTTTACAGTAAGAAGCAAACACATTGTTCGTAAGGGGCTATTGTCAGTGTTAAGTTACAAGTGGCCGAGCAACTAGCAATTTTGGAAACTATGGGCACTCATGATTTCAGAGACAGCTGTCAGGACAGAAAATCCTGGATCATCATTATTTAAAGCCTTTGTCTATCATTGTTGTGACCAAGTTATGATGAATTTTAGTCTGCAGCTATTCTTTTGGAACATTCTTTATCTTGAATTTAGAACTATAGCCTTAGGCTAACAAAGGATTTGGTTCTGTTGATAAAAGTTTCACATTTCTCAACATGTACTATTCTCATAACTGATTTTGCAATATGAGTTCATTTACAATCTGAAACCTGCCTGCTCTTATCTTTCCAATGTCTGTCTTGATGTCTTCTTTGCTGTAATAGACACTACACTGTGATTGTAAAGTTCTTTTTGTAATGGAAGGATTGGCTTCAGTTAGGTTTTTATTTGAGTATTCTCTGGATTTTATTTAGTACTGTTTAACTGCTGTTGGAAGACTGAAGAATGAATAGAAGAGACTGCCTTAATAAATCTAACATAGACTGGTTGTTTTCGATTTCTGGCCTTGCTGTTGTGGCAAGCATATACATCTGATAAAAATACCACTTCTCTATCTGAGCTAAAGATGATGTTATCTAGGTGTCTTCATGTAAAAAGAAAGGGCTATTTTAGGCAGAGATAAAATGAGCTCTATAATTAAGGAGGGGGTCAGGATTTTGATTGGTTCATTATTTTGTAAGGATCATCTAATAGCTACTTTCCTAGATGGTCTGGGAGTAATTAAGCAAGGAAGTAATTGACTGCACCTCTTCTCTCCATCTCTCCCCTTCATGTGGAAGTATAACATTAAGTTCCTGGCAGTTTGGATTCCCCCCCTCCTTTTCAAACTGACATATCACTACTCTGAAAGGGTTATCAGAATGCCCCAGAGCTATGGCTGTGTCATTAAAAATAGAAAGGTAAACATTATATAAAGAACAGCAAACACTATAGTGAAAGACCAGGTGAGGAAAGAAATCAAAGGAACCAATAAATAGGGCAGCCTCTGCACTGCAGCCTTGGCACTTATCTGACATAGTACTAAACTTGACAGGCAAATTTAGAAAGAGGCAGAAAAATTATTTGGAAGAGTGACTACAAGTTTTCATTTGAAGAAAACTTGTAGAAAAATTTGCAGTGTGGAGGGAGGAGAGGGAGAAAGTAGAGGAGGAAAAACGGAGGAGGAACGCATGGAGAGTTCTGAAGACGAAGATAGAGGAGAAGAGAAGGGATGGTCAGTATTGGATAGGCCGGGGAGTCCCCAGTGGGATGATGTTCTATGAGGAGGGGCCATTCCCTCAATACCGGACCAGACAACCACTACCTTAAGACAATGGCCCCTTACGGACCTACCGGGACCTTGGAATACCAGTTATAATAATCCTTTTGTTACTGAAGATTGGAAGCCCCTGATTGCCCCGTTGGCAGATGGAGAAAGAGACACAGATTTAGTTAACGACACCAGTTTGTTTGTGACCAATACAATAAATGTTCCCTTGTTGCACAAGAAACCCGCGCCTTCTGTATTTCTTGCGTCTGAACCAGGATCGGACCCGACACACACCGAACCCTCACAATGTTTATTTCTTTTTGGTCAGCTGGCAGGAGATTGTTTATTTTGTACCAATGCCCCTTGCCTTTTTTTTCCCTATTTCTCGTATGTGTGATCACCTATCTCAGTCAGAAAGAAAGAAAGAAAGAAAGAAAGAAAGAAAGAAAGAACGAACGAACGAAATGCAGCCATAGCCATGATCTAGGGGTGATGAGGATGGTAACGTGTTCAGTGGGTTGCAGTGTGCCATTATAGCAGGATAATGGCACACTGCAAGAAAAATTTGGATTTTAGGATGGACTTTTGAGTTCCATTTGCTATTTTGTTAGTATTATGCTAGAATGTAGTTCAGAGTAAGGATAGAGAAAGGGGGGCTATGCCTTGCCTGCCTTTCAAGCTATTTTTAGAGTTTTTTATTTTATTTTTGTAGCTGGAATTTGCTAAAGTTCTAACTGCTTTGATTTATGGAAATGTACTTGAATGCTTTGCTTTGCAACAAACTGAATATCTCTAAATACTCTATTTTTCTAATAAAACAATAATTCTTAAAAGCTGATGTTTGGTCTCTGGAACAGCAAACCTGCAAAATTATTTTTAGGCCACAGATGTGCTACTTGAGTCCATTTGTTCTTCTCTCTTGTAATTGCTAATTCGAACGGACTTGGGAAAAGGAGTAAGTGGTGCTGCCTGGCTGGGTACCGGACTCAACTCAGCTGATTAAGGAGTACACTTGCCCCTGGAACCTCTCTGTTCAAGCCGCAGGAATCTCTTAGGAGACCTGTGAGCTGACATCTCCCTCTCCTCTCTTAGCTTTCTCCTCCACTCTTTAGCCTCTACTTCTCCCCAGTAGGAAGGACGAACAGGAATGGCAGATCTTCTTCGGTAATCGGCCTCTACCCTGGGAACCTTAATTCTCTCCCATCTATCGGTCCAAGGTTCCTTCGTCCAGATCCATTCCCATCCCGGGGGTAAGGGCTTGTCCCTCCTTATAATCTCTCCTGGCCCCGCCTCTCTGATTCTCCCATCCTCCTTCCCCTTTCCCACCTTTTCTTCATCTTTCTCCTTTATTCCCATCCCCCTCATACATGACAGTAAAGGTTCTTGTTCTTTCTCTTCTGCCTGTATACCTTGCTCCCCCTTTTGGTCTATTTGGGAAGTGTCCCTTCCTTCTGTTCTATCTCTTGGGTCGAGGCTGGACGGCGCTCCAGCGTGAGGGGCTCCTGCCTCGCCGCCTTTCTCACACACACACCCATCCAAGAGTGCCGTCCGTTCCTCGCCACTCTTTGCCCACGGGCCCTGCCGGGAGAAATAATCCACATTAGCATGGTCTTTGCCCTTTCTATACTGAACCTTAAAGGAGTACGGCTGGAGGGCCAAGTACCATCATGTCAACCTGGGATTGGTATCCTTCATCTGAATCATCCATTGAAGAGGGGCATGGTCTGTAACCAAGGTAAAGGGTGCACCTAGGAGATAATACCTCAAAGCGTGGGTAGCCCATCTAATTGCGAGTGCCTCTTTCTCTATTACCGCATACTTTTGTTCTCTGACCTGTCAATTTCCGGCTGAGATATAGGACTGGATATTCCACTCCCCCCCGACCTGTGTCAAGATGGCCCCTAGCCCTCAGTCAGAGGCATCGGTGAGAAGGACAAAGGGTAGTTTAAAATCAGGAGTAAACCGTATAGGCAACTCACAAAGGATGGACTTCAATGTGTGAAATGCTCTCTCCGGGGCTTCTGTCCATTTTACCTGTTTGGGTGCCTTTTTCTTCGTCAGGTCGGTCAGGGGTGCGGCTATTGTGGCAAACCCTGGCACAAACTGGCGATAATACCCAACTAAGCCTAGGAACTGCTGGATCTCCCTCTTGGTAGTGGGTCGATACCATTGGGTGATTCTAGATATTTTTTCTTCCTGGGGTTGTATTTCTCCACTGCCTACCAAGAATCCTAAATAGTTAACCTTAGGTTGTGCTACCCTACATTTCCCGGGGTTTACTGTCAAACCAGCCTTTTTTTAGCTCCCTCAGAACTCTCCTAAGATGTTGTACGTGTTCTTCCCAGGTTTCACTGTACATGATTATATCATCGATGTAGGCGGCAGCACAGTTGTGTACGGGCCTCAGCACCTTATCCATTAGCCGTTGGAAGGTGGCCGCTGCCCCATGGAGCCCAAATGGCATGCGCCGGAATTGGAAGAGCCCCAGAGGTGTGGAGAAGGCCGTTTACTCCTTATCTTCCTCCCTTAAGGGAATTTACCAATATCCCTTAGTGAGGTCGATAGAGGACAAATATCTAGCGCCACCTAGCTTGTCCAACAAGTCTCCAATTTTAGGCATGGGATATGCATCGAATTTGGAGACACTGTTCACCTTCCGGAAATTTATGCAAAACCTCACACTCCTGTCCGGCTTAGGAACTACCACTGGATAGTTGCGACATGGGCCATTGGTCGGTTCAATAACCCCTAACTTCAGCATTTCTTGTACTTCTTGTTCTATTACTGCCGTCAGCTGTCGTGGCCAGGTACGTCCCGCCAACCTTACCACGACACTGGGCTGAGTTTCAATCTTATGTTCAATGAGGTGGGTATGTCCAGGGCTCTTAGAAAAGACCTCTGGGAACTCTTTCTATAATTCTTGAACTTGTTGCGCCTGCTGCGAGTTTACCTAGGTCTCTATCACTAGGTAAGGCTCTCCCTTGGATAAGTTTTTTACCTCTGGGCCAAATTCTTCTTCTGTGCATTCTCCAAACAAAGACTCCCTATCCACCCATAGTTTTAGTAAATTCACATGAAGAACCTGTAGTGTTTTTCTCTTGTCCGGCATGGCTATTTCATAGTCTACTTCACTGAATTTCCTGACCACTTCGTATGGTCCCTGCCACTTCGCGAATAGTTTGGCCGATTCCGTGGGAAGCAACACCAGTACTTGTTGACCTGGTTTGAACTGCCTAAGCTTGACCTTTTGGTCATATCTAACCTTTTGTGTCTCTTGGGCTCTACTTAGTGACTCCCTAACTAAGTCCCAGGCCATGTGTAGGTGTTCTCTCATTTCCACTATTTGTTGTAACAAAGATCTAGAATGATCCTCCCCTTCTTCCCATTTCTCTTTGACCAGGTCCAAAATGCCTCTGGGGTTTCTTCCATATATCAGTTCAAAGGAGGAAAAAAACTAAGGACGCTTGGGGTGCCTCTCTAACTGCAAACATTAGTGGTGCCAATAGTGTGTGCCAATGTCTGGGTTTATCTTGTACCAACCTCCTTAACATCCCTTTCAAGGTCCTATTAAATCTTTCTACCAAACCATTAGTGATGGTTTGGTAGATATGGTAGGTTGGGTGATATATGGATGTTCTCAAGGGTTTCACTCCTAGCAGTTCCCACATTTGTTTAAAGGTGAGGCTCATAAAATTAGTCCCTTGATCTGTTAGGACCTCCTTAGGGAATCCCATCCTTGAAAATACAGTTAATAATTATCTTGCCAACACCTTAGCTGTTGTGGACCTGAGTGGTATGGCCTCGGGATACCTGGTTGCATAGTCAATGATCACCAGTATGTATAAATGTCCACCAACGGATTTGATGAGGGGCCCTACAATATCTAGGTCTCTTTCTCCATCTGCCAATGGGGCAATCAGGGGCTTCCAATCTTCAGTAACAAAAAGATTATTATAACTGGTATTCCGAGGTCCCGGTAGGTCCGTAAGGGGCCATTGTCTTAAGGTAGTGGTTGTCTGGTCCGGTATTGAGGGAATGGCCCCTCCTCGTAGAACATCATCCCACTGGGGACTCCCCGGCCTATCCAATACCGACCATCCCTTCTCTTCTCCTCTATCTTCGTCTTCAGAACTCTCCATGCGTTCCTCCTCCGTTTTTCCTCCTCTACTTTCTCCCTCTCCTCTCTTAGCTTTCTCCTCCACTCTTTAGCCTCTACTTCTCCCCAGTAGGAAGGACGAACGGGAATGGCAGATCTTCTTCGGTAATTGGCCTCTACCCTGGGAACCTTAATTCTCTCCCATCTATCGGTCCAAGGTTCCTTCGTCCAGATCCATTCCCATCCCGGGGGTAAGGGCTTGTCCCTCCTTATAATCTCTCCTGGCCCCGCCTCTCTGATTCTCCCATCCTCCTTCCCTTTTCCCGCCTTTTCTTCATCTTTCTCCTTTATTCCCACCCCCCTCATACATGACAGTAAAGGTTCTTGTTCTTTCTCTTCTGCCTGTATACCTTGCTCCCCCTTTTGGTCTATTTGGGAAGTGTCCCTTCCTTCTGTTCTATCTCTTGGGTCGAGGATGGACGGCGCTCCAGCGTGAGGAGCTCCTGCCTCGCCGCCTTTCTCACAAACATCCACTGGCTTTCCATGCATTTAGCTATATATCATTTGGTTGGCAGAAAGTACATCAATTTTAAGTGTGCAAACTCCAACACAAAAAGCAGAGTATAATACAGTGTAGCCACACCCTCAGGAGGTATTTTTATGGAGCATTTCACTATAGAAGCAACTATACATTTCTAGTAAAAGACCTGTACTATTATGTTCTTCTTCTTCTTCTTCTTCTTCCCATGTTTTTTCAGTAGATTTTTTTTAAAAAATTAAGAAACATGTCAAATGCCTTAAACAAAATCATGTATATATGCTACAAATCAGGTTTTTTTTAGTTCAGCATATCTCTGCCTTAACATAGGTGCTCTGCCAGTGATAGCATTGGTGGATGGGGCTTTATAGGCTTTGTTCTGGGGGTGCAAAACATGGTGCCAGCCCTTTCCTGATATGCCAGCAGTCTATTTAAAAGGTGTTTATAGTATGTAGAATTGAGAATAGATATTGCCCTGAGCTTGAGCTCAGGAGCCTGACTTCCCCTTCCTCCAGTAACTTCTTTAAGTTTAATGTTAAGATCGGACCAAAGCCTGCTGCTTAAATTATGTCCCTAAAGATAGATAAATCTAAATGAAACCCATAAACCTAACAGCCTCACACACACACATTTTGTCCATTTTATTACTTCATAGACTTCTAAAGAGAGTAGCTAAGGAGCTAAGATGCATGCAATTTGAATATTGTCAAAAGCTAATCCATTTTGTTATTCTGCTGTTGACTTTAGAAATTTAGGAAAAACAAAAATTTAGTGAGTTAAATCAAATAATAATTTCATGCTGATAACTCAATTCTATTTCATGGTGACCCTTTGTCAGGGTTTTCTAAATATAAAATACTCAGAAGTGGTTTACTAGTTCATGTAGCTTTCCCATAGCTACACATGGTGAGTCGTCTCCCAGGAGGCACACCAGTGAACTGAACTAGTCAATCAGTCAAGTGCTCCAACTCAGAGAGCAACCCAGCTAGCTGAAATCTTAAAATTTCTGCCTTACATTTTATCAAGAAAGCCTATAGCCTAGATAGGAAGTCCCAATGGTCAAGGAAAGACAACAAGCATGTTGAAATGTAACTCCATCTTCCAAATGTTTTTGCTCCCATTCTGAAATCTTGCAGGTGCAACCCAGAAAACCACTTTGTCTTTTTGTGCCTACCCCACCTCCACCCATTTATTCTGGTGCTGCCGCCTCTGTAACTTTCACTTCCAAATTTGATGGTTTATGTTTTAGGTTGCATGTTTTTATTTGAGAAGCAGAGCAAATAGAAAAGGCAATGTGCTGGAGCTACCAAGTGAATTTTCCAGTATAGTTTCGAGTTGGAAAATAGAAGCATAATTGAATGAACCTACTTCTCTATTTGCTACTTCCTGCAGGTTGTTAGGCAACCACCCTGCTGAGTGTTGTATTCTGTGAGCAGAAGCAGCTCTTCATAGGCAGGTAGTATCCTTCCTCTCTGCAGGAAGTTCCTTTCTTTGCAGTTTTGTGGTATTATCTATTCTTTGTTATTTGGAATCAACATAATTTTATTTCCTAGCTGGAAGTAGCAAATAAAGAAGTTTCCTGTTTAGAAAAAAAATGGATCAGAAACAAAATTAGTTTCAAAGATGTACACCAATGGCTCTCCTACAATCAGCTCTCTCAAACTATTCTCTGTGGCAAGCCCTTACTGGTGAAAACTATCTTCAGAGTGACAAAGATATCTCAGTGCAAGGCATGTGGATGGAATGAAGAATACTTTATTCACTTCCTGCATTGTACAGCTATAGGTTTTGTACTGACAGGTACTGACATGATACACTTAGAAATATGACTCTTATAGCTGGAGTATCAAAAGACGAGGGCAAGAGCGTCTGCAGTAATTTTTTTTTGGGGGGGGGGGAGGAAAGTGGCAAAACTTTGTGTGTGTTAGTGTAAGTCACACAAATAACGTACACCATGACAACACAGTGTCTTTGTCTATTAAAATAGCAAACTGAGGATAAGAGGAGCAAGCACCTTCTCCAACGGCCTTCACAGGTCTCTAGGGGAGGAATCCTGCAACCCTGGTGTCTGTGGTTAGCTGAAAAATCAGATGGAACCAGATGGAAAACAACGTATATTTTGTTTTTACACAAAGGTATTTTCCCCTCATGGCATGCTAATACTGGAGCTATGCTATCTAACATGATTCACAAGGAATATTTTGCTGCCTGATTTAGTGAATATAATACGCAAGGTCTAATAAGTTATTTCAGCACTTGGGCTAGGAAAATAGAATTTACTATTAGTCTTATACTACAGTTTAACCTAATTCTCAGTCTAACCCATTTTTTATGGTTATTGTGATTACGTTTGGACACAAACACAGTGACAATGTTGAGAAGGAAAAAATAGAACTCAGTATGCTGTTTTTTTGGGGGGGGGAGTAAGTTATCATTGTTCTCTCACTGCTTTACTACAGCTATGGATTCAGATTGTAAACTGTTTGGGGCAGGGACCTGTCTTTTACTGATGTTACTTTGCAAAGTGCCATGTCTTCTCATGGTGTAATAATAATAATACCAACTGGGAAGAATGGAGGGGCCGTCTTTGTTCTTGTCTGTTGCTGGGACCAGGGAAAGATAGGAAGAGGCGTGAAAATAACATAAAGTGCAGGAGTCTGGAAGCAGACCAGGCAAAGCCCTCCTGCCCTCCTTTTCTCCTCAATCCGCCAGCCTTCCCGGGGGCCCCCTTCCTGAAGGGGGCACCAGGACCCAGGTGCGAGGCGAGGCAGTGCCAGGCTGTGTGAAGGGCGGGCTCTGTCAACGCAACGTCGGGAGGGTGGGGAACGGGCGCCACTTGACAGGAGGGAGGGAAGAGTCGTCGTCGTCGTCAGCACCGGCGGCGGGCAAAATAGGGTGAGTGGAGGCGAAGGGGCTCTCTAGGAATCCGCTCCCCACCACCCTCGCAACGGCGGCGCTGGGCACGAATGGAGAGCGTCTCTCTCTCTCTCTCTCTTTCAGCGGGGGCGACTGGGGGGGGGGGAGATGAGCGGGCTCAAAGCCACGCCTAGAGCCGTGGGGAGGAGGGGAGGGGAGGAAGCCTGAAGGTCCCCATTCCGCCCTCATGGTCCATGTCTTTTATATTTGTTGTTGTTCCCTTTTTCTCCTTCCAAGCCTTGGTGAAAGTTTCCGTGATGTCCAAGCTGAGGAGGGAGTTGGGAATTATTCTCATGTCGCTTCATTCCCTTCTCGCCTTTACATCTATGGGTCTTCTCCCCGTTTCTCTTCACCCCCTTCTTCCCGGTGGACTTTGAACCCCATCTCCTCCTCCTCCTCCCGGTCGTCTTCCAGCATCTCCCGCCCGCCTCGACATCCCCCTCCATTTATCATCTAAAGAACACCCACGCTCTTTCGGCTTGCCTTCCTTCCTTCTGAAGGTGCCACGAATTTGTAGTTTTCCCTACAGAATTACAGCAACCCACCCACCCCCCATGTGCTACTCATCCTCCTGCTCTTTCTTGTCACCCTACATGGTCTTTTCTTTCCCTAACCTAAGGGCATGCTCTCAGACTGTTTGCCAGTTTGGAAAGAACAACAAAAGCCATTTATCATCCTTCAACTGCAGACACTACATCCGTTCAGTCCTCCTCTGGGAACTGGGGTGTCTTAATATCTGCCTTAAATAGCTTCTTCCCCCACTTTTGTTTGCTTATTTCTTCAGTACCAACATGAAGATCAATGGGGTGGTAACGGATTTGCTGTTCTCTTTGGCTTGAACTAAAGCTTGAGAAATACTCTGCCTGCCATATGCTCAGTGTGCCAGCTAGCTTATTTTTGGATGTATTTTATATTTATGTGCCTTTATAAATAGTGTAATCCCTATTTAAGTGCTGAAAAGGAAGTGACTTCATCAGCTATTTCTAAGAATATTTTAATACATATTACTAAATAGGGTAATTTTGAAACTTTCTGTCTAGACTGATGCAGAATGTACTAGCCCTCTTTATGTGGAGGTAAGTTAAACTGAAGTCACTGGAACTTTAAAAAAATTGGAGTTTTTTTAGTATTGGTTTGTATATTTTACTAATACAAAATCTTTATATTATATTAATATAAAATATACTAGTATATGTTTGGTATATGTTCAGCATTTAGTAAAAATGTAACTTAATATCAATATATTTTTGTTCAGAGTGATATATTTGCTAGATGTTAATTTACTGTGCTAGGCTTTTAAAAATAGTAATTTGTACTGAAGTGTTATATTAAGTGAAGGTAGCCCTCCTTTACTTTTAATTCCATTAAACACAGCTATTAAATTGCTACAAGCAATCATTTGTAAGAAGGGGAGCCACTTATTTCAACAGATGCTATCTTTTCCTGATTGGGTAATATTAACCTTTGGTGCCATTAAGAGCAATAGATCAGTATATCACTAAGTTGCTTAAAGATTGTGTGAAGAACATCTGATATGTAACATTTATTCCTGTGCGCAGAAGGATCAATTTTAATTTCAATACCATTTATTCTGATAGGCTGTTAAAGCTTCACGTTTGATTGTATCAGCTATCATTCTTGGCTATGTTGACCAAAGCTGATGGGAGTTGTAGTCCAGCAACATTGGGACTGTCACACATTCATTTTACTGGTGTTAGGCTATAACACCCTTTACGGTCAGGTGTCAGTCAGTTTCTGTGTGAATAAATCTTGCAGAAGTACTGCTAAAAATGGCAATACCATAGGCTAAATCCACTTTTCATCCCAACTAGAGCATATTATTACTGAGTAACAAGTCCTGGTCATTTCAGTGTGTATACTCCAGTTGGGATAAAAATTGGATGTAGACATACACAGTTGTATTTTGCATTATGAAAATAAATATGCTCATTGTTTTTACTTTTTTTAACCTCTTGCATTTTCATCAGATACTGTATATTTACTGCATATTTTTGTCTTAATGTTGGGCATCTGGGGTTTTGTTGTGTTGTGTTACTGTAAACCATGTAGAGTAGTGCTTTGCACTAAGTCAGAAGTATAGAAATGTATTAAATAAATAAATAAATTTACATAAAAATTATTTCTTATTTCGGTTTAAACACCTTTAAAGAGATAACATGGGTGTTTAGAGAGATAACAGAGTCAGATTTTAAAGCCAAGAATAAAACATGCTTTTCTGCATCATAATTCCAGTCGAATGGAAAGCACTGTCAGATGTTCACTCATGTTTCCTTTATTTAGAAAGTTGACAAAACCCAAGACCCGCTTGTGCTGCTTTCATCTGCAGTTAAGATTGTCTAATTTTTTCCTAGTCTGTCCATTGCATGTGATTAATGTGAAGTGTTAACTTTTGTATTGTAATGGACCAGATAACCAGTGCAGGTGGGATTGAGGCAACTTTGCTCATCATTACTTATGATATAGCCCACATATAGCACTTTGAAGTATTCAGTGCGTTTCATGTATGATGTTAAGAATTGGAAACAGAGAATAAGGGATGTAAAAAAAGGATATTGACATGGTTGTCATGATATGTTACGATCAACCATTTAAAAATATGTAAATACATCAGCATCATGAAGCTGGCAAAAGGGTGACACATGAGTGAAAGGAATACTAGAAGGCAAGAAAGGGGTATTAAGAGAAAGTTTTAAAAGCTGAATAAATTATTTGCAGTGGCCTTCATAGAAGGAGATGTAAAGCAGACACCCATGTCGGAATTGACATTTTCCAGGCAGAGTCTAAGGAATTAAGGAAAACAATGTGTAAAGAGATGAAATTCTAGAACTTATTGACAAACTGAAAGCAGGCAAATTACTTTGTCCAGTTGGTATGCACCCAAGAATCCTTAAATAACTCAAATGTGCAGTTGCTGATCTTCTAACAAAAACGTGTAACATGTCCCGGAAATTAGCTTCCATATTAGAAGACTGGAAAGTGGCCATTATAATCATAGAATCATAGAATCATGAAGTTGGAAGAGGCCTATAAGGCCATTGTGTCCTGCCCTCTGCTCAAAGCAGGGATGCAAATCAAAAGATATCTGCCAGGTGGTTTTCTAAATTTCTCTTGAATGCCTCCAGTGATGGAGTACTCACCACTTCTCAAGGTAATTCGTTCCATTGCCATACTGCTCTAACAGTTAGGAAGTTTTTCCTGATATTCAACTGAAATCTGGCTTCCTGTAACTTGAGCACATTTTTTAAATTGTTTCTAAAGATGCTCAAGGAAATTAAAGAATTTTTAATGTCTGTTTTGTATAAATTGTTGGGAAGTTATTAAAGATTAAATTATCAGTCATGTATCAGGATTTAAGAAGGATGAATCAGCACAGCTTCCGTCAAATTAAGTTATTTTTAATTAGCCTTTTTGGAGTTCTTTGAGCTTGTTGTCAAGTATGTGTAATGGGATGATTCAATAGATACTGTGTCCCTGGACTTTCATAATGACTTTCCAGCGATGTCTCTCATCAGAGGTTTCTCAGTAAACTTCACAGTCATGGGGAAAGTGGAGAATTCCTCTAATGAATTGGAAACTAGTCAGAAACAGGAGGCAAAGAGTAGGAATAAACAGTACTTCCTCAGTGCAAAAGTATGAATAATGAGGTCCCTAGAGATGTGTATTGGGTGCTTTAAAACTTTTTCAGAAATAATTGGGGCAGCAATGAAATGGCCAAGTAGTAGCCTCACATCTTTGGAACATCCTTCCTGTAGAGATCCATCAGGTCTCCTCCTTCCAAGCCTTTAAGAAATTGCAAAAGCCCAGTTTCTTTGAGGAAGCCTTTAGAGAGATTCCCCCGCCACATTAACTAGGAGCATTCTCAAACATTCTTTTGTTGAATGAAGATCTAGCACAATACAAAAATGAGTTCTGTGTGAAAACCTATTTGCTTTAGAGTGAAGGATGGAATGGGATACTTTAATCTAGTCACAAAGAATTTACAGTCACCATAAGTAATACTTTAGTCATGTAAACAAAGTCTCACGAGTGGCATTGTAGATATGGGAATAGTCTCTTGCAATAGTTCTTGCAACAAATATGTTTGCTGTATGTACTGTGTCATTAGTTATGTACAGAGTTAAAAGGTCCCACATTTCTGGATAGCATTATCCTTTGCTCCTGAATATATTTTGAAAAAAATGTCAACAGAGTGTTTTCCCTTTGGATTCATTTCAGTCTTTGTGCTGAGCCATCTGGGTCAGTAATGGTGCTGCTGCTGAATTCTCCTTGGATCCTGAGTATATATATATATATCAGAAAAAGTTGACCTTTGTTCTTCAAGCCATGAGAATGAACCCCAAATCTACATCTGTGAGAGCTTCTTAGCATGACAGAAATGCACTCTGCTTCATTTAGTCATTCTCACATTTTTATTACAGTTCACTAATTTAAGAACTGTGGCTTTCAAAGTAGGCCATAAGGTTAGGCTTTGTGAGCAATGATGCAAATAAATTTCTCTATTTAATCCAATTAAAAAGATCTTACGCTGACATTTTGCCTGCCTTTTTGGAGGAAATATGAATGTAGTAGATCTATAAATGGTCTGCTGTCAAGAGTGGAGGAAGTTTTGCCCCATGTGCTTATCTTTCTCCTTTAGTAAAGATGGAGCCCTGCCTGTCTTATGGTAGTTGCCATCTGCTGCTGCTGAACATGTAGTATTTGTGATGGTTTTTTTAAAGACAGGAAGACAAGCCTCCTTCTGTTCAGTTCAAGATGATTTAAGTAGTTGTGATTCTGCCTTTTCAGACAGGAGCTTTCTTTCTTGCATGATCATCATCTTGTGAACTGGAGTAGTGTCTTCTTAGCATGCTATTTTATATGTGATATGCCTGAAATTGTTTGCCAAAATAAATCTTTCTGTTGTTTAAATATTATTCCCCACCACCACCTCACCCATGATTCTCCACTGTTAGTCCACCAGTTATTTTGGACTTCACCCCCCAGAAGCTCCATTCTTCATGACCAGTAGTCAGGGATCCTGGGAGCTGAAGTCTAAAACATCTGGGGAACCACTGTCCTACATATATTACTGCCAGCAAAACAGTTTGTTACTGTATGGAGAACATGCTGTATTTTCAGATGGCTAAGATTCTTACTTGGTTGGTATAAAGAAAGTGATAGAGTGCAGAGTGGAATTTAGCTGGTTTAGATAGTTTTCTAAGTAGGCCTGGAAATTACTAATTTGTAAAAATGTTAATAGCCTTTTGAGAGTTAGCAAAGGGAACCAAGTTTCCTTTGTTCTGAGATTGGTTATCTTAATGCATTTTAATGCTGGGCATAGAGCAGGGGAATCCTATCTGCTCTATGCCCTGAGGAGTATCAGATTTTTTAAAAAAGCAGATCTTGCAACTGCACAAATGTCCCATAAGACAGTGGTCCCCAACCTTGGGCCTCCAGATGTTCTTGGACTTCAACTCCCAGAAATCTTGGCCAGCAGAGGTGGTGGTGAAGGCTTCTGGGGGTTGTAGTCCAAGAACATCTGGAGGCCCAAGGTTGGGGACCACTGCCATAAGACAATGAAATCCCCCAAGGTTCTGTGTTCCGACCAGTGTTTTTTAACTTGTTCATAAATTACCTGGAGCTGGGCTGAGCAGGGAGGCAGCCAAATTTGATGATAGCACCAAATTATGTAGGGTTCGTAAAACAAACAGGAGTAACAAGAAGCTCCAAAAAGAGTAACAAGGAGCTCCAAACAGGGTGAATGGTATTGAAATGCAAAAAAAGCAAAGCGTGCTGCTTATATACCGCCCCATAGTGCTTCAAGCACTCTCTGGGCGGTTTACAAGTTAATTATGCAGGCTACACATTGCCCCCCCAGCGAGCTGGGTACTCATTTTACCGACCTCGGAAGGATAGAAGGCTGAGTCAGCCTTGAGCCGGCTACCTGGGATTGAACCCTGGGTTGTGAGCACAGTTTTTAGCTGCAGTACAGCAGTTTAACCACTGCGCCACAACCCAAACATGGGTCAATGTAAGCAAGAACAAAGTGATTCACATCAGGACAAAAACTCTAGGGTCACGCATACACTGAACTGGTTGGCAGAGGTGTGGCATATAGCTTGATGGAAATGTCACTCAGTGTCCGGCTGCTGTCAGAAAAGCACATTTCACATTGGAGATTATTAGGAAAGGCATTAATAGTAAAGCTCCCAAAATCATAATGGATTTATATAAATCTGTGGTGCAACTGTGTTTGGAATACTGTTGGGTAGATCAGACTTTGGTCTAATTTAGCAGGCCTTTAGTTGTGTTATGCTCAATACAGAAAGCTCAATACAGAAAGCTGCTTGGCCAAATTGCACCATAGTTGCAGAGTGAAATATTATGGTGATAATGATGATGGTATGGTAAATTGGGAAGCCACATGAAAAGTGATTGAATATATGAGTCAACGTAAGACCTCCTATTGTAAAATTTCAGTGGGCCATATGTTTCAGAGTAGGATGCCAACAGAGTAAGGACAAGTGGCAGTGATCTTTGTTTGAGGTATTCTTCACCAATAGCTCCCAGCCTTTGGTGTTCTGCATACTATCCGTCTCTTCAAACACCTTAGTCCTACTATGATAGAAACAAAAAGGGCACTTTTTCTGACTAGGACATTTATATGTTTACAGGGGTTTTGTTTTTATGTTTATCGTTCATGGCATGTTGGTGGACAAGAGGAACGGCAGATTAGAAAAAACACAGGTTGAAATCCTGTTGCATAGCAGTATAAGTCACAACTAAGTAGGTGAATTGAATCAATGGGGCTTTGATGAGTCCACTCTTCCATTAATTCAGTGGGCCTAGTTGCAACTTACCTAACTGAGTAACAGGACTTCAGCCAATGTGTACAAGGTTGCTACTTAATAAATCAGATCTGTCAGTAACAGGTAAGGTTGGCAAGAGACAAACTTGCAGGAGAGCATGGGACTGTGGGAGAGTGAATTCTTAGTAACTAGAAGGAAAATTCTACATCCCATATACACTATTTATCTGTATCACTAGTGTTATGTGTTGAGAACTGCTGCTGGCAAGAAACAGCACTTCAGAATTACAAGACGACATTTGTTTGTTTGTTTGTTTAATTTATACCCTGCCCATCTAGACCGAAGTCTACTCTGAGCGGACATGGGACTGAGAAAGTAAATTCTTACTATGTAATGAAAATGCTACGTTCCATCTACACATGTTTTTATTTAGCACTAGTGGTATGTGCTGAGAATCCTTCTTCTATACCATATAGGTACATAAATGAAAAAGATATACAATTTTAGTGTTTATTATATTTGAAATTAAAATTGCGTACTGAATAAGTAGACCTGAAGTTATAGAAATTGTGATCTTATAAGTCACAGAGTGCTTTATGACAAAACTATGTGTTGTGAAAAGACAGCTTGCCTACAAAACGGCCCTCTATAAAAGATTTTTAAAATAATTGGTTCATACATGGGTGTTACAGAGGAATTGTTTTGGAAGTTATCTTGACATTGACTACAGTTTACTGATTAAGATTTAGCTCAAAAGCAAGATTTCTGGAGCTTAAGGGTTTGATAAAACAGAAAATTAGATTGGTACATATAATGAAAATTATAATACTTCGTTCTTGTAGCCCTAAGCAATTAGAAAAGTAAGAAAGAAAATGAGATCTTTGTAGTAGTATGGGAAATGGTACGGGGGGGGGGGGGCTCACAAAGTAGGGCTAGCACTGAAAATTGCCTTTTTTTTCCTGTTCATGAACATCTCTACTAGAACAGGGAGTCTTTGTCAGCAAAGGAACACCAATTGGATACAACTGGAGTTGTGCCATCTGCTGAAGCTGTCTTGCATGAGTGTAAAATTATTGATGGCGCTGGTGTTATAATTATTTGTGTTTCTAGTTCTGTTTATAGACTTGAATTAAAGTAATCTTAAAACTAATCACTTTTAAGGTAGTTTGAAGCAAAAGTATGATGTCCAGATGTAAATCAGGAGGTGAGAGAACCCTTTATCTAGGTGTTCCCACAGCCCAGAAAATGTATTCTGTCTTTTAGACATCTTGTACTCTATTTGTCAATTCAAGATTCTCAGAGCAAGGTAAAAAAATTAAAACTATTACAATAAAACCAATAAACAGAACTATAACAAAGAGTTAAAAATGTCAATGTGGATAATGAATAAAAGCAGAATTAAAATGAAGGGATATAAAAGGCCTGGGGAGATTTTAAAATGTTATCATTTGGTACTGAAAAGATAATAACCAAATGACTTTCTGACACATGGAGTTATCCTGAGGTATGTGAAGTGTGTCTAAAAGTGATATCAGTGCATACACACATATATTTTATTTATTTATTTATTTATTACATTTATAGCCCGCCCATCTAGTCATATAGACTACTCTGGGCGGCTAACAACATATCATATAACAATTTAAAATCATAACAATATATTACTAAGTAACCAATGATCCAAGGTGGAAGAAAGGAACAAGATAACGAAAATTCAGACGGTGGGTGGAGGGAAGGCTTGCTTAAACAGCCAGGTTTTCAATTGGCATTTAAAGACACCCAGTGAAGGGGCCATGCAAATCTCAGTGATATCAGTGCATACACACATATACCCCACATATGCACACATGCTACTAGATATGTTGTATAGTTGCTGATGTGCACAGATGCAAAAGTCTAGTGGTGCAGGATGCATGTAATTAGAAGATGGAATGTGAGAAATATCAATTAAGGAAAGCTCAAAACTAAAAATAAGGAATGGAATATTAAGAATTTTGATACTTGAGGAGGGAGGAGTAGGATAGACATTTTCTATTAGATAATTAGCTCAAATCTTGTTGCACAACCTCACGCTGCATAAGGCTGATGATGTCATCAGCAAGGTGGTTTTTCAGAAACTAAAAGTCTCTGATTCTCTCCCAAAGCTCACAAGACTTCCTTGGAATCTTTTTCAACACGAGGAAGCTGTTGAGAGCTATGGGATCAGGAGGGAGTCTTTGATTTCCAAAGGTCACTGCTGAAGGGATTCCTTTAGAGGTGGCTGTGATTTTAGAAAATTAAAGACTTAAAGATAATTTTGTGCAGGAAATAATTTCATAATTTTACTACTTGGTACTGTGTATTTTATGCTGGTGTGGGGTGTAGCAGGATAGTGCTGCATTTTTGCAATTTGTGATTCCCTCCCCCCCCCCCCCCCAATTTTTGGGACTTCTTTTTGAAGGACTGTGCTCTGAGTTGTCTTTTGATCTATGCATAGTTATAACTGAGCAACTTTAACAGGCTACGGTTTTGGATTGATAAGTGTAAATAAAACACTAAAAACCCGGTTGCTTGGTGAATGAAATTTTTATTTAGCAAATGAGTTGACAAATGAAGTCAGACTGAGTTTTGTTTGCCTGAAGATGAAGGTGGAGAGTGGAGATCAGCATAACATGGTTTGAACAATTTGCTTTAAGTATCAATTATGTGCACATGCCACTCACATATATTTGTGGTACTTGCCATGCCTAACATTGGTGGACATTGAAGCTCTTGATAAACACATACACATAACATATGATTTAATTCTTTCCCATTTTTCGAACTTCAGGTGTATTCATTTCCAACTCTACCTTTTTCTCCCCAATGGAACATTTTGTGTCCAATTGCGCACTAAGAAAAAAAATCCCTGTGGCCCATTTGGTTTCTGCAGTAGGTGTAAAGGAGCAGTAGAGAACTTCATTTCTCAAAGGACAGTCTGCTCACTCATTTGTATGGAAATCCTAGTTTGTATGGAAGGCTAGTTTTGTTTTGTTTTGAACTTATCCACGTGCTCTTGGAAGAACTTAACCAAATGAAACTGCATTAAATAATAAAATCTTTTTCCAATACAGTGCCACATCAAGTAATGCAACAGTTGAAGGTAACATTGGTTTGCAGAGTTCACTTATTTACAATAAAGATGTGAAAAGGGAGGTTGTCATGGTGACCTGCCTATAAGAAAGCACAAGAACTAAACTTCTGAATAATTGATAGACTCCTAAGATTAGAAATTATTTACATGCTGTTTTCTTTTGATGTTCATGCATACTTCAAACATTTTAAAATCACTAGGCAGTCCATAAATAAATTTTATGACTACTTTGCCAAAATAATTTTGATTGTGATCAAGCTGTGTATGATGTATTTGTAAATATGGATCTAAATAACACTAATGTAACACAGTTCAACTCTGTGTGCAGTAGCTTTCCAACAGAGAGGAAAGGGACATCTAATTGTTACCATGAAAGGGCATTGTAAAAGTAGACAAAAGCTTTATTCATCTCTTACAAACCCTTGACTCCACCCAGATATACTCAAGTCCAGTGCAGCTTAATAACACAACCATATAATGTTCTCACAATAGCCTTCTGCTACTGCTCTGCTACTCTAGATCAGAATATCTAAAATGTATTGATTTTGGTGGATGAGCATGAGAAATCACACACAGTAGCAATTTACATACACATTTACACATGCTTATGTGTACAAAAATTCAGTGGGTACAAATGTTCAATTATTGGTTAAGAACTACCTCAGCATGGGATTTTTAAAAAAAGCTTATACTTTTTATTTAATTATTTTATTTAATTAAGTTTTAAAGTTTTGTACTATTTACTAAGAGACATACAGCAATAACCACATAAAAGAGAAGGGAGGATGAGGAGGGGATGGAAAGTGTGCTGGGCAGGTGAGCAGTTAAAGGAAATAATAAAATAAGGCTGCAGATAAGAGGTAATTGTGTTATCAGCTGAAGCATATAAGCAGATAAATCTAACACAATGCAGATCCCATTGATATTCCCATCAATTGGAGGAAAAAAACATTAGTTTTAATTTTTTAAATATAATTATGCATTCACCCTACCCTGTGATCCTCTTTACTTCTAAGGGCCAAACTTCACAAGATTTAGTGGTTGCAAACAGAGATTTCCCCCATAATAAGTACAGGAGAGAGATTTTTCTGAGGATGGCAACAGAGATAGGTTAAATTATCCTCCACATATGTCCTGTTCCCATTAATTTTTTATATATTTTTGTTGCTTAGCATAGTCAATCATGATTCACTGTGCTAAAGTAAGTTGCTGTTAGAGTAGGCCCATTTGAATCAATGCAATATATACAAGCATTGACTCCCCAAATCAGTGGATCTACTCTAGTATGATTTACTGTGCTAAGTACAGGATTTTAGACTGTAGAAAATAATTATATTAAAATGATAGCAGCACTTCAATAAATCACACAGAACAATCAAGTAGAGCCCAATGAATTCAGAGAAAGTAGTTAAAAGACCATAATTTGTACAAAGCAAGTTGAGGAGAAGGACTTTTGTGTTTTCCTAAAGGTCAACAAAGAAGTGGCCAACATTTCCCTGGGGTGGGTACAGTGGCCCCACAGTGATGTGGGACCACTGTAGAAAAAGGCCTGTCTCTGGTACATATTAGCCTACTTTTTATGTGGTTTCAAATTATGCATGGGACAGGCTTGTAGTTGTTCTGTATTATTTGTTCATTAACTGCCCAGAATAATGCTTTGCTTTAATGGGCTATCTATCTATCTATCTATTAATTAATTAATCAATCAGTTAATTAATTAATCAGTTAATAAAATAAAATAATAGATGTCACTGAGATAACCTGGGCAAAAATTCCGCTTTATTTCATTTTCACATCTAGGAATGATGAATTTCTCTTTGCTCCATAAGATTAGGAGATCTCTTTTGTGTGTGTGTTTTTTTTTTTGTATTTTGTATTTTATTTTAAAAAATATAAAATGTTTTGTATTTTTCTACAAAAGTACAAGTGTATCTTTATGCAAAAACCTTGCATTTTGTTCAAGAAACGACGTGTTGTCAAAAACAGGTGTTTTGTACAAAATAGAATGTTTGTGTGCACAGTACAGGATTTTTTGCATAAAATACAAGGTTTTTATGAATGTCTTTGATGATGTAAAAAAAGACGATGGTCTTTCTGTTTTCATGCAGGAATGAAAAACCATGAAACAGCTGGTTCTTTTCCCCCCCAATAGGGTATCTTGACATGTCAATACATCTTTTTCGTCAGA
The DNA here is from genome assembly GCA_037013535.1 of Intellagama lesueurii. Taxonomy (NCBI): domain Eukaryota; kingdom Metazoa; phylum Chordata; class Lepidosauria; order Squamata; family Agamidae; genus Intellagama; species Intellagama lesueurii. The sequence continues at coordinate 27,887,442 of JBAJHW010000003.1, forward strand.
GATGAGAATAGTTGCAAATATTCATTACATCCTTGCTGTGAGCTTAGAGAGTAGGTCTTCGGATTCAAATCTGATGATTTAGATGCTGAGCGGGTATAAAACCCTTTAGCTAATGCAATTTGCAATAAAATTCTATGTGTTAGACCAAAGATACATTTAACAAGTTATGTATAGTTTGGTGCCAAAGCTGAAGACCATGGGCTGTTATTTGGAGGGACTGTCTCCCCTGAAAGCATATATGCTTGATTTTGTTACATGTAGGCTCCTTTTGCACTTTTTAGTATCTGATTTTGAATAAAAATATTAAAATAAATCTTGTACTGTGGAATTATTATATACATGACAAGGAACAGTTAGATTGCTTAAAAAAAACCATGCTGCATTTTGAAAGTATCTCTTGCACAGCTGATATTGGAACAATGTGAGAAGTGGGGATTGCCAAATGGATGCCATATTTGAATAATGTCAGAGGACCAGTATAGTATTTTGCCTTTTATATTCCCAAGTGAGCATCATTTGTAGTAAATTTTCTAGAAAAACAAAGATATTTATTTTGAAATATCTGGCTACTCTCTCTGTTATTTTAGAATATGCCTTGCTAAAAAAAGCACTGAAACAAAATGTACCCAGAAGTAATGCATGTTATGAATTCACACAAAAGCAATTTGTAGGCTTTGTAGCAAGAGAAGGTATGATGTTTGGCTACCTTGATATCTATGGAAGAAAGCACCATATGGCTGTTAGGAATACAAACATAATATTTTGGTGACTAATATTTAATTCTAAAACCTCCTGTATTTAGAAGACACCAGTGAAATATAAACAAGAGAAAAAGACATACATGTCTACAAACCCTGGTGATTCTATGTCATTTGCATGGATCTGGGCACTCAGTGAATTAGATCACTGAGGACTTAGTGAGTTAGTCTGAGGGCCAGTCTAGACTGGCTGTTTTGGTTGTGGGGTGGATCAGGCTACAAAGGGTCTGTTGAAGAGTGGGGGAGGACCAATTGCCATTTGGTGTGCACCTCCCTAACGGCACACAACCTCTTGTAGCCTGATCAGCTGTCAATTAAGTGCTTCCCTGATCATCTGAGGAGGGTCAGAAGAGGTGAAATTTTTGTTTACATCACTCCTCTCCCTCTGTCACTGTGCTATTCCATTTTCTTCTCCCCCCTGCTTCCTTTCCCTCATTCTCCCCCCACTTTCTCTCTCAAATTCTCCCTCAGAATCTGTGGCTGCTGGACGCTGCTATATAATGGCAAAACTAGCATGCCAAAAAAAATGCATTCCCTACCCCTGGGCCAGAAAGGTGTGTGGCATCTCTTAAAGGGGAAGGATGGATTTCTCTAAGTAGAAACACTTGCAGACAAGATCTTTTTCTCCAATCCAAACCATGCCCTCAGCAATCCATATATCATACTAATATATGCCATCATGGACAGGCAGTAAAGCTTAATGGATGACCAGATGAAAAACAGGGCAAGGTTCCTGTATCTTCAATAGCTGTGTGGAGGTAAACATTTCAGCAGGTGTAGCTTGTATTAAAAGTTGCACCTGCTGAAGTATCATTATTTAAGCAACTATTAAAAGTACAGAAATCCTATCCATTTTTTATCTGGTGCCCCAAACATCTCACTATACAAAAAGGGCTGTAAATTGTTCATTTAACATTTCTTTACTGATCAACTTTTAAATTCTTCTTGACTACTTATTTAGTACACAAAGCATGCATGGGTTTTAACTTTAAAATAACTACCTAGTGTTCATTAAACACAGTGTGAGAAAACCTTTGTTACTAAAGGGACTGAGCAAAAGCTGGAATGGAACGAAGTGGTCTGGGATGAGCACTTCATAATAAAATTGATGTCACATGGACACACACCAGAACAATTTTTTAGCAAGCAAACTCATCAAATATTATTGTTTCATTAATTTTTCAATGCATCCAAACTAGCTGGAGTAGAACAGAGTTTTGTTTGGTTGTTCTATTCAAAAGTTGCCATTCTGGGCTGTTTTGTACATGTTTTTCTAAATGGAATGTGGTTTCTGGGTATGTTTTATGGTCTCTTGTATCAATTCCATATAGTCACATGTGAGGAATGAATTTGATTGTTTTATCTTACTTGGAAGTTGCAATTTTGTGCAATTCTGTTCTGATTTGGCTAGTTTGGGGTCATTAAAGCATTAATGAAATAGTATTTGATGGATTTGATTTTTTAAGATATTGCTTTGATTAGTGCTTATCATATCCCAGTAGTTTTGGCATTAGTTTTTAGTATCAGATGCCTGTTCTGGTTAGTTCCCTTCTAGCTTTTACCCAGTCTCATAATCAGAGTACCATTTCTGTCAGTTTCCACCTCTCATTTTAATTTCAGAATGGCAAAACATATAGCCAATTGTCACATTTATTCCATACTTTTGCTACTACTGGACAAATGAGATGTGTTCCTTATGTTTGTGTCAGCAATATAGTTTAATAATTCCAGCACTTCTTACAGAACTGAAAAGAACCTCTGAGTATGGATACAGGAAATGCATGATCAGGATTACCTTTTTTGTTTGTTTTTACTTCAAAGCAGCTGCACAGGACTTTGATTGGTAGAATGATGTTGTGGAATTACTTTTGTTAATATTTTTAATTCATGCTGTTTGTTTCAGTTACCATCCACTACCCCACCCTGGAAGCTGCTCTTAGCTCCCTGGTGGAAAATAAACAGGTGCAGATGCTGCACCCTTCTCTCCCCGACCTCATACTTAGCCAATTGAGGCATGGCATTGACTGAAAACCTGTAACTCATGAAATCTGTGCCACTTCACTGATCAAATTAGTAACCTTTTGCAGCTGCTTTGGTCAAAAGAAAAGGAAGCATGATTAAATCTTTGGGAGATCTAATCATGCTTTTTATATAGTTTGGCCCTGAGGTTGCATCGTAAATATTTCAAACGATATTGAAACAAATGCTTCCTCTCCTCGGTGCTTAGATTTTACTTTTTCTTCATGAAGGAATGTTTACTGCTTTTTAATATTTTGCATTCTTGTTTAGATAGAGTTTTTTTCTTGTGAGATGCCAGTTTTGTTATAATTTTCCCTTTTGGATCAGAAGAACCTGGTTTCAAATTTCCTTTCAATCATGATGCTCGCTGAATAGTTTTTGACAAGCCACTAGATCTTCAATGAAGTAGTCTTGTTAATTTGTGCAAAATGAAGATGAAATGCTATTGCTCTACATATGCTGTCCTGATGCCCTTGGAGGAAGCATGAGATAACACAAATAATAAATATTTGCAGGGTGCCAAGAAGGGATGGCACTGAAGGTGTTCTGTAATTTATTAACACGATTCTGTTCCTTCTTGTAGCAGAAATGATTTTAACACAGAATAGATAAATGTGGAGGAGCAAGTGAAGGTGCCTGGTGATGATTCAAAGGGTTTGTGTTCTACTTAGATCACATGCTCCAAGAGAAAATTCTTACATATTAAAACAGAATATGCTGTAACAACCTCTATGTGATTGCACCAGATGGTAGTTCGAAGTTATACCTAATGAGCATAATCTGGCTTTTGGAAGCTGGTATTGAGCTTTATTTAGAAATGGGCAATGGAAGTAGGTAGCAGGATTCTTGTGAAACTGCCATCTGGTGTACTGTTTTGGTATACTGAACTTGAGACAGACTAAAAGGAAGCAGCAAAGTGAAAGTGTCTCAGAATGCCAAGTTCCAAGGAAAAGAGGAAGCAAAAGAGGATGCTAAACCAAGCTGAATATATTTTTCTTTTAAAAGTATGCATTAGAGTTCGGGATATTCGTATTTGTAAACAAATATGAATAATCCCGTCCCAGCTGGACCTAATGAGAGTCTGGCCCCTGGGACCGAACCGTCTATTCATGCGTCCTGGTACTACAAAGGTCCTGTTCTTCCCACCAATGGCGCTGGGAGCTCTGCTGTCTCCCTGCTCGGCTGGCCACTTAGTAGCCATGTGGGGAGACTCGTCCTCCCGCCCCCTGCCTGGAGTGGCCAGCCAAGCAGGCAGAGAGTGGAGCTCCTGGTGCCATTGGTGGGAAGAATGGGACCTTTGCGGCGCCGGGATGTGTAAGTGGACAGTCCGGTCCCAGGGACCAGACCCTCATTAGGTCCAGCTGGGACAGGGATATTCGTATTTGTTTATGAATATGAATATCCCCATCTCTAGTATGCATGTCAAGAACTGTTTGACAAACATCTTTTCACCCTATCCATTCCTCCATTCACACACCAGTTTCTGTTGTCTTTCTACACAGAACTGCAAACAAAAACCAAGACAATGTTTACAGGATTTGACAGATGCGAAAAACAGGATTTAAGCATAGTTCCAAGGTCATAATGCACTGAAGAGTCTGACTTTGAAAACTCGGGTATCCTCACTTTGAGACACGTAGTTGTGCTTGATGAGTTGTTGGAAATTGTCTCAAATCAACCGTTTCAACATTATCAACAACAATTTCTATGGATAGTTCAAAAGTACACATATGATACAAGTGGGAAAGTGACTAGTATATTGAGTGTGTTGCAGTCATATATGTAGGCTAGTGGCATTTAAAAGGAGCCAATTGTGAGTAAATGACTACATAGTACGTTGCTGTACATGTGATGTTCTTGGAATAACGGAGACATCATAGACTAAATTGCAGCTGAAAACTAAAACTAAAAGCAGCAGAGGTATGTATGGCAAGGAGATGGCAAAACAAAACTGGTTAGCAGCATAAAGAACCGAACAAACCACGAGCAAATACAGTAAGACATGGTAACAGTAGTCCAGAAATAGCAACAATGTATGCCAGTAATTAGCTGGAGGTGGAGAGGTTGGTAGAAGGCCATTATTGGATGTACATAAACAATGTCCCCTACCATAGTCTCTCCTATGTTGCCCACTGCAAGAATCGGAAAGTTTCCCTTAATTCTGAACACTCTAGTGCCTTAAATCTACTTTTAGAGGGTGAGGTTTGGCAACCTGATAGGAAGCAGAGCTAGGCCTCCTCAAATTTTGATGGGCTTAGAAAACACACTAGGTAGAATAGAGTTTTAGCCATACTTGTAAAATCATGTAAAGCTTCACAGCAAAGAGACCAGAAGATGGTGCCAGAGTAATGTGGGCAATAACTTTGTTCACTTAAAGGTCATTTTTGCTTCCCATACTTAAGAAACCTGAGCTGCTGCAAATGACTTAATTGTTTGTGTACTCGATTCCCATGTATATTGTGTACTTGTTTATAAGCATGTTAAAAGCATGAAAACATGTTCTCTTTCTTAACAAAACCCACCCCTTACTTATACAAATATTACAAAGAGAAGGCATTCACTTAGATGAATGGAAGTTTTCTCTTTGCATATACCAAACTACAGGTTATGTCATTCACATGGTGTTGTCTGGCAAGCATTTTTTTAAACTATGTATCAGGTGTGAGGCTGTGCTGGATTGTAACCATGGCTCTGGAGAAGTGGGCACATAGTTTTTCAGTGAGTGCAGCACTATTTTTGGTTTTTTGATCCCAAATTCTTTCCATCCATGTTCACCACACCTTACATACCTGTATAAACTTTGATCATATCCCCTACCTTCAAAGAATGCCTTTGAACATTCATGTGCCTATCACAGAACAGCACAACTCTCTCCTTTTCTCACACACACACTTGGATTAATTTAAAGAAATAAGAGCAGGCCTTCAGGACCAATTGCTGGGTTAAAACTTTTTGTTATGCATTTGATATGTTTTTTCTGCTGCTTTTACTATATTTTGTTTTTTAAACTACTTACAGGGTTTTTATATTGTGTTCTAAAATCGTTGGAGAGGTGAGAGCCACCATGTGTGTGGTTGACCATTGCCTTTCCTGGTTCGTAAAAGCATTTAGAAGGGGGCTAAGGGAGTGGTAAATGCCTCCTTGCAGCAAGGCTAAGGGAGGTGGTAGTAATACCATTGCTGAAAAAGTGTTCCTGGAATTGCACTGTACTGGAAAATAATTGGCCAGTATCCATATTCCATTTCCAGGCAAGATGTTGGAGCATGTGGCAGCTTCTCAGCTTCAAGGGCTCCTGAAGGAAATAGATTATCTTGATTAAGTTCAATCTAGCTTCAGAACTGATTATGGGACAGAGACAACTTTGGTCATCTTGGTGGATGACCTGTGCCAGGAACTGGACAGCGGGAATATGTCACTCTTGGTTCTGCTGGACCACTTTTTGGCTTTTGAGACCATAGACTGGTATCCTTCTGGGCCATCTCTCTGGGATGGATGTGGAGGCACTGTTTTACACTGACTCTTGTCTTTCTTGTGGGGCAAGTTCAGAAGGTGATGCTACGTGCTTGCCTTTGACTCCTTAGCCACTTACTTGGGATATGTCAGGTTCTGTCCTCGTGCTATTTAACATATACTGAATTGAATAGAATTTATTGCGGTCATATTTCCCATTCAGAAAAAAGATATACAGTAAAATAATGAGAGGGACTACAGGGAGATAGGTACATTGAGAGATTAGATAATCGGGACAAACTCCGCCCTCTTACTCATTGCAGCTACCGTGTTTCCCTGAAAATAAGACAGGGTCTTGTATTAATTTTTGCTCCAAAAAACACATTAGGGCTTATTTTCAGGGGATGTTTTATTTTACAGTCATGTCATCTTCTTCTGGTTGCTGCACAATGCTGCACAATGGTGGAGGGCAGGGTTTCACTTAACTGGGGCTTATTTTTGGGGTAGGGCTTATATTACAAGCATCCTGAAAAATCATACTAGGGCTTATTTTCAGGTTAGGTCTTATTTTCAGGGAAACAGGGTAGGAAAAACTTTGCTACCTATACTGTGGTATAAGAGTTTTGGTCTAATAAGCAGTATTGTACTAACCAGCTGGAAGGGTAGCCTTGGAACGTGTTCAGCAATGGGCAGATTAGGTTATTCCTGTTTTGTTCATAAAATGGGCAGGGTAAAAGCGTATGCGCAAGAAATTCAGGGGACCCCTTTCCACATGGGCAGAATCTTTCTTGGCGTGGGATTCCCTTAAGTCTGTCTTTAAGAAGGGCTGAGGGGAGCACGTTCAGTCTGGCCGGCATGAATGCTCTTAAGGCCTGTGGTGAGCAGAGTGAGGTTAGGTAGCCTGCAGGGGTCCTGTATGGTGGGAAAACACCATGTGACAGAGGGGAGCACATTCTGTTTGCCTGGGCAAGGAGTTCCTGCTTTTCAATGTCGTATAGGCTCTGGGCGAGAGCTCTTAGGGCCTGTTTCTGCCCAAGCATCAGAATATGTTCAAGGGGGATGCCTATGGACCTAAATTTTTTGTTGGATGAAAGATTGCCATTGACTGTGGTGAGAATCGAGTAGCATATAGTGCACGTATCCCAGTTGATCTGCTGAAAAAAGTAATCTAAGCCAGTACTTTAGGGTCTGAGTCCAAGCATTAGTTTCCAGTCGGCCTACCCCTACTTCAAGGCACAGGGCTGCATAGGTTACACAACTGGGGACCCCCAAAATACGGCACAAGAACATGGATTGTATTCTTTTGACTTTGGGATTATATGCATTGATCCAAATGGGGAATGCCATATAGTAATTGTGCCCTTGTTTTTCCTTGAAAGACATGGGTGGCTGAGGGGACATGATGTCCACCGCTTACATGAAACTGCTGGGAGAGATTGTCTGGAGTTTGGGGGTTTGTTGCCTTAAGTATGCTGAAGAGACCTAACTGCTTTTCCTTTCCATCTGATTCCAAGAAAGCTATTTCATTTCAAAATCTCTAATGTTAGTACTCAGTGTGTCTTGTCATGGATAAAGTGATGGACTGGGAGTCAAGAAATCTGAGCTTGAATTTTTTCTTAGCCATGGAAATTCACTAGGAAAGGTTAAATACCTGGCTTTCTTGAAAATTATGTTGTAAGTCATATGTGATTTGACAGCACGTAGCACAAATAACTGTCTCGGTAATGGACTGGATGAGGGCAAACAGATTGAAGTTTAATCCAAACAAGACAGAGGTGTTCCTGATCAGTTGAACGGCAGAGGAGTATGGATCTGACCTGTGCTGGACAGGGTTACATTTCCTCTGAAAACTTGGGCTTGCAGCTTATGTGTACTCTTCAACTTATCCTTCAAGGTGAATATTCAGTTTCAGAAGTGGCCTTGAGTGCATTTGTACAGTTAAAGCCAGTGCACCAGCAGCACCCACTCCTGGAGATGTTGGATTTGGTCAGTGGCTACAGTGACACATGAATTAGTTATATACCACTTATATTAGTGTAATGCACTCTATGTGGAGCTGCTTTTGAAGAGTGTCCAAAAACTTAAGCTAGTCCAAAATGTTACAATCAGACTATTGACTGAGGCTGTTTACAAGGAGGATATAACTCCCCTGTTACAACAGATTCACTGGCTACTGATTTGTCTCTGGGGTCAATTCATAGTCCTGTTTTTTACTATAAAGCCCTATATAAGTGTGTCTAGGCTATCTGAAGGACTCTTAGGAGCTTCGGGAGCAGCTGTTCTCTTGGTCTCATTGTCTTCACAAACATCTGGTGTGGATGTAAGAGCAGGCTTTTTCAGTCACTGCCCCCAGTTCTGGAAGGCCCTCCCTTTCGAGGTTAGGTTCACTCCCTATCTCTTGTCCTTCAGAAGATGGATGAAGACCATCCTTTTTAGTCACACTTTTAGTAACTGAATTGGGCAATGGAGAAGGGGGTGGTTTTGGATGCTGCACATTATTATTATAGTTGATTTAATGTATGTTTAATGTGTTTTAAAGATATTTTAAATTCCTTTAAGCTATGTTTTAAGTTTTTTAATGTAATAATGTATTGTGGTTTTGGTTGGCTTGTTTATTTCAAAACACAATCAATGGTCTTTTTGATCTTAAGGATCTGAAATATATTTCAGAAAGAGTTATAAAATAATTAAGATATGTTACTTCTTGACGTCATCCTGTAAATTCCATCAGACTGTGTTGTCATCACCACTTAACTTTTTTAAGCTTAGCTCTTCACTTCTACCTTCTTTTCTCCATTAGCTTCTTGTTGCACTATCAAAGGATATGAGAAGGCATCTCTATAATAAATGAAGTGGTGTGGGAAGTTACTGCAGTGTCATCTTTCTCTGAGCATTCTTTCCAAAATTTGTGGTGTGGAGGCGTTACACCACATTGCAAGGTCTGTTCAACAGTGTGCTCCACCTTGTGCTTTGAGACATTACTTGAACATGTTGCTCTAAGAAAAGAGATTAAAAGCAAGGAATTAACGAGGGTGACAAAAATAGTTTCTGTTCGACAGCTAGCTACTCTTTCTCTTAGTGTGTTCTGGGAGGCATAGATACTTGCTGACCCTTGGGACAAAATTTCGATATCGGATCAAACAGAACAGAGGCTGTCAAATACCTTATCCATTATTTATGTCAAAGGGAAATGGGCGACATTTGCTACCGCTAATGGCAGTAGGGGCCCTATGAAAATGCCTCTGTACAGCCTAATAAAACAGGAGTGCTGCATATACATCAGCCACTTTAAAAACTGGGCCCTCCCCTGTATTAAAAGAACATTTCTGTGCATAATTTACAACGATTCTCATAAAACGTCTGGACATTGTTTTTGTACAACAAAGAATCAGCCATCTTATGCAAACTGTGAAGTGTTATCAAAGACCCGAACTGTGCGTATCAGTGCATCACTTCTGTTGTAATACATTTTTGTGTAAAGAATGCTTGTGGAGAAATAAAGGGATTTATTGGTAACATGTATATATATATATACACATGGTAAAACCTACTTGATGACTAGTTAGGAGAAGTAGCAGTCATTATTATAATGTAGTACATCTTATCTAAGCTCAAGTTTACTGTCATTTTCTGTAGGAAGTACAGATGGTCCACAAATGCAGAACAACATCTTTCATCCCCAGGAAGCAAGCGACATACAGTTTGTATCACTGACAGCCAGCCTGTCTCTAGCTAGGCTGCAAATCTGTGTCAACCGTATTTATGAAAAGCAAATTCCACCATTAATTTGACTAAAGCGATATTGAACTCATTGCTCAAGACAAGGTAAGACTTAGCCTTTTGTTGTGAATCTGAAACTTTTGTATCGTTTATCTGTATTATAAATTGATGATGCATAATTTTCTGTTTTTCTATTTTGAAATCTAACAAACATTAAGATTTCTGGTTCAAACTTGCATGTTCTAGTACTCTAGTTCAATGTTTGAAATGACATATTCTTGCGAGCTATGCTCTTACCTATGATTTTAATGTTGAAGTAAAATGAAAAGCATGATTCAGCAACTAGCTGTGTAAGGGGAGAAACAAATGATATTGTGTTACCAGTTGAAACGGCATTTCCGAAGCCATTACTGATAGGTGGTGGCAGTTTAAAGAAAGGCATAACTTCGGAACAGATGCTTCAATCAAGACCATATTTGGAAAGAGTTGTACTAGACAGTGTTAGAAATCCAGCAGTGTTGAAGACTGGAAAAGGTTGTGAAGTAGGATACCTTTTAAATCAATTTCAACTGTGGTAAGAGAATATTGCCTCAAAGTATGGTATTATACCCCATTGAAAATGAAACATATAAACAAATATTTGGACCCAAATTGTTGGAGAGGCTGTGAAGAAATTGATACATATTTACATTCCTGGTGGCGTTGACCTAGACTATATAATTTCTGGGTCAAGATATTTGAAAAAATTAGAAATATAACATCACAAAGTATGGTTAAAAGGCCAGCATTGGGATTAATGAATTCTTAGATTCCAATGTGCTACTACACACAGAGTTAATTATTAATTTTTTGTGTGTGTAGCAGCTAGACAAACAATTGCTCAATGTTGGGAGACAGCTGCAGAAATTTCAATTAATATTTGGGAATCTAGGGTATGGAAATTAGTTTTCATGGAAAAACTCACTGCCCACTCACAGCTAAGGTACCAGAATTACAGTATAGACTTGTTTTATAAAACCTGGCTTCTTTTTATTCAGTATTGTAATAATCATACTGATTCTCTTAGCAACCCCCAGCCACTCATGGTGATTTATGGAAAGATGTGTTATATTAACTACTAATGCCATTTGATATGCTTGCTATGTGGGATTTGATGGTTTATAACTATTGTATCTTATTGATTAAAAAAAGAAAGAAATCCAGCAGTGTAACTTGTGTCTCATAAGGCTGATGAAATCATCAGCTTCAGTGTTTTTTCAGAAATTTAAAATTCCCCATCCATCCTGATGATCTGGAGGTTCCCTTGGGATCCCTTTCATTGTGGGGAAGCCATTGAGGGCTGTGGGATAGAGTGGAGGTAAAGTCATCATGGCATTGACAGTTTTAGAAAACTAAAGATCCATCCCGTGGCCCCCAACAGCTTTCACCATGATGAATGGGATTCATAGGGGCCTTGGGACCTTCAGTGGGGGGAAGATGGGCAATTTATGAAAAACTACTGCAGCTAACAACATCATCAGCCTTACACAATGTAAATCACACTGCTGGATTTTAGCCAGTGTGGGCTTGGCTTGTATCAAATGTGGAGAAGATTGGCCAAATCTTTTTAAAGTTCTAGTTTTTGTTTGTTTGTTCTTTAAAAATTTCCCATCCTCTGGTGAACTTGTTTTCCTACCTTTCTTCCCCCCCCCCCCAGCTTGTAGTGAATTTGCTAGTTATTTTTCAAGTGCCTATCACTGCTTCATAGAAAGGAAATGATTCCTGCTATGTGCTTTTTTAAAATTTGGAGTTGTTTGTTTTGTCATTTAAAAAATATAGGATGTTAAAGAGATTGTTTATTGAAGTATTCTGCAGCAATTGCCCAAACTGCTTGCCTGTACTTTAGGAAACTAATTAGTCTCGTTGAGGTGAATGGGACTTACTTCAGGGCTAGATTAGGATGACAGCCTCATCACAGACATAAGTGTCTTGGAACACTTTCTCAGCTCTGCACCTTTGGACGCCTGTGGAGAGAAACTCTTATATAATTCATCTGCCACTCTAACCTTAGTGGGAACCAAAGTGTTCTACTTTAGGCAGATGCTACGTTGAGAAGGAGTAGCACATTTGTCTCCTGTACCCCTACTATGATTTGTAATGCGGTCCTGTGTGTTTGCCAATCACGAACCCTTGATTCAAAGGCAACATATGACTGAATAAAAATCAGGAAAAAATGAATCACTTTTCTCTCCTCTGCCAACTTTATTTTCTATTATAATGGCCAGGCAGGGAGTGAAAATTTCCAAAGTTCGAGACATTTGTGGCACTCCGAATGGGAGGCCTTCATCTCCTATCAGACCTAGATAGCGTTGTCAGTTGTGAAGGATGAAGAGAGGTGTAGTTCAGTAACATTTTGAGGACCGTAAGTTGCCACCCACTGACATCAGTTGCATTGAAAAGAAACAAAGCTTAAAATAGACCCATGCAGAACCCTACAATTGCTGTTCTGTGGAAAAGAACAATTGTCTTCCAATTTAAAAACAAATTGTCTTTAAATACGTATTTAAAACATATCCTGAAGGAAGAAATTGGACCACCATAAAGCAGCCAAGCCTTCACCAAACTCCTCAGAAAGATGTAATGATTGATAGTACTGAAAATAACTGAGAGGTGCAGTCAACACAGTCACACTCAGACTGCATTTCACTTTACACTATTGTCCAGCATGACTAAGGCAGTCTTTACAACACATACAAGAACCTGGAATGAAATGAATCAGTACAAAACCCAAAACGAAATGAATCTTGATAGGCACCTTCATCTAACATTACATGGTGTTGATGAGATGCAAATGGAAAGTCTAATCCATGTGTGTATGTGTGTTTTATTGAATAAACTATAAAGTGAACATATACTTTATTGTCTATATATAAACCGTGTCGCTTAAAAGGATTGTGAACTACTTTACTATGTTGTAGAAACGATACATGTTTCTGGAGTAATTGTGGAACATTTGGTCTTGGTTTGAATGGCCATTTAGGGTTTTGGCTATCCAGACATGACCATAGCTTTAAAAAGGGAAATAGGATGCAAATCTAAAATTGGTTTGTAATTGTCAATAAGCCAAGCATACATGTTCTGAGCACTCCAGGTCAATGAGATTTATTTATTCAGACTTCATTGATCTGGTGAGCAGGAGAAAATGTGGGCAATTGCCCATAAATGTCCATAATTTAGATAATTTAGTATCTACATAAAGTGGTTGCCTAGCAGAAATGAAATAGGATGGTTTTAGTAATCTGATAAATTTGATGATATATATTAATGCTTTTTAAGTTTAATTGTGTATTTCTGAGAAAGGCATATATTTTATTTATATATCACCCCATTAGTGCAGGCACTACTCTGGGTGGTTTACTGGTTAAAACGTAAAACCTAAAGATCACATCATGTGGAAGTTTAACATATCTAGGCTATCTTCTGTTCTTGTAGAACAAATCAGAGTGGGTTTAAAAATATATAAATCATTCTTTCTATTCCTGAACAGTCTTCATTTAGTCTTCATTCCATATCCCTTCAATTTAGGGATATGAAGAATTATTTTGTCTCCACCTGGGGAGTGAATTATTGGGCAAGTCCAAAGATAGACATATACTTTATTTTTTTCTATTAGTCTGTGTATTTGGTCTATTTCAGAATTAGAGAAGCTCTGCATCTAATTGGCTCTTAAAACATGACATGCAAACAGATACTCCTTCCTTTAGAAGAAGACGTGAGTGTATGGAAGTTCTGTATGTAGCTTAAATGCTGCATATTATTTCTCCAGAATGTGTTCCATATTGTGTTCTAAGACTATTGTAGATAAAATGGTGTGCTGACAAAAGTAATACATTTTCTTCTCCTTCTCCATCTCCTTTTCCTTCTTCTTCAGTTTATTTAACAAGCAGATTGGAAAGTAGTTTCCATATGTAAATGAACCATGCTAAAGACACTTCTCCTGAACTAAGCAAAAAGCTGTTGTTATTTTCATCAAGAATATTCAGAAAGGCATGGCCTATTTCTATATTGCTCAGATTTTTAAAAACAGAGTAATACTGAGTGACCTATCTAAGAGTCAGGTTGTGCTTTAAGGCAAAAGCCTCATCTACAATGTTAGCCCTCCAGGCGACACAAATCTTTCAGTGCTACATTGCCTGATGGCATTGTCAGATCAGTAGATTCCCATTTCTTGAGATTTCATGGCTAAAATCTGAGATCCTGGAGTGTTACATCTGTATTACAGGAAACAGGCCCTGGTGATATCACAGGAGATTGGCCGTTGTGTGATAACAGAAAAATAATAAATGTCTGTGAGAATGAGTGAGACAACCCACTTAGATCTTCTGCACAGCTTCCTAAACCAATATGATGTGTAGAACAGACATACAGATACATCTTCTCTGAACCAGTTAGGCCTGGTGTCAGTTAAGAGTAGAGAGAAAATGGGTCATTAGACAGTAAAGCTTCTACAGATGTTAAAAATCAAACTTTCTCCTCTTCTAGCAGCTCCTCACATGGAGAGCAGAGAAAGCAGAACACTTCACTGATACATCAGCTGGTGCCCTGAGACCAGGCAACTGTTGTACCTGGTACAACAGACATGCCAACAAAGTTGTGTTATCTCTTAGTTGACCAATGACAATACAAAAACAAGATAGTTTGCCAGGTGTAGACTAAGGCAAGGAGGAACCATGATAACGTCCTTGCTGTAGACCTTCGCTTTTGTAAATGATACCTGGTTGCTTTTAGCCGAAGTCCAAACGTAGCATCAATGCATTTAGGTAATGATATGCAAGCTATGTAGGTGTAGCTTAATTTACTTCTCAGTCAACAGTTAATTAGGAATTGAATACTAGTTCTGTGTTGCTGTTGATTGTGGTTTTTGTATTTCAATAGGGTCAGACCAGCAAGAGACAAAATAAAAGACAATTACGTATTTTTTCCATTTATAAGACGACCTGATGTATAAGACGACCCCCCCTTTTCTAACCCCAAATTAGAAAATTTGATCCCTGCTTTTTCCCTTCCTTTTGCTAAGCCACGGAGCTTAGCAAAAGGAAAGGAAAAGCAGGGATCAAAGGGCTCCCTTTGAATGCCGCTTTTCCCTTCCTTTTTGCTAAGCCCCGTGGCTTCGTAAGAGGCAGGGAAAAGCGGCGGTCACTTTGACAGGTGCTTTTCCCTTCCTTTAGGGAAGCCTTGGAGCTTAGCAAAAGGAAGGGAAAAGGGGCAGTCAAAAGGCTCCAGCGGTGGAGGCAGCAGCAGCAGGAGGCGGAGACTGAGGCAAAGAAGCAGCCCAGCTCGGCCGCCTCTGGCTGCTGCCCATTGACTGCCGCCACCGCCGCCCGATCGCAAGGAGACGATCGCTGGAGGGGGCGATCGGGCGGCAGCAGTCAATGGGCAGCAGCCAGAGGTGGCCGAGCCGGGCTGCTTCTTTGCCTCAGTCTCCGCCTCCTGTTGCTGCCTTCCGTGTATAAAACGACCCTCAATTTTTTCCTGTAATTATTTTAGGAAAAAGTGTTGTTTTATACACGGAAAAATACGGTATGCTGTACAATTATGCTCAGTTTCAGCATAATTGTACAGCATTTCAATTGGATGCAGATTATTTAGGCATGTGCGGCAAGGCTGGCTGAAGGAGCCTTCACCACCACTTCTTTTCTATCTGAGCCTCTCTATCCCCTTGAAAATACTACCCAGAGTGTTAGGATACTGATCTGAATGGCATGAATTGTAGCATGGGGAATATCTGTTAATTGGATGGAGCATCTTTTGTGAACATAATTCTTCTGCCAAAGGAAGCCAGATCCTACACCAAGATCAATAGTTTTTAAAAGAATGTATTTTTTTTTGTGGTATCCATTTGGCCCTTCTTAGTCTGAAAGAACATAAGACCACCTGTGAATTCTTAAGTCTACTTGCAGCACAATATCTTTTATTTTTTGGTAATGTCTGCATCTCCTCTTGGTTAGTTTTGAGACCAGGATCATCTGTGATGCATATTATTCTAACAAGGCAGATGGAATGTTGCTTGACTGGCCACTAGAAACATTTATCTGCATCCATTTGCTTTAGTCCTGCTTTTTGCCCAGGTAAGACAATGTGTATAAGGCAAATAGATACAAATTTAATACACACCAAATATTAAATACTGGCAAATGTGTCTGTTCTTTTTTACCGGATTAAAAACCCATGAGTCCTGCACTCAGCCTAATGTCATCCTACTGTTCTTTCTTTTGCATCCATTCTGGTACTCATTTAAATTGTACCAGGGCTAGAAATGCATTAGTTCCACCCCAACTCCAGTACACTCTCTTCTACTCCACCGCAACTTCTTTTTCTCCCTTTACTCTAGTACTCACAGGATATAAATGTAACTTTTTTGTACCACGACTTGCAGAATCCCAGAAACAGCATGGCCTATCACGATACAACCTGTCCAGTTACTTGAACTGAGACGTCAGTGATACTCATGCAACATTCTGTGTTCCTAGGTTCTAGTATTTCAGTTTAGATGATGCCAGATCTCTGAAATATATTTCTTGAGTGGGTTTTTTTATCTGATATGGGAGTAGACACAGTCACTTACACATTTCTAGTAATTGTAAATGATGCTTGGGTAAACCTTTAAAAAAAATTTGTAGTAGGTTCTTGCATTTATTTATTTTATTTTATTTCTTAGATTTATACCCCGCCCATCTAGACCGAAGTCTACTCTGGGCGGCTAACAATAAAAAATGGAATAAAAACAATACAATAAAGTAAAAAACAACAGTAGTAATGTGGCACAAGATGGGGAAAAGAAAAGAAAATCAAGTGATGACAGGAGGGAAAGCCTGCCTAAAGAGCCAGGTCTTAAGTTTTCTCTTAAAAACACCAGCGAGGGAGCCAGACAGATCTCTGGGGGCAGACTGTTCCAAAGTTGAGGGGCCACTGCCGAGAAGGCCCGGTTTCTTGTTCTTTCTCTCCGGGCCTCCCTTGGCGTTAGGCCCCTCAGCCGCCCTTCCTGGCTAGAACGAGTGGTTTGGGTAGATCTAGGTGGGAGGAGGCGTTCCGCTAGATATCGAAGTCCTAAACCGTTTAGGGCTTTATATGTCATCATTAACACTTTGAAATCAATGCGGAAACGAATGGGCAGCCAATGCAAGGCAGCCAGAGTGGGGGAGATATGCTGATATTTTCTCGTCCCACTGAGAAGTCTGGCCGCCGCATTCTGCACCATTTGAAGCTTCCGCATCAATCTCAAAGGTAGCCCCACGTAGAGTGCATTACAGTAGTCTAATCTCAAGACTACAAGCGCATGGACCAGAGTGGTGAGTGCCCCAACATCAAGATAGGGACGCAAGATAAATTCATATGAATTAATTGGTATGTATTGATTATTTCATTACTTGCATTGTTGTTCAGTGCCCCACCCCCTGTATAATTTATTTATTTATTTATTTTTTATTAATTATAGAGAAACCAACTTCAGGTATTTAAGAGATTGTTCTAGGACGTTGTTACTGGAATGACAAATAATACTTGCTCTTTGCATTGTTTAAAATATGACATTTATCTAAATGCTTCTCACTCTGTTCGCTTTGCGGTCGTGTGATGAGTTGGTAGCTAGACCTGCTGGATACTAGTGAAGCCTGAAAGGCAAGGTTTATGTTAAGAAAGCTGTTGCCCTCTTTAATTACATGCATAGATAGGTTTTAGATGCACAACTTTCCTTGATTAATATGCTTAACAACTGCTTCTGTAGCAATAGCAAGAGAAACTTTAAAAGAATTATATGTCTCTCCTTCTGTGGAGCAGTATATCCACAAGGGGACCTTACTCTTCTGCCAGTTGCAGTGACCCTTTTTTTTTTTTGAACATGTCAGTCAAATAATGGAAGGCTTTCTAAATAAGAATGTGACATGGGCTGACAGGTCCAAAGAACTTTGCAAGGAGTGTTCTAGCAACTTTAGCCTTTAGTCTGTGTGTAGTCATGCTATTGAGTATAGCTCCAGAATTTGCATTGTATTTCTGTCACAGCCAGATGGTCAAATCAACACATGTGCAATAAATTAAAAAAACAGCAAGATGTTTCAATACAATGGACAAAATCCTGTTGGCACAGTTCCATCAGTATAAACCAGATAAGTGTGCCAGAAATAATTAATTTGAAAATGTCCAATCCCTCTGTTTCAGCTTCTGAGACTTCCTAGGGCTCCATTTTGCTGTGGGGAAGCCTTTGGCTGCCTTGGGACAGGACGAGAAAGCTTTCAATAGTAAACAATCATTGCTAGATTGCTGCTGCCAGACCATGTTGGCAATCCAGCAGCATTTTTTTTTTTTTGTTAAAAGTTCCTCCCTCCCCCATTTCGAGGCACCCAAAGGTTCAAAATGGGCCTTGGAATGGGCCCTGATAGGCACTGTACCGACATTCCAACACGAAGTACAGAATCATTCAGGCTTGAACCACATAGCATTCCTTCCACACTACACAGTGAGGCTGCACACCCCATTATAAAAGCAACAGGCCATTGCCACCACTATTTAGTGAGGCTATAAACCCCAACTATAAAAGGAAGTGGCCATAATTGCTGCACTGAAAAAACAGTGAAGTTATCCTTCATCAAGTTACAATTTTAATGTAACCATATAATGCCTCTGTTATCAGAATAAGTAACCAATTATGAATGTCGTTATTTGTGACCAGTTTTCAAAATCTGATCAGACTGTACATCAATCCTATTTTGTCTGTAATTTATTACCAGTCTCTAAAAATAAGTTTTCAGATCAGCTGCTAGACATTTTGATCAATATTTATACTGAACTATCACTCATTTAATATACCATGTTCTCTTTTTCTGGGTTTTTTCCCCTCTGGTAAAATATTTTACCACCCATACAGTTACTGTTGTTGGTTATACATATTACTGCCAGGCATCTTGTTTTGTGTTAGCCAAAAATCAAACGTAATGTAATAAAATATTATTGTCTATGAAACCTCTTAATAGGACTAAGCTTTAATTTTCTCTAGTGGATATTTCATCACCCAGTGTATGATGTATTTTAATTTGCTCTTATTATAAATAATTACAAAGCAAAAGCATGCCATTTTGCAAAATCTGGAGGGAGGCAAGATCCTGCTAAGACAATCAAACATCTTTTGTCTCTTTGAGGAGCTGAACATCTAATGATGTGCTAGCTGTATCTTCTGGTTTGGCCAAATCAAATATTCTTCAACTTCATCTTGAGTGATTTCAGCTTTGAAGTTCATGCTCTTGGTCTTGATTCTACCGTTGACATGTTTTTCTTTACATTAAGCTCATTGTCGGTTATCAGTGTCCAAGCCTTGAATGAAACACACACTTCCCCCTCTGTTTGGTAATGCTTTCCTAAGAAATAACACCACCACCATCATCATCATCATCATCATCATCATCATCATCATCATCATCATCATCATCATTATTAATTATCATCATCATCATCATCATCATCTAGATATTTATCATGACACCTGAGGACAAATAGAACATATATTCCTCCAGGGAAGAAGCTTTGCCATTTCAGCCATCACTAACTGAAACAGCCCTGCCTAATGCAATACTCCTTGGACATTGCAGATTGTATTTACTGCCTCCTCGCTGTTTGGAGGAACTCTATCACTGTATATACGTTATGTTGTTACAGTTATATGCCATGATATTGCTTTTCATGATTTGTAAAGGATTTTTGAGATATGTGAGATGTTCAATAAGTGGTCTGTTGTTGCCATTTTCCAGTGAGTTCCATGACTAAATGGGAATAATTAAGAGTAGTTATGGAAGGTAGTTACAGAAGCTGGATTTCAAAAAGGAAGATACAATATATTTCAAATATCCACTGGTTACTGCTCACCAAAGAATTTCAGAAGATCAGTCTATGCTTTATTGTTGTTGTTTAGTCGTTAAGTCGTGTCTGACTCTTCGTGATCCCATGGACCAGAGC
Source organism: Intellagama lesueurii (assembly GCA_037013535.1). Classification (NCBI taxonomy): domain Eukaryota; kingdom Metazoa; phylum Chordata; class Lepidosauria; order Squamata; family Agamidae; genus Intellagama; species Intellagama lesueurii. Next base: position 27,907,370 of record JBAJHW010000003.1, read on the forward strand.
ACGCCAGGCCCTCCTGTCTTCCACTGCCTCCTGGAGTTTGGTCAAATTCATGTTGGTAGCTTCAATGACACTGTCCAACCATCTCGTCCTCTGTCGTCCCCTTCTCCTCTTGCCTTCACACTTTCCCCACATCAGGGTCTTTTCCAGGGAATCTTCTCTTCTCATGAGATGGCCAAAGTATTGGAGCCTCAGTTTCAGGATCTGTCCTTCCAGTGAGTACTCAGGGTTGATTTCCTTCAAAATGGATAGGTTTGTTCTCCTTGCAGTCCAGGGGACTCTCAAGAGTCTCCTCCAGCACCACAATTCAAAAGCATCAATTCTTCGGCGGTCAGCCTTCTTTATGGTCCAGCTCTCACTTCCATACATCGCTACTGGAAAAACCATAGCTTTGACTATGCGGACCTTTGTCGGCAAGGTGATGTCTCTGCTTTTTAAGATGCTGTCTAGGTTTGTCATCGCTTTCCTCCCAAGAAGCAGGTGTCTTTTAATTTCATGGCTGTTGTCACCATCTGCAGTGATCATGGAGCCCAGGAAAGTAAAATCTCTCACTGCCTCCATAGCTTCCCCTTCTATTTGCCAGGAGGTGATGGGACCAGTGGCCATGATCTTAGTTTTTTTGATGTAGAACTTCAGACCATTTTTTCCGCTCTCTTCTTTCACCCTCATTAAGAGGTTCCTTAATTCCTCCTCACTTTCTGCCATCAGAGTGGTATCATCTGCATATCTGAGGTTGTTGATATTTCTTCCGGCAATCTTAATTCCGGTTTGGGATTCATCCAGTCCTGCCTTTCGCATGATGTATTCTGCACATAAGTTAAATAAGCAGGGAGACAATATACAGCCTTGTCGTACTCCTTTCCCAATTTTGAACCAATCAGTTGTTCCATATCCAGTTCTAACTGTTGCTTCCTGTCCCACATCTAGATTTCTCAGGAGATAGATAAGGTGATTGTAGCAAAGCCTTTGTATGGATCATAAGGAACTATGGGTTGTTTTGAAAGAAATGGGTGTGGCTCAGCACTTGATTATCCTAATTCATAACCTATATTGTGGACATTTTATCATCTTATCTGTTCAATCCATATGTAGAACATACTATATGGAAAAGTGGACTAGATTCAAATGAAGGAGGAGTGAAAATTGGTGGAAGAAATATCTATAATTTAAGATATGCAGATAATATAATCTTTCTGGAAGAAAGTAGCAATGATTTGAAAGAACTTTTAGTGAAAGTGAAAGAAGGAAGTGCCAAAGCAGGACTGCAGTTGAACATTAAAAATACATAAATCATGACTACAAGAGAACTACACAACTTTAATCTTAACAATGAACAAATTAAAGTAGTGAAAGATTTTGTATACCTTGGTTCAATCATTAATCCCAATGGAGACTGCAGCCAAGAAATCAGAAGTCTGAGACGTGGAAGGGCAGCAATGAAGGAATTAGAAATTATTAAGTATGAGGGTGTGTCACTGGAGACCAAGGCCAAGAGCATCCACACTCTTTCATTCCTGATCACCATGTGTGGTGATGAAAGCTGGACGGTAAAGAAAGCTGACAGGAAAAAAATTGATTAGTTTGAAATATGGTGCTGGAGGAGAACTTTGCTGACACCCTAGACTGCTGGAAAGACAAACAAGCGAGTTGGAGATCAAATTAAGCCTGAACTATCTCTGGAGGCAAAAATGTTGAAACTGAGGCTGTCCTGCTTTGGGCACATCATGAGAAGACAGGATTCTCTGGAAAAGACAATAATGGTTGGAAATGTTGAGGGTAGCAGGAAAAGAGGAAGACAAAATATGAGATGGACTGATTCCCTAAAGGAGACCACAGACTTAATTTTACAAGAGCTGAGGCTGTTGAGGACAGAACATTTTGGAGATCTCTCATTCATAGGGTTGCCATAAATCAGAGGTGACTTGACAGCACATAATGACAAACAGAAGGTCATATGCTTTTCTGCTACCAGATCCATCACAGCAAACTCATGTGCTGGGGAAACTAGGTGTTACAACTGCTGTTTTGGAAACTCACATTCTATTCTTTTCACCAATATTGTGGCAATATAGTGGATGCAGAATAATATCTGCTAATGTGGAAAACATAACACTAGCACTGCTCATAACATTATTTAAGCACATAAAATATCATACAGTGAATCTCTAGTCTCTGCTATTTCCAGTTATAGTGCCAGTAAATGCCAAATCATTGTTTAAAAACAGTACAGCCCAAGGCCTGAGTAACTATTTCTCCCTGAATTTAAAGTAGGGAGCCTTCTAATTTAGCTTAGTGGTTTGGTTGGGAGTTCGATTCCCCACTGTGCCTTTTTGACAAAGGCTGGACTTGATGATCCATATGGGCCTCTGCAGTACTAAGATTCTAATGCCACACAAATTATTAATTTGCTCTTTTTTCCTCCTTGAACTGCATGTCTAGATGTAGTTAGTACTAGGAGATTAAAAAAGATGCTGGAAGATTTAACCCCATAGTTAATAGCTTTCACACTCTGCACCTTTCAATATCTGACCATTCCTGTTTTTGGAAGGAAAGATGTTGCACATTTCTTGCTATGGTCTTAGCCTCATGCCTTCAATTTCAGGCACTCCAGAAGCATTTGGTAGAACGTAGCTTGTTTTGGTGGTGGGAGGCAGATCAGTTGTGGTCTTATTCCTCTTTATTTTAGTTCAATTTAACTTAACTTTGTTCTTTTGATAATGGATATTAGGATATCTGTGTCTCTGCACTTTAGTTTCCTGTCTCAGTTTTTAGTATTAAGAGCCACAGCTTTGTGGCGAGAGCCCATGCTTTGCAAGTGGAGGGTTCTTTGTTTCAATCCCTGACATCTCCAGGCAGGGAATGAAAAACTGGCACCTAAAAATAAATCTGTGAGGTGGAAAAGTGTGATTTGAGTTTGATGTGCGAGATATTCTCCCTGGCTCAAATTATACACTAAAGAACGCATTTAATTGGAAGCTGAAATTCATTCGTGTTCTAGAGACATGATTCAGGGAGACCTTCATACCGATCAGCCATATGTAGAAACAAAATCTGTATTTACCTCCCAGTGATCAGTCAAAAAACAAGCTAATTTGCAAACTGCAGGAGTTGTGAAAAGCTCCTGCTGTGGCAGGCAGGCCTACAGCACTTAAAAATGCTACGGTTGCATTCTCAATGTTGCTGTAAACAGGACTGGAAAGTCCTGCATTGTGGGACATGCAGTCTGAGATGATAGGAAGTGAAAGCCCTGCATATTGGGAAATGTAGTCTGAGAGGGCAAGGGAGTTGCTCAGGCACAGACAGGGTTACAAAGCTATGTAGCAGTTGCCATACAGGTTTTAGCTGTGTAAATAAAGCTTGTTGAAACGTTACCATCTGTGCTTCAGTTAACTGACACAGGAACTTGCCTAAGGGAATCTACAGAATTTGTTGATTAAGCAGGAAGATTGCAGAAGAGAGGACTAAAGCAATGGAGAAACTGTACAATACAGTGTGTGTTAATGTAATATTTCTGTGCATGCACAGTGTGGCTTTCTTTGGCATCATGCTTCATCACTGGCTATGTTGGCTAGAACTGATGGTAGCTGAAGTCCAACACTATTTGGAGAATTATGTCTTCTTCCTGGTGTGAATATTATGTTAATTTCTTGACTACCTTGTGTTTTGAAGCATACTTATGTTACATTTACATGAAAGTTTAAGATATGTTAGCAAAGCAAGCAAGTTTTTATAAGGAAGTATGGGATCTTAGTTCTGTACGGCACTATAAATAGAATTAAAAATAGGTTACATGTTAAGATATTAAAAACCTGATGTCACAGGCAGATCACACAACAAAAATAAGGTTCATATATGGTTTCATTCATTAGGCACTTCACACTGTCATGTTATCTTTCCCTATAATTGCATTGAATAGGTAGTAGTTAAATATTTTACAACTTTAAACCAGAACGTGAAATGTTGCTTTTTAAAAAGTAATTTGTTCCAGTTTCAAAGCACATCGAACATTTTGTTATTGCCATTGTTACGCTTAAGAAAACTCATCTTATTTTTCAAAAGTAATTAGTACAGCTATTTTAGTTACTTTAAAAAACAAACAAACAACAGAATACTACAAACCACTATCCAGTGGGTAAAACACACACTACAACAGTGAGCCTTATGTATTTAAAAATAATGAAAATATGATTTTGTTACACCTTAGTGATTTTCTTACAGCTTAGTTGTTGCAAGAAGGAATTAATTAGAAGTAACTACACATCTTTAATTTCTTCCAAGATCTGCATCTAATGAGTGGAAGTTTAATGTCAGTTAGCCTGTCATAGTTAGTTGGTAGCTAAATAATCAGGTTACTCTAACCTTAATTTTTACAGCTGGTATCATACATGCAAGAGGATATGAGAACAAAACACAGGTCCAAAGATGTGCAGGAAAGTCTGGCACACATAGAAACTGCGATCTAGTTCAGATTGAAGTAACCTAACCTTGTAGCAGCTGTCAGTGGATCACTGGTGAACTGAAGTGAGAACTACTGGAGGAGAAACAGGAATTTTACTTTTACTCTATGGAATGGAAGTTAATGAGTTAAGGTAAACTTTCCAGTCATGCCCAAGCCTTTGTTAGCTAATGATTTTGGTATACCTCCTCCCTTGGGCTCTTTGGCTTCTGAAAGGAGGGAGTTTGCAGTACAGTAATTCTACACCTGCTTTTGCCCACGCCTATCCCTTTGCTAAACTTACCGAACAAGTGCTGGGCTGCGCATGAGAACATCAGAAATGGATGGCGACTGTTTTCCACCAGTGAAACTTATTTGATTGATTTTAAGCTCATCTTTTTTAGTTTTTCCACTTTCTACATTTTGGGTCACCTTGCCATAATGGCAATTGATGACAATAATCTGCATTCTAGGACTGAATGTAAACTGAATTCATACCAGAATGACTGTAAATCAAGACGGGGTAGTCTACCATCCGGACTCCTCCTAGGAGATGACATTAAAGGAAAGTGTCAAAAAAATATCAGAAATTTAGAACCTATTCATCCAAGACGCCCCAAGAAAAGACCATCTCTCTTTCCAGGTAGGAGGTCTGTGCTAATTACTGCCATTCTTGACATTTTTCTTTGTCTTTGAAAAAAACATGGACTAAGTTAAAGATACGTAGAAGTAATGATGTACTGCATGGCAGGAGTTCTGTAATATAGCAGAGTGTACTATACTAATAGCATGAATGGAATTCCTTCCATTATTTTGAAAATATGGATATTTGTTTGAGAAATAGAATTTCAGCTTTCTTTTTTATTTGTTTGGAATTCAAAGCCTTTCAAAGAACATTCAGTGTACAGGGATTTTTGTGGCTGAGAAAGAGACTGTAATTTTAATTATAGCAGTATATCATTTGATGTCTGGCATAGGGAGTATATATAAATTCTTCCTTTATCAAACTAGTACCTTTTATTTATCCACAACTTAACAGAAGTACTTCTGAAATGCATACTTTAAATTCCTGCTTTGTACTGGAGCCAGAAAATGTTTGCAGTACATGATTTTGTTTAAGTTTCAAGCGAATTGCATATCTTAACCGGAATTACAGTAGATTTCAGTCAACAATGACATAGTAAAGTATTATGATTGATTTAAATTAGAACAGGACTTCAGACAAAAGCAGTTTATATCAGTTTAACTTGTGGAATATATTGTGGACAGAGAATAAGAAAGCACACACCTGGATTTCTAATTAGAAAGTTCTAAAATCCATATTCTCTCTGTGTGTAGCTAGCTATCTTTCTGTTAATAGATGAAATGTATTACTGGTATAAAGCTGAAACTAAATTGATTTGGTTACTTAATTGATTAATCCTATTTAGGTACCCATTTATTCTAAGTAACATGAATATAACGTCTTTTTTCATGCTTATCTAAATAAATGTTGGTTGGTGTGATCTTTGGAGAATGTTGAATTAAGAGCAGGGGGGAGCTAAAAGCGTGATGATGAACTTCAGTTTTCTAGTAGTATGACATTTCTGGCTTAAATTGCTCATGTATAAGAAAACCTCATCTTCTATGTATGTTCCTTGAAACACAGACTCTTTTTAATTCCAAGATAAATGTATGGGTGAGGCATAGCTCTCAACCCTTTTTTTGCAGGTACTTCAGGTCATATGACTTGGGTGTGCTCTGTTTCTCCAACACTTCTTAATACTTGAATCAGCTCTTCTTCCGTTGAGAGCTGATGGTCTATGATAGCATAAATACATTTTTACTAGGCTTATCTGTTTCTCTGTCTGCCCTCCTTTCGTTATACTGCTCTCTATTTCTGCACAGCTTTGGTTCTTGCTTTTCAGTGTCATATCTTTCATTGTCTATGTTCTCGAGCCAACCTCTCACACAACCTACAATATAGGGTTGTTTTTGACTCTTTTGCTTAGCCTCTGAGGCATATTGGTGATTAATGTGCAGGTCGGGCTTAAATCCTTCAAGGTTTACGGGCTTTGAGAGTCGGGATATCAGACAGGTAACAAAGTAGGCTTTTTGTTTGTTTATTTGTTTTGCTTAATTCCATTTATAAACTTCTCTGAAGACCTGGAACAGCCCAAGTAACTGCATAGAATGTCGAGGAAGCTCTCTCTGTGTGTGTATAGAAGATGTGCACCCTTACTAGAACATCATACAAACATTTAATAATTAATTTAATTGGAAGTAGCGTATAAGCTGATCAAGTCCAGCCCCTTGCTCAATGCAGGAATCCAAATTAAAGTAGATCTGACAGATGGTTGTCTAATTTTCTCTTGAATGCCTCCTGTGTTGGAGCACTCACCATCTCTTGAGGTACCGTATTTTTCGCTCCATAAGACGCACTTTTCCCCCCCAAAAAAAGTGGGGGGGAAAGTGTGTGCGTCTTATGGAGCGAATACTGTAAAAAAAAAAAGTTTAAAGTGACAGAAGAAGGAGAGATGGAGCGGCACGAGACAGAGGAATGGATAGAGGAGGGGGAAGTAGGAGAAGAGAGGGAGGAGTCACGAGAGGGGGAGAAGAGGGGGATAAACGTTTTTCTCAGGAGAGAGGAGGGAGGACAGTTGAAAGAAACGGAAAGAGTGGTGTTAAGGAAAGACGTATGGGAGGAAAGTGATCCGGGGGAAGAAAAGGTGTTTAGAGTGCCGGAAAAGGAGGGGAAATCACGCCGCCCGCCTGACTTCCCCCCGCCCCTCCACGCGCACACCCCTTCACCCCCCGATGGCGCCTCGAATGCAAGGTGCGTCTTATGGTCAGGTGCATCTTATGGAGCGAAAAATACGGTAATTGGTTCCACTGTCTTACTGCTCTAACAGTGAAGAAGTTTTTCCTGATATTCAGACTAACAGATCCCGCCCCTCCTCTGTATGACAATCTTTCAAATATTTGTAAAGTGCTACCATATCTCCCCTCAGACATCTTCTCTCAAGGCTAAATAGACCCAAATATTTCAGTCTTTCCTTATAGGGCTTGGTTTCCAGCCCCCTGATCATCCTTCACACCCATCTCTGAATTTGTTCCAGTTTGTTGGCATCTTACTTAAAGTGTGGTGTCCAGAACTGGACACAGTACTCAAGATGAGACCTAACCAGTGCCAAAAGGAGGGGGACTAGTACTTCATTGGTTTTGGAGACTATACTTCTGTTAATGCATCCTAAAATAGCATTGGTCTTTTTTGCAGCGACATCACACTGTTATCTTTTTGGATTACTACTACCAGAATCCCTGTGCCAGGAAAGCGAGTGGTGCTGCTTTCTGGGACCTCCAGGAAGTTGTGGCCCAAAAATGCACCTTTTCAACTTCTGGCCCTGACACTGATAGATTCCCCTCCATCACTGCATACTGGTGTGTGATGACTATCTCGGTTTCCAAACTGTGTCTGTCTGTCTTCTCTGTTAGTAGCTTCAGTTGTGTGTAGGTGACACAGAGCTACAAGATAAGCAGTTTGAAAATGGATATTTCCATTGTCTCTGCATCGACATGCAAGCACTAAGCAGATGTACTTTAAAAATTAGAAAAAAGCTTTGGTAAAAAAGAAGCCGTATCTATGAGAGATTGAAAAATAACTTAAGGCTTCAGCTCTTCCCAAAATGTTTCGATAATTTGTTGACAGAAGTCCAGGAGATGATCTCTTGCTTGTCTAAACAGATGCACAAGTACATTTCTACCAAAAGTCCTGTTCCCTCCTGTGTTATACTACGCTACCCTTGCAGAACTATCTTTCTCATATTCTAAAAGTAAGTAAATGTTTATTTGTACATCTGTAGCCATAACAAAAGATATTCAAATAATATAAAATAATCAGCTGTAAAAACATCTTCCTTGAAACTGTTACTCTAAAAGCAAAATAGGCTACCTTTTCAAAAATATATGATGCACTATCCTTCAGTAAAAGTTTGTCAGATACACATCAGATCTACTAAATGCAAGATTTAACTCTCTGAACAGAGTTACTCTTACGTCCTTATAAATGTGGTAAACATGTAAGTAATGTGTTAGATCTTCAACTGCATAAGTTCCACAGGGACAAACACTCTCCTCCAAAGGAATTCATTGGTATCATCCTTAACCACTGCAGAATTCATATACTGGCATTGTAAAGCTGTGAAAACATTTCTCCATTTAAAATTTGTTAGACTAATTAAATACTGTGAGTAACGTATTTAAATAGGTAATTTGGCATACCAGGGGGCATGTTTCAACAGATATACCCTATTTTCCCGAAAATAAGACCTAACCTGAAAATAAGCTCTAGTATGATTTTTCAGGATGCTCATAATATAAGCCCTACCCCCAAAATAAACCCCAATTAAGTGAAACCCCGCCCTCCACCATTGTGCAGCAACCAGAAGAAGATGACATGACTGTATTTGAATAAATGTAGATTGTTGTACATGAAAAAAATTAAAACATCCCCTGAAAATAAGCCCTAATGCGTTTTTGGAGCAAAAATTAATATAAGACCCTGTCTTATTTTCAGGGAAACACGGTAGTAGAATAGCTGGTGCTACACAGTAGTGCAGGCAACACAATTAATGGTAAGTCTAAGAGAGTCATAACTAGTAATGTTGTCACCTGGGCAAGCAGTGCAAAATGTGCCCCCAAATCAACATTTTATAATTCATGACATCAGAAAACAAAAGCAAAAACCAAGAGGTGTTTACAGCATTGAACATCTTACCACCATCTCTCCTCCTAACAAATCCAAAGTGTTATCAATTGTTTAGCATATCATATATGTTAATAAACTGACTTTCTATCATATCCAGCTTGGTGGTCTGGTCTATTCAGACCCAGGCAGACCTGTTCTCCACTGTCTCAGCGGGGCCTGGTGTCCGGACCACTGGTCCTCTGCTCTTCCCTAGTGGTCTGGTATACTGGCTATACAACCTGCTGAAAATTGGCCCAGAGAACTGGTCTATGACCATCTTGTCCTATGGTGGTAGATCAGACTTGCCAGGCCAATCTTGGAAGTCTGGGGAAGTGACACACTCCCTAAATTAGGCACCTGAGGTAAAGTCCAAGTTGTCCCACTCTAGTTACAGTCCTGGCTCTGAGATACAATTATAACCCGTGTGGCTACGAAAACAATAAATATAATCCTTTGGCAAATATACCACATCAAAAGATGGGTGAATGGATTACATGCTTAAATCTTTCCTCAATTTTAATGACTCTTGGCACATTCATGTCTAGGGTTTGGGGGTAGTGTTTTTTGTTTTATTTTGTTTTGTTTTTAAGGAAGACTACCTTTCTGTGGCCAAGGAGCTTTTGACATAAAAGAACTTTCAACATTTAATATTTTTTTTCTACCTGCCTCCTAAAAGGGTACCATATTGTGTTATTTCTTAATGTCCTTAGTGAGAACGAGATCTCTTTAAGACTCAGGGTTTGAGGCTAGGAAGGAAAAGGAGGGCTCTTTCAAAAGACTGACTGGAGTCCATTTATTGGCTAGACAAATGAACAAGAGAGAAGCCTTGTTGCATTAAATTAGGGTACATTCTAGTCCAGAGCTTGGGAAAGGCACTTCTTTTCGAACTGGCTGTGCTGGCTGAAAAATTTCAGGAGCTGTAATCCAAAAAAAGTAGTTTTATCAAGGCCAGCATCTTGTTTGTGACACTGGTTACCCAAACAATCAAAGGAAGCCTGACATGCATGTTAGTATGTGAAGGTGTCAGTCCTCTTGTATCTTTCATACATTCAGAAGTGTGCTAACTCTACACACTGAGTTTTCATGTATATTAGTTTCCTAATTAGGAGCAGGATTTATCCTCATGCCTAGTTTTGAAATTGGTTACGTTCTCCATCTTGTAATTCAAGGGTTCATTTTGGTGTAGTGTGGAAACGTTGTCTCAGTTCATAAAAACACTGCTGGGAAAGGATGCTAACTTCTTTTGAGGATTGTTACAGCCTTATCAACATTTATTTTATTTTATTTATTTTATTAGATTTATATCCCGCCCATCTAGACCAATGGTCTACTCTGGGCGGCATTCACCTAACCTGAGCTGGTTAAGTTTTTTCCGTTCCACTGAAGTCTGAAAGATTAAACTCTTCTAAATCTACATAAAAGTGTCAGTTTAATTGAGGTGTGGATTGGGATATTAGATTTGTAATAAAATAGTGAGGCAGCACAGTGATCAAATACTAATTATTAGTACACTGAAATACAATAACATTAGATAGAATGGTGAGGTAATATGTTGTTTAAAATACTCATTGGGGTGTGTACTTTAGTTTAGTTTCCAAAATTATAAATGTAGAGCTAGAAATAGTCTACATAAAGTTGCAAGCCAGGCCAGGTGATGTAATCCGTAGATTTTGATGTTTACAGCCTTACTTCCGGTTTAACGAGTACTCTTACATACTGTAATGCTGAGTAATAGTAGTTTTGCATAACCGTATCCATTCTGACTTGTCTCCCAATTCAGATACCTTGGATAGCTCTGGAGACAATTCCTCTGGGTTGATAATGCTGTTGGGCCAGTGCCAGGTCAACTAATTGGAAAACAACAGCCATTCAGGATCTGATCTCAGACAAATGTGTCAGCCTAGCTTGTACTACTAAGATCTGGTAGATGAAGCTGGAGGGGAGGTCAGCCTCTCTCACCTGGGTTCTCTGTGCAACAGCAGGTGAAACCTCGGCTGCAGGGAGGTAGAGTTGCAGTGCTCTGTTTTGATTCTGTCCTCCTCACTCAGGTGTCCTGTCCCACTCACTATCTGCTGAGTTCAAATGTTTGTGTTTGAAAGTGGGCTGCCTGGAGCTAAGTAAGGATTCTGTTGGTCCATCCAGAAAGCTTATGGATCTGGATAGTTCCTTGATGGCTTTTGGAGGGGTTCCTGTCACCTTGGTAGATAATTCTGTTGAATTCCTGGTTGATGTCTGGAATGGGAAAATGGCCAGAGTGGTGGACGCAATCACTCCACAGAGTGGAGTCAAAATAGCCAGCTGCTTTTCTCAGGAATTGGCAGGTGATGAAATTAATGATACAGTGACTAGAGCAACAATGGCAGAAATTTTGAGGCAGTTATGACAAGATAGAGCTACGTGGAAGGTCACTTTTTTCTGCCATGATTACATACACACAGAGTCAACTCACAAAGGTTTCCTGAGTAGTCAAAGGCCCCTTAAGCTCTGGACCACGGATGGCAGGGGAGGGAGCTCCAGGCTGAGTTCTGCTAACTTGTATGTTGTGTAGTCCCAACCCCAAAGCATTTCCTATATTATTTGTCAATGTAGTCTCCCATTAACTCAAACACTAGTGTTTTGATTTCTGTTTTCTTAAATGACAACATTTCAAGATGACTCTGGTAATTTAGTGGACAAAAGCTGAAATCTCTTCATAATTGCTATGTGTTGCTTTTTGTATTTCCCATAGGCAGAAAAAGAGAGAGAGAGCCAAATATAAGCTTCAGTGCATCCTCCCACTAGTCATTGATACTGACGGTTTGTGGCCTAGACAAGAATAGGCTGTTTGATCTCCATTCTGCAGCATTTCACCGCTAGTGCCACTTAGGGGCAGCATAGTTTCATGTTTCTTAAAAACAAAAGCAAACTAGAATGGGACAACTTAACTATGGTGTCTGAATTTAAGCATAAAAACCAGCCACTTGTAAAAACATCATATTTCAGTTCTTCTTGCAGCTGTAGCAAGTACCTATATTTGGCTTCTGGACTGTGACAAAAATTGATTTTCTTTTCACTGTGCCCAGGGGTAAGAAGTATTCCATCCTGTTGGTTAATTCAGGTGACATTGCTGATTAGCATTTCAAGTGGCAATGCCAGAATGCTTGAGTGTCCAGGCTGTGTGATTAATGCTTAGCTGGGCTGTGGTATTGTGCAAGTGCTTATATTTAGTATATCCCAGTTGGAAGCTGTGGAAAAAGTAGAGAGCACTGTTGCGAATATTCTGATGAGAGAAAAGTAAATAAAAAATACAGTTTGAAAATAAATGAACAGCTAAATTGACTGAAATTTATCAGCAAAGTTGGAAATAAAACCCACTGCCAAACGTTACGTTATTGACTTAAGTAGATTTTCTCAAAAAGAGTGATACATATTTTCATGCGTTTTTGCAACACTGTGGTAGAGTTACATTTTTGAATTCTAGGGGCAAAAATAATCTTTTTTAAAAATCCCATGTAATAATAATCTTAGAACTGCAGGTAACACTGCTGCTACTACTAGTAGTAGTAATTACTACTAGTAATAGTAGTAGTAGTTGTAAAATAATAGCATAATAATGATGATGAAGAAGTATTAGTACTACTTGTGTTTTCCAGTTCTCAGAGTGGTACTGTTTTATTTTTTAAAATTGTATGCGTAATGTTTTAGCTTTAATATTGCCTTTTAATGATGTAAGCTTCCTCTTTACTCTTTGTTCTTAGCTTTAAATATTGTCTTTTAATGATGTTAACCACCATTGTATACTTACTGTTTTTAACTTTAAATACTGTCTTTCACTGTTGTAAGTAGTCTTTGGTCCATTTCAAGGAGAAAGGTGGGGTAAATATTTTTTTTAAATAAATAAATAAAATAGTAAAATAGCCTAGTAACTGCATTTTCCAAAAAAAAAAAAAAAAAAGTAAACTGATTTTTAATAATATATATTTTCTGTAAAATTTTAACTCTCAAATGTCAGCATAAAAAACTGGTGTTCAATGAATTGGCCACCAGTAAAGGTTTTAGTGTGTATAGGGTTAGCACTGGGATTAGCATTTTGGTTAGACTTTCGTGTCTCCTCTAGATGTGCCAACCCACTGACAATTAGGGGCAAAATGGTATGGGATCTTTTTATTCCAATAAATTACACTGAGTCTGCTCTAATGAGACCTGGAAGAGATTGGAGGTTTTGCTGTTGATGTGTTTGACTTAAAAATAAACCTTTACATGGCACCATTGTTTATGACTATATAAGTAAGTGTGCTGCAGAATGCCTACATTATAGGTCTAATTCTGCTTGGATTCAGCAGCAGAACGTGATTCTGGTGGCCTAAAATATCTTGGCCTGGTACATTTGGGTAGAGTTAATTTCTAAAACTTAAAATGTTATGTTAAGAAACTTGAAATTGTTGGACAATTTCCAGGTCATCTTACAGTTATCGACATAAATAACTGTGAATGTGAAAATACAGATATCACTGAAACCCAACAAGGCAGGAGAAGAAAAAAGTGCCTTCAAAGCTGGACTAGAAGTCCTGTGTGAACACAACATCTTGTTGGCGTTGCAGAGATGTGTTGACTTCTCCCCTGGGGGTAGAACATTCCATAAAAATAATGCCAAAATTGTTAAGGTCCTTTGCCTGTGTTGCCACAGGATTAAGTGACCTCAGAAAGCTGGGTACAAGGGCATCTAAAGATGGGCTTTAGAACAGTGGTCCCCAACCTTTTTGGGACCGCGGACCGGTTGGGGGGTACGGGCTCCGTGCATGGGGGGCGGGGGCACCCCAGCGCTCACGGGGTGGGCGGTGTCACGTTCGTGGAGGGGTGTGTTGTGTTCGCGGGCCGGCGTGTCGCGCTTGCGGAGGGGCATGTCGCACTTGCGGAGGGGCGTGTCACACTCACGGAGGGGCGTGTCGCGCCTCCATATCTTCCCCTTCTATTTGCCAGGAGGTGATGGGACCAGTGGCCATGATCTTAGTTTTTTTGATGTTGAGCTTCAGACCATTTTTGGCGCTCTCCTCTTTCACCCTCATTAAGAGGTTCTTTAATTCCTCCTCACTTTCTGCCATCAGAGCGGTATCATCTGCATATCTGAGGTTGTTGATATTTCTTCCGGCAATCTTAATTCCGGCTTGGGATTCATCCAGTCCTGCCTTTCGCATGATGTATTCTGCATATAAGTTAAATAAGCAGGGAGACAATATACAGCCTTGTCGTACTCCTTTCCCAATTTTTTGAACCAATCAGTTGTTCCATATCCAGTTCTAACTGTTGCTTCCTGTCCCACATATAGATTTCTCAGGAGATAGATAAGGTGGTCAGGCACTCCCATTTCTTTAAGAACTTGCCATAGTTTGCTGTGGTCCACACAGTCAAAGGCTTTTGCCTAGTCAATGAAGCAGAAGTAGATGTTTTTCTGGAACTCTCTGGCTTTCTCCATAATCCAGCGCATGTTAGCAATTTGGTCTCTAGTTCCTCTGCCCCTTCGAAATCCAGCTTGTACTTCTGGGAGTTCTCGGTCCACATACTGCTGAAGCCTACCTTGTAGGATTTTGAGCATAACCTTGCTAGCGTGTGAAATGAGTGCAATTTTACGGTAGTTGGAGCATTCTTTGGCACTTTCCTTCTTTGGGATTGGGATGTAGACTGATCTTTTCCAATCCTCTAAAGTGCAATATACAATACCCATAATATAGGCACATATACCTCTAACACAAGAACTGGTTTACAAAAATACAATTGTAACACTTAGATAAGTGCATCACATAATTTCTCCTCCATAACAGCATCAAGAGCAGTTGAGGCACCTAACATCTGTGCCAAGATATAAATCTATAGTCCCTTCCATTACAGTTTGGCTAGTAGTGGATTGTTCTTGGGCAGGGTATCCGCAAATATATATGAAGAGAAAAACAGAATAGATTTGCAACTGTCAGTGTCAATACTGAGAATGGAGGGTGAATCAGATTTGTGTTTGAGCTTAAGGAGCAACATTAGCAATTAATAAGGACAGGACTGTTTTAGCTACTAATTCTTTCCACAAGAGAGAAATATGTATGCATTCCCATACAAACATAGCAGTCATATGTGATTTGCACTTGTTTAGATCCTGTTCTCAGTCTCCTCTACAAATGTACCCAAGAGCATCATTTCTACATCTACAGTTGCCTATTCTGTGTGGTCATGCTTATGGTCTCAATCCGTAGCTCACTCAAAGTGTTATGTAAACCTTCTCATTAGATCCATTGAGCAACCGCTGCAACTTGTATCATCATGTGTTAAGAACTTAACTCACAGCAGTAGACATTGGATAGATGGCACAGATACAAGGACTCTGTGTGGCACAGCTGATAACCAGATGAAAAAGAGAACAGAGTTCTTGTACCTATAATAGAAGAAAATTTTTTAGCAAGTGCAGACTTTAACACAAGCTACACCTGCTGAAGTTTCCTCCTATGAGCCTCGTGGCGCTGTGGTTAAACTGCTGTACTGCAGCCAAAACTGTGCTCACCACCTGGGGTTCAATCCCAGGTAGCCGGCTCAAGGTTGACTCAGCCTTCTATCCTTCCGAGGTCGGTAAAATGAGTACCCAGCTCACTGGGGGGGGGGGGGGCAATGTGTAGCCTGCATAATTAACTTGTAAACCGCCCAGAGAGTGCTTGAAGCGCTATGGGGCGGTATATAAGCAGCACGCTTTGCTTTTGCTTTGCTCCTCCACACAACTGTTAAAGAACTGTTGGGTTGCTTATTGGTTGAGGCATCTGGCTGATACTCTGGTGTTTGATTGTAAAATCTAAACAGATTTTTTAACATTAAATTTATTATACTCAATTTCCATTAATGCATGCTTACTCAGAAATAAACCCCATTGAACCAATGGTAGACCTGTTTCTTTCTCATCTCAATTAAATTCTGTTTTCTTCATAGCATTTTCACCTTGGATAGGCAAGTACCTCCTGGTGCACATGGTGATCAAATGCTTCTACACTTTTGCAAAACTGTTCTTATATGAATCTGAAGGGGCATGCTCTGCAAAACATGTGTACTGTACTGTGACATTTTCCCGAAAAAATGCTTGGGGTATGATAACTGCAGAAAAGGACACTTTATTATCAATAATGTAGCATACATATATTCATAACTTGCCTGCTTGATCATTATCTTCCTGGTATGAGATACTGTAAGTGCTGTAGAAGTTTTAGCCCTGTAATAACAGCTATTTGGGGTTGCATTACCAGTCTGTGTATTAAAAGTGCTGTGAAGATATACAGTGGTGCCTCGCTAGACGATTGCCTCGCAGGACGAGGAAATCGCTAGATGATGCCTTTTTGCGAGCGCTACTGCGCTTCGCAAAACGATGTTTCCCTATGGGGAATTTCGCTAGACGATGAGGTTTCCCCATAGGAGTGCGCCGACTAGTGGTCAAAAGCTGTCAGTGCAGCTGTCAGTGCATTCCTATGGGGACCCTCACTCGCTAGACGAGGTTTCCCTATGGGAAATTTCGCAAGACGACTGCGTTTTCCCTTGGAACGCATTGAAGCGATTTCAATGCATTCCAATGGGAAAACGTGCTTCGCTAGACGATGTTTTCGCTAGACAGCGATCCTCGTGGAACGGATTAACATCGTCTAGCGAGGCACCACTTAATTGGTAGTGGTGCAGCAGCAGTCAAATCTACTGACTTGATTTGCCTAAAGTCTGCTACAGATGCAGAGAAAAGCCTCCCTTTTGGCTGCCTCCGCTGAGTATAGGATGAGGAAACAGAAAGATCTGAAACAGTTGCAACTAGACATGGGGACAAATAAAAAAATGAATTGCATTATTTGTAGGATATCACTGATTTGTCGAATATTCATCACTTCATATTCCTCAATTCCTGAGACCGCAACAAATATGAAGGGATAAATATTTACCTGTTTGTTATTCATACATTCGTTGCTCCGGAACAGCAGCTTCCCTCTCTGCCTATGCCCCCGAGGAACAGCTGTTCCTTGGGAGCATAGGCAGAGAGGGAAGGCTAGGCTGCTGGAAGAGTGGCTTCCCTCTCTGCCTGTGCTCCTGTGGATCAGCTGTTCTTCAGGGGCATAGGCAGAGAGGGAAGGCTAGGCTGCCGAAACAAAAACTACCATTCCAGCAGCCTAGCCTGCTCTCTCTGCCTATGCACCCGAATAGCTGATCATCGGGCCCATAGGCAGAGAGAGCAGGCTAGGCTGCCGAAATGGAAGCCGCCACTGCCATCTGCAAAGACAGTAGCGGTGGCAGCAGAGATGGCAGCAGAGGAGGCGGCAGCAGGACAAGGTGGAGAGGCGATGGAGGCAGTAGGAAGGGGGGTGGGGGGCTCGGCTTTATTTTTTTTAGACAGCCATGTGTTGTCTTTAAAAAAAGCACCAACGAACTGATTCGTGGTTCATTGGTAAAACATTAATAAATTTGTGGTTCGTGGTTCATCAGTTTGGAGGTTTGCCCCCATCTCTAGTTGCAACTTCTCTAGCTTCTTCCACTTTCTTGTGTAGGAGCTTATTGTAGCTGCAGGATATGCGGTAGAAAAATAGCAAGTAACGACAGGGTTAAGCACACATCCAGCTGCTTATGTTCTAAAAATTGTTCCTCCCCAGAGCTGCTTTCTCTTAGAAGCAGCTGTTAATGTTTAAATGCATGGATTCATGTATAATGTGTAGTTTAACCCCACAGTCTTACTGAGTTCATGGCACTTAGGCACTTAACAGGCATATTCATATATATGTTGAGTACCTGCTGTACTTTTGGGTTTATAAATATATCATTCATTATAATGGTGAGCAGGAACTTTGTTTTAGATTAAAGATTGCATCCTGAACACATTTACTTAAGAGCATGGTCTTGCTCTGCATAAACAAGGAGAAGGTATTCAAGCAAAGGCCCACCACCTCTTTTCCCATTCTGCTCTTGTTTGCTACTCCACCATGTTGGCCTGATGGTGAGGGACATCAGCACTGAATGGCTGAGGATGGGAGAAGTAGGCCGGTCTTCTACAATTTCAGTCCCCCCCCCCCCCAATTTACTTCAGCCCCACTTTCTGTGGCAGGAATCAGTGCAGGTACGACTGTACGAGGCACTTGCGCCTGGGTAGAGGTGGGGTGAAGTTACTGCATCAAAGCCTAGTGAGGTTCCATATAACCAGCATGGCAAGAGGAGGCCCCTTCTCATACTACAAATTGTATTATCTATAGGTATCGGATTTTTTGCATTTCTTTTTTTTTCTACAACTGCTACCAGAATTCAGCAGAGATTTCCCCAGCTTGAATTCTGGTAGCTTTGGACAAAAAAAAAAAAAAAAAAAAAAGAAACTTCTGAGAGGAGTTTCAGCATACACACCTGTTCTTTGCCAAGGCTTTTTCTGGATCAGCAGCAGCCATTAAGCATGGAGAAGGACATGGGTGGAGCTTTTTAAGCTCCATGTGAATTGCAAAGCATTAAGGGACGGTAGTCTCTTTTCATTAGGGTCTGTAGAAGGTGCCTCTCAAAAAACTATATATACCATCAAACCATCTCCAACCTATGATGACTGTTTCAGTGAGCAAACTTCAAAATGTCTGTTGTCAACAACCTTGCTTAACTCTTGTAAACTCAAGGTTGTGACTAGAGATTGGGGTATTCGTATATGGATACCCCCACACAGGTGGCGGTAACGAGGGTCCAGGCCCCTGGGGCCAGACTGTCCACTCACAATTCCGCCGCTGCGGCCGGCTCCACAATCCTTCCTATCACTCCAGAGCTCGCGATCGGCTGTCCACTCGTAGCAGGAGGCGGGACGACAAACCTCCCTGCCAGGTCGAAGGGTGGCTCGCCGATCCCGAGTTCCAGAGTGATAGGAAGAATCGTGCAGCTGGCAGCAGTGGTGGAATTGTGAGTGGACGGTCTGGCCCCAGGGGGGCGGACCTTTGTTATTGCCACCTGTGCAGGAGTATTCGTATACGAATACCCCCATCTCTAGTTGTGACTTCCTTTATGGAGTCATGAATGAGAGAGCACTGGAGATTTATAATGTCTTGATAGTATTTTGCTTTATTTCTAGTAGGCACACAGAGCATGTGAAACAAAGGAGTATTCATTCAACTGAGGTAAACATCCAAAGAGTGGCCAGTGCCTTATACCTAATGTAGGCTGTAGTTTCAATTTAATTTAAACAGAGCTAGAAATTCTCAGTTGTTTCTTTTCCAGATGCTGTTTCTCAGACTGGAGATGAACCAGCCATTTAGAACATGCACATCCATTAGGAACATCAGGACTATTTTGCAAAAAAATCCTGGCTGCCATGCAGCGTCACTTTATGCAAAGCTATTGTGATAGATCCATTTACAGTAATTACACAGCCAAGCTCATTGTGGCATTTCATAGAAGTAAATGGGGCATCTTAGTAAATATGCTTAGAATCAGGTATGTGCGAGAGACTGTAAATATGCTTATAATCAACTGAGTGTGTAATTGTATTTCTTTCTTTCTTTTATTTACAACATATATATCAGGCTTCCTGCTCCACTCTGCTTCACAAAGTCCAAAATGATGGATGTGGTTTGTGTGTCTGCTGCCATTCTATCCCTATGACCTTGTGAAGTAGTTAGAATGAAAGATAGTCACTTGTCCCAGGCTGTCTGGTGATCTTGTATCTGAGTAGAGGATTAGAATCTGTGTTTGCCCTGCTCTAATCTAGGACTTTATCACCACACCAGGGTGGGGACATGGTTTCTGCTGGGTTGGACCCCTCTTCTCCAATCCTGTGTAGGCCAGGTGATGGCAGGGGATATAGCCACTCCTGACATCACAGGCATGATTATGCCAGCTGATAACACAGGCTCTCTGGCTGCAGCATTTTGGTGCCACAACTTTTCTGCTTCCTTACGATCTTCAAGTGGGAAGAGCAAAAGTAGTGGAGACCAAAAAACCAACTGCAGGAGCATTCCTGTATTCAGCACTCTGGTCTGAGAAGCCTTATTTGCTTCATACTTGTCACCTTCAGGGTAATCATAGAGCTGGCAAAGCTCCCATCTGTTATTTCTGGTGAGATATTAAAAATAAAAGCTGGGGATTTCCTTTCCACCATTTCCTTATAGGGAAAAAAGTCATATAGTACTATTATTTGTGTGTGTATACAGCAGTAAATATCACTATGTTCACCTAATCTCATTCACAGATAAAATGATCATAGGATTGCAGCTTTAGGATAGCAAGAACTCAGAGTTCTAATATGTTGCTCCATTCTCTTCAATGGGGAGAAAAAAATTCCTATGTTAACTTTGTGGAAGTTATGGAACACATGAAGAATTCTTTATATATACCACTGAATTGAGAGCTAAAAATGATGCCTGAAGTCATTGATTCCAATCACTTGATAATGTAGGAAATCTTCAGCTGAAGAATCTCTGAAGAATCTCTGACAGATGGCCACCCAGGCTCTATTTTTAAAAAAAACTAATGAAGAAGTCACAGCTTTCCAAGGTACAGTAGTCCATCCCACTGTTAAACCACTCTTAATGTCAGGAAGTTGTCCCTCATCTTTAGTGGAAATCTAGTTAGTTATGTGCAGTTAAGTTGAAATCAACTTATAGTGACCCTAATAGGGCTATAGAGAGATATTTAAGGAGTGGTTTTACTAGCTCCACTCCCCCTTTAAGTTTCCATGACCAAGTGGGGATTTGAACCCTGCCCTCCATAGTCCTAGTCCATCACTCTATCCACTGCACCACTCTGGATACCAGTGGGAATCTCTGTTCTAACTTGAATCCACTGGTTTGGGTTCTGTGTGCTGTAGCTGCAGAAAAAAAAAGCTTGCTCTATCCTCTGTATGACAACCCGCCAAATATTTGAAGATAGTTATCATATCACTTCTCAATCTTCTCTTCTCCAAGCTAAACATATCTGGCTCCTTCCGTCATTCCTCATACAGCTTGGTTTCTAGGCCCTTTACCCTCTTTATCACTCCCTTCTGGACATGTTCCAGCTTCTCAATAGCTTTTCAAATTTATGGTGCCCAAAGCTAGACATAGTGTTCCAGGGGAGGTCTCACTAAAGCAAAGTGAAGTAGTAATATTTTTTTCTACTCTTCTGTTGGTGCAGCCTAGTATTGTGTTGGCTTGTTTTGCTGCCATGCCACACTGTTGACTCATGTTTAACATGTGGTCTCTCAAGACCACTAGATCATTTTCACATTCTTTTCAGATCCTACTGCCAAGCTAGTTATCACCCATCTTATATTTGTCCATCTGATTTTTCCTGCCTAAATGTAGATCTTTACTGTTTTTCTGTGTTGAAGCTCATTTTGTTTATTTTGGCTCAGTTCTCCAATTTGATAAAGTCATCCTAAATCTTGATTCTGTCTTCTGAAGTATGACCTTACTGTTCCTCTCAATCTGTTTGTCATCTACACACTTGATGAGGGACTCCCGTACTTTTTCATCCAAGTTGAACAGTACCAGGCCAGAAAAGAATCTTTTAGAACCCCACTTGTCACTTTTCTCCAGGATAAAGAGGAAACTATTGGTGAGAACCCTGTGGGCACAGTCCCTCGAAAAATCCACCTAACAGTACCTCTAGCCCCCATGTTAACCAGCCTGGCTTCAAAGATCTCACAGGGACGTCATCAAAAACCTTGCTAAAATCAAGATACACCAGATCTACATCCTTACTTTCAAAGAGAGAGAGAAGTACGATTTGTCTGGTGTGATTTGAGAAACCTCTGCTAATATTCAGTAATCACCAGATTTTCTCAGTGCTCTCAGACCAACTGCTTAATAATTTGTTTTAGAATATTTCTGGTATCAGTCAAGCTGGCCTATGAAAACACCTCCCTTTATGAGCCAGCCCAAGTCATAAGATTATTAGGGAGGCCTTTCTCTCAGTTCCACCACCCTCACAGTTGCATTGGGTGTGGGCACTTGAGAAGGCCTTTTTTATTGCTCCTTTCAGACTCTGAAACTCCCTTTCATGAGAGGCCCCATCTTTGCTGTCTTTCTGCAAGCAGGCAAGAAAGCCTTTCTCTTCAAGTTTTCCCTTAGTGACTAGCTGTCTAAGAGGGCTTTTAAAATTGAATGGTTAATTTTTATTGTGTTGAAATCTGTTTTAGTAATATTTTAATTGAACTTTTTAATATGTTTATTTAATCCTTTGAAAATATTTGTATAACTTATTGCTTTTAGCTTTTAAATACTGGCCTTTTTTTTTAATGATGTAAGCTGCCTTGGGTCCTTTTTTAAGGAGAAAGGTGGGGTAAAATATTTTAAATAAAAAAGCCAAGCAAAAGCAAAGTGTGCTGCCTGTATACCACCCCATAGTGCTTAAAGCATCTCTGGGCAGTTTACAATTTAATTATGCAGGGTACACATTGCCCCTGTACTAGGTACAAATGGGTACTCAATTTTCCAATCTTGGAAGGATGAAAGGCTGAGTCAACCTTCCTGAGTCCGTCAGGATCAAACTGAGGCCTTGACCAGAGTCTTGACTGCAGTACTGCAGTTTAACCACTGCACCATGGTTATTTTATTTAAGTAAACAAATATTTAAGTTATTTATTTAAATAATAAAAAAATCTGTAGTTGCCCAGATCCTTTCTTTCCCTTTTTGAAGATGGGATATTTGCTTGCCTTTAATTTTCAGGGACCTGTTCTCCAAGACTGTTCAAAGATTACACAGAGACTCTTAAGATTACAGCTGCAAGTGCTCTTAGTACATTTGGATGCAGTTCATCTGGCCTTAGAAATCTGAATCCATTTCAAGTAGCTAGGTGTTCCAGGAACACTCTTTACCTAATTTGGATCACAGCCCCTTCATTGGATCATTAATGTTGTTTTCAGCAGGTTCAGAACTGTTTTCCTTTTTTGGGGAAGTCAGAGACAAAGCAAGTGCTGAGCAGT
The DNA here is from genome assembly GCA_037013535.1 of Intellagama lesueurii. Classification (NCBI taxonomy): domain Eukaryota; kingdom Metazoa; phylum Chordata; class Lepidosauria; order Squamata; family Agamidae; genus Intellagama; species Intellagama lesueurii. Next base: position 27,930,426 of record JBAJHW010000003.1, read on the forward strand.
TTGATGTTCTGGCACCTTAGCTTTTCTTTATCCTGTCTATACAGTAGTCCTCCTGTTGTGAAACTATTATTTTTAACCCCTCTTGGAAGTCTGAGCTCATTCAGAGCTGTAGCCCTCCTCATTATTCCTTACACACATGCCAGACATTCATGCATGGATGAGAGGTAGTATTCTTCTTTTTACCCTTAAGTATTTCATACTGACCTTAATATGAAGATTGGGGGGGGGGGGGGGGACTGAAGTTTTTATTGCTGATATGCTGACAACAACAACATACAAACATGTTTAAACAGACAATCATTTTTTGTTTTGTTTCTGTAGACTTGGTACAATAAAAAGTTGTTTGTTGGTATTATAATTGCCAAGGCATTTACACTTCAATTTAGTGGAGGGAGGGGAGAAGAACAGAAGAGGTAGAGGAGTCAATGTGAGTAAATCCGGGTATATTTGGTATCACTTGTGCTTGAACACCATAAGTCAGTGGTTCATGAAAGATTCGATTTATTTTGGGGAAAAGATTTGAAGGGAGCAGGGTGACTAGGTGCCATTTTTGCACATCCCTGCAAACTACCTAAAAGAATGGCTTAAGTCTTCATGCAAGATGCTAGGTAGGCATAACCTGTAGGCATCAGGCAAGGGCCCTCGGCTTTTTTCAAAAGGTCACCTCCTTGCTGAAATGGTTGCGCAAACTATGGCTCACTTCTTGAGATAAATGTACCGGACTTCGGGGATCAGGCTGCTCCCTCCTTCGGCCTCGACAGGATCCCCGGTTGTTGAGCTGAAGCCCGCTGAGGATCAGGGCTTGCTCTGGGATGTTCGCTCCCCCTGGCCAATGAGTGGAGCACTGCTGGAATAGGCAGCTCTTCCTCTCGCTGCTGTCTGTCTCTTTAAATCTAATTCCAAGAGGGAAAGGTCGTGATTTGTCGGGGGCTGAGAACCCAAACAACTGAGGCCCGCTACCAAGAGGACCCCTGGCCAAGGCGGGGGTGGTGGTGGTGGTGGTGGTGGGAGGGGGAGGGGGGAGGGGGAGGGGGAGGGAGAGGGAGGCTGGCGAGTCGTGGGAAGAGGCGAAAAGCCCCGCCGCCACTGCACAGCCCGCGCGCGCTGGAGAGGTGCAGCGCTCGCCTTTACCGCAGCATGATGCAGTTGCAGCGAAGCAGGCGGTGGGGCTGTTCTTCTCGGGAGGGAAGCAGCTGACCGGGCAGGCAAGGCAGGAGCCGGTACCAAACCAAACCTAAAGCGCAGCGCCTGGTGCCGGAAGAGCGGAGAGGCGGAGGGCCTGCGAGGGCTCCCCAGTTGCGGATCGGCGGGGTGGATCGGGCTCCCTTGAGCCTTTTCAGGGCGTTGGAAGCAGGAAGAGGTGTCTTTCCCCCCCCCCCCGCTGCCTGCCCGCCCGCCCGCCCGCCCGCTTGCTTGCTTCCGATCGCTCCTCCCGGCCGGCTCTCTGACAGCCCTGCCTGCAAGGCGACGCGGTTGTTTACGCAGCAACGCCGCCGCCGCCGCAGCTCGAAGGCAACGAGCGAGCGAGCGAGCGAGCGCGCCCGGCAGCGGCAGCCTCTGCGCCAAGGCCAGGCTCTCACGATGCCGCCCGTGCTGCGAGCGGCAGAAGCAGCCCTCCTCGCCCTAGGATGAGCCGGCGGCCGGCCTCTCTCCGCCTCTTCGCTCGCTGTCCCCGAGGCACGGGAACGCGGCGGCCCCATCTCGCCCTCCAGAGCGGAAGGAGAGGCTCTGCGGAGACTTCATTTCCTCTCCGGACCCCCTCCGTCCGCATCACGAACTGGTGACAGGCACCTCTCCGCCGGCAAAGTACCTGCCGCCGCCGCCGCCGCGCTCGCCGGAGCCGCCGTTGTGTGTCGCAGCCATGGCTAGCCAGCAGGATTCGGGCTTCTTTGAAATCAGCATCAAATATTTATTGAAATCCTGGAGCAATAGTGAGTGCGCTTCTCCGCCGCGGCTCTGTGCAGCGTTGATCTTCGGAAAGAGTGAATGGCACCTGGCGTGTGGGCTGTGTTAGCTGTGGGGCGGGCAGTTGAACCAAGCGAGGGCTCTTTCCAGGGTGTGTGCGTTGTGTTGTTCTGCGTTCGTGCATCGCGGAAGTGTAAAGGGAAGCTTTAGGTGGAAGGACAGTAGAGGGATTGTGCTTGTTTTTACTTGATTGAATGTTCCAATCAGGCATCTTCCTGGATCTCTCCCTCCCCCTCCCTCCCCCGTCTGTGTGTGCGTGTGAATGTGTCTGTGGAACAGGACAAGGTGGGATAATCGCTGTCTTCATTCCTTTAATGATTCTTGCTTGGTTTTGCTCATCCTTACCTCATCTCACAATTTCTGGAAGGAGTGTTTGAAGCAACACCAAGCGAGCAACGCTCTGAAATATTTTGAATTTGTCCAGCCAGTGATGCATGGTAGGAACTGTGGGACAGGCAAGGTTTGAAAGTCTACTTAAATTTATTTTGTTTACTGAAATACAGAGAAGGAAGGGAATGTGCCCCCCCCCCCTTTCTGGTTTCATTGCCTGGTGCATATTTGTGTTGGAGGACTCTGCCCTTCTGTCCAAAGCAAAGGAGAGATCTTCAGAAAGAAGGTGGGAGCTATCCACTGTTGCAGCAGTTCTTGATATTGCTGATGCACCATTGTCCCCTCGTGTGTGTGTGTGTGTGTGTGTGTGTGTGTGATTTTAGTGGGGCCACTGTTAAGAGGGGAGGGTTATGTAATAGAGATCAGCAATTGTTAAGAGTGTCTATGAAAAGTGTGAAAATAGTCAGGCCACTAGGCTGTCAAACTCCAAAGTAATATGGAATCTCATTGTAGAAATGTGGCCAGATCGTGCCTCTGTTACGTCAGCAAACTGAAATAGCATCAGATTTGACCAATTTCTAAAATGTACACACACTGGAAAAACATAGCTAAACTGTATATGGAACACTGCACCTATTACCCAGTAATTAAACAGTTCTTACACGTGATGAAATTAAGACTTACCGGTACTCCTTTAATGGAGTGTTAATTACCTGATCATAAATCTAAAAATTAGTTTAGAAATACTGGTAAAGAACTCTTTAAGATCTATATGTGTGAAGGGAACAATCAATGTATGATACCTTTAGCATTCCTATTTTGTTCCAGATATAGTCTATATATTGTCTGAATTAATTTTTGCCATTAATATAAAGTTATTAGTGAATAACACTATTAGTCAGCACACTTTAAGCATTTGCCCTTATAAACTATTCTAATATTTGATACTGTTAGCATACATTAGTGTTATGTTAATGACCTAATGCATGCTTTGGTTTTTTAATTACAACTAGTTGATTTAAAGAACAAAAGAGCCATTAAAATAGGTCAGAAGTAGTAAATTGGGGAGGATGTTTTTGTGAGAAAATTGTATTTCTTCATATCAATCGCTTGATCGATCTATCGATCTATCATAAGATTAAGTATTAGGTTGTCATAATTTAATCTTATTTATATATTATTTAATTTCTAATTTTAATTAAAATAGATAATATGCGTTGGTGCAAATTGGTGAATGGTCTGACTTCTGCTGGACTATTTGACTTTTTTCTTCTTCTTTAGTGCATTCAAGAATTTTCGGAGTTGATATAGTCACGCTGGTTTTATTTATTTAAAATAAGTTTATTTATTCTCACTCACCTGCTTGTAGTTCAAAAGGTTTGGTAGTATTTAGGAGTTTAAAAACTGTACTCAGTATTTTAGAACACTAACTGAATAAGTTGCTGCAGATAGTTATGTGGCCATAAAGCTGTTTAAAGATATTGTGTGATGATTGTTGATAAGGGTGAAGCTTAGGCACCCTTCTTTGGAAGACTGTTCGTGAGCTTGGTCATGTCTGAGCAGCAATTTATTTTTAAAGCATTGGAGGCTGGTGCATAGCCCTCATTATGTTCATTATAAATTGGGAGGAACAAGGTCAAGGTAGGCAGGCTTTTCATCTCTCTTGGGCTTCCCTTAAATGCTTGCTTTTTATTTCTTGCTTCCGGTCTTTTACACAATGTCCTTTATTAAACACTGTAGGGACACAAGGGCATGGGGAGGTCAGAGTGGAGAAGGACAAAGGTTCAATGGGTTTGGTCCTTGAAAAAACCTGTAAACAAAGCGTTGGTGTCCAACTGGTGACATCTAAGATCTTCTCAAAATGTGATACTGCTACAGTACTTAGTTGTCATGCTCACTGTCTCAGTGTGGCTAGTATCCAAGCAGTCAGCCACATTGTGCCAGTCTAGAGATCACAATAAGCCCTCCCTTCTTCACCAATATGCCTACAAGGAGCAGACTTTTGTTTCTCTTTTTATTAGTATCGTTTTTACTAGCATTGTGCCTAAATTCTTAACCACAGTTAATGTTAACTATGGCTTGTTTGAAACACAAAACAAGCTGCAGTTAATGTAACGACAGCAAAACTTTCTGATTTACTCCTTATGCCATTTTGGACGAGGAGAGGAGTTTGTCCCCATCGTGTAAACCCATGATCCAAACCTGCTCATTCTCTTGCTTTTTCATAAGACGTGTTTGAATCTTCTCTTCCAGTGCGTTCTAGGGCAGGACACTCATTCTGCTTCCATGTCCTGATGAGTCCTGTCATCTGATCACTTAAGACTCAGGTAGATTATAAAAAGCTCTGTTTATTAACCCAGAGGAATACAAATGCACTTAGCAACATAGGCAATTAATAAGGAACTAGAACCGCAGAAAATTCTATCCAGTAGGCCCAAATGAAACCATAGGTATATCAGAGGAAGAGGAGTACTAGACTGTTTCAGTACTGTGTTGTTGTTGTTGTTTTTGTTTTTGTTTTTGTTTTTTTGTTTTTTGTTTTTTTGAGGAATCAAAACTTACATCACAACATATGTATATTTTCAAGTAGTCTGTGAAAGACTACAATTAAGGAAAATCTCAAAAGTATTTTCCAGGGTAAATACTGGCAAACACAGAAGAAAAAAATTAAACTTCTTCTGTCCTTTAGTACCACTTCACTGATTGTAAGACTGCCTTGCTACAAGTTCTGTGGGGAAAAGCTAAGCCCTTTGCTGGTGAGAATATGCAGCGGTAGGTGTACATGTTCTGTGGCACTGTGCTGTTTGTTCATCAAGGAGTACTGTTTAGGAGCAATTTAATTGGCTGAAGCATCACCAGAACACCCATAATTTCCCTTAAGAATATGTTTATTATCATCATTAAGGTAGTTCAATACTTTTATACTGAGCCATTTGTATATCCCGGCATAAAAACATGGATTTATTTAACTTCAAGGCCTACTCTTGAAATAAGATAATTTACCTTATAGTATTTTAATAAAAATATGAATGACATTTTAAAATAATTCTTTTTCAGACCATTTCAAAGCATGGAATTTTTCCAGAGCAACTAACACTGCAAGCCTATGCTGGTTTACCTGGGTTTCAGTCCCACTGACATTAATAGAAATTGCTTTGGAGTAGACATGCATAGGATTTCATTATAAATGATTTATCTTGTTTTATTGTTACAGTATCAGGGATATAAATATTTCAGACTACGGCAATTCTACAGTCCTAAGCAGGATATTTTTTTGTCCTTGGCCAGCAAATTGCGTGTAGCAGCTAGGATAGTCTGATGTGCACCAATTTGACCAAATGTTTTGTGAGTTCATGGGACTCTGCTCCATAGAAGACTGTGGGTTGGGGGTGAGATATGGAAAATCTTTTTAAATTATTGTAACTCCTATGAAATCATATCACGTGATCAGAATTGAACAAATGAGGGGATTAGAATGCTGTATGGCCAGAGTGCAGTGCAAAATGAAGAATTGGGGATGGCTTCAGGTTTGGAAAGTATGTTTTTGAATGTCCTGAGTTTCTGAAGAAAGAACTTGGAAAAAGCCAGCAGGGTCTCTGATATGAAACCAGTAGAGACAAATATAGTTTGAAGTGGGTTTTGTAGTTTCTATTTATTTCTAGACCAACCCTGTAAAGTCAAATGCCTTTAGTTGTTTGTTTGTTTTTATTAGTCATTTAATAAAATACAGTTTTGTAAGTGTGTCTCATTAGGTTGGCTGGTGAGCCAGTTTCTTTGACTTTGCCAACTTGGCTGGCTCACTTGCATAACCAGAAGCTGTCTGCTCTGCAGGTAGGCAGCTTGGTGTCACATATCCTGTTTATTCTTGTTCTTGGCTTGGATTATGTTTGCGGCCATGATGTGTGTAGAATGGAGAGGCAGCCATGTAGTGACCAATTAAAAAAAGTCCAAAATTAAAACTTCCTATAAGGGTGATAGCTTAATGAAGGTAACAGGAAATAAAATGAACAAAATTATGTACAAGCTTTCTGGGGCACAACAGCCTTTTTTCAGGCATGCTGTTTTAAATGATGTGTGTGTAGAAAATGAAGAAGCAACACAACATCAGTCATTATGGATGACCTCTGTTGGAAAGGAAATGGGACATGATATTAATTATCCTTGAACTCTGTTGATATCACTGAGAAGTATATCTTGCTGGAGCAGTTCTATGAGTTAGAGGTGGTACTTTTGCTATTTGAGTTTTAAAAGAAGTGGTGGGAGTCTCCTGCTCAACCCCATGACATTTGATCTGTGAGGTTCTTAGGTGTTCCATCGTGTTTCCCATGCTTTTTAATGTATACACGAAGCCATAACCTGCTGCCATAAACACATCAAAATACTAGCAGGAGTATTTAAATCACTTTGAATTTCTTTTTTTAGTTGTTTTTTTAATAGGTAATGCATTTAATTACTTTTTGCTATCATAAAATACTGCCTCCAAGTGATTTCTTTGGGGACTTGGAGTAAGTTGTCATCAACACACTGTTGGCACCCAGCTTTGTTTCACCCTGTCATCTGCTGAAATGCAGAACTGCTGTCTGGATTCTGTGTGTATCCCCCACCCTTCTCCCAATAAAGGTTGAAGAATGTTTACAACAATTTTTGAAAAGTTTTAAAAGGAAAAAAAACCAGATAAAAGACAGTATTTTATGATAGTAAAAAGTAATTGAATTTATTGCCTGTTAAAACAACAACAGAATAAAACAATTAAAAGTGATTTAAATGCACTCCCTTCTAGTATTGGGATGTGTTTATGGCAGTAGGATATGGAGTTTTCCTAGCTGATAGATTAGCAAGCTGTTAAAGTTATCTCTTTTTTTACAGACATGTCTGAAAGTTTCCCCTTTAAGGTGATATGTTTGTGGGTAGCTTCCTAGGTTGCTTTCTTCTGTTATTTTCTGTACTTAAAAATGTATGACTGAAGCTGCAGTAGTGTGTGCAGTTGCCTGGAAATAAGATCCTGTTGAGTACATTTGGACTTTATTCTACATTAAGCACACATAGGATTGGGCTATATTTTATTGCTTCCCGTCCCCACCCCCGATACCTAGCATGTTGCAGCATTGATGCAGTAGCCTGCGCTACACTGAGAACAAAAACTGTTATAATAGTGTTGGAAGACAGGACCATACAGCATTTGATATAATAGTGTTTTTCCAAAAAGGGGGCGGGGGAGAAATATTTAAGTTTTTCATATACTTTATGGCTTTATTAGTAGGTAACAGTAAACCAGAATTGTGGAGAATTCTAATTCCTGAGCAGTGTACTTGTGCATGTTGCCCAGTTTAACTTCAGTTCTTCCATCAGAGGTGGCAACTAAACAAATCCGAAAGTAACAAGGAAGCAAAAAATAATAATAGTATATATGAATTGTGATAGGAGGCATACTTGGAATTCATGCATGAAGATTGGAAGATGATAAATTCTGTGTGTTTGTAGAAACCTCTCTGTGTGGAAAAGAACAAAGACGAGAGGAAAGTGAGGAAGGCCCGTTTAAGGGTGATCTCATGGCCCAGGATGGTCATTTTCACCCAGATGTGTGGAGTAAATAGAAACTCCTAGAAGTGTGGCAAAACAACATGGATGACTCATACATTTTAAGACACAGTCTGACAGAAGAGCTTGCAGTGATAGCGTATTTGCCACTGAACTTACTAAAAATGGAAAGCATAATGGAGCTTCATTATTTTTAAAATTATTAGGATGTGAAGCTGCAAATGGCTGAGGCTACTAAATTGCAAGGCTGACTGAAAATTGGAATTAAATGCTGCAGTTTCTGGTAAGCATGTTATATGTATTTCAGAAACAAGGTCTTGCTACAATAATCTGCCAACACTATATTCTCCTGTGAAAAACAGGTGTATGCAGCTGTTGAGAATCTCTTGAGAATCTCTCCAGCTGTTGACAATTCCTTTCTTAAAGTATTTGAATAGAGCGGTGCTTGTCTTTCCCATCACAAGAGGGGGAGCAGCCCTGATGTTAAATATTTTTGGTCTGAGACCCATTCGTTTAATTTGGAAAGTAGAGATCTTTCAATTCTCCCCCCCCCCCCCCCCAAATTCTTTTTCAGCCTTAGACTAGGATTCCAGATCTGGTTTGTTCCTCTTGTGGAAACTGGTTTGTATAGAATCAGAACTTGGAGAAGTTACTTCTTAGACAGGTCCCAGAATCCCCCAGCCAGCATGTCCTGTGACCATGCTGGCTGGAGGATTCTGAGAGATCTAGTAAAAAAAGAAAAGAAAAAGTAACATTTTCAAGCTCTATATGGATTTCATCCTAACAAGTGCTACTTAGGATTTCAAAGCGTCCTGTATTAAATGGGATTTCTTTTATTCTTATTTACTTCTAAGTGTGGTGTAATTGTGAATTAATTTGTGTGAAGGCAGAGTGGCAATTTATTAAACCTTGTTCTCTTGATTGTTTTGCTTTTAACTGACAGATTGATCTTGGAATGGAATGTTCGTTGTTTCAGTGCAGGTGATCTTTTCACTGTAGTTAATGAAGATTGCCTTGTATTTTAAATTAAATGATGCAAACAAATACGTTCCTTTCAAAGTTCAAACACTCAGTTCTGCTACTGTTAGACATTTGTAGATGTTAGCAGTTGCATCAACATGGCTTAACATGTGAACTGATTTCAATTCATTCAATTAAACCAAGTCTTTCTTTTTTTCATGTTGGTGAACCGAGACACACAAAAGTTAAAAGCATCTTCTGTAAGATTATAGTGGCAAAGTTGTGATTTGTGCATGGCGTAATTTAATAGCAAAGGTGTTTAAAGCTGAGTGTCAATTGAAAAAAAGTTTCAGAGAAGTGTGGTAGATTATAAGATTTCTACTTTACAACAATTCTTCTGCCAAAAATTTTCAGGTATGTTCGTTCAAGAGATATGACATATTTTTCCAAGTGTTGACTGCTGTAATCCAAAACATGGTTAATCTTTCTTCAGTTGGCTATTATTTGTAATCAGGATTTTAATTGGCATTAGTTACCTGCCCCCTCAGGACATTGTGGAGCATTCCAGGAACAGAAGATCCTGTTATAACTAATACCTTTGAAGATTAGGAAATTACTTCTGTAATACTTAATGAGTAATAATATAGTTATAACAAATCATTCCAATAAATTGTTTTACTGCTTTTCATTAAAGGGGTGGTTGAAATAACTGCAGTTTGCTCTTGGTTTAGTTTGTCATATCAGAAGGAAATCCGGTATAGAATTTTACTTCTTAGGCAAAGGATTGATTTGGGGGGGGGGTGCACCATACTTAAGGGGGGGGGGAACCCTGTTCATTTCAGAAATGAGTGTTGTATTAAAATTCTTCCCATGAGAATTTCAACCAAAAATAATATAAAAGAATTCCCATTGAGGAGAAATTTTGGATAAATTCTCATGTGGTGGCTGAGGAGTATGTGCACTTCTTGTCTTTTAACTGAATAGCCATCTCTGTGGCAGCTGGCAGACCACTCCCCCAGATTCTCACACGTCAGTCAAAGCCATAACTTGTGTCATTAGGACAGTAGAAGATTTTTCTCAAGCCTGCCTGACATCACAAGATGAAACTTGAGGTGTCTGTGGATGGTTTCCAGTGGTTTTGGAGTGTACGTTAAAGAAGGACCTTATTTACAACAAGCTTACACCAACTTTTCACCACTGGAAATCTGATGACAAAAAAATTGACCTCGTATTTCAGAATCCTGCTGATGCAAAAGCATTTGATGGAGGCATTCCTAGGGCAGTAGAAGATATTTCTCAAGGTTGCGTCATTAGATAACTCCTTCTACTTTTCAGATCAAAAAGGGTAGACACTTAGGAATCTGCAGAGGGATGAATAGGTGTATAAGAAAATGATAACACTGCATGCAGGCATACACATATATATATACATAAAATGCATCATCTTCTACTCCTTTCCCTTGTTACTGGAAGCTCAAAAATAAATTCTGAAGAAACACAAGAATGAGACAGAAAAACACAACTTTCTTTTATGGAGAAATAAAACTTTTAGGAAATTGAAAGTAAAATTATGGCACAGTGCTAGTCTTACCTTTTTCCTGGAGCTGCAACCAACATTGCTATCCCTTATATAATACTCGGTCTCTGATATTGGAGCTTTTATCATGAGCAACTAGATTCCCTTTGTGAGCTGCATGAGTCAGAATGGCTCCATGAATATATAGAAGCTGTCAGCATTGTAACAGTTCTGAAGCATTTCCCCTGTAATAATGGTATTGAGTTCTGTCGAAAAAGGTGAAAAATAGATGACAGTAAATAAGTATGTTAAACCAGCATCCAATTCATTGCAATATTTAAGAAATAGTAAGAAAAGTGAGAGGTTGACTGCAGTTTTATAGAGCAAGTATTCTGAAATGGCTGTTAATTAAATAAAGTACATGAAATGAGGTTAATTGTGAGAAATGTGTTGTGCAATGCTTGGAAAAGTTACTTTTTTGGCTATAGTTCCCAGAATATCTCAGTCAGCATGGCTGATTGGTTGTGAGAGCTGTGATCTAAAAAAGGGGGAACTTTTCCGAAGATTGGATCATTGGCTAAAGTCTAGCAAGGTTGGACTGAGGTTTTCAGAATCTAAGCTTGGAACATGGTCCGTGTTTGGTTGTAAAGACAATAGGCCCCAAAGTTTTGGCAAGCAAATCAGAATAATTTAAGCAGCATGTCTGAACTGCACTAAATTGCAAAGCAGCTGCAAATGAAAAAATTGAGATGACAACAGTGCTTCATTTAATGTTTGAGAGGGAACCAGTAAGTAAAATATGCTTTTAAAGATATGGTTAATTTAGAAGTAGGTCTTGGTTTGGTAGAGACCTTACGTAAATTTAAATGCTTATTCTCCTTTTATATAGGAGCAAATGGAAAATAGTTGCAATGGATTATGCTTTAATTCTTCATATAGATATACATAGCAAATGGCTAGAATCCCATTTGCAGTTTACTTGTGTGTAAGTCAGACCTCACCTAAAATTCTGTGTTCAGTTCTGAGTACTATGATTTAAGAAGGAACATGTCCGGAGAAGGAAAATCAGAATGGTATGAAGTTTGGAAACCAAGTCCTGTGAGGAAAGATTGAAGGAACTTGGCATGTTTAGCCTGGAAAAAGGAAGGCACAGAAACAATATGACTGCTATTTTCAGGGCTATTTTTTGTTTTGTTTTGTTTTGTTTTTGCAGCTTAAGAGAATAGGACCAGAAGTAATGGATTCTTATTTTAAGAATGGAGATTTGTACTAAACATCAGGAAGAACGTCCTAACAGTAAGAGCTGTTCAACAGTGGAATAGGCTGCATCAGGAGGTGATGAATTCTCCTTCTTTTGATGTTTCTAAGCAGAGGTTAAACTCTGAGGTTTAACTCTGGATTTTCTGCAGTGGCAGGACTCTGGACTTGATGGCCCTTTGGTTTCTTCTAGCTGCATAATTTTACAATTCTGTGATTCTAAATAAAATTGTGTACATTGCAGTGTTGAATTGCCACTAATTAACAAAATCCCAGCCATGCAAGGAGGAGTGTAACTAGGGATGATCTGGGCAGTTTCACTTACGCATGCATAAATTTGCTGGTAGGATTCTAGCCAGTATGTATTTTAACAATGTAAGAATGATGTGGAAGAGAGAGATAAGAGAGTGATTCTGCCTTTTGTATGGGCTATGGGCCTTTTTGTAATATTTGTGTATTAGATTTTTTTTTCTTTTTCTGTTTGTTTTTGGCTTTTTGTATATATATAAAAAAGAAACTGCAGGATTCTGCAGTGCAGGATGCTGTGGTGGCTGCCAGCTCTGACGACTTCAAATGGAAATAGATAAAATTCATGAAAGATAAGGCTACCACTGGTTTTAGTTGTGATGGCTTTATGCTGTCTCCAGGATCAAAGGCATTGTGCAGTAGCAGGGGAATATGGGTGTGGTGCTTTTGCATCCCTGTCTAGCTCATGGGCCTCCCATAGGCATGTGGTTGATTTCTGTGTGAACAGAATTCTGGACTAGATAGATCTTGGGTCTGATCATCAGGACTTTTCTTACGGTTCAAACAGCCCTTCTTGTGCAGTATACCCGTGAACGTTTCAGGACTCAGACTTCAAGAATAATTGCCTTACTGGCCTAACCTTTTTTAAAAAATAAGAGCACTCCTTAGATGTAGAATCATCAGCCATCACTATTTATATTTGACATAAGTACGAATATCTTCCACCCATCCCCGACATCTTTCCTCTCTGCTCCCCTTTTTATGTGAGGAATAAATAAATAATAAAAATGTATAACGGTTCCCTCTTAACAAGGGTGTGATGACCAGGTTGAAATTTGATTAAAGGGGAACCCTAACTAAACTTAAATGTGGTCGGCAGTGCAGATGTAACAGTTAACTTTCAAGAGGGGGGGGGGAGAGGGAAGTAGAGCAGTGGTTCCCAACCTTGCGTAACTCAAGTGTCCTTGGATTGCAACTCCCAGAAGCCTTTGCCACTAGCTGTGCTGGCCAAGGTTTCTGGGAGTTGCAGTCCAAGAACACCTGGGTTATCCAAGGTTGAGAACCACTGAGTTAGAGGGAAATAGTTAGATCCCTTGATCCAGTTAACTGAAACAGAGTGTGTGTACATATGTAAGTCTGAGTCCTCTGGAGGAAACATGGGGTGCAAATAAGAGACATTTATGCATTCTTAACATTTTTTTAAAATTACATTATTTTACATCTCTTACAGTTTTGCTTCTTTCCATGTGCCTCTTTTATTCTCTCTGTCTCGCTCTTTCTGGCTAGTGGGTGTTTGGAGGTGTGTGTTGTTTTCTTTAGCTGAAGCAGATGCAAAATGATATCTTTTAGAACCACCATAGAGCTGATTTCGTGACACCAGAAATAATCATCCTTTATGCCAGCATAGTTCGTCATTGTGCCTGTTGCAAAGTGGTATTCTACTACAAGTATTCTCAAGTGACATGTGATGTTTATTGTTAATGAATTATATCAGTTTGTTGTTTTCCCCACACAGTGCTTCACATTGTTTTATCTCATTTCATGTTTGTACTCATGTTTTGCTGAGCATCATTTAGCATATACACTTCTACATGCTTTTTCATGGAGAGTGTTAATTATTGAAGAGCTCCATTGCTTCTGGAAAGTTCTTTCTGCTTCTGGAATGAAACTAATGCTGCACTGAATCTATTAGGACAGGACACGGTAAGCCAGGGGGTGGGGCATAAGGGGGAAACAGGTCGGGAAAGTTCAGCTATCCAATTGTTTTTGCATTCCAATAAGCTCTAGCGAGGTTTTGAATGATTGGTCAGAGGTTTGTCTTATGAAGGAATGGCTCGGGGGTCTATAAATAATAATAAAAAAATAGTGTCCTGGGTCAGCAGAACATAAGAAATCATGCATTGATCCTCAGGATTTCCTTGTTTTAGAGTAGTTGAAGAGCAGCTAAAAATCAGTCAGATGGACTGCTGTATTTTCCATTTTCCTCTCCTGGTTTTGATTGTCTTCAAAAAAAAATTCACCTAAGTGGCCTCCTAAAGTGCCACTTTTTGCCATAAAGGTGGACTATAAATGTAACAACCAAATAAAGTATCTATGCTTCTTCTGTTCTAAGGGCACATCAAGAGAATGAGGTACCTTTGGATCTGGTGGTTCCAAAGCTGCCCTTTAATCCTTCCCTGTGTCCTTGGAATGCCTGTTTCCCCCTCTTCCCACTCATAGGAAAGCCAAGGAACAGGAAATAGTTTGGTGGAGTATTATGCTGCTGATCGGGGAAGACCTCTACAGGAAATCTACCTTCTCCACCAACGTAGGAAAATGTAGTATTCTGTGTCCCCTGAAATACTCTACCAAGAATAATTGGATTGACTGGCACTGACAGTAGGAAGAACTGACTCATACAGTTCCTAGTTGACCACTTCTATGGATTTCTCCAGACCTTTTGAAAAATATATTTTAAAATTAATAATAGTTTCATACAGTATTTTCACTACAAGCTGTATGAAATATCATATTTTTCCGTGTATACGACCCCCCCCCCATGTATACGACAAACCCCTAATTTTGTCCCTTGCCGGAGTCGGAGGAGCAGTCAATGGGCAGCTGCGAGGGGCGGCCCAGCGTGGCTGCTCCTCTGCCTCCGTCTCCTGTTGCTGCTGCCTCCACCATCCAATTGCCTCCTCCAGTGCGACTGCCGGGGCTCACCTCCAGCTCACGTCACCGCCTTGTCCCCTGCCCGAAGGGAGCCCATAAGTGGCGCTGGAGGATGCGATCCAGCGGCGGAGGCAGCAGGAGGAGGAGGAGATGGAGGCAAAGGAACAGCCACGCTCGGCCGCCTCTCGCTGATGCCCATTGACTGCTGCCGCCACCGCCAGATCGCCTCCTCCAGCGCCACTCGCAGGCTCCCTTTGGGCAGGGGACAAGGCGGCGGCGTGAGCTGGAGGTGAACCCTGGCAGTCGCACTGGAGGAGGTGATTGGGCGGTGGCAGTCAATGGGTAGCTGTGAGAGGCGGCTGAGCGCAGCTGCTCCTTTGCCTCTGCATCCGCCTCCCCCTTCATCCGTTTACAAAACAACCCTCAATTGTTCCTCTAATGATTTTAGGAAAAAGTGTCGTTTTATACACGGAAAAATACAGTAGTTCTTCTTGCAGTCTGTAGAGTTAAATTATAGAATTTGTTGACCCAAGATGAGAGTATGAACACCAATTTAGAAATGCCTTTTCTGAACCTTTGGACAGATCTGGAAGGGTTAGATCTAAGAATGTCAATTAGTCATTATAGCTTAATTGGGTGTCCAGGTTAAGGAGTAAACCTCTAAACACCAAAGGTCTGTATTCTGCTTGGGAATGCCTTAGAGAGCCATTTGAGCTAGCAGTTATTGGCAACAATTGTTTTTTAATGGTGTCAGAATTTAACAGAAGTACAAAATGTTTTCCCTGACATTTTACTGTCACATCTGTCATGATGTAAAAGGTTTTTAACAGTTGTTTTAGTTTTGAGACAGTTCATGAGATGTTGTATCACTAGAGCGAATCTGCTAGATATAATTGTTATATAGATTGTTATACAGATATAATTGTATCTGCTAGATATAGTTGTTTACCTAAAGATTAGTATTCAAAATGAAATCTTTGTTGTATAAAAGTCAGGAGGAGGTCATGTGTTAATAATGAAAATATTCTCATAATGATGTCATGCTCTAAATGTGAGGAGCTCCCACTATTATTTATAAATAGTGCATGTAATTATCTAACAACAGTTTAGCACACAAACATAAATAAAATAAACATTATTACATAATTTGTTTTATTGAGTGTTAGAAATAATCTGGTAGGCTGTGGGTAGTTTGCTAGTTTAAAAAACTGAAATGAATTAGTAAATTAAAATAGCATGCTGCAATGCCACTCAGTAGGGCTGAAGTAACTTGTAAAGCTTATGACTTTAGTGTGATGTGTTATTTTTAGATTGCAGCTCCTGCCCAGAGTTTTGAAAAGTTGCTTTTTTGTACTATAACTTCCAGAATCCCTCTGGAGCTGACATGATCACTATTTGCCAGTGCTAAAGGGGGAAGGCAAGTATTCCTGGGACTTAACAAAGAAAGATCAGAGAAGGTTTTGGATCCATCAGTTGTGGAAGAGATGGAGGAAAACGAGACTCGTGACTGGGGAGAATGAACAACATATTGCTAAATGTGTTTTGTTAAATTTTATGCTTTTTTGTTGTGTAGAAACTTTTTTGTCTCCTTTCATCTAAGGAGTAGAAATATGCATAAAGGTAAAGTAAAGGTTCCCCTTGACATTTAGTCCAGTCGTGTCCGACTCTAGGGTGCAGTGCTCATCCCCGTTTCCAAGCCGTAGAGCCAGCGTTTTGTCTGTAGACAGTTTCCATGGTCACGTGACCAGCGTGACTAGACATGGAACGCCGTTACCTTCCCACCATGGTGGTGCCTATTTATCTACTTGCATTTGCATGCTTTCGAACTGCTAGGTTGGCAGGAGCTGGGACAAGCGACGGGAGGTCACTCCGTCGCGTGGATTCGATCTTACGACTGCTGGTCTTCTGACCTTGCAGCACAGAGGCTTCTGCGGTTTAACCCACAGCGCCACCACGTCCCTCTGAAACATGCATAACATGTTAAAATAAATAAAATCTTATTTGAAATATGCAGTATTATTTAAGGATAATGTTCTGTCATGCATATTATGCTTTAAATATCTGTTACACTTGGAGAAAGCTGAATAGACCTTTAAAATTGCATTTTTACAATAACAAATTACCATTGTAGCGGTCTGTGAAAATGACATTTGATGAACTTATATCCCTTTCTATTCTAAGTTACTGAACTAACTGTTTATAGTTATAGGCTTCAGAAGAGTTAGAATGGTAATGGTTTTTCTCTTTCTTTTTCCTAATGCTCTCCTATTATTTTTTTGTATGTACTTTTTAAATAATACTATTCACCTTATCTTTCTAAGAAATAGAAATAACTCCTTTTAGGATAGGTAGATAAGTCTTTGCTTTGTCAGTATCACAATTTTTTTAAAATTTTAAAAAGGAAAATTGTGCGAATAAAATGTTCCCAGTCCAAACATAGTCTTTTATGTTTGGCAGGAAATTCTGACAGAATGAAATATTGTAGATGTCATTTGGAGTTTAAATACAGTACAACTACTTTTGTCTGGATTGAATCCATGAGGATTTAATTGTGCCTTGGTAGTGATATCATAGTTCAATGCATTTTGACTTACTGTCCAATAAGCATGTAACAACTCTGGGAAGGAGTTGTGGAGATGGTTTATCTAGCCAGATAGCTTGATTGTTTGGCTAGTTCCATGCAAGAAATAAATAGGAATAAAGTATACACTGAGCATATGGAGAGTAAGGACATATTGGCAATAATGAACCAGCGAACCATTCACTAGTTAGTAGTGTCCCTTCTTGGTAAACCCATGGTTCTAAGTTTTTAGGTTTTTTTTAAAAAATTATTGCATAGTGGCCAAAATCCTGTTCCTTAGCATAGTAAATTGCATGGGAGTAGGCCAAAGGGGAAATTTGTGAGTCAACTCTGTCATAAGTTCCATTGATTCAAATGGGCCTGCTCTAACTGTGACTTACTTTAGCACAGTAAGCTGCAGTTGGAATAGGCACATTTGAACCAGTGAAACTTACAGAATTGACTCACCAAATCTGCATGGATTCAGTGGGCTACTCCAGTTCGATTTACTATACTAAGTAACAGGATTTTGGCCAGTGTTTGGTATTGCTAATAGAGAAGGGTACAAATGTGACCATAAACCATGATGAATCCTTGAAAAATGAACCTTGTGGTTCATTTTTGCTGTTCATGCTGGGGGGGACCTACCTCCTCTTGCCCTTTGCCTCCTCTGCCATCTGCCCACCCCCTTCCCACTGCCCCCGTCGCCTCCTCCTACCCAATCATCCTCAGAAACAGAGGGCCTGACGTCCCTTACAGGAGCTGACCTGCTACCTCTGCATGTGTGCCTGCAGCCCAGCTGACCGATGGGTGCATGCACAGAGGCAGTGGGCCCAGCTTCCCTTCACAGAGCCAGTTGCTGCCCCTGTGCATGCGCCTGCCTTACAGCAGAGCAATGGGCGAATGTGCAGAAGCAGCAGACCAGCTCCTGGAGGGAAGCCAAGCCAGTTGTTTCTGAGGATGATGGTGGCAGAAGAGGAGGAGGCGGAAATAGGACCAGGTAGGAATGCGATGGGGGGGGGAGTAGGAAAGGGGGTGGGTGGGCAACTGTTTTTGCCGAAACAAAATGAAGTGCTGAGGGGAAGAAATTCAGCACTTTGTTTTGCTTCGGCAAAATGGGATCCCTGAAACAGTTCGTGTACTGAACCATGAACCAGCCCAGTTTGTCATTTTTTTCTGGTTCACTGTTTGGTTCATGCCCATTTCTAATTGCTAACATTTGCTTGATATAATGACTTTACAAACCTATGTAGATCTAGTTAGTAACCCCTTATAAATTCAATGGGTCTTCAGGGGGTACTTAGATGGGCATGTGATTATGGTGTATCTGTATTATATATGTTATTGTGTTGCTGCAAAGTGAAAACAATACCAATACATTTATTGAAAAATAAGTACCGTGTTTCCCCGAAAATAAGACAGCGTCTTATATTAATTTTTGCTTCAAAAAACACATTAGGGCTTATTTTCAGGGGATGTTTTATTTTACAGTCATGTCAAATTCTGGTTGCTGCACAATGGTGGAGGGTGGGGTTTCACTTAACTGGGGCTTATTTTTGGGGTAGGGCTTATATTACGAGCATCCTGAAAAATCATACTAGGGCTTATTTTCAGGTTAGGTCTTATTTTCAGGGAAACAGGGTATTCCTCTAAACTGAATAGTCAGAACAGAAATCAGCTGTATAATACATATATTACATATATACATATATTTACTGTTAAGAATACTGTTTTCTTTCTGAGATAGGAAATATGTTCAAATAATCATTTTAAGCCTTCTGCATATATGGTTACCTCATATTCCATTCAAAATAGAGCCAGGTTCTTAACTGATATTAGTTGGCAAGATTCCCTTCACGCCAGCTGTCCCATAATCTTCTGTTTGGTGCTTTTTAGTTATTTTTAGCTGTATTAAATTAAATTATTAAATTTTAGCTGTATAAAATTAATATTTAATAAATTTAAAAGCCAAGATGTTTGGTTATAGACTAATTATAGACTATTTCTCCCCAGTTGCTAACATACAGATTGAGTTTCTTTAGGATGCTTCATAAAACAGGGTGTTCCTGTATTCTGTTGTGAGCTTCATACAGAGTCTGTTGTTGATCAGGCATTGCCTGTAGTATACTGGGTGTGTAATACAGCAAAGAATTGCTTATGTTTTTTCTCACATAAAGAATTCCACAGGTTCACACCCAGATGTCCCCTTTTTTTCAAGGAACGCTGCACCTGATTAGGGTGTGTGTGTGTTTGTTTTTCAGTCCTTTAGTTGTGACAGAGACCACGATCTCGGAGACACCTAGATGTGTGCTTAAGTCCCAGTGTTTGGATGTTTGATTGAGTTTATTTCTCAGTGCATTTGTTGAGTGTTGGTTAAAATCCATAGTGTTTTTGTTGTTTGTGGTAGTTCCATGATGTTCACTGGTGAATGGTTTACAAAGACCACAAATTATGCTTCTCACTGTTGCCCTTCTAAAAATAATAGGAAGGAGAAGAAAACTAGAAAAGAGGCATTGCTCTAAATTACCAACATAAGGCTGTAGCCAAAGAACCATGAATAGAAGGAAAATAGCACGTAGTACCATTCTGCAAATGTGTGCACAAGATGTTTCATGTTAAGTCACTTTGCTATAATAGGTAAGTTCTTAGGCTTTTATTAGTGCATGAGGTTGTGCAAAACTGTTAACACCATTAGAAGAGATTCAGATCAGGATTGAAGTCCTTTTGCATTTCTCTTCACCCCCTCCTCCCACCATCAGATCTTTAAACAGGCCTTCAGTCACCTGATGTTTTAAATGGTGGGCTAGATGCCCTCTAAAAATTTTTATTTACTTTTGAGATCCCATTCTGCTAGTTCAAGCTGCACACTTCTTTGCAGAAACACTGCTTATGACATAAGGCTAAATGCTCAAAAAGCACTGGTGGCAAATTTCACCCATTTATTGAAACAGTCAATGATTGTTGCCATAAGCTCCTTATTCATGGGTTTGTTCCAAGACTGATGAAGAAAAAGTGGATCAATGCTGTTGTAAAACATCTGGCAATGATTATTTTGATGATTAACTTGATAAATACAAGGTTAGACAAGTCTATGTACCAAAGAGTTTATCTACTCTGACCACACTTTTGGAGCTGTGACCAGCATGGTTTATATTATACGCCTTTTTTGAAATATTGTAATTTTAAATAGTTTTTTGCAGTCCAGTCTTGTGCACAGTTGCTTAAATGTAAGTTCTGCAGTTTACAATGTGGTCTACTATCAAACAAGTACTCAGACATAATTATTTCAGCTGATGTACCCTGTGTAATTTTTCTTAAGGATTTCTTGTTTTATACTTCTCTTGACATGGAGAAAGGATAGCATACTGTATCAGTTTTGTCTGAGATGATTGACACTGTTTGTATTTGTGTCAAAGGGCTTTTAATTGCAAAGTATAGTACTGCAGAAGTTGTTTTATCTGTGTCTTAGTATTAGGAAAGAAATGTTGCTGTGACCCTGATCTGTATGATAATACATGTTGTTCATATGCAAAAGTTGTTTATACCCTACTATACAAGCAAGTCTCATGTTCTTGGAGTGCTTGAAGTAGTTTTGCTAATCTGTCAGTATAGTATGTGCTTGTGGATAAATATAGACTGGCAGATACTCTGCAAGTTGTAGGTCATCATCGTACACTGAAGCTAAAAATTACCCCTTTGGTTATGGAAAGTGTGTTCTGAACTGGAAGTCTGGTATAGCTGATTTACTGTGGAGCTTCAGCCTTTAAAAACGCAAAATCCTAGCTTTGAAGCTTGGGTGAAAAGACCAATCCAGGATAATGAAACTAGCTGTTTTTTCTTCAGTTTTAGAAACAAAAGAACTTTAAGGACTAGAACTTTTCAGGTATTTTTAATCTCATGGAGATTTCACTAGCCTGTTGGAGAAAATCCAGCATGATCAGCTTAATAAAGGGACTTGGTAGGTAAAAAGAAACTCTGTGGATCTGTATTTTAAATTGTATTTGTAATGGTATTTTAAAAACTTTAAGAACCACATGGTTCCTCTATATGGGGAAAGTACCACTTGTGTGGCACTTTCTAGGATAGAAAGGTTTGGTGTATGTATTTCTTTCTTCATTTCTCTCTCACTGTGTGGTTTTGAGCTGGCTTTTGAGGTCACGGGATATCTTGACCTTGTTATATATCTGAAATGCTGTGTTCATTTCTGATTCACTGTGTCCTAACTTGTTAATGCATGTGTAGAACATTAAAAGGTAGCTATCTCTACATTATTATACCAAAAAAAGCATTACGTGAAAATCTAATAATCAATAACTGCATGCCATCAAGTTGACTGTGGTTTATGGCAACCCTTTCCTGGATTGTATATGTATACAGTACTCGGAAATGGCATACCGTTCTCTTCTTCTGGGTGTACTCTCAGACTGTGCCATTTGTCCAAGAAGGCTGGATCTTCTGGGAGGCATTGTGGGGAATCAAAGTCCTAAGTTCTGGCTCCACAGTCAGGTATCCAGCTCACTGAGCTTTTGAGATGTAGTGGATAGAGTGATGGACTAGGACTCAGGAGACCTGGGCTCAAATCCCCACTCAGATGTGGGAGCTCTCTGAGGGGGCTGAGGGGGCACAGGTAAAACCATTCCTTAAATATTGTATTTTGCAGGCTTTGAAAACCCATTAGCATGTCACACACACACACACACACACACACACACACACACACAAAACACATGCTAGATAAATTAATTATAGTAGGCGCACATTCAATAAAGTTATAAGTGTGAAAGAATTAAAAGTTAGGAATCCTGTGTTTTAGTCGCCTACCGTCCCCCCACTATTTGGCAGGAATGCAGATATGCATGAATAGGATTGTGTAATTCTCTTTATATTTTCTCTTACAATATTGTGATCTAGTATAAGACAAGTGTCTGCATGAAAATGAAAGGCACTGAGGTTTGTTGTTGTTTGTGATGCACTGTGTGTAAGAAAAGTAGTCATTATGACTCACCGTCTGCATAAACGTCTTATCCTAAATGGCCTTAAATGTTGGAAATGCAGGAATTAGAGAAAAAATACTTAATTCTGTTTAATTAATTAATTAGCATTATGCTCCCATAGCTCCTTCCTTGTTCAGGCATTAGTCTGAGATGTTTTGTGCATGCAAGTATTAGCTAGAAGTAAGAATTAATTAGAGAAAATAATAATTGTGTGCTGTCAAGTAAATTCTGACTTTCAGCACCCCTTTTCAGGGTTTTCTAGGTAGAGAGTGCTCAGAGGTGGTTTACCATTCTCTTCTTCCGGGGGCATTCTGTTAACTACAGCTTGCCTAAGGCCACACAGGCTGGCTCTTATGGAATGCCTAGTGGGGAATTGGACTCCTAACCTCTGGCTTTGCAGCCAGATGTCTAACTCACTGAGCTATCTAGCCAACTAGATAAATTATGGTCCTCTGATATGCTTATTCACATACTGCTCTTTTTGATATAAGAGTTGCTGTTGTGTATGTTTTGTCTTGCCTTTCAAAACATTCATACATCATAACTGTATGCCAGTATGGATGGTCTTAATTGAAATGCAAGCTTTCTCTTTTCTCACCTTTCGGGGACAGGTACTTGAGTTAAAATAGATTGCACTGAAGATAAGGACCTTTTAAGCACCAGCCAGATCCCACCACATTTCACAGTGTGGACAGGCTCTATGTTTCAGAGGATAATCGCACCTGGGGCAGAGGCAATTATCTGTGCCCACAAGTTCCCCCACCCCGACATTAACTTTTATAACTCTGTGTTTCAGAGGATAATTGCCCCTGCCCCAGTGGGGCGACTCTCGGGCACGTGCCTTCAAAAATGCGGTGCACTGGAGGTTTCAGCCTTCTCTTCACAGCCACAGTACAAGTGAGAATCATGTACGCACCTTGGCTCAGCAATCAGCATTGGAAGCAAAAGCTTCCATTGGTTCACTGATATTGTGTCTAGGGGGAGAGGAGGATGCATCCCAGAGGACAGTTTCTTCCCAGCCCCACAAGTCTTGTATTTAAATATTCATGGTGTGATTGCTAGTCACATAGTTAACACAGTGTGAGTTCCCTGATAGCAAACCATCCCAGTGTTCCATATAGCCCAAGCATCTTGGATGTCATTCCGGCGGTGGTAACTATATATATGGGGACATAACACAATGTAAATTATGTCATACTAAAGTTTTATTGCTTCTTTGATTTTCAGCCTCTCCGGTTAGTAACGGTTACATCAAGCCTCCAGTTCCATCTGTTTCTGGCACACAAAGAGAAAAAGGACCTCCAACCATGCTGCCCATCAGTGTTGATCCAGACAGCAAACCTGGGGAATATGTCCTGAAAAGCTTGTTTGTTAACTTCACCACCCAGGCTGAACGCAAGATCCGCATAATTATGGCAGAGCCTCTGGTGAGTCAAAGAGCAGTTCATACTTTTGCCTAGTCACCCAACCTAATGTAATTGTTTTATGATAATTTTGCAAGATTTAATTCACTTGGCCCAATAGAATAGTACCAATTTATAAAAAGGAAATCCTAGAATCCAGAATATGGTCTGAAGGTGCATGATACAGTAAGTTTACTGAAGCTATGCAGTACCCACTCCACATGGGGAAACTGTCAGAGTGGGTGTGGCTCTCCAAGGTCCAGGAATGAGCATGTGTGGTCCCCTAGAGATCTGGAAGTGGCCCATCCTTGGTGTAGACAATCCAGAACTATAGGAGCAACTAGTCTGACTTGTGTAAGACAGTTTCTTATCTTCTTATGTGGACTGGTCACTTAATAGAGCTTAATTTCAGATGCGAATGATAGCCAAGATCAAACAGTGTTTTTCCACTAACACAGTCAAGATCATGGTCAATATGAACTATCAGCAAGTCAAATACTAATATTTGTTTATTGTTCTGGAGAAATTGATACTGTATTCCCTGATTTCTCCTCAAGCTTGAGAGAAATTACTGTCATAAACACTTTTGTATGTTTTCAAAGTCCATCACAAACACATGCACAGTATTTAGTTGCAAATAAATGCCTGTGATTATAACAGAAATATGTTATTTTGAATTTCAACCAATACAGTGCCACAGCTATACTCTTTCTAGTTTAACTGCTGGCTATAAATTATAAGATGTGAAACGATCCTTTTTAATAATTTATGACTCCCAAAATTCCGTTAAGTGATCTGTATTGCTATGTAGTTTATTTTACTCTTTTAAAAATGAAATATGCTTCTACAGTAAGGGTACAAGACTAGCTAACTTCTACTCACATCAAGAACTAAGCATGAGCTGGTGTCTTATATAACAAGGATGGCCATTAATGTCCACTTGCTGATGCTATATCAATCCCAATTGCTTAGGGTCATATTGGACATGATGTGAAATTTGTTAGTTAGTCTAAGCATTTTTCTCTCCCTCTCCTTCTTCACAGTAATAGCTATAGAGCATAAGCAGCACTGGTCCTTTAGAGGGGGATGAACATTTAACTTTCTTCTTTGCTAAACTTTACCATTAAGAGGCAGGCAGGTTTCAATGGATGCTTCGCTCCAGGGAGATGTTCCTCTCCTGGGAAAGCCAAGAATTCTGGTTCCAGACCATTGCTGATGATGTGGAATAGAACATTCTTTGATAGGTCTCCTTATTTCTTTTTCTCTTGTACATTGTATGTTCTGGTTTGATCATTCTTTAAAAGGCTAAACTCTCATGCTGTCTCTGCCTATTGTGTCTCAGTTAGAGATGTGTATTCAATTTTTTTGTTAGTTCGTTTATTTGTTTTTACCACAGGTCACATAATTCTCCTTTCTGGGAGTCCCACTTTTAAGACCTAGAGCTTAAAGACACCTAAATTGTGCTCTCCTGGAGAGAAGGCCAAACTGGCAGGACCCATGCCTTGGGTTGGCCTAACTTCCTGTTTGAAAAGGAAGCTGCCTTGATGGTTGGGAGGAAGCTTCCTATTCAATAGGAAGCTAGTCCAGTTGAAGGCATGAAGCCTGCCAGCTGACCACAATTTAGGTGTCTATAACTTTACTTTACTTTATTACATTTATAGCCCGCCCATCTAGTCATATAGACTACTCTGGGCGGGTAACAACATAACATATAACAATTTACAATTTAAAATGGCAATATATTACTAAAAAACACAATGATCCAAGATGGAAAGAATACAAGAAACAAAAATTCAGACAGTGGATGGAGGGAAGGCTTGCTTGAACAACCAGGTTTTCAATTGGCATTTAAAGATGCCCAGGGAAGGGGCCATGCGAATCTCAGGAGGGAGATTGTTCCAGAGACGAGGAGCCACCGCCGAGAAGGCCCAGTTTCTTGTTTTTTCCTTCCGGGCCTCCCTCGGCGTTAGGCTCCTCAGTCTCACCTCCTGGCTAGATTGGGTGATACGGGTAGATCTAGGTGGGAGAAGGCGTTCCGTCAGGTAACGAGGCCCTAAACCGTTTAGGGCTTTTAGGGCTAAGGTTGGGGTCCTGCAGGTAGGACTCTCAGAATGGAGAATTATGTGATTCATAGTCCAAAAATATTTAAATGCACATCACTAAGCATGCTGGTGGTGATTTCCCAGCTCTAAATTGTTCCACCTCCCATTCTGTGGCTCCTGAAATTTCCCCCAGGATGAAGAGGATCCCTAGAGCTTTCTAGGCTAGGAGCTCTAGAAAGCTACTATTTTTCCTCCAAACAGTCAAGGCATAGCTGCAGCTGATCATGTTATCCTTGCTTTATCTTACACAACAGGTTCTTCGTAGTGGCCTCTGTGAATGCACACAAATGGGTTTTATTCTGCGCCTGCGCAGGACATTCGGAAGATTCTAGAGCTTTAAAAAGAGTGAATAATGAGATACCCCCCCTAGGATACAAGCTCCGCCTCCTCAACTTTCCCCTCAGTTCCTTTCTTTCTGCCGCTGCTACAGGACGTTAAGAACATTAAAGCTAACTATTCAGGAAAGTAATCAATTTCTAGCTAATCCTTTTTCCCTTTTTCCTTAATTTATAATTCTCCTAGTTATTACTTATAATCAGTCTCAAAAAAAAAAAAAGATTTTGCGACGATTTTTTCTCTTTCCTGCCTCCCCCCCTTATTTCGTTTTTTCCTTGTTTTATGGCCCCTCGGGGCTTCAAGAGGTGTTCCGCATGCCTAAAAAAGATACCTCTTACCGACGGGCACAATAAATGCCTTTTCTGTCTTGGCGAATTCCATCAGACACACTCGTGCCTCGCCTGCAAACAACTTACTAAACCTGCGATTAAACTGAGACTTCAACGTCTCCACTCCTACCTTTACGAACAATCTTTCAAGTCAACTATGGAAACCAGTGCTTCCCCTCCAGGAACCCAACCGGCTATATCCGAATCAACTACCGCCATTCCCGCTACTCACCCCACCGCGGGCACTACGCCGGTACTCACCAAGACTAAAGAGCTGCGGAAACCCTCCAAATCCCGGTCTACTTCGGCTAAACCTAAGCCTCGGTCCTCGGACAATTCTAAGTTTATCTCCCAGCAATGGCCATTCGCAGGCTGATGAACCTTCCAGCCCGGCCACGGCCCCTGATAGCCCTCGATCTCCAGGGCAGGCAAATGCTGGTGTCGACTCAGGAGGTGGAACTCCGGAACAGCCTCCGAAAAAACATACGGAGAAGCGAAAACACATTTCTCCAACCCGACCGCAGGATCATGTATCTCCAACTGATCCATATCGATATGGAAATCCTTACTTTCACGCCGGCTACTACCCATATCACCATTATGACCCTTATCAACAATATTATGACTACTCTTACCCTGATGAGTACAGGAGGCCACCATATCCACCTCCACACTGGTACCCACCCAGCAGATCACCACATCAAGACCAGCCTGGACATCACCCTGATCTCCCTCCAAACAGGGAGAAACCCTCACTCAAGAGACTGATAGCTCCAGAACCCTCGGTACTGACCAAGAAACGCAAGGAAAGATGCCAGCAGGCTACTGTCGAAGCCGCTACAGTTTACTCTGGGCCGTCTGGGCATGACATAGGGCCGGCTTTGATATCTACCGTACCAGAGGATGACCCTATACCGAGGGGATACGGAGATAAACCATCCTCCCCCTCCATACTCTCTACCTCTTCTCAAGATGGAGAATCTTCATCCTCAAATGATTCCATTACCCCTATTCCTCCCCCAAGTTCTAGTACTCTGGAAAACCACCCTCCATCCCCTTTGGAGGACTACACTTCATACGCTCAGCTCATCCTACATATGGCTAAAACGCTCCACCTTGATGTCGAGCAGCCTCCCCAACAGATACAGGACTTAGTCTTTAATGACTTGGAACAAGACAAGGTCCATCCACCTAGTCTAAGCCTTATACCAGCCTTACTACAGCTCATCAAAGAATCGTGTGACAAACCACCATCGTCTTTACAACCCCCTCGTAGGGTTGAACACCATTACAAGACTCATGGCCAGGATGCCACATTTCTTCTCAAGCACCCGGCCCCTAATTCCATAGTGGTCGAATCCACTCAATATAGATCACACAGCAAATCCTCTCTTACGCCAGCCAACAGAGAGGGACGTAAAATAGACGCCTTCGGTAGGAACTCTACTCCCTGACATCTTTGCTCATACGGATCTCCAACTACCAAGCTGCCATGGGAGCTTATCAAAGACACCTATGGGATAAAATATTACCATCTTTGCAAGCAGCCCCCGACTCTGCTAGACAAGATCTCATTAATATATATACAGAGGCTATGACCCTCGCTAAGCAACAAAGGATAGCAGCTAGACATACTACGGACACGGCATCCAAGGCTATGGCAACATCTATAACCATAAGGAGACATGCCTGGCTTCAATCTTCCAACATTTTGGATGATACCAAAACCAGAATAGAGAACCTTCCCTTCGACACCGTTGGCCTCTTCCATACCAAAACGGACAATATGATGGAGAACATCCACAAACTCCGAAAAACGGCTAAATCATATACGCCTCAGCAACCCTACCGATACCAGAAGACCTCGTATCGTAAACCATACTACCAGCAACAGCCTTACCAATACCAACAGCCCTTTCGTCCATACCGGCAACAACACCAGGATTGATCCTACTCCTCAACATCCTTTCCAACACCGCAATTTTGTAGGCAACAACCCCAGGCTACCAGACAACCCTTTCGAAAACCACAGCGAAAGGGTAAGCAATTTCCCTAGTTCTTCCCCATTGCCTTTTACTCCTCGACTCCACCACGTGCTCCCGCAGTGGCAACTTATAACTTCAGATAAATGGGTCCTCTCCATAATTGATAAGGGTTACCTTATTGAATTTTTCGAACTCCCTCTACCCAACCGCATAAAACGCACCCCCTTTTCACCTGAGTTACAGGACGAAATAACTTCCCTCCTTCACAAACGAGCCATAGTTATTGTCCCATCCGCCTCACCCAACGAGGGATTCTACTCCCGATACTTCACGGTCCCCAAAAAAAGACGGAGGACTCCGGCCCATCTTAGACCTCAGGGAACTAAACCAGTTTATCAGACCCAAAAAGTTCCGCATGCTAACGCTCGATTCTATTATCTCCCTCCTTTCGCAGGGAAATTGGTTTGTGGTCGTCGATCTCAAAGACGCCTATTTTCACATTTCCATACATCCTCTCCACCAAAAATTCCTCCGATTTCAGTTCCAGGATCTCACGTACCAATTCTGTGCACTTCCATTCGGCCTATCCACAGCACCAAGAACTTTTACGAAGTTTATCGCCCCTGTAGTCGCACATCTCAGACTCCAGGGAATCACCATCTTCCCCTACATCGACGATTGGCTTATAGTCGCGAACTCTTACCATGCCACAGTTGAGGCCACGAGAACCATTGTGGATTTCAATGACTTCCATGTGTAGTCTAACATAATGATTGCTGGTGTTGTCCAGTACTTCTGTGCTTTGAAATAGAATTTCATGTCCAGCTTG
Organism: Intellagama lesueurii; assembly: GCA_037013535.1. Classification (NCBI taxonomy): domain Eukaryota; kingdom Metazoa; phylum Chordata; class Lepidosauria; order Squamata; family Agamidae; genus Intellagama; species Intellagama lesueurii. The sequence continues at coordinate 27,959,428 of JBAJHW010000003.1, forward strand.
TTTCAGGGCATGTTCAGCTACTGCCGATTTTTCCAGTTGTTTTAATCTGCAGTGTATCTCATGTTCTATTTCAAAACACAGAAGTACTGGACAACACCAGCAATCATTATTTTAGACTACACGGGGAAGCCATTGAAATCCACAAACACCAGCAGAGCTTCAACAAAAAAGAAGAAAGTCTAAAACTCAACAAAGCCTGGCTCCCAGCACTGAAAAATACAGCCTGCAAAAGGTCAATGAACTCTACCCAGCCACAAGGACTGCACACAAAAGACCAGCTAACGACACCCATCAATCACAGTGACAGATCATCTCCCCCCCCTTATCACAACAATATACCCACAACAAAAAACACCCTGATCACCATAATCACCCAATCTCCTGAAAAGGACAAAAAGCTGGTCCCACAGCTATAAATACTCAACTATCCCACAAACTACACCAGAACACAGACAGAATTCTAACTCCTGTCCTCTGACGATGCCAGCCACAGAGACTGGCGAAACGTTAGGAAGAAAAACCTTCAGAACATGGCCAATCAGCCCGAAAAACCTACAACTACCATTGGATCCTGGCCGTGAAAGCCTTTGAGAATATATTATTCCTTGACTGTTTGTTTACCAATCTCAAGGTGCAATCCTGTCCCTTCCATTTGTACTTTGCCTGGAAGGCTATAGACTGTCTTTTGGGAAAAGACCAAGCTAAAATAGGATATTGAAGATCTTGAGCACATCCACCTGTTAATATTTTCCAGTCCCCACTGAGTAAAATCCTTTTTACTTCTTTTAGCATCTCTTTCTAACCTCAGCTCATTCTCAGCTTTTTCCTTCCTAATGCCATCCCTATAAATCTTTGCTACCAGTCTGTACTCTTCTTTTGTGGCCTGGCCTTTTTTCCAATCCCTGTATGTGTCCTTTTTGTTTTCAGGTCCTCTCTGAGCTCTTTGTAAAACCATATTGGTCTTTTTTTGCTGTCATCTCCCTTTTCCTCTTGTAGTTCTGCCTTTAGAACTTCCTTTTAAAGAAATTCCCACCCATCTTGGACTCCTTTTCTTGTTAGGATCTCTTGCCTAACTTACCAATGGGACATTACTTACCATTGTTCTGAGTTTATTAAAATCATATTTCCCACAATCCTGTGTACACATGCAGTTACACACTGCTTTTGTTTCTTTTGAAATTAAAAACTCAAGTAGAACATGGTCACTTTCCCTCAGAGTTTTCCTTACTGCCATTTCTTCCACCAAGTCATCTCTATTGGTTAGAATCAAGTCCAGGATAGCTAATCCTCTAGTTTCTTCCTGTATTTTTTTTGTATGAGAAAATTATCAGGAATACTAATATATAACTATATCTGGAAACAAAAAAAATTGTTCCTTCCTCATCAAACGCCTCTACCAATCTCCTGTTTGCTCTACCTGTTTGCATGCTCTAGTCAGTCGCTCCCTGGGGTTCTATCTCTGTTTTATTCCTCTGCTGTGCTCTGTTAGGATTCAGCAAACCAAAAGGTGTTGTGAGGGCTTGTCAGTGTGGCTGTATCTTATCCTGTATGTCTTTTGCAATACATTTCTCATAGTCGTTTTCCTGCTTTTTGATTCCATTGGAAATGACTTTCTAAAGGGTGGTGGTGTTTAATGCTGGTTTATGAAGAATATAGAAAGCAGCATACTTGCTGCTATGGAAGAGTTTCTGTGTAGGCATGCCTCTGTAAAGCCAGCTATATATGTGTGTGCATGTGTGTTCATGTGGACTCTGCTATTAACCTGTAGCCTTTATTTGTATCCCAGAAGTCTTGATTTGAAACAAATGAAATATATGTAAGGTTTCAATTTACAAAATGTGGAAGGCAAATCTCCTAAAGTCTGCTCAAACAATATAGTTACATCATAGGCATCTGGTCATGAGAGAATTAAAAGATGAGACTGGGATTAGGATTGGTGGTTAGGATGAGATGAGCAGCATGATTTCCTCAGAACTACCTCTATTTCTGGCCAAATGACTGCTTATTACATGCAGAGAAACTATTAGTAAACATTTAAGTAGGGTTTTTTATTAGTTATGCATGTGCAACAAAGTATTTTGCTTTAAAAAGTGTGCTGGGTTAATTTGTGTTTTAACAATGAAATAGTTATTTTAAAATGTGTTTGAAATACTCTTGAACTAGACTCTTTTGAAGTATACGTAACAAATGTAACACATTGTGATGGGGAAGGTCTGGAAATTGAGCCATCGTTGTGTAGTATGTAGGAAGGTTTTTTTAAACAAGTCTCATGGACCACATCTCCCTAACCCTAATCCAACTCCCTCTAAGACGTTTACCATAAACTGTCAGGTGTCTGAATAAGCCAATTTTCTCTTTCCCTCTGTCTGCTGTTTGTGTTTGTATGTGAGAGTGTGTGTCTGACTGTCCTCACAAGATATTTGCGATCAACTAATAAGAGACAAGGCAAAAGCTTTTCCAGAGAGAAAGAGATTTAATTAAGAAAGTAAAATGAACGGGAACTATGAAGCAAATTACTGAAAGTTTCTTCTACAGGGGAGGGTGAAACTGAGAGGTATAAATAGAAAAATGAGGTGGCAGTTTGGTAAGAATGACAGTGTGCTGAGACTTTCGTTCATGGGATGTAGGGAGGTAAAGATCAGAAGTTGTAACACTGGAAATAAAGAGAGAAAATAAGAGAGAACAGTGGATGAATTGAAATAGTGTAATTATTTACCTATCTGATTTTGTGTCTGCAACACCAGTAGTGAGGGGAAGTGGTTACATCAGATTTAATCCAAATGGAATCAGAGAGAGAAGGTATTCTTCATCCACTGCAAGACTTTATTGGCCAGAGATCACTGGCTTTGGGTGCACAGAAATGGCTGCTCAAAGCTATACATTCCAAACGTTAGACGCTAAATGCTTCTCAATGTGATTTTAAAACTGCTGTCTTGAAATCACACTGAGATCAGAGCTCCAACAGCCTTTATAGTCTTAGGGAAACAAAAAACAGGGTGCTTGCTAATAACAAGTTTTCCCTGTAGTTAAAAGGGGATGGTGATTGTGTTCCTATATGGAATGGTGGTTGATCATAGAGGTGCTTCCAAATGAGGCTTTTATCTAACACTGACTCTGTCTCAAACCTGGAATGCTAAGAGGGCCCCAGATGACAGTGTTCCATGTTTCTCCATTGTTTCCGTTTTGTTTTGTTTTTACCAGAGAATTCAAGAGGACAGGATCTAATAGGTACATGATGCCTTTTGACTGGTAGCTCTAGAAACTGCCCCTCTGGAAGCAGCCAGAGTGGGTGTGTTTCAGAACTAATTGGAAGGTTGCATGTGTGGTGCTGTCTTGATTGAATTCTTGGGTAGATTTGGCTTAGCAGGTGCAAGAGTTCTCCCCTACTTTATTGTAGGACTTGAGGGTGGTATACTGTCAAGTCCATGTGAGCAGAGCAGATGTTGGCAACTTCTGGTTTCCTTCAAGTTGTTGGCTACATCTCCCACCAGCCCTACTCAGTATTACCATTGGTGAGGAAACATGGGTGTTGCAGTTGAACAACATCTGAAATGTTCCATCCCTGCAGCAGAGGGCACTGACGAGATTGGCAAGGGCACTTTTCTCTTAATATATATATACACACACACACACTTCCTGTTGGAAACCATTAGCTGGCAAGGACAACATGAATTAAGAGAAAAGTGCCCTTGCCGATCTCGTCAGTGCCCTCTGCTGCAGGGATGGAACATATATATATATATAACATAACATATATATATTAGATAATGCCGTGTTTTCCTGAAAATAAGACAGGTTCTTATATTAATTTTTGCTCCAAAAACGCATTAGGGCTTATTTTCAGGGGATGTTTTACTTTTTCATATACAACAATCTACGTTTATTCAAATACAGTCATGTCATCTTCTTCTGGTTGCTGCACAATGGTGGAGGGCGGGGTTTCACTTAACTGGGGCTTATTTTCAGGGTAGGTCTTATTTTCGGGGAAACAGGGTAGCTCCTAGAGTCTTTTCGACTACAATGCACAATGGTTTTGCTGGCTGTAGGATTCTGGTAATCATAATCCAAAGAAGTAATCTTTCCAAGGATCGGTGTGCAGACAAAGTGGAGACTTAAGAGACAAGAGGAAATGGTGAGAGCTTCAGCTGTTCAATAGTTAGGTATGGGAAACTGGACAGAATTAATAATTCACTTCAGAACAATCATATAAGTAAACACCCAGAAGTAAGTTTCATTGAATTCTGAGGTGTATTGGCTCTTCTCACAGTGAAAATTCATAGTACCTGTTGAACTCGGGGTACAGTATTTAGAAGTGCTTATGCTGTCCTTCTGCTGTTTCATAATGTTATTTCGGATACTCTTTTGATACTAGTCTCCCAAACCTTCTGGTGGCTCTCTTTTAGACACTTAGATAGTGTTTTGCTCTACTCTGTATCTGGCATTTTGCACGAGTTGTTACCTAGTCTCTTTCTTGTAGATGCCATACTTACTGAAACTCTGTGTTTTTCTGGCTGGGACTGCAACAGAGATGAGAATGTTTCTCTTTCACTTAATCTCAAGAACTGCTGGTTAGCTCAGTGGTTTATGCATCTGGATGTGGAGCCAGAGGTTGGGAGTTCAGTTCCCAACTGTGCCTCCTTGACAGGGACTCGACTCGATCCATAGGATCCCTTCCAGATCTGCAGTTCTGTGATGATGATGATTAAAAATTATTGGACTTCAGAGTGCATGGACTTTGGGGGAGAGAAGGGTCTAGTTCTTTTTGTATCTTTATATTTCAAGCCTAGAATGAATTTTATATCTATCTATAGGGGACACAGAGAGAGAGAGAGAGAGAGAGAGAGAGAGAGGAGGGGTTGCTAGGATTCTGGATATTGCTTTAATCCAAGCATTCCAAAACTAGGAGACCTGACTAGATTCCTTTGTTTATTCACAGCATGTGCAGTATACAGATAGGAGTTGTCAAATGCCTACCAATCTCCCAATTTCTTGACAACATAGTAATTTCTGAAGCTAAGTGATATGTGGGTGACCAAGGATGAGACAGAGATAGTACTCCTTGGTATTTCACAGCAGTGTATTTTGAACTGTATGTAAAACCTTGGCAGTGAGTGCATTGGACAGCAGTGTGTGTTTGAGTAACCTTGCTCAGCCATATAGCTCAGTGGTTTAGGCATCTGACTGTGGAGCCAGAGCTTGGGAGTTCACTTCCCAACTGTGCCTCCTTAATGGGCTGGACCTGATGATCCATAGGGTCCCTTCCAGCTCTGTAGTTCTAAGATGAAGATGATGATTTTTCTTCATTTAAATTTGCAAACTTGTATGATTTAAAGGGAGATGATGCATTTAAAATGTCAATATAGAGAACGAAAGCAGTGTGCAAATGATTTTAATGTAATAGTTTTTTAAAATGTAAATGAATGTTCTTATGTAATAGTTTTTGTAGTCCAGAGATTATTAATTGAAATGAATAAGTCCCTTTTTATTTTGTCCTGTGGCTGTAGTTCTTGGCTCTGTGTTCAAACTGCTATTTTGTACAAGACTTGGTGGGTGTTGTATGTATTGAAACAACACCAGTAGAGTTAAGGTGCAATAAAAAGCTACTGTCCAATTTTTGGAAGCAAAATTGAGTCTTGGAGGGCTCACCAGGTACTTGTTCATTTAGCAGATTTGTAATCTATCTCAATAAATTTTCTGTTCTGTTGATACAGGACTCTTGTATATCAGTAGTTAAATTTGAGGAAGAGAGCAAATAAAGTGGTTCAGAGAGTAGGTGTGGATTGTAGTCATTGTAGTCAAGCGAGCATATCAGAGAACCTTGCTTCTTTCTGCTCAGTAGAAGAAGCAGGAGGAGAAACATTCCCGGGAGACCCTTTCCACTGTGATGATTCACTGGCATAGGAATGCTATTCAAGTAACTTGGTGATCAATAGCATCTTTTTATCATTGTGGACAAGCTGCCAGTTGGCTAGCAATGGTTTATTCATAGGTAATGAGTGATGTCACTTTATGCAGTACATTAGGTTACTTCAGTGAGGAAAGACATTTATGTTGAATATTTTCATTTTCCAGTGTATATTGGCTGAAATCCTGTTGGCTCAGCTCTGTACACACAAGGCTGATGATGTCATTAGACTTGGGTGTGCAAAGCTGTGCCAGCAGAATTTCAGCCACTATGTTATTTTGATGCTATAGTTTTTATACTAATGTTATTTAAAGTTTTTGGTGTGGTATAGTAGTTAGAGTGAGTATGTATGTATGTATGTATGTATGTATGTATGTATGTATGTATGTATGTATGTATGTATGTATGTATGTATCCTCAAGAGGACGGCCCCCTTTACAGGAGTGACTGTACTGTTGAATTTGTTTGGTCATAGGTAAAGATTTCAGATGTTACACAGAATTCACAATGTGTGTGATATGATCTTTTTTGAACCTTAATTATGTTGAATTCAAACATTTTTGTAGCTACAGTTGCTTTGAAATAATAGTTTTGTGAATGCTACTTTCATAGAATAAAGAGCTGTGGATATAAAAGTTGTGATAAAAAGAATTATTGATCCTTGCTTCTAGTCTCTTCTTTGCATGCACTTTTCTTGGTTCATATCCCATATTCTATCAGAAACCTCTGGCAAAGGGGAATCACCAACATTAGAGATGGTTTTATGTGATTTTGGCTGAGTTTATGAGTACCATCAGCACAAAAAATGATTATGAATATATTACTTTTTACATCATTTTACATTGGTAAAATGTTTCCACAAATAAAATGTATGGGGTTTTTATATACTTGGATTGAATATATTTTTGCTTCATTCTGGAATGTGAAACGTAAAGGGGCATGGAGGAAATTTGGTAGGGATGATAAAGTAGCAAAATGAGTTAGGGAAGGAAGATAAGAAACACTACAAGGGCAGTGTCCAACAATTGTAATTTCAGGTTTCTGATATTTGCAGGCTAGTGCTTCAGAATATTTCCCTGATGTGCTATCACATCAGATTCCCTAGAGCTGATGCTTAGCTGGGAGGCTTGGAGAAACTAAGTGAGTACTCCAAGCCTTCCCTGAAATGTCGTGGACAGTCATCATAACCTGTCCCCTTGATGTCTGCATTTGCACTCAGTCTGCATTTTCAGGCACTTCCAAAACCTGGAAGCTATCTTTAGTTCCGCCCCCCTAGACCTTGGCTCTGCTTCACTTGACTAATTGTTCCCAGTTCTGCCTTGTTCTGAATAGTTCTACATTCTGCAAAATTAATTAGGAAGTGAGAACTCAAATATTCACCTGTGCTGGCTTGCCTGCCTCTCTCTTTTGCCATAGACTGGCTTTGGTTTGGATCTTCATAGAGTCAGACCTTGATTATCTGCTTCTGTCTGTCAGCTTTTTTCCATCTCTCTCCCAGTGTGTGTCTTCTGTGTTTTTCCACCTACAGAGGCAGCTCTGTTAATGTCAGATGTTATGTGGAACTCAACATGACTCAAGCTTTTGTATGCCCTTGAAAATACTCCAAAGTTATGGTGGGGTCAATGAAGGCTCATGACCAGGGCAAGCGGGGGGTTCTCCCAGGGAAATTTGAAGGCATTCCAGTCCATGAGTTACCCACATGTAGTGTACAAAAACTAATCTGTACTGTATATACATATATTTGTATGTAGCTAGTTATGAACTGTGGTTGCCCCATGTCAAGACAGTCATGAGAATATGCCCTTCTACCTTTTCTAATGTGCTATTGCTCAGGATCCTTGGAACATATGAAGAGTTGTGCTGGATCAGACCAAAGATCTATCTAGTCCAGCATTTTATTGATGTCCAGCTAGAGCCCAATGCGGAGCCTATAAGTAGGACATGAATGTAATTGTACTTTTGTTTTTGTTCCACAACTGAGATTAAGAGGCACACTGCCTCTGATAACTGGGAAAATGCTTAATGGAAATATAAACCCTCAACCAAATAATGCACCAACTGCTCCTGGCAGGGAAGACCAGCCAATGCATAAAAAAATAAAACATCAAAGGGATATCCAGAATGAACTTTCTACTGCCTTCATATTGGCAGAACTAGAGGAAGCGATAAGAAGATGTAGGAATGGCAAAGCAGTGGGACTCAATATCCGAATTGAGCAAATTAAACATTTTGGGAAAACACAAAGGAAGTGCTCCTTCAACTCTCTAATAATTGCTGGCCAAGATATTCCAAAAAATATGGCAGAAGATGAAAGTAATCACTGTACTAAAACCAGCCAAAGAACTATCAGACCCAAAAAGCTACAGGCCAACCTCCCTACTATGCCACTTATACAAAGTGTTTGAACAAATGCTATTAAACTGTCTAGCCCCTAAAATTGTACCTCTTCTAATTCCATAACAAGCAGGCTTTAGACCTGGCAAGAGGTGTATGGCAGAAATCTTAAATCTAACCCAGCATCTAGAAGATGGTTTTGAAACACATAAAACAACTGGAGCAGCGTTTGTTGACCTTGCAGCGGCATATGATACCATCCACCATCAATTGCTGCTCAAAAAGCTCTACTTCCTTACCAGAGATCATGAACTAACAGAAATTGTTGCTGTTCTACTTCAAAACTGAAAATTCTTTTTTTAAAAAATGGTTGAATTTTAAGGAAGGCGTGGTCGCTGGAAAAATCAAAGGAACAGTGTCTGATAGGGTAGTGTCCTCGGACCATTGATGTAGTTATGTTTCAGAGTGACTCAAATGATGACTGGGCTGGGGCACCTCTCTTATGATGAAAGGCTACAGCGTTTGGGGCTCTTTAGTCTAGAGAAAAAGTGCCTGAGGGGGGGACATGATCGAGATGTATAAAATTATGCAGGGGATAGATAAAGTGGATAGAGGGAAGCTCTTTTCCCTCTCATGCAATACCAGAACCAGGGGACATCCAGTCAAATGGAGTGTTGGGAGAGAGAGAACAGACAAAAGAAAATATTTCTTGACCCAGCATGTTGTTAGTCTGTGGAGCTCCTCGCCACAGGATGTGGTGATGGCATCTGGCGTACATGCCTTTAAAAGGGGATTGGACAGATTTCTGGAGGAAAAGCCCATCACAGGTTACAAGCCATGATGGGGATGTATAATCTCCAGGCCTAAAAGGAAGATACTTCAAAATGCCAGATGCAGGGGAGGGGTATCAGGAGACAGGTATCTAATTGTCTTGTGTGCTCCCAGAGGCATCTGGTGGGGCCACTGTGAGACACAGGAAGCTGGACTAGATGGGCCCTTGGCCTGATCCAGCAGGGCTCTTCTTATGTTCTTATAAATCACCTTGATTTATGGTGCCCCTAAGAATGAGCAATCTCCAAAATGGCCTGTCTTCAACAGCCCTGCTCTACTCTTCTAGACCCAAGCCTGTTGCTTCCTTTAGTGAGTCAATCCAGCTCGTATTTGGTCTTCCTCTTTTCCTGCTGCTTTCAACCTTTTCCAGCATAATTGTCTTCTCCAGAGAATCCTGCCTTCTTATGATGTAGGACAGCCTCAGTTTCAATATTTTTGCCTGCAGAGCTAGTTCAGGCTTGATTCGATGTAAGACCCACTTGTTTGTCTTTCTGGCAATCCTGGAATCTGCAAAACTCTCTTCCAGCACAACTAAAATTGAGCTAAAATGCAACCAGGTTTTGAATAATTAACAACAGTATAAGGTGAGAGGACTTAAACTAATGGGAAAGGGAGAACAAGATATATTTAGAATAGATTTTGAAAAGATAAAGAGTCACAGAGGTGAGCTAAAACAGGAAACCTGCCCCAGAAAACACACCTTCAAAGGAAAAAGTCTTGTAAGCACTGGAATGCTAAGACACAGAAGAGTGTAGTGCAGGATAAAGCAATTCAGTAGAAAAAAGAAGAAAAAATATATGTGAAACAAACCTTAAGGTTTAAAAGTGCTAAATATTCCTGTATTTCCAGTGCTTACACAAGATATCTTAGATAATCACATAATAATCTTGAAATTCCAGAGCTGGAAGAGCCTCTGTGGATCGCTGAGTCCAGTCCCTCTCAAAGAGGCACAACAGGGAATCAGACTCCCAACCTCTGGCTCTGCAACCAGAGACCTAAACCACTGAGGCTCATTGGGGTTATATTAATGCATAGATTGTCAGTCCTTACAAAATAGCACACCTGTAATTATTTTAGCATATGTAAAGCAAAACTTCATTTGTGTCAGAAGCAATCCAGTGGTGCTTCCAGAGTAGAATGGTCAGCCAACAGGGTGCTGTTGTTTCCCAGGAGATGCCCAATTCAGTTTTCTATCCTTACATTTTTTGGGGAGAGGGAGCAAAGCATGTTGCTTATATACTGCCCCATGGCGCTTAAAGCCGTCTCTGGACAGTTTACAATTTAATTACGCAGGCTACACATTGTCCTCCCCCACCAAGCTGAGTACAGTGGACCCTCTACTTACGGAATTAATCCGTATTGGAACGGTGGCTGCAGGTCAAAAAGTCTGTAGGTCGAGGCTCCATTGACCTACAATGCATCGAAAACCGATTAATCCGTAACCGGCCGTTTTTGGTCCATTTTGTTTGATTTTCTGGTCTGTAGGTCGATTCTCTGGCCGCAAGTCGAACCTAAATTTTGCGGCCAGAGAAGTCTGTAACTCGAAAAGTCTGCAGGTCGAGCCGTCTGTAAGTCGAGGGTCCACTGTACTCAATTTACCAACCTCAGAAGGGTGGAAGGTTGAGTCAACCTTGAGCCAGCTACATGGGACTGAACCCAGATTGTGAGCAGAGTTTTGGCTGCAGTACCGCAGTTTAACTACTGCGCCACAAGGCTCCTTACATGTCCCTCCAAACAAAACTGAATCCTGTCTAATTTATTGCATATACTGAAATAAGAAGCACACATGTTGGTCTCTTTACACAAAGAAAAGGCAGATCCTAGGTTCAAACAGACTGATATAGAAGACAGTCCAAGAAATATGGTTTCTCTCACATGACTTTCTACTTTGGATAACTGACTATAAATTAGAGAAATATACGGCTCACTGATTGCCTGCCCGCAACTTTCATCTCTCCATAACTCTTGTGAGGTGATCTGAGATACATTGGTCTTGTGCACTTATACCTGTGTGTGCAAATCTTGGTCGTGTGTGCCCTCCCGTGCCCTCTTGGATAGCTTCAGTTTTAACTAGCAGTAGTTTCTCATTGTTGTGGTTTGTTTATAAAACTAAGCCAAAAATCCTTGTAACAGTATATACATAAAGGTAGTGTACACGTGTGTTTGCTCTTCTATTTGAGTGTGTTTGTATGTCAGGTTTTAACACTTAGCTTCCCATTACATGCAGATCTGGAGCTAGGCTTTCAATAAAGCCAAGGCTTGTAGGCCTGGATTAATGTTAGCATCCCATCCTGGCTTGTTTGATGAATGATGATGATGAATTTATTTATTACAGTCAGGTGACCAGCTGGCTTGTTTGTAAGCACATAAATGGGTCTGCATGTTACAAGAACCTGTGTTGTCCTTAATTCTGGATCTGCCTGTTTTGTGTTGGCTGATTCTGTTAGAGGCAGAGTTGAGAGGTAGGAAGAGACTTGTTTATAGGTTCATGCTACTTGTATATAACCTGGCTTATTCAGCAACATTTAGGATAGCGGTACATGCTAATGTAGCTCTTATGGCCAAATCTGGATCTAGGGTTAGCCTTGACCTATGAAACAGGGCACAATCATTTCACTGTTGTTCGAAGTTGATTTGTTTTGATTAACAATTGGTAAGACTAAACACCATTTGCCCAAGCTTAAATATAACAAGAAACTGGTTTTTGGGAAATGGAAACAAAAGCCTTGTGGCAGAGCCCATGGAAAATAAAATGTAGTGTGTACAAGCCTGAACTTCTTCTGTGTAGCAGTAGATTTTTTTTTCCATCTTGTTTACAATTGAACAATAGATTAATATTTTTCTTTTGCAAGTACCTTTTGTCATACCAGAAACATTACACTAGCTCTAATAATTATGTTACAGTTTTATAAAAATTGTAAAAGGAAACACATACTGGTTTCTGTTTTTGAAACTGGATTTTTCATTGTCGGAATTCAAAATGATCATATAACTAAAGCCCTCATATTATTAAATATTAATAATATACCTTGGTAGTATTAATATATTTCTTCCATTTTATTGTAGGAAAAGCCGCTGAGCAAATCTCTTCAGCGTGGAGAAGATCCCCAGTTTGATCAAGTAAGTTATATATAAAACAAACAATATCCATTTATTTTTATATTTTCTGTACAGTTCCATAATTGATGTACTACACTTCTGTACACCATCTGTGGGTTTTCATCTAGTCTGTCTAAACTATTGATCATACATCTGCTTCTGGCACAAGATCTTGGAGAGGGTGGAAGTAGTTCAACTGCAAGCACTTCTTAAGTGAAGCAGATTATTCTAGACCATATGGATCCATCCATTTTATTGCCCCTAAAGCCCCTGCAGAGCCAGTCATGCATATCGTCTTCACAAAGTTGGCAGCAACCTGTTAGAATTAGTATCGTCTTTGAAAACAAGGCACATGTACTCTGTGTACCTTGTTTCTTGTTCAAGTAAGATGTGTGCATTGCCTGCCATTTGTCGTGAACTTATAAAAAGAGGTGGAGGGAGGCTAACGTGCCTCTGCAGTGATGAATTTAATGGAGGCCCAGTGTAACTGTAGCTGTGTTGTCAGGAGATGAGGAGGACACAGTTTTGCTCCTCAAGGTTAAAGAAGTTTCCTACCCTTCTTTAAGCCCAGTTCAAGCCACGTTTAGGCCACATTGTTTAATTGCCCTGGTGAGCGTTGTCAGGAGAGAGGTTTCAGAAGATATCTGTTTGGCGAGGTTGTTCTCTGATTTGTTAATAGTTGATGAAGATATTGATGTGCAGAATAGATGATAGGAAGCAGTAATGGGCTGAATTATGGTTAATAAATGGAAACTTAATCAGGGCAAGATAGAAGTTCTCGTATTCACGAGACAGACAGACTCTGGAACAACAATGCAATCTGTTTTATTTGGGATACCCTCCCCTTGAAACTCAGTTTAAGAATTCCACTGGACTTAAGTTTTGCATTTCAGTGCTTTGTGCTGACTTTGCACAGCTTAGGTTGACGTTCCAATTGCATCTGTTCTTGATGAGGTCTGTCCTAACCTTGGTGATGCATCTAGGTGTATCTAGATTGATTTTAACTAGTACAGCCAGGTGGGATCACATTACAATGACTCTGAAGGAACTGCACTGCTTGCCTCTTTGTTTCTGTCCCCAATTTGGGGAACTGGGGCTTATTTTTTTAAAGCTCTACACAACCTGAGAGCCAAACTGTACATGTCTTGCAGTTATCAGGGAAGGCTTTACCTACATAATGGGACAAGAGGGAACAGAGACTTTCCCACTGGGGCACCCCTTTCATTCCCACAGCTATTACTGATGTTGATATTTCAAGTGTCCAGGATGCACAGACATTTATTTTATTTATTTATTTATTTGGCTTTTATACCGCCCATCTAGACGAATCCACTCTGGGCAGTTTACAGTCCAAAAAGGCAATAAAATTAAAATCATCAATAAAAAGCCTAAGACAAGCCAAAAACCAGAGGAAAAAATTATGTAGTGGCAGAAGGGAAGGCCTGCCTGAAGAGCCAAGTCTTCAGTTTACTCTTAAAAACTCCCAGCGAGGGAGCCAAGCGGATCTCAGAGGGGAAGATGTTCCAAAGGCGAGGGGCCACCGCCGAGAAGGCCCGGTTTCTAGTTTTTTCCTTCCGGGCCTCTCTCGGAGTTAAGCCCCTCAGTCGCCCAGTCAGGTTAGAACGAGTGACACGGGTAGAACTAGGTGGAAGAAGGCACTCTGACAGGTATTGAGGTCCTAAACCGTTTAGGGCTTTATATGTAATCATTAGAACCTTGAAATCGATGCGGAATCTAATGGGTAACCAGTGTAAGGCAGCCAGAGTGGGGGAAATATGATGATATTTGTTCACTCCAGTTAGTAATCTGGCCACCGTGTTCTGGACCATTTGAAGTTTCCACATCAATCTCAAGGGAAGCCCCACATAGAGTGCATTGAAGTAGTCTAATCTTGAGACTACGAGCGGATGGACAAGTGTGGTGAGCGCCCCACCATCAAGATAGGAACGCAGCTGGGCTATCCGCCGAAGATGTAAATGGGCGGTGCGGACCACAGACGTTACCTGGGATTCCATGGCAAGTGCTGGGTCAAGATGGACCCCCAAGCTGCTGACCACACTCTTTGTGGTGAGAGTCGCTCCCCCAAAAGAGAGGGAGCTTCCCAAACCACTGATGACAGGAGTGCCCACCCTCAAGACCTCCGTCTTGTCTGGCATTATAAACTGACCCATCTTGCTTTGGCTGTTTTATTCTTTCTGCTGCTGCTGCGTCTGATTTACAATGCTTGATGGTGGGGCTTGAGCACTATTGTAGAGCCCAAATCTGTCTCTAGAAAAGTTCTTAAATGCCCCAGAGATCTCAAAAATTCTTAATCAGAATAGGAGCCCTTGTTTATCTTCCTGAATACAAGGTGGGTGGATAAAACAGTCCATCAAATTCAGATCTACTCCTTTCCAGACTTAACATCTATTTTAGCAATCATTTATGGATATTAGTTTCCTTGAACAATTTTATATTAGTTTCCTTGAACAATTTTCAAAACTAATTACAACATGGGGGAGGGGGATGCAGAGTTGTCACAGATTTCTGTTTGTTTTCGTTCTTTCTCTTCTTCTGTCCTCTCCTTTCACTTTATCAATACATCCATGTGAAACAAAACATGTAAGCAGATAACACAAACAAATATGCGGAAAGGTCTGATCAAGATTTCATCCTGTGCCATGTTAATCTAAATACAGTAAATAGTAATTATTCCAGACATGAATGTTGGCCCTTATGAAGTCAGAATGTCAAAATTCAAGAGGAAGGCCATGTCCTTGTAATTTGGAATAACAAAATCCAAAGAAAAAAGCTGGACAGTGAAAATGTATGGCTGTCCTAATATCTTCCCTTCCATGCACATTTTCTTAAAGTTTTGGCTGGGTTCTTATGCTTTTGTCCTTCTATTTATGGACAATTCTTAAAGATTTGTGTCTGTTAGTTCATATAACCTTTGGTAAAATTCTATTATTTGGTCTCGTCTCTTGTACTGAGAGTGTATGTATAAGATAAGGCTGTGCAACCAAGTTTTCCTGAATTCTAAACTGAATTGGACCAGTTTGGATAAAGTCCAGAGTAAATCTGGATTGGTCCAAATTGCTTTAGATGGATTCACAATTTGCATACTAAAGGAATGCTAGACAGCTTATCTCCACATTATTTCAGAACAGCATCATATAAGGAAAGCACCGGATAATATAATGAGAGGGGAGGACTGTAGTTGGACTTTAATTCATAGCAGTAGGTTGCAGTCTCAGCCAAGAATTTCACCAGCGTTTTACAGCCACAGTGTTTGCAAGTGGGATTTGGATTTCATTTATATATCTAAGATTTCTTGTGGGCTTCTTATTCCTTTTGCTTCTCTTTAACTGCTAGTAGCAGATAATTGAAAAGTCTGCAGTAATTATTTGGGGTAACATTAATTGTCTTGACTAATCCTAGATTCTATCACTTTACTGCCAAAACTGTCATCTTGTTAATCTGAATACTATAGGCTAATCCTCTTTTGTGTTTCTTGTTCATAGGGTCATTGAATAGAGATCAATGTATTATGTGTGATTCTTAATATGTTAGGTAGTGATACATGTCTTTTACCACCTCTACCTTCAACTCTGTTAGCTCCCAGTCTGGTTTGTTGACTCTGACTACCAGCAAGTATTTCAAGGGATCTACCCCCACATTCTTCTGCTTCTGGTCCATTGCAATTGTATGCAAATCTGCTTGTTGCTCCTTATTTGCCACCTACCTTGGAGCCAAGAGGGCTTTATTCTTTGATTTTGTTACAGTACTGTTCCAAAATTTTTGTGCAGTTTTTGTCACCACTGTTTGAACCAATGGCTGCTTTACACTTAAGATTGCTTACCTTTAAAACTGCATTCCTGATCGCCATGATCGCCATTCATAGAACGAGTGAACTTTGTGATTTGTGAATGGATCCTCCTTTCCTCATTTTTCATGAAGGCGGGGTTGTACTTCAGACATATATAATCTTTGTGTCTGGAGTACTTTCTGATTCCTACATCAGTTACGGTAGTGTACTTCCAGATTTCTTCATGGCACCCAAGATTCTTTTTTTAAATATCTTTACGTGCTTTAAATGTCAAGCCTTTACCTTTCATCTTGACAGAACTTGAGAATTCAGCAAGTCCCCAAGACTGTGTCTCTGTTACCATCAAGCAATTGCCATCATTGTCCAGCTCATGCTTTGCCAAATGAATTATGAGAACAAAAAGAAACCTTTCCCCCCCAAAAAATGACCTGGTTGGAACTTCATGATCATTTATCTTTCCTTCATTCTTTCAGAATCCAACCTTAAATCCTTCTTTCCCTTCTTTCCCAATCCAGTCTTATGTTTGTTGTTTATTTGTATAAGTCTGTGTCTTGGTCTTATAGTTCTTGGTAGTACTTTTATTAGGCAGTGACACTCCAGTTATGCTCTTACATTCCCCACACACAAATTTTGGTTTTTGATTGTGCTTGGTTTTGATTTTAATCTATGTTTCCAGTGTGCTTTTTCGATTGTTACATGATATGTCAAAGAGAAGATGCACCAAACATAAATCACAGACATTATCCTAGAGATTTGCTCAAGAAGCATATTAGCAAACTTTGGGCATATAAAAGCAACATGTAAAATGGGATAGCACCAAAACAAAAGCAAACAACAACCAAAACTCTTGGGCCTATCTGAACAAAACTTACTAGGAATCATCATGACAGAAGGATCTGCAGTTTAGCCAAGTTTCATACAGTTATATGAAAAAAACATATTTTAAAAGAAGGATTTTAAAAGTGGTTGGCATAAAGCCTCTTCAGCTCATTTGTTTGGAATTTGGCAGGAATAATCTTCTGTAAGAAGGCTACACGGTCTCCAGATTCATGCCCATCCATGAAAAAAATAAAGTTACAACTATTTTAATTTCCCAGTGAAAATCAATAGAATTAAAGATTTGGGTCTGACTTGGATTAGGCAACATCCAGATGGAACAAAACCCAAATCTGAATAACCAAATACAGCCCCAAGCAAGGGTGTCCTTGCACAGCCCTAATACAATTTATTTATTTATTTATTTATTTCTTACATTTTTATCCCGCCCATCTAGTCGTTTTGACTACTCTGGGCGGCGTACATCAGTGTACCAATAAACAATTAAAATATCAGCAATATTCAAAAATAAAAATAATTAATCATTCAAGATGGAACTAAATCAAATTAAATCAACAAATCAAATCAAATAATGCCCGGGGGGAAGGCTTGCCTGAACAGCCATGTTTTTAATTGGCTTTTGAAAACTCCCAGCGAGGGGGCCATATGGATCTCTGGAGGTAGGTTGTTCCATAGCCGAGGAGCCACCGCCGAAAAGGCCCGGTTTCTTGTCCTTTCCCTCCGGGCCTCTCTCGGCGTCAGGCTCCCCAGTCTCACCTCCAGACTAGATCGAGTGAAACGGGTAGACTTTGGTGGGAGAAGGCGTTCCGCCAGATATCAAGGTCCTAAGCCGTTTAAGGCTTTATATGTTATCATCAAAACTTTGAAATCGACGCGGAAGCGAACGGGCAGCCAATGCAATGCGGCCAGAGTGGGAGAGATATGATGGTATTTCCTCACACCACTAATAAGTCTGGCCGCCGCATTCTGCACCATTTGGAGCTTCCGCGTCAGTCTCAAAGGTAGCCCCACGTAGAGTGCATTACAATGGTCTAATCTCGAGATTACGAGCGCATGCACTAAAGTGGTGAGCACCCCGACATCAAGATAGGGACGCAGCTGGGCAACCCGCCTAAGGTGAAAATAGGCGGATTGGACCACTGACGCCACCTGGGTTTCCATGGTGAGCGCCGGGTCCAGATGTATCCCCAAGCTACGAACCTCACTCTTCGCGGTAAGAGTCACCCCCCCCCCAAATGAGAGGGAGTTTCCCAGACCGCTGATGGCAGGGCTACCCACCCTCAGTACCTCCGTCTTGTCCGGGTTCAGCCTCAACCCATTCTCCTGCATCCATTGCAGTACAGTCGCCAGGCAGCGCTGAAGGGGCAGAACGGCATCCACTGTAGTTGGAGAAAAGGAGATGTAGAGCTGTGTGTCATCAGCGTACTGATGGCACGATGCTCCACATCCCCTGATGACACCACCCAGCGGCCTCATATAGATATTAAACAGCATTGGGGAGATTATCGAACCCTGCGGAACCCCACAATTGAGGCTCCACGGGGACGAAACCCTCTCCCCAAGCTGAACTCTCTGAGGACGGTCCTCCAAGAAGGACTGGAGCCAAGCAAACGCCAGGCCACCAATTCCCAGCTCGGAGAGCCTCCTCAGGAGGATACCGTGGTCGACGGTATCAAAGGCGGCTGAGATATCGAGGAGGACCAGCAGGGACGTTTTTCCCCTGTCGGCCTCCCTCAATAGGTCATCCAACAGGGTGACCAATGCCGTTTCTGTACCATGGCGCGGCCTGAAACCCGACTGGAATGGATCCAGGGCATTTGTTTCATCCAAGTGAGCCTGAAGCTGGTCGGCCACCACCCTCTCCACCACTTTGCTCATGAAAGAAACATTGGCGACGGGCCTGTAATTGCCAATATCGTCCGCCGCCAAATTTAGTTTCTTTCTTATGGGCCTAATGAGTGTCTCCTTGAGGGCAAGAGGAACCTTGCCCTCAAGGAAAGACCCATTAATTATTTCTGTTGCCCATTCTGTTGTTACAGGCCTGGCTGCTTTGATTAGCCAGGCCGGGCAAGGGTCAAGGGATGAGGTGGTGGCACGACAACGATCGTGTTGTGGTCAATCATTTTGTATGCTTATAGAGTATTTTTTTGGATTACTGGATGGACAAAACTTCCAGTGAAAGCAACTAATAGAACTGCATCAGGAAAAGCATTGAAAATCTCAGCATTGTAAGAGAGTTTTCAGAATATCCACAAACAACACTATATACAGTATTCACCATCTTAAGGTCAGCAGTTGCTGGGCAGGAGTCCTGTTTGTCTAAATGCCAGGTGTCAGGAGAAATAATACCTTCTTCTAGAGAAAATTGCATGTTTCCTCATTGTAGTACCAGTACATGTATAGATTCTGGGCTTGCCATATCTACAGATCAGCTGTGATATGTGTGCATAAAGCTTTGGTGGTTCCTCGAAATGCATTGTAAACCAAATAATAATGCCAATTGGCTGTTTTTGCTTTTGGTTTTAATGCTCCTAAACATTTTTCAAAACAAAATAAAATTCTACTTTAATTTCAGCCCTTATAACCTATTCTAACAGAAATATTGTGCCTGTAGAACACTAAATATTACCATGCCTCTAAAAAAAAAATCACAAAGTTGCTTTACAATTGCAGTGAGATGTTTCTGATGCACACAGATAGCATTCTAGCGCCTGAATCGAACTGACATTTCTTAAATTCCCTTGGTTCCTGTTCCTGCCCCTGCCCCTCTTTCCCATTTTTTGGATTGATTTATTTTTAGTTCACTTCCATTCACCTCAAAAGCCCACTGGCATTTAGACATCTAGTTATCATTAAAAAGATATACGTGTTGAGAATTTGGTTTAATATGTGTTTTCAGGACATAAGCAGAGTTAGGAGATATCAGGGTGCAAGGACACTATAACACTGAGAGAGTAAAATGCCAGCTTAGTCTATTAACATATTAACAGAGAGAATAGGCATTCATCTGGCAGCAGAACATGACAGAGTACAATATGTAGCATAGAAAAAAGTGATCTGACTTACAGCAGATAAAATGTCCCCTTTACACATGACTTCTATACATTCTTGGGACCAATCAGAAAATACATTACTTAATTTTCTACTTACATAAAGTTACATCATTTTCTACAGCTGTACAACATCAAGTCCTTAAACCTTGTTACCCACATCTGAATATACTCAATACATGACTCAGGTAAAATCAGCTATTTTACTTTCTACTATACAACATTTATATTTAATACATTTTGAGATCAAAATCTCAACTGTTTTACACAAGTTTTGGTGTAAAACAGTGTCAAGCCCCAAAGGAAAGCAGATCTAGAACTGAACCTAAAACGTGTTTGGCAGCATGGAAAACCTTTTTTGAATAAAAAAACTTAATATGCTGGGTAATGTTCAAATTCTTTAGGCAAGTCAAAAACCTGAGAAGAAATAGATATCTAACATTAGATTCAACAGCTTTAGGGGGTTTTTGCTTATGACCCAAACTTACTTTGAAAATGTACAGTATTTTAGTGATTTTAAAACACACACACCCTTGATTCAGGGGTCAGGATGAAACATCTTCGGTACAGTGGAGTCACTGTTTTTTCTTATGCAACTTCCTATTTGTCTGGGGTTTGTGCAGTGCTAAGTGTTCATCATTCATCTCTCTTCTTATGAGAGCCCTTGATTTGAAAGGACCTTCTGTTGGAGCTCCCTGTTTCAACAAAGCTATGGCCTTCAAGACTCACTCCTAGTTTTTGGACCTATCATTTTCAAAGCAGGCCTATATTGTGTGGCCATTGTGTCTATGGCTGTGGCTTACCAACCTCTGTGGTTTGCTTTGTCTGCAAAAATTTAAAAGATGGATTTATTTTTTTCATGGCAGTTTCCCCTTCAGTCTAGCAAAAATTATGAGGACCTTTTTGATGTGTTCCCATGAACAATATATATAGGCTTGGATCCTAAAGAAGGCTGGTAGAAATAGAATGTGCCTCCTTCTTTCCCAAGCCCTCTGAAAGCCTCCCTTGAGGGTTAAAGGATCTTCCTGAATAGGTAGGCTGTGGTGTAGTGGGACAAATGGATCACCAAAAATCCAGCAGAAGCACCTATTTTTGAAATAATCTTCTCTGCTTTGACTGTTCAGGAGAATCACCTGACCCTAGAGGTAGGCTTTGGAGAGTGTCTGCTGAGTGAAGGGTCTCAGAAAAGTCCTCCCTTTTCTGTAGGTGCTTCTTAAAATCAAGCCATTGTATCTCTTTGCTGCATGCCTTTAATGCTATTGTATTCTCTGGCTGTTTTCATTTGTTACATTTCTTATATTTAAAGACCATTGTATATGGTTTTTAAATTTGTTTAAATTGCTGTGAGCTGATCTGAGTAGTGTGAAAACACTGGAAGGACAGGGTAGAAGCAGACAGACAGACAGACAGACAGACAGACAGATAGATAGATAGATAGATAGATAGATAGATAGATAGATAGATAGATAGATAGATAGATAGATAGATAGATAGATAGATAGATAGATAGATAGAATTACTGAGTAATAAGCAATCTTTCTTCGATATTGAGCATACTTGGTTCAGGAATGCTTGAACTGTAAGCAACCAATTGATAACCACTTTAAAGAAAAGGTTTTTCAATCTTATTAGTCCACAGTTAAGACAAATGGACATTTAACTAAATCATTCAGGATACCTAATACATATCTAAGACAAGGAAAATGTTAGTTTTGCTTTTAAAAATGTCACAGCGAAGGGCAGAAAGAAGCTTTCCCACTGTTCCCTTATTACTGAAAAGACAATTTGAGTGTCAGAATGCTACAAATGGGTATATTTTCTCAGTCTACAAAGAACTGTAAAAACTACATAGAACAGAACTAAAGGAAGCTATACTTGTTTTAATTCAATAAACAAACCTGTGCAAATTTAGATCCCAACTGAAGAGTTCTGTAAGATCACATAGTTTTACTTTTAAAGTAAATTATAAATTCCATTGAACTCAGTGAGAAGTACTTTGGACTAGTATGTTTAGTTCTGGGCTTTACAGTTCTTTGATAGACTTGTTTAAAAATGCTATCCAGGATGGTTTCTTCTGGGTCCACTGGATAACTAAATGTAAAGCAACTACTGTCATAAAAAGAGAAAATGATAAGCTATGTCCGACTGACAATTCCAGCTACAGTAGACCCCTTAAGTTAATTGGATTTACATAAGTGGTTCCTTAACTAGTCCCTTTTCAGTGGGCTTACTCCAGTTCAGACTAGCAATTAGATTTAGCTTCATTTAATACCTTAATCTAAATTTGCACAGTTCTATTTTGCTTACATGTTTGTTTGTTTGTTTGTTTGTTTGTTTCAGTGGTTATATCCCAAATGTCTGTGGAAAAATTAAGCTCAAGACAGCTGAGAAATAAAAATATAAGTCATAGTAAAATTAGAAAAAAGCCTAGCGTTAATGTAAAATAGACAAATAGGAACTGAAACTAAAGGAAAATTCAATTTTAGATTTATTCGCTGAAGTAGTTACTCTAGTCACCCAGTCCAAACTTTCTGTAGACATTCATTTGTTTGCATGTACCATCTGACAGGCCAACTCAGAACCGCAATTAGTTGCTTAATTTTTTTATATTTTTCCCCATGTTTGCTATGTTGTGTATTGAGTTGCATTATGCATGCTGCATTTTTTTAAATTTTATGCTTTTTTGTATAAATGATGATTATCTAATAGTGTTGGATGAATTACTGTAGTGATAATTATGAGTGAGTAATGGTATGCATTTATAAAACTGTGATGGGTGTATTTTTTTCACTTGTTCTGTTAATATATAAAACTATTTTTTTTTGTTTTCTGCATGAGGGGACATGTAGGTAAAGGAAGTTGAAATCTGCTGTTCCTTTGCCATACAACGTATTTCACGGCTCCAGCAGTTTTCTCCCAGCTTTGTTTCACAGTTGGAACTGAGCTCAAAGAAAAGTAGCTGAAATTAAAGATGGCAAGGAAATACTGTATGATGAAGAGGTGATAAGTTTAGCTTCTGTACTCTTGTGATTCTTCTGCTGTGGAAATCAGACATTCCATCTTCTACTTTGCATGTGAACAGGAAGATGCCCAAGCTTAAAAAAAAATTGCTACTGGTATATTCAGATGGTGATGTAAGATCATCTTGGATGATGATGGAAAGGGTAGCTCCCCTGAGTGCGATTTCCCTTAAAATGTTCCTTTTGTGTATCCTCAATCCAGTCCTGATTGCTCCAGCCCAGCTCCAAAAGAAGAGGAGCCCTGCTTCTGGCCACAGAGCAGGGTCAAACTGGTTCGCAATTTCCTGTACATCATCTGGTCACTGGAAAATAGCTCAAATCGGACTGTGCCACAAGCAGTCCAATATGTGAGCTGTATTGCACCCAAATTCTGTCATGCTTAGCTGGGCCTTAGGACCAATTTTATTCACAGGAAGAAGAAAATACATCACAGTAGCCAGATTAAATAACTGTTCCTATATGTGCTTAGAGGCCTGGGTCAATTAGTAGTCCTAACTAGAATAGACCCATTGAATCACACTAAGCAGATGATTCAGTGTGTCCACTAGTAAGGATTTGCAATAGAATGTACTCCATAGTTCCCAGCTATGATGAGGTTCCTTACTATCTTAAATGTCAAAGGCTGTCTCTGTGGAGAATGGGATGTAAGCAAAGGAGTATGTCGAATATAAGTATCAGTGAATGGGGAAGCCCATTCTTACCTCAGCATTTTATGAATGGAGACCCCTTTTCATATGCACAATTCTGTAAGAATTGTGGGCCAAACTAGGACTTACAGGAACAGCTACATTTATTCAAGTTCCTTGTACATATAAAGTGGTGTATGGAATGTTGTCATTTCTTTCTTGACAAACATCACATAGATGAAGCTATAAGAATTCCCTCCAGCTTTACCTTCACACACTCCATCATCCTTAGACACATCTCTCCCCACATAGCTCTGATATTCCTAATACACTGACCGTGAAGAACTGTCTGAGGTGATGGAGTGCACAAAGGTAAAGTGAAGGCACTCTTCATACTTGCACTCTTTTTAATGTAAACATTAGACTTGTAAAATGTGAATAAGAAATTACAGTTGCTCTTATATTTAATTCATCCCTTGGGCACATAGGTGAGCCTATTGATTCTCTTACAATATAGTTTAATTTATATTATGATTGTCTGCAGGCAACATTTTTTTTTTTAATTTTTTTATTATTATTATAACTCAAACAAGACATACAAAACAAACACAGACATATACGCGGGGAGATAATTTCCATATATCCATCTGGTATATAATTCTGACTACATAAACCATATTACCCTACTAACATATTTAGGCCTTATCCATCTGGTATATAATTCTGACTACATAAACCATATTACCCTACTAAACATATTTAAACCATTATTAAGATCAAAAAATGACTTCCTAGCTTTATAATAATTAACATACATGCATTATCTAATATATAAACTTAGATCTATATTGATCTTATATTCAAACCATTCTTAACTGCATAGACAGACTATGATTCATATATTACTTGGTGTCTTTATGTTTCTAACTTATCATCAATAACTTCTAAACAATTATAATCAAAATATGTATTCTAATTTAAGCGTTATATGTACTTATCAACCATTTGAGACATTCAGCAAGTAACTTTCCAATTTTTGTTATATTTCTCAGCTCCATGTATAGACCAGGGATTTCTGATTACTTATAGCCTTGAAAATCTAGAATTCATTTCCTCTGCAGGCAACATTTTGGTAATACTGTATATATGGTGGAATGCTTGTGGGCATGTCTTAGTTGATTTATTTTTTACAAATCTGCCAAAATTGAGTATAAAGAATGCATTTATATAGACTACTTTAAATGCCCCGTGAGCAAAGTGTTTAAACAGCTCAGTGGTATCTTCAGACCATACACTCTGTAGCTCATTTAAGATGGAAGAACACGATCATTTTGTGCAACAAGGACACATTTGTATATCTGCATACTCCCCTTCAGCAGCAACACAGAGCTAGAATTCATCTCTACCACTGGCTTTGATTCCAGTAAATGGAGGAGTTGAGTAACCAGCTTGCTGACTAGACTTTCCTCCCTTCCTGTATTCCGAGAGCCAGTCTCTGCAAAATCCACCCTTCCTTCCTGCATTATAAGTCCAACGACAGAAATATTGAAAAAGCAAAAGACACCCTGTGTAAATATATCAGAGGACATACAACTGATGTGTGTTTAGTTTGCATTACTTTTGGCACAGTCTCTAATAATTTGGGAGTCTGTAGGTCGAGAGGCATTTGCTGGCTTCTCACCTTTGAGTTACACAGGCCACACTTGGCTTGAAAGGTGTTGCAGCTGTCCAGGTAAAGAGCTCTATGCAAAATGAAGGATTAGCAGATCCATAAAGATACCCTGTTGGTAGAATATCAGTTTCACTGTGTCCACAGAGATAAAGTCAGGAAAATAGCTGTAGGGATGATGAAAAAACATGTTCTTGGTTGCACCTTAAGAATTCTTAAGTCTCCATGTCCAAGAAACTCCATCAGCGAAGAAAGTGGAGATGCAGTTAGATGGGAGATTGAAAGAAAGACTAAATATGTTTGTAGCAAAATATAAGGAGGCCTAAGCAAGCGGGCCACAAGTGTTAATTGAATCTAATTAAAACTCAAAGTGGTTGGGAGAGACTGAGATTGAAGGATACATTGTTTATTTTTATTTCTTATATTCAAACAGGTATACCTTTTGAGTTTTGGAAACATGTAGAATTATTTTAAATAACTTATTTGCATCCAGATATTCAGTCAGTTTGAAAAAGTTGTATTCAGTTCATCTTTAAAAATACATATTACTAGAGGGCTAAACTAGACAAGCGGCAGGAAACTTGTAGCTTGATTTCCCCATGTCTCCCATTCTATTCCAGCACGAAAACATACTCATATATGTATTCTCTTTGAAAAACTGGCAATTGAGGGACAAGTTGTATTAGTCTTAATAGTTTTAGAATTGCAGAGCTGGAAAGGACCCTGTGGATCATCTTCTGGTTCCACAGCCAGATATCTTAAACCATGTCATCTGCATGGTCCATCAGTTAGACTATGCAGATGACATGCTTAATCCCTCTCCCATCACTGCAGTCTGATACACTGGCAAAAGGACTTGTCTACCTCAAAAAGTGCCAGGAGATCCAGTCACTTTTTTCCTCTATGTCTCCTGCAATTTAGTCTTTGGCAGTTGTAGGGAGCAGAACACAGTAAACAAAGAGAATGTAAGATATCCTTGTTGCCTCTTCTTCCGTGTAGACAAAGCCCATGTTTTCCATATAGTCTTTGTCTCTTAGTCCCCCAAGGCTACTGCAAGTAAGCTTAGATATATGTGATAGACATAAATACACATTCACCTTTATTTACCCAGTTCCTCTTCCTTCTCCCTTCTCTTTTCTCGATTTTTGTTTTATTTTTTACAAATATTTCTATTCCATCAAATCAATAGAAATTCCTAGTGTGTTTTAGTTTACATTTGTAAATGAGTTAAACTGAAAATAACTTGAAAGCGTAATATCTCTGTTACGTTTGTGAAGCTAAATTATCCTATGGACTGATACTCTTTTGTAATTTGCCTTGGGAAGGTTTTGCAGTATGGAACACCATAAAAGTATTTTAAATACATTTTTAAAAGGCTCTTTTCTTTTTCAGTCCTTTACCATCCCCAAGGAAAATACTAAGCAAGAAAATGGCTTATTGTCTGAATTCAGAACAAACTAAACAATTGATGAAAGGCTGTGTTAGATTGATTCCATAAGGCAGTATTCAAACACTTTAAAAATATTTTTGTGCTTTTTCCCTCCAGGTAATAAGCTCAATGAGCTCACTTTCAGAGTATTGTCTGCCTTCCATCCTGCGCACTTTGTTTGATTGGTATAAAAGGCAAAATGGCATAGAGGATGAATCTCATGAATACAGACCAAGAACAAGCACTAAATCCAAAAGGTATGCACCTTATTACATTATAAATACTGGTTGCCAAGTCTTATGGGTGACTGAAAAAACATTACCATAAACAAGTGTCATGATGAGAGAGGGATAGATGAGTTACTCTAACAATGGGTACAGCATTTTTTTAAAAATCTAGTTCTGGTGGAAACAATATGCAAGTGACCTGCACTTGTTATATGCATTCTGCTGTTAATATTAATGTTTTTGTTTCCTGGAGCTACCATGAAAAATTTGGTTGCCATGTTCACGTGTTTAGAAACTGCAACCCAGCCTTGGAGAAGCATGTGTTTTCATATTTATCTTTGTGAGTTGGTGGGTTAAAGTATTGGTGCATGTTGTATTGAGGAATAAAAGAAAGGGCAAGATAGTACACTCCTGGGCAAAGTGTGTCCTTCCACATGTTATTATAGTGCAGCTCCTATCAACCATCCACCATAGCTAGTAGTGAGTAACGTTGGGAGTGACAGTCCAACAATAGCTGGAGACAACAATAGCCATTATCCCCACCACCACCACCTAATTTCCTACAGTATTCCTGTGGTAAAAATTTATTCTGTGAAAATGTTGACCCTTCTCAACCAGTCTGACAAAAAGGATATACCATTAGGAAAGGCTGTCAGAATAAAAGGAAATTTGTAAAAATTCTCATAGGTGAAGTTCAGAATTCTTTTGCCTAATTCACTTTTGAGGCAGCTGAGGTATGTATGTGTATGTTTATTCTTTCAGTGTGGGATCGTCTCTGCTGTACCTGTCAGTCCTTCCCCAATTCCAGTTTCCCACACTTTAATTAAAACCCAGAGTCAAATATCACGAAGTAACTCCTTTCACAGGGCTTTTTCAGATCAGAAAATGTGGTCAGGCTGGGAAGCTGCACTGTGATGGTGAGATGGGTAATGGGGGTGGGTAGCTGCAGAACCCCGAGCTACCTTCCAGTGTTATATAAAGTTCAAAAAATATAATAAAAATAAATTCTTAAAAGCCAGAGAATGAGGTGGAAAAATGGAAGCCTCTTTCATGAACATATAGACCTTTTGGGAAGTTGGAGGGCAAATTATGGTGCAGCAATGCAAGGCTACAGGGAAGAAGCTATATTATGGAGCCTCTACAGTAGACAACTCTTTTTTTGAGAATGAAAATCTATTCACACTATCCCTTCAAAAAAAATGTAACATTTGGAAAGCCTGGGGAAAGTACTGAATCCTGAAAAACGACAAGTAGTGCTGACTGAGCCAAAATTTCTCAGAAGGTGTTTTTCTTGAAAACAACAGGAGATTTTCTTTACCTTACTCCCCAAGAAATAGTAGGTCATTTTGCACATTTTTTCCAAAATTCTACCATCATTATTTATGCTGGCTACTTTCCCACTTTTGCCAGAATAGTGTTCCAGAATGACACTAGGTGGAAGGCACTCTAGACAAAGCGAAGTGGTGACCAAGTTGTCAACACAGTTGCTTCTGTGGCAGTGCAAAAAACAAACAAACATCCTTTTGGAATTAAAAATGAAACTGTACTAAAGGTGAACACATATCTGGGAAATGACTAGAAAATTTATCGTGATGAAATTGTTTCCCCAGTTTCTCTTTTCACAAATAGGGTAGACCAAAGGCTCTTTTTGCATGCCGGTATCCTGCACTAACACAGAAGTTATATGAACTGATAGTATTAAGTGTGCTGAGGAAGGATCATCCAGACCATTGTGGGCTTCTTAAATCTGGAAACTAAAAGAAAGAAAGGAAACATGTGGAAAGGATGAGGATTTAACATTTGACACAGATTCATATGCCAGATTTTTTCTTGGTTTAATTATTCCAGACTTTTAGTATCCTTCTGCCTTTT
Organism: Intellagama lesueurii; assembly: GCA_037013535.1. Taxonomy (NCBI): domain Eukaryota; kingdom Metazoa; phylum Chordata; class Lepidosauria; order Squamata; family Agamidae; genus Intellagama; species Intellagama lesueurii. The sequence continues at coordinate 27,988,135 of JBAJHW010000003.1, forward strand.
TATTATACTGATACTTTGGTTTTCCAAATTCTGTAATAAAAACTGTTGATTTAATTTGAGTTAGGCAACTATGCATGATGTTTGATTGTTAATGGATTTATTGTCTCTGATTTTTCAGTGATGAACAGCAAAGAGATTATTTAATGGAAAGAAGAGATCTTGCTATTGATTTTATTTTTTCCTTAGTATTAATAGAAGTTTTGAAACAGGTATGTTATTTTAAAATATTGAATTCAATGTTATGACTGATTTCTGAGCACATTGCCAAATGGATGTACTTCCCAATTGAGTGCTTCTAAGGGAGGATCATTAGCCCTGAGTTAGTAAAAAGCCAGATATGTTGTATCAATTGAATACTTGGTGTGGTTAGTTTTAGGTCCATATGGTACTGTGGACAAAGTTATCTGAGAATGTGTGTGTGTTTGTGTGTATTGTATGGTGTCATCTGCAGGATTACTGAAATCATTATTCTAAGCAACACATGTTCCCTCTTGCAAATAATCGCCCTAAAGCACTAGTCAGCTCAGCAAGTAATTTCCTGGGAGAAAGGTGGGAAATCTGCCACCAAGAAGAACAGAGCTCTCAACTTACCTGATGTTATGTTCTCCTAACCTGTCTTTCCACCAAACTTCCTTAGATGAAAAGAGAAACTAAAGCGCAGCAGGCATGTTTCATGCTGTTACTGGTGTGCTGTCATCCTTTGGGGCAGGGTCTGACATTTTAATGACATGATGCATGTGTGTGTACATGCAAGGCTGGCCATGGACAAAGCAAGAAGGGCACATACCTCTCAAATGGCATGGTGTATTGTATCCCCTTCTTGGACCATAAGCCACTATAGGTATGAGGAAGTGGGCTATATGAAACAAAGACCTCTCTGATGTATCCAGAAAGAGGTGAAAGCCAACTTATTGTGTTCTGGCCCATGTTTCCCCAAATCATGTGACTGTTGTTCCTTCAACCTTGAGTGGTCGGTGGCTTTTGTGGTGCCTTACACTTTCTCCATCTCTTCTCTGCCAGATCAGGCACAGTTTCTTTTCTACATTTGCTGAAGTATAATGTCTAACCATTTAAAGAAGCACCTTTCTATATTTTGAGTAAATTAAATAAAATGGTACTAATTGCAAATGTTTCCATTCTAAGCACATTTTCTAGGAAGGAAAACTTTGTAATTTTAGGGGAACAAATTTCGAATTCCAGTGTAAAGAAAAATAGTGCGGCAGAGAGTTTCCATTGTATGCTCTTGTCTATACAATTTGAGTTTAGTGTCATATAATTGGGTAGGGGTGTATCTTTGAATGATAAGTGTAAAAATGGGGCAAATCATTTATGTGACAGAATGGAAGAATGACAGAGTACTTCAAGTTCTTCTTTGTGGCCTCTGTGAATCACACCCTGGGTGATTCACGCCTCCGCGGAGCCTCATCGGAAGATTCTAGAGCTTCTGCGGTAGCAATAAACACATTAGAATATGCCCCTCCCCACCCGTATAAGTACCTTGGCGCCAAGCATCCCCTTTCTGTTTCTTTCAACTGCCGTGTTGAGAGCCTCATAATTCTGCTTCTGTGAGTAAAAGAGAAAGAGAGCTTATTCTTGATTCCTTCCTGTTATCAATCTTTTTTCTTTTAAACTATTAGATCAAACTCTTTATCATCAGAGATTTTTTCTTTCCCCTCGCTCGGCCTCCGGCCGCAGCCCCCCCCTCCAATCATCGGTTTTGCTCCTCAATTATTTTCTCCTATTCATGGCCCCTTTGGGCCTGTTTAAGCAGTGTGTTGTCTGTGATAATAAGATCACACTTTCCGACGGACACGCTAAGTGCCTTTTCTGTTTGGGAGAACAACATCAAACTTCCTCCTGTACCCACTGCAAAAATTTTAAGCGCGGAGTTCTTCGATCTCGCCTCTCGAGACTAAAACTCCGACTTTGGGAACAATCCTTACAATCAGTTCAAATGGCCCAACCTCCCTGTAGGGCCACTTCCCAAACCAAAGCAATGGAAAAAACCGTTACTGAATCATCGAAACAACATCCATCAGCTACACCAGCTCATTCCGATTCTCCATCTGCATCGTCTAAGACCTTGAAGACACACAAATCGAAACCCTCGATACCAAAGTCCTCGACTTCGAAAACAACTTCTAAACGTCAGAGACCTACTGAAGCTGCTCCCGCTCCGGAGCCTGTTCCTCCTAAACGAGCTAAACAGGCTAAGCCTACAGACATCCCACCACAACCACAACTCTCTGAATCAATTTTGGTCGGATCTCGCTCAGATGATGACAGACTTCCGTTCCATCAACCCTGTTCTCAGTCTCCAGAATGGGATGATAGAGTCGACCAACGTCCTCTCCTCCCAGTCCACAACCTTCCATTCCTTCCAGCAATCCTTCGGTTATTCCATCGCCTGAGGATTCCCATCCCGAACGCCTCGACACCGTTCCATATTCGATGCCCTCGGATTGCCCACCGATCCCTAACCAGAACCATCGACATCAACAATCTCAACAGCTCGCTTCATTGCGTGTGGTTCAAACCCACGCTCAGCACGTGCATCGGGTTGCCATTTGCCCCAACCAGTGCTCTGCTCAACAAACTGCACCAACTAGTTGACCAGGTGTTTTACCCGGTTCAATAATACCATCTAGTAGTTGGCCTACCTCTCGACAACCATCGGTGTCGAAGCAGCCACATCACCGAGAGGTGACTATACCTCAACCTGCTCCCCACTTGGTATTGAAAAAACCTCAGACGGTCGAGCAGATTTCATCCACACGTGAGGCTTTTGCAGCCCCAGCCTCCCGATACTTTCCTACTACAATAGATGATGGAAATCACTCTTCACGCTCGGCATTGCCAGCGTCCATTTATTCTACTACTATGCCATCGCATCGGCAACCTCCATTTCGACATCACAGAGACACAGGCTCTGATATCGACGATCCTCGATATTCATCCTGGTCCATGGACACTCGCTCCATTCTGTTACATCAACACAGTTCCTGTCCTCCGATAAATCCAAGTCATCGACCCCGGCATGTTACGACACCGAGCTCGACACCAAGGTCCATCCCTCGACACCGAATCCATCACTTTCCACTGTTCTCCGCTTCCTCCTACATCTCAAATCCAAGGGCCTCTCCATCTCATCCTTGAGAGTCTACCTTTCGGCAATAATATCATACCAACCTCCAAATTCTCCAGCAGCAAACTTCTTCAAACATCCAACAACGAAACATTTTCTGAAAGGTCTCTCTCATATCTACCCCGATACTCGACCTCCCTCTCCAGAATGGTCACTAACTTTTGTTTTGAAACAGCTTACCAAAGCTCCTTTTGAGCCTTTAGCTACAACTGACTTAAGACTCCTCACCTTTAAAACAGCTTTTCTCATAGCCATCACCTCAGCTCGACGAGCTAGTGAATTGGCAGCTTTACGCTATGACTACCCTTATCTACATTTTTTTCCCGATAAGGTGAAGTTATTCATGGACATTTACTTCCTCCCCAAAATTGTCTCTCAATTTCATCTTTCCCAGCCGATTGTCCTTCCTTCATTTTTTCCATCGCCTTCTTAAAACCAAGAAAAAATACTCCATACGTTGGATGTCAGAAGAGCTCTTGCTTTTTATCTCCAATGTACCCAACCTTTTAGACAGTCATCTCGTCTCTTCATAAGCCATCAGCTACCTACAAAAGGCCATCAGGTGACTTCCCAATCTATCTCCAGATGGGTCGCCTATACAATTCATTTGGCTTATCAACTTGCTCGACAACCAGCCTCTAGAGTGGTTCGCCCTCACTTCACCAGGGCAGTGGCAGCCTCTACAGCCTTTCTCCGCGGCGTACGTCGTCCGGACGTCTGCACCTCTGCCACTTGGGCACAGCTGTCCACGTTTATCCATCATTATAGACTCGACCTCCGGCAGAAGTCTGATGCGGCATTTGGACGTGCTGTTCTAGCCTCTACCTTGGCGTGACACCCTGCCTCCGGGTAAGACAGCTTATTAGTCACCCAGGGTGTGATTCACAGAGGCCATGAAGAACGACAGGTTACCCACCTGTAATTGTAGTTCTTCGAGTGGACCTCTGTGATTCACACATCCCGCCCATCCTCCCCTCTGTCACACCATTGTTTGCTTACTATTAAGCGGCGGTTGACACAACTGAAAGGGGACGCTTGGCGCCAAGGTACTTATACGGGTGGGGAGGGGCATATTCTAATGTTTATTGCTACTGCAGAAGCTCTAGAATCTTCCGATGAGGCTCCGCACAGGCGCGAATCACCCAGGGTGTGAGTCACAGAGGTCCACTCGAAGAACTACAATTACAGGTGGGTAACCTGTCGTTCTTCAACTTGAGTTAGCAAGTAAGGAGAGACATGAAGTAGATAGATAATTCAAAATATGTATGTGTGCCAAATGCAGGATATAGAGATTAGGTATGATATACAAATGTGTGTATATTAGCTTGTTTGTTCTCTTGTTTTCCAGATTCAGCTTCATCCTGTAATAGATGGTTTGGTACATGATGTTATTAATTTGGCTTTCAGGCACTTTAAATACAAAGAAGGGTAAGGCTTTTTTATATGGACTCTCAAAAGTTTAGACAATGTTGACATGACAGTTTTGACTGTATCTCTCACCATATCCAGTTGTCATTTTTTTTTTTACATTGAAGAAGGTAAAGGTAGGATCCGACCATTCTTTGAAACAGGAGTATGTAGCCGTGTTCCTGAATAGTGTGTATCTATACATTTTGGGAGCAATGGTGTGTTTTCAGATAGCATATATTGAATGCAACAATACTCACATCAGTTTCATATTAGTTTTAAATTTTCATGCCTCCCACAAGAATCATAAGACTTGTAGTTTGGTGAGGATATTAAATATGCTCTGCTAGAAAGCCATCAGTCCCACTAATAAAATGAATATTTGTAGAAGGTCCATGAAAATTGAGACTGTCTTTATCCTATTTAGTCTGCAGTGCATGTTTGCTATACCATCACTTTTCAGCCCAGCTGTCTTCATATCAGAAAAGGGGCTAAAGTATATGTTAGTCCTGTCTAGAGTAGACCCATTTATATAATTGATACCTAAGTTAGTTTTGGCTAACCAATGTTATTCATTTCAGTGGTTCTGCTGTAAATAGGACTAACATTGACCTTGGCCAACAGGTTTTTCTCTGTTTAGCATAATAGAGAACTCTAAAATACCCTCCCAGAATTAGTTAAATTCTTAAATTTAATTCTATAGAATTTTTTGTGGGCATATGATGGCTAATATCCTGTTGCACCGTTCTGTGTGCACAAAGGGAATAACATCCTTATCAGCAGCAAATTGCCACTGATTAAAGACTTCTTTTGGCAATTTTTGAGTGCATGCAACTCTTACACAATGGATAAAAGTTGTGTCCATGCTGAAATAACCAAAGGAAGCCTTTAATCAGCCGTGATTTGCCACCACTTCTTACGTTGTTCCTGTTGTGCATGTGGAGCTGTGCAGCAGGATTTCAGCCAGTGAAATATCAGACTAAATATTTGTACCTTCTTAGATATTGAGAGTCTGCAGTTATCCAAAGACAAACCAAAGCTGTAGTATTCTATTTTTTATGACTGGGAAAACCTCCTGTATATTCTTAACTATCTTGATTTATCTCTTGGTAGGTACCTTGGTCCTAACACGGGAAACATGCACATTGTTGCAGATCTGTATGCTGAAGTAATAGGGGTGCTAGCACAAGCAAAGTAAGTATATTTAAAATAAGTAGTGTAGTTGAAGTCTGAAATACTCTACAGTTTCTTTCAGAAAGCCTGGGTGGGTGTGCTTTTCCTGCTGCAAGAGAAATTAAAGGAATAAATCATTCCACTCAGGAGCACTTTGTTTATCAAACTGTGTCTTGGCATAGAGACCTAGGAAATCATGGAAGGTAGCTTCTATATCCAATCAAGCAGTTCAAAGTAAATTCAACATTGGTTTATAGAGGCTCCATTTTATTTATTTCACTGATGTCATCTATGGAAAGTCATCTATGCTGATGATCTAGCCTTGACAGTCCAGGGGGAAACCTTTGAGGCCATTGAGCTCTAGCTAACCTTTGCATTAGAAGATCTTTATATTTATATTTTAAAAACAACCAATTGGAACCAAGCTCTTTAAAAACACAAGTCTGTTTAAAAAATACACTTAAAGAAAAAGAAGCAGATAGGAAGCTCCGAGTTATCTGGGAAGGAAAGATTTTAGAACATTGCCCCACCCCATAGTATTTGAGCGTCATGCTGAATTAAAACCCTGATCTATATAAACATTCTCTAAACACTAAACAGAAAGTTTCCAACAGAAATACCATACTTAGGAAACTGACTGGGCCAGACTGGGGTCCACACCCACAAACAATAAGAACAGCAGCTTTGTCCCTGTGCTACTTCACTACAGAATATGCTAGTATCATGTGGTATAAATCAGCACATGCCAAACGTGGATATATCTCTTAATAAATCATGCAGGATTATTACTGGCTGCCTGAAACCTAACCCCATTGAAAAAGTTTATTATTTGGCTGGCAATGTCCCTTCAGAAGTATATGGAGAGGTGCTAACAAATATTGAATGAAATAAGGTAATACAGCACGAAACCCATCCACTTCATGGACACCAACCCCCTAGAGAATGGCTAAAATCAAGCAAAACATTTTCTGTACACGTCTCAAGCTCCAAATCCAGAACTAGGCTAAAGTTATGGAGAACAAAAACAACACACCTTGTAGAATAGATGGATGCTGAAGATTGTCTCCTACCAGGATGAGACTCTAGCAAGACCATCTGGAAGTCACTTAATGAGACTTCGAAGTGAAATAGGAAGATTGAAGATCAAAGAATAATCAAGTAAAACAGGGCTACCTGGATACAGGACAAATTTTCTGTGACTGTGGAGAAATTCAGTTAATGCAGCACTTATGCAAATGCTATTTCTGCCTTATCACGTGTACAAAAGAAGATCTAGCAAATGGTTGAGATAATACTATTGAAGTACCCCACTTCTGGTCAAAGCTAATTATCTTAACATTTTAATTTGTTTTTAATTTTATCTGTATTTCATATTTGTCCGTAATTTTATATTGTGCAGTGCTCTGATATGAATAAAGAAAGGTCTATGAAAAGTCTAGAGCTGGAATAGGAACTCTTTTTCTGTTGGACCCTGCCTTACCTCAGGGATAATCTGTCAGGAGCCACTCACCAGTGGTGGGTGGGATCAGAGTGAATAGAGAGTAAGGATCACCTTCTTCTCTCCTTTTCTGTACAACCACTAATTTGCTCCCCTTCCTCCAACTTGCCAAGCACGCTGCCAGGAGAAGAGCAGATTTATCTTGCTAGTTCTGAATGAATCATTTGCAGAAGGCTTCTTCTGCTTTCCATTGCTGTTTTCAGCTTCCCCTCCACGTTCTGTTTTTCCCTGGGTGCATGAAATTAGATCCATGGCCACAGGTTATCAATCTCTGGATAGAGACATTCTGGATAGAGAAGCATTTCCAAATAATGGAAAGGTATTTTGTGGTTGAGATATTTTAGTAATTATGAACATGGTGCATCACAAAAGCCCGAACAGACTTTTCATGCCATAGGGTGTGGTTGCTTTTCATGCCATAGGGTGTGGTTGCTTTGTTTTATTCGGTGCCTTATAAAGCTGCAGAGTTTTGTCCTCCATTCCCAATATTATCTGAACATTAGTGGCAAGATGGGGAATTAAAGAAAGACATTTGTGCATGTGTGAAATTAGTTTCTGTCTGTCTGTTTTGATTAAATAAGCCTGTAATATTTGCAGAGGTCGTATTGATCTTTCACAGATACTTGGCAACTCTGCAATTAATTACTCAGAAGTTAGTTACAACAGTTTGAAAAAGTAGAGATTATTTTAGAATCTTTAAAGTTCATATTCCTTTTTGCCCCATATCTTTCTTATATGTTCTACTTGAAATATAACAGTCTTCTATTTTTGTTTTGTTTTCCCTTCATCACTAAAAATATTAAGTGGGTTTATTTTTGTACTTCAGTTATCTGGTGAGTTGATTGTCTGTGAATAAGTTTATTTCCCACTTAATTCAGGAGCTGATGTCATGAACTCCTTTTGTAGATTGATTCCTTTATTCTTCAACTTCCCATAAAACATTTCAATCCTGCTACTCGTAAATGTATTGGGGAGGTGCTTGAAGTTCGTTACATTGAATTTTCTTGTTATCAAAATACTCCTTTGAAAGAAACATTATTGTACCTTTTTAATTATAGATTTCCAGCAGTGAAGAAGAAATTTATGGCAGAATTAAAAGAACTAAGGCATAAAGAGCAGAACCCTTACATTGTTCAAAGCATTATCAGTTTAATAATGGGAATGAAATTCTTTCGCATCAAGATGTATCCAGTGGAGGATTTTGAAGCCTCTTTACAGTTTATGCAGGTAATCTGGTTCCATATAAAATAAAGAGACTGCTTTTATAGATGCGGCAATCAGGATTCTGTGCAATTATTTGGATTCTAGTAATTGATTTCATTGGTGTATGGCTGTTATTCTCAAAATGTTATATAGTAAAGACACATGGAGAGTAGGAATGCTTATCATGTAACGTTGACTAGCATGACTCTTTTATATCATGCTCAAATTTGTCTGTTCAGCCAATTCGTATTCTTATATGGTGGATTTAGGCTGCAGTCACATGCATAAAACAAACAGTGCTTAAACAAACAGCAGCTTTTGTTTGGAAATATCCTTATTCTGCTCATATACAGCTTTCTTTTCTGTTTCATTTTATTCCAGGAATGTGCACATTATTTTCTTGAAGTTAAAGACAAAGATATCAAACATGCATTAGCGGGTCTGTTTGTCGAAATTCTTGTCCCAGTAGCTGCTGTAAGTTAGTTTTGTTTGTATGAGTCTTCAAGTTGGATTACAAAAGCCAGCTTGAGATAGAACTTTATGCTGACTTGAAGTCTCTTTCTAGGCTGTTAAAAATGAAGTGAATGTCCCTTGTCTGAGGAACTTTGTTGAAAGTCTCTATGACACAACGCTTGAACTCTCTTCACGAAAGAAGCACTCACTGGTTAGTAATCCTGAAGCTAAAGTCCTTTGTCAGAAATATCTCTAGGCGAACTTCAGAAAGCTCTCAGAAATGATTCCAAAGTAGTGTCCCTGTATAGGCTCTGTGAACAATAATTTGGTGATTTAAACGTGAGAGTTCTTATTGGTAAAAAAAAAAAAAGCGCCTACATCTGTTTTTGCTTATGTGTGATTTTGTCTTTGATTTTGTTAGATCTAGTCTTACAACTAGTTTCTCACTTCAAATTTTTTTTTCATGATTTCACTTCTACTGCTCTTTATTCTAGAAATTATTGTAAAGATAGAGAAAAAAAGAGGTGGATTAATAAAGCATTTTTCAAAGATTAAGCATTGTTTCCTTCTCTATACAGGCCAGTATAAAATACCCTCCTTAAAACAGTGGTGCTATCTCATCTGCTAAGCAGAATTCCATTTCTTCTTGTGAGATTAACAGTGGCATAGAGATTTATTTTTGGGAAGCTGTAGTAGAAGCTGAAGATGTGAGTCAGTTTGACACAGGATGCCTTAAGGATTTTGCCTCTCCAACTTGATCAGAATAATTTCCACATTGTGGACTCTGCTAAGCTATTCTGAAGCTTGGGCATTTCCAAAAAGTTATCCTTTTTTAAAAAGTACTAAAAGAGGAATGGAAAGAATTCTTGTATTTATGTATGGCTGAGTAGCAATGCTAATGTACAGCTTCCTGCCAGTTTTGTTTTAACTGACAATTGCATTTTCATTCAGCCATGTAGTATCTAAAAGTATGTGAATGAAGCTGGCAAAAATGAGTAAATTAAAGGACTAGTTTTGTAACACTTGCATTCTGTAATGCTTCCTTAGCATTTTAGTCAAGGGTGTAGTCATGTCAGGGATCACAGAGCTGACGCCCATAGCCTTTCTGAGTAACAGCTAGTATGACATCAGTTGCCATCCCTGTCCTCACTTACCTTAGCTGCAGTCCTCACAGTAGCTTAGAAGAAAATGGACTTTCCAGGAACAGTATATTGTTGAAAGCTATCCCTGTTCTAAAGCAAATATTTGAGGATGGTTTGGTCCTGAACAGCCAATTAAAAACCATTAATTTAACAAAAAATGAGTTTATTGGAATGCACTGATCTTCCGGCTATCTGCATTTTAGACCTGTGAATACTGAGCACCTGCATTTCCAAATTTACCTGTATACCATTGCCATTAGGCCTAATCCAGCAAGAAGATAGATATTGAAGTCTGATTGGTTTGAAAGGGAGATACTTAATCACATTCTTGACATTGCCATTGAAATCATTGAAATACATACAAAACGGCGAGTTCTGACTAAATTTTAATTAAAGATCTGTCAAATATGATAGTACTTTGAGGAAAAGGGAAAGACTTTCCCCCAAATTGCAACTCTCATAGTTAGATTTCAAGGTGAAGAAAACTGGAGGTGTATAAAAACATAATAATAAAATGCAAAAAGCAATGAAATAGATGCACAGGATGCACAATGGGGAATCAAACTCTTAACCTGTGGCTTCGCAGCCAAGGCCTAAACCACTGAGCTATCCAAATGATCTATAGGTTCCCTTCCAGCTGTGCAGTTCTAAGATTATTATACTATTATAAGACTTTCTGCAATCTAAGGTTCAGATTTTGAAGTTTTAAAATTTTTAATTTAATGTTATTGTATTCTTTGATAAAGATTGGAATGATAGAAGTAAAGAAGGATATTGATGGTAGATGAGCAGAAGAACACAAAATAGCCTTTCCATGAGGAAAGAATGATTTAGGTGTATTTTTTGTACTTAATGATGCAATTCTCTGCCTACTTATATGTGATAACTCTCACTGAACGTGATTGTCCTGACTTCTGGGTAATCATTTAAGACTGCACTGTAAATATGTTTATTTAGACCCTCTTTGGCACAAAACCTTTAACAATTCCAGCAACCATTTGATCTCTACAGAGCCACTGACATGCCACATGACTGATTCTTCTTCGTGGCCTCTGTGAATGCACACAATTGGGTTTAGACAGCGCCTGCGCTGGTCTTCTCGGAATATTCTAGAGCTTTTTCATAAAAAGTAACAAGTTAGAATTGCCCCTATCGCGCATGCTCCACCCGCCTCAGCCCCAGTTCCATTTTACCGCCTTGGTGCTTGGAGCTTCTCGGTTAGAGCTGTTATTATTCGATCGTACTGTTTTGATTCTCGGTTTTTGACGCGGAATTCCTGACTATCTGATCTCTATTGCCCCTCGACTACGGACTGGACTTTCATTCTCCCCTGGATCACGATTCGGCTTTGGTATAAGTTTCGCGGGTTTCCCGCCATTTTCTCGTCGTGCCGCGTTCTTTGCGGCCTTGTCTTGGCTTCCGAAGTTTGGAAAAGGACCTTCGTGAGTAACGCTTTATGTCCTGCTCGGGGCCATTCAGTAGGTGCGTGTCGTGTTCGCGTAAATTGCCATTTTCGGATGGTCACGACCGCTGCCTCTTTTGCTTAGGAGAGGATCACCGGCCCAACTCCTGCAAACACTGTAAGGCGTTTACTAAAGTTGCCCTCAAGGCCAGGGAACAACGCCTGAAGCTTTATCTCTGGGAGAAAACGCTTTCAGCGTCAAAGCCATTGGTCATGGAAACGACCTCGACCCCCTCAGCGACCCCACGCTCCGAGGTCCGCATCGTTTCCCCACCCCCGTCGGCGTCTAAACCTGCCGAAAAGACTGCTAAGAAGTCGTCGATGTCGACGAAGAAAACAACCTCTTCGACGTCGAAATCTTCCTCGACGCCGAAGAAGACGTCCGCAAAGAGTAAGAAGGGCAAAACCAAGGACAGCCGCAAGCAAATTCCACCGGTTTCCGAATCGTTGCCCTCTCCGATCTTGGAAGATTCATCTCGGGATCGAGAATCCTTCTCGGAGGCGGTTGCCTCTTCGCCCGCACGTCGATCAGACGTTTCTCCGGTCGGGCCTGAAAGATCTCCGACACCTGGTCGACTGGCGGACATCTTCCTGTCCAGTACGACTTCTGCCCCTCATAGCCCTGTTTTTACCGGGCGGGCATCTCCGACGCCGTCATCACCCGTGCCCTCTTCGAGGCCCATCTCCCCTCGAAAGCGCACGGAGAAGACCAAGAATCGGTCGCCGGATCGGCGTCGGACCGGTCGACGTGAGGTGGTTGTCTTTCCTCACCCCTCTCGACGTCGACACAGGTCGAAGCGACGGGACCCCGTTTACATCGAGGTCGATCGCCGTAGTTCACATCGTCGACGCCGACACGACGATTCGGATTCGGAGTCGCTTTCGACCGATGAAGACTTTCACGGAAGAAGAGTACGGTATGTGTATGCCTCTCCATCTTCGTCCTCCTCTTCCTCGCCTCCACCTCGGCATCGACGCCGAAGACATCTCGACGTCGATAACTCTCAAGCCTCCGGATCTAGGCAGAAGGTTAACACTGCCTCAGATCGGGCTAAGGCTTCATCGACGTCGAAGGTGGTGCGGACGAAGACCTCGGCTGCAGCGGCTACAGAACATTCTGCGCCCCCTAAAAAGAAATCTAAAAGAGCTAGGTATTTACCTTCACTCTCTGATGAGGAGGACTCTCCGTCTATCTCGTCTCGCAGAGGTGAGGAAGTCATGTCAGATTCCTCTGGAGAAACTCCTGTGGACGACCAAACAGTCCAATCAGATGCTGGAGATCCTCACCCGTCATCACCCTCTGAGGACTTCACATCTTACGTTCAGATGGTTGCCAGAATGGCTAGTACGTTAAAATTACATACAGTACAGCCACCTCCTCCTACAGAGGACCTCATATTTGGAGACATTAACCAGGAGAGGTCTCCTCCTCTGAGCCTTGCATTTATTTCCACATTAATGGAGCTTATTAAAGAATCGTGGAATAAGCCATCTTCATCATCTCCCGTGTCTCGTAGAACGGAGAACCTATACCGTACAAATGGAGAAGACACAGACTTTCTTATTAAACATCCTACGCCTAATTCTCTCATAGTCCAATCCAGTGCCTCCAAATCATCAGGGAGAGCCCAGATGACCCCGACGAACAGGGAAGGTCGTAAATTGGACGTCCTGGGTAGGAAGATATATTCCTTCACCACACTTCTCCTCAGGATAGCTAACTATCAAACGGCTATGGGGGCGTACCAGCGACAACTTTGGTCCAGGGTCTTACCCGCTCTCCAAGCTGCCCCCGACGACACCAGACAGAACCTCCTCAATACCTACGAGGAGGCAGTCACGCTTTCCAAACACCAGCGATTGGCCTCTCGTCATTCGGCCGATGTGGCCTCAAAGACATTGACATCGGCCATCACCCTAAGGCGACATGCATGGCTTAGGTCCTCTGGCTTTGCGGATGACGTTAAGGCACGCATAGAAGATTTGCCCTTTGACGCCAAAGGCCTCTTTAACGAGCAAACTGATGACTCTCTGGAGAATCTACATAAGATTAAAAAGACTGCCAAGTCGTACACTTTCCAGCAACAGCCGAGGTACAACAGGTATCAGTGGCGCAAACCGACCCAACAATACCAGCAAACCACCTCTCAATCATACCGCCCTTTCAAAAGTCAGAATCAGAATAGGCCATACCAACCTTCTTCTTCTGCCTCCACCTTCCGGCCACAGAATACTTCACAGCGACGTCAACCTTACAGGCCACCTGCTAAGAAATCCAAACAATTCCTTTGACTTACCCGTAGAATCATTCGCACCCTACCATTCCGTTCGGTTAGCTCCGTTCCTCCACAATTGGACCAACATCACACAAGACTCTTGGGTCTTAAGTATTATACAATTCGGATACCGTCTGGAGTTTTTAGAATTTCCTCCTCTAGGACAGATCAAACACACTTCCTTCGACCCTATCCTAGAAGAAGAGATCCTCACTCTCCTACAAAAACAAGCCATTCAACACGTACCTCCTCGAGACATCCTAAACGGGTTCTATTCCCGTTACTTTGCAGTACCAAAGAAGGATGGAGGGATCAGGCCCATACTGGACCTCAGGGAACTGAACACTTACCTGCATCCAAAACGCTTTCGTATGATCACATTAGACACCATTCTCCATCTTCTAAAAGAAAACGACTGGTTCGTGGTTATAGATCTCAAGGACGCCTACTTCCACGTATCAATCCATCCCTCTCACAGGAGGTACCTCCGCTTCAGCTTTCGGAGCGACGCCTACGAATTCTGCGCCCTTCCCTTCGGGCTATCCACAGCCCCTCGCACTTTCACGAAGTGCATGGCTCCAGTCGCGGCATTTCTTCGTCTACACGATGTTCAAGTCTTCCCCTACATAGACGACTGGCTAGTGGTATCACCGACCAAAGAAAAGGCGTTACGAGACGCCGACTTCGTTCTACTGACTTTACGGGAACTGGGACTCGCAGTGAACGAAAAGAAATCCCATCTGATACCGTCCCAGGTCGTCGATTATATTGGAGCGCGACTAGACTCTGTCCGGGCTCGTATATTTCTTCCTCCAGAACGCATAAGGAAGATACGCAAAGCCGTTCACAAGTTTCGGCCGCGGGCACGGGTCTCAGCACATCATGCCCAACATCTCCTCGGTCTCATGGCCTCCACAACTTCGGCAATATCTCACGCGCGCCTAAAAATGCGATCTCTTCAGGCGTGGTTTTTGACAATGTTCGACCCTCTTCTAGACAGCCCAAGAAAAAGACTATCTGTCACACAGGAGCTGGCCACTCAATTAAGGTGGTGGACATACGTACCACATCTTCTTATCGGTCGACCGTTCCGTCCCCTACAGCTGTCATTACAAGTGACGACGGATGCCAGCCCCATAGGATGGGGAGCACATTGCGGGCCTCACAGGATACACGCCCTTTGGTCCCCTCGCGACCAGGAGCTACATATCAATCACCTCGAGATGCTGGCAGTGATAAAGGCCTTCCGGTCCTTCCTCCCTCTCATACAGGGTCGTGGTGTGCAGATAATCACCGACAACACCACGACCATGTATTACATCAACAAGCAGGGAGGGACACGGTCGATGTCACTTCTGTACCTGTCCATACAGCTATGGGAATGGTGCTACCAGCATCATGTCTTCCCAGTAGCTCTGCACATATCTACGACCGACAACGAGCTTGCGGACAGGTTGAGTCGTCTCACGGGTCAATCCCACGAATGGGAGCTGGACGAGGACATATTCCACATGCTCTGTGTCCGGTGGGGTCATCCCACGATAGACATGTTTGCAACTCAGAGCAACAAGAAATGCGAGGCGTATGCCTCCCGTGCCGGCAGAGGCGAGGATGCTCTTGGGGATGCTTTCATGATCCCATGGCAATCGGAGCTTCTGTACCTCTTCCCACCAATTCCACTCATACAGAGATCTTTAATCAGAGCTCGACAACAGAGGGCAGATGCAATTATCATTGCACCGTGGTGGCCTCGTCAACCTTGGTTTTCCACCCTGAAGGAAATGGCTGTGGACATGGTCAAGTTACCAATGGTTCCGCATCTCCTCACACAGGACTCAGGGAACATTCTCCATCCCGATCTGCAGTCATTACACCTGACAGCTTGGAGGTTCACCCATCCATACAGGAGGTGCTAGATAAAGCAAGAAAGCCCTCTACTAACCTCCTTTACAAGTACAAATGGGCTAACTTTCTCAAGTTTGCCCAGGAAAAGCAGTTACAGACTTCTCCTGTTTCTCTCCAAACCCTGCTCACTTATTTACGTTACTTGTTTGATGCAGGCTTGGCGTTATCCACCCTGAAAGTTTATATTTCAGCAATTGTTTCTTTTCAGCCTCGTGACTCTGATTCGTCACGACTTTTCTCTCACCCTACTCTCAAAGCCTTTTTGAAGGGTTTGTCCAACATCCGACCTCCTGTTAAGCCTCCTGTGCCTCAATGGTCTTTACAACTCGTTTTACGCGCTCTTACGCGCCATCCTTTTGAGCCCATGGCATCCTGTGACATGCGTCTGCTGTCATTTAAGACTTTGTTTCTGGTTGCCATTACTTCGGCAAGAAGAGCAAGTGAGTTGGCAGCTCTTCGATCCGATGCTCCCTACCTACAGTTCTTTGAAGACAAGGTTGTTCTATACCCTGATGTGTCATTTTTGCCTAAGGTTGTGTCTGATTTCCACCTCAATCAATCACTAACGCTACCAACCTTGTTTCCTCATCCATCTTCGGACATCGAGCGCATGCTCCACTCTCTGGACGTTCGAAGAGCCTTGGCGTATTATGTATCACGGACTAAGGACATTCGTGCTGCCCCAAGGCTCTTCCTCTGCTTCCACGGATCACATAAAGGATCCCCTGTCTCCTCTTCAACGGTTTCTCGTTGGCTTGTCTCCACTATTGCTCTAGCTTATGAACTGCAAGGCAAGACCCCACCAGAGGGTCTGAAAGCACATTCCACCAGAGCTGTTGCAACATCTACGGCGTTGCTGCGTGGTGTGGATATTCCAGACATTTGCAGAGCAGCCACATGGTCTAATGTGTCCACCTTCGTGACGCACTATAGACTGGACCTTCGGGCCAAAAAGGAGACAAGTTTTGGAAGAGCAGTTTTGACATCTGTACTGCAGTGACGGCCCTCCTTCCGGTAAGTGAGCTTGCTAGTCACCCAATTGTGTGCATTCACAGAGGCCACGAAGAAGAAAGAAAGGTTACCTACCTGTAACCATGGTTCTTCGAGTGGACCTCTGTGAATTCACACATCCCGCCCGGCCTCCCCACTATCCGTCACTGACTATGTCTATGCTAAGCTCAGGCTATTGTGGCGGATAAATGGAACTGGGGCTGAGGCGGGTGGAGCATGCGCGATAGGGGCAATTCTAACTTGTTACTTTTTATGAAAAAGCTCTAGAATATTCCGAGAAGACCAGCGCAGGCGCTGTCTAAACCCAATTGTGTGAATTCACAGAGGTCCACTCGAAGAACCATGGTTACAGGTAGGTAACCTTTCTTTTTGTGCTCTCATTCAGCGTACTTAGTTAACTGGACAACACCAAAGTACATATTTCTGTTTCTTCCATTGTGAGCATATATGCTCACTACTTTATACAGCTCTCCTGAAAGAGTGCTCTTGTTAATGGACTTTTAATGGGGGAATTGGAAACCACTTCAGATGTAAAGATCAGAAAGCTACTTAAGTGCTTTAGATAATCAATAGTTTTTAAACTATGCTTTATTGAAAAGAAGAATAATTCAAACAATTAGAAAAGAAAGATGTCCAATAACATAACACCTGCCATATAGCAGAAAAGATACAAAATGAGGGGATCGTCATAATGAGACAGTTTAAATGATGGCAACATTGATATAGCTGGGGTTCATTCTGCAGGTGTGATTACACCCTCAGTTTCCTTACACTCTATCTGATCTCACACCTGTCTCCTGGGAAAATATTTGACTAATGATTCATCATTCTAGAATGAGATGAGTGTATATCAATTATCCGTAAAAGAATCTAAACTCACTCTCTTGCTGGAAGTGTTAATTTGTCCATTCAAGCCAAGGACTGTATTTGCTTCAGATGGTTGCTTTATTGTAGGGGAATCGTGGCTGTTCCATCACAGTGAGTTCTTGAAATCAACAAATCAAATGTATATACTTAATCATCTATTATTGTTTCAAAAGAATGTTACCCCAGCTAGTTCTCTGCTGCTCCATAGCTTTGGCCCACAATTTAGGCATTCTGGACAGTGCTAGGCAGAAGTGTTAGATGGTTCTAATGAAAACATTAATTCCACATTTATACAAAGTAGTTGTAAAACTTCATAACAGTTCCAGAAAGTATTCTTTTAAAATTACAGTACTGAACAATGTGTTTACTTTGGCTGGTGCGTATAAGAAAGAGATAGACCTCTGGTATTCACCAGGGATCTGGTGCTAAATTAGTTTCCCTTTGTTGTCATTCAGATAATTCTGTGTCATCTTTGTCTCCTATTTAGGCTTTGTATCCTCTGGTAACGTGCCTGCTTTGTGTCAGTCAGAAGCAGTTCTTTCTAAACAGATGGCATATTTTCCTCAACAACTGCCTGTCCAATCTCAAAGTTAGTATCTCTCTTTCTATTTTGTTTTGTTAATAACATGCTCGTCCACAGTCATGAACCTGCTACATATTGTCTTGGGATTTTTGAAGGCTGTTATTTACCCCATGTTAAGCTATCCTCCCACTCCCCCACTGTCAATAGCACTGCATGTAATTGAGAATAAGAGTCAAGGGATACGTGGGAAAAGTCCAGTTTTGATCCCAACTGGAGTAGATCTGTTGAAATCAGAAATATGTTAGTGCTGATTTAATAAGTCTCGTTCATTTCAATGAGTCTACTCTAGTTGGAATTAAAATTAGATTTGGCAGTTTATACTGGGGTGTTCAGAATTCAGTGGTTGTGCTCCTATTCCCAGAAACATGATACTCTATTCTGTCCCGTTCCCTCTCTAGTCTGTACTTTTCCAGTTCATCCCCCTGTCCCCACAACAATCCGTCACCATTCACCCTTAGGCGGAGGGGTTCCTCTTCAAGACCTTTTTTCCTTCTCCAAACATCCACTCCCTACTCCGATCCTCAAGATGCTGATACTACCTTATTTTTCATAATCCCTGCTTTGGCTACACAGTTGTCTCATTCTCCACCTGCAATTGCTGTTATATGCCATAACAGAAAATACTTTTTGCAAAATCTTTGTTGTTGTTGCTGTTGCTAAGGGTTAGATAAAGTGACAGAAGAGAGAAGGGCTTTGTAAAAAAAAAAATCACTTCTGTTTCATAAATAATTTTGTGTTGCTTTAAGAGCAAAATTATCCAGTTGTACTTGCATTATTAAAACATCTTCATTCCTTGAAGATGTTCATTATTTAGATCAACGGTCCCCAACCTCGGGTAACCCAGGTGTTGTAGGACTGCAGCTCCCAGAAGCCTTCACCACTAGTTGTGTGAGGTGGGGGGTTTGGGGAACTGCAGTCCAGGAACACCTGGATTACCCAAGGCTGGAAACCACTTGTTTAGAAGATATTGTTTTATTCATGCTGAAATATTGTGTCAGCATGCTTGGGCTCAATCCACCAATTACTTCTGTTGTGATACCTCCACACATTTCTGTGGATGTACCATACCAAAGAGCTTGGTGGCTTGCATTTGTTTACTCGGAAAGTAGCTAATCATACACAGTTTATTGTCATTTACTAACTAAAGAAAGGCAAGGAAACAAGAAGCTGGCAGGCTTTGAAAACCTGCAGGTAAATTATAGCTATGAACTGAAGCAGGACCTCTGAGTTATGGCCACAGGAATTGTACTAATTGGAAAATTAATTCTGGAGACATAGGCATCTAATATCATAGAATCATAGAATATTGAAGTTGGAAGGGGCCTATGAGACAATTAAGTCCAACCCCCTGGAAGACTTAGGAAACCTTTCAACCAGTTCTTATATCTTTGTAGGTTGCAGAAATTCGTAAATCTCAAAACTTTATACTGTTTACTGCTAAATTATTAGCTGTAATCTGACCTCAAATTGTGAACTAGGAGGCTTGCTTTCCCAGCATTGATATTCTTTTCAGTTACTGTTTACAAGGCTTAGTGATATTGATGCTGTATTCCTTTGTATAGAATAGAAAGTTCAGAAGCTTTTTAAAATGTATGTTAGCTAAATAATGCATACTATTTAAAATACGTAGATAGTATACATCCTTAGCCTGGTTTTGAAACAGTTTTGTTGCAAATGTTACTGTTGGGCTTTTATATAAACTATATCTGCAATGTGCTTGTGGTGCAAGCTAGTCACATTAGAGTGCCAGTTTTTCAAATCCTGACTTAAGCTCAGTTTGCTCAGTTTGCTTAAGAAAAACATTTTGAAGGAATGAATAGTGTGGTGTGTGTCTGTCAAATTGTTTGGCTTCCTTCACACCTTGGATTCAGATTCCAAACTCAAAGCACAAACCACCAAGTTTGGTAATATCACTATGCAAGGCAGTGCCTGTTTGACTGGGCTTTCAGAAATGTCAGTTAGAAGAGTCACAGTCAAGAACAAGTGAGTTGCCCATGTACTTTACTATTAATGTCGCAAAAAACAAAAACAGTTTATAATTTAAATGTTGAGGTACCTCCTCTGCATTTAAGGAATGCAGTCAGAAGGCAAAACTCATTGCAGCTTATTACATGCAACAGTGTTGAAACCAATTCACTTTCTAAACCTGTTTGATTTCTTACGTATGCATATACAACAATAAATAAAATCCCACTGTCTGCAAAAACACAAAACCTTTTTTCTCCTGCCGTTCCCATGCACTGTGGGGGTTCAGCAGAGGAGAAGGGCACCTAGGGGTGAAGTGGCAAGAAGGAAGATACCCCCTTGGGTGGAAGGAGGTTGCTGCATTCTTCACTGACATGTTGCTTTAATGTTATAATTAAATCTTCTTCCTCTGTGACTGGGAATAGTGCCATGTTTACACTTGTGGAGTTCCTCCTGCCATGACTAATTTAGCACTGTTGTTGGCCACAATTATGGACTTGCATCCCCTCTTCTCTCTTTCAGGGAAACAAATGGGCTCATGATTTGCATTTTGTGATCATGGTTTGGGGTGTGTGTTTTTGTGGGCGGGGTTTGTTATTTCTAGAAATTTTTGCTTTTAATAGTTTTTGTAGTACTGATTAAAATGCCAAATAAATTCCACATCCGAAACCTCAGGCCTAGGCCTTCTTCATATCTGGGGTCACACATTACAAACCAAAAGTGTAAATCATTATGGCTGATCATTCAAGGTAAAATAAATAGAAGAAGAACTTACTGGCTGATGAACCTTGGAATTTGTTTTGGATGCTATTCCAAATGATTGTTTAAAATTGCCGCATCCAGAGTCAGAAGAGCCATGATGACCTCCAACCTCAGGAGTAGACTAATAAAAATAATATTGAGCCACTCACAGATGTTGTGTGAGTGGCTCAGCTTTTTCTGCCTTTGTGCAAAAAGGTAGCCAGTATCTCCTTGTACAAGAATAAACTGGACACCCTCATGAGGATCTCCACTTACATACTGGTGCCGTGTGTGGGTGCCCAGATTATCACAGGTTATTGTCCTAGGAAAGCATTGTCCTATCTTGGTGCCCAATGTATCCTGGCTAACTTCTCTGAGAATCCAACTGTGGAATAAGTCTAGTCAGTTCTTTTGAAATCATTTAGTACGTAGGTTTTTTTAAAATTACAAATAGGTAAAACACAGCAGTCATTCAGTATTTAGTAAATAAAGTGAAGAGGTGGGAACTGATATGCTATATATATATGAGTGTGTTATACATAAATGACTATATATATATTTGTGGGTTTTGTTATTTTAGAACAAGGATCCCAAAATGGCTCGAGTTGCACTGGAATCTCTCTACAGACTACTGTGGGTGTACATGATTAGAATTAAGTGTGAAAGCAATACAACTACCCAAAGGTAAAGATACACATCTGGATTTCATTCCTACTATAGTGTCTCCTATATACTGTTCAAACAAAATTGTGTGGGTAACTTTCACCTCAAAGAAATCCAGTGTTTTCTACAATTATTCTTCAGAAACATTTTCTGTTAGGTACAATAAAAATATCATAAAGATTTGATTTTTTTAAAAAAGAAAATGCTCCTGCAAAATATTATATGATTTAGTAAACCATTCTCAAAGGATGAGGTGGACATTTGAGGGATAGTTGACAAAGTTGAAATGAATTTCTCTGAGCACTTTCCCCTCTTAGTTACATCAAACAGAACACTTGCACTTTAGAAAACGTGTTATTTCAATGGAATTAGGAGGGCCAGTTCACCTTTGTACCTCTCCTGATAAGCACTGTAGAGGTATTTATGCAATTCATTGCCTGTGTTGATAGGACATGTCTGTCTTAAAATTCCACTTTGTTATTTTTGTTTTGTTTTTACGTTCAGTTTATTCCCTATTCTTTAGTACAGGTACTAATCTTTCTAAATACAAGCTTTCAAAAACATGTGGCAGTCTCACTTTTAAAATAAAACTGAATGTGTGCCATTATACCCTTATGCTTCCTGAGGGAGGAACCAAAGGCATTTCAAGGTGGTACAAGATTAGAAACAGCACTCTTTTTGAGAATTTGGCAGAACAAATGAGCAGTATATTGTGAATAGGGAAGGATTAATATATAGGAATGTGTAACTTGGATTCTGCAATTTGGACTTGAGTGCATGTGCGTGAAGTGCCTTGTTTGGCTTCTGATGCTCATCTGATTCCTATTAAAAACATTTTATAGATGTGCTTTTACTTACGAGTGCAATCCTGAGTAGCCCAAATAGCTTAGGATCTGCTGAGGCAATGCTGGGCCAGCTGAAGCTGAGCTGAATCCAAACTCTCTCCCACCTACGACTTTGGGAGATTACTTAAGATGACTTTTACCCTACCCTTACTTTGTTCCAGCATTTTGCCTACACCTTTGGAACAGGAAGTTGAATTTGATATAATTTGTCTTCTCCCTTGCCCTACCTTTTCTCTGCCCCCTTTTTGACTCTTCTGTCGACAAATTTTAACCAGCGGAACAATTCTGCCATCAATTCTGTTGGCAGATCTCTGAGATCATCCAGGTGAAGAGGGTTCTGTGCGCCACGGGGCATTTGTAGTGGCAGAGGAGGATATATGCCAGAAAAAGAGGCTTATGCTTTATGCAACACACCCCCCCCCCCAGCAGATGATGCATCTTTTTTGCTGGGGTTGCACTTCCAGTCTGCTTGGGGACATGTCAATATTGTTTTCTCAATCCAAAGTGGGTCACTGTGTCTTATTTTATCGAGCCTTAGAAAGGAACTACAAGCAAAATGACTCTGTGCTTTTTAATGTGCTTTTTAACCTGGGGGCGGGGAGTTAACTCTGTTCTTCTTTCACATTTTTCCTGTGGAATTTCTGCAAGCTCTTTTCAGTGTTTAAACATGATATAAGGATGCCTGGTTGGGAATGAATGTGTTGCCATTTATTTATTTATTTATTTATTTTACAGTCGGCTGATAACAATCGTCACAACTCTTTTCCCGAAAGGTTCCCGAGGTGTGGTACCCCGTGACATGCCTCTAAACATCTTTGTGAAAATTATACAATTTATTGCACAGGTATGGAAAATTATTTACATGTACGTAAACACTTGCAGTCATATTTTTCTTGATCGATTGCACAATATAGTTCTTACACTTTCTCTATATGAGCATAGTTTATGCTTGATCATGTTGAGTTGTTTTGTCCTCTCTTCCAAGGGGCTCACAGGTAGTGGAAATCTAGCTTGGAAAAGGTATGTTGAGAGAGTGGGCGCTTCCCCATGGCTGCATCTTTATTAGATCGCATACACATCCCTCTTTTACAGGTCCAGGTGTCCACTGGCTTCTGTAGCATCCATTCACTTCTGTCAAGGAAATGTACAGGGCTGTCTCTTCTCCACCTTCATAAGTTACTCATCTTCCAGGCAGGCAATAGGAATCATTCACTTCTGTGGTTTGAGGCTGCCTAGCGAGTGGGAAACAATTGAAAGGGCTGCGTGGAAAGTGGAAATAGTTCAGTGACGGAAAGTAAGCCAAGCCTCTCATCCTGATGGGTACTGGTTATTCATAAAGGGCATACCTTACCATCGTATTGCTGTAGATGAGTCTGACTAAAGTAATTTGGAGTTCCATAAGAATGTGGTTGGTCTACAGTTTGGCTAATTTTGTTGTGGCTTGCTGTTGACATGTAACACATTTCATTTTTCATTCTAGGAACGTTTGGATTTTGCAATGAAAGAAATTATTTTTGACTTTCTTTGTGTTGGAAAGCCAGCAAAAGCCTTTAGCCTCAACCCAGAGGTATTTTATCATTATAGTTACATTCTCACATATGATTTATAATGTAGGTTTAGTATATCTGTTTGAAAAAGTAATTGTGGCTCTTTAGAGTCCTAATGTTTACTTCAGCCAGAAAGGTTCAGTTTTTGTCTCTTCCATCTATGCAGTTCAGGTTTTATTTTTCCTTTTCTCCTGTTTCCTCTCTGGTCTCCAGCTCAAACGTGCATAAAAAAAACCAGACAAGATATCACAGACTGAAATATAGAATGTAAATGAAATGCTAGCAAAAGTGGGGGAGAGAGCAAAAGCTAGATCTTGTGGCTGATTGCACAACTTTGTGTGCCAGAGTCTGAAAAAGTTACTTTTTTGGACTACAGTTTCCAGAACCACAGCTAGAATGGCCGGAGTGTGTGGAGGGTGATGCCTTTCTAACTTCTGTTGTTTACCTAGCTATTCTGTAATAGTCGTACAGCTAATGGTTTGAGTAAATAGTTGAAAGTATATGATGACCATATTAAATATATGTTAACAAGCAGTAAACTTTCCAGATAAAGATACTCTCTGAATTGCAAGGGATTATATGATCCTTCATTCCCCCAGTTTTTCACAAGATCAGATCTTGGTAAAGTTGCATTTTTGGACTATAGCTCCTACTGTCCTTCTGTCAGAATTGCCATTGGTCATATTTCTGGGAATCGTAATCCAAAAATGTAGGTTTCTGTACAAGCCCATTCGCACATTATCAGGCTCTGGTCACACCTTCTTAATTTCTCATAGGAACCCTAATCTACATGTTGAACATGATCTGTGCAACTTCTGATGGCACTGTGCAGATTTATAGACACTTTCAACATGGTCTCTACAGTTCAAGGTGCAAATTAAATCAATAAAAATGTTGATCAGCACTGATAATATAGTAGCTCTGAAGTTGGCATTTGTTCAGAAAGCCATCTTTATGAACCGTCATGTTAGATCATCCTGAAGTTGACTGATCAGAAACAGGGATGAATCTGTGAAGGATCTGGAGTAAAAAAAACTGTAATGTGATGATGTCACTTTTTTTTTTAATGTGATGTGTATATACTGTTTTTTGTTCTGCTTCCTATCGATTTTGTAGAGAATGAACATCGGTCTAAGAGCTTTCTTAGTGATTGCAGATAGCTTGCAACAAAAAGATGGAGAGCCTCCAATGCCTGTTACAGGAGCTGTGTTGCCTTCTGGAAATACATTACGAGTGAAGAAAACATACTTGAGCAAAACTCTTACAGAAGAGGAAGCTAAAATGATAGGCAAGTACATGGGCTTGTTTCCATCCCTTCCTGGACTCACATAATGGGCTTACACAAAATTCACAGAAGCTTCTAGCCTAGAGAATTTTATCACAGTGAACTGAGCATTTCCAAAGACTACTTTCACTGAGGGGATGTGATTTACCACCCGCTTGCTTCCCAGGAGAGTGCAAGCACATTATATAATATATAGCTATATATAATTATATCTTATGAACAAATTGTGTGTGTGTTTCTTCAGTTAAGACAATTCCACAGAGATGTTATGTATTGCATTGCTTGTAATAATGTCTCTGTGTGGAATTGTCTCATCTTAAATATATAATAAATTTACTGTAGCTTTGTGTTTACATTTGTTTTCATTTGTCACAATTGAAGTCTAGCCCCATTTAGATATTGTTTGTTATCTCTATAGCAGATGCAGGAATCACTTGTACCAAGATATATCTGTTAATAATTTGGTGTTCACATGATTAATAATGATTGCATGGTGTCAAGTCAATTATGACTTATGGCGACCCTTTCCACGGTTTCTAGGTAGAGAATATTCACAACGGGTTACCATTCCCTTCTTCTGGGGACGTCCTGGGACTGTGCAGGTTGCCCAAGGCCACACAGTCTGGCTCTTTTCCCAGGAAGCACTCTGAGGAATTGAATTTCCAACTTCTGACTCCCCAGCCAGGTTACCAACACCACTGAGCTATCCAGCCAGCTATTCATATGGTTGGATATAGGCAATAACTAATTATTTGAGAAAAGGCTAGATGGAATTATAGAAAAAGGATCTTTTAGTAGTCATGTTATAGTGGTCATAATATCAGTCCTTATGTTTGAGCATGCCTGGAATGTAGCGAAGAAATGGAGATCTACAGTATGCTATTCATAATGAGAAGACAGATATTGGACTAACCAGATAAATCTAATCTAGTGTGACTTTTGGGGCTGTTTTCTGGGAACCATATATGCTGCTAACAGGGGAAGCAAGAAATTGTAAATTTACAAGGTCACATCCCAGCTCCAAAAAAGGATAATACAGCTAGAAGACATTAAATATCCCCAAATATTATATATTCATCCGTACAATCATAAGGTTAGAGCTAATTGATATTCAGATTAGATAAAAGCAAAATAGAAATAAAAAGTTTTTTTTTTTTAAAAAAAAGACAAAAATGTGGTGGCACCTTAAAGACTAACTTTTATATTTTTAACGTGAGCTTTTGTGGTCAGAGTGTCATAAAAATGCTTGGGGTTGCACATGTACCACTGACTTTTAGAAATCAACAATGTATTATTTAAAAAAATATTTTTCCAAAATTCTTTTTCTCTGGATTCTATATTAATTTTTTGTTTCTTTAATAACTGTCATCAGTCCATTGTATGCTCTTCCAGGCATGTCGCTGTATTATTCTCAAGTAAGAAAAGCTGTGGACAACATTCTGCGACATCTTGATAAAGAAGTGGGACGGTGTATGATGCTCACCAATATACAAATGTTAAACAAAGAACCTGAAGATATGATAACGTGAGTGTTAAAGGATCAATAATTTTGATTTGTAATTATGTGTTTCTTTAGTTAAGTTTACACAGACACGGATGCCTAGATTGTACAAAAATGGTTTCTTATTGTCTTCCCTACCCTTCAATTTATAGACCAGACCTGTTGCTATGAGGCAACTTCAGGTCATAACCTTTCAAGTGACAGACTGGGAATTATACTGAAAGAATAGACGATGGCAGGGGTGGCAGCCACAGATGAGCAGTTTTATCATTTCCTTTTGCAGGTTTTTTTTTGTTGTTGTTGTTTTTCAGAAATGTCCACTTAAAGATGCTTTTACACTCACAAGGGAAAAGGCCAAGTTCATATCACCTCTTCAATAGGGAAAAGCAGCCTAGGGTCAGGATTTTGAGTGAACGTTATCCAGATGGAAAAAATGTCAGGTGCTCTGTCTGCTGCACCCTATTTAGTTTAGTCTTCAATGCCGGGAAAATCCAGACCCTATAAAATATATCATAAAAAGAAGTGAAAAGTAATTTTCTAGAAGTTATTTGCATTTGACCAGAGATGTCACTGGGTGTGGAAAGTGGCATGCAGTATGCTCTGCGGGGGTCGCTTCACTCCGTGGAGCTATCCTTGCTGGTTTGTCTTCCCCAGGGTTCTCCCCACCCCCATATTTCAGCCTGGCTGGGCAGCGATAGGAGCAGTGTCAATAGTAGTCCTGCACCTCCTTCTCTTTGCTGGTTAGGCTTTTGTCTGCCAGTGTTCAGACTAAAAGAAAACACTGCAGCCAGTTACTTAAACGTGACAGTCATGCACTGTTTCAAGTTCAGTTTTTTTCCTTATGTCTTATGAGCAGCAGCAAGGTGAACTCATTATCTACTGCCCTTGGGTAGGGTCTTCTCACCACTGTGGGTGATCTGATCTCATCAGTTGCATGTCTCTCTTGGCAGCATTCTGATTTGTTCAATTCATTGCTACTTGAGAGACCTGTGGAAATACATGTTAAAAATGTTGCCTTGCTCAAGCCTCAACTGGCTAGATGCCACCACAGCACTGACCATTGCGGTCAACCCACAAAGGCATCTTCCCTTTGCATGCAGCTCTTGCCATACGTTGAGAAGTGCCTGGATTTGAGCACTGTGGTCCAGCCCGTGCAATGTCCTTTTATTTGAGTTTGCATACATCTGTATTGTTTCTGAAAGCAATTGTGGTGTAGAGGATAAGAATAGGACTCAGGAGACCTAAGTTCAAGCCCAGGGTTCAAGTCCCAGCTCGGCCACGGGAACTCACTGGAGGGTGACAATGGTAAACTACTCCTTGAACATCTCACATATCTCAGAAATCCTATGAAGGTCACCATACGTTGGAAGTGACTTGAGAGTACATAACAACTAAAAATATTGTTTGTTACTGAAACTAGTAAATCAGTCATTAAATCCACTGAAGAACCGGTTTACATAGGCTGACATGTCATCAAACTGCTAACAGGCTACATAATGCATACATTAAATACTTACAGAGATGCTTTGTAGATGAGTTCAAATCCATCTATAAGGTTTCCTAATAGTAATGTAAAGCAGTGTAAAGGAGGTAAGAGTCTCATGGCGCAGTGGTTAAAACTGGAGTACTGCAGTCAAAACTCTGCTCATGACCTGTGTTCAACCCCAATGGATTCAGATAGCTGGCTCAACACTTGTGCAACCATAAACACATGAAAATACCTAGATTTACATTTTAGGATTAAAACTCTACTAATATGCCTAGATGTATAAAAGCTTAAAATATCTTGGAAAAAGTAGCCAATCAGTTGTTTTAATTGTCATATTTGAATTCAGCACATCAAAATATATAATAATAAAAACATTGTAGACCAGTGTAAGCAGCACACTTTATATGTGGGAATTCTGCAATGTTCATTTTATAGTTTCAAACAACAAACCCCAGGGCATATATTGAAAGTTATACTAGTGGTTAAAAACATTTGTTGTGCAATGTACTGTAGCTTTCATACTTTTCAGCTCCAGTATGACAAAGCACTGCCGTGTAATTTCTCAGTAAGTGAATTTTCTATTTAGAGATTGCTCTTCCAAGAAAATTGAAATCTTATCTGTAATGTGACTTCTAATGCAGAGTTACATTACAGATACTGTAGTATCCAGTTGCCAAAAAAGGTCCCTTATAAACTGCATTATCTTTAACATTACTTTAAAATTTTATTTTAATACAGTCTACCCATGTTTTGTGTGTTCTGTGCTATGGTGTGTAAAAAGTAAATAGGTCTTGTGAGATGAGCTTCAGTGCACAGGTGAGGAGAGATTCTGCAAAATCAGGCAGAGAGATACCTGATCAACATAAAATGTGTCCCTTCCTGATCCTGGGGTATATTCTCCTCTTCTGCCACAGCCCACTCCATGCTGCAGGCTGTTCTGTTCCTTTGCGTTGAAGGAGGGGGTAGTTGTGAGGAAAATGCAATGTAAAGAAAAGAACTTAAGAAGAGCTCTGATACATGTGCCCCAAAGTATAACCTATTTCATCAACCTGTTTCCCACAATGGCCAGTTGAATGCCCACAAGCAAGCAAGACATTAGTACATTATATTCTTGCTCCCAGTAAACTGATATTGAAAGGCTTGATGCCTCTGATTATGAACATGGTATGTATCCTTCATAGCTAGTACCCAGCAATAGCTTTATCCTCTAGGAATTCATTTGATCCAAGTTGATGGTCATCCCCACATGTTCTGCTCACAAATTCCACAGTTTAACCCTCTGCTACCAGGCAGACTCAAACATCCTGCTAGCTCTCGGGAAAAACCTTTAACTTTTATGTCAGTCTTCTACAATTCCACGTTCCAGGTTCTTCAGCTATGGTGATGTATGCTCAGACAGGGTTTAAGAAGCTTCTCTCCTTAATTTAATGGCAAATTATTATTTTTCTTATTTTCAGAGGTGAAAGAAAGCCAAAAATTGACCTTTTCAGGACTTGTGTTGCTGCTATTCCACGCCTCCTTCCGGATGGAATGTCTAAATTAGAGCTGATTGACTTGTTGTCAAGGTAAATGGTGTAAATCTAACAAGATTTATCAGTGGATTAGCCTGCAGCCATTCTGCAGTTGGCGGAAGTGCTTCTTAGATAGAACTATAAAGAAGTGGTGCATTGTCACCTTTTTATATGTCAATCAACATGAAACGGTCACTTCAGGCTGCTGTTTCTGTGCAGAGAATGACATTACTGTGTTCTCCAATCAAGTTTTGTTTACTTTCACTGACACACCTCACATATGCACATAATGCAGTGTAATGTCACAAGATAGCTTGTTTATTTAGGCTAAGGTTCAAAGAGCTACTTCAGGTGACTTGCAGTAGCCAAATAGAGTTGTTGACATGTTTTTCTTCAGAGCTGACTTGCTGAACCCGCCTCGGTTTTAAACGCATTTTGCTCCATGTCATGGAGAGCTGCCGTGGAAGAAGAACAAGTGTAAAGCCTGCCTGACCTCACTGAGAGGCAGCCATCTTGTTATTTCTCTTTTGATAGGTAGAACAGAAACAGAATATTGTTCTACCTTAAAAACTCACATTTCTTTCAGTGTGAGCTTTCATTAATACCTGACAAAGTGGATTTTAATCCATGAATGCTCACACTGAAATAACTCTGATAGTCTTTAAGGTGGGATAATACTTTTATCTTTACTTGAGTTTACCGGTAATATTTAGTACCATTAGGCTATCTGTTGTTTTCAGAGTAATACTGCCCTCTCCCACCCCAAAAAACTCTTGGACCTAAAGCCCTGCTCAGACTCATGCTTGGGGTGGCCCTCTGTCTTGCTACTGCTAGCTTAAAATACATAGTTTAAAATTCACATGGCCATGTTGAAGATGTAATCTTTTCAGATTACAGTGTGAAGAATAAACTCAATTCCTAGAGCCCATTGGGGGTGTTTAATATTGTTTTCCTTACTTCAAACGTTAGACTATTTGTACAAATAAATGAAGCTGTTGAACACCATGCATATAGTATATTTGTCTTTAGATAAATAAGACACCTGTCATCACCATTACTACTGTGGAGTGATTTCCTGTTGCTGTTCTTTAGATTTCTCTTCCCAAGTCACTTTCTTTTGAGCCCAAATGCCTTTTTTCCGTGAGATAAAACTTACAATCTTTTTGAATTGTAATTCAGTTTTGTCTCTAATTGTTAAAGTATAAGCCTGATTTTTTTTATTATGCCATCTTTTCTTTCATACTAGCGATGGGATTAACACAGGTGGTGTTAATGAGGGTCCAGCCTCATGGGGCCAGACGGTCCACTCAGCGATCTGCCATGGATGCGGACGGCACAATTCTACCAATGGCTGTGCAGCGCGCAATCTGCTCGCCACTCTTCGACCTTGCAGCGAGGCTTGTCCTCCTGCCTCCTGCCAGGAGTGGCAAGCGGATCGCGCGCTGCGGAGCCATTGGTAGAATCGTGCCGTCCACATCGGATCGCTGAGTGGATGCCACCTGTGCAGGGATATTCGTATTCGAATACGAATACCCCCATCTCTAATTCATACATCTGAGAGATGACATATTGTGTACTCATGCTGGAAGTGATGGCTTGTCCTCTCTGTGGAATCAACATTCATGTAGATCACTTCTGTGCATCTTAAAAGTTCTCATAATGGTGGAGCAGGTAGAGTTAGCCACATGAGGATAGCCAGTCTTCTCCAAGGAAATGTTCAAAATAGGCCTTAAGTATCTCCTGAGATGCAAAATTGTAGCATAGGGTACAAATCAGAAGAGTATGGAAAATAAGAGTAAATGCTTATTAGTCCCATCTTTCTCAGCTGTTAGTGCCAGATGCCATGAAAAATTAGTAATCAAGTATGTGGTTTAGAGCTTTCACTTGCTGATGATTGTATATTTGCTGTGTTGTTTTGTAATAATCAAATGACTGTAGAAATGCTGACTATGTCTGGTTTTATTTTATATTTTCCTTTCATATGTAGGAGAAAAACAATGTATAATAATTATTTTCTAAATCAAAGCATAACTGGCTTTTAATTAATTAATCATTGTATTTATTTCCCTAAGTCACTTTGAGACCTTTTTATTTGTGAAATTTCTTTTCTGTGCAAATCTTGAATTCAGTGGGGCTTACTCTCAGGCAAGCTGTGAGAAACATTATTATTATTTATATAAAATAATTATACCCTGCCTTTCTCCTCAAGAAGATTCGAAGTAGCTTACAATATTAAAACAATGTTAAAAACTAAAAGGGGTGGGGAAGCAGAGGATTTTGACAGAAAATAAAGAGCACTTTGGCTCAGATTGATATATGGTGATGACAGTTATTTTTGCCATGAAAATTATTTATGACTTTTAGTTTTCCTTTCTTTTTAAATAGGCTTTCTATTCATATGGATGATGAACTTCGGCACATTGCACAGAATTCACTTCAGGGTCTGCTAGTTGATTTTGTTGACTGGAGAGAGGATGTGCTTTTTGGCTTCACAAACTTTTTGCTGCGTGAAGTGAATGATATGCACCATAGCCTCTTGGACACTTCCTTAAAATTACTCTTACAGTTGCTTACACAATGGAAACTAATAATGCACACTCCTGGGAAAGCCAATGAGCAGGCAAAAGGCAGGTCTTCAGAGGTAAGATTCCAAAAGCACATATGACTGTAATGATGTAGGAGGTACACAGTGGGAGCCCTGAGGCCACAGGTAGCCCATGGACCACAATTTGCACACTTCTGGTAGGTACAGAACAATACTGGTTTACTATGTTTAGGCAACAGTGAAAATTCAGAGGTATGTTATTCCAGGCTACTTACTTTTTTACAAACTTGCAGAGGTCACACCATGGCAGGCACATGTAGTCTGAATTATACAACCAAATGTGCAATTTTGGGCAGAGCCCTGTCTGTAAATGTCAGCAACACAACCCACAGTTTACACATCTGTATTATAACAGATAATTCCCTGTATTATAACAAGAGAAACTAGATAGTAGCATGAGTTTAATTAGCCATTACATACAGCTCTAGGCAGTGGTGTGAGTATTTAGGGCAGTATCATACAATATGCCTAAGAATAAAAAACTTTTATAATATGCAACACAGAAGTCTCTTGCCTGCTATACAGTCTTCACCCAGATTGTCTTTGAAGTATATCTTTGTCTTGATCAAGTGAGCAGGGAATCTCCTTCGGTATGTAAAGGAGGAAGGAAGGCGCTTTAAATCTTTGGAGTTGTTTGAATCTGTGGAAAGGAAAAGTTTAGGGAAACAGAGGGAGGGAGAAATGATACGGGCATGTAATAAACTTTTACCTTTGCATGAGTCACAATTGCCTTGTTTCAGTTCACTTAGCCACTAGGTAATTTTGCGTTATTTTGCA
Source organism: Intellagama lesueurii (assembly GCA_037013535.1). Lineage (NCBI taxonomy): Eukaryota > Metazoa > Chordata > Lepidosauria > Squamata > Agamidae > Intellagama > Intellagama lesueurii. The sequence continues at coordinate 28,021,189 of JBAJHW010000003.1, forward strand.
TTGGGTGTGAGTGATCTTAGAGGATGCTTCGCATTGTGATTTTATGTGACTCACTGACTTGATCTTGCTTCCTTCTATTCAACCCTTGCTAGGGCGGATTATTCTAATTGGAGCGTTTCTCTGAATTAAAAGATAAAACAGTTATCTTCCTTCTTAATGATGCCTTCTGTTGACTCTGCATGAATCACTGGTCTTGACTGGTCTCTTTCTAATCAGAATATCAATCCACATTAAAGATTCCAGGAACATCAAGCCACATGCTCAACAGCACATGTAGTTTTGCTCTAAAAGTAACTGTTTTGAAATGTAACAAAACATGGTGCCTCTATTTTCAGTTATGAAAACCCAAGTGTTACAACGCTTCCATTAGTGATAGGCACAGAAGCTAGAGTAGGCTTTCTTTGTGTGTTTTACATAATATTCATATTTTTGCTTCATTTTTTGCACTTCAAATTGCATGTTATAATTATTATAATAAAGAGTTGTGATGTGAATTTTTGGAGCCTAAGGGTTGGAGTCAGGTGTTTATTTGAATGACTAAAGGAATACATTTGTATTGCAGCTGATACCAAATGGGTCCAGTCATAGGACACAGACTGAGAGAAGTTCTTATTCCAACGTTCTACATGCTGTCGAGGGTTTTGCATTGGTGTTACTCTGCAGTTTCCAAGTTGCTACACGTAAACTGGCTGTTTTGATTCTCAGAGAGATCCGTGCTTTATTTCTCGCATTGGGACAAGCAGAGGTATGGTTGTGTTCGTCTATGTCACAAATTCAGTTTTCCAAAATAACATCATATTAAATTATAAGATAGTTTCACATAATGTAGTTTTACCACATTATGCAATTACAAATAATTTTAAAGGATGAAAATTGTCTTAAAAGGGTAGAAATTGTCCACATGAGTTTATATTTTTTTAAACTGAATTTTGTCTGCAGCCATGTGCGTGTGTACTGCGTAGTCAGTTTGAGTTGCTTCTTGGTAAACTACCAAACACTGAACTTATAGATTCTTTTGGTTTTTATTTCCATGGTCACTGTCATGGTGGGAATTAGTTGCCAAAAAGCCAATTAATTAATAATAGACCTTTATTTTATTTTATTTTATTTTACAAATACCCCTCCTTTCTTCCAATACAAGGACCCAAGACTGAGTACATAACCATTTCTCTTTGACTCTGTTTTCCTTGTGATAATCCTTTTCTCTAAAACCTGCAATTTGTTTCATTAAGTGGGATAGTGGAGCATACAGGATTCCATTTGGATATTTGGACATCTTATCTCATTATGCCTTAAATTTAAAATACCAATTTAATGGTTTGCTGTGATTGAAGATGAGATTTTGTTGATATGCAATCAGAATATTTTATTTGCACTTGGCTAGTTTGGCTAACAAATTATAACTATATAAATATCCTGTTATAATTTTTTCGCCAAATTAAAACAGGATATTTCACCATACTGCATGGCTTTCATTCATTTCAGTGGGGTTGGATAGAATAATGATTAGGTGGGTTGTTTTCAAGGTAAGTAGCATAAAGTGTGCTGGATAGCATTTGATTATGTAGTCAAATTTTCCAAGCTTTTTATGCAAAAATAAGGCAAGATGTAACTTGAAAGTCTGTACGCTCTCTGCTAGAAATTACCTGTGCTGCATTTTAGGGACAATTGCTATAGCATTTCTATGACATAGGAATGCTGTGAAATTGGTTCTTGGACTAGCCTTGTGTTTTCTATTTTAATTATTGTTACTGGAAAGTCTTTATTTGCTTTAAGTGTAAATTGGCTGATACAACTTATCTATCTGGACAGCAGTTATTTATGATAAAAAGATCTAGTACACTGCATTTTGATTTGAATAGCAGAGAAGACTTATTCTCTGTCCTGGTTAACTGCATAGACAGTCTTGTTCCGGATTAGTAGTACCACTTTAGTTATTATGTGTATTTGGTGTTCATGCCATTGGAATGCTGTAGCAAACAGCAAGCCAGTTCTTTAAGCTATCAATACAAGATGTCTTGAGTCATATGGAATTTTGTGATGGGAACTTCTGTTCTGAAAACATTGGACTAAATCCAGTACTTAAGTTCATATTGAACCATAGTTGATATTTCAACTTGCTAGTGTGCAAAATAAGGAAATTCTGATAAAATAAAATAGATACAGGAATGGAAATATAATTTCACAAGCTTTTGTAGAGGTAAATATAATCACACCAATAATATTTGATATAGCCCTAAAATCCATTATAATGGTACTGCTGAATTCATCATGATGGCTAAGTATGTTACAGGGCAGTGTCTAACGAAATCAAGGTATTATTGTAACATACTGTAGTTACTGGGCTGTGTGCTCCCATATGAAATGTATGTTTATATACCTCTTAATATTACCCATCTCTCCAATTACGAAAGGCTGCTCTGGTCTAATGGTACTGGGGAACTTAAATCTCACCTTCTAGCACAGTCTGTTTTTTGTAGTGATACATATACATCTGTGTTTCTAATTCATAAAAGGAAAACATTGAGATGTAGTTAGGTGCATTAAATGTATGATCTAGCTCTGAGTCACAACAGACAGGAATTCCTTTGTAATGTCATGTAAACTGAACTCTTTGTGGGTGTGCCACAATTCAGATGTGGGTAAATTGATTGCTAATGATTATAAACTTATAAACTCAGTTCACATGTGGTAACAGCCTTCAGCATGAAATCATTTATCTTTTAATCTCAATTTACAAAATACTTTGTTTGCTAACTTGTATGATAAGAAGACCCATCACCTTCTTTGTCGTTGAAATAAACTGTAGGGCACAAAAATATATGCTACAATGAACATATTAATCATCATTGTGCCATAACACCCTTTTTAAAAAAAAACTGTGCATTTAATTGCTGTTATTTCCCCTTCTGCAGGATGATGATAGACCTATGATTGATGTAATGGACCAGCTAAGTTCTTCTATTTTGGAAAGTTTCATTCATGTAGCTGTTTCTGATTCTGTAAGTATAGTTTCATTATTCTTCATTTCTAGACATTCAGAGTGTGTATATGTTGAATAAAAAGAATCTCTGCAATGTTCAAAGAAGTTTCAGGAATGCAGAGCCAAAAATTATAGGTATGTTCAAAGCCATTTTCTTTGCTTCAGGCATTGGCTTTTATTATTGAGCAGAGGACAGGTAATCTCCATAATCCACTGTTGCAATACCAGCTGCTTGACCTCTGATGGTATTGGTATTTTAAGTTTCTAGGAGAAAATCAGGTAATATCCCTGTCTAGAGATTTCCATGCACCTGCATTCAGACTTCTGGCATGCTCAGTCTTCCTCATTAATTTAATGGATAGCCCAAGTGGTGGGTTAATTGGATCCACCAGTGGAATAGAGCTCCTGCTTAAACTTTCTTTAATAATAATCATCTGCCTTAGAGTTGATTCTGATGTACAACAACCCTATTTCAGGGTTTTCTAGGTAGAGAATACTCAGAAATGGTTTACCAGTCCCTTCTTCTTGTGTATATCCTGGAACTGTACAGCTTATCCAAGACCACACAGGCTGGCTCTTTTAGAATGCTCACAGTGGGGAATTGAACTTCCAACCGGTTACCTGACTCACCAGCCACCTCTAAACATTTGTTAGATCACCACAATCTAACAAGCTATACATACAAGCACAGGATGTGCGTAAATTAACTAAGTAAATCCACACACACACAAAAACCTTGGGCTAATTTTAATCAATGCAAACTAAAAAATTGACATAGACGTGTTGAAGAAAACAGATGCTCTGGAAAACAGAGAATTTGGTCACTTATAAATGAGGAGTATTTAGATGAGTCTTGAATAGAGAATTGGTTGGTCAGTAGACTACACTCTACATTTTTCTCTGAAGAAGTGCTTTCAACTCTCCAAACTTTCAGCAGACATAAAGCCAGGAAACCTGGAAGGGCAGTTCACACAGAATATATAGAAATGCAAGCCAGTCAGAGGTAATACAGTAGTGATGACATAATGATGGTGATTTTTTGTCTTTTTAAAAAATCTTTCCACAGACAACATTACCGTTAACACACAACGTGGATTTGCAGTGGCTGGTAGAGTGGAATGCAGTCCTTGTTAATAGCCATTATGATGTAAAAAGCCCTTCCCATGTTTGGATATTTGCACAGTCAGTCAAAGATCCTTGGGTTCTTTGCCTTTTCAGCTTTCTTAGACAAGAGAACTTACCCAAGCATTGCCCTACAGCTCTTAGTTATGCTTGGCCTTATGCTTTTACAAGGCTACAGCTTGTCATGCCTTTGATTGATCCAAAGTAAGTTCTGTTACTGTTTCATTATTAATTGGCTGTCAGACTTTTGTTTATATTGTTAAATCTGTTCTGTGATTGCAAGCTTTTGTACTAAATCTTGTAGTCCAAGAAAATACCTGGGGGGGGGGGAACCAGTCTCTCTGTCTCTGTATCTCTCTCTCCCGTTTTCTTGTTTTCTCTCTTTCTGTTGATATAAACCCTAAGTTTTTGTGCACTTTTTAGCTCATGTCCAGTGCAATGTGTTGTTGTAGATTTAGGACTCTTGCTTTTAAATCTTCACATGGCTGTAGCTTCTGTGGATGGTATTCAGCAAAATTCTTCATGGACCTACAGTGACAATTACACACATTTAGTTGTACAGCACTAGTTGTACAGCACATCTTTCCATAGGAACAACCTCACTTAACAATGCTGCTTTGAAACTTTAGAAGCCAAGGCCAAACATTCTAAAGCAAAGCAGTGATATCACTTCCCTATATTCCAATATAGAAGTTTAGTTTGGTGGTTACAGCTTATTTCAACACTGGAAGTTGAACAGTGTCCTCCACAGTACCTGAATACATCGGAGTAGATTAGGAGTGCAGAATACATTATATGCCACAGCTCTTAAAAGAGGGAAGGCCCTGTAGGGATCAAAATAGGTGGCTGTAGTACAGGGGTGGGCAATTAATTTCTATAGGGGGCCACATGAAAAATCTGAACTGTGTTCGGGGGCCGAACCAACTTTACTTAAAAATAAAATGAAACAGTGATGTTATGATTGTTTTTATTTTAAACTTGTTAATCTTCACAAATACTAAAGAGGTTTTTTGCGGTATGTTAAAGATAAGCAACTGGCGGCGGGCTGGACAGGAGCGGCTCGCGGGCCGTATGTGGCCTGCGGGCCGCACTTTGCCCAGGTCTGCTGTAGTAGCTATGCTGTAGATGCCCCTTATATCTGCTCTCAAGGGCAGCTACCCAGTATTAGGTGTGGCCTTTTTCATGCTTTTCCAGAATATTGGTCTTTGTTGCCTTTAAAGTATGGCAGTGGCTTTCCGGGTAATCGAATAGAGGTTTTTCACAACTCTCCCTGGATCTCATAAGGACTGAATCTCGGATCTGTGTATAAAACATATGCTCCTCAACTGACCTACAGTTGAAATTCTTGTTGAGTTGTAAAATACAAATGCAATAGGTGATACCTTTATAGACCACTTAAAATCATATAGTTCATGAGCTTTTGTGGATCAAAATACCACTTCATCAGGCTGTACCAGTGTGAAGACTTAAAGTCCAAAAGTTCATGACAAGATGGATTTTGCCAGAAAAGGTACTCTTAGATGTAAAGTCCAAAAGTTCTTGGCAAGATAAATTTTGCCAGGCACATCTTTCTTAAATGGAAGTCAGAAGAGGAGCAAGAAGCAGTGATTGCTGTTTTAGGATTACAGCTGAGGCACCTGTGGATTGGATGTCATGCCCTAGGTCTTCAAACAAAGAAGCACAGGTTATGTGCACACACACACACACCCCTCTCCGTTTGGCCTTTCTTTGAAACAGACATGTTTCTGTTTGGCCTGGGGTGGGGGGTGACACAGAAAATCTGAGTTTTCCATCTGGAAATTGGGGTGTTAATTTAGTAAACTCACTTGGTTGAATTGTGTTATGTACAGTATATCATTGAATTGAATGTTACTATACTCTTGCTTCTCTTGGAAAATCAACATTGGTTCTTATAATACTTAAATGAAGTATTAATCACTAATACTGAAAGAGTGATTTCTTTGAACAACATTTCCAGCAGCCCTATGAATGCAAAGAAAACCAGTACAGCAAGCAGTGGAGACCATTATGTAACTTTGTGGAGAAATTATCTTATTCTCTGCTTTGGAGTTGCAAAACCTAGTATTATGAGTCCTGGACATCTTCGTGTTTCAACTCCAGAGATTATGGCTACTACACCTGATGGTACTGTCAGTTATGATAACAAGGTAATACCATATTTGTTCAAGTTCATTTTGTCCCTGTATGAATAGTAGGTTCATGGATATTGTACAGTGGTGCCTCGACTTACGAACTTAATCCATTCCAGAAGAACGATCGTAACTCGAAATGGTCGTAAGCCGAAGCACCATTTCCCATTGAAATGCACTGAAACTCCATTAATCCGTTCCGGCTGAAAAAAATAATAATAATGATAAAAAATAACACCACACAGCCAGCCCCGTTGGAACGCGATGGGGCTGGAAAAAAAATTAACCCCCCCCCCACACACACACAGCCAGTCCCATTGGAATGCGTTGGGGCTGAAAAAAAATAAAATTAAAAAAAACACACACCACACACCCAGCCCCATCACGTTCCGATGAAGCTGAAAAGAAAAGAAAAAACAAACAAACCCCATCGGAACGCGATGGGGCTTAAAAAAAACACACACCAAAAAACATCACAGCACAGAAACATAACACCCCCCAAACCCAAACCTACCCTGCAAAACAAAGTAAATGTACTTACTCAGGAGCAGAAAGCAGCACGAGGCAGTCCAAAGCCTCCCCCGACGCACACACTCTAACTGTTGGGGTGAAAGTGTTACAAAGAAGCTCTTTGCCGACCAACGGTTAGTCCTGTAATTTGAATTCCCCGCCTTTTTTCTCTGCCTCTTTTGTTTGCAACTCGAAGCTCCGGCCGCAACTCGAAGCAAAATTTTGCGGCCAGAGCTGGTCGCAACTCGAAATGGTCGTATGTCTGGACAGTCGTAAGTCGAGGCACCACTGTATTATTTTTACACTGTAGTCAAACCTGTTTTTTCTGATGTACTATTCATCTGATCCTTCTTTTCCCTAGAATGATTAGTCCCTAAGTTTTCGTTTTCATTCTGTGGTAGCATGAGAGTGGAAGAAGCCTTAATGAGTGTGTAAAACTTAAATTAATTAACTATTGCTTGAATGAAGTGGCTGGATTCATGATAGTTGGCTTCCTAGTGTCTTCTTCTTCAATATCATGTTAACATTTCCTTTTCATTTGCTCTGTTACCTGTATAATTTTTATTATATTTTTCTTACATTGATCAGAATTCTCCCAAGGTGAATTTGCTGTTGGTAATTACATCTAGTTTGTCATATCTACTAATACATCTGTCAGTTTAGAACAAGTAGCATTTGTATTTCTTTCCTTTTTTTTTATTATGCTGTCACAGACCCAAGTTACACTTGTTTGTAAGTTCTTTAAATGCGTGGTCTTTTTTCTGCTTTCCCAAATCCTATTCTTAATAGTGGTACACAGTTGGATAAAATAGTTATTTAACTTCTCTACTTTTCTGTTGTTGTTGTTGTTTGCAAGCTCTTTAATTTTAAAAAAATTACAATGATGGCAGGATTATGGTCTGAATGTATATCTGTTCCAAGAAAAGTTTTCACAGACTTACTACTGTTTCAGTGTCTCTGATTAACAAGAATATAATCTATGTGGTTCCTGTTTGGTTGTTAGTGCCATCTTGGAGGATTTCCATGAATGTAGGTCCCTTTATGGTAATTTAAATGTGTTGGTGACTACAGGTTCTTCTTTACAAAACTGCATCATTGCATGATGACACATTTTCATTCTGTGTTTCTAGTACATTTTTTTTTCAACAAAAATCTTCAAAGCCTCCATTCTCTATTTTACCATTAAAATCTCTCCTTATGTTTTTTTCATATTTATATGAGAGTTTTGAGTTTTCGATATTATTTTTCTATCCTTCATTTATCTTTATTAGATCTAGGGGATATATTGGTACAATATTGAAGTCCAGGTTTCTATTTCTTTTACTTGACTGTAGATTTTTCCTCCCATGTACATAATCTTTACATTTCATAGTTCCTAAACTAATTTTCATCCCAGAAAATGTTAAGAGCCTCTGTCTATCTAAAACTTAGCAGGGACAGAGCACCTTCTGATATTTCTGTCTAGCTATGTCAGGCATACTTGGAATATGTAATATGATGGTTTTCTGTTTCCTCCACATTTCAGTTATTTGGCCAGATGTGGTGGGTATATTGTGCCCACAGTTTTCCATGTCAATGCTCAACTGTCATCCTTTGTCTTTGGCCTCCAGTTGTCATTGACATTGCTGCTACACAAATTTGGATTGGGGTTTATAGTTAATTTAATTCCGTAGGGCTCTCAAGTACAACCACATTTTGGAGATTAACATAAGGGCCTTTGATTCCCTATAAAAAGATAAGAGAACCCCCTTGTCTACTAGAAGATTATCTTTTCCTTAAAGGTCTAGACTCAAAGTCTAAACTGTTGTAACAAAACAGGTATCCACGGCTTCAGATTCGTCAGTGGAAGAGACAACATTATTGAGGTCCAGTCAAGGGCAAACCAAGCAGGAGAGTCCTTCACTCCAAATTCGAGAGTGAAGTATCCTCCCACTCTGCACTCAGGTCACAAACCCCATGTAGGTCCTTTCAGATGAACATTCCTGTGCCAGACAGTTGGATTTTCAAAATCTTATTCCAGGTTGATATTATTGAACTCCATGTGAGGCCAAGAGATCAGGTAGGAAAAAAATGCACAGAACACAGTTTTAACTATTTAACCTATTCAGGACCAGCCCTAAAAACTATCTTTGGAATTTCCTTTATATTCAGGCTTTGTTTCATTCTGTTTCATAATATGTATCAGTAATGACTTTAACAGTAATATATGTTTTCTAATCTTTAATTTTTCTTACTGCTTTACTGATCAAACATTTTTATTTTATTTTTAGGCTATAGGAACCCCATCTGTTGGTGTACTGTTGAAGCAACTTGTGCCTTTGATGAGACTTGAAAGCATAGAAATTACTGAGTCACTTGTACTAGGCTTTGGAAGAACAAATTCTCTTGTGTTCAGGTATTTCTGTGACACATGTTTCTTGTGGTCTAAGTTTGTTGTGGTGTCAGTATAATAAAAAATTAACATGGTTTATTATCTTGGAGAGACGGGATGAAATGGAAAACAGCTCTAAATTGCAATGATAGAGATTCAAAATGTAGTAAATGATATATTTTGGAAGTACTGCTATGTATTTTCTGGTCCTTACCTAATATCTCAACAAGGCTTAGGAAAATGATTAAATTAAACTCTTTGATTTGATTGTTACGGGAATGAATGAATTTCAACTTCAGTACTCTATTAGATGATTCTCTCTGCGTTTGTGAAGGTGTGTATGGGGGGGGGGGAGAGCGAGAGGTTAAATGCACAAAGCAGCTAATTGTAATTTGCAACTATAAGTTTTTCATTCATTTTCTTTACCCTACTATAACTGAGGATCCAAACTGAGACCCTAGTTTTGGGATGGTGGGCTTTATATTGCACTCCTGATCTGGATCTGGTACCCAGCCCTAGAACTGGTAGTACCAAACGGTGGTCTTTTGATTCAGTATCATCACTGTTCAGCAAATAAATATTACAAATAGTTCCAGTTCAGTCCTGGTCCCACACTTGGATAACTCTCCTATGGTCCCATTTTATTAAAAGTAACTTAATATGATGTAACATGTAGCTGGCTGGATAGCTCCGTGGTTTAGGTACTGGCTGCATAGTCAGAGATTGGGAGTTCAATTCCCTACAGTGCACCCCAGAAGAGCCAGCCTGTGTCGCCTTCAGCAAGCTGCACATTCCCAGGGTGCCCCCACAAGAAGGGAATGGTAAACCACTCCTGAGTATTCAAAACCCTGAAAAGAGTTGCCATAAGTCAGAATTGACTTGATGGTACATTATGATGATGATGATGATGATGAATAGATGGCACGGCACAGGTGGCCAGCCTGATTACCTCCCACCCCCATACCCCGCCAGACCACTTACCACACAATACGCGATGTGAGTGGCCGGCGGCGTCTTCTGCACCCCAATCGCGGCAGTAGCTCGGCTGCCACAGCCCCGCCTCCTTACTTGCCCAGCCACTCTGGCAAGGGGGTGGGAGGATGAGTCTCCCTGTTCAGCCACGGAGTGGCTGGGCGAGCAGGAAGGCAGGGCTGCAGCAGCTGAGCTATTACTGCGATTGGGGTGCAGAAGATGACGTTGGCCACACATGTTGCATATCGTGTGGTAAGTGGTCCTGCAGAGTCTGGGGGTGGGAGGTAATCAGGCCGGGCACCTGTATACGAATACGAAGTCCCCATATCTAATTACTATTATTGTTGTTGTAGCATGTGGCTTCCACACAATGGAGAAAATTGGGTATTTTCTGCAAAGACCTCTTTTTTTTTTATCGCAGCCAGTGCATGAAGGTTATACTGCATGCTGAAACAAGATGATTCCTATAAGAAAATATTATAATGATTACTATGAAGACTTAATCATTTAGCAATTCAATTAGTAAAGGACTTTATTTCATAAAGTGTTTTGTTCCTAATCTAGGGAATTAGTGGAAGAACTTCACCCACTAATGAAAGAAGCTTTAGAGAGAAGACCAGAGGTTGGTGAATATAATTAAACTGTGCAAATGTAATAGGCAATATGTATATAACAGAATAAAGCATGCAGAAGGCCAAAGATCAACTGTAACTTGAGATTTGGCAAGCTTTCAGTGTAGTAATTATGGATAAATGTGCATAAGATTATTTTATTAATGGGAAAACTACTAGTAGATTTATCTAGAAGAGCCTCATGGCGCAGTGGTTAAACTGCTGTACTGCAGCCAAAACTGTGTTCACAACCCGGGGTTCAGTCCCAGGTAGCCGGCTCAAGGTTGACTCAGCCTTCTATCCTTCCAAGGTTGGTAAAATGAGTACCCAGCTCACTGGGGGGGGGGGGGGGGGGGGGGGGCAATGTGTAGCCTGCATAATTAACTTGTAAACCGCCCAGAGAGTGCTTGAAGCGCTATGGGGCAGTATATAAGCAGCACGCTTTGCTTTTGCTTTGCTTTTTTATTTGTTTGTTTAAATATGTATAGCCTGTCCTATATCATAGGATCTCCGGCCGGGTTACATAACTATAAAGCAATTTTAAAACATAAGACAATTTAAACAATTTAAAATATCAGTCTACTTTCTGCCACTCCTTTCTGGAAGTTGAAGAATGTCACAGTGAATATACACATCCCCAGGAATGCACATTAATACCCTTTCCAGCTAGTAACTCCCCAAGCTTTTTTTTAACACCAGTGTAATAGAGGTAATTAATACCACCTTGTGTTTGTTTTGTAACACAGAATAAGAAGCGCCGTGAGCGTCGAGATCTGCTGCGATTACAGCTACTACGAATTTTTGAATTGCTTGCTGATGCTGGTGTGATAAGCGATAGGTAGGATATTGCTTTTAGAATGGAGATGCCTTATTTTTATGTTATTGAAACTGATGATTTAAATGTTGTGGACAGCAGTTCACTGAACGCTGTTCTGATTTTATATGAATTCTGTTTTTTTTCTATGACAATAGTACGAATGGAGCCTTGGAGCGAGATACCTTAGCACTTGGAGCCTTATTCCTAGAATACATTGACCTGACACGCATGTTGCTGGAAGCTGAAAATGATAAAGAAGTTGAAATTCTTAAGGACATGAGAGCCCATTTTAGTGCAATGATTGCTAACTTGATCCAGTGTGTGCCAGGTATGATGATGCATGGAGCATGTAAATTTCAGAATCACAAAGAGGAAAACAAAGGACAGTGTTTCAGAATATCATGACAGAGAGACCATTTGGTGTAAAGGAGGTGAAGATACAAAAGAGGATTGTAATGCAGATGGTCTTAAATGCATTAGGGAATTTAAGAGAAACGTGTATGGAACAGGGAGAGCCTGAAAAGAGAACAGAAGAGATTAGAGGAGAAGTAGTAAAAGAAGAAAATACAAAGAGCCTAACATTTTACAAATCCTATTTATTTGTAACATGGTTCATATGTTCATGTTATTGCATGTATTGTCAATATACAGTGCAGTGACTTGGGACTTATGATTATGATGCCAAACTGTTTCATTATATGATCTATCATACAGTAGCCCAGATCCTCTTACCTAGTTCTGCTGGCATAACATAAGCACTGTAACTTTTGGAAGCAAATAACCATAAGTTAAGAAATCACCATAGAAATCCACAGTGATTTTTTAAAAACTTGAATCAGTTTTCCTCCAAAAGCTATGCTATTTGCATACCTATGTCAAGGGGTTTTGGCCGGTGACAGTTGTATGTTCAGTTTCTGTTGGATTAGGACCTGGGAGATCCAAATTCAAGTCTGCATTAAGCTATGAAACTCATTAGGTGACCTTAAGCCAGTTATTTTTTCACCCTGCCAGACCTACTAAATGAGTTGTGAAAATCAAGTTGGACAGGGGGGAGCAAAGTTATGTAAATTGATTTCTGGCTACCAAAAGGTTGTAGTCGAAACTGCAGAGGAACAGTCCATTTTCATCTCTAGAAAACAAGCTTCCGTCAAATAAAGTGATCATTGATTTTTGTTTTCTTGTAGCAGAGGCTTAATTTAGCCACAGTTAACATTCCCTCTGTACTGAAAGATTGCTTTGCGAATTGAACAGCCTCCATTTATTAAAATGGTATAAAAGACTTCTACTCTGAGCACTAGCAATCTGAAGACCTTTACTGTGTTTACTGAAAATTTCCATTAGATCCATCTCATGACCTAGAAGCCATTAAACCCAGCTGTGCTGAATGCTGCATGGGCCTCTACTGCATGGGCATCATCTGAAACAAAGAGACAGCCCCGTATATATAGGGCATTCTCTCAACATGAATAAATAATCCTCAATTTTCACTCTTCATACAATCCTCTTACTCCAAGTTTAAGTAAATAAAAGGTTTCTATATTTGCCCAAATAACTTCTGCTATATGTTGAATAAAATCATTTTTAGATTCAGGGTAGTTTTCATTTCATAAACTTAAAGCACATAGCCAAGTTCAAATCCCACGTACAAGAGACGGTTGGGAACATATTCCTAGAGTGTGGCATGGCTGTCCATTTCCACCTGGCATTTGCACATTGAGCATTACATTGGCATAGGGCCTTACTTATGTCAACCACTATACATATAGGGTGTATCCCCACTATGTGGACATCTCAAAATCAAATGTACTGTGTTTATGTAATAATAACAACACGTTCATCAGTGTAAGAGTAGGTGATACTTTTTATTGGACTACTAAAAAAATCAAAGAAATTGCAAGCTTTTGTGGAGAAGAGTCCACTTCATCAGGCTAAGTACCACCACTTCATGGACATTGCATTAAAAATTGTAGATAAGAGTACACTTTAAGAATTCAAAGCTTGCATTATTGAGTTGTATTTCTTGCAAACAACTCTGTAAGGTCAATCAGTCAATCAGTGTTGGGTGCTAAGGCTTACCAAAGACAAGAACAAGAGACTTCCAGATTCACAACTTGGTTTCATAGCCATTAAACTACACCAGCTTTCTTAGCTTTGCATCTGTGTACCCTGTTTCCCCGAAAATAAGACAGGGTCTTATATTAATTTTTGCTCCAAAAAAAAAGCATTAGGGCTTATTTTCAGGGAATGTTTTATTTTTGTCATGTACAACCATCTACATTTATTCAAATGCAGTCATGTCATCTTCTGGTTGCTGCACAATGGTGGAGGGCGGGGTTTCACTTAACTAGGGCTTATTTTTGGAGTAGGACTTATATTACGAGCATCCTGAAAAATCATACTAGGGCTTATTTTCAGGTTAGGTCTTATTTTAGGGGAAACAGGGTATGTACTCAATGTAGAATCCAGTTATGGGAGTCAGCAAGGGCACAGTCAGACAAGCCACCATCACAGCACAGAGTTCCACAAAAGAGATGTGTAGCCTTAAGAGTGAGAGTAGTCAGTATGGCTTGTACTCTCTGGAGAACATTTTGGTCAATTCCTGATACTCTTTGTTTTGGGGGAGAAAGCTTGTTGCAAATGGGTCATCCACTCAGTTTTCTTGTTGATGATTCTGGAGGCTGCCTCTTAATCGAGCAATAATATATTATATTTGTTTGAGTCAGCTAAAAGTGTATTCTTGCAAAAATGTTTTTAAGGCACAGAGCCAAAGAAATTATTCTGAGAGTCATCCCAGTGCAAGAAAAAATTGTGTCATCATTTTGCTTTTGTTTTCCTAATTAATAAAGTTAACCTTTGTTTCTTCACTTAGTTCACCATAGGAGGTTTCTTTTCCCTCAGCAAAGCCTGAGGCATCACCTCTTCATCTTATTTAGTCAGTGGGCTGGACCTTTCAGTATCATGTTTACACCACTGGATCGTTACAGTGATAGAAATCACCAGATTACAAGATACCAGTATTGTGCTTTAAAGGTAAACCCTGGTTCTTTCTACTGTATTAAAGTCCCTGTTCTGCTTAATATCTCATTAAATCTTAGAGATGGAAGCAGAAATTATGAGCATTATTTCCCCATAAATAACTGTCTCCCCATGCCCTAAATATAACCCCCTACAGCGTGTTTGTTCTTTTTTTCTTTTTCTTTTTTTTGGTTGAGGATTGATTGATTTTGTACTTTCTGAAGGTGGGCAGTGTTAGCATAGAAACAAAATACTTGCTTCAGTTCAGGAAATGTCTGTTTCTGAATTCTAGATGGTTGTTTTGAACTTTGGTCCTTCAGTGTTTTTCACTGAAAAGAGTACAAGGCAAAATGAGATGAGTAAAACAGAGGCGGAAGTTGCTGTCAGTTTGATTACTATATAGTAGTGATGTGGTAGGAGAAAGTTGAGTGCAGGTAAGGTAATTGTAGACTGATTCAGGCTATAGGCTAATGTAGGAAGTGATGGGAGTCCTTTTCATCTGACTGACGTGTTGGCATGGATTATGGTGGGGTATTTTTAGCAGTGCCTAACTGTAGCAATCTACATGTCACTTTTTCTGTAGTAGTCTTCTTGAAACCCCATTACAATCTCCAGTACTATATTATTTGATAAACTGCATTGTCTTGAGAATTGTTGTTGTTGTTTAGTCGTTAAGTCGTGTCTGACTCTTCGTGACCCCATGGACCAGAGCACGCCAGGCCCTGCTGTCTTCCACTGCCTCCCGGAGTTTGGTCAAATTCATGTTGGTAGCTTCGATGACCCTGTCCAACCATCTTGTCCTCTGTCGTCCCCTTCTCCTCTTGCCTTCACATTTTCCCAACATCAGGGTCTTTTCCAGGGAGTCCTCTCTTCTCATGAGATGGCCAAAGTATTGGAGCCTCAGCTTCAGAATCTGTCCTTCCAGTGAGCACTCAGGGTTGATTTCCTTCAGAATGGATAGGTCTGTTATCCTTGCAGTCCAGGGGACTCTCAAGAGTCTCCTCCAGCACCACAGTTCAAAAGCATCAATTCTTCGGCGGTCAGCCTTCTTTATGGTCCAGCTCTCACTTCCATACATCGCTACTGGAAAAACCATAGCTTTGACTATGTGGACCTTTGTTGGCAAGGTGATGTCTCTGCTTCTTAAGATGCTGTCTAGGTCTGTCATCGCTTTCCTCCCAAGAAGCAGGCGTCTTTTAATTTCGTGGCTGCTGTCACCATCTGCAGTGATCATGGAGCCCAAGAAAGTAAAATCTGTCACTACCTCCATATCTTCCCCTTCTATTTGCCAGGAGGTGATGGGACCAGTGGCCATGATCTTCGTTTTTTTGATGTTGAGCTTCAGACCATTTTTTGTGCTCTCCTCTTTCACCCTCATTACGAGGTTCTTTAATTCCTCCTCACTTTCTGCCATCAGAGTGGTATCATCTGCATATGGGAGGTTGTTGATATTTCTTCCGGCAGTCTTAATTCCGGCTTGGAATTATGTCTTGAGAATACAGTAGACTAAATCCAGCACTTAATACCAAATACAGCAGACCAACTAAATCAGGTGGACTTACACAAGTCCCTTTGATTCAGTGGGTCTGCTCTAGCTGGGATGACCAACTTGATTTGTCCTAGTAACCTTACAAGATACAGTGGGCAGCACGTTTAAAAAAAGAATCAAAATGTATTAATCATAGCTGTATTTCTGCAACTAATCTCATCTTTTATTAGGCAATGTCAGCCGTACTATGCTGTGGTCCTGTATTTGACAATGTGGGTCTTTCCCCTGATGGTTATCTCTACAAATGGCTTGATAATATTTTAGCTTGTCAAGATTTACGGGTAAGTAAATAGTATACCCTTTAACAACAATTTTAAACCTATTGCTTCTTGAATATGGTCCCCTTGAAGTTAGATGGTGAAATATGTAGAAGAGAATATGCAACCAGGAATAATGAGCTGCTGTTATCACTCCATTGCTGAAGAAGTGAAACACAAACCTGTGTTATGTTTCTTTCAAAACACATAGCTTTGTGTGGCTTATTAATCTGAATTTCTGCTGAGAAAATTCTCAAGGCATTTCATTGTTCTACAAAGCACAAAGGTCAAGGGCAATGTGATCTCAATGTGTGTTTGCTTTTCCGTTTGAAGACTTTCCACCCCACATACCACCCACCTGATTCCAAGCTCTGTGAAATGCTAATGTAAAAGCACCTCCTGCTTGCTTGAAATAGCTGCTGGTGAATCAGTTCACTATGAGTGGGTTGATATTTGAGGCGGGCCGGAAGGGGTACTAAGCCACTAGTATAGAATGTCAGTATTTTGCAAGCATGCTAGATCTATGCCACATTAAAGGTACCTGAACTGATCTAAGAAACCCTCACAGTAACCAGTTAACAGCAGTTCCTGTGTATATACATAGAGTAGTTTGTATGTGCTTGGGTTAAATCTGCAAACCAAGTGAACCTGCACAAATTCATTTATTTTTCATAATATTATTCCATGTATAAGCTTGGAATAAATCTTGGGATATATTGTGGAAGACAAGAATGGGAAGAATTTGATAGGAAGAAGGAAAGCATGTAGAGTGGAGGTAGCCAGCTGACAGGATTAGATTCAGAATTGTAGAGAAAAGTGTGTGTTATCCACTACATCCTAGCCAATCGGTCGAAACCTTACTTGGACCTCTTGTTCATGTGGAGTATTTTTCCTCCGTGAACAATCATGAGACCTTGAAGACTGCAGAAGATGTGGGGAATTCACCTTCCTAGTTCTTAATTACACTGTGCTGTGATTTAACAGTGTGTAGCAGTGGTTGGGTTTACTACAAAGAGTTGCTGTAACTTAGAACATTTGCATGAGTCCACCTGGTGTATCCGTGCATCCCATCCAAACATTCACCTAGTGGCTGGAGGACATTTTAGCTTGGACAGGGATCTTCATTAAGTATATATACTATATCTCTGTTAATAAGCTTTCTCACAAAAAAATACTTTATTTTCATTTTCAAAATGGTAGCAGTGGTGTCAGGTGGGATTCTTTTTTTATGCTCTTGCTACTAAAAAAAAGAGGAAGAAAAAGAAAAGGCAATAGAGCTGGAAAAGATACAAAAAGGAGAACAATTTAACCTTGTACAGATCTATTCAAAGGTTTTTTTTCACTACGTTCACAGGGACGTGCAGTTAAATGGGTACAATCTAGAGGAGCCACTGGTGTACTTTCCAAGTTAGGAAGGGGTAAACAAGTTCCTGTGTTGTTTTGTTTTTGGTTCAGGAAAAAAATAACTAAGGAGGCACTTGACAGAGTTTAAGAAAATGCTAATAGTATGGAGAGAGTGGGGGGGGGGGGGGAAGCCTGCACTCTCATACAATACTAACCTTTAATCTAGTGGAGTGCAAGGTTCAGATGAGTACATTGATTTCCCACACACCAGTACATAAATAATTAGGGTTAGGGTTAGGGAATTAGGAAACCAAATGTTGTTCTTGGTAGTCTTTGGTCTGAATCACCCAGGCAGTTCTAATATTCTTTATGCTTCTAATTATTGCTACCGATACTGTGTGTTTTATTACAAAACACTATGCCATTCTCTGTGTACTCAGGTTCATCAGCTTGGCTGTGAAGTTGTTGTCTTGTTGCTGGAGTTAAACCCTGACCAAATAAACCTGTTCAACTGGGCCATAGACCGGTGTTATACTGGATCATATCAGCTTGCTTCAGGATGCTTCAAAGCCATTGCAACTGTGTGTGGAAGCAGGTATTGATTATTCTTAAAATAGGAAATGCTAGGAACTTCCAGGGCGAATCAGTATGAAAGAACAAAGGGATTTTTAAAATAACCCTGCCACTCTGGATAGGTATAGAGTTGAATTCTATTTCATTTATGCATTTGAAAAAGCAGTCTAAGTCTCAAGCATGTTTGCTATTGACATCTGTACATCTGTGCAGTGGGGCTCATAGGACAAAAGCTCCAGTGAGCAAATGGAAATGAATAAACATTTTCTTAGGCTGAAGGCCGACAGCTAAATAATGTACTTTGCTA
Organism: Intellagama lesueurii; assembly: GCA_037013535.1. Classification (NCBI taxonomy): domain Eukaryota; kingdom Metazoa; phylum Chordata; class Lepidosauria; order Squamata; family Agamidae; genus Intellagama; species Intellagama lesueurii. The sequence goes on from JBAJHW010000003.1 coordinate 28,039,770, forward strand.
CTTCCCTTGGAAAATAGGCATCTCTGTAACTTGGTGCCATACTGCAGAAAAGAACTGGCACCAGATATGAAATGTTTGCAGTGCTGAAGACTGTACCTTCCTTACAGAATTTCTGGTACTGTATTTTATGGCAGTGCTCCAACCACGCTGTTGAAAACCAGAAAAACCTTTACAGCAATATACATAGGTCACTGTTTCAGCACAGTCAAATCTGAGTGCAAAATTATGAGCCATAATAATCACTTTTTCCCTAAATATTACTCTTCTTTTATACATCTAATAGGTTACACATTGCCTGCCACTGTCAGGGCATGCTCAAGAATATTTCCAGGCATTTCATCTAAGGAAAGGGAGACTGGGAAGGTTTGACAAGCAGCGTGGGTTTCTAGGGATGCGCATGGCAAATACTTTCATTTTAAAGACAAACTGCTATATTTTAAAGTGAGCTTTCGTGGACAAGGCTGCAAAAATGAATGGTGTTACATAGGCAAGAAAGCTGAGAAGCTTAGTGGGTAGGCAAAGAAGTACGAAGGGAAGGCTGGGTGGCTGAAGAAGGGCAGACAATGTAGACACAGATCAAAAGCCTAGTTCCCAAGAGGAGGGTGGATGGAAGAAGCCCTGCTTTGATGAGGGCTTGAACTCATTTTGTTTTTATACTTACACATCTTCTGCTACTGATACCTTAGAGATAAGGGGCCAAAGTGTATATCACAGATGGTTTGGGCACTTTTCATAGGTTGGAGGACTGTAGGTGACCACTCTTGGACCTTAGAGGACTGCACCCACTCCTGCATCTACCCACCCCCCAAATATTGTTATTTTTAAAAAGCTTCTTCTAAAAAGGTCCCTTCATAGTCTGTATTGGACATTTTAAGTCAAAATTACAAAATATAGCAATATCAGGGGCAGGCCTTGGTGCTCATAGGGCTAGGGGACCACAAAGCTTTGGGAAGGACACATTCTGATCTGGGCCTATATGCAGCATCTGGGCTCACTTGGTCCATCCTTGCATTACTGGTTAGGTGAGGGGGTTCCTTAGAGGCTGAAATATGCCTAATTAACCTAGCATCAGCATTTGATGTTCATTCTGGGTCAATTAGCAAATTTGTGTGTGTGTGAGAGAGAGAGAGAGAGAGACAGAAACAGAGAGAGAGAGAGAGAGAAATTTGCAAGAATCACATATGTGGAACAGTAATGTGATTTCAGTTTCTAATTACATTATATGTCTAACACACAGTTTGATGGATACATTTTGATGATAGGGTTAGTTGGTAAGGCCTTGGTAGCTATGGGTGATGGTCAATGGTGAAGTTCCTATCATAGAATGGTTTTTGGTCAAGTGAGACACCTTTGCTAATAGAAGGAGGTGGGAGAGGAGGGGATTAGGAAGTTCCCATGTTCAGAGTCTTCCATAGGTGGAGAGGCAAGACGAACAAAAGAACCCAAAAGATCAGCAGTAGATTAACATTTTGTCATGAGTTCCCTTGTTCCACAAAAATTTTCCCATTAACACCCTGGCCCCTAAGCTGGAGAGCTCCTGTTGAATACTTCTCCTGTGATATAAACAGCTTTTTTAAAGTTCTAGAATTTTACCAATCCCCCCCAAATAATCAAAACCAAAATGCTGTAGTAGTGCAGTAAATGAAAGAAACATGCTTCTCTGTATTTCTTTTCAACACTATCACTGGGTGTTTTACTCCCTCATGCATTCCTTGAATTGCTTCCAGTTTTGCATCAGCTTGTTTAGGCTGAGAAAATCTGGAAGTTGGGTGTCTGTGCTTGGGTGTCTGCTCCCTTATTTAATTTCTAAAATAAGTCACCTAGATAAAAATCTGTTTTTTAATGAAACCTAGAACAAAGCCACTGAATCAACTGCTGAATGGTAAATCAATACATGTGGAAATCCCATTTATTCATCACTACTGCTTTAGTTAGCACTGCCACTTGAATCCAGGTGCTGATTGCTTTTATTTAATGGTGACAGCAGCAGATGGCTATGTGTGTGCTGAGATTGTAATGCAAGTGCAGAAAGAAAGAACAAAATACGCTATTGGATGCTTCGATACATAATAAGATATATATACCTAGGCTTAGGGTTTAAATTGTTTCCATCGGTAAATAAACTGTACATGTTAGTGGGAATTAGCTATATTTCTGTCCTTCCTTTTGAAAAAAAGCATGATCACTTTTGTTATCCTAGCTATGAAACTGAATTTGTGTTCTTCCTATGTTTACCGCTTATTTGGTACTTGGTATATTGATCTTTTTACATCTCCTCAATAATGTTTTTTGTCCAGCAGCATTTGGAACACAAATGATCACATTTGTTTGTTTTTCCAGGAACTACCCTTTTGATATTGTGACACTTTTAAATCTAGTCCTGTTTAAAGCATCTGACACCAACAGAGAGATCTATGAAATTTCAATGCAACTCATGCAGGCATGTATGAAATGTTTTTTTTTAAATCGTTAATAAAGTATGGAAAAAGCAAAGAACTGGTGTCCATAGACTTATTGCATTGTTTTTCTTTGATAAATATGCAAATATTTGAAGAATCATTCCACTAAAACAGTAAAGGCTGGAGTTGTGGGGCAAAGGAGAGAGGAGAGTTAGCTTGAGAGAGGAAACAAGGGTGGATTTTGGGTGAACGTTTATTTTCAGCAGCATCCTTAGGAGAACAGCGACAGCTTTTGGATTGTGACATGGAGGTTTGTATGAACGTCAGAGTTATATCACCTCTAAGCTGATTAGGGATGGACCAGGAAAAGAACCAGGGTGAAAAGAAAAAAATCAGAACAAAAGGGGAGGAAAAAAATGCATAATGGATTGAAGACAAAGCCCCACCTGATTCGACATGTGATGTTCATTTCAGTGGGAGATAAAAAGGGAAACGGATGAGAAGTAACTCCAGCATTTAGGCCATGTCTAGTCATTTCCATTTGTGGCAGAGGGATTGTCCCTGCCGTGCAATGCTAGCTAAAAAGAAAAAGAAAAGATAAATTCCCTAGATAGTCTTTGGATGTTCTTTTCTTTTAAAATCTTAAACCCTGTGTTGAAAACCTGTAATACTGCTTTCATTTTTCATCTTTCCTGTAGATTTTGGAGGCTAAACTTTTTGTTTATTCAAAGAAAGTAGCTGAACAAAGACCTGGCAGTATTCTTTATGGGACTCACGGTCCTCTGCCACCACTTTACAGTGTGTCGCTTGCCCATCTGTCATATGAACTGGCAAGAATGTATCCAGAGCTCACACTTCCATTGTTTTCAGGTAAAAATTCTGTCTGTCTGTCTGTCTATAGATGTACATAGATATACTATATTGCTGAGGGTACATTGCTGGAGATATGGCTTATTGTCTTCCTACAGAACACCAGGCAAAGGAAGCAGTGCAGCGGAAAAGGAAGGTTTGCAAGGAAGCCTTGAAGGAGGCCTTAGCTTGGTCTAGGTGATTTCACAGGCCTTCCCCTCAGATATAAAAACTAAAAGGAATTACACAAGGGGGAAAACAGGTTTCATCCCTCCTTTTGTACTTTAAAAATGTTCCTTTCATGGGATTCAGATTATGAGATAATCAAACAGAATCTAAGGTCAATTGTTCGAAGTTTATTCTATGCAGAATATTTCTATCCAGAGAAACATGGATGAAAGCTTTTAAACTTAGTGTTCTTGAAGGTTTTTTTATTGACAAAAGTTACTTGTGGTTGCCTAAACTAACCATGCTCAGTGGGGGTCATATGGCTCCTTGTAGGGGCCTGACACATTTGAAGAGGGCCACAGATGGGAAACACCACCTTATAAGGTTTGCTATGCGACCTGTACAATCCTGATTTGGCCTATATTCCTTTCATATTGTGTTTATGGCCATGGCCAAAAAAAGGTTGAGAATGGCTGGCCTACATGACAGCTAGTCTTTCTTATGAATGTAAGATCTTCTCAGTCTTGCTTGTTTGTTTGTTTTTAGAAGTGAGCCAACGATTCCCAACAACTCATCCCAATGGACGTCAGAGCATGCTCACCTACTTGCTACCATGGCTTCATAACATTGAACTTGTAGACAGCAGGCTTCTTCTCCCAGGCTCAAGTCCCAGCACTCCAGAAGATGAAATAAAGGACAAAGACGGGGAAATAGTTGTCACATGTGGACTAAAGGGAAGTGGCTGGGGCTCTCCAGAGGCAACATCACTGGTACTTAATAATCTGATGTATATGACTGCTAAGGTAAGCAAGTTGATAATGACATGGTTATTAATTATGAATCCCAGTGCTGCAGTTCATGAGGGGTTTTTTTTTCCCCACTTTCCCCCATTCTCATTTTCTCCAAAGAGTTCCAAGATTTCATACATTAAGTTAGGAGTGGTTGGGACATGGCAAGCCAGAAAACTTTCTGACTAAGAAATTTGGAGGTAGTGCCACTCATTGTAAGACCAACTCACTATCTACTGCACCAGTGGTTCTCAACTTTTGATTTTCAAGATGTCTTGGACTTTGAACTTTGCAGAATTCATGACTGTTGACCATGCTGTGAGGAACTGATGTCCAGAACAACTTGAAGGTCAGTGGTTGAGAACCATTGTACTAAAGTCTCTCAGCATTTTCAATATGGTTTTAAACATATTTTCGATAGCTTTTAAACAAGTCAGGCCTTTTTAGCTGATCTTTTACAGTTTTCAAATCTGCTGCTCACTAGATACTGGTGTTTGGGATGCCACTGGATCAAGTTGTATTGTTTTGTTGTTTTACCTGTGATAGCTTAACTTGATACCCTGTTTATCAAGCAAACAGGGGGGGAAATAATGGTTTTTTTCATTGATTGAGTACCTCTGAGCTGTCAGTTTTTTATGCACATTTTGCACATTGTAGGGTAATGTTAGTGCCCTTTTATCAAGTTCAGTTTTATGTTTCAATGCAGTATGGAGATGAAGTCCCAGGACCAGAAATGGAGAATGTCTGGAATGCTTTAGCCAACAATGAAAAATGGAGCAACAACCTGAGAATTACATTGCAGTTTCTAATAAGCTTGTGTGGGGTTAGCAGTGATACTATCCTTTTGCCTTATGTAAGTGATTTTTTTTAAAAAAATTATCGCACTGTTCTTGATGAGCAAAACGGCTTCAGAACAAGATTCATTTTTAATTTTTAGAAATAGTCCTTTGCAATTATTGAACTATGATATTTCAACTGGCAAAATAAATTACCCTCTGTAATATAATATCTTTTTATCTACAATAGAGATAAATAGATCTACAGTGTAGATAAACAGGAGGATAAATATGAATCCCCATTAAGAAATTTACTGTGAGATCACCACTATGCTGTACTCTATAGTAACAGTTTTATCAACTTGTTATAAAACATCTGCTGCATTTTCAACTGTTATGTGATCATAATTCCAGTACCTGTGAGATTCCCAACCATTTTGACTTGCAAGCAGAGCTGAATTGTTGTGAGGATGTGGTGAGCGCAGTCACACAGTGTCTGTCCTACTGGTCATGACATGGCCAGACTCAAAACACTAATTTTCCAAAAGAGAAACTGGTAAGACTGAAAGAAATAACTTGAACAAGAATTTCAGTATAGGACAGAGATGAAACCTGAGCTCCAAAACACAAAACCACTCTTTGAACCTCATTTTTGAAGTCTGATTCCTGCTGCAGTGCCCATCATACAGAAGGTAGATTCACGTGCACGTAATTTGGCGAAGAAAGTCAATATGAGATGGGTGAATCTGATCCTAAAATGGCAAATGCACATATCAAAAGCATAACAAAATGCCCATTTTATAAAAGACAAACTGATGATACTTAAAAGAACAAACACAGGCAATACCTTTATTACTCCCTCCCCGACATAGGCAAAACATGCACACACACCTAACAGAACATGCATGCGCATATACAGCAAAGCATATACCACACCAAAACAAGCTGTTGGCCTTCTCTCCAGTATGCAAAACCCATAGACTGCCTTGGCAAAACACCATTCTCTACCACTCCCTCAGCCCCCCTCTGTACTCCCAGTGCCAGCTAATCCTTTTTGTTTCTTATGACCAGCCAGGCATACCTTGTAATGAATCACTGGGCTGTGTGTGCAATTGTTTGTTATTTTCTTTTTAAAAGCCTTTGGACTCGCATTGGTCCCAGAAGCATTGTGGGAAATAAGGATGACATTGGGAACTAGTGCTTTGTTATGACGCTTTCTTAAAAAATGAAATCAGCAAAGATTTAAAAGTAAATAAGTCAGAAGAGGCATGGGAACGTAGCATACACCAAAGAAGATGTATGTTGGGAAATCAATTGCCCCTGGTGTATGCCTCTTTTTTAGGCCATCCTGTAATTTTAAATAGATGCTAGAGTCCATTAAATGTATTAATACCCTCAAGAATATCTTTGTGCCAATTATATTTACTCTCCACATTTCTAAATCACATTTTATAGAGGCTGTCAAATTCTGCTTTTTCTTCAGATTAAAAAAGTTGCCATTTATTTGTGTCGTAACAACACCATTCAAACAATGGAAGAACTTCTGTTTGAGCTGCAGCAAACTGATCCAGTAAACCCTATTGTTCAGCATTGTGACAATCCACCATTCTACCGTTTTACTGCCAGCAACAAAGCCTCAGCTGCTGCTTCTGGTAAGAATTAAATGCCTACCTTTTTACTTGTGAAAAGATGCTGTGCCTAAGGGAACCATGAGATATTTTTTTAAAGAAATAGGATTGTACGTATTCCATCAAATTTTCTTTTGCTCTTTCCTTGTTGCTTGTCAAACTCTTATACTTCCAGATGTAAATATATAGTTTGATTCATATTCAGCCATACTTATGAGGAGACCCACAAGAATAAAGGAAGGGTTTTCATAAAGCTGTATGTGCATTTATTCAGGCATGAAAATGAGCTACAGCTACAAACTTACTTAAAAGTATTCTCTGTCTGAGATTCCAGTGAAGAGTCCACACACTGGATAATGACTTGAGGCACATTGACATAGTCTTTGCTTAGCTACATTTGTGCAGCAAATACAAAGTGATTTACTTGATCCAGAGTTGTGAGAATGAAAAAGAAAAAGGAAATGCTGTTATCCAGCTTGAGCTTCAGGTTGACAGAGTTTAAATCAAGAAATAAAATGTAAAACATGAGAGGGTTAAGAATTAGTGGACGCAGCATACAATGTTTTTGTTCCCTCTTTTCACCACAACAAAATAATAATGATTATTCAAAGAAACAACTTCTGACCCCAGATTTCTCTCCATACCATAACAATGGAAGCAAAGTGAAATGTAAGCCTTTCTTTCATTCTAAACCATCAGTGAAATGCAGGCAAGCTCACAGTCAGAGATGTGACACAGGTACCTCTCCGGAGTTCTCTCACCCAGAAACTCCAGTGAATTGCTAGGTGGCGCTGCGGGTTAAACCGCAAGCCTCTGGGCTGCAAGGTCGGAAGACCAGCAGTTGTAAGATGGAATCCACGCGACGGAGTGAGCTCCCGTCGCTTGTCCCAGCTCCTGCCAACCTAGCAGTTCAAAAGCATGTAAACATGCGAGTAGATAAATAGGTACCACCACTGTGGGAAAGGTAACAGCGTTCCGTGTCTAGTCACGCTGGCCACGTGACCATGGAAACTGTCTACAGACAAACGCTGGCTCTACGGCTTGGAAACGGGGATGAGCACCGCCCCCTAGAGTCGGACACGACTGGACAAATTGTTAAGGGAGACCTGATCTTGAAGAGATTTGTATCACAATCCGAAACACTGTAAGTCTCCCCAAGTTGTCCTCTGTGATGAATCCAGGGAAGCAGAGGCTGTAGTGATCTTGAGGAAGTGGGCTGAGTCTCCCAGATTACCTTTTGATTATTGGAAGCAGAGAAGGGGACTTAGAGGAAGTCTTTTCTGAATTCCATTCTAACAGCCATTTCATGACAAGTTGTGGGGATGAAGGAGGGGAAAGGAATAACATTGCAGCATGTGTTTATTCCTTGAATGGATATCACTGTAATATGTAATGTGATTCTGAGAGGTTGGAGATTGAGGTGTGAGGTGTCATTCCACCAGGTTCACCAATGTTTGGGTGTTTTGTTGTTTGCATTTGTACTTGTTTCTTTGAATGAAAAATATTTCAAAATGAATTTCAGTACGTACTTAGTTTTTTAAATTATGTGTCTTTACTGGCTGTACATATACAGGAACTACATCAAGCAGTAATACTGTTGTTGCGGGACAAGATAGTTTCCCTGATACTGAAGAAAACAGAATTGTGAAAGAAACTGATGAAAGGTTTGTAATCTAATGAAGGGTTTGTAATCAGTCTCTCTCTCTGTTTTCTTAAACATTAAGTCCCTGAGCTGGAATGTCTACTTGAGGCATTCACAGTGTATTCTTTGGTGTCCATCAAGCAGGAAACACTATCTGTAGATCTCTCTAATCCAAATATCATTCTGTCTTAATACCAAACTTGGGTGGTCTGATGGCTATCAGTTTGGCAATGAAATGGGGCCACCCAAAAACAAGGTAGTGGTTTCTCTGTACTTGGAGGACTTCCCGTGTACCCACAAATATATTCATTTGTATATTAAAAGGATAGGAATTAAAACAAAACAGCCTGGCAGTGACTATGTTTCCCAGACCTACAGAGTGTTGGGGATATGTTGGACAGTTTCCACCAGAAAGCATAAAACATATTGAGTGCTATTACCCATGAACAGATAATAATAATTTAAAAAAATCAGAAAAATAAACCCCTGTGATGACAACAGCCAAAAACAAGGTAAAAAAATATGATACAGGTGTAAACACTGTCATGAAGGGAGGCTATTCTGAAAGGCTTTCCTAAAAAGCTATGTTTTTACTAGCTTCCAAATGCTAGGAGGCAAGGGGCTTGGTGCACCTCCACTGGCAGGGCTTTCCACAAAGTGCTTTCCACCACCAAGACAGCCTGGTTCATGGTCATAGATTTCCGGGCCTCGCTGAGGTGGCCTCCCACAACATCAGTTCTTGGGAGGAGTGGGTGGCATGGGCAGACAATCTCAGGGAGAGGTGCTCTGATAAGCAGTGATGAAAAGTAGTCTAGTAATCTAAACAGGATATATAGGTATCATATAAGCCATTGGGAAATAAATCATTTTGTTTCTTCGCTCCTTTTTCCTTGCAAAAATATGTGTGACACAATTATCGAAAGTAGATTGTTTTGAGAGGTGTGGCACAAACAGCTCAGAACAAGATTTACAGTATCTTTCTCTATCAAGACTTTTCCTGCCTGTTTTCTAAAGAGTGGATTAATCAATAAGGTGTGTGAAGCCTACCAACATCTCAGCACCAAAACTTATGGAGATAATTGAAGAGTGCAAAAGAAGAGGGTAAAGCTGACATGCAGTGTTCCTTTTCTTGGCCCTGCTAAGGAAGGCCAGTTAGAAAATTATACCACAAATTTGCCAGAATTCTTCAGTAATTATGTGCTATATGAGAGATAGCAAAAGGCCTCAGTGTTACATTTCTTCAAAGATAATTGCACACACCTAAGGTCAGGGAGTGCTTTAAAGCAGTGGTTCTTAACCTTTTTGAAAGAAATGCCCCCTTGAGCCATTGAGGGTTCAGGAAGAAAGAGGAGCGGCTGACTTTCCGCAGTGCGTTTGCTTAAGTCTCTCTATGACAGCCCCGTGGATTTTGTCCTCAGCGCTCTCAGTTCAATTTGAGAGCTTTCTCTCCCAGAGGATTTACACATAGAGGCACATCACACCCGTGTACACAGAAGACAGGGGAAGATCTCAAGTCCGATGTCCCTCAAAGCCATTTAAAGTCGGCCAGGTGAACTTTCTTCCCCCCTGACAGCCAGCCAGCCAGCCACAACAGGACAACAAGAAAAGCCGGAAAAGCTGCCGAATTGCCACCCACCCAGGATGACCCGAGCCAGCCCCGTCCCTAGAAATCCTGCCGCGCCACCCCAAACCGACCCGTTTCTCTCCGCGCTTCCCTTGCAACAGGCGGGAAGGCAGGACGGACAAACGGGGCTCGTTTCTCCCTCCCCACCTGGGGTGCGAGGCAGTGCTTCACCGGGCGAGGACGGGGACCTGAGAGACCCTTTCCTTCCACCCGATCCACACTCGGTGCTCCCCTAAGGGAGAAAGGCAAGACGTAGCAGGCAGAAAGAGCTGGATCGTCTGGCGGTGGCGGCACCGGATCCACTGCCAGCACCGCGGCTGCAGCAACCTTCACAGGTTTGGCTCGCTCCAGCGCCCCCTACCGCCCCCTTTCTGTTCCTTCGCCCCCACGCCGCCCCTTTTCGTTCTACCGCCCCCCTGAAAAATAAAATCGCCCCCTGGGGGGCGTTATCGCCCACGTTAAGAACCACTGCTTTAAAGTATTTGTCACTGTTAAAGTCCAGTTCTATCAATGTATAGTCCAAGTAAATCTTACTGATGTTACTGAGATTCAGTAGCAAGTAAATATGTTTGAGATAGCAGGATTAGATCATTAATGTTCACAGTTCCACCTATTCTGTCTTTTCCTCTTGACTAGATTTTTCTGGTAAGAAATAATCTGGAAGAAGCAACAGAAAAACATTTTAGAGTTACAAACAGGAAATTATGATATCCCCATAAAATGTCATGGTTGAGGCAGAGAGACTACAGGATGAAAGCCTTATTTCAAAACACTGTAGGATAGCACTTTTCAAATATTTGAAAGGCTGTCATACAGAGGAGGGGCAAGATCTGTTCTCGATCGTCCCAGAGTGCAGGACATGCAACAATGGGATCAAGTTAAAGGAAGTCAGATTTCGGTTGAACATCAGTAAAAACTTCCTAAGTGTTAGAGCAGTACGACAGTGGAAACAGTTACCTCAGGAGTTGGTGAGTGCTCCAACACTGGAGGCATTCAAGAAAAACTTAGATAATCACCTGGCAGATATGCTTTGATTGTATTCTTGCATTGAGCAGGGGGTTGGATTTGATGGCCTTGTAGGCCCCTTCCAACTTCACTTTTCTATGATTCTATAAAATACTCTTCTAAAAAACTGAGTCTCCAAATAATCCAAGACAATGTTTCTTATTAGAACCAATTGTATAGATGGAACTGTGGAATCCAGAACCTTGATTTCTATTAAATCAGGCATTCTTAACACTCCTTCAGACTGTGTTCCATGACCTTTGAAGTCATTGAACGGTAGAAATTGGATCCTATGAATTACAAGCTCCATTGCCATCACAATGTTTCAAATAAGAATTCTGTATGCAGCCCAGCAGCATGGGTATGGAATATTTCCTGTAATGGCCTCCTTAATTTGGACACTGAGGATCAGTTTTTAATACTGTAGGGCATAAGCCTCAGTCTTCAGAGGGTATGCTTGATATTGAGCTTAAGAAACAAAACATGTCTTAAATATGTATGCTTCCAAGATCACTAGCATCTGCAGTGGCCTGCTGTGCTGTGCCCTATTGAGTGCTACTACTCAGTTTCCAGCACACGGGTTACCTGTATCACTGCTGAAGAATCTTCAGAATATTTAACCCATTCACAGAGTCCAGATTGAGATATTAAACAATATTTTCTTATTTCCAAGGTTCAGCAATGTGATCAGAGCACATAATCGTCTGGAATCAAGATACAGCAATAGCTCTGGAGGATCTTATGATGATGACAAAAGTATGATTTGACATTTGGTTACATTATATTTTGTTGGAAAGAGTGATATCCAGTCACAATAGATGTGATCTAATCAAATTTAAGTGTCTGTAAGTCTGTTGATTTCAATGAGATTTAGTCTCTCTTTTGAAATGAATGGGAATTAGAAGTAGTTTGTCTCCAATGTCTGTTACTGCTCACAGTTAGTTAAGCTTTATGTTCTGAACTTCTCATTGGGAAAAAGGCCAAAGAGAATTGTGTTTCAGATAGGAAAATATGAGAAAGTCTTACTTGGCAATGTATATCAGTACTTAAGGTTTCAAAGGTCAGTACTGATTTGTATACCACTTCATTATACTCGTAGTTAGTGCATGTCACAACAGAACGTACAGCAATAAAGAAAATAATAAATATGCCAGCAGTGCATAGTATCTGACATATTCCTGTATAAAGAAGAAATAGAAATCTGCTTCAGCGAGTCTAGAATAGAAGACTCCAGCCTGTAGTTGGACTAGATGGGACTGGCCGGTATGACCTCCGGATGCCTATACTTTGGTATCTGCATTTGTTGCCAGTGCATTTCTTGGCTTAGTTCAAAATGATGTTTTTCATCTTTGAATTCCTCTGTGGCTTGGCACTACTCTTCTTCCTACTTACCTCCCCAGACCTCCCCAGGTTGTTATTTAAAGACTTCCTGCAGGAGATCTCACCAAATGAGTTGAGGTGCAGAGTTAAGAGAGAGAGGAGTTGAGAAAAACCTTCTTCAGAAATGATCCCCTGGTGCCCATGTTATGTTGTGTTTGGCATAATGTCTATTCCTTTTTATTTTTCCATTAATTTTATCAACTGTTTTAGCATTGTTAGATTTCTTGCCCTGTTTTACCGTTGCTTGTAGCCTAATTTGAAATTTATTAAGTTTCTCACTCTTTCATTATCTGCTACTAGTGTTATCTTCAATTTATCTTGTGCTATCTTGTTGCCGTGTGTTTTATTATTATTTTGTATTTTATTTTTTTACCTGTAAATCTCCCAGAAAACTTCTATTATTAGATGGCTTTAAAATGTAATAAATAAGGAAATAAACGAACTGTTATTGTGCAGATGATCCCATTTCTCCATATACAAGCTGGCTATTGAACATTGTGGAGATGAAACAGCCACAACCTTTGCCAATGCCATTTAATGGTGGATGCTGGGCTCCACTTGTTGACTACCTCCCAGAAACCATTACACCACGGGGACCACTCCATAGGTGAGCTACATGTTCAAATGACTGTCCTCCAAAATATTTTATATAGGCAATCTTTAAATTGTGCATTATATGATTGTACATTACATAGTTTAAATCCTAAAAATGTTTTTCACATAGTTCTGTAGATGATAAGGGGTTGGCCATTTCCTCATAATTACATTGGTTTATTAAGAAAGTCTTGCATTTTTAGTATTTTTATAGTATCAGCAAGCTAATATTGTGTGTGATCATATAAGCAAATAAAGGGAATTGCATATGATCGGTGTTTACATCTTGGGGTGATTATAAGTTGGCTATCTAGATTGTAATGCATAGGCAGGACAATTATGAAAAAAAGACTGTTGCCTTTCAGCAAAGAATTATGTGGAATCTGGTTTGTTAATTAAGTCAATCATGCATTTACCTAAAATGGAGAGATCATCTGCCCAGAGCATTTCCAGATGAATGGATACTGGATCCATTTGCACAATTGATCACTGAATAAACTTCCATTCCATTACAAATCACATTAACTTACTTTAAGGGATAATAAAACATTTCACCTTTCAAAATGCAAGTGAAATAGACAGGTTAAAATCATGTTGGGAAGATTAATTTGTGTGAAGCTTCTCTAAGATTGAGGCAGATGATGAAGCACCTGAATACAGAAGTAGGCTATTATATTCTTTCCAACTCAATCTAATATTCCTACCATGTTCTGTGTGCTTTTTTTATCTCAGAATTGTCATCTTATATAATCCATACTGATAGGCATAATTTTGTTTTGAATTTAATGCTAAATGTAGACATCGTGACTTGTTATCACATTAATGACATTTTTAAAGCCAGAAGGCTTTCTGACTTTGTGTCATAAATTTTTTGCCTCCCCTAGTCTATGTGGGTTGGGACTCTTACAGAGTAAATAAAGGTTATAGCTAGTTTCTAGCAAACTTTGGTACTAGTGATCAGCTCAGGATAGACCTACAACAAATGCATTTTCTCAATAAAGGTGGAGAGATTGCTCAAGGTCTGTTTGGTACAATTTTCACTTTTGTCCCTCATTTAATCTTGTTTGTCCCATAGTTTGAGAATTTTTAAAGACATGCTAATATTTTAACATAAAACGTATTATTTAACTATTCTATGAGGTGGTGCAAAGGCTGCCTTTCAAGTATAAAGAAATATCTTGTAAGCTAACAGCTGCTCCAAACGATGAAGCAATTGGCATGTGGGCATTTCAAATATGTTTGCAAGTGCCATGGAAGTTTATGATGTACCATCCTAGAAAGCCCTCAAGCCAGTGCATAGGTGTTTCAAATAACAAAGAGTCTCACAGTACCTTACTGATAGCAAGTTCTGTTCAATATAAGCTTTTGTGGTCTCCAAGCACACTTCATCAGAGGAATAGCATAAAGCCTGCTCAGGCTGGTACACAAGCACAAATACAGAAACATCCATATTTGCTGGGTGGTGTGTGTGTGTGTGTTTATACAAGGAAATGCAAATGCAAGACTATCAGCAAGTGATGATGCTAAGACTGGGCATTTAACAGCCATTGAGAAGTGACATCTGAGCCTAAATAAGCTGATTGTTGTATGTGTTGTGATGAATAGTCTTTGCCCAATCTAAGCATGAAAGATAGAATTTAACCTTCAAGAACGACCAGAGGGAATAGTATGGGTAAATTTGCAGGGGAAATAGAAAGTCAAAAATTGCCCATACAGTGGTCATAAAACAAGTACGTGTTGACTGGTAATATCCACAGGAATTAGCTAGGTGTTTCATATATGGGATTCAAATATGGGATTGATGGTGTGCTACTTTCCCAGGAACATTTATAGACAGAAAGCTGACTACCCTATAGGCCTATGCACTTTTGGTCCACTTTGTTTTGAACTGTCTGCTATCTGTGAAAATTGAACTTTTAAAATTGAAAGATAGTTCTTGGACTGTGCAGCAAAAGAGTTCAGAGAAGCATGGAGTGAGCCTCAAAACTGTTTTTTTTTTAACACTTTGATGCAAGAGGTGCGAATCAAGTTGATCAGCTCCTGAAAAGGGAACATGAGAATTCCTCAAGCATTCTCAAAGCTGTATATGCCAGCGTAACATTATCATTCCTCTAGTTGAAACTTATAGTACTGAGCATTTTCCTCTTCCTCAGTGATTCGACCATGCCAAGGCCAGACCAGCTGCCATATTAGCTTTATGAGACAAACATGGGATGAGGAACCCTTTGTATATCTTCTAGTATGTTGGAATGTGCCTTGATAAGAGATCACAGCTCCCTGGCTGTTATCTGCCTTTTTCTTGTGGGGAACAAGTTATTTTTGTCAGCGGCATGCCCCTTCACACTGTTATCCAGGATAGAGATTAAACACGCAGAGGTCCTCTTCTTTCCTTTCTTTTCTGTGGATCCTAACAGAGCTGAGAGTTTTCTGAGCTTGCTGGCTAGGGCTTCATCATGTCTATCCATCAGCTCAGTTGCCAGTCATTCAGTGCATTCATTTTGCCATGCATGAGTGGCTCTGTCTGAAATATTAATCAATTAACGGTATTGTTTTGACATACAAAAGTAGTGCTACCAGGAAATGAGAGATCTAAATTAGGTGGGGTGGGGCTTTGTAATGCCATGTATGTTCCATATGTCTGAAGAAGTGCACTTGATCCATGAAATATAGTAGTTAGTCTTTAAGGTGCCACATGTTTTGTCTTTTTTTGTTTTGTTGTGTTTCCCCCCCCCCCTTTGGATTTTGCTTGATATACTTTTGAAGTAGAGTGTCTTGAAATTATATAGTTATCTTTCAAGAAAAAAGTGTTTTGAATGAACAACTGTATTACATTTGGAAATACATTCTTCTCTGTTCCTTTACCACTATACCTCTTCAGTGCCAAAGAGTGGGTTACCTCCCCCTTGCCCCTTTTCTGAAGCCAGTCCTCTGGAATAGATTTTTGAGGAATGTGGAGACTTCAGAAGGGAGCAGGTATTTGTGCCACAATCCGATACCATTCTAATGATGGATGGGAATGACTGGGTAGAAGCAGTTCCTTTTCTTACATCATTAAATTTTTCAAAATCCTCTATAGCTTAGAAGGTATCATGTTATGCCGAAGTTACACCTGGTACTATCAGATCAGCTGTTGTATGCTGTTGATTTTTATCTTGCCCTCCTTACAGTTGTTGAATTAATTCTCGTTTTTCTTATTAGATGCAATATTGCTGTCATCTTCATGACTGAGATGGTAGTAGATCACAGTGTAAGAGAAGATTGGGCCCTCCACCTGCCATTATTATTGCATGCTCTCTTCTTAGGTAAGAAATATTGGGAAAGCATTGAAATTGAATTCAAGTTAATAGTTAACTGGTGAAACCTTGTATTTCTCAATCTTCCTATTCTCATTTCCATCCTGGCTCATCCCCAAACAATTGTTTTTGGATTTTATATTCTCTGGAAGGCCACTCTGTTCTTCTAATTCTGTTCCATTTGCTTGATACCTTTATGTACATAAGCTGTTAACCATAGTATAGTAGAATCAAAAGAAAAATTACATGTTTATTTCCTTAGGAGAGATTGTTTATTCATCAGATAAGTATAAATACATTATTATAAAATGTAGAACTGCCTATATCTAGCTTCTTATGCTTTGAAATTAGTGCTGCAAGCAGTTTTATCAGATAAAATGTTTCTGTCCTCTACAGTTACAGATGTTTGATACCATTTTAACTGTCATAGTTCCATCTCATGAAATTGTGGGATTTATAGTTGGGTCAGCACTTCAGAGTTCTTTGTTAGAGAGCTCTATTGCCTTTCCATAATCTAGAGCTCTGTAGTGGAGATGCCCAAGGACCAAACTACAGTTCCCAGCATTCCATAGGATGGTGCCATAGCACTTTGAAGTGTCAACAAATTGCTATAATGAATCTTGTGATGCAATGGTTAAACTGCAGTACTGCAGCCAAGATTCTGCTCACAACCTGAATTCAATCCTAAAGGGCTCAGGTATTTGGCTCAAAGCTGAATCAGCCTTCCATCCTTCTGAGGTCAGTAAACTGAGTACCCAGCTCATGGGGGGGGGGGGACGACAATGTGTAGTTTGCATAATTAAATTGTAAACCGCCCAGAGAGTGCTTTAATCACTGTGGGATGGTATATAAGCAGGTACTTTGCTTGCTATAACTGTGCAGTGTAGAGCTACCAGGCTCAAGTGTCAACAAATTGCTATAATGAATCTTGTGATGCAATGGTTAAACTGTAAGCAGTAGAAAACTACTGCGCTGTAATGCTGTGTCCTTGCATGCCTCTAAATAAGCAGAAAGGATAGAACTCTCAGAAATCATTTAGCAAGTAAATGACAGCATGTAACATATTCTATTTTAAAAAGAAATTGTGTTTTGCTTAGATGGGGATTTAAATGTCTCATGGTTAAAAATCTCAAGTAATAAAATAATTTCTAAGAGGACATTCGTCTTTGGATTCTCTTGGAATTCAAGAGGAGTTGAAGATAATTCATAGTCTGAAACTATTTGCTGCCTACACAGTATACCTGATAGCAGAGTATGAAAAATGAGAAGGAAAGACATAATTCCAGCTTTGATAGAGAAAATATAGACACAGCTTTATGTGGCCTATATTTCGATGCAGAGTTTTGATGCAGCCTAGAAAAAAAGATCTAGGTATTGAATTACTCATGTCAGCAAACGAACCAGCTGACTTGTTGAAGAAATGACAAAATATGGGTGCCGTGTTGGTACTCCACTACTGTGAGGACCTGCTGTCACCTGAAGTGTAATCTCTGAGTTGCTACCCCCAAGCTGGGCAAGACTTCTCTGAAAGCCTCCACTCCAAGATTCCTTTAATGAATGTCTAATATTGGATAAGGGTTTATGAGCCCCATTCTCTCTCTCCCTCAAACCTGGCCCTGGTCTCATGTCCATCACCACCAACTACCATGCAAAAGACCTGTGGCAAGGAAGAAAATAAATGAAATATAGGAAACTGCTAACAGGAATGATCCCCTCTTCTACCTCTTCTACAGGGTGCAAGCAAAAAAAACTTCCCAGATTTCGCTTAGCTATTTTTCCAACACTAGTGAAGTGGGTTGGGTTATAGTGGGGAATCCTTTGGTACCATATGCCTTACTGTTTTCAGTCCCCATCATGGCTTGGATGCTGAACCTGTGGTCCTGAAATTTCCAGCCTATAGCAATATGGCTTTTTGGTCCAGAACAGCAGCATTTTCACCAAGTGCAAAGTGAATAAGAAAAACTCTCTGCATCATAATCAGAGATTCCTTGTTTTTGTGTTCAGTGACGAACACACAGTACATACCTCTCCAAGCCATAGTGGAAATGAAAATGGTAAAGATTGTGCTACCGAAAGACCTCACTACAGCCCAGCCCACTTCACTAGCACTGGACCAAAAGCCAAGTGAAATCTAGGAGGTGGTTTGTTTTTTGCTTCACCCTGTAAAACTAGACAAATGATCCCCTGACTCTTAATTATATGGAGGATGGGCAGGAAAATGATGAGCCATGAAGAATGATGTTGAACAGTGACTGGGAGGGCTTTAATGTTTTTGAAGCGGATCAGATTGAAGCCTGAACTTCTTTACTCCATATTTTTGAGTTATCTGCCCCTGGCTAGGTCAACTCAGCTCTGACTGGTTGGCTGGCGAGTCATGCTTCTATGGGAACCACAGGGACTCCCAGGACCTCCAGATGCTGCTTAGAACCCCAATAGAGCCAGCTTTTTTTCTTCCTTCCAGAAACTGGACCCACAGAGAATCAGGAGGAGCCCTTTGCTTCCTTTAAATATCACTTTAAATATCATATTTTCAGGTGGATAGCTGTGTTAGTAAGTTGTAGCAAAATCAGCAAAGAGTATTGTGGCATCTTAAAGACTAACATGTTTTATAGGGCAGAATTGTTCATAAACTGTACTTCATTTTGTCACATGAACATTTGTTACTCTTCAGATTGCTACAAGACTCCTAGTTTTTTAAATATCATAATTTGAATATAGCAGAAATTCAAGTGAAAATGGACATATTGAGTTGAATCTAAAGAACTGTGAGATGAAAGGAAAATGGCTCTTAGTCCTGTTTAGCCAGTGATTGCTTGAATTGTTGCAGAAAATATCATGCAGTGCTAGGAATAGAGATTTTCAGAGCAATTCCTATACAGTGGTGCCTCGACTTACGAACGTCCCTACTTACGACCATTTCGAGTTACGACCAGCTCCGGCCGCAAAATTTTGCTTCGACTTGCAGCTTCCACTTACGAACAGAAAAAGGCAGGGAAAAAAGGCGGGAAATTCAAATTGCTAACTGTAGGTGGTGACGAGGATGCTTCTTTGTAGCTCTTTCACCCCAGCAGTTAGAGAGTGTGTGTCGGAGGAGGCTTGGGACTGCCTCCTTCTGCTTCTGAGTGAGCATGTGTGTGTGTTTGCAGGGAGGCTTCAGGCTGCCTGGTAAGGTAAGGTGCTGTTTTCTGCTTTTTAAAAACTGTTCTGGGTGTTTTTGCAGCATGGTTTTGAGCTGGGGGGGTTATGTTTCTGTGTTGTGATGGGTCTTGGGGGGTTTGTTTGTTTTTTGGTGTGTTTTTTTCCCCATATCCGATGGGTCTTGGGGTTTTTTGTTGCTTTTTGGAGTGTTTTTTCCCATTTCCGATGGGTCTTGGGGGGTTTGTTTGTTTGTTTTGTTTTTTCCCCCATGTCCGATGGGTCTTGGGGGGTTTGTTTGTTTTTTGTGTTTTTTTTGCCCCCATTTCCGATGGGTCTTGGGGGGTTTGGTTGCTTTTTGGGGGGGTTTCCCCATTTCCGATGGGTCTTGGGGGGTTTGTTTGTTTTTTGGCTTTCCCCCCTCCATTTCCGATGGGTCTTGGGGGGTTTGGTTGCTTTTGGGGGGGTTCCCCATTTCCGATGGGTCGTGCATGCTTCCCTTGCTTTTTCCTTTGTTTTCTTTGCATTTCCGACCTGCCCCCTTTGTTCTCTGTGCATTTCCGATCTGCTCCGTTTGTTTTCTGTGCATTTCCAATGGGTCTTGCACGCTTGATTGCTTTTCTTTTCTTTTTCCCCCTTCGGCCGGAAGGGATTAATCGCATTTCCAATGAGTCTTGCAGTTATTTACAGTGGTGCCTCGCTAGACGATGTTAATCCGTTCCACGAGGATCGCTGTCTAGTGAAAACATCGTCTAGCGAAGCACATTTTCCCATTGGAATGCATTGAAATCGCTTCAATGCATTCCAAGGGAAAACGCAGTCGTCTTGCGAAATTTCCCATAGGGAAACCTCGTCTAGCGAGTGAGGGTCCCCATAGGAATGCACTGACAGCTGCACTGACAGCTTTTGACCACTAGTCGGCGCACTCCTATGGGGAAACCTCATCGTCTAGCGAAATTCCCCATAGGGAAACATCGTTTTGCGAAGCGCAGTAGCGCTCGCAAAAAGGCATTGTCTAGCGATTTCCTCGTCCTGCGAGGCAATCGTCTAGCGAGGCACCACTGTATTTATTTTTTTTGGTGGTTTTTTTCTTCGGCCGGAACAGATTAATTGCATTTCAATGCATTCCTATGGGAAATGGTGCTTTGACTTACGACCATTTCGAGTTACGTCCATCTTCTGGAACGGATTATGGTCGTAAGTCGAGGTACCACTGTACTTCTGCATGTGTGGAGGGTGGCACATGTTCTTGCCAAGCAGAACTTGGTTGATTAGTTTCCCTTTTGATACACTAAATTGTAGTACAAGGTATAAAACAGCTGTTTTATACGAGCAGCTGGTGCTATCTGTGTGGAAATGAACAACTTTGGGTCCAACCCAGTTCCTTTTCATCCACAGGTGATGCTTAAATGAAGGCTATGAAGTGCTGTCGCAGGCAAGCTAGTATTATTGAATGCATCATGTATAAATAGAAAAAAGCTGGATTTCTAACGTTCTTGTGGTTCACAGCTTTACAGAAGTTCTGCTGTTTAGATCACAACTGCAATCTTTGTGCCACACACATTCCTACACTTACATACATTTGACCATCTGCCTTACCACTTACTCATAAATTTAGCTAACTGTAGCCAATATCACTGTGAAAGTATTCTCTGTTCCACTTTCTTTCATTCTGAAACAAAAGTACAAGAGGAAAAAGAAACAAGGAGACAGTTTTTCTGTAAGTCTGCCCATCATGCTTCTTTCATTTAATTCCTTGCTTTCTAAAGACAGCATTCCTTGCTGGGATGCTGTTTTTAAAGGGTAAGCATTTTATAATGTTTTCACTAAAGCTGTCTGCTCATTAAAGAAATATTTGCAACCTTAGACAATTGATCATACAAGTTTTAATCGATCAATTAAACTGTGGCTGAAATTCTGTTGCTTTGTTATGCAATCAGAAGGCAAATGGTGTAAGATTCAGTCAGTTCTGGCTTGCAATTAATGAGTTGCCACTGGGATATACCCACTGACTTGGTGTACTCTTGACAGTCCCATGGTGACTCACTAATTGCCAGCTAGAGCAATTGAATGTTACACCGTTTGCCTTCCACACAACAAAGCAATTGGATTTCAGCCAGTATTGCTGAAAGCAGAAGAGGTATACTTTCTTTTTCCACGATGTGTGAATCAAGCATCATCGTAGAAGAGGCATTCCTCCTGTATGTGAAAAAAGAAAGAGTACTTCTAAAAATGATGCTTGTCATGAACTGTTTTTAGGAGTACTTCTAGTGAAAATAGTAAATGTTTTGTTGCCCAATAAATTAGACTCTTTTATAGTCAATAAAATATTTTATTTTCTTAATGTTATTAAATGTTGCAGCCCTAATTTTTGCTTGGTATGTTCAGAAGAAGCAAACTGTGTCTTGTATTTGTTTTGTGTTAGGGATGTGAACATCTCAGAATTGTTTGCTATTTCTGGAATGTTAACTTGTTTATACTTTATAGTGATTGCTGTTAATTGTTTTTCTTTAGGTCTTGACCATTACCGCCCTGAAGTTTTTGAGCACAGTAAAAAACTGCTGCTCCATCTTTTGATTGCTCTGTCATGCAATAGCAATTTTCAAACGATTGCCTCAGTGCTTCTTCAGACCAGAGAGATGAATGAAACCAAGACCCTCACAGTGCAGTCTGCACATATGCCTGAATACGTCTATACAGGTGATAAAGAGCAACTGTTAGGGTATATCCTTATTCTGTTTTGTCTTCTACCTCATAATTCCTCTTATTTTCATTTGTTCCTGTCATACTGTTTCAGACTATTTCTCATGATGATCTTAACACTCGAGTACAGTAGGCTCATAAAGAGAGATGCAGTCCTTGAGACAGCTTGGGCCGAAGCCATTTAGGGTTTTACATATTAAGAACCCTCACTTTGAATTCTGCCTGGAAATGGATCGACAGCCAGTGGAGCTGCTGTAATAAGGGGGTTGTGTGATCCCTGTTTCCAGCCCCAGTTCGCAATCTGGCTGCTGCATTTTGGATCTGCTGAAGTTTCGGAACACAACCCAAAGGCACATAATCATTAATCATTAATAGCAGGACAACAACAAATTAGGGAAACATATTTAGAAATGTTTTGTGCTTCGGCAAGGATAGAGAGGTTTGTGTACGTTTGGATGCTAATGAGTTCAATAATAATGTCTGAAAGAAAATGTCAGGTAGAGTTTCTTGCGTAAACTAACTGAAGGGAGTACGATTCATGAGTGAGTGTTATCCAAGTGACAGAACAATTTGTGTATTCTGCTAAATGATGCCACTGTGTAAATCCATTCAAACTAACACAGCTAGAAGGCCATCAAAGGACTTTTATATTGCTTCCTTCTTTAATTCCAGGGGCTGACCGTGTGTGAAGCCTTTCACTAAGGAGGGAGCCTCAGACTCCTGCGCTCTCCCCCGTGAAGCTTTTGAACTTTAATGAGAATCAACACAAAATAACCTAGACAAGTAGAACCTGGAGGCATGACCTATCCATAGCTTCTTCTTTTTTGTTTTGGCAAGGGGTGGATAATATGAACTTCAGTTCTCATTAGAGAAAAGGAAGGCACGTGAGCCCAAGGCTCACTCATACTTCTAGGTTAGAATGCTTAGGCTGAAATAATAATGTAACACTGGACTTAATCCAGTGTTATACAAGCACTCATCACAAGGTTTCCTTTCCCTTCCCTTCCCCGCAGAAGTCCGAGGAGCCACCTGAAAACTGGTTTCAAAGGGTTCTCCTATTTTTTGTCTCTCTACTATTGTTTACAAATTTCAGGTTGATCACTCTGCCCTAATGGAGAAGAGATGCCATGGACAGTCATAGCATAATTTTATAGAACTACAGAACAAACTTGAAAAATTCAAAATGTTTAAGGCAGTAGAGTGCTAATGGAAAGAAAGGGCTATATCGGGCAACCAACACTGAAGCAGTGGATTGTATCCCTCCAGCCACTACCTCTTGGTCTTCTCTCTCCAGCAGATTCATCTTAGTTGTAACATAGACCCATGTAAACCTAATCTACCCTCCACTGTTTACTGTGGCATGTAATAAATGATTTTTTTCATATTAAACTGGGCCATATTGAAGTGCCAAGAGTTAAGAATTTTAGCCTGCATCTTTTGCTCCTTTATTTGGAACTTGGACTTGATTCAATAGGGTTTTAGCCCAGGCTTATTATTGTATTGAGTATTCAGTGTACTGCTTCAGATTTGCAAATATCATACCTCTGACTAGGGC
This sequence comes from Intellagama lesueurii, assembly GCA_037013535.1. NCBI lineage: Eukaryota > Metazoa > Chordata > Lepidosauria > Squamata > Agamidae > Intellagama > Intellagama lesueurii. Next base: position 28,063,309 of record JBAJHW010000003.1, read on the forward strand.
ATACATTATGCACACAGCCAGTGGTTGTGCTGGTTAATGGATTCTGGGAGCTATACTTTAAAGGGGGGGGGAAACACTTTTGTAAGCTCTGATTATAGAACCAACTCTTGATCGTGGACCTTTTCCAGCTCTTGTTATGTAACACGGTTCATTTGAGTGTTTCTTACAGAGGAATGCAATATAAGTCTTGGTTAAATAAATCATCAGAAATATGTAAACTGAGGTATTTTCTAGACCAACTTGATTTATAAGGGTGTGTATCTGCTCAAACAAGATAATGTAACTTAGCTATTTTGTAACTTCTCCAGACTACAAATTTGAATGTTCAGTCTCATTTTAAAAAACATGTTAGTCTGTTGGAAATTCTGACCTCCGTGGTACATTCCATACTTATTTTTTTTTAAATTGCTACTAGGTGGCTTTGACTTTCTGAGGGAGTATCAATCTTCTCCTGTGCCAGACTCTGGCCTCAGCTCAAGCTCTACCTCCTCCAGTATCAGCCTTGGAGGGAGCAGTGGAAACCTCCCACAGATCACCCAGGAGATAGAAGACATAGAGCCAACTGTGGAAATTGATGAAAAGGCAAACAAACTAATTGAGTTTCTAACCACCAGGTAATCAGGACAAAACAAAGATAGGAGGAGCTGCAGTCTTAGAGTGTTGCAGCATGTTTTTGGAAGAATCTGCCTGTTTCATAATTACGTGAAGGGTATATTTTTGAAATGGTGGCTGTGTTCGTCTGTGTAAGCATATTAGACAAGTAACAAAACAAAATAAAGAAGACAAAAACATTGTGGCCCCTTAAAGATTGCTATATTTTAATATGAGCTTTTATGGATTGAGCTCACTTTTTCAGACATAAGAGTGAGACTACATGGCAATCATTTATACACGGCCCCAAGATAAAGAGACAATGGTTGGTTAGTAGACACAGGTTGCAAACTGTGTGAGTCCATGTTGCATTTCCCACCTGGTAATGACTTAAGATCCCTGATTGATATTCAGTTCGTTTCCTTTCAAACTTTGTTCTGTAAAAAGTGACAATGGTTAGTAGGTAATGGAACCCCAGGCTATAGATACCAACACAGTCATAGTGAAATTACACATTTGGTAATGAGTTAAGAACCCTGGACTTTGCTTTTGAAACTTGTTCTGTAAAAGGGGTAATGGTTAGTTCAAAAGGAACCTGGGCTATGGAAAATAGTAACATAGTTATTGTAGCATTTCACATTCAGTAATCAAGAACCCTTGATTAATTTTTAATCCTTTGAGATGGATACCCAGCATATGTATATATTTTATCTCACCTCTCTCCGGATCCTTGTTCTGTAATGTTTCTTCTCCAGGATTTCAACTTATAAATCCTGAAGAAAGTGTCCACGTAGATTAGAGTGAAATGATCTGAAACAGGTTTCTGTGTATTGCCATTCCTGATGTCTGATTTATGTCCATTAATTCTTTTACACAGAGATTGTCCCATTTGCCCTATGTAGAGTACAGAGGAGCATTGTTGGCAAAAGATGGCATAGATCACACTACCAGAAGAACAAGTAAAAGTGCCCTTGATGTTGTGTGTGATAGTGTTGGGTCCTTTAATCGTGCTGCCAGAGTAAATGTGGGACCAGAGCTGGCATCTGGTTTGTAGTAGGACAAAGTCCTCATCGCTTTATCAGTGTTGTATAGGTCATTGTGTGTCAATAGTTGCTTGAGACTGGGGGATTGTCTGTAAACAAGACCTGCCACCAAAGGCAAAGGAAAAGAACTGAATATCAAACAGGGGTCTTACGGGTGTGTATGAAATGCCACATTGACTCACACAATTTCCAACTTGTGTAAACTAACTAACCATTGTCTTTTTATCTCGAGGTTGTGTATAAATGATTGCCATGTACTTCCACTCTTATGTCTGAGGGAAGTGGACTCGAACCATGAAAGCTCGCATTAAAATGTAGCAGTGGGTCTTTAAGGAGCCAACAGTCTTTTTGTCTTCTTTATTTTTGGTTTTGGTTTTGTTTTCATACCGTGTTTCCCCAAAAATAAGACAGGGTCTTATATTAATTTTTGCTCCAAAAAACGCATTAGGGCTTATTTTCAGGGGATGTTTAGAGTAGACCTTTGGTCTAGATGGGCGGGATAGAAATCCAATAAATAAATAAATGTGGGTTTTTTTTCATGTACAACAATCTACATTTATTCAAATACAGTCATGTCATCTAGTTGCTGCACAATGGTGGGTTTCACTGGGGCTTATTTTGGGGGTAGGGCTTATATTAAGAGCATCCTGAAAAATCATACTAGGGCTTATTTTCAGGTTAGGTCTTATTTTAGGGGAAACAGGGTAGAATCATAGAAAAGTGAATTTGGAAGGGGCCTACAAGGCCATCAAGTCCAACCCCCTGCTCAGTGCTTTTGTTGTTTATTGTTTTGTTGTTTGAAGGATATGATCCATCATCAGTCTGGGTTGAATAATACAGTCATAACAAGTTCCCAGTCCTTTTATAAACTCCATAAGTATCCAGAAAATACTGAAGGCTGTTGTGAAGGAGTGGCAGTATTGTATTCAAACCAGATACAGGTTTTCATCATCATAAAATATGTACCGTGTTTGTCTGGGATTATGATGAATAATCTACTCATTAATTGATAAAACTGGCAGGCTCAGGATGCTTTGTTCTATTTTCTATGAAGAAATCCAACTGAGCTAAAATCTGCTATTTTTTCAGGCTACATTTTGACAACCTGTGCAGCATGTGGCATAATAATGATGCTTAGCTCTTCAAGGGATATTACCTTTGCAACAGGGGAATCTCTGCATTCTGTGGTAACCAAGACAGAGACTGTGGCTTCCCCATCGACCCTTTAGTATAAATAAGAACAATATGAGCAGGAAACATTAACCTGACTTTTCTTTTGGCTCATTTGTTTTTATTGCCATCATCCTGTAGCCAAATCTGATTAGCTGTCATGTTTGATCCTTTTTTAGTATTGTATACTTACTGTTTTTAGCTTCTAATATTGTCTTTTAATGATGTAAACCACCTTGGGTCCTTCTTAAGGAGAAAGGCAAGGTAAAAATACTATATAATAAACAAACAAAGAAATAAATATGTGATCATTGTACTTGCTATCTCATGTCTCATTGGTTGTTTATTTTAAAAGTGAAATAAATGATGCTGTTGAAATGCATGCTTTCATGTTAATAGGAATGAATGGGATTGCATAAACCTTTGTCCCACTCTTCCTCCTTATAGTTGGGGTGTGTGTGATTGTAGTTGCATTGTACAGTTTCAAATTTGCTGCTTTAATTTTAACAATTTAAAGCAATATATGTACATTTTCTTCTTTCAAGGTCATTTGGTCCACTTTGGTGCCATGAAGATATAACTCCCAAAAACCAGAATACAAAGAGTGCTGAGCAACTTACCAGTTTCCTGCGTCATGTTGTGTCAGTCTTTAAAGATTCCAAGTCAGGTACTTAAAGATTCCAAGTCAGCCGATGATTCATTTAAAGAACATTCACTGAAGCAGCAGCTCTCAAAAATTATCTTTTATTGGGCAATTTCTAGTGCTTTTTCTTAGATCTTTTCACATTAAAAAAAATGTCAGGAACTCTAACCTTCTCTGTGAATAGTATTGAAAGAAAAAATATTATCCCAATACATTTCTTTCTAACTTTGGGAGTGGAAGAATTTTACTTGAAGTAAGAGAATTATGCTAAGACTGGGCTTCTGCAGTTGGCCATTTGTTTATAGCTACCTGTAATAATAAAGAGCTCCCCTTCTACAGATACCATTGCTCACAAAGGAAGGGAGTGCTTTTTAAACACAATACACTTTTTAGTCATATGAGTGCAAGGATATTTGGTTTGCCATCCAAATACTGTTTATTGATAGCTGCTACTAAGGTAGTTGTCATTATTCTTTTTGCAAATCCGCCTCCAGAGATTCCAATGCACTATTCAGTTACAGACATACACAACCATGAATGTATGCAGTACTCATTGTATTTTAATATATTTATTTATTTTGTATATCCCATGTTTCTCCTGATATCAGGAGCTAAAACAACTGACAAAATATGGACTAGTCACCAAACAAAGTTTCCAAGATATTTGTGAAGTTGGTGGTTTGTTTTATATGCTTACCTGTCTAATTGTCTTTTAATATTAAAACATGTGTTTTTAGTCATGTCTGTTATTTAATCATACTGTGAGCTACTTAGGGTCCCAGTTCTGGGAAAAAGACAAGATAATAAAATAAATAGGGTCCCATTTTGAAGTCTCTTGATTAAGATTTTAAATAAAACTATGAAGAGTCTTGTGCCATTAAAGACGCCTTGGGTTCTTTTTAAGGCGAAAGGTGGGATAAAAATATTTTAAACAAATAAATAAATAAAGACTAGTACATTTTATTTGGCATTAACTTTCCTGGACAGTAGCCCACTTTATCAGATGCATGGAGTCTTCATCTGGCAGAACTATTTCAAAGTAATAATCTCTTTTTTCCCTCCCATCAGGTTTTCATCTGGAGCAGCATCTTAGTGAGATTGCTTTGCAAACAGCTCTTTCCAGTTCCTCAAGACATTATGCTGGCCGCTCTTTCCAAATATTCCGGGCTCTGAAGCAGCCTCTTTCTGCACATGCATTATCAGATCTCCTTTCAAGATTGGTGGAAGTTATAGGAGAGCATGGAGAGGAGATTCAGGTACTGGTAGACTACCATCTTGTACTCATAGGATGCAGCCATCAGTTCATCCAGCTCAGTATCATCAATAGCGGGTGGCCAACATGTGATGCTCAGGCCAAAAATCAGTCCCTAAGAACCAAAATGTAAACATATTTTTAAATGCTGAAAACGTCCCCTATGGGGTATGGAGGATTCAATTTTAACAGACTCCTAGCATCCCCGAGACTCCTCAGATGCCCCCAATGTTTTTAAAAAAACCTTTGCCCAATAGAACACACACAAGACTTTTTCAGTGGGGAAAAAACTTATTATTGTAAGAAAGATTTGTGGAAGGCAGTGCCATGAGAACAGATGTGGATGCAGTCTTCCAAGGCCCAGAGACGAACATCTGGACCACTCATCTGGTTGCTCATCTTCATCTACACTGACTGGCAACGGTTTTACCATGTTTTGCAACACTACCTGAACCTAAAGTCTTTGAAATGCAGAGCATGCTATCTGTCACTGAGATTTGGTCCTTCCCAATTCCTTTCAGTGACTTTCAATACCATGTGCTTGGTCGCCATGTAAATCTGATAGTGACATTTAAAAGTACATTCTTAGTTGCTTCTTGTAGATATTCCGTAAGAATCCTGATTAAGCGTTATGATGAGACCAGAAAAAAATGTTGGATTTTGGTTTGTTTAATTATGCCACTATGGTGAGAGTTTTAAAAAATGGCTAGCAGTTCTGCCATAATTTTATTTATGCTTTCATAACTGCAGTGTTGCAGTCCCTTGTGTATGGAGTACGTTTTTCCAGAACTGAGGGAGAAGACTAGAGAAGTGTTTCATGGGGCATGAGCTGTCTGGAAAAACATAACCTTGACTTGCTGTCTCTGAAAGAGTGTCTCCTGTGTGTTGATAAAGTGATGGATTTCCCCATATGATCTGACAGCAGTTGCTAATGCCTTTGCTTCTGAGAGTGAGCAGTACATGTGTACAGGACTAAAAGAAATCCAGACAACATAGCTGTCTTTCTCCCCCCCCCCCCCCCTATTCAGCTCACTCATTAGCAAATGTGAAAACATTAGCAATTCATAGCTAGGGCAGGGGGTTGCTCCATCAAAATCTTGGAGTAAGGATCTCCTTGTGCTTGGTCCACAATACACCCCTGCAGAAAACATAGTAATAGGAAGCAATTAAGGGTTGGTATTCCCTCGCCTTTTGATGGGTGGAATGCACAGTGGAGAAATAAGAGAGAATGAGAAATACTCTTATGAAAAGAAGCTGAACAAAGGTCTGGAGAAATATATTTTCTGTCACCTCTTCTCCTTCTCTGGTCTTTCTCATAGTCTGTGTGCTGTATAATCTAAACAAAAGGCAGGTGATTCTAAAAATGGTGGTGAGATTTAATTGAAAGTGAGTGCACATTGGAGACAGGAAATCCCAGCTCAGATTAGTCAGGAAATAGATCTTGAGGTTATGATGAAAAGTGCCTTGCAAATAAGGCCATGGTGTGCTGCTGCAGTGCAATCTTAATTTCAGTATATCAAGCCAAAAGCAATGCAAAAATAAAGATGACAACATTGTGGTACTTTAAAAACTAATTGCTATGTTTTAATGTGAGCTTTCATGGACATCCATGAAAGCTCATGTGAAAATATTGCGGTTAGTCTTTAAGGTGCCACAATGTTGTTGTCTTTCTTTATTTTTTATTTTTCTTTTGTTTTGGGCCTGATATGCTAGCATAGACTAACACAGCTACCTCTTCTTAAATCCAGTAGTCAGAGTTATGAAAAAAGTTAAGCATAAAACTTGTTATTATTATAGAAATCTGTAGTCTCACATTTAGAACAGGATATATGGGATTGCCGTCATAGTTATGCTTTGTTTATGAGCCTCAGAGAGATTTACTTTCTTAAAACTAAGCAAGATAATCATAACAAATGGAAATAAGTTAAATTCCAAAATAATACCAAAAAACCCTTCCTAACAACCTCCTTTCGCCAGAGAGAAAGAAAAAGAAATTCCTGTGATTATCCTGGTTGTGTGATAAGAGATTAAATAAGAGATTAAATAAATTGGTTTGACGTTCCATTTTTAAGATCATTGGCACCTTTGATATTCATTAATAATTAGATCAGAGAGCACCTACTTCTCACAGCTTCATCAGCCATTGTTTAAGGTGGAAGAACACGATCCTTTTATTGTCTGACTAAAGCAATTTGGTATGCTGCTGTGACTCTACTATGCGTGAGTTGAGCTGTGCACAGCAAAACCTTTGGTTCTACTTATGGAAAACATTTCAGATGATTCATCAGGCAAGGACAGAGGTTAAAAACAGCTGAAACAGTATTGTAAAATGTACTATGTAATCATGTAGTTTTTGCCGTTGCACAGAAATCTAACTAGTGAGCAAGAAATCATCCCTTTATACATTCATTCATTTATTGATTAATTTGTCTCTGAATAAAATATGCAGTGGGTTAGTTATTGTAAGTTTAGTGTGTCTCTTTCACCATTCATTCTAAAAGTCATAATATTGCATATTTGATAATGAGCATTCAGTGTGAAATAGTGAGATTAGACACCAGACATGATGATTGTTACTGACAACGAGTGGCCATTTCTACTTAAGTAACCAGCTTCCTATATATTCGGCAGGGTTATGTTATGGAAGCACTTCTTACTTTAGAGGCTACCGTGGATAATCTCTATGACTGCCTGAAGAACAGTGATCTCTTGACAGTTCTGTCTCGGTAAGAGTTTTTTCTCTTTGATTATTAAATTCTAGTTACAAAATCCAGAACTTCCTTTCTATAAAACTTATTTTAGATAATCAATGCAGAGTTCTGTTTAAACTCCCTGTGGAGGCTGAGACATAAATAGATTTACTCAAATGCAAAGTGAGCCATACATAGCTAATCAAAAGTAACAGCATGATCTGCTTTGGTTATATATGGAATAAAATAACTGAGTAAGTATATAAGAATGGGGATTATTTGGGAAAAGGAAGGACAGTCGCGATGCTTCTGAATTAGTGTAGGGCTAAAAAGTACTGCTGAAATGCAGTACTATCCATTGTACAGTAGATATTCTGCAAAACACTGTTTTGTAGATTATTTTGTCTGTCTCAAAGCCAAAACCATAGGACTACACAAAGCACATGGCTTGTGCAAAACTGGCTGCCTAAAGTCAACAAAAAACATTTGTAGCTTCTGTTTCAGGTCTTCAAACGTATCTAAGGTCAGGTGGCACCAGCTAATCCTTATGTGTGGTTGTTGCTCGCTTCACATTCATGTTCATTTTCTTCCTCTGCTGCACTGACCCAACTGTGTCCCATTGCAATCATTTTATTTACTTTCCTATCATAGAAGGCAACAGCTTCTTAAAGAAGAGAATATGAAGTAGCCATATAATCCACACACACCCCTCCAATGTAAGGAACTGAAATCATCCACCATCCTATTACTTACGTACATGCAGTTGCAGTCCATTGGCATAAATTACAGCAGCAAATTGCCATCAGTTAAGAAGTCAGAATTTGCATTTGGTGCTGCACACCTCTCATGTACATACACCAGCTTTGTAAACTAGCAGCAATTTGCAGCTGAACTTCATGCCGATAGATTTAATGCTGCCATAATGCTTCAGCTGGATTCTGGCTGGTATACGGTTATCAGTGAAGACCCAAAATATAGCATCTGCTAACAGTGATGCTGTCTATAACATCTGCACACAGCAGAATCCCCCTCCTCATGGTGTTACAGACAGTATGGGTGGAAATACCCTCCCACCTCACACACACTTGTTAATGGAGTAGATGACTTCAGTGGGAAAACATAACTAGTGCTAGGAGAAGAGCAGCTTTCTCCTTCTTCTTGAACAAGACTGCCTGCATTCTTTTTATTTTCACAGTGACTTTACTATGAAATTCACTGAGCAGAATGATGGACATCTTGTTGTAATGGCTGCAAGGAGGAAATAATTTTGGTGAATGCCAAAGTACACAACTATGCATTGCTGTAGTGTCTAAGTTCTGTTGCACTTGTGTCTACATTATCAAGTCTTTGATACAGATCACTGATTAGCATTCATTATATGTTTGGTTTTTCCCCCTTTGATTTGCCTATGTAGAGATACTGGCTCAGCCTTTCATTCTCATCAGATCAGGAGATATTTTGCCCTACAATGATAAACATTTGGGAAAAGGAGAATCAGAAAGTTAGGTTGCATTTGTTCAATCGCTGTATTATGGCCATGGAGGGATTGCTGCTAACTTGCATCTTTAATCTGTGTGAAGCTCTATAATAAGAGTCAAAGACTGATTTCCTTACTGGACAGCTGTCATGGCTATTGGTGTGTGTAGTGGTTACAGTATTGGACAACCGAAGAGTTGTCCAGCAGTTAGTGATGGAACTATTTTTAGTGTCAAGACATCGTTCTTGGCAACATTTTCCTCTTTCACCCCCTTATGTGAATATCCACACTAATCGCAACCACAGGCTACACGCATGATGCATCTGTAAGTCTTGGTCTTGCAGCTGTACCTTATGAGATTTCTGTGGAACAACAGACCCTATGGCTGTAAAAGAACAGACCCTATGGCTGCCCCTTTTAATGATCTGTTGATTTTTTTTATTCTCAAAATATAGAGCGTATATACTCTCTGCTGAAAATAATAATAACAATCAAACTTCTTAACTAAGAATCCAGATTCTCCAGCTACATTCTGCCATTTATAGAAATTATACAGATGTGAAACATATTTGAATATATTTTGTTTTCTGTTATCTGTTCTGGTTTCGTTAACTGCAATACAGAGCACAGAAGCTTTAACCTCATGGAACGAGCACACTGAAATTCTAAAACTGGAATTAGGTCTTCCAGAATTATTCCAAAAAACAAATAGTTGCCAGAATACTGACCCAGTGATTCAACTGTTCATTTGAGGGTTCGTGTATTATATGCGGACACACAGGGAAAATGTAAGCAGGAACCAGCCCTATGAAATACATGACACGATAGTGCTTTGCAATTACTGTAGGATAGTATAAGCCAGAGGTCCCCAATCCCCGGTCTGCGGCCCGGTGCCAGTCCGTGGCCTAAGCCGGACCAGGCCGCGAAGACAGACCTCACCCCCGCACGCACTCACCCCCGCACAGCCCGTTTGCGCCTGCGTGTGTGTGCCTGCGCCCACATGAGTGCTCCCCCACCCCTTCGCGCATGCGCCGAGTGCCCCCTGAGCGCCACGCCACCCTTTGCGCATGCGCGCCCGCACAAGCACTGTGCCGCCCTTTGCGCATGAGTGCTCTCTCGCACGAGAGCCCCCACTCCTTTGCGCATGCACACGAGCACACGCGCTCCTTCGCGCATGCGCATGAGCGCAGGGGGGTGCCCTGCCTTCCCCAGCCGGTCCGTGGGGCTAAAAAGGTTGGGGACTGCTGGTATAAGCCATGGATTTCCCAATATTCAACTGAAAGGAGCAGTTTCTCTTCATGTGGAGTTCTGTGCACTGAGTTTCCTATATAAAAGATCTGTGGAAGAGAAAATCTTGTTTCCCCGTCTATTTATGATAATTGCTCCTTTAAGAAGTGGGTTGAAATCCTTCTTTATTTATTTTTATTGGGGTTTTGTTTCCCCCTTAGATCATCATCACCAGACTTAACATCGAGTTCAAAACTTACTGCAAGTCGGAAGAGCACAGGACAGCTGAATGTGAACCCAGGAGCGGCAGGGGGCAACACAACAACTGCGGAGCGCAGCAGGCACCAGCGAAGCTTTTCAGTGCCAAAGAAGTTTGGTGATGTGGACAGATCCTCTGATCCCCCTCGCAGTGCCACGCTTGACCGGATACAGGCTTGCACTCAGCAGGGCCTTTCCTCCAAGACAAGGAGTGCCTCTTCTTTAAAAGACAGTCTTACTGATCCAAACAATATTAACAACCCAACTAACCTCTTGGCCACCATCTTTTGGGTGGCTGTGGCTATGATGGAATCTGATTTTGAGTTTGAATACTTAATGGCCCTAAGGTTACTGAATAAACTGCTTGTTCATTTGCCACTGGATAAGGTGGAGAACAGAGAAAAATTAGAAAAGCTACAAGGACAGCTGAAATGGACTGATTTTTCAGGGCTCCAGCAACTACTGCTTAAAGGCTTCACTTCCCTTACCACGACTGACCTCACGCTACATCTCTTCAGTTTGTTGACCCCAGTATCGCGAATATCCATGGTGGATTCTTCCCAGGCTATCGGTATAACCCGTTTTCCTCATGCATTTTATTCCTTCTTTGCCTTTTAAAACAGAAGTAGAACACACCACTTTTTCAAACCTACGTATAATAATAAACTCTTCAGAATATGACAGTAGTTATGTCGTATAAACATAGTACATTAATAGCTTAAAACTCTGGCTATATGCTAGATTTCACATTACTAAAAAAGCCAGGGTAGTGGATAGAATGTCAAGAGACGTGGGTTCAAATCTCTGCTTATCCACTGTGCATATCGCCCACAGGGAGTGGGGAAGTGGCAATGGTATACCATTCTGCCAACAGGTCACATATCTTGGAAACGTTATTAGGGTCTCTATAGACTAGAACCAACTTAATAGTACATAGCAACAATAACATGTTATTAAGAGACATAGGGCAACTGCCAGAAGCAACTGTCCTGTCCCTCCTCACTTCATTGCCCACCCTGCTCTTAACCCCACCAATTTCAAGTGGTAAGGGCTGTATTGTCCCAGCAGGTGCAGAATCTCCTGCATTTTCCCTTTCAAAAATGGCATATGGGTAGTTTACACCGTCCTTTCAACTTGAATTGCATATCTGGATGGCAACTGGGAGAATGAAAGCAAGATCTGAGTCTTATTTGAATCAGAAATTTCAGGAACTTTTGGCACCAATATGGTGGCAGTATTGTTGGGGGGAGAACAGGTGGGAGCATCGTAAATAAGCAAGGATGCATATGGTACAATAGCCACAGATCACTATAAAGTGTAGTGAAAGTGGATGCATGATGTGATGTCATATTTCACATTTCCCCATTAAATGCACTGGCCAAATAAGTTGGCAGTGATGTAATGTAGCAGGAAAAGTAAGAGCCAATGACACTGCATCCCTCCTTATCTTGTTTTCCACATTGCCAGGGAAGAGAAGATGAAGAGATGGCTGCCACTGGAAACAGCAGCTTGGCCAAGTGTCTTCATTACTTGTAATCCCATCCAGATATACTACCATTTATTTGTTATGGAAGGCCAAGAATAGTATTGTCATTGTTCCTGTTCTGAAACAGTATCATACATCTTTCCTGATTAAGTGCTCCCCTCTTCCTGTTCTCAAGCATTTTCTTTTTTAAAAAGTTTAGTATTCTTGCTTCCCTTTTGCTTTGCAAAAAACCTAAATATATTGAAATGTTGTTATAAAGAATGTGTTTCTGGTTTCAATGGATAAGAGTCATAATGTTTTCATACAGAAGTACAAATTGAACCTGAAAATATATACAGATAGGATTTCGCTATTTAATGAGAGCAAAGGAGGAGGATCATATGTAGGAAAATGATCATACTACACAGGCTTGACATATTTTTATATAATACAAGGGCTGAAATCCTGGTGTGCAGTTACGCAAAAGGTGTAACTTTTACTGGCAAATTACCACAAGCTATGAAATCTCTGTAGGCATTATCTGTTGTATACTGAGTTGTGTGACTGAGTGTGCAACAGATAACACCTATGGAGATTTCTTAACATGACAATTCATTACTAAAAATTAAGTCTTTTGCATAACTGTACAGCAGGATTTCAGATGTTTTAAAATGAAATAGTAAATACATAATATATGCATTTATAAATAATATATGCAATTATTCTGACAGCATGCAGTATAATTTCATGTATTCACTATTCTTGTCTTCTGTTTTTATCTTCCTCTGCTGCCAGGATTCCCTTTGAATGTTTTATGCCTCCTTCCCCATTTAATTCAGCATTTTGATGGACCAAATCAGTTCTGCAAGGATATAGCAGAAAGAATTGCTCAGGTACCATCTGTGTTTAGTGCTATATAGATCTTATTAATCCCAGGTTTATTTTTGTTTCACTTTTAATGTAGCCTGATGTTCCTATGTTGTTAGGTCTGTCTAGAAGAGAAGAACCCCAAGCTGTCAAACCTTGCACATGTCATGACTCTTTATAAAACACACAGCTACACAAGAGATTGTGCAACCTGGGTGAATGTTGTTTGCCGGTACCTTCATGAAGCATTTGCTGATGTTACTCTAAACATGGTTACTTACCTGGCTGAGGTATGTTTTTACTATGTTCACTTATCTGGCTGAAGTATGTTTTACTAATCTTTTTAAATCATCTGACAGGACATTTTTCTGAAAGACTAAGGCCAACAAAAATGCATGAAAAATTGACTTCAGGAAATATAAATGCATGTATTTGTGGCTTGTACAAGAACAGGAAGAGTGACAGATGATTTTGCTCTGTAATGTGGTGTCTGTGTCATGCAAATTTCTGTGATACACCAGATGGGGTTCACGTAGAGGAATATATAGTTTAAATTAAATTAGTTTGCAGCTTGGGAGCAGACTTCAACTGAGAGTTGTCATAAGGAAACATGATTAAATCCCTTCTCTCATCTCTCTCCGTTTCCTCAATCACCCGGCCTAAACCCAGACCATGCTTGTTCGCAAATTACAGGGTTAAAGAGTATGTTAGTTCTTCCTTGCAGGGCTCATTTTGGCTCTTGCTGGACTTGCTGACTCTGTCGGGGGTGGCAACTGCCATAAGACTTGGGTTTCCAGGATTTGGCTGTGTCCCTATGGGGCTGGAAATGGAACAGTTTCCTTTCTAAGTAGATTTTTTTAAGGGGCACAGTGGCTAAGACTTCAGTTTTAAATGCACTTACTGTATATGGGAGTCAGTTCCGTTAAAATGGAAAGAGACACCTGAGTAAACTGCTCAAGCTTGAGTTGCTGCAAGGGCACGCTTTAAGTATGTTTTTGGAATATTGTCCATTGTAGGTATAACTTCTGGACTCAAATGTGAATATTTCTGGAGAGTTTTCATTTGTAGGTTTCTATTTCAGGCATATGCCAATCATCTCAAATCTCAGCTCTTTTGCCCCAACTTTTGAGTAGAAGAGAATATTGGCAAAGTATTAGGCAAATATAATTGGTTTGTCTTCATAACTGTCATCCTGTTTTTGTTTATCCTCTGTATTTCTGTAAACAAAGACTGCTCTTTTTATTTTAATTGTCAGCTTAATCCATTTAAACCTGTAATTTTTATTTTCTGTTTTAGCTATTTATTCTCCACCCCTCTTTTTTAATGGTGCGCTTACAGCAAGAGTTGTGAAGTTGCAAGCCTTTTGTGTTGTTAATTAGTTGTTGACTCCAATTATTGATAGTTAACTCAAAATGAGGTATTTGTGATGACCACACCTTCTGTAAATTACAGATACCTGACTTGGTGAATTGAGAAATTAGTTGTATATAGTCGGACCAATGATTTTCAAAATTATAATTCCAGAACTGTATCTCTCTGGACTCTATACTAACAACATTGCTACTTCTTAAAAAATTTAGGAAGAATTATGAGTTGTGTTTGTTTAATTTTTTTACAGCTTTTAGAAAAAGGTCTTCCCAGTATGCAACAATCGCTTTTGCAGATAATTTATAGTCTTCTTAGTTATATGGACCTGTCAGGCATTCCTGTGAAACAGTTCAACATAGAAGTATTAAAGACCATTGAAAAATATGTGCAGGTAAGTATTATATTCTCCTTGCAGTGCTTGAACAAAAACCAGTGTGCATGCATTCAGTTATTCATTCCAAAGCTTTGGTTTCCCATTCATTCCATTTCTTTCTTAATAACAATGAACACTTTTCCTCTTCCATCTGAAAACAGGTTCATATACTTCTAAATCCTGTTTTGCTGTCAGGGCAGAACCAAACCATTGCCTCCAGCTAGGACTGCATATACCACATATGTTGCATATATGTACCACAGGACATGAAGGATGCAAACATCGTCACATTGTATAAGAACAAAGGAGACAGGGGCGACTGCAATGACTACCATGGCATCTCTCTTCTCAGCATTGTAGGGAAGCTGCTTGCCCGTGTTGTGCTGAAGAGACTCCAGGTGCTTGCAGACAGTGTCTATCCGGAATCACAGTGTGGATTTTGAGCTAATAGATCCACCACTGACATGGGTATTCTCCCTCGGACAGTTGCAGGAGAAATGTCGGGAACAACAACAGCCACTCTTTGCGGCCTTCATAGATCTCAGAAAGGACTTTGATTTCGTTAGCAGGGACGGCCTTTTTAAAATACTTCCCAAGATTGGATGTCCACCTCGACTCCTTAACATCATCAGGTCCTTTCATGAGGAAATGAAGGGCACTGTAGTTTTTGATGGCTCAACATCAGATCCCTTTGACATCCGAAGCAGAGTGAAACGGCTGTGTCCTTGCGCCGACCCTGTTTGGGATCTTTTTTGCTGTCATGCTGAAGCACACCTTTGGAACTGCAACAGAAGGTGTCTATCTCCGGACTAGATTAGATGGAAAGCTCTTTAATCTCTCTAGATTGAGAGCGAAGACCAAAGTCCAGCTGAAATGCATGCGGGACTTCCTCTTCACCGATGATGCAGCTGTTGTTGCCCATTCTGCTGAAGACCTCCAACAACTTATGAATCGTTTTAGTAAGGCCTGCCAAGACTTTGGATTAACAATCAGCCTGAAGAAAACACAAGTCATGGACCAGGGCGTGGACTCACCTCCCTCTATTACCATCTCTATGCAAGAATTGGAGGTTGTTCATTACTTTGTGTACCTTGGCTCAACGATCTCTGACACTCTCTCCCTAGATGTCAAGCTGGATAAACGCATTGGCAAAGCAGCTACCATGTTCTCTAGAGTCACAAAGAGAGTATGGCTTAATAAGAAGCTGACGGCATATACCAGGATCCAGGTCTATACAGCCTGTGTCCTGAGTACACTCCTGTACTGCAGTGAGTCCTGGATCCTTTGTGCACGGCACAGAGGAAGCTGAACACATTCCATATGCGTTGTCTCTGACGCATTTTTGGTATCACCTGGCAGGACAAAGTTCCAAATAGAGTAGTCCTAGAACGAGCTGGAATTTTTAGCATGTATACATTACTGAAACAGCGACGTCTACGTTGGCTCGAGCATGTCGTGAGAATGGCTGACGGTCGGATTCCAAAAGATCTCCTGTATGGAGAATTAGTGCAGGGAAAGCGCCCCAGAGGGAGACCACAGCTGTGATACAAGGATATCTGCAAGCGGGATCTGAAGGCCTTAGGAATGGACCTCAACAGATGGGAAACTTTGACATCTGAGCGTTCAGCCTGGAGGCAGGCGGTGCAGCATGGCCTCTCCCAATTTGAAGAGACACTTGTCCAGCAGGCCGAGGCAAAGAGGCAATCCCGAAACCAGCAAAACCAGGGAGCTGGACAGGGGACAAATTGTATTTGTCTTCAGTGTGGAAGGGATTGTCACTCTCGAATTGGCTTTCTCAGCCACACCAGACATTGTTCAAAGAGCACATTACCATAGTCTCTCGAGACTGAAGGATGCCTATACACATGCATATATGGCATGGCCAAGGCTATAGATATAGTGTAGGAGCCCATTCCAAATCTAAATTCTGCACTCTGAATGAGTTGCAAGACACAAGACATTAGCTAGCATTTACTCATTTTGTGATCTGCTCTCTTTCCTAGAGTGTATTTCCAGATAACTTGGGTTTGTTTGTTTTTCTGAAGGAGTTGCTGGCACAGGTTAATAGTGTAAATGTAAGGGGACAGAAATTGTAGACATAGATATGTGAGCTGCAGACCTAGAATTCTTGCAGTGGTGTCCCAGGGACCATAGGGGAGATTTTAAAAACCCTCTGAAATTAGAGGCAGGGCTCCAACCTTGGAGAAGATCTGACTGTGGTTCTCTCTCTCTCTCTCTCACACACACACACACACATACACACACACACAACATACACACATTTGGACATTTCTGCAGCTTCAACTTTTTTAAAATGGAGCTCTGACATGGGGGATGAGGTGGATGCATACATGTTTGGAAGCAGATGGGGATCTGGATATCAGGATCCTTTCCCCAACCCTCCCACATGCTACAACACAGGAAGGGATTTTGGTTAGCACCTGGACTGCCCTAGGAAAATAAGAGGTGGAACACCAACAGAGAGATGAAAATGTGCCTCCTTCTTCCCCTAGGCAGGAGTCAGTCCATTAGGGCTTAGAAGGTATCAGAACACTCTAGCTTTGTATTAGGCTGTCCTATAAAGTTATCACACACTCCAGAGCCTGCTGTTTTTTATACACATACATACACAAACTTTTTCTATAAATAGAATGGCAAAAAGAACAAAGTAATGAAGAAATCCAGTGGTGTTTCAAACGTATTGGCTCTATTGCAGGGGAGAGTTACATGTAATTAAGCTTTCTCTGGAAGCACAGTCAAAACTGTATTGACAAAAAACAAGAATGTCAGGATGCCAAATTCTATTTTTTAAAAAAAAGCACAACAAAAAATAGAATGCTGTTTCACTCCTTTTTACTCAGTTGGAGAAAAAAAATATGCTCTGTAAGATTGATCATATGCTACGATATTTTTGCAATCATATTTCTGGTATAGTTTGTATGTGCTTAATATATTTTGTCAAATCCATATTATTTTTAAACTGGTTTTATTGGTGGCCACTCAAATTTGGTGATATTCTAATTATTTTGTAGTGACTCACTATATATGTAGGTGAAATTCTTGATCCTCATAATAAAATTTATTTCCACTGATATATAATACAATGTATTTTTAATGATTATTTCTTTCCAGAGCATTCACTGGCGAGAAGCATTAAATATTCTAAAGTTGGTAGTTTCACGCTCGGCAAGCTTGGTTTTACCTTCCTACCAGCACAGTGATCTTTCCAAAATGGAAATACATCGTGTTTGGAATAATGCTTCCAAGGAACTGCCTGGAAAAACATTAGAGTTCCATTTTGATATTTCAGAGGTATTTATATTTATTCAAAATAAATCTGCATGTTCAGTTCATAGCTCTATGGAAACTAAAGCAAAGCCAGGATATCATCCTAGAATACATAATTTTAAACATTAGCCAGTATCCTGTTGAGTAGCTCCACCTGCACAACGATAGTAATGTCATCAGCAGCAAGATATGGCCTCTAATTGCAGCTTTTATTTTGGGGTGCATGCAACTGACATCAAAAAAGGAGCTCTTCAGTTAGTGGCAATCTGCTGGTGACATCACTTCAATTCCAAAACCAGAGCTATGCAACAGGATACTGGCCAACATCTTTCATTAGACAAATGGAACATTTCCATTTTCTTGTAGTGCAGGAGGGTTGGATTCAGGCCTAGTTAGGCAGTTTGGATGTGGGTGGACTAGTGATAGGACTCAGTGTCAGACAGGTTGTATCTATTCAGCTAACTTCATTGCATGTACAAATTGCATTATCTCAGAAAGAATTAAGTCATTTTTTTTTGTCATGTGCCTGATATCTAGAAGTGAGTCTGGCTTTTTAAGGGGATTCTTTTTCTACATTACTTCATATAACAATTTAATACAAGTGTGCTAAGCCATGTATACCAGGGACGTGGTGGCATTAAACTGCAGAAGCCTCTGTGCTGCAAGGTCAGAAGACCAGCAGTCGTAAGATCGAATCCACGCGACGGAGTGAGCCCCCGTCGCTTGTCCCAGCTCCCACCAACCTAGCAGTTCGAAAGCATGTAAAAATGCAAGTAGATAAATAGGTACCACCTTGGTGGGAAGGTAACGGCATTCCGTGTCTAGTCGCGCTGGCCACGTGACCACGGAAACTGTCTACGGACAAAAAACGCTGGCTCTACAGCTTGGAAACGGGGATGAGCACCGTGCCCTAGAGTCGGACACGACTGGACTAAATGTCAAGGGGAACCTTTTCCTTTAAGCCATGTATCCCTCTAATATAAAGCTATTTTTTCATTATTAAAAAAAATTAAAATGTCAAATCATCTGAAAAACATATCTCCTCCATTCCCATAAGAGGTTTCTGGCAACTATAGTTGCAATCCCAAGTACACTCAATTTCCTTCTGTTTACAAGGTCAGCTGTTGATGGAGGTGTCCCTGAATTTTCACAGCAATTTATAAGTCATTGTATCCTTAAGAACTGTGATATGTGCCCATTATAGAGTCCAGTTGCATAGGCAACCACGGGTTCAAGGTAGTTCTTTCAGATATAAGCAGAAATAAAGGAATGCCTTGAAAAGAAATAAACATTCCACATAATGTCCTATCTATTCTGCTTACATTTGTTATAGGTACAATGCAAAAGGGTACTTGCTAGTTGCTGTGGCTCAGCAAATGGGCAGGTAATAAGGATGATCAAATTCCAGATAATAACAACATTCAAAACATGGCTTTTGGAAAAAGCACATTCTCTTATAGTCTGGATCCTGTAAAAGTAGATGACAGTGTTGGTATCATTTTCAGTATTGCCTTTCTGAACCCTCTTTCACTGCATTATGTCCGTTGTTGCAATGATATTGTTGCTTTGTGATGAATTAAATATTTCCAAAAATAATAATTTCAACAAATGGTATGGAGATAGTATATTTGTTCCCACAATCACTATCCCAAGGTGACACTGAAATGTTAGCTTTCTTCAGCGTTCTGAGAGTATGAGCTATTAATGAACATTTCAGTCACAGATTTTTTAGTAAGGCTTTGGTAAGCTACTGTTTCCTGTGCTTCCCCTTGCAAATAACAATGCTCAACTGTTTTACCTGGCTGATTAGGAAGACTATGTATGTGAAATTGTTTGAAGCAGCATATATTCTGTGGTGGGTTTTTTTCCCCAGACTCCAATTATTGGAAGACGATATGATGAGCTACAGAGTTCTTCAGGCCGTGATGGAAAGCCCAGAATAATGCCGGTTACTCGTAGCACCTCTTCAACATCTTCTGGGTCTAACTCCAATGTTCTTGTCCCTGTTAGCTGGAAGAGACCTCAGTATTCTCAGGTAAAATTTCTCTCCAGTTGCTTGAATTGAATTTTGTTTTGTTTTGTTTTCAATAAGCAACTAAAAGCATATATCTCTGGAAAATGTGTTTATATACTTCAGTGGGATTGGGGGCGGGACCTAGTCCTTTTGTATCCATCCATTTAGCTACTGATTTTGTCAGGTATAAATGAGGAATGATTTTACTAAAATTAGAAGGATTCAGGATTCAGTCTTGCAGATTACGTTGAAGACTCCCTTATACTTTTCTCACACAAGTAATGGTGTTTAGCATTACTTAAAAAGTCTCTCTTTCTCTCTTTTTCTCTCTCCCTCTCTCTTTAATTTTAAAGAAAAGGACAAAAGAAAAGTTGGTCCATGTTCTTACACTTTGTGGTCAAGAAGTTGGACTGAGCAAAAACCCTTCGGTGAGTCTTACAGTTTTTCTTAATAGTGCTTATACATTATTAATTTAAATGTCCAGTTCTAAATTTATCTTCGGTTTATTTGTCTAACATGGTTTGACTCATAATTATCAGTATTTTGCATTTCACAGTCAAATGGAAGTAGCATGAGAAGCAAAATATCCAGCTAACTACCTACTTGCTCCCCTTATGAGAAAATTGTTTCTGATGACCAATCAAGAACAATACACCAGTCCAAAAATGCAATTGTAATTAATATACAGAGTGAAGAAATTGTAGAAGTGAGAAAGTTATCTAAGAGACAAGAAGACTTCTTTCTGAAGATTGAAGTCCTGCCCAAATAACAAAAACAAAAAGAAACAGAAGCAAACAAGAGATACAAAAAAGAAAAAAGAAAAAAATGAATTTAAAGAGTACAATGTTAATAACATGAAGAGAAATCATGATAAAATTATTTAAATAAATCAGAAACAGGAAATTGGCCAAGGAAAACATTAGATCAGATTCCCAAGCCTGAACTGATATTTTCAGAAAGAGTCTAAAGAATAGAGGCAACAGTGATTTGTCTTGTTGGCAAATTAAAATTAAAACAAAACTTCAGATCCAGATGTTATCCACCTACGTAAGTGTTCTAAATGAATTCAAATGTAAAGTTGCTGACTTTTTAGAAATATGTGACTTCTCTTTAAAATCAGTCTCCATTCCTCAGAATTGGAAAGTGAACACTATATCACTAGTGTACAAGAGGGGAAGTATAGAAAATTATACGCTACTCAATTTAACATCTGTTCTAGATAAATTGGTGGAAAGCATAATTAAAGATAAAATTATCAAGCAGGATAAGTTATGGTCATCAGGAAGGAAGCTGAGCAATCCTGGATTTAAGCACAAGCTATGTACGGTACTATATAGGGCCGTAGATTGAAATCCTCCAAAAGTTACAAACTAAAATTTGAGTTTAAATACCCATTGTTTAGTAATGCTTTGGGACATCTTCAACTTGGCAAAGCTTAGGCTCTCAGCATGTACCACTACAGTTCTGAAGCAAAGCATGCCAGTTTCAGGAGTAGTGAATGCTATGTTAATACTGATGTCTGAAAGCTAAAGTAAAACCAGATAGCAGTGAACCCTGCAGAAACAGAGGTTCACTGCAAGCTTTTTTTTTTTTACTTTTGCACTGTAGTAATTGTAAGGCTTCAGAAGTCTGTTACATACAGTATTTGTAGCATATTTGAGAATGCTATCAAATTGTGTTCCAGTCCCCAAGGAGGTACAGAAAGATTGTGAGCTGATTACTGTTTAATATGTATAAACAATATTACTGGCATTTCATTTAGTGCCTCTTATAGTCTGTTATACCTGGGTAGTGCCTTTTTTGCTATATCCTGATGCTCCAGTCCTGGTGTCAACTCATTACAGTGGACCCTCAACTTACGCAGGGCTCCACTTACGAAATTTTCGAGCTACGGACTTCTCCGGCCGCAAAATTTCCCTTCGACTTGCAGCCGGAGAATCGACCTACGGACCAGAACGGGGAGGCGGGGAAAGCGCCAAATTCAAATTTGGCGCTTTCCCCGCCTCCCCCTTCCAGTCCGTAGGCCGCCGACCGTGCCTCCGGATGCCTTACAGGGCTTCTTCGCCGCCATGGGAGGCCTCTCGGAGGTCCCCCCGCCGCCGCCGATCGTGCCGGTTACGGATAACAGGGTTTTCAATGCATTCCTATGGGAAATGGACCCTCGACCTACGGAATTTTCAACCTGCGGCCACCATTCCAATACGGATTAATTCCGTAAGTCGAGGGTCCACTGTACTACATCTGAGGAAGCTTACTGGGAAATCTCATAGTTATTGTACAACTGAATTTATGGAGAAAATCTTATTACATTTACACCAGCACAGCAGGAATTATATTACAGGTAGCATCAGAATGTTGCTAATTATAGAGTCCTCCCTTCAATTTTGGGTTACGCACAGCTTTGTCTAATTGCATGCAAGTTGCATGTAGCAATATGCCATTGTCAGCAATGTTATTCCTGCCATGGCAGCGTGGCTACACAACAGGATACTGACCAATAACTAATAGTTATGGCAAAACATAGATTAGTTGAAAACGTTCTGAATTCAGCTGTTAAAGTTAGCTTCAGAATCCTATTGTCCATTTTATGTATCATAGTCCTTAATCCAGGAACTTTTCAAATGCATGCAAGATCAGCTAGATAATTTTTTTAAGTCAGGAGAGCCAATTATTTCTTCCAGCACTTTAAGTCTTTCAAGCAAAAGCAGCAGAATCACTACTCCATGCAACACAGCTGATGCCTAATGCTTCCTAATTTATCTGCATGTTTTCACTCTTAACAATTTAGGGAAGCAAAGAGCTGATTCATCTCTTTGCTGGTCCTTTCAGTAGTTGCATTTTCTTCCCATAAATGCATAGGAACATTAAAGTAGCATCAGCCTGTGCTCATTAGGAGGTAGTCTGGACATTTTCCAGGAGCTCAGAGTTGTGTCTTTGTACAAGTTTAATCTGAAGGCACCTATCCAACATAAATAATAAAAAGGAGCCGTCTAAAAATACCCACTGAAGGAATTAGGTGTGTACTGAAAATACAGCCTTCTGAATAGCCCATTAAGTTTTTGGTAACAGAAAAGAACTCCTGAGGAATAGTTTTTAAAAGAAAGTTCCTTTTGGCTTTTAGGTAATTTTTTCTTCATGCGGGGATCTGGATCTGATTGAGCACCAGACCAGCTTGGTGGCTTCAGAGGACGGAGCACGTGAGCAAGAGAACATGGACGATTCGAACAGCGAGCAGCAGTTCAGAGTCTTTAGGGATTTCGATTTCCTAGATGTGGAGCTGGAGGATGGAGAGGTACAGTATATTCTTTCTCAAAGAATTTCGTTCTTCCCTCAGATTATACCACATTCTAACACTTCCCAACAGTAAGCTACATTCTGTGTATATTTTAGCAACTTTGTCTGAGCAACTGTAAACTTGATAGAGAATTAACTTTGCTCAGACATTTATGCAAGATTACTGGAGTAGCATGATGCTTGCCAGTTTACCACAGCTCTTCCCCCCTTTACTTGCTTTTCTCTTGTTTGAAGCACAGTTTAATATACACTGCAGGAACGTTATTGGAGGGCTAGAGCTGCGCATTCTAATAAGCTTCACAAAAATACTAAAGATGTCCAGATATTAGAATGAAATACAATAGTTTTAAAGATCCAATATCTCCCCATGTCTGAAATGCCCCATTCCTGGCAAAATGCAGGCCTTGAATTTCATGACCGCATTGCACAACAAATAGTTTTACAGTCATTTAATTGCGTCAGTGACCTTCCAAAATTCTAAACTTAGGTCTGGGTGTGTGAGCATGCATGTATGATGTTGGTAAAAGACGATGAAATCACTGACAGTTAAAAGCCCCCAGGCACTTTGTGCTGTGCTGCGTGTGCTAGCAATTTCATCTGCTCTTGTAGGAGAAAAACAGAAGCCCAAGGGCCTGGAATCAGGTCTTGGCAGGTAAAATCCTGTCAGTTTCTCTTTAACTTGAGTTGCTGCAAGGGCACGTTATCCAGTTTGCATCATACACTTGAAGGGCATGTGGTGTCTTTGTTTCTGTTCCATCCTGTTCCTTCTTTTTTAAAAAAAAAATTGTACTGGTAATATAGATTTCCCTCTGGGAATAATTATTTCTCTTTGACTGGAAGAAAAGGTCAGCACTAGACAGCATTAGGTGCTGGAAGACACCAGATGGTGCTCCAGTGGCACTGTGACCCACCTTCTTTCCATACAGAAAAAAAAGAGCAGCTAATGACTCCAGGGTCAAAACTAAGGAAGACGTTTGCGTGTCTAAGCAATCAGACTTACAAAAAAAGAAGCCTGTATTTACCTCCCCAGGTCCAAAAGAAGGAAGGAAGGGAAAAAGGGCAAACTGACTGCAAGAAACAAAAAAGCAAGAAGGGCCTGGGCCATTACAAACAGAGGTTTTTAATACTTAAGGGAGCTCCATTTCACAAAATGTGAAACTTCTTTCTTGACTAGCTTGACTGTCCAGGAGGAGAGAACAGATTGGAAAGAGGAATCATTTTGTACATGCATTCTCACACATACAGACAAAATTGTGCTACACTGCAGTATAGATAACCCATTTGCCTTCTATTCTTGTCACTCCAAAGATAAATTTTCATCTATTTACCTCCAGCCAGACAGGTGTCTGTTAGTGAGAGTGATAGCTCAGAAGAGGTGGAACAAATTTTTATCTCTGTTCTCCTCCCAAACTGACCCTCATTCTGCTGTCATGTTACCTGGCAGAAATTAGAGAGTGTTTGGGAACAAAACTAGGCAATATGGATAGCCCATCATTAGAAGTTGAAGTCAGTATTCCAGGGACATGATTCAGGCCGACCTTCATGCTTACTTCTCAGTGACCAATGAAAAAAATATAGCCAGCTAATCTGCAAATTACAGGAGTTGAGAAAAGCTACAGCTGTGACAGTTAGATATTCAGCACTTAAGGGACTGCTTCTAATGATGGGCTATCTATAATAGATTATTTTTCCTCATTGGCAGATGAACTGCTTGACATGCCTTGTAGAATCAGTGGCGAGCATTATCATATCAACCACTGCCTGATTCATTTTGTTTTGAATAAGAACAGAATTTAATAAGAATGCTTGACTTGAACAGGAGCAATGTTGGCTATTACTGGCATTTAAAATGTAGATCAGTAAACACACTGCAGTGTCATGTGAGAAACAAAATTAATTATTTTTCCTTTGACTTCTCATATTTCGGGTCGCAGTGGTGGGGTGCTGACCTGGAAGTCAACTACTTTGAGATCAAAGAGCTTACTGCTCTGTAGCATATTTAGGTTTGGGGGCATTTTAAACACATGTTTAAAATAAAGATTGCTCAGTGGAGCAGAATGCATTATCATTTAAGTAACACTTTTAACCAAAGGGTATAGTACATGCTTGTTATGAATCAGACTCTAGATTTAATCCCTTGAATTTTAGTTGATATGGAAAACTGGACTAGATTCAGGCAAAGGAGGGGTGAAAATTGTGGAAGAAATATCAATAATCTAATATATATAGATGACACCATCTGGCCAAAAGCAGCAGTGAACTGAAAGAGCTCCTAATGAAGGTAAAGAAGGGGAATACAAAAGCAGGACTGGATTCTAAGAAGACAAAAATCATGTCTGCAGATGAATTACAGAACTTAAGTGTTGACAATAAAGAAAATGAAATGGTTGAAGATTTTCTGTACCTTGGTGCAATCATCGGTCCAAATGGAAACTGCAGCAAAAAAATCAGAATACTTTGACTTGGTAGGGCAGCCATGAAGGAACTAGAAAAGATACTCAAGTACAAAGATGTGCCCCTGGAGACACGAATATTATCTACACTGCGGTATTTCTGGTTACTATGTATAGATGTGCAAGCTGGACAGTGAAGAAAGCTGACGAAAAAAATTTATTCATTTGAAACCCAGTGTTGGAGGAAAGCTTTGTGGATACCCTAGACTGCCAGAAAGACAAATGTGGGTTCTAGATCAAATAAAGCCAGAATTCTCCCTAGACACAAAAATGCCTCAACTGAGACTATTGTGCTTGGGGCACATCATGAGGAGACAGGACTCGTTGGAAAAGACAGTAATGCTGGGAAAAGGTGAAGGCAACAAGAACAAGGAAAGATGAAATAAGAGATGGATTGACTCAATAAAGGAAGTCACAGCCTTTTGTTTATGGAAGCAACTAGGCAGCAAACAGAGCAGGGCTGTTGAGGATAGGATTCTTTTTTAGGATCACTCAATTCGTAGGGCCACCATAAGTCAGAAGCACCTAGGCAGCACAACAACGACAAGTGGCAAGAATAAGAAAGGTCTCCTTTGCCTGAAGCTGAAAATTGTTACCAGTCACCAAAGACAGTAGTGGGTTATATGAATGAGTAATTGGTGTCACTGTAAGGTGACATTATAATGTAGCTGTTATTCTCTTCTTTAAAATTTGAGAATAAGAGAACTCAACTTGCCTGAGGCCTAGCAGTCTTCTTGGTGTGTTAGTTTTTCTGGATGAATGGAATAGTTAAAACAAAAGCCAGAGAAACATTAAAACTGCCATTCCACACCTTCAGTCTGGAAGTGGGGCAGTCATGGAAGGACTTTCCATGTCAGATGATTTTGCCCAGATCCCCTCATGGTTTATACCTTAATTAGTTATCATTGTGACAGTGGAGCTGAGCTACAGACAACACTGAATTTGTGTGCAATTATAGGACCTAACTGTAGTATTACAATAATCTTAAATAATTTAAAAACTGCAGAGCTGGAAGGGACCCTACAGATCATTGAGTGCTCCCAACCTCTGGCTCCCCAGCCAGAGACCAAAGCCACTGAGCTACCCAACAGTTCTTTTAATGGAGGCTTTTTTTTAAAAAGGAGGCTTCCTTAGAATCAGTAGTGACTAACTGATGAAAAAGCAGAAGTAAAGTTTTTAGGGCTATCCAGTAGCTCAAGAAGTGAGTCTCTTTAAAAAGCAAGAGGACGCCAAGTAGTTGAGAAGCAGTCATGACATCCTTAGTAAGCTATCCTACATTAACTATTTAATAGCTGCAGCCCAATAATTGCACAAAGCTTACAGAATCTGATCTTCAGTGTTCATGATCTGCATGCCACAGAGCAGGCTAGCCCTCAGCTGGGATGATTGCTTTCAAGATACAAAGCCTTCACTAGTGAGATATACAATGGAAAAACGCATTCATTTTTAACAATAGCAGCGTTATTAGGTAGTGCTGTAATGTTTCCTGTTATTCACTCTTAATATCTTTGCCCTGCAATGACTTAACAAATAACTTTTTGAACAAATAAAATTGTAAGGGCAATTGCTGGTCTGAGGGATGACAAAGTTTAATTTTTAAAGTACATACTGCTCGTACATGTCTCCTTGGAAGTAAGCCTCATTGAGGTCAATGAGGCTTACTCCCAAGTAAGTGAATACAGGCTTCCAGCTACAATGGCTTAATTTACATCTATAATTTAGACTTGGCCAAGTCAATCTTTCCATTAAATACTGTCAGGATATAGAGATTAACCTGTTTTTCCCTGTAGACAATATTAAGCTTCTTTTCCAGCTTAATAATGTCTATAGGGTCTCCAGATGCAAAGAGCTAGTTTTTTAATTAGGCTACAAAAGCTAATAATACAGTATTTTAAGTTTTTTTTTGTAAAACTAAAGGTAGGAATAACTTGGTCAGTTTAGTTGCAGTAAATTGATCTGTAAGGCAAATGACTTTAGAATATGTTTAAACCAAGTATGTTTACAAATACTTTTCTTTATTTGTTTCCTGTTTGTTATATCTGCTATTCAGGAACTTCAGGTAAGATAAAATGCTATTTGAACTCACATATGCTAGTAGATGTGATGCATTGTTTGTATCTTGTCATATATTCTACTCTTTGTGTGCGTCTGTGTATATATGTATGTGTATATCTTCATTTATCAGGGGACTTCCACTTCATGCTTTACTTTAGAATATGTTTTAAAGTTCTGAAGAACTAGGAGTCAATTCAAATCTAATGTCTAGTGTAGACATCCAAAGTGGGATTCACATATCCATAAGATCCATGATCTAAAGAAATTGAGTGGTTTGTAAATCCAAATCTCAGCTCTTTTGCATAATAGGAGACAGTGAAGATAAGTCATCAATTTATTCACTTTTTTCCACTTCTTTGCAATCCGTGAAACTAATCTCAGTTGAAATTAATGCCCCAGAATTGTCATTTTAAAATATATATACTATATATATATTTAGAACATGCATAAGGCTATTTGCAAGCAGCAACAAAATAATTCTAGTTTAAATTACATATAGCCCAGAGAATGGCAACAGTAATGGGGTCATGAAAGAAAGAAAGAAAGAAAGAAATACTGTTACATAATGAATTTGTCAGGCATCATATTATAGTGTTCACATGTTGAACTAGCATTCCCCAATGGGTCACAATGTTTAAGTTATCCTTAAATATTTAATGATATTACTGTTCAGATTCTGTCAATCTAAACTCTTTGCCAGTTCCAGACATCTGTCAATAGGAAAACAGCCAATACTGGGTCTTCTGCCATTGTTTTGGCAAACATTTATAGATTTATAGTAAAAAGATTTATAGTAATAAGAAATATAGAAGGGGAAATTCTTATTGGATTATAGTCCCAGGAATATGTTCCTTGGACCATACTCAAAAAATTGGATTTTTTCCTCTCTGAATAAGCTATGAATAGATTGACATCACAGCAGATACTGTTAGTGCTGAAACAAACACTCACCATTTAAACACATTTGAAATGTAGGGAATTTTCTATTTACTTGTGCAAATAGTAGTTTACTGGCATGTGGCTGTAATTCAGGTAGCCATTTTCACTGCTTGCCAAACAAAAGCTGTGGTGCCGTGCAAGCTTGTAACACCAGTTATAGTGCTTATATATCTGCATTTGTGTCCTGTTGTTGTGCTCCTCATAGGCAACTGAATGATTCAGTAAGAGAACAGAATACTAAGATAAGTCTTTGGTGTAATCTAGCATGGTTATTATGTTCTTCTGTTCATAGAAGCACAAGAGATCTCGTAGCATGAACAGTTACTTGTATAGGTGTGATAATGGAAGATTGTTAGTTCTAACATGGTAAAATCAGTCTTCTGAAAAACTGTCTGGGAATTGGAATCTGTGTCAAAAGTCAAATTCATATGGGGAGGTCCATAGTTTGATTCATGTCCTCCCTTCCCTGTTTGTTTCAGCACAACCTGTAGTGATATTTGACACTGTTTACTTGTAAATGTGAAGAGAGTCCTGCGGTTCATTCTGAAAATGAAGCATTTCTTATCAGAATGTTGTTAATGGCTAAGGTTACAATCCCAAATGTTGCTGGGGGGGTAAACCCCGCTTGAATGCAGTGGGGCTTACTCCAGAGTGAACAAGTTTGGGATTACATCGCTTGACCTAAACTAGGTATGAAATGTATAAATACAGCACAATTTTTAAAAAAAACTAAATTGAAAAATAAAATACTGATCCATTAAAAAAATTATCTTGTACCTTAGAACAGTGGTCCCCAACCTTGGGCCTCCAGATGTTCTTGGACTTCAACTCCCAGAAATCCTGGCCAGCAGAGGTGGTGGTGAAGGCTTCTGGGAGTTGTAGTCCAAGAACATCTGGAGGCCCAAGGTTGGGGACCACTGCCTTAGAAGATAATTCCTAAATTGTAAAGTAGAATCAGGATTGAAACTAAGGGCTGTACTGTTTTGGCACCTTTCATTGTACATGCTAAATTGAAAGTGTGTTCAGATCCCTTTTAACTCTGCTATTGCGTTGATGTGCGCAGTACAGAATATCTGGAACATTTTATTTGTGGTTTGCTGTTGTGCTGTTGTTATAAACATATAATGCATAAAATAGCATTATAGCTTTAAATAACTCTTGATAATTTCAAAGGGATTAAAGTGCTGATGCCCAGTGGGTGGTGCCCTTTACTTTATAACACATAGAGATAACTGTTCACTATAAAATGAAGGTCAAAGCTTGGGGTGCAAAAATGTTGTAAAGTGGGATTGTTGACTATAACATTGCTAGCTCACTTTTAGAAATAGTTTTTTCTTGGAATGTATATTTTGAGCCGTTTCTAGATGGGACAATTAGTATGAAAAGGAATTTGTTTTGTTTTGTAAAGGTAGGATCCACTTTGAACTCTTGTAACGCCTCATTCATGTTGCTTAGAAAATTTTCAGGAGACAAATCAGTTGTACATTTGTAGAGCAAACAAAGTGATGTTATGCTTGCAGGGTGAAAGCATGGACAATTTCAACTGGGGAGTACGCAGGCGTTCTCTTGATAGCCTGGACAAGTGTGATATGCAACTTCTGGAAGAAAGCCAGCTTTCAGGAAGTACACCCAGCCTAAACAAAATAAACCATGAAGACTCCGATGAGTCATCAGAGGAGGAGGATCTAACAACGAGCCAAATCCTGGAGCAATCAGAGCTCGTAAGTAGTTAAATTATAAGCTGCTAGCAGGTATGATATGTAGCCCAAATTCAAACTGGTTTCAGATGAAACTAGAAGTGGTATGCCATGTGCAGGTAAGTGTATTCCTTACTGTTTTATTTTTTTTAATTATTTGCAAACATAAAAGGTGTAGCTGCAAGTCCTGAGTAGAGGAAGTGCCAGATCTTATCAGATCTGATGAGCAGTGTGCTATTCTATCAGTAGTTATATGCCACATTTAATTAAATAATGATTTGAGCTCCTTTCACATTTGATAATGTACTGTTTAGAAAATGAAGATTCTGTTTTCACTTAGTTGTCACAAGAGAAAGGGTAGGGAACGTCTGGAATATTAAAAGTAGCTTATGAAATTAATCAGATGCAAGTTTAAACTGTTTGGTGATTACTAATGGAAAATGTGTGTTTTCAACAAGATTGTTTAGAGGCTGTTCATAGGAGAATGACATCATAAATTGAAAATGCAAAGTTCTCCTACTCATCCGCTATTGAAAATGAATAGGAATGCATGAGTATTGTTTATGCAGTTCCTGTTTGTGCGACTTGTGGAGGAAGACTGGGTTCCAGCAGATTGTGCCTTCAATTTGAATCTTGTTCCTCTTTTAACAGATCATGACACTGTCCCCTTCTGAGGAAACAAACCACGTAGACTCCCTTTCCACACCATGTGAAGCAGCTTCAGCAGTTCCACCACCTTTCAGTTCAAGAACTTCAAGTTTTAATACTTCTTTGACTGAAATGAATAATCTTCAGGTATCTGAAGGTTCAAAGGTGAATGATCTGCATTTAACCACATTAATTAAATAAAGGGAGAATCACTTGGGATACATTTTTCCTTCTTCTGTTCAAAAGCATGATTTTAGTGTTTCAGAACAGAAACTTACACTTCAATGCAGCATCTCCAGCAGTATGTCAAATGTATTAAGTTTCTCAAGCGACAGTACTTGGGAAATACCAGCATCATGGTTCCACCAACTGTAAGAAGGCAGTTCAAAAAATGTTGTGTGGGTGTAAGCATGAATTTAATTTTCCTCCTAAATGTGGGAGCTCTATTGTGCAGCTGGCTGCACTGGACTTGGTTCTTGCTTTTTCATCTACTTTCAGACAGCTCACTACTGTACTGCACTGAGCTTGGTAAATTAAAAAGTGGAAATGCTATGCATTCTGTATAGCTGATTGAAACAAAGTTTGCCTTGGACAAAGTTTGCCTTAGTTACCAAAGGTTGGTAAAAACGTAATAACAATACCATGTACTCTTCCTAAATTTGTTCTAATTTTCCTTCCTTCCTTCCTTCCTTCCTTCCTTCCTTCCTTCCTTCCTTCCTTCCTTCCTTCCTTCCTTCCTTCCTTCCTTCCTTCCTTCCTTCCTTCCTTCCTTCCTTCCTTCCTTCCTTCGGCTTTCATTTGGAAAATACTGACAGAGCTTTATAAGGCAGAAAGAACCTTCCCCCCCTCCCCCTGGCACATTACACCATCAAATACGTTTTTCACATGGGACATACTGATAGCTGTGCCAGGACAGTGTCAAAAATAATAATGCTTCTTAATTAATGGCTCGTGGTGCTGGCACAGAGAGTTAGAGCAAAATACCACCCAAAAAGTGGGTGGTGCTTGGGGGGGGGGGGAGAGAATGTTACATGCTATAACATGACTGAAAGAATTGTAGAGTCACGTAGTCTTAGGTATAGCAAAGTTTGTTTTTTAATTGAAGAGAATGCTAAAAATGCAAATGCAAAGGACTTGTCCTAGTGATGATGATCCTGATAACAATCAGCACCTTCTTGTTAATAGACATGTTAAGCTTTCTGCCAGTCCAAACATTTCCAGCCCTAATGTTCATCTAGAATTTTAGGTACTGCCCATAGTTTTCCAGAATCACCCATCTAAGGATTATATTGTTACAATAGATAGTGTGTCACACAAGCAATCTGATCTGAGGAAATAGTGAAGAGGAAGCAGATTGTATTCTCGAAGGCTTTCACGTCCGGGATCCAATGGTTGTCGTAGGTTTTTCGGGCTGTTTGGCCGTGTTCTTAAGGTTTTTCTTCCTAACATTTCGCCAGTCTCTGTGGCCGGCATCTTCAGAGGACAGGAGTCAGAACTCTGTCTGTGCAGTTTGTGGGATAGTTGAGTATTTATAGCTGTGGGATCAGATTATTCAGTGAATTCTTAGGGTGCTATCAAGGCACCAGATGTAAATAAAGCCTATCATATTTGAAAACTCAGAGGCAAAAGGATCCTCTGTGTGCAAAGTAACCCTGAACAGAAATTAAGAAGTAGCCAAAATCCTGTTCCTTAGTTATGCTTTTGGAAGGCAAATTATGTGACTCACAACCGCTTCTCTCTGCTAATTAATGACTCACTGCTTGGTTTTTTTCTGGCACACACCAGTCTGGTAGTGGAGTGCATGCCCAAAACTCTGAGCAGCAGTTATGCCATTTGCCTTCTTCAGGCATAACTGTGCAACAGAGTTTTGGCCATTAGTCTTAGAATCTTATGACCTAAAAAGAGCCTTTTCTTGATACAGGACCTTCACTT
Organism: Intellagama lesueurii; assembly: GCA_037013535.1. Classification (NCBI taxonomy): domain Eukaryota; kingdom Metazoa; phylum Chordata; class Lepidosauria; order Squamata; family Agamidae; genus Intellagama; species Intellagama lesueurii. The sequence continues at coordinate 28,096,053 of JBAJHW010000003.1, forward strand.
TCTCGGAAAGACCAGATTTATAACCTAGATCACCTTCTGGCCCCTCCTTCATTTATAGGTGACAGTAATGTCTAGGATTGCATTATTCTCAAATTATGCTAATAAATCAATCGTATCTTTCTTGCAGCTATTATCCATGCTTTAGTAAGTTTACTTTCAGACTGCTCTTAACACTGCATCCAAAACAGAATATTGTGAGACACATTTTGAATGGAGCAAATGGAAACAACATTTTTTGACTGCCTTGCACTAGCTGTCAATGTTCCAAGGCCAAGTACAAGCTGACCCCCCACCCTTAAACCCTATTTTAAGGACAACACTTTCCTTTTTTCCTGTTGAGATTAGCTGAACAGGTTCAGGTTTCATCCATCTGTACAGGATAGGTTGGTAGGGACCAGATGCAAGAGTTTCTTAGCCATTCTACTGACTCTGCAACTCATTGCCTGGAGAAACTGACTTCGTCATAACTCACATTAGTAGTTATGGAGAACTGCATTTTAATTTGTGTGGAAATGACAGACTATTCAGGTTGATTTATTCTTGGCTGACTGCAGTGCATATATAATACATGAGCTATATTGTCATTTAAAAAGCAGTTGGTGAATAAATACAAAATATAAGTATACTTATAACAATTAGCAATATTTTTTATGGCTGCACTATTCCTTTATCAATATCAGTAATATATCTGTTGCCATCAATGTACTGTATCTGTTCCTTTATCCAAAGTATTGAATACTTCTGTTTCATTGTTCAAGGCACTTTGTAGCTAAAGGGGTAACCATTCAATCTCTCTAGACTGAAGGTGCTCAAGAGGAGGAGGATACCTCTGTACAAGAGGATGATCTCTCTGGCTCTACTAGTGAACTCCCGGCAGCTTTTGAATACAGTGATAGTTTTAGCCTTGATATGGCAGAGACTGAAGAAAAAGGAGAGAGGCTGCTGGATCAATATGCACTTGCCAGGTGTGTACCTGAGAACATGAGTGGGTGAGCATTCTATTTGCTGCCTTCTTTTATAAACTATAAGTGGTTTACAAAAACGTGTACAACATAGGAGACATAGAAAAGCTGTTTATAACTGGTAAACTTAATTTTTAAAAATAGAGCAGATTAATAAAATTTAGCATAATAGCAGAGAGACAGAATATTAAATCAATGGGTATGTCAGTTGGATTGAATTGAAAACTTCCAACAGAGAGTGAAGTTGCAAAGCAATCGTGCATTTTAAATGGTGTGTGGCAGGGGAGTTCTTTTAACCTCCTCCTCTGTGCGTGCTTAACAGAGCTTGGAAGCAACATTGTACAAATGGCATTCACCTATGACAAATTACTTTTAGAGTTAATGACAACATAACAATTTTTTTAAAAATTAACAGAATAACTGGTGTTCTTGTTGGTTTTTAACATAAGAAACTTACTCTTCATTTCTAAAATTCTGTTTTGGGGGAGAATTTGGGGCTATTTTTATATTTGTAGGTATATGTTACCATTTTAAAAAAGAAACAGAGTAATGTGTTATTCTTTTAATAATGAACTATGGTAAATGCTAAGAGTTACAGCAGCAAGGGACAAATTTCTTTAAGAAATTAACTCTGGTATGTAAGCACAAATCGGCACATAGCCCGACATTGTTCTCCTCCTAAAATGTTGTGATTCACTTTCTTCCAGTTTTGGTGACGGTGACAGGAATGTGTCACCTCCCCCTTCTCCCTTCTTTTCTGCCATCCTGGCTGCATTTCAACCAGCTGCATGTGACGATGCAGAAGAAGCTTGGCGTAGCCATATCAACCAACTCATGTGTGACTCAGATGGCTCATGTGCAGTCTATACTTTTCATGTTTTCTCTTCACTCTTTAAGGTAAGCAAACAGTCCTGCATAATTTTATACATCTCAGTCATGTCCCCCCTCAGGTGCCTTTTCTCTAAAGAGCCCCAAATGCTGTAGCCTTTCCTCATAAGGGAGGTGCCCCAGCCCAGTCATCATTTTAGTCACTCTCTTCTGCACCTTTTCCAGTTCCGCTATGTCTTTTTTGAGGTGTGGCGACCAGAACTGTACGCAATACTCCAGGTGTGGCATTATTATTATTATTATTATTATTATTATTATTATTATTATTATTATTATTATTATTATTATTATTATTATTATTATTATTATTATTAGTTTTATTTATATGTTGCATTTCTCCCAACAAGGGACCCAAAGATGGCCTTACCATCATTTTGTACAATGGCATTATAATGTTGGCTGGGTTTTTTTCAATCCCCTTTTTAATGATACCTAGCATGGAATTGGCCTTCTTCACTGCTGCCGCACATTGGGTTGACACTTTCAGTGAGCTGTCCACCAGCTCAATAAGATCTCTTACCAGATCTGTCACGGACAGCTCAGAACCCATCAGCTGATAACTAAAGTTTTAAATTTTTGCCCCAATGTGCCTTACTTTACATTTTCCTATATTGAAACACATTTACCATTTTGCCACCCATGCTCCCAGTTTGGAGAGATCCTTCTCGAGCTCTTCACAATCCCTTCTGGTCTTCACCACCCTGAGGTTCTGAGGCCAAAGGGGGATTAATCCTTTACACTGGGCTGCAGGGCTTTTGTTCTGGACTACAGGGATCATATCCTTCCCCTTAGTCCCACTCATTCGTCCTTCACTATTTAAATATCTGGTTGTGCCCTGCATTCTTCACACACAGGATGGCAGTAGCTCTGTGAAGGGGTCTGTATCTAGATGCTAGACATTACTGGTACAGTCTATGTACTACAAATATTGTACAGGCAGATGAAGCTTTATTATTATTTATTTGCAGTATTTATATTTGATACAATAAAATAAGTGATTTACACTATGAAAACATTGGTGTGCTTCCTGCCTACAGAATTTTCTTGGTGCTCTAGTCTAAGCAAAGAGAGGCATTTTAAAAAAATAAACTAAGTGATAGAACAAACAGTACTTCCTTTTAGCAGTTCTATTGCATGACACACTCTGGGTAGTCGTGGCACACCCTGATAACAGTGCGTTGATATCTCTGTAATGGGTTTCAACATGAGCAAGTAACAATTTTGCTAACTCTTTCCAGCCACCAGAAGTCCTAAACGTTTCTGTTCTGAGCCTAGAGCTTGGTAAAATTACTGTCTGGGACTACACCCCCCAGAATCCCCCAGTCAGCATAGCCAGTGTCCATGTTCACTGAGGAATCTGGGAATGGTAGTAAAAAATAAATCTTTTTTTTTCCAAGCTGTAATGTGAAAGTAATAGTTTAATTTGCAGCAGAAACCTGTTTGAAGAGATTTCTGTTCTGGTGTTCTAGGTTGTTAGTCATGTGCTGTCAAGCCAGAACCAAATTAGAGCAACCCTAATAGGGCTTTCAAGTTTGATATTTAAGGAGTGGTTTTATCAGTTCTACTTCCCCAGTCAGTTTTCATGGTCGAGTCTAGATTTGGACCCTGGTCTCTAGAGTCCTAGTCTGTTACTCTGTGCACTACAGCACTCTGGCTACCCTTCTGGTGTGCTACCAGCTAGAAAAGCAGGAAAGGTCTTGGTGTGCAAGAGTTTCCAGCTGCAGTTCATTGTGCTGGAACTCTCTCAAGCAGCAAAGATACTCTTGCCAATCCTCTCTGGCCAGGAAGGGAAATTAAACACACAGAAGTGTCTCATGATTTCCTCTCCTGTAAACTTGGCATCAAAACACTCATTACATTGTTTGATAGGCCATTTGACTTTTGGTAGTAACAAAATAGTGCCCAGAATGGGCAGAGAATTCTCATGTAGGTTGCTGCTGGTATCAAAACAGAATGAGCCAATGCTGCATGTAAGTTCTGTTTAACAAGAAAGAGCAGGAAGAATACAAAACAACAAAGAAACCAATATTTTAGCAAGCAGGATAAAGAGCTGCATATCTTACAAAATAGCTTGTAATCAACTCATAATGGATTTTAGTATTCTTAAACAAACATATTCTTCCATGCCCATAGGATATATTTACTTTCACTCTGCAGAGTACAAGAAGAAAGGATGCAACTGTCACTAAATTAAAACATGTGTTAACATAAAAAAAATGCATTGGGTCTGATTTTGCTTTGCAGAATATTCAGAAAAGATTCTGCTTTCTAACTTGTGATGCTGCCAGCTACCTTGGTGATAATCTGCGAGGAATAGGATCAAAATTTGTGAGTTCATCACAGATGCTGACATCATGTTCAGAATGTCCTACTCTTTTTGTGGATGCTGAAACTGTGAGTACATTGCATGGCCAATTACGTTGAAAAGCTTCGTATAGCAAAACATAAGAGTAGTGAATACTTACCTTACATTTTCTTCAGAGACCTACTAGCTTTTATAGAAATACCTGTTGATGTTTAACGAGACCACTTATATTGCATATTAAAGTTCAACGTCTTCTTAATCTCCTTTAATGTTTTAGATTATTATTAATAGGAAAGTTCCAAAAGTACACACATTTCTATGTTTTCTGCACAAGCACAGAAGAAACACTGAACTGAGTTTATGGGTGCAAAACTCAGCTTTCTGCAATGGAAATTTGTCTCTCCTACTTGTCCTGATAGGCATAGATTTGTAAACCAATAATAATGGTGGTTTATAGTGGGAGAAGAAGTCCAGGAACTCAATTCCAGTTCCTGTCTCAACTTTGATAGGCTGTCAGACTCCTCCTCATCTGCTTTTCTCTATTTCTCTTCTGCAAAAAACACCAACTATGGTTTTTCTCCAACTTTTTTCTCCAACTTCATTGTCTACCTACTTCTTCATCTGCCTTATGATGGTGCTGTCTTAACAGGAAGAGGATAAGATTACTTGGTGGTTCACTTGAACCAGTACTCATGGGAATCAAAGATAAAAAGAAAGTCCTGTCCACAAAAAGAAGTGAAATTATCCAGATGTCTGGCTCTTTTTGTTCCTCTTAAACCTACAAGTCCAGACACTGGCACTTTATATCAGTGGTCCAATATAAATATTGGACAAATAACCAGAACAAATAACCAGAATTACCAAATGAACAGCAATTCCAAGATAATTGCATTATTCTGTTATTTGAAGGTTTGGGTGTCTGAGTTCCTAGAGGCATTAAAGCTCATTCTGCTAGAAGCATGACTACCTTAGCAGCACTTGGAACCAGGGTGTCTCCTTTAGGCATACTCAGGGCTGCCACATGGAGGATCCCTTCGTATTTCATGAAACACTGTAAGCTAGATCAGATGCAGAGTGTTGTAACAGGTAGTACAACGTAAATTCAGGCAGAGTGGTAATCCCATTGCGACGCCCACCTTGGGATGAGCTGAAGCATTGGTAAGGGTGTCCTCCTCCACTGTTGGAGACAGATACATTGAGACTTGCAGATGTTCATTCTGCACAATAGACAGAGGGCATCCTTCCCCACCTAGTAGAACAAGAAACTGCTGTGTTGTCAAGTGGATACTATACCTTAAATATCTAGATATAGAACACATGGGTTTGTTCCTACTGTTTCTGCTGGAATAGTTGCCATGTTTGGCAATTTAAAATGTTGGTGTAATTTTTTTTAAATCACAGTACTGTTTTTCATCTTATATTTGTTCTTGGTTATACACACAATGGAGTTCCAGAGTTGTCCTCTCCCACTAGGTGGCATCTAAGGCCCATACACTTGGTTTATAGATCCCTGCCTGTTAGAACGAATGGGAAGGACAATGGTAAGGTGTCATCCTTCCATTGTAGAGAATGAATGTATTACAATAAGCACCAATATATCATTTTTTCCTCTAACTTAAGGAGTATTTTTTAAAAGCACATTTTTAGTTTTCATAGTTTTGAAGACCGGGTTCAAATTACATTGAAAGTGATTGGTAATGTCTTTCTATTCTTCATGAGAAGTGCCCCAGAAACAAAATTAATTATGCAAATTATCAAATATATGTAAATAAATACAACTGGAAAATGTATATACAAAATTAATGTCTGTTGTCTCACTTGTTTATTTATTTGTGATAATATCCATGTTTGTGATCATTCTGTGCCAATACATTCAGCACAGTAGCAGGGACATGTTGAAGATACATTGACCATTATTTTTCACATCTAAATGTTAAAATCTACAGGTTGGAAACTTGAGTAAGGTGATGGGAGTCCAACATAGAAACTCAAACTGATAATGTGAAAGGCTTCTTCACATAAGACAATCCTAGGACTTTGCTTTGCCTCTCCCTCATTTTCCATGGTCCTCACTTGTTTTTCTGAAAGTCTCAACTGTACTGCTTCGGGTGTTATCTATGGCAGTGGTTCCCAACCTTGGGCAACCAAGATGCTCTTGGACTGCAATTCCCAGAAGCCTTCACCACTAGTTGTCCTGGCCAGGGTTCCTGAGAGGTGTAGTCCAAGAATACCTGGGATACCCAAGCTTGGGAACCACTGATCAGTGAAGAAGATAACTTGTTAAAATAAAGGCAATGGTGAACATCTCTACTAAGAACCCATTTAGGATAAGTTGCTGTCTTTGTGTTGAATTCAACAGGACTTACTTACATGTTAAGTATATGTAAGATTGCAACCCTAACAAATTATCAACAATTCCTACATTCATTTAGGAAGTTGAAGGGTGCAGCAGTGATTGTTAAGCAACAAGTGAAGACAAAAAAAATGCAAATCTAGTATTGCATGACATTATCTCTGCCAGAATATGGAGACCCCACTGTTATGCACTCTCTACATGTTTGGGGCTTTTAACCTCAGCCATATTATTTGTTTAATAGAACTTTTTTTGCCTAGTTTAGGCTGAATCAAATGCTAAACTGTTTTTACAAATTTGTATAAAAGTACGAATTGTGGCACTAGTACACAATTTTACACCTAATGTACTTAAATTACCTTTGGGTAATTTTTCTGGAGAAAACTGGAAGCTAAAGTCTTCACGTTTTTTTTCTAGATAAGGCCAACCAAATACATTTTCACTTAACTATCTTCCTACTTTATTTTTGGTGTTATTTTTAACCAAAATAAAATCCTGCGGGCATAATTCAGGGACTAAATCCTAATGAACATAGGACATAAGCATTAACCTTTAATTCTAGTTTCTTTAATCTAACTTTTAATGGTGCTGTAAACTTGTGTCAGGGCTGTTCTGCTTCAGGCCGTTGGTGGGCTCATTTGATTGAATGTGTGTGTACAGAAATGTCTCCTACGCATAGACAATTAGCATGTCAGGAAGGAGGCTTTGTCATAATTTTCTATGTGGAAGTATGGATAAAGATTCCTCCACTTCTGAGTACTATATTACAGCCTAGGCACAGCCAGCTTCTATCAATAAGACATTAAATAAGACATTAAATCTTGTGAGATTGTTCCCATTGATTTTGATATTTGGTGAGACATGATATGGTGAGAGCACACTTGGAAGAAAGTGTTTTTGTTTGTGTGGGTTTTTTTGGGTTTTTTGTTTGTTTTTTACTTTAATGTCTTTATTGTAACATTTTCAGCTTCTCTCTTGTGGACTTCTTGAGAAACTGAAATTTAGTGTCCTAGAACTGCAAGAATATTTGGACACATATAACAACAGGAAGGAAGCAACACTTTCTGTAAGCACATTCTCTTTATCTTTTTATTATTATTATTATTATTATTTATTTATTTATTTATTTATTTATTTATTTATTTATTTATTTATTTATTTTTGTATTCATAATTGCACCAAGGTGCATTTAAAGTCTGAAACATATAAGGGGATGGTCTAATGAGTTTTCCTTTGTAATTGATACTGGCTTATTTATGGTGCTACATCACTACATCTTATTTTTCAGAACTCATGGGACAACAACTAGAAATAAACTTAAAACTGCAATCCTGAAAACTTTTCCAAATGTAATTTTGAATAACTATGCTTAGATTTCCTCTATTAATGTGCTTAAATTTGAATATAATTAATTGCTGTTTAATCTTGCCCTCATTCAAGAATTCAGTACTTTGCACACTGATACATCTGTTCTGATATGGTGCCAAAAATTTCTGGAAATGATTATTTTGCAAATTTGTGTTAACAAACCCTGTTCTCTGCATTGCCTCAAAATATGACAAAAACACAGCTTACTTCCTTTGGAATCTGAGCTGAGGCTTCAAAGCATTTTGCATATCACAATGGTGATATTTCTTTCTTTTTTACCCCTTTTTTCCTTTTCATCTTTCTCCAAAATAGTGGTTGGCAAACTGCAAAGCAACATTTGCTGGAGGTTCAAGAGATGGGGTCATTACTAGTCAGCCAGGAGACTCTGAGGAGAAGGTAACACCCAATGAGGCCTGCTCTGTTGTTTCTATGATTCCCTACAATAATGCACTATTTCTTAACCTCAAGGGAAGCCTTTGTGTGTCATGTTTATTTCAGACCCTAGGTACAGTTGAATACCATAACAACCATAACATTTAATATCAAGCAGGAGCAAATATATCACCTAATATTCCTTAGCATATCCACTTCAGCATGCTCAGGGAAGGTTTGCACTGTATAGATCTTTGAGGGGCAGAGGGGCTCCTTCACCCACCAACTCTAAGCTACCTGCATATTCCTAATGTTCTGAGGTTATGGGGCGAAGGAATGCCACTGCCCGTTTTTTTTCCTCAAGGAAAAGCATGTGAAGATGATAGATAGCCTATCTACAATCTTCTTTTTCATCTTCCAAATGACTAAGAATTCACAGGCCTTAAGACCTGGCAGTTCTGTACTAGCCAGCTACCTATGTGATTTCTTCAGTTTTCTCTTCATCTAAACCACTGTTATGCTACCTGTAAACACAAAGACTATTTAGACACTGGAATGGAATAGACAGGTTTAAGGCATCCACTCAGAGGCAGCACCCAGAAGAGGTGGGGCAAGGAAGCCAGGGGGCTGCCTCTGAGTGTGCGCCCGCTGGAGGGGGCAGGGCGTCGAACTACCAATCAGCTGTGTGGCCGGTAAATGGACCACACTGAACCAGTGGTTCGTGGCCATCTCTACTCAGAGTAAAACTGATACAAATGCCAGGCCTGAGCCTGGTACAACTAAGCCTTAATGTAGTATGCCAACATTTCATTGTGATTCCTGTACAATCTAGTAGTATAGCGGTGGCAAGATGTTTCCAGTGAGGTGCTTAAAAAAAGCATGGCAATTAGGCTGAATAAGAACAGTTTGCAACATTTGAAGTTTTCTGTTCAATATAAAGCAATCTACCCCTGCAAACCAGACATGGGGAATCTTTGGATATTTTGACCTACACCTCCACTCAGCATGACCAGCAATAAGGAGTTGTGAGGATTTCGTGCAAAACATTTTGAGAGCCAAAGGTTCCCCTCCCCTGCTGTATGGCTTCTTAAGTGATTTGCCATCCGTGCATGATCAAATCTTTTCTCACTCACCAAATCTTGTTTGAGAAACAGCATCCCAAATCTGGAATGTTATTCTCTCCTCCTCATGTCAATTAAAATGTCCTAGATGTGCATCCAGCTGCCATGCCTTTAAAAATGCAGAAATTTGTAAGAATATAAATAAAAGTAGCATCATATGACTTCTTCAACAAGAGAGAAAAATCTCTTTTATGGAGAGGTACCCCATATGCTGCTAACTTCTTTCTGTGGTCGAGTTAAAAAATTGAGTAATGCAATGTTGGCATTAAGTTCGGACAATTTTTTCCCTGTACTGTTTCAAGTTTGGAGTTTGAGAGTTTTGTGTTTTTTGTTTCTTTGTTTCTCTGTGGTTTTCTTTTCTAGTTTTACTTGTTTTTGTTTTTCTTTGAGTATTGTTTATTATTGCTCCTTTTAACATCTTAATTTAACTTTTTTCTTGGGTTTTACACCTCTTAAAATACTGCTTTTTATCTTGCTTTCTTGCATCATCTTTTTTCTCCTTTTGCACTGATTTTCCTCCGTCTAGTTTTCACCTAAGAAAACTTATGCGGTTTTCACCGCATAAGATAGTGACAAGGGAAAATTAGTACAAAGAGTTTTGAAGTCTTTGCTTGAAATCTTAAGTCCCTTCTGCATTTTGCATCCCATCCATTCACCCTAAATCCAAATACTAAACTCATGTTTAGCAATATTGCTGGCTAGGACTTTTTTCTTGTTTTTATAAGACTTGTGGCCCTCCAGAGGAAGTTAGGCTCCAGTTCCCCTCTGCCACAGCTAGCAGTCAGGGATGATATTGTAATCAAACAATATCTGGACAGCCACAGGTTTCCCAACCCTGGTATATGCAAAAGGTACAGACGAGATTATTGGGGTTCTACAAAGGAGGAAAAGGGTACATTAAAACTGATGTTTCTCTTTATTCCAGTACTTTTAATACAAAAAGTGGTAGGGCAGCTGATACTAAAGCGCTGTTGATTTAGCTAATCAAGTCTTGTGGCACTTTGAAGAACAGCAGATTGATTATGGCATAAGATCAAATCCTGTTGGAATAGCTATGCCTGTGGAAGAGTGATAATGCCACTAGCAGGGGGTAATTAAACACAATCTCCCTTCTTTCCTATGGCTTTTCTGACTTGGGAATATCATTTTCATTGAGTAGAAGACATTAGAGCTGCAGAATAGGAAGAGAAAGTTTTTCATTACCAAAAATCTCCCCGTGCCAGCGAGGTAATCCAGCAGTGGTAATTTTCAGTAATAAAAGATATACTACTCCCATCTTGCAGCTTCCACTCAATGAACGGGATTAATCTCAGATCAGAAAAGCCATGGGAGAGAACAGGGAAGTTGTTGGTTACCAAAAATTTCCCCTTCTCATGACATGATCTCTTCTGCAATTGTAGCTATGCCACCAGGATTTCAGCATATGTTTACTATTCTTCAAGTGTCTTGATATCTGTAGATATTTTTTTAAAAGTATAAAGTTCTGATTCCAAAGATTCTTGCATTTCATTGCGCTCTAAACACCACCATGCCACACAGTTAGTGCAGTAGCTTTGGCCATTGCAATACTGGGCATGAGAGATGCAAATTCAGATACATCCAGACAGGTGACTGGCAATGTTCCCTCTAATTTTCAGCCCTGTTGGTGGGGCTCTGCCTCTCGTGTGTGATGCCGCACCCTCCTGTGCGGGGACCCATCACGACCAGAACCAAAGGGGCTGAAAATGATCACTGGGGGTGCGGGGAGAAGGAAGAGCCCTGCCCGGAGTGGGGGGCGGACGTGTGTGCGCATGCAGAGGAACGCATCTTAGACGGAACCTTGGTGACTGGTACTTTTAAGGCTGTTTCCACCAACTGGAGATATTTGTAGATTCATTCCCAGAGAAAGTACCTTACTTGCAACTTCAAGGGAATTTTTGAAAGGTTTTTTATCCCCATACAGCATCCTGTGGTGGAGAGATGGGTCCTAGTTCAAGGAAATCCTTCCATGGAAACTTCACTTCCCACAAACCAGTCTTGCTATATCAGAATGCATATGGCTTCATCCAAGCATTATATAAAGGCTTTTATAATATATAAACAAATGAGTTAAGTGCTATTTAGGTATTATAAGCTGTCTAGAATACTCATATATAAAGGAAAGAACTCTGGCTCTACAAATTTAATCACCCTCCTACATGTCTGATGGAAAGCCTCTGTTGTCTGTAGAACTCACAGCACCCCAACTCATGGCGAGAGTGCCTCAGAGATAGCAGAGATTCTTTATCTTTAGACTCATCACCCTCTATGTGTTGGAAGGCATCAAAACCAGGGGTAGAGAGAGCGGAAGCTAAAGCACTCCTCTCTGTATGTGAGTATTCCACACAGTTTATTACCTCTGAGTGGCAATTCAGGCTCTCAAATAAAAGTTTTCACTTGTAGTAGGAAAATGTTATACTTATATATGTATAATATATATTATATATATATATATAATATTATTTTCACATACATATTATCTAAGTAAGGAGACCTTCCAATGCCATGTTTATATCTCCTTAGGACATTCAAGCTACTTGCAAAAAAAAACCACTCAATTATTCTTCATTGCTTATCAAAACAAAGTGAATTCAGTGGCTAAATACAGTACAGTTTTATATTCAGTCAGATTTTAAATGCTCAGAAAACACTCACTCATACCCTTAGGGAACACAAACAAATGTTGAGGATGTGTGTTTATAATGAAAGTACACACTGACAAACAGCTGTCAGTTCAATTCTGCATTTTATAATAACTTGTCTCATCTCTTTGTATCTTACTTAATATTTACTAGCACACTGCCTGATTGTATCAGCTGCATGACATTTGGCAATATAAAGCTGTATGTACAACTACTGAAGTAATAAATCAAATGACATCACAAGCTTACAATTAAATAAATGTTTCCCTGAAAATAAGACAGGGTCTTATATTAATTTTTGCTCCAAAAAAACGCATTAGGGCTTATTTTTAGGGAATGTTTTATTTTTTCATGTACAACAATCTACATTTATTCAAATACAGTCATGTCAACTTTTTCTGGTTGCTGCACAATGGTGGAGGGTGGGGTTTCACTTAACTGGGGCTTATTTTGGGGGTAGGGTATGAGGGTTCGACTTTGGGCTCCTTCCTTTGTTCAAAGAAATCAGGAGATTTCTGTTGTTTTGAAACAAGAGAGATATTTATTCGGGTATTTAACAAATAACCAGTGTCAACTAAATGGTTCCAACGTCTTTGTCCTTCGGACAACGGGTCGGGAAGGGGCTTCCATTCTTCGTCCAGGAACGGGTTTCTCTCACCAGAGTTCCACGGACCCAGCCAGTCTGTCATGAAGTTCGGGTTCACCGTCTCACCCGCTTCACCTTCCAGCAGGGGCACGGTCTCATCATCTCGTCCATCACCCCACACGGGACATCCTTCAGGTGTGGGTGTCTTCCAGGGTCCTCCCTGTATCCCTTCCTCCTTATTTCGTTCACCCTCCATTCCAGTCTCTCTCTCCTCTCTCTCTCTACTCTCTCCTTCTCTTCTTTCAGCTTTCTCCTCCACTCCCTGGCTTCTACCTCTCCCCAATAAGATGGTCGTGGTGGGATTTCCCTTCTTTTTCTATAATCGGTCTCCTCCTTAGGCACTCTCAGTCTTTCCCACGCTCCGGTCCATGGATCCTCCATCCATACCCACTCCCAACCTGGCGGTAACTGGTCTTCCCTCCTTTTTATATCTGCTGTCCCCGCCTCTATCTCCACCCTCTTCTTCCGTTCCATTCCCACCGTTTTTCCCTGAGTCCCTTCAACGGTCAACTTTTGATACCACTCTCGCCTCCTGTCTCACATACGGCTTATATTATGACCATCTTGAAAAATCATACTAGGGCTTATTTTCAGGTTAGGGCTTATTTTCGGGGAAACAGGGTACCTCAAAATAATTAAAGTGCTATCCCATCTGTGTTTAGTTGCTGTCATTCATTTGTAATTGCCAGAAAATCTTTATAATCCAAATTCCTGGGAAGGGGCTTGTAAAACTCAAAGTCATGTCCTTACCATTAAAGATAACTTATTTTATGTTATATTATTTTACTCACATTTCAGACATGTGGTTTCCTAAGGCTGCTTATATTGATCAGAAAATGAGACATGGGACTTGTGAGGGCACCAAACTAAAAATGATAACATACACAAAGAAAGGGAAGTGAGAGGGAAGGGGGTGAATTTTGAAACAGGTGTTTATATGCTGTTGGGACCAAGCTGTTCTTTCTTCGCTGGTGCTTTCTTTGCTGGTGCTTGGCTAGAAATGGTGCAGCTGAGTCACTGGCTGTGTTCTCTTCCTTCTCATAGCCTCAGAGCAATATGCAGCTAGAGCAAAATTCATTCTGGCAAGCAAGAGGAAAGCCAGGCTGATGGCCAGTTGTAAGTTTGTGATGACACAGTGGCTGAAATCCACTAGTATGTCATAGCTAGAGTACACCCATTGAATCAGTGGAACTTACATAGGAGTTTGTTCACCATATCCCCACTGATTCAGTGGGCCTACACTCTTTATCACTCACTACTGGATTTCAGTCAATATGTGGGAGGGGATGTAAAATGCAGTTCTGTTTGTTATGCTGGGGTGGGCAACTGTGGCCCTTTAAGTGACTTTGGCCTATGGCTTCCATAAACCCTCGCCATTGCCCATGCTGGTTAGGACTGTGGGGAGCTGAAAGCCGGAAAATTCTCCAGGGCCACAGTTGCCCAACCCAGCTATGAGTATCAGAAGCACCATTTTGCTTCTTTGCCTGTTGGGACTCCTGAAATATCGCTGTAACCATTAAAAGTGTGAAAAAGTGGATGGCTTTGTGAGGCAGATAGTATCTGATGGTAAGGATATTTGGTGGGCTGGGGAGGTAAAGGGGCAAGTAACTCCACATAGTTGTCAGATCTTGACTGTGTTCAGGTCTGGCACCAGTAAATCGTAAAGACAGGGAGATATTAAACCAGATTTTAAATGTGCTCCAGGAACCCTTTTGCCCATTGCTTCTGTTAGGGGGCACAAAGATTATGGATTTGTTTTACAGTATTTGTAACATTGTATGTCATTTATTCAGAATAAACATGAAATAATCTGCCTTTAATCTGGCTGTTAATTATAGGACTTTCAGAAGTCATTAATTCATGTTGTTGTTACATTGTAATTTGTTGGCCAGTTGCTTCTTACGTATGGCACCCCTAATAGGTTTTTGAGGTAATCAAGATGTTCAAGGAGCAGTTCACTCATTGCCACTCCCACTGAGTTTCCACGGCCAAGTGGGGATTTGAATCCAGGAATCCTATGTCCTTGTCCAATACTGTATCCACTACACCACACTGGCTTTTCAGTTAATTCATAGGGTTGCTCTGTGTACAGTATGGATGCTTGTTGTCAATGTATATGTGGAATGGGAGGTAAGAATTGCAGAGAATCCTTGTTGTAGATATAGGAGGGGCAAAGGGATGAAATTTCACATGTATTTGGTAGAATCCTGGGATATATTTTTTGGCTTATTAGTGTTCAAGTATTGTAATAGTCTTCTTAAAAAAATTTTAAAAGTGTTTTGTACTTGTCCAAATACACCAAGGATAATAACAAAGGCAGATTGCTTAGGGCAGTGATGGGAATACGTGGCTCTCTAGATGCTGTTGGACTGCTGTCCTTATCAGTCTTGACCAGTATAGCCAGTGTTGAGGGATGATGGGAGTTGCTGTACAACAATATTTGGCAGGCCATGAGTTCTTCATCCATGGTTTGGGCTTTAATGCCTAATATCAAAATACCTGAATTTTGACAAGGTTATGTAGTGAACTGTCAGAAATTAATTAGGTAAAAAGTAAAGAATCCATGTTTGGGACTGCACTGTTTTGGTGAATTTATATGGAGCAAGCCAAGTGCATATTAAAAACTTGAAATATAAAGATGGCAAGATGAAGTCTTTTATTGGATTGTAACTGTTGGTGAGAATGTACATGCTTTTAGACTAAGACTAGCGCTTCTTCAACAGAGCTTCAAATGTTTTGGTTAATAAGAGAGCAGCTGAGGTCCGTTCATTTCACTAGGCTTTATACAAGTCCTCTCAATGCTTGCTAGATTGTATGCTGCCTCTTCCTCTCCCCTCCCTGTTTCTCTGGTAGTGACAGAACAATAATCCTGTATGTTAGTACTGTAAACTTTGAGCATTTAAACTTTATGTCAAAGTTGTAAATAGGATAGTCCTTGATAGATTAGATGTTATGATCTCCAAGGATTATCCCAGAACAGTAGCAGATAATGGGTCCAACATAGGTCTCTAGTGGTCTTGCAAATGGATGCTTCTGCTGGGTGCATGGAATCCCTATCTCTTCAACATCCCACTTATCTGTTCTCTCTCATGTATTTGACTGTTCCTGTCAGAGCTCTGCAGTTCTTTGGCAGGGGACGGTGGGCGTTCTCCTGTTTGACACAGCATGCCACTTCACAAAAACACCTCTGGATCAGGGCCATACATTCAAATGAAGTGTAGCATGTGTTCTTCTAGCACTACCACAGCTGCTTCCTCCCCCCACCCTGCCGGCCCGCTTCAGTTCTGACAGTGATTTTGGATGCTATGGGTAATTTGTAATATCATGGCTAACCTTTAAGAAAATTATCATGCAAAAACAGATTCAGAATATTTAACTGTGCATTTACGTCTGCTATTTTTCAGAATAACTCAGATTGGTCTTTCAGAAATAGTTATGCTTGAAACCTAGATTATTTCAAAACATATTGACAGGCAATGCCCGTATTAGGATCTAACAAATATGCACAAAATTGTGGGTAGGCTTTCAAGATCCCTTCATCAGTCAAGATGTTAACTAAAAAACACAGGGTGAGGATGAGGAAAAAGGAAATAATTAAAAGGCTGATAGGATGTTGACGCCATGATGTCTGTGTAGTCAAATGGAACAGAAGTGTCATAGGCAAATCTAAGTGCCTTCTAGATTGTTGTTTTTTTTAAAAATTGGGGAAATCGCCATTACATGTTTACTTTTCCTAGTGGTCTTAACTGTAACCTGAAACCTAGGTAGATCACACCTAGTAGAGCCTAATTTATTTAAAGGTACTTCTTCATCCATTATGTTTTAAGACTCTAAGGAGACAGGCAGACATCATGACATCAGTCTCACATCAGTCAACACCCCTTTTTCTACTTGACATGTTTTTTATAAAGTCCTGTCAGATGAACATTTCTGGACATTTCTAAAACTTGTCCACAATTTTGTACTTATTTGCTTGGTCTCAATAAGCATATTGTCTGGTGGTTTGTTTTGGATTTTTTCTTTGTGAGCCAGCATCAATTACTTTGTTCTGGAAACACAATTATTCAGATTTTGTTTAAGCTTCTGATACCATGCATGTTGTGCAGTTGATCCATTCTGAATCACTTAGTAAGTAAAGATAAAGCCATGCTAATACTGCTGACAGACTAGTAAAGATGGCTGTGCTTTTCCAGTTGCATGCATTACACTGACACTATACTTTCTTTCCTTTCCTTTTTCCTGTGCCATGCTTGCTGTGTAGCAAATGGAATCTCTTGCAGTAAGTTGAAAGTTCTTTCATATTCTTTGTCCAATGAACTATGGACTAACACACCTTAGCTCACTGTTTCAATTCTTAGCATGTTTCCCCCTTTTGTTCTTTTTCTTTTTATTCTTCTTGATTCTGTATATGATTGTGGTAATATTGAATTATGCTTCTTATGATTATGACCATGGTAATGTTTCTATTAAATTTTATTTCACAGTTCTTCAAGACACTTGAATGTAGCTCAGTGGCTGAAATTGTGTTGCTGTGTAAGGCTGATGACATCAATAGCAGCAGCAATTTTTCAGAAATTAAATGTTTCCAACTTCCTTCCTGAAGGGCCAACGTTCTTGTGTAAACTTTTCCCAAGTTGGGAAGCCTTAGGGGCCAAAGGACAGGAGGGTTGAGTCTTTAACTATGGAAAATTACTGCCACCAGGATGGCTTTATAGGTGGTGGTGATTTTCCCAAATTAAAGACTTCCCCCTCCCACTGCAGCTTCCACAAATGTGCTGCTGCTGATTAAGTCACCAGCTTGTCATGGTGTAAATTACAGCAACTGGATTCCAGTCACTATTTCTAAATTTTAACCCTATTGCTTATAATTTGGAATTGTTACATATGTTTTGTTTGAGCTTGGGTCAGTCATGATCAAGGCACTTATCTGCTTATTTTGACAAGTTTATCAGAACAAGTAATGTGAAAAATGAAAGATAAAATTAGCCTTTGACCTATTTTCCATTCTGGGCTAAACTAAGCCAATTTCATCATGTCACTGGGGCATGAAGAAACTGAGTCAAAGTTAAAACATGAGAACAATAGGTGCAAACGTATCTTGCCACATGTAAAATTGAAGGGATCTCTTTCCTCTTCTTCTCCATTCCTTATTAGTCTAACTGGGTGCTCATGCACCACAGTGAAACAAATGACATGAGAGCACTATATGTGACTTTCGTATACAGCTCTATGGACAAGTGCATATGCACCAATTACAGAGTCAGTATGGTTTTAGATATACCCACTAGACACAAGAGAAGGATATATATTGGGTCCCTTGTTGAGAGAAATGTGGCATTAATAATAATAATGTAAGGGACATGGTGGTGCTGCGGGTTAAACCGCAGAAGCCTCTGTGCTGCAAGGTCAGAAGACCTGCAGTCGTAAGATCGAATCCACGCGACGGAGTGAGCCCCCATTGCTTGTCCCAGCTCCCGCCAACCTAGCGGTTCGAAAGCATGCTAAATGCAAAAATGCAAGTAGATAAATAGGTACCACCACGGTGGGAAGGTAACGGCGTTCCGTGTCTAGTCGCGCTGGCCACATGACCACGGAAGATTGTCTTTGGACAAATGCTAGCTCTATGGGTTGGAAACGGAGATGAGCACCGCCCCCTAGAGTCAGACACGACTGGACAAATTGTCAAGGGGAACCTTTACTTTTACCTTAATAATAATAATAATATATTGCTTTCCATTGGCCCACACAAAATGCCCTCCTCAGAATCGATTGTGTCCACCTCAAACTTAATAACAAAGGATTGTCATAACACATGTTGTAATATATACTCATTTACAGAAAATACAGGTTATGTTTAAAGTTACCCAGTCCTTGTACAGATCTAAACCAGATCAGTTGGAAGAAACTGCATTTTGTAAAAAAAGAGAGATGAGGCACTAGTATCAGCCTTATAATGTGCACTTATTCTTTATATTATTTATGCTAAGTAGTCTACCATCAGATGTCAAAGAAAAGAGAACGCAAGTCCAAGGACTGAACCTATAACATTTATTTTAGAAAATATTGTATAATTATATAATTATATAATTCCTGTGGAACCAACTGCATATTTAAGACCCCCAAATCAAGTGTTAAAATAATAATGTTTAACACTAGCTCATTCAGATAACACAGTCAATGGTCGTTTATTCATGGTTTATTGTGATGGGAACAAGGTGGACTTGTTTGGACTTCCATTATCCCCTTCTTCCTGGTACAGCCATAATAAAGAGTGCAGAAGCTTTTCCTGCAGTATTTTAGTAACTCTAAATGATGAACTAATTGAATCAAGCTGACTATCCTATTTGGTTTGTTTTAGATAAACCATATATAACGTTAATTATGGTTTGTTGGGCTAAATCAGAAGGGAAAGAGAAAGTTTCTGAACATTTTGTTACGGATATGTCTGAGAAGGGAGGAAGTTTGGAAGCCAAGGTTCACTGCTGCGCATTCCCATTTTGTGGTTTATTGTGAAATGTGGATGTTGGCATCATGATCATTTTGCAATAATGTAAACTGTTCTGATTTTTATACTTCATGCCGCCATTAGATCATGAAAATCTTGCACACCATATTAGGCTCAAATGTTTGAAAGTTATTCATTGCAGCAATATTAGGCTACTTAAAAAAGAAACAATAAAATTGGAATATTTTATTGTTTCTTTTTTATTTATTATTATTATTAATAAATAATATTAATAATAAATATTCCCTTTTTATTTATTATTATTATTAATGCTATTTTATATCATAATTTTGAGTCTTCAGAGTGCTTCACACTTTATAATCCCCATAAGAGTGGTGTGAGAGCTCAAAATTATTCTTCTCATAGAGCTCTTGGAGGCTGAAGCGCAGAGAGAATAGTTTAAGGAAGGATACTTGGTGTAATTCTTCTCATACTGTCATTGAGGGCTAAAGCTCCAGTGAGCATTCATGGGAGAAGCAGATTTTTATAAGTGTTCTTGGATTTATAGATTGTTTTCTTGAGCTTCTTTGTTGCACAAGCTCATTAAAACCCTGCAGAGAAATTTAAGTGGCTGATGTAGAGATGGCCCATGCTTCTCAAAACGTAACATTTCATACAATGTTGTTGTTATGTGTCATCAAGTTACATCCAACTTATGGTGTTTAAGGTATCTGAAATACTCAAGGAGTGCTTTACCTCTCAGTGAGTTTACACGACCAAGCAGGAATTTGAACACAGGTCTCCCGAGTCCTAGTCTGTCATACTGTCTACTGCAGCACAGTGGCTCATTCCTTACTTACAGGGAGTATTTGGTCCTATTTCTATATTTTCAGTGGTTTTAGCACTGATTCTGTGTTTATGTTCCCAAAGCAGAAAAAAGTATCCAAGCTGTTACTTTTTAATAACAACTTTCTTTTCTACAATTTATTTCTTTAGCAATTGGAACTGTGCCAGAGATTATATAAACTGCACTTCCAGTTGCTGTTGCTTTTTCAGTCGTACTGTAAACTCATCGGGCAAGTGCACGAAGTTAGTACAATGCCAGAGGTATGTAACAACTAAACTAAACAAAAAAGGCCTTTTGAGGAACTAATTGCAATGTTTTCTGGTGTGGTGTTAGTTTCTTTTACCTAATGTTTCATAAATACCACTCCCATATTTAAGATTGAGTCATAGCTAAATACATTTTACAGTATTCTTTTGATTTAATGCAATGGTTTCTAAAAACCTGTGTCTCCAGATGTTACTGGACTAAAACTTCCAGAAACCTTCACCACTAAATTTGCTGACCAGGACTTCTGGGAGTTTTAGTCCAAAAACATCAAAGGACTCAAGGTTGAGAAACACTGGTTTAATGAAAACTTGGTTGGGATTGAAAACTAAAAGGTATTGTTATATATCTTTTTTTTTTCTATGAGTCATGTATGGTTCCTTTCCATTCCTCCAATTTTATCCTTAGAACAACTGTGTGACAGACTAAGAGTGAGAAGCTCAAGATCACCTAACAAGCCTCACATCTGTGTGAGACTTTGAACATGGTTATTCTTAATCCTAGTTGATTACTCTAAACAACACTGTAGTATATAATGGGCTGGTGTTGAGTACTTTTGCTGCTTGTTAAAAAAAAAGGATGCTTCACATTGCAGACTCCAGTCTAGTATTGAGGGCATGACACATGGCCCTTCATGTACTGCATACCAGAAAATCTTGCTCCAAAGGAATATATCTGGTTGAAGATACCTGAAATGGTACAGCTGTACTTCCATAAGGAGAACTGTACTCCTTGTAACTTTATGTGGTATGAGCACTCTAGCAGTATCGTTGTTCAGGGTGATACAGCACATAGTCCACCTAATGTGGCAGTTTGGTGAAGTACACGCAATAATATGGCTCTTCTTTAAATCGTGAATGTGGGCCCATATATTGGAGTATACAGTATGGGACCATGCAGCTGCTTTGGGCACTGATTCAACAAACAATATTGAATACATGTTTTGTGACACATGCACCATGTTCCACAAAATCGTGTTTTTTTTGTATGTATGAAATGTAACTTCATACATCGAAAGAAAATGTCTTGTTCTAAAAATATGTCATGCCCAGTCACCATCAGGTACATATTCATATTAGTGCACATGCATATAAGGAGGCTTCTACCATAACTTCTTTGTTGGATCAGCTGACTCAGCAGATCTCAGTCTCATCACTGACACCATTACCATGGGTGTTGACTCAGCCAGTGAAGGTCTCCTTGGTACCAATCCCATTAACACTGAAGTCTAAGATGTGCAAATATAAGGGAACTGTGCCATCAGCTTACATCACTTACATGCATCTTGCACTGGTGTACTTGAATTTTTTAAAAAAATCAAACACCCAGGGGAAATTCAGTTGTCACTCTGTCATGTTACACTTTAATGTCAAGAAGGGGTAAACTGTAAATTAAGGGATGTAATTCTTCCTCTGCAGCTACTGAATATGTCACGAGAGCTGAGTGAGTTAAAGAAGAATCTTAAGGAAGCCAGTGCTGCCATTGCGATGGAACCACTTATTATAGAGTGTGGTGCCTCTGAACCGATGTTCACCTCTACAGAAGTAGCCATTCAGTCTATGCTGGAGTGTCTGAAAAACAATGAGCTGGGGAAAGCCATATACCAAATAAGGGAATGCAGGTAACATTTGATTTAATTACTGACAAGACATTTTCTATTTTTCTCTGAAAAGGCTGTGGCTATGAAACCTTGTGGGTATTGCTCCTGAACTCAAATAAGGAGATTCCAGAATTAAAGGGGCTCAGGCAGATCTGACCATTTCAATGTAGAGATAATGCCAAAATACTCATGCCCTCATTCCCTGAGATATTTCCATATGCATCTCCAGATTCAATAAGAAGGTATTCATATTAAAGTTATGGCACCATTTGTTAGCAATCTTGATTATGCATAACTCACTGAATTGAAAAAGATGTTATGAAGTAATGCCTTGGTACAAAACACATTGATTTCTATGGAGCTCACATAGGAGAAGTTCCTACCGGCTTGTGCCTGTTTTTTGAAACATTCCACAAACCAGTGACGACCAAATTTTGATTAGAAGTGCAAGCACCTCCACTGAATTTCCACCTCTCAGGTCTATCATTAGGGCCAGAAGACACGCCATTTCTTTTCCATAGTAATAGAGGATCTTTGAGATTAGTCCTTCTCCATCCTTTATTTATTATAATTTTATTGGTTGGTAATCCCCTTCACGGATTGCTGCCTTGTCGTGGCGAAGGGGCTTGAGTAATTCAGAGAAGTATGGGCTATGACGTGCAGGGACACCCAAGACGGACAGGTCATAGTGGAGAGTTCTGACTAAACGCGATCCACCTGGAGCAGGAACTGGCAAGCCACTCCAGTATCTTTGCCAAGAAAACTCCATGGACAGAAACAAAAGGCTAAAAGATATGACGCTGGAAGATAAGCCCCTCAGGTCAGAAGGCGTCCAACATGCTACTGAGGAAGAGCGGAGGACAAGGACAAGTAGCTCCAGAGCTAATGAAGTGGTTGGGCCAAAGCCGAAAGGACACTCAGCTGCGGACGCGCCTGGAAGTGAAAGGAAAGTCCGATGCTACAAAAAAAAATACTGCATAGGAACCTGGAATGTAAGATCTATGAACCTTGGTAAGCTGGAGGTGGTCAAACAGGAGATGGCAAGAATAAATATTGACATCCTGGGTGTCAGTGAACTAAAATGGACGGGAATGGGCGAATTCAATTCAGACTATTATCATATCTACTATTGTGGGCAAGAATCCCATAGAAGAAATGGAGTAGCCCTCATAGTCAACAAAAGAGTGGGAAAAGATGTACTGGGATACAATCTCAAAAATGATAGAATGATTTCAATACGAATCCAAGGCAGACCTTTCAACATCACAGTAATCCAAGTTTATGTACCAACCACCAATGCTGAAGAGGCTGAAATTGACCAATTCTATGAAGACTTACAACACTGTCTAGAACTGACACCAAAGAAAGATGTTCTTCTCATTATAGGGCATTGGAATGCTAAAGTAGGGAGTCAAGAGATAAAAGGAACAACAGGTAAGTTTGGCCTTGGAGTTCAAAACGAAGCAGGGCAAAGGCTAATAGAGTTTTGTCAAGAGAACAAGCTGGTCATCACAAACACTCTTTTCCAACAACACAAGAGGCGACTCTACACATGGACATCACCAGATGGGCAATACTGAAATCAGATTGATTATGTTCTCTGCAGCCAAAGATGGAGAAGCTCTATACGGTCAGCAAAAACAAGACCTGGAGCCGATTGTGGCTCTGAGCATCAGCTTCTTATAGCAAAACTCAAGCTTAAACTGAAGAAAGTAGGAAAAACCACTGGGCTAGTCAGGTATAATCTAAACCAAATCCCTTATGAATACACAGTGGAAGTGAAGAACAGATTTAAGGAACTAAATGAAAGTTACAGAAAATTCAATGCAGACTTCCAAAGAATAGCAAGGAGAGACAAGAGGGCCTTCTTAAATGAACAGTGCAAAGAAATAGAGGAAAATATTAGAAAGGGAAAAACCAGAGATCTGTTCAAGAAAATTGGAGATGTTAAAGGAACATATTGTGCAAAGATGGACATGATAAAGGACAAAAATGGGAGGGACCTCACAGAAGCAGAAGACATCAAGAAGAGGTGGCAAGAATACACAGAGGAATTATACCAGAAAGATCTGGATGTCCCGGACAACCCAGATAGTGTGGTTGCTGACCTTGAGCCAGATATCCTGGAGAGTGAAGTCAAGTGGGCCTTAGAAAGTGTCGCGTTTTGACCCTTTTTGGATCCCGCACCTCTGGAACCTATGTGGCGTGGGACCCACTCGTGCCTTGGTCTGTCCACCTAGACTCAGACCTCAGAGCACACCAGGGCAAAACCAAACTCTTTCCTTTCTTCCACTGCTGCCACCAGGAGATCCCTAGATCCCCATAACTCATTTAGAGAGAATCAGGTCCACTCTTTAATGAAATAGAAAGATCTTTATTTGCTTATTTGTTTCAGTATTATAATATTCAGTTCTATTCCTTCTCCCTTCCAGTCACTGGTCAATCACTTCTCAGATCTCCTACTATATTTTCATCAGTCTAATCACAATCACTTAAATCTCTGAACTCTCTAATCAAACTCCTTCCAAAACTCTGATCTCCCTTCTCCCCCTCAGGCTCTGCCTCTTATACTCTGCCTCTTGGCTCCGCCTCTCAGCAACATAAATATGCATGACTCCCTCTAACTAAACCTGAGCCATGACCACATTTAAAGGAGAACGCTACAGACCTCCCCCCTTACTTAGGTTTGTTTGGGAGGGGAAACACGTTTTTCCTCCTGAACAAACAGGTGCAATTGCTTAAACTTTTTTTTTTCCTCATAACATTTTAACTTTCACATTTTTACTAAATTTCAACCAAATACCTTACCTTATCATTTAATAATCAATGCAATACTTTACCTTTTCATCTACTAATCAATAATATACATTACCTTATCATTTTACAGAATTTACAACCATACAGAAATCACGATCATGAACTTTTACATAAATAATTAACTGTGAATTATAGTCCATTTCCGTTTATAATAAAGTCCTGGTATCATTCATCTAGCCTCCTGGAAAGCACATCTGCGACAACGTTGTGGGTTTTCGAGGCAAGAACTGAGTCTCTGTTGCAAAGGCAAAATTTGCAAAGTTCAAGTCTCTCACTTTTCCGTCGTAGTCTGGCGCACCATGGACTGGTCCGGTTGTGGTCATCTCCTTCAGCTGGACACACCTCTGCTGGTACTCAGGAGTCCCTCTGTTGACCACTGGCTCCTTCCTCCGCACCCTTTTCCGTCGACTGGTGGTCATCGGCCACTCGGTTGTCCACAGGATGTCATCTGCTGGTCGTTTTAGTGTGACGTCATCTTTAAGTCTTGCTCGGGGCTTCACTTGCTCAGCTAGGGAAAGGGTAGGCAGTTCCCTCTTCTCCTCCCGAACATCTTTAGATGCATCCCTCTTTAAGGCATCAGGGCCTTCCTCCTTCCGTATCACATAATTGACTTTGTTCAATTTTGTCACTACTTTATAGGGATCCTCCCAAGCTAATTGTAGCTTGAGACCTTTGACTGGCCTAAGCAAAAGAACTTCATCTTCAGGCCCAAAAGTTCTTTCACGGGCTTTCTCTAGAGACCTTTGCAGGGTGTTTTGCAACCTGTGCATATTTTCTACCACTGACTCTGGGTCACTTTCTCTATGGTCTTCCCAGTTCATGCGGAGCAAATCTAAAGGTCTGCACGCCTTTTGTCCTAGCAGTAACTCAAAAGGACTAAATCCTGTGCTCTCTTGAGGGATGCTCCTATAAGCATATAGTAAGGGTTGTATTTTGCAGTCCCAATCATTTGGGTTCTCTGCTACATACGCCTTAATCATGCGCACTAAAGTGCCATTGAATTTCTCAACTAGCCCGTTGGTCTCTGGATGATATGGAGTCGAATTGATTTGGGTAATTCCACAAGCCTTCCATAACCTTTTGATCAGTTTGGATGTGAAACTCATTCCCAAATCACTGACTATCTCGCTGGCAAATCCCAATCGGCTCATGTAATTGATTAGGGCATCTGCCACGGTGTCAGTTTCCATGTTGCGCAAAGGAATTGCCTCGGGATATCTAGTGGCAAAATCCATTATGGTCAAGATGTATTTATTTCCCCTACGGGTGGCATTAGGTAAAGGACCCACTAGATCAATTCCCAGCCTTTGGAACAGTGTAGAGATGACTGGCAGAGGACATAATTTGGCTTTGGTCCTGTCCTGCCCAGTCCCTCGTCTCTGACAGACATCACACGTTTTACAGAAACTAGTAATCTGTTTGCCCATACCTGGCCAAAAGAAGTTCTGGCCAACCCGTCTTTTGGTTCTGGTGATCCCCATGTGAGCTCCAAATAAACTGCTGTGAGCTTGATTAATGATTTTCTCCCTGTATTTACTAGGGACCACTAATTGCTTTCGGGGTTCCCCTTTTCCTCGGTATGGAGTAGCTAACGTTTCCCTGTACAGAAGGTCTTTGGTTAAGCTAAAGCTCTCAGGGCACTCAGGAGACAGTACAGTGGGAGTCCTGGCAGCTTCAAAGCAAACTCCCAAGCTAATGTCCTCCTTCTGATCCTGGGCAAAATTGTTATTTGTTTTGGGATTCTGTAGTACCATGAGTTCTGTCTCAGCCCTATCATCAAGCTGGGTTGCCACGGTAACCGCTCCTAGGCCTCTCTCTGCTACAGTATCGGTTTGAGCTGCAGAGGGTGAGTTTTGACCCCCCTTTGAGCGGGTAAGCACTAACGCACTCTTGACATGCTCTATTAAATCCCAACCAAGGAGAAAAGCTGCTGGTATTTCATCTGACACAGCTACTTGCCACTTTCCAGACCAATTCTGGTATTCTACTGGTATCTCAGCCACTTTTAAAACCACGGTTTCCTTCCCAATTCCCTTTAAAGACATTTCTTTGCCAGGAATAATGTCATCCTGGGCTACTAAATCGGAATGGACAATGGAGATTTGAGATCCTGTATCTCTTATTGCAATGTACTTCTTTCCTTTCACAACTATCTCTTCACCTGCGTTTCTGAGAAGGGTCTGGTCATTGCTGATATAGAAACAATGGACTACTTGGGCTATAGGAATATCTTCCTCCTCATGGTCAGTAGAAGTGGTGGTGGTTATGGGATCAGGTCTCTGTCTACTATTTTCCTCCCCTGATTCCACTTGCTTGACACAATACACCTTTTTGGTTAGAGAATCATTTCTCTGCAAGTTGGGGTCTGGTTGCCTACACTGGAATTGTAAGTGGCCTGGTTGCCCACAGTTAAAACATTTAAAATTCCTTTTGTCATTCTGAGGTACTTTGGCGAACCGTGCCTCAGGGTTTGATGTTTTTGGCGGGCTAGCCCTTGGCAACTTCGGGGAAGTCCCGCCCTGACCTTCTCTCTCAGGATTCCTGCTGAGGTAATTTTTATTAAAAGGCTTTTTATAGTTATTGTCCCAGTTTGGTTTATTTACTCTCAGCTCTGAAAATCTAGGGTTCCTGTAAGCATTAATCAAATCAGTTTGTTCTCCTGCTTCCCATAAATTTTTAGGATTCTTGTCCCTTACTAAATACCGTAGTTCTCCAGGTAATAGGGAGTAAAACTGTTCTAGCCCAATTAAATCCTTCAACTGTTCTAAAGAAGTGATCTCCTCTCTTTCAATCCACTTATCCAGGCCAATCTAGCTCCCAACTGAGAGTACGATTCATCCTGCTTTTTAGAGAGAGAGCGAAATTTCCGCCTCAGGTGTTCAGAGTTCAGACAAAATCTTGAATAAACCATCTTTTTATATGCCTCAAAATCTCTTGCCTTCTCGGGATTCATCTGGGCATATATTTCTGCCAGATCTCCGCTAACCTGCGCTCTTAAAACCATCATTCTATCCTCATTTCTGATTTCAAAGTCATTGCAGGTGCGTTCAAAAGCAATGAGGAAGGATTCAGGACAGTCCCCTCTTTTGTACTGGGGAAACTTCTTCAAATCTATCTTTGACAGGATTCCACCTCCCCCACTGTTGTTATTATTAAGATTATTGTTTAGAGCAGAAATCTCTAGCTGTCTCATCTGTAGTTGAAAATCCATTTCCCTTTTTCTCTCTTCCTGTTCAAATTGTCTGGCCTCCTTCTCAGCTCTTTCTTTGCTTTCCTGTTCCAGTTTCCATCTCTCAAATTCTTGAGGGCTTAATTCCTTATGTCCCTCTGAGGTAACCTCGAGAACTATTTTCTCTTGGTCTCCCTCCAATTCCTGAGGCAACTCTTCAGACTCAGGACTCCCCCTTGTGGCGCGTTTGGGAGGCATCTTTTCCTTTTTGTTTTTTTCTTTCTCTGAGGTGATTAGAGCAGCTTCACAATTTTTTTTAAAAGGACCTGTTTTCCTTATTTTACTTCCAGTTACTGATATAAATTTTTCCAGCCTTTTTAGTACTTTCCCTCAGATCTGCTATGACCTGGCTTCTGCCTTATCCACAGCGCTCTCCTATCTCAGAGCCTGATATTTTACAGTAAGCCCTCTGATCCTCAGATCCTGAGGTAAACTCAGAAATTCCCTCTCAGAGAATTCAAGCCTTTTCCTTAGGTTCTCTCCCTCAGATCTGCTATGACCTGGCTTCTGCCTTATCCACAGCGCTCTCCTCTCTCAGAGCCTGGGATTTTACAGTAAGCCCTCTGATCCTCAGATCCTGAGGTAAAACTCAGAAATTTTCTCACAGAGTCGTTCCCTATCTTAGACCCCCCTGATCTGGGTTCTGAGGCCCCGCTACTAAGCTTTTCCCAAAAGCTCTAGCAGGAACCAAACCTCATTGCCACAGATCCTGTCTAAAAGGTACCCTTGACTCAATAAACTCTTTTATAAAGGCTTCACTGGATTATTTCAATAGGCTTCACTGGATTATTTCAATAGGCTTCACTGGATTACTTCGTTTCCCGCCGCTGGACACCAATGTCACGATTTGACCCTTTTTGGATCCCGCACCTCTGGAACCTATGTGGCGTGGGACCCACTCGTGCCTTGGTCTGTCCACCTAGACTCAGACCTCAGAGCACACCAGGGCAAAACCAAACTCTTTCCTTTCTTCCACTGCTGCCACCAGGAGATCCCTAGATCCCCATAACTCATTTAGAGAGAATCAGGTCCACTCTTTAATGAAATAGAAAGATCTTTATTTGCTTATTTGTTTCAGTATTATAATATTCAGTTCTATTCCTTCTCCCTTCCAGTCACTGGTCAATCACTTCTCAGATCTCCTACTATATTTTCATCAGTCTAATCACAATCACTTAAATCTCTGAACTCTCTAATCAAACTCCTTCCAAAACTCTGATCTCCCTTCTCCCCCTCAGGCTCTGCCTCTTATACTCTGCCTCTTGGCTCCGCCTCTCAGCAACATAAATATGCATGACTCCCTCTAACTAAACCTGAGCCATGACCACATTTAAAGGAGAACGCTACAGAAAGCATGGCAAACAACAAGTGGAGGTGATGGCATTCTAGTTGAACTATTTAAAATCTTAAAAGATGACGCTGTTAAGGTGCTACACTCAATATGCCAGCAAGTTTGGAAAACTCAGCAGTGGCCAGAGGATTGGAAAAGATCAGTCTACATCCCAATCCCAAAGAAGGGCAGTGCCAAAGAATGCTCCTACTACCGTACAATTGCACTCATTTCACACGCTAGCAAGGTTATGCTCAAAATCCTACAAGGTAGGCTTCAGCAGTATGTGGACCGAGAACTCCCAGAAGTACAAGCTGGATTTCGAAGGGGCAGAGGAACTAGAGACCAAATTGCTAACATGTGCTGGATTATGGAGAAAGCCAGAGAGTTCCACTTCTGCTTCTGCTTCATTCACTACGCAATCTACTTCTGCTTCATTGACTACGCAAAAGCCTTTGACTGTATGGACCACAGCAAACTATGGCAAGTCCTTAAAGAAATGGGAGTGCCTGACCACCTTATCTATCTCCTGAGAAATCTAGATGTGGGACAGGAAGCAACAGTTAGAACTGGATATGGAACAACTGATTGGTTCAAAATTGGGAAAGGAGTACGACAAGGCTGTATATTGTCCCCCTGCTTATTTAACTTATATGCAGAATACATCATGCGAAAGGCTGGACTGGAGGAATCCCAAACCGGAATTAAGATTGCCGGAAGAAATATCAACAACCTCAGATATACAGATGATACCACTCTGATGGCAGAAAGTGAGGAGGAATTAAAGAACCTCATAATGAGGGTGAAAGAGGAGAGCGCCAAAAATGGTCTGAAGCTCAACATCAAAAAAAACTAAGATCATGGCCACTGGTCCCATCACCTCCTGGCAAATCGAAGGGGAAGATATGGAGGCAGTGACAGATTTTACTTTCTTGGGCTCCATGATCACTGCAGATGGTGACAGCAGCCACAAAATTAAAAGACACCTGCTTCTTGGAAGGAAAGCGATGACAAACCTAGACAGCATCTTAAAAAGCAGAGACATCACCTTGCCGACAAAGGTCCGCATAGTCAAAGCTATGGTTTTTCCAGTAGTGATGTATGGAAGTGAGAGCTGGACCATAAAGAAGGCTGACCGCTGAAGAATTGATGCTTTTGAATTGTGGTGCTGGAGGAGACTCTTGAGAGTCCCCTGGACTGCAAGGAGAACAAACCTATCCGTTCTGAAGGAAATCAACCCTGAGTGCTCACTGGAAGGACAGATCCTGAAGCTGAGGCTCCAATACTTTAGCCATCTGATGAGAAGAGAAGACTCCCTGGAAAAGACCCTGATGTTGGGAAAGTATGAAGGCAAGAGGAGAAGGGGACGACAGAGGATGAGATGGTTGGACGGTGTCATCAAAGCTGCTAACATGAATTTGACCAAACTCCGGGAGGCGGTGGAAGACAGGAGGGCCTGGCGTGCTCTGGTCCATGGGGTCACGAAGAGTCGGACACGACTTAACGACTAAACAACAACAACAACAACAATTAACATGTACTAACATGTTATCTGCACATTTTTGTCAGTGAACTCTGATTATTCTTAATTTTCATTTTAATCATGTGTGCCCAATTTTAGTGGAATTTTTAACAAGCTAGTATAACAAAGTAAAATCTAAACAGTTATGTCTATCCTTTTGTTCACATGTACAGCAAAGGATGGGGAGAGAAGGGAGATTTAATTATACATAAAGAACCTCTTCCTATACAACGTACAGTTCATTATGTCAACAACGCTGACGTTCTTGTTTTATTGCAGGAATTTATGGCCCAATGATATTTTTGGAAGCAGTTCCGATGACGAGGTCCAGACCTTACTGAACATTTACTTCCGGCACCAAACGCTGGGACAGTCCGGCACTTACGCACTGGTTGGATCTAATCAAAGCCTGACAGAAATATGTACTAAGCTGATGGAGCTGAACATCGAGATTCGAGATATGATCCGAAGGGCTCAAAGCTACCGTGTCATCAATACTTTTCTTCCAGACTCCAGTGTTTCAGGCACGAGTCTCTGACAAATGTCCTGTGCTCCCTTTCTCATTCAACTTGGGATTGTTTCCATGTTGGGCTGAGGTGGTTCGGTGCCTTCTCAGCCTTAGAAAAACTTGGTCAAGTTGTAGTCAGTCTTGTTACCTTCACATCTTCCAAGCGGAGCTGGGCAGAGTTTTCAATGTGTAGCAATACTGTAAGGACAAAGGTAACATAGAATCCTTTCTTTCTAGCTGCACACACAAAATGCATTTCACTGGGCAACTGCAATTCACTACTGAAGAAGTAACTTCCATACATACCAAAGACTACTACACTGAACAAGACGTCCTTTCTAGGAAATTAATTTTATCTGGCAAAAGTGCAATCTTTCCTTCAGTTGAGGATTTTTGTTTAATCTTGTACATTTTTTTCCTTTGACCAAGTAAAATAGGCAAAATGAAGCTAGTGACAGGACACTGAAAAGACTTGTCAGTTTGAAAGCTGAGGGCCTGTGCATATGAAAGAGGTTGTAAAGGACTAAGGTTTAAATGTACACTGTAATTTAAGTATGATTACTGTATCTTTGGGGAGGGGGGGATCAAGCTGCTATGAAGTATTTTTCCTGATGTTGCTAGGCTACTGTCTCGGAAGGTACTAGATCCTGTTGCAAAAGGTCTGTTATTAAGACCAAAGTACCTATGAATGGACAAGAAAGATTTTTTTAAAAAAAGATTTTGGCTGCTTTTTACTAGAGGTTTGCTTTTATGAATATATTTATATTACTTAAGGATGGCTGGTCTGGCATAATTTACCATTTTGTAGGAAAACGTTACATGGCTGACTTAAATTCTTTTGAGCTGCCTCGCATGTATTTTTTAATTTAAACATGCATTCAGATTTTAACAGTGAAAACATTAAGTACAATTCAATTTCACTTTCCATTTCTTAAAGTTTTCTTCGTAACATGTAAGTTTTTCCTCTCTTTTTTTGCACTTAACTGCTGTCAAGTGTTAAATGAGTGCATGTAAATCTTTTGCACATTTAGAACACCTTTATTCGAGCATAGTCTGTTTCACTTATTCACTCTGTAAATTACACAAAGGTTTTTGTGAAGTACTTTTTGGTTGATATTTTAATCAGAACAGGTTCATCTAACTAAAGTATAAAGGTCATTATAATACACACACACACACAAATCTGTCTGTGTATGTACTGATTGATTAGATATGGGTTTGATCTAAGTTATTCACAGCCAATGGGGGGGCTTTTTCAGTTGCTTTTGAATCAACACTTAAGTCAGTGCTGCTTACATGCTCACTATGAATGAATTCATTCAGTATTAACAGTGACAAATAGCTAACCTGTAGACAGTTTGCTAAAAGACATGCAACATTAATATGAATGTTGTCTCACTTGCGCTGATACCTCTAGTCAGATGGTTTCCCCTTTAACAGCAGATATTGTATGCTCTTATTGCTTAAACAAGTAGATGGCAACGTACCCAGTTTCTTTTGTAAATGGAAAAAGCTAGCTGTGAGAAATTTAATTTACACTTCTTCCTGATTTTATACCAAATTTAAATGTACTTTGTACGCTATTATAATAGAGTACATGTGCTTCATAACTTAAGCCTTTATGCCAGCTTAGAACATTACTTTTTAAAAGGAACTCCTCCCATTACTCACTACTTTGGATCAGTAGCAGATCACTACTATTGGCCTTTCTGCAAAAGTAACTTGCTCATTACTAATGTATTATAGTTACTTTATGTTTTACTGCTTACAGGTTCCCTCAAGTGGCCAATTCTGTTTATTGGACATTGAAAATACTATGATAAACACATTACAAAGCAAAACTTCCTTTGGCATGTTCTTCCCAGATGCCTTGAACTGCATCCAGAATTGAAGCTGAGATGGGCTCTGTAGACCAGCACACTGAGCAGGTGGTAGATGGGCTGGAATTCTGAAGATATGAATATTAATTTAGTCAAAGAAGTGAACATTTTGTAGCAAAATGCCTTCGCATGAAACTCCATTCTTCTGGCACTTTCCTTATGATAAATAATAGGATGAGCCCCAGGAAATAAAAATTACATATATGTTGGATTGGGTGCTGGGTTAGTTGGAAGGAAGTACTTGAGGTCCTCCTGAATGAAGCTTCTTTGGTCAAGAGATGATATACTTATGAATTCCAGATACTCTGAACTACCACAGTGTGGGAGTCCCTTTCTTATGAATTCTCCTAATTACTACTAAACCACTTCCTACTTGCTGTAGACTATACAGTTTACTAGAGAGATCAATGCAGCACAATACGTTATTAGAAGCTTTACTGATTCCATGCATCCCATCTTAAATTCAACCCTAATACCCCCCCTCTTAACCTTTCATGTGAGAAATGTTGGGCTTAACATGTAGCAACTCATTCACCTTGTGTGTACATGCATTAACATTCCAGGGCAGTTCTGCCTGAAGACACAGATCTTATGGTTGCCTGCCTGTTATTGTTCACTCTTGTGTGAGAATGCCTGATTGCTCTTATTGCTCTGTCTCTTGCATGCACCCACCCACTCACAATGTATTGTCACACTTTGATGTTCCCACCTTCTCTTTCTCATGCATGCTTGTTCTTACATGGGCACTCTTTTGCCTGTACATCTTCCCACCTTCTCATGTGTGCATGCACCTGCCTGCAGTCTCTTGCTCTTCCCCATGCATGCCATCTTCCATGCACATCTGCTCTTTCACAGATGTGAATCTGCCTGCCTGATCTCCCTCCACCCCTCTTGTGGACACATACTTGCAGATGTCTGCTCTCACTCTTCTTAATGCCTACTTCCTCCTTGCTGCTTTTTTCTCTTCTTAATTCCCATCTTCAACTCCTCCACACAGAATAGCAGTGGGAGGTAGCAGTATATGCGAGTCTTCTTCCTTCGGTGTCAGCGCTCAGGCCACACCACCATATTGGTTCGACTGGAAATAAATTTGAGCCATGGCTATTACAGGTTAAAAAAAAAAAGAAAGCAATTTCACTCCAGCTCCTTACCACAGGTAACTCATCTCAAAACTAACTCATTCGAAAAACAAGTTGTTTTCGTTATAAATACACTTTATTATATAGTCTATTAGCATGGAAGAATGTTAAATCATAAAGTACAGCTATGGTCCCTCAAACAGTCTCTAGCAAATTATAAAAAGACCATTCCTGGTTTAGAGTTGAGGCACTTTCTGCCCACTTTATATCAAAGAAGAATCAAAGCACCATTTTATCCTAAAAATCAACATTCAAATAGTTTCCTATGTATTGTGTTACAACTACCGTGTTTCTCCGAAAAAAAGACGGGGTCTTATATTAATTTTTGTTCCAAAAAACGCATTAGGGCTTATTTTCAGGGGATGTTTTATTTTTTCATGTACAACGATCTACATTTGTTCAAATGCAGTCATGTCATCTTCTTCTGGTTGCTGCACAATGGTGGAGGGAAGGGTTTCACCTAACTGGGGCTCATTTTTGGGATAGGGCTTATATTACGAGCATCCTGAAAAATCATACTAGGTCTTATTTTCAGGTTAGGTCTTATTTTCAGGGGAACGGTAAAAGATATTTTATACACATAGTCTTTTGCTATAATTATATAGATTTGGGGAACTTTACAAGAACATGCTATGTTTGGTGCCTGCCTGCTAGTCCTGTTAAAGCTGGGAGAACTGTATGGCCCACCTCAGAGCATCATAAAATTGTTTTTCAGGCACAGGGTATGGTGAATAGACAGCACGTGTCTTCTTTGTTGGCTGTTCTTTGCTTCAGAAGACTACAAATTTGATCATCAGCAAAAGCAAGCAATACTTGAGACTGTGTAGCTGAAGCTGATGTGTATCTTGTACACTGGCCTAATTTATATTTCCATACATCAGCATGTTTTAGATCTCACATGCTGCTGAATTTCTGTCCATTTACCCTCATTCAAAAATTATTGTAGTCTCTTCAGCTGTATTTCTTAGTACTACCTGACAACATCTAAGGCTCTACATGTACATGTAAGTAGTTGCTCTATAATTAATTTTCCTTTTACTAGTTGCTACCAATACTGGCTACTTGCACTTTTCATTTGAGCAGTGCTAGTACAAGATGGCAGCTTCCTGTGTTTATTACAATAGCCAGTTATTCAAGCTACTGTTCTTGATAAAATACAGTAGGAGAACAAGGAAATTTCCTTTTATTGCAAGAAACACAAATGTTTCTACACTGACTAGTCAAGAAAGCCTGAGGTGGCAGAGAAGACAACAACTATATAGTGTCTGCTCCCATTTTGTTTTAGCAAGACAGGCAAGCTGTTTGGTCCCAGTGCAGTTCTTTTTTGCATTTAATTGCGATTATTTGGTCATCTCTGCTGTTGAAATATATTATGAAGAGTTAATTTTTCTCACTGGGGGAAAAAAAAACTTAAATCATTGATTTCATTAGAAAGCCACAGTGATAAGGAACAGATAACCAGTCAGCTTTGCATTACATCACTCATTCTGAAACAGCCAATATGCATAAAGTGATTCATTTTAATGAATAGTATCCCAAATTAGAGGGACTGTTCTGACAGGCATTTAGATTTGTTATACAGAAAACCTTCAAAGCTTCCCATTTTCTTTGTTTTACCTTAACATTAGATCTCTCATGTACTGTGGTACATTTCATATCATTAACCACAATTCAGTTAGAATTCAGCTTTTATTATAAGGTATACTGGTAAAGTACAAATATTTCATAGTTTTACAAAAATCTTTGATCCATTATCCAATGCCAGGTCAGAATCCTAAAGTCAATGCCATGTTCTCAAACAAGTAACAAAGTGCATAGTGCCAAGTGCAAGAATAGCACACATGTATTAATCATGGCAAATCAAATAATGTATTTGAAGCTGTAAGTATTGTCACAAGATAGCCTTTTGCCTTTGCAGCGGCCACACAGCTCTTGACGGTGGGGCCTCTTGAGGTCGATGTGTCTTTTCTTCTGGGGACAGGAGCAACGAGTCTTTGAACAGATCTTGAGATAACATACTTCAGTTAGTTGACAGAGAACCACCTTCCTAAAAGTGGTTATTTTCTTGGAGTATATTTTATTTCTATAGTCC
The DNA here is from genome assembly GCA_037013535.1 of Intellagama lesueurii. Taxonomy (NCBI): domain Eukaryota; kingdom Metazoa; phylum Chordata; class Lepidosauria; order Squamata; family Agamidae; genus Intellagama; species Intellagama lesueurii. The sequence goes on from JBAJHW010000003.1 coordinate 28,132,401, forward strand.
TTCCCACTAGAGGGGTTTTGCAGTGGGCTGTCAATTTCCATTTAACTGTTACTTGAATCAGAATTAATCTTTTTTTTTCTTTTTTTTTTACACATGAGTGACAAATATAAAATGGCCCAAACAAGTCTTTGGCACATACGCCCCCCCAAAAAAGATTCAGTATTCTTATTCAATGTTGGATACACCACCAGGCCATCTTGGCTGGTTCTGGGCTCCTATCAGAGTTTTACACTCTACTCCTTTACTTATCTTTTTTTAAGGAAAGCCACAAATGGCTTGATCCAAAACCTTTGCAATAGGATGACTGACAGAACAGTCTGAAGACACAGCAACTGGCAAACCCCTCCCATATTTTGCTATATGGCTCACACCTGTGGCTAATTCACTTGATTTTTCATCCATGTTTTAGAGACAGGGAAATCCAGCACTACAAATGCCCCCATCTTCAAGTATACAGGAAGATATCACTAGATACTCCTATGAGATGCTGATAACACAACTGGCAATATTGTCACAAAAATCCTTAAGTTATTAAGCCACATTGATTGCATGTGTTTCTTTAATCCTAGAGTGTAAAGTGTGAAATTAGGGCTTAATTACACAGTCACTGAAGACCCAGTCTCCTGAAATTTCTTAAAATTATCCTCAAACAGCCTTGGTGCAATAGCAACAAAGCAAGCAAAATCATGCTACAGCAGCAAATTGAAACGAGCACCATCCTGTTTTGCCTGTTCATTCAGTAATGAATTTAGATTGTATCAATACATGTTAGTAACGTTACTTACATGACACTGAATTGCTTCCACTTTATATGGGTTAAAGCTCTTCTGGCATTTGCGGCAGAGCTGTTTAAAGTAAACCTAAGAAAATGAAGATTTTTATCATTAGGAGAGAAAACTCTCACATCTGAGCTATGTATGAATTAGTCCGGTCACTTATCAGAGAGCTCCGTAAAGCCCAATAAAAACTCTAAATAGAAGCACCTAAGGACAATTCAGGAGTTCACTGATTCAGCCTATAGCAAAACTACATTCTGTCAAAATTTCAATATTGATGTATGACTTATAAAATATGTGTCACATGATTTCTGCAAGATCTTCTACTCATTCCCTAAGCTTGGAAATAATGTGTTAATTTAACATGCTAACAGGGATGTGCCATTTAGATTTTGTAGGTTCCTACTCTCAGAATTCTCCAATAAAGTCCCAGGCAGAATCCTTGATGTGCCAGCCCAGAGACCCACACCTTTAGACACCTATATTTTGCTCATCTAGAGTACGGCCTGTCTTGGACCTTGCTGTAAAAAAAAAAAAAGGGAAGCTACCACTTCCTTGGGAGCTGTAATCTCACTGCCCTTTACGCTCTATAGAGGGCAGCTTTTGAAAACTCCAACACCCAGACAGCACCGCAGCACTTCCATTTTTGTACATTAAAGATAGGCAGTAGGCCACATACAAGGCTGCTCTAGGCGAGCAAAATATTAAGAGTGTCTGGGTCTGTGGACTGGCACTCCCAGAATTCTGCCTGGAGATTTCATGAAAAATTCGAGGAGCTTGAGTCCAAAAAATCCAAATGGTATATGCTTACATGTTAGCATTAAGTACTTACTTTCACATTAAACAGAACAGCAAGCCAAGAAACAGATCATAAGTGTAATATTTTAAAGTTACAATATAAGTTCTAACAGTTTATTTGCAAAGAACAAATACATTTGTATTGTTCATCCTAAGAGTAGCAATTTTAACATTAAAATCAGTTATTTCCAAGCTCTGCTCTCATTTTAAGTGTAATTTTATCTTTTAATCAAGACAAACAGCTCCATTAGACGTCTGAAAACATTAAATAAAAGGTGCAATGCTGGCAGCTCAGGAACGATAAACCAAGAAAACAAATTTACAGTCCCTCCCCAGATCAACAGTATGTATGCTATCAACAAAAACATAATACTTTTGGGTGCAATAGTTTTAAAGAACTGGTTCTGTGCCAAGTAACAGTGCCCCCCCCCCCCCCAATATGCACGTTTCTGTGATTATGCCATTTGGTGAAAAAGTCTCATGGCATCCTGAAGATCTAAGACATTTATTACATGTATTAAATTATTTAGAGTATGAACTCTAAACCTTAATCTACTAAAACATATTCTACAATAAATATCAGGTGCAGTAACAAAATGTGATCACTGATCTGCATCCCAATCACACAACAGCCCTACTGGAATATTAACATTTACTTCCCTAGAAGGAAGCTGTCTATACCTTATTGGTTCCAGAAATGCACCACACGTAAGCACTTTCCCATCTTGTCTTGCAGTCATTGCAATGGAAATAGCCATATTTCTGTTCTAGGAACTGTAACAGAAGGTAGTTCATTAACATAATGGTAAATGCTAATTGTCATTAACCTGGTCCAGATTTGGGCATATTTATACGGAGGGGGCTAATTCTGTTACTACACTGCAATTTTATTCAGTCCCACTCATTTAGTTTACACAGGCAGAATATCATCACCACCTTAGGACTGCAGAGCTGGAAGGGACCCTACGAATCATTGAGTCCAGCCCCTGTCAAGGAGGCACAGTGGGAAATTGAACTCCCAAACTCTGGCTCTTCAGCCAGATGCCTAAAACACAGCTATCCAGCGTAGAGTGCTAGGCAACCAGTGAGTCTCTTCACTACTCAATCTGTTTTAATTTTATCAAGCTGAGTGGAGAGAGACAGTGGAAATAAACTCCAAAAGTGGCTCTAATAAATGAACAAGGTAAGTTTCGTGTTTAATTAGGACTGCAAGGATTCTTACTAGATATACTCTTAGAGGACACGCATTAATTCATACATGTTTTAAATACACACAAATGTAAGGAATTTTTGGACTCTGGTTGTAATATGTCAATATATTGAGACATGTTAATTTGCACCTATGCCTAGTTATCAAGAGGAATTTTATTGAAATAATAAAAATACACAGAATGATTATACTGGAGAACATCAAGCCTTATGGTAAAAGCCGTAAAATAACACACACAGTTAGCTAATGAAACATAGTTCCTTCAGAAGAGGAGAAAATAACACTTGTAAATTTGAAACATTTCTAAGAACCAAACTGTTACTGTAAGGCCAGATTCAGATTGCTGGAAGCAGCAAAGGAGAGAGCAAAACAGTTTGTGATTCAGAAATTGCTAAAAGGTGGCAGGGTAGAAAGGGAGAAGTTAAGTTTGGTGCATGTAGTTGAATTCTCTTCCAAAGCCACACCTACCAAATAGAAGGGGAAAACAGATGAGGGCAGCCCACAAATGGGACTAGGCTAACAAAGATGACATCTCCTGAATTCAGATGGCTCATCTTGACATGGAATTGTGATTCTAGTTGGAGAAATATGCAGAAAATGTCTTTGATACAACCCCCCAGGAGACAACACTTTAGACAAGATCATTTGATAGAGGAGTGATTTTAACTCAGACTGAGAGAAACATGGCCAATTATTTCAGCAGTTTCTGTAAGTAGCATTCAGGAGCAAGGGGCAGGTGGCCTCTGGGAGAAACGGACTCAAAATGCAGACCCATGTTCCAGAATGATCAGGTGCTAAATGCAAGATGCTCTGGATCAATAGTTCCCAACCCTGAGTAACCCAGGTGTTCTTGGACTGCAATTTCACATAACACAACAGGAAATGCTAACCAGCTCCGAGTTCCACAAGCCCAATCCATAGTTTAAGTTTGAGCTTTGAACTGATGAAGGAAAGACTTTGCGTGTGCACACATACACAGAGGTACTTTGGCAAAGTACCTTTCCCTTGCCTCACAAGGATGAAGAGATGACACAAACATGTACATACAGCACCAGCACTCTGAAAAACTCTCCCCCGAGACTTCTTTAAAAAAATAAATTCTCAGACACTGCTCCTATTTACTTATTTATTTTACAGCTTAGGGAGTTGTCCTGGTGGGCAATATAAAATGAGGAAATGAATGATTCAGGAAGAAAAGCCTTCCTTTTAAGTGCTCCACCTACAGGCCCTTCAAATGGAACTGCAATTTTAAAGCTTTTTTTCCTCTTGTGTGGCTACCAACATTGACGAGAACAGATGCTCAAGTATAACTTCACAATGAGAAAATTAAGTTAATTCACGTTTTCCTCACTGTGTAGTCAAGCTCTGTAATTGGTAATAATCTGGCCAGTGACAGGAACAGAAAAAATATAGGGCAAGACAGAACTAATGTTCCTCAGGACTGAGAAAACTTTGTCTCACATCTATATTTTTTTTAAATAATGCAAAGACACCTTCTAAATCTGTGTAGTGTGTAGTGGACAAAATGATGGACCAGGACACTGGAGACCAGGGTTCGAATCCCCAGCTGGCTATGGAAACTCACTGGAACTTGTAAAATCACTTCTTAAATATTTTGCTTACCCTGAAAGCCCTATTAGGGTTGCTGTAAGTTGTTTCCGGCTTCGAGGGCACATGACTAACCATCCTAAACGTAGCAGGCTTGATAGACTATACCGGCTGTAATCAATGGGACTTGAATTAGTACTAACCTAACGGATTCAAAGCTCTGGCTATGCTGCATGCTTCGTACTGCAGTTTGTGTCACCACCTGGACAGTTGAGGGCTTGACTGCATTAGGAGCTGGAAGGGAAAAGCCCCTTTCTCGAGACACCGGCCATGAGGAGGCGGGAAAGTTGGCAGTCTTCGGCGAGGAGGAGGGGGCTGTCAGAAGCCCGCTCCTGCCCCAAACTAAGTGGAAAATAAAGACAGCCGCCAACCCAAACCCACATCTTATTCTCCCGGCGTGCCAGAGCAAGCGGGCATTTCCTTATTTATTCCCAGCTATTCTGCTTGCCGTCGTGCCTTTTCCACCCCGGAACGCCTCCAGACGGGCATTCGGCCCCGTCGCCTCACCTGGAAGGTGGTTTTTCTGCTCTCTTCGGCGCCTCCGCCTTTCTTGGGAGCCTCGCCCTTCCCCTCCTGGACCTCAGTGGTGTCTCCAACTTCGCCTTCTGGCGGCTTCTCCTCAGGGACCGCCACCGCCACCTCCTCCTTCGCCTCAGGCTCCTCGGCGGGCTGCTGCGCCCCGTCTGGCTCCTTCGCTTCCCCCGCCGCTTCGGGCAAAGTGAAGAGGCGACGGCCGAGGACCGGCGAGTAAACGCCCGGCAGCGGCGTCGGGGAGGCGCGGCCGAGGCGCCCGGCGGCGGGGCTGTGCGGCCGGACGGCCTGAAGCGCCCGGGAGCCCAGCGAGCATTGCACGGCGGCGTCCACCCGGGGGTTCACCTGGATCCCCACCTCCTTGGTGTTGGCTTTGCGGAGCCTCGGGGTGAGGCCCGGACTGACGTGGGTCAGCAGGGCTTTCAGCTGGGCCCGCTTGTAGGTGTCCAAGTAGTCCGGCGAGGAGACCGGCGGCACCGACGCCGGAGCCGAGAAGCTCCCCCTGAAGGAGTGAGAGAGGCTGCTGCTGCTGCTGCTTTTGCTCTGCTTCCAGCTGGGCTGCTTCTGCTTGGAGGGGGGCCGGGGGGCCACGTTGTGGTTGGGGGTGAAAGAGCTCCCGTAGCCTTGGTAGATGCTGTATGGCGGGTAGACGAAGCGCTCCATCGCGGGCCGGGGGGCGCTGCTTCTAAGCCCCCTCCCTGCCCGCTCTAGCTTATATCCCTCAGGGGAGTCGCTTTCATTGGTGCTCATTGCTGCAGGCCAGGGGCAATCATCGCCCTCGGTTAATTAGTGGAACCGACTCGCCGTTCAGGGCTGCTGAGATGTGATTGGAGTTTATGAGTCAAAAGAAAGAGATTGGATGCTCAAAGCGCGCTCCGAATTTGCAAAGGGTACTCATGCACCCAAGACGACTTGCTCTGCTTAACTACTTGCGAACTATGACCCATTCATGCCGAAGTTTGCTGCGGTAACAGTACCTTCTTCCTGCGAGGTAAGAGGTAAGTCAGTAGGCCCATTGAAATGAATGGCTGAAATCCAGTAAGTTGTAACTAGAGTAGGCCTACTGAATCAGTACCAACATGAATGTGACCAAACTCCGGAAGGCAGTGGAAGACAGGAGGGCCTGGCGTCCATGGGGTCACGAAGAGTCGGACACGACTTAACGACTAAACAACAACACTGAATCAGTAAGGATCTGATAATGTCCATTGATTCAACGGGCCTACTCTAGTTGTGACTTACTACTGGATTTCAGCAGATGAGTGTTACCTTGCAGGAAGTTAAGAATACTGGCCTAAATACTTTTACTACAAAGGAACAGTATTTTACATAGGTATTTCACTTTTTCAGATTTAGTAAACAGCTGGTTGACATCACATTGTTATGCTTAAGTGTTTGCACACATGATAGAAAGCACAAGCTTCTATGGTCAAATTCAACAAACCTGCTGTGAAAAGTTAAGTAATTAATATTTGTCTAAGGAGTCCCACTTAATGAGTGAAATCCTGTTGCTTAGAGGAGTAAGTTGCCAGTAGAGTAGGCCCATTGAATCAGTGGAGCTTACAGAGGAGCTGACTGACCTAATTCCCTCTGATTCAATGGGCCTACTCTAATTATGACTTACTATGCTAAACAACAGGATTTCAGTCAATATATAGGTAAATATCCTTTACCAATCTCTGAAGAAGTGGGAACCTATTCCTCAATAGTTACTTGGAAATAAGCCCTGCTTTCAGTGGAACTTACATACCTGTCTTCTCACAGTATTAACCAGTCATTGTCACTTTGTCTATTATCTGTATCCTCCTGGATATGACTCTCAGCATCATGAGAATGAATACTGGGAATGTGCTTTTGCACTCCGTGTGTTTGAAGAAGTGGATTTTGATCTATGAAAGTGCATACTGAAATAAATTGTTGGTCTTTAAAGTGCCACAATGTCTTGCCTTTTTTTTCCTCACCGCACCATTATTTTCCCCAGTGTTCTCTCGCAGTCTTGTTGACTCAACCCTTGATATTTCCTAGTTGGACACATGTAAAGGTAAAGGTTCCCCTTGACAATTTGTCCAGTCGTGTTCGACTCTAGGGGGCGGTGCTCATCCCCGTTTCCAAGCCATAGAGCCAGCGTTTGTCCGAAGACAATCTTCCGTGGTCACATGGCCAGTGCGACTTAGACACGGAACGCTGTTACCTTCCCACCGAGGTGGTCCCTATTTATCTACTTGCATTTGCATGCTTTCGAACCGCTAGGTTGGCGGGAGCTGGGACAAGCGACGGGTGCTCACTCCGTCGCGTGGATTTGATCTTACAGCTGCAGATCTATAGATCTTACAGCACAGAGGCTTCTGCGGTTTAACCCGCAGCGCCACCACGTCCCTCGTGGGACACATGAGGTGGACATAAAAAAGTACTGTGTTTGTGAGGAAGAAAAAGGAGCGGAGAGCTCTGAGGGACAACTGTGAGGAATCACAGTCTCTGCAAGCATTTCGTAGTCCATGTGGGGAATGAGAGTAACAAATAAAAGCAAGCTGCTTATATACTGCCCCATAGCACTTCAAGCACTCTCTGGGTGGTTTACAAGTTAATTATGCAGGCTACACATTGCCCCCCCAAGCAAGCTGGGTACTCATTTTACCAACCTCAGAAGGATAGAAGGCTGAGTCAACTTAGAGCTGGCGACCTGGGATTGAACCCCAGGACGTGAGCACAGTTTTGGCTGCAGTACAATAGTTTAACCACTGCACCACGAGGCTCTTGTATTTTACAAATGTGTAAAATACTTAAGGGTACATTTTTCAAGCCATGTTCTTTTTTCTTTTTCTTTTTTAGTGCAATACTACCAGATAATTTAACAATGTTTTTTAATGCTGGCTAGCCATGTGTTACTGAAAAATAAGTTGTACTCCATCAATTGAAATACAAATCTGCCCTACAAAAACAATAGGCAATACCTTTAGAATCCACTTAAAAATCATCATACAATACATGGGTTTTGTGGATTAAAACACCACTTTGTCGGACTGAACAAGCGTGAAGACATGAAAGTCCGTAAGTTCATGGCATGATGGATTTTGCCTGGAAAGTTACTCTTAGATGTAAAATCCAAAGGTAACATATGTGCCAGCATGAGCAAACTTGCCTTGTTCGATGCCTACTTGCATCTTTTTTAATCCCTCAAGGGATTAATATTTTTCTGGTGTGGGTAGAATCGTTCCATTTTGGTTTGGTTCCAATGTATATGATACCTGGGATCAAACCAAAGTCAATGGCTTAAGTTGTTTTCTTGCTTAAGCAGCTTAACAATTTTGAGAAATTTAAACTTTCCTTCCCTGAGGAGGGGAAAGGATAGGAATTTTTAAAAAAAATTGTTGCTAATGCATTATTAATGCACTGTGCAACAATTAAACCAAAATGGAAAACTTCCTCTCCCCAGGTGAGAGGGAAGGAAGATTTCAATTTCTCAAGATCTTTAAGCAGCTTAGGCAAAGCACAGAGCAGGAGGCAAGAATAAATTTTTTGGTTTGCTTTTGTTTCGTTTTCTTTCAAAGAGAAAGAAGATCATTCTAGATCAGTGGTTCTTAACCTTTGTTACTCAGGTGTTTTTGAACTGCAACTCCCAGAAACCCCAGCCAGCACAGCTGGTGGTGAAGGCTTCTGGGAGTTGCAGTCCAAAAACACCTGAGTAACAAAGGTTAAGAACCACTGTTCTAGATCATGCTAAAGAAGGGCACTTGAGCTGTGGTGTGGTTGATCCTTGTTTGTGGATACAAAGATGACTCCAAATTATATTCCACACCTCCAAGCAACTCAGTTTAGCATAATCTAGACCAATCCAGGATGAGATAAATGGGCCATCCAATTGCACCCTAAATCTAACAAAAGGTTCTGGTACAATATCTGCTTTGCATGTAGAATATCCCAGATTCAAGCCTCACCATAGCTCCGGGGAAGAATCCTGCATGGAACTCTGGAGAACCACTGCCAGTCAATGTCTACAAAACAGTGAAATGGAGAAACTGGTTTAGTATAAGGCAGTTTCCCATGTTCTTACGCTGTATTCATACAGGTGACATATACACTTGGGGAACTATCACCAGACCTTAAGAAACATTCATATCCTTTGATCAGATCCAGAATTTTTATTAAAAGCAGAACTCCAAGGAATATTCACAGTAATCAAGGCAAACTCCCAGCAACATGTGAATCCTCCCAATCATGATAATTACTCGACAGCACATACTAAACCACCTACCATGTTTCCCCGAAAATAAGACAGGGTCTTATATTAATTTTTGCTCCAAAAAACACATTTAGGCTTATTTTCAGGGGGTGCTTTATTTTTTTTTTCTTCATGTAGAACAATCTACATTTATTCAAATACAATCATGTCATCTTCTTCTGGTTGCTGCACAATGGTGGATGGTGGGGTTTCACTTAACTGGGGCTTATTTTTGGGGTCGGGCTTATATTACGAGCATCCTGAAAAATCATAGTAGGGCTTATTTTTAGGTTACGTCTTATTTTTGGGAAAACGGTGTTGAGATTAAGGTTGTGGTCTCTTTAGGAAAAAAGTTTATTTTGAGATCAAGCTCTTTTTTCTTTTCACCTGTTCTTAGAAACAATATCCTCTCCCTACTCCATGTTGTCAGCTAAAAATACATGAACAAAATTCCCTGGATAGACAAGACTGTGCAGGGAGAAATGTATTAAAGGGGAAAAAATTAAAGACTATTATATTTATCATTATAACTCTCGAGGGAGGATTATTCTTCACCCATTCCCTACTCTTTTGTATATCTGATGAACAAGTGGCTCCCAGATCAAATCAAGCCTGAACTACCTCTGGAGGTAAGAAAAATGCTCCTAATTTGAGCACATAATGAGAAGGCAGGATTCTCTGGAAAAGATAATAATGCTGGGAAAGGTGAAAGGCAGCAGGAAAAGAGAAAGACAAAATATGAGATGGACTGACTTCCTTAAGGAACCCACAAACGTTAGTTGACAACAGCTCAGTTAAGGACAGGACATTTTGGAGATCGCTCATTCATAGGGTTGCTGGAAGCTCCTTGACAGCACATAACAACATACAGACTAGAAATAATGGGGAACTCGGAAGCTTGAGCATCTTGAAGATTTTCATGCTGTATTCAGAGCAACTTTATTCAGTGGGCAAAGTGGCCGAGGGCCCACTGTCTGTAGGGGCCCACATGAAGAGTGGGAATAGAGTGGCCAGAGCAGCAGCAGCAGCAGCCGGCCAGGGCTGCAAGAGTGAGGCAGGTGGTGCAGTGTACGCAAGTGGTGCTCCTGGCCAGCAAGCTGTAGGGGCTGGATGATGGGCAGATGGTGCTCAGCTCCTTCGCACACCACATCCTGCCCTCCCCATGGCCTGCTATGGCCCCACCGCCACTGCTATGCCCCGGGGAAGACCTGTGAGACCCTCTGGCAGGCGCACCGCCCTCCTCTGCCTCCTCTCTGCTCCCCGAGAGGCCAGGCTGCAGCTGCAGTCAGGGTGGCTGATCTTCCTGTGCCGGACAGCGTCACTGCACGAAGAGGAGGCGAACCTGTGGGAAGTGCTGCTGGGCCCCACTGCCCAACAAGAAGGGCCCTCCTGCACCTCAAGGACCTGCTCCAGGATGTCTTACAGGCCCCTGAGTGCACTATGCCCCTGGAAGTGCACACAACCATCTTCACCCCCTGCCGCCACAACAGCACCCTGGAGCTCAAACACCTCAGCAAGACCCACGTCTCCTGACAGAGGTCAGATGAAGGGGGGGGGGAGTAAGGTCGGCCAGACACACAAGGCTCAGAGGCACTCTTCTCGCCAGTACCCTCCGCTGGGTGGTGGTGGCGGCTGTTCCTTCAAAGCATCTGCAGCCCTCTCCCTCTTCCCACACCTGAGCCTGGTGTCCTGCGACCCCACCAGGCACTCTCCCTCCCTCCCTCCCACATGGGGCCTGCTCTGGATTGCAGCCTCAGCATGTTCTGCACACGATGTGCACAACTTTTCCTCTTCTCTGGGCATGTGCAGAGTGCCTCAAAGCTCAGCTTTATGCTTCCCTTGCCTCACCCCTCCCTCATAAGCTAGACTTTCTTTTCATTATTATGTTTACCTAAGCATTGTTCATTTCTTTACTGCTACCAAGACTATCTTAGCGAGTCAAGTCTTATTTAAGTTATACTGCATGGTCCATGTTGTGTGACCTATTTAGGTTGGAAGTAAGGGAGAGGGTTCCAGTAGCAATGTATGGAAGTGAGAGCTGGACCATAAAGAAGGCTGACCGCTGAAGAATTGATGCTTTTGAATTGTGGTGCTGGAGGAGGCTCTTGAGAGTCCCCTGGACTGCAAGGAGAACAAACCTATCCATTTTGAAGGAAATCAACCCTGAGTGCTCACTGGAAGGACAGATCCTGAAGCTGAGGCTCCAATACTTTGGCCATCTGATGAGAAGAGAAGACTCCCTGGAAAAGACCCTGATGCTGGGAAAATGTGAAGGCAAGAGGAGAAGGGGACGACAGAGGACGAGATGGTTGGACAGTGTCACCGAAGCTACCAATGTGAATCTGACCAAACTCCGGGAGGCAGTGGAGGACAGGAGGGCCTGGCGTGTTAACGACTAAACAACAACAAAAAGGGAGAGGGAGAGAGGAGAAAGCCCCCTCCCCATTATATTTTTTTGCCCAGGGTCCACCACAGCATCGAATCAGCCCTGGCTGTATTGCATACACAACTAAGACTTGCAGGTATGAGCGTGGGTGCTCTGCTTCCACCCCAGAATGAAAATACAGTAGTTACAATCAGACGGTTTACAGAAATTATTGCAATCTTTGGGATGCTTGCTTGAGAGTCCTGAAGACCTTGTAAGGGGAATCTAAAACATAAATTTGTGGCCACTGTTCACCCAAACATTCTCAGAGGAATCGTTTTACGGTGGTATTTCAAATCATCCACTGAAATAGACCTGCGAGCCCAACCCCTGTATAGAACTACGTTTCCCATGATCCTTCAGGACAGCGCGGATGAATCGCGACAGTCAATGTTTTGTCCTCTGAATGCCACGTGACCGCTCCAATCTCGAATGCGAAGCGGCGGCGCGAGATCCCTCTTGCCTAATCATCATTCCTGCGGGAATTGGCGCTTGCGCTTCGGTACGAATCTTCTCGCCTGGGTTGAACTCGCTCTAGCGGAGGCGCCATTGCCGCAGCTGCGCATGCGTGGACGGGATTTGGCGCCAGAGTTTGTATTTTGAGGAAGTAGCGGCGTTGCTGAGAGGACGCAGAGGCTGGTCGGTGAGGGGCTTTTGGCATCTTTGGGGGTGTGTGTAGGGAGTCGCAGAAACGAATTACTCCCTTCAGCCGCTCGTTTGACTTCTGGTGGTCGACTCTCCGCTGGCTGTGAGGTGGTTCGCCTTTGCCTTAGTCCTCCCCTGCCTTCCCCAGAAAGGCTCTTGCTGAGGGAAGAGTATGAATTGGAGCCCCTAAGCTTGCTTCCGTTTAAGATCACACTACGTGTTGATTTAAATATGTTGGAAACCTTCAGATTTGCCTTACTCACAAGTATGGAGCCCTAACCTGGTCCGGAATCATGTGTTACACAGCGGGAACGAGGAGCTTCTTCCTCTGTCTCTGCAGGGGTTTAAAAGAAAAGAAATACATGGATTTAAACCTTTCCTTCCTGGCCAATTGGTCTCCACCTGAACGTGCCCCTCAATCTTATTTAGACTTAGAAAGAAGTAGAGAGGCAGCTGCATATTGTGTTTTAAAATCTATTCGAATTCACAATTCAATCGAGGTTTGTAGCTCAGCTTTAAAAAATAGTGGTGTTTTGTATGCATGTGGGGAGGGGAGAGGAGATGTCCTTTACCCAGGTGAATGTGCATTCATTGCAGTTCAGTTTGAGCTGAAGAATATGTGGTTAGAAATCAGTGTGATTGAGTTCAGGTAGGCTGCAATCCTGTCCTTTCTTAGAAAGTATGCTGGGGATTACATTGGTATTTCACAGGACTGGGGACAGGAAGAGGAACCTGCTTTTCAGAGTCACTCTTCATGCATGTTTTGTATTTCTAGGAAACATCCCATTCAAGTTTCAGAAATAACAAAAGAAACTTATTTCCCTTGTGTTTACTTATTGCAACAATTTGTTTGGAGAACTGCTAGGCTAATTTTTTTTTGCTATGGGGTTTCTAGACGCAAAATTGCATCTCAGCTAAACTTGTCCCAATGAGGCTGGTATAAGAAAAAGAAACATTTATGGAGTGTATTTTCCTAGTAAGTTCAGCTTACTATCTATAGATTTGGGACTTCAGAACAGACTGTATGAATCAGATGTCAAGAATAAACATCTAGATCAGAGTAATACAGAATATCTGGATGGCAACAGATACTTTCCTTATTCCAAAGTGGCCACCCTGGTACTCTTCCCCAATCCCTTTGTGCCCTTTTTGCAAACATGTTTTATCATATTCTGTATAAATGCCAATAGCTGTGGAAATAATTAAGAAAAAGAATTATCATAATAAAGAAAGATCCCTGCTAGATCAATCAAAGTCTGCTTTAGTCTCGTATTCCCAGTGTGTGGCCAACCAGTGTATGAAAAGCCTACAAGCAAAAGCAGTCTGGAAAAGCATAGCTAAAGCTTCTGATCCATGCTTAGTTTCAAATATTTATAACTATATGCTAATCTGAACTGAAGTGGACCATAGAATCAATGTATTTGCTAAGTCAACAATTATGTGTTTTCTAGTGGCTGAAATCCTATTGCTTAGCATAGTAACTTGCAACTAGAGTTAGCATAGTAAATCACAGTTTACAGAGGAGCTGACTGAATAAAACCCTACTGATTCAATGAGCCTACATAAATTGCAACTTACTACACTAAGTAATAAGATTTCAGTCATTGACTCAGGGACTATTCTGGTGGGCTAACAATTAAATGTAGCCTGCCTTTAACCTTTCAAAGATAATATTTTTTTAAGGTCATTTTCATTTATACCGTTTTTAGCTTGCAGCCAACACATCTCCTCACCAGTTATTAGTTTAAGTGTTTAGTTTCAGTACTCATGAATTTACACTGTTTCGAAACCTCATCTGATAATTTGTTGCTCATTTGTACAGTTTCAGAGGTTCCTTTTTAATCTATATAGAGTGTACTGTCTTACTGCTTTCTATTAATATGTTTAGGGAGAATCTCTTCCATCAAAATGAACATCCCACGAACATTTTGTTATTTATTCCATAGAATTCTAATTGAATTATCAGAGGGAATTATTTTTAAAATGGAAACAATTGTGATATTAATGCACAGAGAAAAGAGAACAAGGATATTAAATATAAGAAAACATAGGAGAAATAAAGAAGGTGGATTAGGAATTCCAAATCTTTATTATTATGTAGTCTATCAATTCAGGCAGTTAGACTGTACAAGGAATGTACATAGTTACCACTTGCATTACCAAGGGGAGCCTTGGAAAAGCTCTCTGGACTTCTTTTTCTTTTTAGAAGTAAGAAATATCCAACATGCATGGGAAATTGCTTTTCAAAACTACTTTTAATAAGTGGGATAAATGAAATATGAAATGATTACCATCTAGCTCAGTGGTCCTCAACCTTTTTGACACCAAAAAGCAAAGCGTGCTGCTTATATACCACCCCATAGCGCTTCAAGCACTCTCTGGGCGGTTTACAAGTTAATTATGCAGGCTACACATTGCCCCCCCAGCGAGCTGGGTACTCATTTTACTGACCTCGGAAGGATAGAAGGCTGAGTCAACCTTGAGCCGGCTACCTGGGATTGAACCCCAGGTCGTGAGCACAGTTTTGGCTGTAGTACAGTAGTTTAACCACTGCGCTACGAGGCTCTCTCACCAGGGACAGGTTTAGTTGAAGACCATTCTCCCAAGGACCGGGGGGGGGGGGTTACTTGTTATGCAGTAGGTTGTTGGAGGATAGCTTTGAATCGAATTCATTACATGTATTGTGCCAGGACAGATGAGTGGTGAGCAGGAGGTGAGCTGCAATTGAAGCTCTGCCTCTTGTCAGATCAGCAGCATTAGAACCTAATAGGAGCATGCTGACAGGAGGTGGAGCTTCGCTCGCCACTCACTTCCTGCTCATCTCTCATCTGTCCTAGCAAGCAGCCCATTCCTTCCAAGGCTACCGGTCCAGGGGTTGGGGACCCCTGATCTACGTAGCTCATCCTTCATACCCTTTTAAAATCATCCTCTATTTTTAATGACAACTAATGGTTGCAGTTTGGGAGGAATGTGGCATATTCTATCTTTGTCACTCTTTTTTCAGGCAATAAACCAAAAACTAGGATACAAATTTGGTACAGCTCAGTTTCAAACATTCATATTTGTGGTTCCAACTTCACGAAGTAATTCACTTTGTTAACCTACATCACATTATTGAAGAGGTCAATAAATATTTGACCAATGAAGAGCATAATTTTATTGACTAATGACAATCATAAGGGACTAATTCTAAGATTTACACCATATTAATTAATACATTATATGATAAGGCTAGGAGGCTTGAAGGAGTTCTGGGAAAATTTTGGATTTGTTATCAGAGATGAAGACTGTCGAATTAAAAAAAAGATTTAAATTAGAGTCAGTGACTGTGAGAGAGCAGTGCCTCAAAATCATGGTTCTAGACTATTTGAATTGAATTATGTAAACAAAAATCTGAATCCAGATTGTTGAAGAGGCTGCAAAGTAATTGGCACTGTTCTGGATAAAGATACTTAATACAATCAGAAAGATAACAAAAGGATTATCATGACCCCAGCATTTGGACTAATGAGTTTATGTTTGGATTCTAATGCATCATTATGCCACAAGGAAAGAATCATCCTTTTATCTGTAGCAGCTAAACATGTGATTGCTCAGTCTTCAACAGGAAGTATAGAGATCTCAATAAATGCTTATGAGACTCACAACATGTATATTTTGTAAGACTTGGCTCCCTTTATTTATTCTTTTAACAACCATACAGGTTCTTTCAGTGACCCCCCCCCCCAATATTCCCATGTTAATTTGCATGCATGCCCATGCCTAATTGTGTAATATTATCTGATGCTATTACAGTGGTGCCTCGCAAGACGAATGCCTCGCGCAACGAAAAACTCGCAAGACGAAAGTGTTTTGCGATTTTTTTGGTGCCTCGCAAGACAACTTTTTCTATGGCCGTGCTTCGCAAGACGATTTTTTTTTTGCCTTTTTTTCCCCAATGCATTCCTATGGGTAACTGCGCTTCGCAAGATGAAAATTTTCGCAATACGACACGACTCGCGGAACGAATTATTTTCGTCTTGCGAGGCATCACTGTAATATATAAAATAGCTTGGAGAAATGTAATAACTTTCTGTTTTTATATAGTAAATTTGAATGAGTAAAACAATAAATAGAAAGGATAACATTGGAAATCAAAGAAACAGTATTCTACTAAATATTACAGTATAAAATAGTTGATTCTGAGAAACTTTTATTATTTGCAGATTTACTTAATGGTGAAAGTGATGCTATGGATAAGAAAAATATTAATATCTCTGCAAAGAAGCCATCTTTCTTTGAAATATTCAAAGCACAATGCAGTGAATCAGGTACCAATTAAATTTATAAAATCTTGATATCTACTGGGATCTATATTTTTGGTCTTAATTGGGTGTTACTTTTAAACTCCTATTTCTTCTCCTTGGGGTTCAGTTGATCTGAGCAGCAGTTCAAATTCTCCATTTGTCATGTTCATAGGTAGCTCTGTGGGTTGGACCATTTGACTATTGAGCTGGGGCTGGGAGAAGGGATGGGAATTTTGGATTTTTTGGACTACAGATCCCATGATTCCACATTCTAGGAGTTCTGTGCACACCAGATTGGCTTCAACTAGTGTCCCGTTCAGAAAGAAAGCTTCTAGCTAGCACTGGGTGGGAACAGGAAATTTGGGTGGAGCTAGGCCTAGCTCAGCCTCAAAGCCTTCTAGTTCAAGCCTTTTTGCCCAGGTGAACCACATTTAGGTATGTGTAAGTCGGACCATAAAGAAGGCTGACCGCCGAAGAATTGATGCTTTTGAACTGTGGTGCTGGAGGAGACTCTTGAGAGTCCCCTGGACTGCAAAGAGAACAAACCTATCCATTTTGAAAGAAATCAACCCTGAGTGCTCACTGGAAGGACAGATCCTGAAGCTGAGGCTCCAATACTTTGACCATCTCATGAGAAGAGAAGACTCCCTGGAAAAGACCTTGATGTTGGGAAAGTGTGAGGGCAAGAGGAGAAGGGGATAACAGAGGACTAAATGGTTGGACAGTGTCATCGAAGCTACCAACATGAATTTGACCAAACTCCGGGAGGCAGTGGAAGACAGGAGGGCCTGGCGTGCTCTGGTCCATGGGGTCACGAAGAGTCGGACACGACTTAACGACTAAACAACAACAAAGTCAGGTAGAATTCCTATAATGGGGAATTATGGAATTTGTTGTCCAAGAAATCCAAAAATTCTGCCACTGGTGAGGAGTTTGAATCTCAACTGTGCCTCCCAGGAAGGAACAGGGCAGCTGAGCTCACTTGGAACACAGGTAGCTGATATGTTAAGTGCTGTGCCACTTGTGGAATCTGGAATAAGCTGTGTGGTATTATAACCTAGAACCTGGTATCATAAATAATATATTCCTTTTTTTAGACCTAGGACCAATAAGTCTCAACTGGTTTGAAGAACTCAGTTCAGAAGCTCTACCTTATTCCATTAAAAGAACAGAGAACCATGAACATAAAACTGACCATTTGGATCAAAGTACTTTTAAAACACCACAGGCGAAGCTGTCTGCAAGTAGCCTAGCAGCATCAACTCCAATGATTTTTAAAGAACAGAATAAAGCTGTACAACTATTTGCTTCTCCTATAAAAGAAATGGGCAAGACCAACACAGAAACAGGTGAAATGCATGTATGATTAAATATGTATTAGAGATAGAGATGGCGGTATTCATATACGAATATCCCTGCGTAGCTGGAGTTAACGAGAGTTGGCCCCCTGGGGCCAGACTGTCCACTCACGCATCCGCCAGCGGCCTTGCTCATCCTTCCAATCACTCCTGGAGCCCCACTCTCTTCCTGCTTGGCTAGCCACTCCAGGAAAGGGGAGGGAGGACGATTCTCCCTGCACGGCTGCTGAGTGGCTAGCCAAGCAGGAAGAGAGCGGGGCTCCGGGAGAGATTGGGAGGATGAGCAAGGCCGCTGGCGGATGCGTGAGTGGACGGTCCGGCCCCAGGGGGCGAACCCTTGTTAACTCCAGCTGCGCGGGAATATCGTATTCATATACGAATACCCCCATCTCTGACTAGAGACTTGTGAATTTGTGGCCATAACACAATTTTAAAAAAAAACTAAAAGAGGGTGAACTGGATAGCTCATGGCTTAGATATGGAAATTCAGTTCCCATGGTGTCTCCTTGATAGGGACTTGATGATCCGTAGGGTCCCTCTAGCTCTGCAGTTCTTCTTCTTCTTATTATTATTATTATTCTCAAAGTGCTGTGTTATTCAACGTGTTTATGAAAATATTTCCTTCATCAGGGCAACTGATACAGATTTTTTACATCCCATTGGCATTCAAGATAGCTAGTAATATGATCAGATCTTCTTTAATGCACAAGTAGTACAATTTGACACTATGAGTGGAATCTTTAACAAATGTATTCCAATGAATAGTTTGTGTTCTAGGCATCCAACCATGTTTTCCATCCCCTGATCTTTCGTCCATTTTCCATCGATACACATTAAAAAAAACAGATTTCATTTTTATGGAGAATGCTCAGGCCTCATGAGGTTGTTTTTGGGTGTCCACACTTATAATTTTTCTCCTTTACAAACATATTTGTGGGGGGTGGGGAATACCACTGCAAATCATTCTCCTATCCTTCAGTCTCTTTCTATCTGATGTCTCTTATGCTCGCTCATGTGATTGTATTATAAATTGACAGTCTATTGGCAGCCTCCTGCCCTGAGACAGGCGAGGTTTAAAGGCTCCCCATTCCCGAACACATAAAAATGCATACAATATTTTGTATGTGAGTCTCAATTGTATATATTAATAGTGATGTTAATTCTCTGAGTGTCAGTCTTTATGTAGTCAAAACAGCAGCATTAATGACCAAGAATGAAATATCAGCAGATTCTAGAAAACTGCACAGTTTGCAGAAGTACAAGAATATTTAGGAAACCTCCTGGAGATTGTGACGCCTCTGCCCCATACATAGTATTGAATTCTAAGCCCTCTCAGTGGGCATGGAAAAACAGAGACTGGAAAAGCAGGGTGGAAGATTGAGGAATGAATGGAAAGCTGAAAAGGGAGCTTTTCATACTGCAACATATTGCTACTGGTGTTCTGTACTTCTAAATAGCATTTAAGTTAGAAAGCTAGATCCCTTGTACCTGAAGGTTTGAGGCTGCTGCAGCAGAAGACATGAAAACATTTCTTTGGCTTTCAGGGCCTGGAAATAATGGATGAAATCCTGTTGCTTAGCATAGCAAGTCACAGTTACAGGAGGCACACTGAATCATTTGAACTTACAGAGGAGCTGAATCACTAAATCCCCACTGATTCAATGGGCCTAGTCTAGTTGCGACTTACTATACAGTATGTTACCCACCATATGTACTTATGGGGACAATAGCAGTTTTTCTTCCTGCCAGTGTGCTTAGTCACCTAGATTCTTCCCACTGCAATAAGAGCAAGGTTGTCCTCTGACTCATTGCATGTTGCTGCTCCTCACACTGATTTGATCTTTCTGAATCTCTTTTTCTTCTTCCTAAACATAAAGTCTCAGCCATATGTCCTGCATATGTTCTTTGCAAGTATGTAGCATTGTGTAGTAGGTCTCCCAGAAATGCTGATAATGTTATTTCCACTAGAATGCTTCAAACACAAGTTAACAGTTTTCTGAGGTCTAAGGCTGCACCTGTATGTCAATGGGCTCCCGCAGGCCCATTTTTTATTTCAAAAAAGACCATTTAACTAAAAAGTCAACTTGCACCCCTCTAGTGATTTTTTAAGTTGAAAAAATGGGGTTCAGGGTACTAGAGGCCACTTATACTTGGCAAAATTGCTCCCAGAGGGCATAAGAGGACTTGGGGGGGGGGCAGGCACGTGCTGCCTGTGGGCCACATGTAGTATACTACAGCCTAGAACTACAACAGACAAACAGTATAACAGTATTAGGTTGTTCTATTGCTGTTAAGGGAAATGTCATTAGTACTTCCAGAAGATTTCCAACAGAGGCTATACGGTATATAGAATTTGTGGCAGCAGCCTCTGTTAGAACTTGCTGTCCCAAGGAATCCTTGTGACACACACACTGTACATATAACTGTTTTCTTGTTTTTCTTCATGCTCAGAAGAAAAATGGTATAGGAATGGCAGGGAGGTGAGAGGGTGGCTCTGCCTCCTGCTGGTTTGAGGGCTTTCACTTCCATATTTCAGTCTTAGGAGTTCTCGCTGACGTATGGGAGTGGAAGTCCTTGAAATATGAAAGTACCATTCCTACTTCCTGGAGAGCCCTATAGATTTCCAAGAAAGCCATACAGGACAGATTTTGAGTACTATTGCACTGTTGCTATGAGCTGTCTAGGGGAAATAATGCCATTAGCACTTCCAGGAGACTTAAGCATATTGTAGATTTGTGAAATCGCATGTAGTTTGGAAAGAAACCATCAGAAACAAATATATCAGAAACGATTTAGGAAGGTATGGGGGCTGGCTATCAATATACCCCCTCAGGACTGTAGTAATGGCACTTGTAATGTTCAGTGTACTTGTTTACTCTCTGGTCATTGAAAAACAAAATGACCTACTCAGCAAGGCAGTATGAAGAATGTAATATGTTGCTTCTTTTAAAAGTAACATTTGAAGCTTACTTTTTTGTTCATTTGTTTTCTTGCAGGTGGAAATTTTAATGAAACTTGGAGGATGAGGGTACAAGTGGATCAATCAAATGATACAGCAGATCCTTCTAGTTCCTGTCTCCTTGCAAGGTACATAATAACTGCATGTTTAAAGATTCCCTTGCCAGGATTTTAAGTCTACATTAGCTGCAACAATGCAAACAACCAACTCCAAAACAACTGCTAAGGCAGCACCTTATTCTTGGGCAAAATGCAGAGCCAAGAGACAAAATGGATGCGACACTACCATTTGTGCTTGCTAATTAACATGAAAATCCACATTGTGGCATTATGCTAGTGGAAGTTGTCATACACATGATGCAGTAAATATGATCACAAGTACTTGGTTTTTAATTTTTTAAAAAGTCTGGCTTCTACACTTGGTGGAAAAATACACAAACTTTCTCTTTTTGAGCATTTTAACTTTTTAAAAAAATCCAGCTAGCAAAATTATAGATTTCTTTACTTTTTATTACTATAATTTTTAAGAAATGTAAAGGTTATCGATGGAGGGAAGTAAATTCTGAAAACAACTTAACGACTGGCATGAAATTGATTATCTGTTCTGTAATAATTCTACATGATAAAATGGCTCTTGCTGAGCATCTAGTCTATTCCCACCAAAGTCAACATTCAGATCCACAAAGTTGTTAATCAGTCCTACAATATCAGGTGTTCTCAGATGATCCCCTGGGTTTTGTGCAGTTTTATATGGTTTTGATCGTATGTCTAAATTTTACAAGAATATATTTTTAAAGATGATAATGTTTGCTTGATATTTGTTAAATATGTTTTTCAATTAAACTTGTCAATTATTATTGTTTGGTTTCTTATTTCAGTCCTGCCATTTTAAGAGAAACATGTGGAACACCACAGGGTGCCAAATCTGGTACATATTCTTACTTCATTTACTATATTGATACTAGTTTTAGAAGTAGCAGCTAGTTTTAGAAGAGGGTGCTAGCATACCAGGCAAATACAAAAGAAAATTTTAAAAAAAGACAAAAACATTGTGGCACCTTAAAGACTAACTACTATAAAATATAGCATTTAGTCTTTAAGGTGCCACAATGTTTTTTCTTTTTTTCCTTTTATTTGTTTATTTGTTTATTTATTTATTTCCTGATATATTGAAGTAGTTTTCATTCACTGCTTTGAAAAACGTGTTTTCTGTGTCAAAATGGGCAGGCAATGGTTGGTTTTGAAATATACTGGCTTCATGTAGTAAATTGTACTAGATTACTCCCATTGGAGTAATGGAGATTCAGTGAGTAAACCACTCCATTAAGTTTAATTGATTCAAATGGGCCAACTCTAACTGCAACTTACTGTGCTACAAATGGGTAGGTTTGAACCAGTGGAACTTACGGAGGAGTTATCTGACCAAAACCTCATTGATTCAGTGAAACTACTCTAGTGTGATTTACTATGTTAAATAACAGGATTTTTGTCGCTGAAAATAAGAATGGAAATAGCTGATTATACAATTACTCTTTTGTTCAACCAGATGCCAGCAAAAGACTTTAAACTTTTTTTTTTCATATTGTTTAAGTTTTCATAATTGCCCAGCACTGGCTTCTGTAAATGTTCATATTGTTTCTTGAAATAAACTGGTGATAAGGCACATTATTTAGACTTAAATAGTGATGTTAATGTTTACTTATGTGGAAATCAGCAGAACATGAAAACAAGAAACAGATATAACGTAAATAGGTTGCTTCCAGACAGGATAAGGATATTTTTGTTACCTGGTTGGACAATGCCGGGATATATATTTTAGGATTTATGCTTGCAAGGATATTTTGTCAATAACTGATAAATACTTGTAGAATATCCAAAATAGATATATTTTATGCCTATGATCAGTTTTATTAATATATTGTTTATTTATGCAAGAAATAGTAAGAATGTAGCTGAATTGGATGGGGATAGGGAGAAGACTAAATACTGTTTCTAGTTGACATTTTACTGTATTAAGAGAATTATTCTATTATTCTCAATGTTTTAAATATTAAACAGTGTCTCTTCAGATTTTTAAATCTGGCTTTTGATTCTTGAAGAATAATATTCTTAAGATGTAGTTACTACTACTTTTACTTTTTTGTATTGATTTTTCTTCTGTAAATAAAGTCTATATTCTTCAAATAAAGAGACAGAATTATTTTAGCCTGAGTTTCATGTAGCACATTTTTCTGCCCATAAGAGGGTTGTTGCATTTATTAAAGGATATCAAGAAAATTCAAAGTAAATAGAACTCTTCATTATGAAGAATAATGCCTGCTATGGGACAGTCTTCTTTGGTCCCATGGAATCTACATGTCAGCAGGCTGCATGTCAGAGCTAAGGAAAAGCTGATGTGTAGGACATCTGACATTTATATATTTTAATAGCCTATGTTCAGTCTTAAGATAATTTAATATCTCACTTGCTGTTTTTTAGTGCTAGGACGAAGCTTGTTGGGTACACCAAATCTTTTTGAGGTAATTGCTTTTTTCCTAATATATTTATAGATATGAGAATAGCACTACCTTAGGTTTAAAACAACATGAAGGCATTGTTTGATGTATTTTAGTTTCAAACACCAAAATGCATTTCTGAGAGTTTGGGAGCAGAAGCAGATCCTGACATGTCTTGGTCGAGTTCACTAGCAACACCCCCTACACTTTCTCCAACAGTCATAATAGGTAATGACAACAATTATTCTTTTATGCTGAGTCTTGACACACAGAGAATGGCAAGAAGGGTGGGTGGGTTCAGTAGTGTTATTTTCTCCTCTTGTGGAATGCTCTATCCAGAGAGATTTGCTTGGTACCTTATTCATGTCTTTTCAGTAATAGACAGTCTTCGTTATTCTCCTAAGTTCTTTAAAACAGCTTTATCTTCCATTCTTTTTGATATTTATGTTTTAATGGCTGACATCCAGTAGTAAGTAGTAGATAGAGTAAGCCAGTTCAATTGGGAGATTTGGTGAGTCAACTCTGTAAGCTCCACTGATTCAGTGGGCCTTTTCTAGTTGCCATTTCTTACTTGATTTCAGTCGGTATATTTTAAAAATTAATATTAGTCTTAGTTTTTACTTTAGATAGTCGGTTATTTTTAGTCCTAATAAAGCTGTTTTTGCTCTCTTTATGTGATTGTGGTTTATATTGTACATTAGGTCTTTCTCTTCAGTCAACCTTTTGGCTGCTGATTGGGCTGCAAGGGATGTTGCATTTTTCTTTAAACTTTTTGATGTGTGTGTCTCCAAATTTTTTAAAAATGTTTTTTATGGTTTTTTAAAATATTATATGGCTGAAATTGTGTTGGCAAAAGGAGTAAAATTGCGTCAAGAAATCTCTGTAGACATCTGTTGTATGTTGAGTCATGACTAATTCTTGTTGATCTAGTCTTGTTGATTTCAATGCAGCTTCTCTAAGTGTAAGTAAATCTGGGTTACCCTCTGAAGCTTAAATCTTATAAAGCTAGTAGGGTGGAAATCTCTGTAATTGCAGTGGATTACACCTCTTGTGCAACAAAATGTACTGAACATCATTTTGTACTCATTGAGAAGATGCAGACTCTGTAGCACAATAACATTTCTAGATAAAAACTGTTATAAATATATTTTAAAAATCTCTTCATATTAAATGGCTTGCCAGAGGACTAAATGTTTCTATTAAGATGTATAATTAAGCTTTAATGTGAATTGCATCATCACTGCAAATTTGGTTCCTGATCATTTGAAATTTCAGAGAGAGGGAATAATTCACTTTCTGGAACAAAGCAGCATAATGAAAGGATTGAATTGGTGAGTTGCTTTAAGCAAATAAAATACTGTATTCCATCAGTTTTTGCAATTGGATTGCTACCTTCAACTAATACTTCTCTCGTTTATGATTTACAGATCATGTGTAGCCTTTTCTCTAAGTATGGTAGAAGTCTCAAGAAGAATAGTATGAATAGGGAATCTGCATCAAGAATTGAAGGTTTCTGTGCAGAATCTGACTGTAAAACTCATAGTAAGTATTATTTCTTTACTAGTTATTATTTTTCCTATTTATTGGCTGAAATCCTGTTGCACAATTCTGCCTGCACAGAGGGAATGAACATTGACTGTGGTAAATTGCAGCTGATTGCAGCTTTCCGTTTGCGATTGCAATTTGAGTGTGAACAGCTCACACGCAATGCGACAAAGTAGCATGCCTTCCAAAATCACAAAGGGAAGCATTCAGTCTACCCCTGACGTTAATCCTATTGTGCAGGTGGACCCCACCTGACAGGATTTCGACCATTAGCTACTTATTTGCTATTTGTATTTGATTAATTGACAATTAAATCATGTTTCTTTTCTGGAGAATGGCTAACCATATGACCCTACTGTATCTACACTATCATGGTTCTCATATGAGTGTGCACTTCTCCCTTCACCAGTGCTGGGGTATCAGACGCCCGTGTTGATAAAAATCTGTGTATAACTCTTATGCTCCCAATTAGAGATGTTGTATTTGGAGCAAGTAGACCACACCTTCAGTGTTGAACTCAGGTTCTAGGTGGCCAGGAGCACAGTATTTATTAGCTATTTATTTATTCAATATTTATTTATGTATTGAAAAGACTCCATGTATAGCTCAAACCATGCAGTTCAAACCCATGCAATTCAAGGGAGAAGTGTATGTATTTGATTATTATTTGAAAATATGTGGTCAGTAAACTAATAAAGGCCAGAACTCAAAAAGCTGCCAAGGTCCACACTTTAGATTTGTAGTAGTCCAATGACATTTTATGTTATTTTCAATTTATTTGTTTTCAAGCAGTTAACATGCCTCCATATGTGTTGTACTATGAACTGCTGTTTTAGTGCAGTTTATCATGCACCATTGTAACTACTGAACCCTCTGGAATACTTTCACAGTCCTTTGATTGTATACGTGCATGTTTTAGATTAGTCAAATGCCAACCATATTTAGAAATGCTGTATCTGGTACATAGAATCCAAAGGACAAATGAAATGTTGAATTAAATTTCTTAATAGAGCATTGCTTTTTATACTTAAAATTTTATAATTCTTTACAGATTTTAAAGTATTACTAAATGGATCTTCTGGTAAGAACATACCTCTCAGTAAGTTAGATGGTTGCAGAATGGCACCAGATAATCCAAAGGATGGAGATATGCATGACAGGATAAAAAGTGATACTTCTGCGTGTCTCTGCAGCAGCAAAACTTTGCTAAGAAAAGTAAAAACAGTGCAACAGAGTAAGAGCATGAGTTTTGATAAAACAAAATGTGATGAATCTCAGGAAAACAATGAAGCAATTACAGATTCTAAAGAGGGAAGTATAGCAAAATATGAAAGAGAGTTAATTTCTTCCAAATGTGATTTTCAAAAAACGATGACTCCAAATAAGAGACCACAAAAGCATTCTGAAAATCAGAAGAATATAGTGAGAGAGGAGGAAATATCATCATCTTTGCTGAGTTCATGGTCTCAGTTGGACTTGTCTGATCTTGAAATAACACAGCTTGAAAAAGAGGCCTCATTGTGTACTGGTTCCTCATTTGACAGTAATCAACCATCTGTTGTCAAAAAATATATTGGTACCAAAACATTGGAGTCATTTACGCTAAACACATCAACTCATATGGAAGGTCAGAAGTTACTGAACATCAGCTTTCCAGAAAAACTGCCACCTCCCGAAACCTCTCCATCAGCTGTAGCTATTTTGAGCAAGAAATGCCCACCACTGGTGGAAGTCTGTAAGCCTGAGCAAGCTTCTTTTGTAAGTGTTTCAGAGGGTGATTCTTTCTCAGTAGAAAACACAACTTCAGCAGATCTTTCAGAAGTCAATAGCAGTTGCTGTAGTGATTACTTAGGAGAAAATTGTAAAATGCCATGTGGCCCTCTTCAGGTTAATATTTCATCTGCAACTGCTAGAGATGGCAGAGGA
This sequence comes from Intellagama lesueurii, assembly GCA_037013535.1. Taxonomy (NCBI): domain Eukaryota; kingdom Metazoa; phylum Chordata; class Lepidosauria; order Squamata; family Agamidae; genus Intellagama; species Intellagama lesueurii. Next base: position 28,159,181 of record JBAJHW010000003.1, read on the forward strand.
CTCACAAAGTTAGGCTTGAATGCGATGAATAAAATTTCCAGTTTGAAAAGACGTCCTAAAAAGTTTATTTACACCATAAATAATACTGCTTATCAGAAAGAAGGAATAATGCATAGAGATGGATCTTCAGCTTGTCTTCCAGTCTGCCCAGATTTAAAATCTTGTCTCTCTGAAGTTTCTGAATCGCTCATCAAGAATGATGGTATGTTGTTTATATTCCTTTGTATATTAAGTATTAGAACCCAAACACTTGCATGTAGTTGGAATGCCTTTGCTGTATAAGGCACTTAATTGCACTGTATTCAAAAGGCCCATCCAAATTAATTATATTTTTGTATATTTATGTGAATTAGATATTGCTGATGGTAGTTATTCTTCATGACATGTATATAAGAATCTTAGGGAAGTGTTACAAATAGTGATTGAAAAAGACAAATTAAAGAAGAGCGTATTCTGAATGAAGACAGTATGGACAATAGAAGGCAGGCAGCATAGGAAGAAATTGACTAGGGTAAGAAAGGGATGTTCCGTATTATAGAGGCATCAGGAGAGAAGAAGCAGTTTGGTTAAGAGCACTTAATCATTTATATAATTGTTTTCTGAATTTATCCACAACCTTAAATGTATAGCAAAAATAGAAAAGAAGTAGACGAAATGTTTCAGGCAAAAAACAGGCTGAAATCCAGTAGTAGCTCACAAGTAGAATTAGGCCAGTTGAACCAATAGAATTTAAAGAATTGACTTACCAAGTCTGCACTGGTTCAATGGTCCTACTGGAATTGGAACTTACTATTGAATTTCAGCCATTAAGTACCGTGTTTCCCCGAAAATAAGACAGGGTCTTATATTAATTTTTGCTCCAAAAAAACGCATTAGGGCTTATTTTCAGGGGATGTTTTATTTTACAGTCATGTCATTTTCTGGTTGCTGCACAATGGTGGAGGGTGGGGTTTCACTTAACTGGGACTTATTTTTGGGGTAGGGCTTATATTACAAGCTTCCTTTAAAATCATACTAGGGCTTATTTTCAGGTTAGGGCTTATTTTCAGGGAAACAGGGTATTAACTACACTATTGCTCCCAATCAGAAGATATTCTGGGGGGAAAAGTTTTGTGGATAAAAAAGTAATACCAGAAGAAGCCAGAGTGAGAGGATGTGTTTAATAATTGTATAATGTGTCTCAATTCCTTACAGGGCAAATTGAAAAAATTTCAGATATTAAGCATTCTATTGAAGAGAAACCAGAATTAGAGGACGACAAAAATTTTATTCTTACTAATGGTTTTTATGAAACTCCATGCAACAAAAGTATGAGCACAGAAAGTGATTTTACCTTAGTTTCTTTCCAGAAAGACAACAAAAAAGAAAACACTGTTCCCAGTCATATAGCTGCTAATCATCCAATAGAGAAAAGTGAAAACAAGTTCTGTGTGATTAATCCAAAGGAGGCTTCAGATAGTGAGAACAGTGGAAATTGTTTCAGTCTCACAAATTTTAGTACATTGCCAGAAGTAGATCTTGAGGAATCTGCATCATCAATGCAAGCATCAAAAAAAGGAAATAAACAAGCAGACCTGGAATTAATTACACAACATTCTTTCTCAGTCTGCACTCAAATGCCTGAACTTGGGCATCAGTCAAAGACAGTGCTCAAAGCTACTACAGATGAATCTTCTGAACTTATAATACCATGGAAAAACTTAAAGACTAGGCACCTTCTTCTCTTAGACTCAAAAGAAAATGCCAGTGCTAGCAGGCAGAGCTGGTTAGAATGTATAAATCACAGCAAAACACAAAACTTCAGTGGTTTCAAAATGGCATCTGATAAACAAATAGAACTATCTGATAACATCATTAAGAAAGGCAAATTGCTATTCAGAGACATAGAAGATCTGTTTGTCGAGGATTTTCCTAGTGATGAAACACAGAATATTTCAAATCAAAATACAGAGACACATCCTGAGATTTTTTCACTTGGGAGAAATGTAATTAATGAGAACCCATCTAATTTGTCACTTGTTTCTGATTCACTGGTGAATTGTGCTCAGTTCAATGATACCCAAAACATTCCTCCTGAATGTGGCAACATTTCTTCTCAGAATATGCTTAAAAATCAGCAGTTTGGAGGGAGACCACATTTAACAGCAAGTCAAGAAGCCGAAGTTGCTGAACTCTCTAACATACTGGAAGAAAGTGGAAGTCAGTTTGATTTTACACAGTTTAGAAAACACAAGACTGTCCTATGTGGTAATGCTTGTGAGCCGAGTGGAACTTTTGATAAAAATGGTGTGAATTCTGAAGTTTGGACAGATATTGATTTTGAGGAAAGCACTGAAGAAAAAACTCAAAGAAGCAATCATGTATCTCCTAATATGCATATCAGCATAGCTAAGGAATCCAATATGCATATACAAAATGGAGAAGAGATTATATCGACAAATTCAAGCAGTAAACAGAACAAACATTTAGTTCCGATAATTTCAGCACCTTTGCAGTCTGATATTTGGAGCTTCGGTTCACCTGGAGGCAAAGAGATAAAAAAAGCTGCAAAATCAGGCAGTGATGTGAAAGAAGTAGATGAAATGCTTGAGCCTTCTAAGAAAACAAATCTTCAAACTGATTGTTCAAACAGATATAATAGTTGGTGTAACTATGTGAAAAAAAGAGACCTTGTGGTGCATCAGAGAGATAAAGCAAATCTTGAATGTATGACTAAAAATAATTCAGAAGATACAGTCGTCTCTATGCAAGAAACTATAGATAAGTCAAAATATCTAAACTGTAATAAAAGCAATATCATCCAGATTACTCATACGACAGAACTTAACCTAAAAATTGTTAAAAAATACTCTGTTCATGTTACAGGAAGTGATCTGTCATCTACTGAAAAGAAGTACAGCCTGCTAAATGCTCATTTTGTAAACTGTGGAGAAACTCAATGTAATTACAATTTGCAGGAAACTTTGTCTGATCTGACATGTTTAACTGAAGTTGCTAAAACTGAAAAAGAGTCCATTGTGCACCATGCAGATGAAAAAGAAAACCTTAACTATAATCAAGAAGAAGGAGTAAATAATCCAGAAAGTGGTTATTTATTACAGAATGTTCATTTTGTTGCTGATGGGGAAACAGTTGCAGAAAGGAATAAAATGTATCATTCATTGGCTGGCTTCCATGCAGAAGAAGAACTAGATAACACATTTTCTTGTAATGGAGTAACAGGTGCTAAAAGTCCAAAAGGAGCGATCACCTCTGTGACAAAGAGGACTGTGTTAAATCAAAATGACTCCTTTTGTGGCGCAAACTATAAAGAAGCCTCTGAAACCAGAAAAGAAATGCAAATTAGCGCAAAGGGTTTTCAGACAGCTAGTGGTAAGCCTGTTATAATTACTGATGAATCTTTAGCTAAAGCAAGGCACCTTCTTTCAGAAGAAACTCTTTTCCTTCAAAGGCAGGATAATGTTGGTAGCCTTACCGTACCTAGTCTTCAGACTCCCACAAAAGAGAAAAGAGATGAGAAAATTGACAAATTGAGGAAAGAGTTTAGAAAAGAAGCTGAACAACAAAGAGAAGTTCTACATCCTGACAGGAATTTTGAAAAGCCTTTGAATCTGTTGCCAATCACTGTTACACAGACAGAGACACTTGAAATTCCGAAAGAACTTTGTTTGGGTTTGACTGTATCTGAGGCAGATTTGGTATTTCATACCCAAAGGGAGAAAAGGTATACTGCAAATGAAGGCTTATTGGAAAAGGACAATCTGCCACATTTATCAAGGAAAAATTGTATTTCACAATCTGTATTTATTGATTCTGGTGTTCAGCATTTGTCTGTTGCAGAAGGCTTGGATATTGGTGCAAAGCAAGATCTTGACCATCCATCATCCAGAAATACAAACAATGTATTCATTTCCAACAATAAAAAGAGTCTTGATTCTTTGGATTTGCCTGTTGGTACTTCTTTAGAAGCTAGTTACCTGGATTTAAATAATGAGCATTCTACATTGCACCATTCTCATCACACATGCAGTGAGACAGATTCCCTCCCAGAGAATTTGACTTGTATTTCTGAAGAAGCAACTTCAAAAAGCTTTAATGCAGAAAATGATTTCAGCCTTTTTGGAGGAACTGATCGAATTGAAAACTCGACAACAAGGAAATGTACCTTAAAATTGCAGGATACCAACACCGTACAGAAATATGCTGCTCCTGAAACAACAGCCTCATCTTCTAGACTATTGAAAGCTAGACCAGGTGCATTCAGTACAGCAAGTGGTAAAACTATTGAAATTTCTCGAGAAGCTCTGAACAAGGCCAGGCAGTTGCTTCATGAAGACTGTTATAAATCTGCGGAACAGAACATGACATCTCAGTCAGAAACAAAGAAACATAATATCTTAGAAAGTTGTTCTGATTCTTCCGACAGTAGAAAGCATGTTACTTCAGATTATTTAAGTCTAGAGAAAATTTCAGTGGAAAAATCAGTAGAACCTCATGGTCCTAGAGCCAAAGACTATTGTGAAAATGATCAAGCATTGCCATATACTGCTTCCATCTTCATGGATACTATGCTTAAATCAAGTTGTCAGACCCCAAATCTTCAAAAGACTGACAAATGTTTTGATACTGGTCCCTCTATGAAGCTGATCTGTACAAAGGCAAACATTTCCACAGATAGTAATAAGTTTTTTAGCACAGCAAGTGGAAAACCTGTCAAGTTATCAGAGGAGTCATTAAGAAAAGCCAGAATACTTTTTTCTGAAATGGAAAATGATTCACCACTTCATCAGAGTCACGTATCTGATAGTGATTACAGTTATGATGAAGTATCTTCTGCAAAGAATAAAGCAACTCCTAGGGATAACAAACCACTCATGACTCAAGGAAAAAGTGTTCAAAATATCAAAGTAAATTCAAATATTCCTTGCGGCTTCAGCACAGCAAATGGAAAACAAGTCTATATTTCTCAGAAAGCTATCCAGAATGTTAAGGGACTCTTAAAAGAATTCAGTGATGACATTGCCAATAATGGTGTCTTTGCTGATCAACAGAGCTTGGGGCAAGGTCATCTTTCAACTATAAAAGCTCCTGCTAAGGATCCTAAATTGGAAGACCAGCTATATTCAAAATCTAAGCCACAGGATAAAGATAATGGTCTCAATTTGACCATAAAGAATCCTAATGAAACGAAGATCTGTAAAAACCTGTTAAGCTTAAATATACCTTTGTGCAATTCACATAATGAAGAATATAAGCAACAAACAGGATTGGAAGAAAGTTCTGTATGTTTGAAAGAGATTAAGCCTTTGAAGACAGCCCAAACATGCCTAAGAAGAACACAAAAAAGCTATCTAGCAAAATGTGATACTGTAACAGAAAGAGGACTAGATTTTCGTAGTCCTGTTCACTTCCAGACTCCAGAGAATTACTTGGAAGCAGAAGCTTCTGAAAGTGCTAAAGCATTCATGGAAGATGAAGATCTTACTGATGCAGAAATTCAAAAAAATAAAAATAAATTTGTTTTGAATTCTGAGAAAACTAATAATTTTCTGCCATATATAAGACCTGGAAAAAGGTGCATGGAAAAAGAAAACATGTTTGGTAAGTGGTTGCTTGTTTGTTTGTTCATTTAAAGCCTTGATTCTATCTGTTTACTTAGTAGCACTGTGGTTGACCTCAGTTTAATGTATGACAAAGCTCTTGTACTCCAAAGGCAATGAGATACTTATCTCAGAAAAGGATAGGTGGCCTCTTCTATCCACAGATTTTCCCCTGCAAAGGGTTCTCAAACTTAGCCTAAGTTCAGGAGAAATGGAAATAAAACCTAGTCCACCATTGGGATTTGCAGCATTTGTGCATCTTTCTTTAAGTTTGCATGTGAAGTGTTTCCACATTTCTCTATCATTTAAAAAATGTGGCAGTTAGTGAAACCATTTTACTTTATAAATATTTTGATAATTCAATCTTCCTATATCTATAGAAGACATAATGCAACCAGAACACTAGAATCAGAGCCTAGGCCTCAGAAGAATTAGTATGAATATGCTCACTAAAATTAGGGACGTGGTGGCGCTGTGCGTTAAATCGCAGAAGCCTCTGTGCTGCAAGGTCAGAAGACTAGCAGTCGTAAGATCGAATCCACGCAACGGAGTGAGCTCCCGTCGCTTGTCCCAACTCCTGCCAACCTTGCAGTTCGAAAGCATGTAAAAATGCGAGTAGATAAATAGGTACCACCTTGGTGGAAAGGTAACGGCATTCCGTGTCTAGTCGCGCTGGCCACGTGACCACGGAAACTGTCTTCGGACAAACGCTGGCTCTATGGCTTGGAGACGGGGATGAGCACCGCGCCCTAGAGTCGGACATGACTGGACTAAATGTCAAGGGGAACCTTTACCTTTACCTATCCACGAAATGAGCGGTTTTGAATTGCTACTGCTCTACTTGGGACAATCTTGCAGATCAGGAAAAGCAAGGAAGTGTCTTTCAGAAATGTTTATATGCTAGAATAATCTAGAGGTGTTTCTTGAGAAATTGAATTAATTATAGCAGCTAATTTGAAAAAGCCTGTGGGGATTTATATTGCAGTAATATATTCATAATTATAAGGACTATATTCTTTAAAATCATAGATTCCAATTTTTAAACACATGCTATTGTAGACCTTTATGTTGCCTGCTCCACAGTAACCAGCTAGCATTCCCACATCTACAATGTTCAGAATGATCATTGATACATAACAATATGTTACAATTTTGAGGTAGAAAGAAACATTAGTAACTTGAGAAAACTCCTCCTAGATAAAGAGAACAGTAGGATCTTGAATTTGCCTTTGCACCAAATCAGCCTAGCTTGTTAAAACCATTATTTTTCTATTATACGTGTTTGTAAACACTATTTTAGGTTGTTAAACATGCAGTTTCAACATTCATTGTTTGGTTTTTAGGAGAACCTCCTATTAAACGAAAATTGTTGCCTGAGTTTGATGAATCAGAAAGATCCAAAAAATCATCTCTGAAAGTCTTAACAAGCGTTCCAGAGGGTAATTTTATTTTTCAGGATTACATCATTTGTTTAAAAGTGTAATATTTGTAGTTTTGTAATTAAAATGCTTTACAATATAGGATGAAACTTTGGAGTTTATATTCCACATTTCAGGTCTTCAGAGTGTTTCACAGGCATTATTTCATTAATTAGAAAGAGTTTTTAGTTGTCATGTGCACAATCATTGCTGCATATATGCCACTCTGACTTCTTATGGGCAATCAGCTTGTAGAGTTTTCCCCTCTACTGCTATAGACTGGAATTATGTCAGAGGAGACTTCTGTGCTGGTTTGCAAATGCAAAACAGAAACATTTGGAAAGGGTAGCTTTTCAACATGGGGATGAGAGGCTGTATCTGCGGAAATTCCATCTTCTACACAATTAGAAGTATGGGGCTGTTCTATCTTCATTTTGCTTTTGCAACACAAGGCAATTGAATTCTGGGAGTAAAATTCTATCCCCATGCTTGTATCGCTAATGTGGATGTAAACACTCTATCTCTGTTTAGGTGTTAACAGGAGAATCCAAAATGGAGATGGGGAACATCAAGGTGACAGATTTACCTCCAGTCCCCATTCCAAGCCCTGTTAGTCTGTGCTAGCCAGAACAGAAGTTGGGAATATTCTTCCCCTTTTCTTTAAGTCATCTGGGGAGGGGAGTAGAGGGGCGACATTTCAAGACTTTCCACCTGCAGTCAGGATCAGTCCACTGCAAATCTTCTTAGTGTGCAAAAACAGAAGTCCACCTCTAATACTTTTCATCCACCTCCAGTTATCCAGAACAGGTGGGTTGGGATTGTATTGCAGGTTCAATAAATTTCATTTTTCACTAATTAGTACAAACACAGATAACTGAAAATTGTACTAAACTGACTCCAACAGCACTTTTCCCAAGATCCCATGTTTGTTAAAAGTATATTGTGTGTTCAAATGCTTTTGTAGGTATATTTTTATTATCATGGATATAGCAATATACATTATTCATTTATTATCATATACTTTGATGTACAACTTGTTTTTCTTCAGGTACAATGAATGACAGGAAAAAAATTACCTATGATATTTGTTTTAAACCAGTAATCTGTGGTCCTTTTAGGTAAGAACTTACTGTATTTTCTGTTTAGATATTTCATTAGTTTTATGTATTCACAGTGGAGCTTTCCTTCTTGAACATGATTTCTTTGTTCCGTGCAGTAATTTTTTTGAAGATCACCTAAGTCTCACAACTAACCCAAGGCTGTGGTAAAATAAAAACTGGGATTCCTTACTTACTTTGAAGCCTCTGTATCATAAACATTTTAAGAAAAAGTGATTCTGTCTGCCTGTCATTTTATTTATTTGCTTTTATGCTATTACATAATTTGTTTTTCTGCAAGCTGCCTGAAGCAACTGACGAAGCTAGATATAAATTAAATTAATAAGTAATGGGAAAAACAGAGTTAGTGACACTAGCATCTCTGTTTTCTGTAGACTGTTTTCTTTTGCTTTTTCTGTGTTGCCAATCGTGTTAGGTATTATAGCATTAGTCCAAGTACTGCTGGTTTTGTTTAAATAATTAAAACATAAAAAGTTAAGCTTTTTATGAACGATCTTACTCCCTTTTTGACAAACTTCGATGGCCACCCTCCCAAATTGGGAACTCATCCCATCCCAATACTACTCTATGCGGATGATGCAGTCATCATTTCCCATACTCGTCCAGGCCTAAAACGCCTGATTAATGGATGTGCAGAGTATCTGAGCAAAAATAAAATGCAATTAAATTATAATAAATCAAAAATACTGGTTTTTGCCAAAACATGCAAACAATTTCAATGGAACCTAAATGGAAATCGCATAGAACAGATTAAATAGTATAAATACTTAGGTGTTCTTTTTCATTATAAACACTCTTGGATCCCCCATTGAAAAATGGCTATAAACGCAGCTAGGATCACTACTCAATCTATTCTGCGTTTTTACTATAATTCAGGAAATCAGTTTGTCCCGGCAGCATTACAAGTTTTCAAGTCCAAAATTATTCCACAAGCCCTCTATGGTTTCCCAATTTGGGCAAGTGCTATGGATCGATCGATTGAACAGCTACAATCCTCCTCCTTACACAAAGCGTTAGGACTACCTAGATGTGTGCCCTAATCAGTACTGTGTCTGGAGTCTGGAGTATCTTTAATACAGACTTTAGCTTGGTTGGGATCATTCAAATTTTGGTTAAGTATTACAATTCAAACATGGACAGTTTATCATACCAACTTCTGCGGGACTCTGTCTCACCTTTTGGGTCAACGGTCCTCTTGAAAAAATTGAAATCAATTGGTATAGATAGTGACTACCTTGGAGCTCTAAGTCAAGAGCTAGCTTTCCAAATTATTAAAAGAAGAATTTTGGATATTGAATTCCAGGACCTTTGTGGTGCTGCCAATAAATTCTGTTCACCATTATTTTTCCATATTCCTCCTAAAATGGGTAAACCTGCTGCCTACCTTTCCTTGCTCAAATGCCCCCAAAAACGTAGGGCCTTTTCTTTGGCCAGATGCAATGTCATGCCTACTGCTATATTATATGGCAGATTTAATGCAGTTCCCTATTCTGAAAGGCACTGCCCATGTGAACAGGGGGTGCTAGAAACCCTTGTTCATATGTTTTTGCACTGCCCGCTTCACTCGATTGGCCGATCAAAGTTAATAGCCCCAATTTTATTAAAGCTGGAAGGGAGGTCAGATCTGGATAAAGTTCACTATATGCTGACAGCCGAGATGACTGACATTGTAGAAAGAGTCGCAGACTTCCTTGATACTATTGTTAGGAGATGAACCGTTGTCCCTTTAAGGATGTCTAACACTTTTGTGCCCTCTTGATGCCTATATATGTACTTACCTAACAAACCACCATAACTATGTCCAATTTTTACTTATGCCAATAAAGGTTTTATCTATCTAAAAAAAAAAATTAAAACATTATCAAAATAGAATAGAAGTTCAGTATTGCATGTAGTCAAGATTGCTTAATGTGTAGCTGCCAAGCCAACAACAGCAATATAAAAATCTCTTTTTAAGAGCCAGTGATTCAGATCCTTATCAAATATTTGTATCTGTTTAGTTCTACAAAAGAACGGCAAGAAGTGCTGAATCCAAATTTCACTACCTCAAATCAAGATCTTAAAAGGCTAAAATCTGGTGGATTTCAACAGCATTTTTCAAAGCAATCTTCAACTAGATCATCAGATTTTTTAAATCAATTTAGTAGGATCACTACAGAAGAAGGAAAAAAAACAGAAAATCATATTGCAAAGAAATCTGCCTTTATACCACCTTTCAAAACAAAATCAAGGGCTTCTGAGGATAAAATATGTAGCGGTGAATACAACAAGAGTATTAATAGAATGGAACAGCTGAGCCCTACAAAGGTTCATGAAAACATCATTGATCCAGAAAGAGATAATTCCACACAAAAGCCACCTGGAGATTCAGAATGCAGAGAAAGAGATTCAGGTAGTTGAATGGAAATTTATATAGTTTGTGGACATATATATATTAATATGTGTTTATTTCTTGTGAGAAGTTGTTGACAGATTTTTTAAAAGATAATTTCATTTAGGGCCAGTCCCGTTCAACATATCTGCAGGCTAAAAATTGTGGACATTTCTAAGACACCTTTTGTCTTCAATTCTAAACTAAAAACTTTAAGATCAAGCAGCTCAGTCAACAATTACTAACCTGTTTGATTCCTTTCTGCTGCCATGGATTAAAGAGCTGTTGTGACAACCTGCTATCTTAATTGGTGTTTCTATACTATTGTCATCAATGTTTATGCCATGACAGAAGTCAGCAATGGCAGAACAGTGTTGCATAATATCTTCACCTCACTGATCCTTTTCTCTATTTAATAAAAATATATCTGGGAGTGTATAGAGGGTTGAATGAAGTAGTTGTTCATTGTGACCATCAGTGACTTCCCTTGTAATTTCTCTTTTACACATCACAAACATATGCCTGTTAATTTCTGGCAATGTTACTCATTTGAAGTTCTATACAACTAATCCAGTACCTGGAAGGAGCGTGCAGAAAACCATGCCATATTCATTGCTAGGGTACTACACAACTTGTTCTGTTCTAAATGTAGTCTTAATCACTTATTTGGAAAACTATTTCCATGAATTTTAAAGAACTTTTTCTCATGACTGCTTAAATGGTTACATTCTACGTATATGCTATTGTTGTAAAAGCAGCTTTGATATAGTGCAGTTAAGAAACAGTGTATCAAGTTTATAGACGTGGTATGTGGTTGTCTAAAATATTTGAAGATTGTGGCCTTGGGCTACATTCTTAGTATCCAATACTAAATAATTAAAAAACTGATCTTAGTAGTTCTCATTCTAAAATAAGGGCATGCATATCAGCAATAACCATTCAGTAAATTGTTATTGGGTGCTTGTAATAAAAATACCATGAATCACTATTTGCATTAACATTTAGACAATGGTGATGCCTAAAATCACAATACTGACCATAAGAAAGAAAGAAATAACTCTGTGGTTCAGATCTAAGGCGTGGTTAGTCCAACATTCTATTTGAACAGAGGGCAATCAGATCCCTGTGGGAGGCCCACAGACATGTTTCCCACTCTTGTTTCCCAGCTTATAGCCAAAAACATTTTTCTATATGCTTGGAATTTTTGTTCTCAATTAAAGCACATTTCATAGGATTTTGATTGGTATTTTTCTTTACAGATTTGACAAAAATATTTGCAAATCTTCATTATGCCAGAAATCTACAAGAAATGAGAATTATGAAGAAACGAAAGCAAAGAATTTCCCCACAACCAGGCAGCCTATATCTTGAGAAAGCCTCTGCCACTTCTAGCAGAATTCCTTTGAAAGTTGCAGTAGAAGAGAGGTTCCCTGGTTCTTACCTTAGTGAACAGGTAGCACCACTGTATGGCTCAGTTTTGATTTTAAAAACCCAATATATGAAGCAGGTTTTTGCCTGTACACACAGCCCTTTTGTGATGGAAGCAATCAAAGCAACCAGCTTCTGATTACTCAAGAAAGAGAAGCACAGAAACACAGGCATAATTATGGTTCATCATTATAGAAATTTAATGATAGTCCATTGTTTATCAGTATGTCTATAACATAAATCTATTTTCCTGCTTAATGTGCTATTGACCTGTTAGCAAACTTGGACTCAAGTTATAGAAAGACAGATTTTGGTTGATTGTCAGGGAAAACGTCCTAATTGTTAGAGCACTCCAACACTGGAGACATTCAAGAGAAAGTTATACAGCCATCTGTAAGATATATTTTGGCTTGGATCCCTGCATTGAGCAGGGTGGTTGGACTGAATGGATTTATAGGCCCCTTCCAATCTCATTATTTTATGATTTTGTACTGTTGTTGCCTGATTGCAAGAAGCTAGCTGAGCAAAGATGTAAATCCCTGAAGGAAACCCTTATCCTGCAGATCTACTCAGTGCATTACTATGTATCTGTAGCCTGAGTTGAATTGAATTAGATAGAAATGCAGATGTGGACTTAGACCTTTCTTGCTGGACTGTAAATAATCCTTAGTTCTAATGTACAATCTTCAAAAATAGCAAATAGAAGCCAAATCTTTGGAACCTATTTGCCACATGTCTTAATGTCAAGAAATGTTCATTTTTAAGAGGCGTGTGTTGATGTGTAGGTAATGGACATGTTTAAGAACAGTAAAATCTTCTGTCTTACCCTTGCAGCTGTATGCATTTGGGGTTTCCAGAGAGTGTGTAAAAGTTAACAGCAGCAATGCAGAAGATTTTCAATTTCACATCCAGGATTTTTTCAGCAGAAAAGGTTTTCTAGAAGAACATGGAATACAATTGGCTGATGGAGGATACCTCATTCCTAATAATGATGGAAAGGCAGGAAAAGAAGAGTTCTACAGGTATCCTGTTCGATTTGCACGTTTAACTATCAACATGGTATTAAATGTTACAGTTACAGGCCTATCATTCAGTGCTGAAATGCAGAACCTTTGGGTTTTGTACAGTTTGGTGCTGAGAGGCACCACTGGGATCTTTCAGTTTCTTCATCTTCTGGCTCATTCCTAGTACCTTCTGTGTCATCACCCAGGACAAATCACATTGTGTAAGCTTCACATTTTAGGCTATCTTCTCTGTTTTGCATATTTTATCCCCTGAAACATACTTTTTCCCATTCTGCTTCATTCTGATTATTCTGAGTTTGAGAATTTTCCTTTCCTATTCTCCTGCTGGTTCTTTGTGGGAAGAAATCAACAGATCAGCCTCCAAAAGAGTTCATGTTTCAATTCTAGCTTATTTTAATGGGGTACAGGGAGGTTTAAGCATGTTCTTTGTTCTCATGCCGAAATAAGATTTAAATGTGCTTAGTGTTGGTTGAATTGGTGGGCCACTGCAGACATAAGGCTGCCTGGTTGCTGGGTAGTGATTTGGTAATAACTATGGCTAGTGAAAATGCTGACACACATGTAGCCCATCTGCAGTGCAAATGTAGCCCATTTTAACTGCAGGCTAATAGCTGTGTCACCCTGTTGTGGCAAAAAAAGATTCTTGTGGCACCTTAAAAATTGAAACTAGTTGTAACAGGCACAAGCTTTTATTGATTGCTACCCATTTCTTCAGATGCTTCCCATCAGCAGACTGACATGTTTACCGCCCTGGGGAAGGTGGGAATATGAAATGTAATGGGAATGAAAAGGCCCAGCAAAATAATGATCAGACAGTAATTGCTAGGGGTCACTGAGAGTTGTTGTTGTTGTTGGTGGTGGTGGTGGTTTGTGTGTTTTTTGTTTTGTTTGTTTTTAAACACAGAATATAGGTACAAATCTGTCATTAAGAAATACTCAAAACCCAGTGGGGGGACTGCTCCAGTGTCTCTGCATTCTTCATCTCTGACCTCAGAGTGGCCATCCTTGAACAAAATAACTTCAAAAACAGATTTGAAAGGAATCAACTAGAGGAATACATGAAGAGATTCAGCTCTCTCTTGATTGGCTTGAACAGGAATGGGACCTTTTCAATTTCACTACATATGTCAGCTAATCTTTTTATGAGCATAATGATTAATCTTCTAACATCTCAATATTATGATTCTTTTGCACAGGGCTTTGTGTGACACACCTGGTGTAGATCCAAAACTAATTTCAAAAGCCTGGGTATACAACCATTACAGGTGGATCATATGGAAACTGGCAGCTATGGAAGTTGCATTTCCACACAAATTTGCCAACAAATGTTTGACACCAGAAAGAGTACTACTTCAGCTTAAGTACAGGTATTGAATGTGCCTCTTATGCATTATCATTTCTGTAACTTTAAAAAAAAATACAGAAGCACCTCCGTATCTGTGGGTTCAGTATCCGTGGTTTCACTTATCTGCAGTCTGAAAATATAAAATTTAAAAAACAGAACATGTTTACACAATACAATTACCAGGACTGGCCATTAGAGGGAACCAGAGACTATGCTATGTAGGTAATGGCCATTTTGCCTATTCTGCCATCTTGAGGCAACTCCCTCTACTTTGCAGAGCATCATTGTCACCAGCCATCCTTGGCTATTGTCCTTGCAGGCACAGGGAGAGCCCTGGGTACAACAGACTACAGACATGTTATACTACGCTGTTTCCCCGAAAACAAGACCTAACCTGAAAATAAGCCCTAGTGTGATTTTTCAGGATGCTCGTAATATAAGCCCTACCTCAAAAATAAGCCCCAGTTAAGTGAAACCCTGCCCTCCACCATTGTTCAGCAACCAGAAGAAGATGACGTGACTGTATTTGAATAAATGTAGATTGTTGTACATGAAAAAAAATAAAACATCCCCTGAAAATAAGCCCCAATGCGTTTTTTGAAGCAAAAATTAATATAAGACCCTCTCTTATTTTCGGGGAAACACGGTATATATAATATTACCTGTTATTCATGGGTTTTGTTATCCACAAGTAGGCTTAGAACTAATCCCTTGTATATATGGGGGTCCTACTCTGTACAGTGGTGCCTCGACTTACGAACGTAATTGGTTTCGGAACTCTGGTCGTAACTTGAAATGGTCGTAAGTCGAAGCACCATTTCCTATAGGAATGCATTGAAATGCAATTAATCCGTTCCGGCCGAAGAAAAAAATCACCAAAAAAAAAAATCACTGCAAGACCCATCAGAAACGCGATTAATCCGTTCCGGCCCAAGGTGGGGAAAGAAAAGAAAAGCAAGGAAGGCGTGCAAGACCCATCGGAAATACAAAAAAAGCAAAGCAAAAAGCAACCAAACCCCACAAGACCCATCGCAAATGGGGGGGGGGACCCAAAAAGCAAGCAAACCCCCCAAGACCCATTGGAAATGGGGGGGAAAACCCCAAAACCCATCAAAAAACCCAAAAAGCAAACACCCCCCAAGGCCCATCGGAAATGGGGGGGAAACCCAAAAAGCAAGCAAACCTCCCCAAGATCCATCAGAAATGGGGGAAAAAACCAACCAACAAACAAACCCCCCAAGACCCATCACAGCACAGAAACATAACCCCCCCAGCCCAAAGCAATGCTGCAAAACCTACCCAGAACAGTTTTTAAAAAGCAGAAAGCATCAGCTTACCTTACCAGGCAGTCCGAAGCCTCCTCCGATCGCACTCACTCTAACCGTTGGGGCGAAAGAGCTACAAAAAAGTAGCCTCTTCGCCTACCAACAGTTAGCAATTTGAATTTCCCGCCTTTTTTCCTGCCTTTTTCTGGTTGTAACTCGAAGCTCCGGCCGCAAGTCGAAGCAAAATTTTGCGGCCGGAGCTGGTCGTAACTCGAAATGGTCGTAAGTCCATAGAGGTCAGGGAGTAACCTTTCAACAACTCCTGATTCCAGGGCAGCCATTGTCATGAGGTTCTCAGGTCCCTGGTCAGAGTGTGACAGCACACCAACAAGAGACCTCTGTGACTGTTTCCCTCACAGTGAGAACCGTTATTTTCAAAAGGAATTGTTTTTCTCTGAAATTAAATTTGAGGCTGTTGAATGTTTTTTTCTCTTGAAAGATATGACATGGAGGTGGACAAAAGTCGTCGGTCAGCAATCAAAAGGATAACTGAAAGAGATGATGTTGCTGCTAAAAGAATCATATTGTGCATCTCTAAAATCATATCATTAGGTACAAACATGTCTCACATCTGTGGCAAAAAAAGTACTGCTGAGGAGAGCAAAAAAGAAGTGGCAGTGATTGAAGTTACAGATGGCTGGTATGGGATAAGAGCTGTCTTAGATGCTTCTCTTCAATCACTGTTGCATCGACAACGGCTGACCGTGGGCCAGAAGATTGTTGTGCATGGAGCAGAACTGGTGGGTTCACACGATGCATGCGCTCCACTGGAAGCACCAGAATCCCTTATGCTAAAGGTAAAATTACAAAATAACTAAGTTGTTATCAAACTGCTGGCTCTTTGTTGCTTTACAGAGAGATGAATAATGTATTCTTTCTTGATTCCTAATCCTTATCCCTTTTGAGAATACCTTATCCCTTTCTTTTTATATTTGCCATTGACAGGAGCTTGTCTCTTTCTTTTTTGAAAAAAAAGTTGTTCAGCATGTATTCATTATTATAACTGCCTTCATCTGAACTTGCTAAGGATTCCAGTAAGCATCAGAGTTCACAGACTCAGTTTGAAAATGAGTGACATAGGCTGTCTGTAGTTGCCTTGGAGAATTTTGCCTTTATTCACTTGCACAGTTCAACCAAGATTAAAATTTGATCATAGAAGTATGTGCTTTACATTTGCAAAAATCTACAGAACCGTTGAATGCTTTCTAGCATTTTTGCAAATATTTTGTATTTATTAGATTTCAGCTAACAGTACTCGCCGTGCTCGATGGTATGCCAAATTAGGTTACTATAAGGATCCCCGGCCGTTTTGTTTGGCCTTGTCGTCGCTCCTCTGTGATGGTGGGACTGTTGGCTGCATTGATGTCATTATTCAAAGGGTTTATCCCACACAGGTAAGATAGTTTAAGACATTATGATAGTTTTCCATCACTTTCAGCTAATATAAAACCATGTTTGATGTTCAGTGGATATTTGTTTCAGTGGATGGAAAAAACATCAGGAGGATCCTTTGTGTTTCGCAATTGTCGAGCTGAAGAAATAGAAGCTACAAAACATGCTGAATATAGGCAAAAAATCCTGGAAGCATTACTTGCAAAAATACAGGCTGAATTGGAAAAGAAAGAAGGTAAAACAATAATGCCAAATGTTTAATTGTATTTAGGATGTTTTGGGGGTGGGTGGTGGGAATCCTGTCCTCACGCTGCTGTGATCACCCATGCTACAATGGCTAGCATCCTGCTTCAATTTCTTATCCATCAAAAACTTTTTAGATTCTAAGTTTAAATAATAAAGCCTGGAATACTTTAGGTTTAATGTACTTTAAATCCTGATGTTATCTTTTCTTTGTCCCATCGTAATCTTTAGAGATTACTTGTGTACTCTCTTAACAGTACCATTTGTGTGCTAGATTTCGTCCTGTTCAGATCTTGCAGTCAAATATATCTGGCCAGGATTTTGAGGCTGGTAATTATTTAATTGGCATTTGAATCAAACCTAAATTTATTCTTTGCTGATATAGTCTTTGATGTTCTTTTGAAATTGGAATGGATTGTAAATTGAAGAAAATTTCCTAAAAATAGGTGAAAGCAAAAGTGTATTGCGATCCCGCACATTAACCAGACAGCAGATTCGGTCTCTACAAGATGGTGCAGAATTATATGAGGCAATTCTTAATGCTGGTGATCCAGTTTATGTAGAGGTAAGATAAAATTCCTTAGCAAAACATTGCAACTTTTACCATAGGCTCACACAAAACATGTATTATGTACTTATGAATTGATGTATAAATTTATGCATAAATGTATAAGGGTTGACACTGTGTTCTTGGAAGCATTCAGATCTTTGTGTGCTGAATGCAAACATCTGTATAGGGTTTTCTATCCACATTTGCTTGAATGTCGTTAGAGAGCTCTATTCAGACCTTCATGCTCCATGGGCAAATATCTGGAATGTTTTTGAGTGTGTGCCAGTATTTGAAAACAGGATATCTATGCGTGCCTACCAACTTTACTCCAGAAAAGATAGAAAAAGAAAGCAAGAACTACTGAGGCTACTGCTTCTGTTTCTTTTAATATATAAGCTAACTTATAGCAGTTTAGTCACTGTGACAGAAATTTCATGGTTTTTAAATATATGATTTGCTGTAACACACATGCTATATTTAAAATATTTATTAACAGATAAGATTGGAAAAAAAACACAAAACCAACAAGTAGAACAAAACTCCACTGCTTTTTAAAACCAAATATATCTATAGAAGTGGGCCTTATGAATAAGCTTTTCTTCAGTATTTGTTAATGAAGATACATGATGATGACCTATTATGACTGTAATTCATCCAGGTATCATTGTCATTATAGGGTTGTTTTAGTGAAGAGCAATTAAAATCCTTAAATAGCCATAGACAGATGATAAATGATAAAAAGCAAGCACAGATAGAAGCAGAATTCAAGAAGGCCATGGAATCTGTTGAACAGGATGAACACAGTTCCTGCAAAAGGGATGTAACTGCTGTACTCAAACTACGAATTGTGGATTACAAAAATGAAGAAAGCAGCAAAGGTTAGTACAATTAGAATGCCATTCTTCTCTGAGTAAGTGCTCAGGCATTAGAATGGCAAGATAATGTGTATCAGTATAACTAAATCTAAACATTGGATTATTTATATTGCCTGACTATCTACATTCATTGTACGTATATCCCTCATCAATGACTCCATTATGATATAAATAATAAAAACATTATTTAAAAAACATTAAACATTAAAAGCATTTTTTCAGTGTTTCTCCACAGCCCATATATAAATAACTTTGTACTTCATATGCTGTCTGAAGAACGGTCCGTGTTGATCTGGAGACTTAGTATTTTGTTTAATTGTGTGCATTAGAAGTTATATTGAACATTTGGCGTCCATTATCAGATGTCTGTACCCTTCTAAAGGAAGGAAGTCGGTATCAGATCTTCCACATAGTGACATCCCAATACAAAGGCAAATCAGAGACTGCTACTATACAGCTAACAGCAACAAAGAAAACTCAGTATCTGCAGCTGCCAGTGAGTATTTATAATCTGTAAGTGGCATTAACCTAAATGTTCAGGAAACCTTCATAATGCTGTTGCTCAAAATTCTATTAGGTCTCTCAAGAGGTTCTGTCACAAGTCTACAGACCAAGGGAGTGTCTCAAGTTCAACAAGCTATTGGACGCATCTTTCCGACCTGCCTGTTTTGAAGTGGATTTAGTGGGATATATAGTTTCTTTGAGGAAAGGAATAGGTATGTTGGTAGCAATATTCAGATATACTGTTTTGAGAGATACTGCTTTATTTCCCTATCATAATCATTCAGATTATATAACAATTATGAATTGATAATATTGATTGATAAAAGGAACATTTTGCCTCCCAGTAAGCTGGGTACTCAATTTACCAAACTCAGTAGCATGGGAGCCAGCTACCTGAAGTCGTTGGGATCGAACCCGAGTCATGAGCAGAGACTTGACTTACATTTTACCCACTGTGCCACGGGGCTCACTATCTGACTTTGAAGATCAAAGATTCTAAGTGACCCATGTGTCATACATACTACTGTACTGTTAACTTCCTACTGAGGCACCACTCTTTATCCTTGCAAAAACATTCACTGATTCCACCTAGGTGACCTGGTACTTCTCTTATGCTGTTACTCCATGAACTCTGATATGAATCCAGTACTCAGTGTTCAAGTATTTGTATGACAAAACATCCAATGACGCACAGCAAACAATATAATAGAATTTTGTTGCTTTACGCCCACACCTCATTCCTGAAGTCATAAAACTCTACATATATTTATTTTGGCAAAATAGGATTTGGTTGCATTATTTCTGTGGAACTACAAGGAGGAGATTTTAAAGCACATATGAAAATCTTGGCAGAATTTTCATTTTCACTCTAGCATTTCTGGCCACATAAGGCTGGAAATCATTGTATTTCAATCTTGTATGAATACAAAAATGTATTGCAAATGAAAGTTTGAGCTGGTTAAAAATAAAGGGTCTTGTAGTACCTTCATGGGTAGAAACCAACTAGTTTCCCTTTCCCTTCCATTTACAAAATTATAAATTAGATTTTCAGTAACTTCTTCCTGTCTTTGCACCCCTCTAAATCTCCAAAGCAAATCCCAAAATGAGCATTAAGATTTTACAATTACTAATTTATTTTGACAAAAGGTTTTCATGGGCTACAGTCCCTTTCTGTTTCTGGCATAATAATTCCTTTGATTTACAACTGGAGTAAAACAAAGTGAAATTTTTCAGACAAATTGTCTGTTTTCTTTGATAAAATATAGACATTTAAGCAATAACAGTTTAATGAATTTAAATTCTGTGTTTCATTTCTTGTCTAGGTTCTTCTACACTAGTGTACTTGTCAGATAAAGATCATCATCTAATAGCAGTCCAGATCTCTGCAGATCTTAAGCAGCTTGCTGTTGAAGACATCATTATTCCTTCCATGTTGATCTCTGCAACTAATCTTCAATGGCAACCAAACTTCAAATCAGAGATTCCCACCATATTTGCTTGGAATTTTTCTACGTTCTCCTCAAATCCAAAGGAAGCCCATCTCCAAGGAGAATTTAATGAACTAAGAAATACTGTAGAGGTAAAATGATACAGGTGTAATGGAATAAGTATCTCACCTATCTGGCAGGGACATTCTGGGAATGTACAACTATTTTATACAGCTCTTATTTCAGAAAACACAAGCAAGTTAAACAAGAATGCATGGCATAGTTTGGGCCTTGACGTGTCTCTAAAGTCAGTTCAGTATTTCTTCGTATGAGGGGGGATTTTCTGTATATGAATCCTAGGCTACTGTAATGTGCTCCTAGCAGCCTGTTCCCACTCAGAGCTACAATGCCAGCTGCAAACTCCAGTAGTATACTTTATAACATAGCAATACATTTTAAAATCAAATTTATATGTGACCTCCTGCAGAAATATTTTAAGGACAGAGGTGTAGTTTCCAATGCTGTTGATGGCTTTCCTGAGGTATTTGTAGAGCAATGTGTGGACTTATCCATGCCTTATCCCATGTATGTTTTAAGTTTAGATTGGCTGCTTAAATGCATACATGTGTGTACAGTATTTGTATGCAGATGCTACTCTATAAACATTTGGACAGACGTACAAATATTAGAATTTCTATGGTTTTAGTGGTAGGTTTCTCCTTCATGATACCCACTGCTCACATCATATCTCACAGGTCATGTTTTTGGTTGATCTACTAAAGGCATTATCTCATTATGGATTTGGAATTCATTTTATGGCCAACACAGCTGCCGCTGCTTTTGTTTATTTTTCCTAGGCCAACAACTCAAAGAGGTTAAGAAATATTTGAGGAAGAAAAACTGCAAAAAAACAAACCAAAAACCCACAACAAATTAAATGTGTTTTGACTGACAGAGTGACTATGTTGTTGTTGTTTAGTCGTTTAGTCGTGTCCGACTCTTCGTGACCCCATGGACCAGAGCACGCCTGGCCCTCCTGTCTTCCACTGCCTCCCGGAGTTGGGTCAAATTCATGTTGGTAGCTTCGATGACACTGTCCAACCATCTCATCCTCCGTCGTCCCCTTCTCCTCTTGCCTTCACACTTTCCCAACATCAGGGTCTTTTCCAGGGAGTCTTCTCTTCTCATGAGATGGCCAAAGTATTGGAGCCTCAGTTTCAGGATCTGTCCTTCCAGTGAGCACTCAGGGTTGATTTCCTTTAGAATGGATAGGTTTGTTTTCCTTGCAGTCCAGAGGACTCTCAAGAGCCTCCTCCAGCACCACAATTCAAAAGCATCAATTCTTCGGCGGTCAGCTTTCTTTATGGTCCAGCTCTCGCTTCCATACATCACTACCGGAAAAACCATAGCTTTGACTATGCGGACTTTTGTCGGCAAGGTGATGTCTCTGCTTTTTAAGATGCTGTCGAGGTTTGTCATCGCTTTCCTCCCAAGAAGCAGGGGTCTTTTAATTTCGTGGCTGCTGTCACCGTCTGCAGTGATCATGGAGCCCAAGAAAGTAAAATCTGTCACTGCCTCTTCCCCTTCGATTTGCCAGGAGGTGATGGGACCAGTGGCCATGATCTTAGTTTTTTTGATGTTGAGCTTCAGACCATTTTTTGTGCTCTCCTCTTTCACCCTCATTAAGAGGTTCTTTAATTCCTCCTCACTTTCTGCCATCAGAGTGGTATCATCTGCATATCGGAGGTTGTTGATATTTCTTCCGGCAATCTTAATTCCGGTTTGGGATTCCTCCAGTCCAGCCTTTCGCATGATGTATTCTGCATATAAGTTAAATAAGCCGGGGGACAATATACAGCCTTGTCGTACTCCTTTCCCAATTTTGAACCAATCAGTTGTTCCATATCCAGTTCTAACTGTTGCTTCCTGTCCCACGTATAGATTTCTCAGGAGATATATAAGGTGGTCAGGCACTCCCATTTCTTTAAGAACTTGCCATAGTTTGCTGTGGTCCACACAGTCAAAGGCTTTTGCGTAGTCAATGAAGCAGAAGTAGATGTTTTTCTGGAACTCTCTGGCTTTCTCCATAATCCAGCGCATGTTAGCAATTTGGTCTCTAGTTCCTCTGCCCCTTCGAAATCCAGCTTGTACTTCTGGGAGTTCTCGGTCCACATACTGCTGAAGCCTGCCTTGTAGGATTTTGAGCATAACCTTGCTAGCGTGTGAAATGAGTGCAATTGTACGGGAGTTGGAGCATTCTTTGGCACTGCCCTTCTTTGGGATTGCGATGTAGACTGATCTTTTCCAATCCTCTGGCCACTGTTGAGTTTTCCAAACTTGCTGGCATATTGAGTGTAGCACCTTAACAGCGTCATCTTTTAAGATTTTAAATAGTTCAACTGGAATGCCATCACCTCCACTGGCCTTGTTGTTTGCCATGCTTTCTAAGGCCCACTTGACTTTGCTCTCCAGGATGTCTGGCTCAAGGTCAGCAACCACACTATCTGGGTTGTCCGGGATATCCAAATCTTTCTGGTATAATTCCTCTGTGTATTCTTGCCACCTCTTCTTGATGTCTTCTGCTTCTGTTAGGTCCCTCCCATTTTTGTCCTTTATCATGTCCATCTTTGCACAAAAGGTTCCTTTAATATCTCCAGTTTTCTTGAACAGATCTCTGGTTTTTCCCTTTCTATTATTTTCCTCTATTTCTTTGCACTGTTCGTTTAAGAAGGCCCTCTTGTCTCTCCTTGCTATTCTTTGGAAGTCTGCATTCAATTTTCTGTAACTTTCCCTATCTCCCTTGCATTTTGTTTCCCTTCTCTTCTCTGCTATTTGTAAGGCCTCGTTGGACAGCCACTTTGCTTTCTTGCATTTCCTTTTCTTTGGGATGATTTTTGTTGCTGCCTCCTGTACAATGTTACGAGCCTCCATCCATAGTTCTTCAGGCACTCTGTCCACTAAATCTAGTTCCTTAAATCTGTTCTTCACTTCCACTGTGTATTCATAAGGGATTTGGTTTAGATTATACCTGACTAGCCCAGTGGTTTTTCCTACTTTCTTCAGTTTAAGCTTGAATTTTGCTATAAGAAGCTGATGATCAGAGCCACAATCAGCTCCAGGTCTTGTTTTTGCTGACTGTATAGAGCTTCTCCATCTTTGGCTGCAGAGAATATAATCAATCTGATTTCGGTATTGCCCATCTGGTGATGTCCATGTGTAGAGTCGCCTCTTGTGTTGTTGGAAAAGAGTGTTTGTGATGACCATATTGTGATGACCGTTTGTGATGACCATATAGAGTGACTATACTAGTCATCAAACTTTTATTATGATTAAAGCAAAAACTGGATTGGATAGCTGAGTAACACATATTGAGTGTTAGTGAGGACTGGTTTGATGGTGGAAAAGGTTGTGTGTGCAATTATACAACCACTTGCACACAGGAGCAATCCGGAACTGCTTTAGCAAGGATTTTAACTCAACAACTGTTACATTTAGTGATCTGAAATATAAATTAAACCTATTTACTTTGTAGAATGACACCTGTTTTGGCAAAGATGCGCAGTTTGATCTGATGAACTTGCTTCAAACAGATGACCCACAAGTGCTAAAGTCACCTCCAGAATATGACTTCAGTCCCTTTCCTTCTCCTTGGAAATCTGGTGCAGGCAATAAACATCCAGTAAGTTTATTAAAATACAATCCTAAGTGTGTCTACTCCCAATTAAAAGAACGGATCATTCTATTTTCATGTGGCAGACAGACCCACTAAAATATTGTGCTTTGGGTTTCAACCAAAATGTCTTACAATGACCAGTAGAAATGTTTGCAGGTATATCTGAGGTGGTGGTCGTAAATAAGCACAAAAACAGTGGGGCATATTTATTTGAGATTTCTCTAGCGTGTAGAAGTAATTGAGGGAATGTAAATCTAATTATGCCTTTCTTTATCTTTTAATGAGATTATGACACCTAACAGTGAACAAAGACATCACAACACTTTGACAACAGATTTAAAGCCATTGGTTTCTTTTGGCTTGGCAAAATTAACACCAGAACAAGAAACTCTGAGGAACTGTAAGAAGAGAAAAGCAATGGATCTGCTTAGTCGGGTGCCTTCTCCACCACCAGTGAAGCCAATCTGCACATTTATTTCTCCATCTTTGAAAAGGGCATTTCAACCACCTCGAAGCACACAGCATGAAAGATCACTGAAAGGGACAGAATATAAAGTTAAAAAACCTGCCTTGAAAAAAATCAACGAGGGTGGCTTTTCTCTTGAAAATTATTTTGTTGCTGATGAAGAGCTTG
This sequence comes from Intellagama lesueurii, assembly GCA_037013535.1. Lineage (NCBI taxonomy): Eukaryota > Metazoa > Chordata > Lepidosauria > Squamata > Agamidae > Intellagama > Intellagama lesueurii. The sequence continues at coordinate 28,184,109 of JBAJHW010000003.1, forward strand.
CAATGATAAATACACAAACCTTAAGCAATTTTCCAGAAGAAAGAGGGGTTGATTCTGTTGATAAAACTGTGTGTACACAACACAGTGATTCACCCAGCAATCTGTTGCTAAGAAATAATTCTTTCCAGACTGCTGATAGAAAAAATATATCGGACACTACAAAAGCAGCTGAGACTCCTGCAAAGGAGACAAATGGAACTAAAAATTTATTAGCTGTTCAGAGGGAGTTGCAAAGGCAAGGGAAGCGAAAATACTAATGTTCTTGTATGTTTCTCATGTGTTTTAATATTTAAATGACCTTTTAATACTTTGAACATTGTGAATGTCTATACAGATCTGTTTGCATGTTGCATATATTTCAATTCAAAATAAAGACCAGAGAGATGGTGTATCCTTCCAAAAAGATGAAGTCTTATGGAGGTGCATGCTACCAGTTCAACAATGACACTAATTTTAATATTGTTACTGGTTTCATTTATTTTTATCTTAAATATCAGAATATTTATTTAAAAACTGAGTCACATTTCCAAATTCTCATGGTGTGCACTCTACAGAAGACGTTGAACCGTATGGGACAGAACATCAGAAGTCTGGTGGACAGGTATTTATATGCTATTTCAACACATTTTTCTTAAAAATAACATCATGCTTATTCTCTTCCTAAGGACACACAAAGAAGTTGACAATATTTGGTTTGAAAAAATAAGAAAATTCCCTGATACTTTTAAGATTTGCTACAGAGAGAATTTGATGGCAAGGGTTAATGATACAGTACATTTATTAGACCACTTTAAAAAAATCACAAACATGATCGCTTTCAGCTCCATTAGAGGTCTTTATTAGGTTGGGCACCACAGAACTGTCATATGTGGAGGTGGGGAAAAAACAATTCCAAAAATTGTGGCCAGATGTGCGTGCCAGGTTCCTTTGTTAAAAGTAACTTTCAAAATGAAGGTTGCACACAGTCTGTAGGTTTCAGGTTCTACCTCTGGTTGTGTTGACTGGAATGTCTCTCCCAATCTTGTTAGATGAAGGGTTGCCAGTCATTCAGCTGGCAACCCTTTGTCTAGCAGGATAAAGACATCACCCACTCTTGCCCTTCGATTGTGTACAAAGACCATGTGGCACTTTTTTTTTCTTAATGAAGAAATTGTGGTACTTGCTCTGGTTTCTTCCAAATATTGTTCTGGGTTTAGGGGTCTTGTTTTTAATCTAAAAATGAAAGAACTGAATGCTTAATATGTACAGAAGGTGAACTTTGCCTTTTATTTTATGTTTATTGCAATAATCCATCATGAAGTATGCTACAAAAGGTAGCAATATCCTTGAAAATATACTTTGATTAATAATAAAATTAATTTACATTACAGAAAACAATGTACAACTGTATAAAGAGTGACTACAACTGACCAGAAAATGCTCACTTACAATGCAGTAAACTAATGGAGCACAAATGTTCATAATCATCTTGGCTAACATCCTATTCTGTACCTTACACCTGCAGAAGGATGGTTACATCATGGGCAGAGGGCTTTTTTTAAAAAAATTAAATATTCCTACTTCTTTCCTATGGCTTTTCCAATTCCTGAGTAATCCCTTTCATTGTGTGGGAGCTGTAGGAGGGAAGGTGGAGGTTTTAATTACAAAAGGGCTCCTGTGGCCAGAAAGGTTAAAGGTAAAGTTTCCCCTTGACATTTAGTCCAGTCATGTCCGACTCTAGGGCGCAGTGCTCATCCCCGTTTCCAAGCCATAGAGCCAGCGTTTGTCCGAAGACAGTTTCCGTGGTCACGTGGCCAGCGCGACTAGACACGGAACACCAGAAAGGTTATCTGGTGGCAATTTCTAGTAACAGACTTCATCCTCCTGTGTCATGACTCCCATAGCTTCCACAGGTTGAAAGGGATTACTCAGCTGAAAAAAAAAGGGACAGAAGTTTTCAATTACTGAAAATTACTGACATCACCCTTCTGCAGGCATAGTTGCACCAACAGGATTTCAGCCACTGGATTGCAACCAATATCTTTGAATTAACTACATATGTTTTTGCTGTTTTTAAAGCATGAAGCACGACAAAATGTAACTAAAACCTGAATTTCAGATGTACATAGTCCTTCATCTCACTACATTCTTTGACGCTCCAGTTCAGTCCTGCTGAGTTCACTGGTACTGCGCTCTGTGCGAATAAGAGATGAGGCGATATTTTAAAAATTCTGTCATTTTAATTTGTTTCCCTTTTGTTTCTGCATAGTCATCACAAGTGATTCAAGAAAAAAGATTCCAGCTTAAAACATGTATGATAAAAACACGATGCACCTCCTCACTCTAATAGAGAATAAAAATATTCTTTCTAGACAAATGTACACAACCTGGTTCATTCTCTCATGTTAATTAAAAAGAACACCAGCTTAAGAACCTGTGGTCCAGAAATTTGACTTCATTTACCATCAGTCCCTCATGGTCAGTGATAAGGAATTTTGGAGTTGCAATCCAACCATGAGAATCTCGGAGCCTAAGATTAAGTCATTTCAAATATCACATAGCCACCTGTTGATCAATTCTGCTTATGGATGCTGTTCTCCCACTACTAGAGTTATCTGAGCACCACAGAGCTGAGCATCAGCTAAACATTACAGTAGTGTATTACCATATATACCTTCCTATCAAAAATGGTTGTGAAAACAAAGCCTTGCATAAACATTGCTAAAGACAAAAGGGTTTAAAAGTGCAACAAAAACAATAGACATTTTGTAATACAGCTCAAAATCTGTTTATCAGTATATAAGAGTTTTAGATCTGAGGGATACTAACATGGTTCCTTTTAAGGTTCAGAAAGAATGGAATGGTTGAAGACTTAATCTTGCTTTGTAGAAAAATATCAATTTTTAAAGTAAAAAACTGCTACAAATATAAAACAAAAGGCTAAATCCAAATCTGATCCCAACTAGAGTAGGCCTACTTAAATGAACTGGACTTGTTAGTATTTATTTATTTAAAAAATTTTTACCCCACCTTTCTCCTTAAAAGGACCTAAGGCAGTTAATAATATAAGTCCATTAATTTCAAGAGATCTACTCTGGTTTGGACTAAAATTGGATTTTGCCCCAAATCTTTTAGAACTACATAAAAACCCTAAAACACCCTGTTGAACCCATTTCGCCTACTAAAAGGTCTTTCATTTGCAGCATTGCTGTTCACTCTTCTGCTGGGGAATGTTGAATTCAGAAGGGAATAATCTGTGTTGTACTCTTCATAAGGCCTGGTAAAATGTCTGACTGGCTCTTCTGAATGAAGCACAATGTGAAAAGTAACATCATGCTCATACTGATCTTTCATCCGCTGTATCTTCTCCCGTGGAACACCATGGTTATTCCGTCTACAGAATAAATGCAAACAAATACATAAATATAGACCAACAGAACTTAAACTGGACCATTAAACATATGGAAAGCAAGAGTATGGTATCTATGACCGTAACAGTTGCTCATTCCATCTCCAGAACCGCCCAGCTCAGAAATCTGCCCATACAAATGTACAAGAGCAAGATTAGCATGGCATGTGCAAGATGGACGCTAAGAGACTATGGGGATGCACTTCCTCTCATAGAAAGCCCAGGTGATCATTGCCAGCAGCTATGTATCCAAGATCAGGACCAGGGGACAGAAGAAAGAGTTACAACATGCTCTGGGCGACGCCAATGTTTGCAAAGTACCCAAAGTGTGGGGGGGGGGGGGGAGACACCCTTTAGACAGTCCTGTCCCTTTCAACATAATCCAGTGAGAACCGAGTATACTTGGAACAGCAATACTGAGTATCTGTTGGGGAGAAACAAGAGCAGGAAGATGATTATTCTACAGAAGCATATGGCTGTCTAGAACATTGAACAGGGCAATCAATCCCGCAACATTCTGCTGGAGGTTGCACTTACTGCTCTCTAGCAGTGAGTATAGCTGGAAAGAGCAAAGAGATATTGAGCCCAAACAAATACTACTAAGAAAGAAAGAAGCATTAGCAGCATGTTTGATCAGTTCAACAGAAAACCCAGAACAATGACGTGAGCTGCCATTCTCAGTAGTCACAGAGTGTGCATTAGCTTGCAAATTAAGGGATGGAGGTGGAAGGATGTGTCTTGAAAGAGGGGTGGTTGGCTGGTGAACAGCAATCCTATCTGCTGTTCCAGTAAGCTTTCATGTCAAAGTCTCCAAAAACCCAGCCAGCAGAGGCACATTAAATTAAAATAAGGTAGATCAGATCCAGCAGGTTCCTTTCCATGGGTGAAGGTTTGCACTCACAGAACCTGCCTCTAAGTGATTTTTGAGAATACCATGCCCACCTGGCACCCCAACTCACCCCATTCAGCAGAGGGCCTTCAACCTTCTATGTAGCGTTTTCAAAGGGAAGGAGTAACTGCTGTAGGGAGGGCAAGATGCAGATGTCTGCTCTTGCTAGCCTACTTACATGTACCTAAATCTGCATCCAACTCAATATGTTTAAAAGAGGTCTGTATGGCAGAATACATGTGTTTAAATCCCATCTCCCAATTAACAGTTTTGCTTTACCTTCTATCTGAATGAATGACATGAGATACAGACACAGTCACCCATTTCTGCCACTTCTTTTCAAGGCTGCGGTTTTGCACTGTAGCCCTATTGATTCCCAGTGCTGACACTGTGTCTTGGGAATCTAAAAGTTGAGTTGCAGATAATGGCCACAATCCTGTAAAACACTTCCTTAAGCTTTGCCAACCTAGAAAAAAAAATTTATTTTTTTTTAAGAACAGCTCACATGCCCCATACCTTGTGAGTTCATGGACATTGAATTTCCAGCGTGTATCTGGCTCTCTAAATATAACTTCGTAGTTGTTTTCAAGTGCCTGATAAGAAAGAGTGCACTATTTGTTATCTTGCCGCATAGTCATTTTTATGTTCATTATATTGAGCCAGCTTTCCCATGTTCACTTTTCACCACCACCACCCCACCAGAAAAAAATCTTTAACTCACTGAGACACAAGTATATAGACTTCTGGCCTACACAATTATGCCATATCCATTCACTGTCATGAAACTCAGTGGCCAGAAAAATATGTTACATTACCCACAATGTGTGGGCATAACACTAACATTCCCTACAGTTTCACACAGTTTGTTTTGAGTCCAGACCATACAGAATAGCTTGGAAGTGTCTTTCATGGTGGGGACAATTAAATGTCAGCTCCAGCAGGATTGTAGCTCAGAATAACATGGCCACACCATTAATGCTACATATTTGGAATGGCGTTCAGTAATTCAAAACAGTTGTGCATTTAAGTGTATGTTATTCTTAATTTTATATGTTTCTGACTATCAAGAGTGTTTGAATCAAATTATAAATATCAAATGCTGTCACTGAGTCTGAACAATGTTGCTTTCCTCTGACAAAGTGACTAAAAAATTACCTTCTCAAGAAAAACACCAAACACTGTGAGGCATGCAGCATTCTGCAAACAGTTTTTTCTCAACACAAATTATGCTGTAAGCTATGGATGTTGAACTCTTTGCCCTGTTAATCATGCAGAAGCTTTCAAGAGTATATTAAGTAAAGGGGGAAGAAAGGGAAATCAGCAGATTGACCTATGAATTCTAGAATCATATTAATAGGTGATTTTTCAATCACAGAGGCAGGAAATATATCACATCAAACTGACAAACACTATGCGTTCATGTTTCCATGACAATCACAAAATCACTTCTAGATGTTAATAGGAATGAGAACTATGTTTAATACAGTGTCTCTACCAACTACATTATGAGCACTGGATTCTTATCAATGGTGGTGCCAATTGAAGAAAAGACACCTGTATATCTTCCACCAAAAGAGTTGATAGAACTGATGATTTGTTATTATATCATTTGGATTTCTTATGGATTGCAAACTGCTCAGAGTAATACCTGGCGCTAACTGAGCTATATACAAGTATATGGAATACATACATACATGTTCATTTCTGAAAATAAAAACCAGGTAGGCCATACCTAAATTGAGGGATGGTCCCTAGCACATGCTTTGTCTCTATCTATAAGATCCTTTGCAGAGCTTGGAAAATTTATTTTTTTAAGAGTACAATTCCTGCAGGATACTGGGAATTGTCCAGAAAATGTAACTGTTTAAAGCTCTGGCTCATCACATTTCACCCAAAAGGGTATGGGGAAGGGATATGATGGGGGGACTCAGTACTTTACTGCTGGTCAGAATATATCAGAAGTCTGACTAGGGATAAGGCAGCTGCATACAAGAAAACAGAAAGTTGACCTTACTGGTTGGATCAATTGTGGTGCAGACAATAAATAAGACTTAAGCGTAAGATCAGACCAAGCATAAATATCAGAGCCTGGCATGCACTATACACAATGCATTTGAAGTCTCTGAGCAAATATCTATATAACTGTAAATGGCTTCTTAAAATATTTGATGACCAAGCCTATAAAAAAAATAGAGCAGTTAAATGTAGCCCAAGAAAGGAATGCTGATTGAAATCAGTTCAATGTAAATCCAGCTGCTGCACAAAAATGTTCTAGGGCTTGGACAAAAATGGGATTTCTGCATTTTAAGAAGTCTGGGGGGAAAAGGCCCATTAAAAAATTATTGCGAATTTTTGTCTGCATAATTTGAGCTACATATAAGGTTATCTGCTCACCTCTTGCACCCAATATTAAAAATCATAACAGGTCATTGTTTCCCCTACCATTCTCACATATGGCTTCATTTCCCAAGCGTGGATGTTGGTATTATCAATAATAACTGGGGATTTCCCATTCTTCATTGCTTTACGTGCTGTAACATAATAATGTAAATGTTTTACAAGACTGAATGATCAGTGGAACAAATCAAAGGGAACTGTCTTAAATCAAGCCTCTTGGAATAACAAACAATTAATTATGTGGTCAATATACTAAGTGAATGCCTTTGAAGAGACATATAAAAATCCACTGTAATATATCTTCATTAGATCAACTAAATGGGCACAAAATGTATGCAAATTTTTTAAGATCTTGAGTACTCTTCAGCAGGCAAGGTGTTACAAAGGGCAGATGTATGATGCAAGAGAGGGGGAAAATAAAATTGATATTGAAGACATGGTGTCTGCATGGTCTCAGCTGGCAATGAAGAAAGGAGAGTCTGCAGACATTTGGATGAGGTTCTGGAAGATGATGTGATGGTTTTAGTTTTCATCTGGAGTAACTCCAGGAATACTGGGAGCAATATAGACAGAAAAGAAGTATGATTCTTCGTTTTCCAAAATAAATATATAAGAGCCAGGTATAAGAACTGCTATCCCCAGAAAAATATAACTTATGTGTTTATAACTGTTTTTTACACTTCCTAAAAATATTTCTCATATTCCTGTCCAACACTTTGTAGGCACTCAGAAATTACATCAGTTTTCCATCAGGCAAGGTAAGAATGCTTAGTTCTGCCCAAAAAAGGCTGTAAACAAGAAAACCTTTGGGAAATGAAATTATAAACAAATCGTGGCTTACTTATTGGAACAAGGAATATGTATTTTAGTATAAAATAGTGTCTCTTTTTAATGGATCTAATAGAAGCAACTATGTAAACTGATAAGAGAACAGTTTGTACAAGGCAAATTTATAATGCAGTTGCATGCACATACCACAAAAGAACACGATTAGTCATGTCAGTCACAAGGTGGTTGGTATTTTAAGAGTTTTTTTCTGTAGAATGAGACTCTAAGTAATAAAGGTTCTAAGATGTTAATACTATCAAGTGCTGTGTTGACTTAATAAACTCTGAGAGCCATTCTTATGAAAACAAGAAGAGTAAGAGCAGCAGGCAGTTGTTAAAGGTCTCTTCAGTCATTATTTTTCAACTGAGATAACAGAGAAAGCAAAGCCTACTATCCCCAACAACAAAGGATTGTACTTGCCTCTTTTTTGATTCCACTTGTGTGCATCTTCCAGACAATCTGGATCAAAAACATAGCTGCCATCCTCTGTGAAGAAGTAGTCGTCAGTGCTAAAAATGACTGCACTGGGAAATTCACGTTTCAGTTGCCTGGAGGTAAAAACATTACCAGGAAAAACTACAACTCAGTATAAAGCAAGTATGCATTTTTATTTTCCAGTCACCCCCATGAACTTCAACTGGGGCCCAAATAAGTCCAGGGTGAAATCCCCAAATCAAAACAGAACATGGAGCAGGGGACTGAACCACACAGAACAACCAGACCCTTTATTACTGTAAAATACAAGAAGCACAAGATATTTCTTCGTAGTTTGATTTGTATTTGTCATTTCCCTTGGTCTTGCGACTAACCAACCAATTGATATGCAGTAATTAATACAAATGTATACGTTGCTAGAGGGGCATTTTAGCTACCTGGGATGAAGCAGCAAATAAGCACTCTCTCAGACAACATCAAGGTTCCTACTAACCATAGCCAGCCAAGTTCTTTTGGTATCTAAGGCAGAAAATCCCACAAAAGCTCTTTTCATCTGTGGCCATAGTAACCAACTAATAACCAATTAAATAACACTTTCCTGCTTTTTCCATGACAGCAGAATCTGGTGCCTGAGGCCGCTGTGTCACCTTGCCTAACAGCAGAGCCAGCCCTCTGTTGCTGAGATAAAATTAACTTATAATAACCACTTCTGGAACTTTTCTCCATTTCTATTTATTACTCTTTTTCTGCTATTTCTACAATCTTAAAACCACAGGTATCCATGTTTCTGTCTTCTAAAGTTATCATGCAAAAAGACCTAAATGCACTGGAATGTAATACACTGGTAGTTGCAAAAGAAAGGGACCTTTAAGAATATGGGGGGCTTCATGAAAGAGGCGCATGATACAAATATTTAAGGTTGTATCCAGCAATTTGTTTCAGTATGCAAAGACTACTATTCTAGGGAGCTAGCAAGAGTGATCTGGAAAAAGGGCTGAGCCTAGAAACCTCCCATTTCTCAATTTCTTATCTTGTTAAGCAATGCTTGAGGCAGGCATTACTCTGGGTTATCAATAAGTAAAGACAAACACAGGCTGATCTAAATTGTAAAGTCAGGAGCCGATAGCTTCACGGTGACTCATCTTTAAGATCCCAGCTGTTTAAATATATTTGTTGCTTACAATATCCATCCTACTGCAGAGTCGGTGCACAAAAATAAAGAACTCTTTATTCTTCTGTAATCCCATCACTATCTACTGTGGATTCCAGCTACTTGTCAAATGCATATTGGTTAGTAACACTTTATATACCACATTAAGAAGAAATTAATAGTTCATTAATTGGGAATTCAGTTGTGCATCTTTGTTTATATTTTAAACATCCCCACATCCCAGTCCAATCATGATGTAGGGGCAAATATTTGCATAGAAAACACACAGAAAATCTGCACTTCAGCACCACTGTCATTACAACTTTTCAACCCTTCATGTGAGATCAATTACGTTGTAGTAGAGCCAGTATGCTATAGAGTGTTAGACTATGACTCAAGAGAAATGGATTCAAACTCCCCCTTTGCCATGTATGATTTATGGGGAGTGGCAATGGTAAACCATTTCTTGACATTCTCACATACCTTAAAAACCTTATTAGTATCACTCTAAGTTGGAAGTGACTTGAGAGAACTTATACACACAGGTCTTCATGGAATACTGCAGCTAGAAAGTTGTTGTTCTCAGTTCAAAAGGTTATTCTTAGGTCAAAAGCTATATGCTGCTCTAGAGAGCATCAAACAGACTATGATTATGCCTTATGAAGAACCAGCTTTCTGCCAAAATCAGGTGAGCTACCTTCCCACTGTTATTTGAATGGCCCTATTCTCTTTCCTATTCTGGAAAGCATACATTTTCCATTTCTTTGGAGGAAACACCACATTCTCCTTTTTCATGAGAGCCTCACACTCATTCTTCATGGCAGAGTGCTTGAGAGATAATGTCATATACCATGTACTGTACTAAAATGGTATAACTTTGTCTCTTTCCTACCAAAGCCCTCCACATCATTGGAAAAACAGCCCCAGAAGCTTTTCCCAAGGTGGTTGGAGGGGCACAAGGTATCATTCGTTTCTGCTGGTGGAAGCGGTTCAGTCAGGAAAACATTCTGGGACCTTCCCCAGATGTAAACATTACGTACAAGATTAAAACAAACTGAAAGGTCTTCAACTGACACCAAAAGATACAAGAATTTACCCTAGATAAACTTACCTTGGGACAGTATGTTATAAAAAGGATGTCACTAACAAGACAACTCTTTTTGTCAATCAACACTGTTCACAGTTCTCTAAGGGAAAACTTGATATTGTGGTAGAATTATGGGGAGAGAAGGCAGTCCTGATCCTAAAGCCTAAGAGTAGACATGGGGACAAATAAAAAAATGAATCGCGATATTTGTCAGAAATCGCTGATTCGTGTAATATTCATCATTTTATTTCACTGGAAATGTTTTATTTCGCAATTAAAGATGAGTGTATCAGCTTTTCCAGGCAACCTTCCATTCACATTTATGTTTGGTTTAATACTTATGTGGTCACTGTCGCTTAGCAATGAGTAGTTGAATAACACTTATACTCTATAGCAGATTTCGTGCACTACTGAAGATAAAATGAAGTGTTTCCATCTTGGCTTTGAAATTAACCGAGTCAAGGAATATCGGCTGTCATTATCCTATCTTGACCCAAGTTTATAATTTAATATTTATCCAATCAAATCTAGGGTGACAGAAATGACCCATCAGTACTATGTATGCAAATACAGTTTATTTCTATGCCTGTGACTGGAAAGGAAAGGCAGAGGATTAAATTTAAGGGCCACGGGGGTTACACTTGCATAGAGTGCTATGGACACAGATTTACGGCACCCCTTTCTACAGGGTCCAGTAAATAGAAACTGGAGCACCAGGTAAGGATGGGATACACTGTACTCCACTGTGTTTTATCTTGCTCCTAAATTTGTGGCATTCCTTCATTTCAGTGTAAGACAGTGAAGGGGATGGTCTCAGAAACACCACTGAATTATGGATTTAACATTTTTGCTGGATGTCTAGAGCAGGACAAAGTTCTCCTCGCATTCTGCCTTCCCTGCATCTCACCTAAACTAATGGAAAATTGCATGCCTGCCCCCAGACATTTCTCTCCCAACTAATGCTGGGAGAGAAAAACTCTCTAAATATTCAGTGGCTAAGCAAAACCAAAATTTTGATTTAAAAAATGTCTTTAACAAACTGGAGTATAACTAATTCCTGTCTTTTTTTTTTTCCTTACCCCTGAACACATAGGCCATTGTTTTGCTTCTGGACACAATCTAGAGCAGTGGTTCCCAACCTCGAGTCCCCAGATGTTCTTGGACTACAACTCCCAGAAATCCTGGTCAGCACAGCTAGCAGTGAAGGCTTCTGGGAGATTTAGTCCAAGAACATCTGGGGACTCAAGGCTGGGAATCACTGATCTAAAGAATGCATCCGCTGAAATGTATATGCAAATGTATATGCATTATTTTCTCTGGTTTGCATTTATTAGCTCCAAACTGTGTTCTCTGAATGCTGATGTGTTCAGTTCCCACATGGTTACTTCCGTGATGGCTGTAGTAAAGATGGGGCAATATTTGTGTGTGCTAATTTTGACATACAGAAGGAATGTCTTGCATCAAGCCTCCACAATAGGAAGAGTTCTATCTGTACCTGTTTTCTTACATTCAGTTTCATATTGTATAGTACAAATGTGTATCAAATGATTTCACAGAACTCAGAAACTGGAGTATATCAAGAAGTAACTGTGTCTTCTGTTTATATCATGTACACAAAAAAACCTAACTGATGCTTCTTCAAGTCAAACAGCACCAGGAAGACATGACTTCCAGCAGAGAGAGGTAAGCAACAAAAAAGCACCAAGCTATTTGCTCTAAGGCAGCGGTTCCCAACCTTGGGTAACCCAAGTGTCCTTGGACTGCAACTCCCAGAAACCCTGGCCAGCACTGCTAATGATGAAGTCTGCTGGGAGTTGCAGTCAAAGAACACCAGAGTTACCCTAGGTTGGTAACCACTGCTCTAAGGATACCATCAAGGCAATACTTTGCTGAAGCCCACTGAACAGAATAAGCAGAACTCTCAAATACAGCAGGGCTGGCTTATCACATTTTGAAGGAACTGAAGTAGTTCAAAGCAAGCAGGCAAAGGCCCTTCTTTTCAGGCAAGCTTTCCCTCAGTGGCTAGCTGCCTGAGTGGAATATTTAGGTGGATTGTTATGCATTACTGCTTTTACTGAGCTTTTAGTATTGCTTGTGTTTACCATTTCCCAGAGTTATTTTTTATTCCTTAATATTTATATGCTTATTGTTTTTAGCTTTAATATTGTCTTTTAATAACGTCAGCTCTTTTTATACTCATTGTTTTTATCTTTATATATTGTCTTTCAATGACGTAAGCCACCTTGGGTCCATTTTAAGGAGAAAAGCATGGTAAAAATAAAGGAAGGAAGGAGGGAAGAAAGCAGGGAAGCAGAGCACTCTCTCATGACCATTGGGTTCAGATTTTGAATCTGTCTGAACACACAGCTTCCTTCACTTACCACTTTTCAGTCAGCATGTTTTAAGTACATTTGAAGTTCTCATGGTGAACTGAATACGAGTTCTGAACTTCCTCCTGGAATCAGTAACATGTCAAAGTACACCTTTTACTCATGACAAACAGCTTGTGTGCCTGCTTTGCTGAAGGTAGTTTTAGAACTAATAAACACAAGCTGTCTCTGAGCAGGCTCTCCAGAAACCCTGCTCTCTTAAAAGGCAGGAGCAGGACAGCGCTCAGAAACACAGAGTGGTACGTACCTTCAATGTATTCCAGTTCAGCTCAGCTAAGTCTTATTGCCTTTAAAGAATACAGAAGTTGACAAACGCACTTCAGTTGTCGCGGTCATATTTAATTTTTCAGGCTCTGAGACTCTAAGAAGCTCTGTATCCACAATTTGCAAGGCAGATAAAGGAGTTACATCTCCTTCCTCTTTCTGCTTGGTTTGTGCCTGTCCTGCTGTATCACAAACAGTGGAGCCCTGGCTTTAAAAATTAGCAAATCGCTTCTAGTTTATGGGTTGCACATGCTCATTTACTTAATTTATTTAAAATATCCTTACCCTGCCTTTCTCCTTAAAAGGACCCAAGGCAGCTCACTCAAACTGCTGAATGTAAAATGTGGGCAGCTTGAAATATGAAAGGGAACACAGCAAATATAAAAAAGACTACAGTACTTTCCTTCTTGAACATGACCAGACCAGCTCTTTCCATTTCCCACCCTGATAATGGAGAACATCCAGAACCAAAATCAAACAATTTCTTACTTTCATTGCACCCTTTTTTCCAGAGAATTCTTATTAGTTCACATCTGTTTATGTTATGATGGAGCAGAATAAACTAAATCAACACTTCAGAAGCAGGAAATTCTTGATGGGCGTTTTTCATTTGACCGCCAAATAGCAAGAAAATACACAACATGTAGGTTTAAATAATAATTATGTGTGGTCAAGCTGATTCCTTTTCCACAGTTTTCTAGGTATAGAGTACTCCAAAGTGGGTTTTATGTTCCGTTCTTCTGGCCACACTTTGCACCCTCTAGCTTGCCCACACCACACAGACTGGTGCCTCTTCTACAGGGCAGTGGGGAACTGAACTCTTGGGGGCCTCCAGTCCACTGAGCTGTTCAGCAAGCTAAGCAGAGGCTTATGAAGAACTATTCTGCAAATGTAACTATCAGCTATTGGCCCCATAACGGCAGTAACAGGCATGAAACTGAGAAGAAAATGTGGTGGTGGCAGGGAGACAGAATTTGGGGGGGGGGGGGAGAGACCCTACCTTCGCTGCTGAGAAAATAACGAGTTTGTAGACAATCAGGTCTAGCAAAAACTGAAGAACTGGCCTTGTCCACGAAACTCACATTAAAATATAAGCAGTTAGTCTTTAAGATGCCACAACATTTTTGTCTTTATTTTTTTTTATTTTGGTTTTGCTTGACATGTTAGCACAGACTAAGAGGGCTACCTCTTCTAAAACGACAGCTATGGAAGGCAGGGGATAATACTGGTAACTTCAAAAACAAGACTCTGGTTTTCTGCAACGCACTAGCAGGAGCGCCCCGCCAGCGCGTGAAAGCACCCACTTTCCCCACCTTCCCAATTCGCTTCTGGGCTTCCTCGTCTGCTCCCAGGTTCTGTCTTAACCGCCCCGAGAAATACCCCCGTTTTCTTTACGTTCCCGATGATAACGACTAGCAAGTCAACAGTTTAAGGATGCTTTCCTTCAAGACAATGATCTAGAAACGCAACCATTTAATAATCGATCAGTCGAAAGCACAGGAACTCTAGCAGAAAGAGAAACGGAAACCTCCCTCCTTGTCCTTTATAGTAAGAGGGAGCAAGAAGGCCATTTTAGACAGAACTTTTCCTCCCCGGCACTTCTGTGTGTGCGTGTGCGTATGTGTGTGTGTGTGTGCAGGGAGCCCGTCGATCAGTAAAGAGCCTCGGGAACCGTCGGCGAATAAACAGCCCCTGAGCCAGCGCGCCGTCGACCTGCCCTCCCCACCTCGCAAACAGGCAGCGCCCGCTTCCTAGCAAATGCGAAAACCCGTCCAGGCTACAGAAGTGCGGTTTCCAAGCACGGTCTCTCAGCCGCAGTTAAAGGTTTCCGTCCCGACGAACACGCCCTCCAGAGGAGTCCCTCGCTACCTCGCGTCAGGTCGGTGGCAGAAGGCTGTTTACCTGGCCAAGGTACTTTTCCCGGAGCCCGGCAGCCCTCGGAGCAAATAGAGGCTTTTGCTGAAGCGGCGCCTGCGACCGCGCCCTCGGCTTTGGGCTTCGGGTGGCTGGAGGCTCAGGCCTCCGAAGGCGCGGACCAAGCTAGCCTCCATGGCCGAGGAGCCACAACCACCACAAGGGCCGCCCCAGCCGACGCGGCGGAAACCTGTGCTGAGTGCGGCGGCCTCGGCGCTCGCCTCGTGACTGGGCCGGGCGGAGCCGCCTCCCTCCGCGCCCCCGCCCCCCCCCCGCCAGGCAGGGAGCTGCCGAGGGGCGCCGAAGGGCAGACGGCGCGGGCGGGAGTGGCGGAACCAGCCTGCGCGCAAAGGGTGGCAGCCGGTCCTCCCGCCAGAGAGGGGACCGCCGTCTTCGTCTCGTGTATCACCCACCACAGGTGGCCAAGCCCTTTGGACTCGGACCTGCCGGTTCTTGGGGGGTGGGGGGTGTGAGTCCAGAGGGCCCGGCCCTCCCTGGTGGTGACATTCGTATGCCTCTCCCCCCCCCCCCCCGGCTCTGGCATTCCCCCCGTTCTCCCTTCCTGACTTCCTTTGAGCAAAACTGCCACAGCGACTACGCGACAAACGCCGGCCGCCCTGTGGGGGGTGTTATTCACAGTTTCGTTGTTTGCAGTGGAGATTTGCTTGCCAGAGAGAATGGTAGCCTTGAGCAACGTTCGCTGGAGTATACAGACGGAAGGGGTTGGCACTCTGGGCGGCGGCGGCAGCAGCAGCAGCTGTCCTTCACAGGAGACGATAAGCCCGCTTCGGCGGACGCAGCTTGCAGGACAGACAACCCCTGAAATGTCTCATGCTGTACACAACTCTTAAAGGAGGTGTGCCCTCCATTTCGTATGGCCGCCCTACGAAAGAGGTCAGAGGAAGCAAGCAATATTCTTAATAGAAAGCCACTGCCTCTTCCCACCACTTTTGTAATGCTTGGCTAGGGCCAAGGCCAAGGGTTTAGGCAGTCTTTGGGGCACTAACATAAGTGTGTTTACACAAAGTAAGCTCCATCTATTCAGCACAAGATGTTCCCAAATGTGAACATTTCATAGCATGTTGACAAATTGGGATGTGTGTGTGTGTGCAAAAAAAGGACAAAATGGAGTGGGCTTTGATTCGTGAGCTTTCACACTGAAATGAATCTATTATAAATCTATCACCTTGTAAACTGCCACAAACATTTTGTCAGTTCTTTTCTTCCCCTGGCCTTTTGCCTCCCCATCCCTTTTAATTTTGTCAACATGCTGAGACTAAACACTAGGATGGCTTCTCTGGAAACCATTTCCTAGCATATGCAGTTGCAGCCCAAGTTATGCTGACATTTGATTTTTGTCCCCAGGTCAAGTAGCAGACCACCAGAAGCCACATTTTAGAGGCAGGCATTGCAGACCTAATTTACTGGGTGTAGGAGACCTGAAACATGTTCTTAAGATTAGGGGAGGAAAACACAAAGAAACAATGGCTGAACACTGTGCTAATAATTATATATTGAATCTGTTGTATATTTGCGAAGTCATCTGTTTACCACTGGACAATTATTGACACCATAAGAAGAGAAGAAGAGCCCTGCTGGATCATGCCATTAAATTAACTTAGCAATGCTAGGATGAATATTTTACTGCCAGTCACTCTTGTAGTGAAATGTTCACTGTGCTTGATATACACCTCTCTGAGCTTTAACTGAATTATGACAACAATACTTTACCTTCCATTCCTACCTGACCTCACTGTTTACATTTTTTTCTTTTGCACTCATGGCAACTGGCAATAACATTCCATGTATGTTACGAAATATATTCTAGTCAATGAAAAGCATCATAAGACTGCTGACCAACATAGCTATCTCTCTCAGTTGACATCCCTCTGCAAATCAGTTGGAATGTGTATGTGAATTTTCAGTAGGAAAATGGCCACTCCAGAAGACTTAAGTCTCTTAACTCTTGGACTTTGCCAAATTGGACTTAAGTGGCATATAGTTTACCTTTAAGGCTGCAGTCCTGTGCACAGTTATTAGAAAGTAAACTGATTTTCTTTTCAACTGAAAATAGCTTAGTTAGCAAAGTCCTACTTGAATGTGATCATTAATCATTTTCTTGTTTCTTTTTGGTTGCTGTTGTTTGAGTTTGAATTTACCATTCTTCATATTCACAATGGACCAATTACTTCTTTGTCTGATATAAACAACAGGCAGGCAACAGGTTAAATTGCTTGTAAAAATGACAATCAATAAACACTGTTCAAAGTTTCATTTTATTTTGAAACAAAAAGGCACATGCTACATGGATGGGAAGCAGCAACATCCTTATATGTAACGGATTCAGTAACCTTTATAAGTTGCATTTCTCCTCTATGTCATTAGTTTTTTATTATAGCTGGCTGTTTTTATGCTATTAAATTATATTAATGTAATGTACTGTATCTTACCATGTCTTTCACTGCATTTATGGTATTTTGCTTTGCACTTTTAATTTTTTGATGTTGTCTTATTTTGTTATTTTATTGTTTCTGTCTAGTTGTTGTAAACCGCCCAGAGTGGCCTTGGCTGCCAGATGGGTGGTATATAAAATAAATAAATAAATAAATAAATAAATAAAATAAATAATAAATCAACTGGATAGAACCCATGGTGAAGCCAACAAATTCTGTAATGCAAAAGAGAACAAACCTATTGAATCATCCAATCAAAATATTATGCCTTTTGATGTCAATTAAAACTTCATAATTTGCAGTTGTCTTAGAATGTAATGTGCATGTATACAATCTCATTAGTTAAAATTGGCCACTCTTCCTGGATCTTTTAAATATTCTGTCTTTTGATTGGGAAATAATTGTTGTATTTAGTTTGTCAACTGCTAAACATTTTTCTCCATGCATTTTTTTGTCCTTCTGAACTGAGCACTTTTCTTAATTCATTGTTTATTTATATGAGAGAGAGTGCAAAAGAGTACTAGCAGTATGTCGGATGCTTTACAGAATATAAGAGGACAGATCACTGCCTTGGAGAGTTTACAACCTAACATTCAAAACAGACACAGTGGCCAAAATCCTGTTGCTTAGTGTAGTAAATTGCTCTAGGGTAGATCCATGGAACCAATGGGGGCTTAGGGAGTCAACTCTTCTGTAAATTCCACTGATTCAAATGGGCCTAATCTAATAATGGCTTACTCTGCTTACAGAGGAGTTCACTCACTAAATCCCAGTTGATTCCATGGGCCTACTCTAGTGCAGTTTAGTACACTAAGCAACAGGATTTAGGCCAGTAAAAGAGTAGGAAGGAAGTGATGGTGGGTGAACAGAACAGTCAGGAGCATACTGCAGATATAGCTACTGCATAGCATTGAGACGAGAGATATAAGCCAAAGGCTTCAGAGCAGATTGGCTCCAAGGAGGTAGCTGAAGCAAGCAAGAACAACGTGCTGATCTTGTTGGGCTAGAATTCGAAGGGCCTTCACCACTGATTATGTTGGCTAGAGTTGCTAAGAGTTCCAGTCAAACAACAATAGCCATAGTTACTCAATCCTCTTGTAAAGGGAGAGATGATAAAACTTGAGTGCATAGAGAAAAAAAGGGAACAAAGGAGAGAGACAAATAAAATTTAACAGTATAATCTGATGCCAAAGCATTTTCCTCAAGACTGTGCATGTGTTTGAACATCACAGCAAGCAGGGATTCTATGTACAAGAAGCTGCAAGAAGGAACAGTCCATGTTGCTCTGTGATGTGCAAACCCAGCAAGAGTCACCTCTCTGTCTTGCTTCTCCTTCAATACACTGGAGAAATAACCCCAGAAAATCAATGGTATATTCCTTTGGCTTGTTGGGGGAGAGATAAACCAGAGCGTCAGCTCCTCTCAGGTTCAGCTGGCACACTAAACAGATAATAGGTGATTTGTTTGGCTCTTCACATGCTATTTCTCATTCCGATTTCTCAGCAGTCACGGTGGGGGGGGGGGGGAGAGTGAAAAGAGAGAAAAGCAGCAGCAGCAGCATACTAAATCTGATAAGTGGCTCTTCATATGCAGAAATAATGCATATGGACTTAATGTATGGATTTAATGAGACAACCAAAACAAGAAAAAACAAGTTCCACATTTAGAATTGTTACTTTTCAGAACAAAGTGTTGATGTTTATTTTTAGACAAAAATTCAGAATAGGCTATGCTGTTACTTGTATTATCTATCTAAAACAGTTTGTCGCAGCAATGGTGTTTCTTCCAAGAGTTTTTGTAGATTTACTTCATAAGATTCTCAGCTCTCTTGACGCTCTTTATTGGAATCTTCTAGGGTAGTAACACCAGCTATAAGGAAATAAATAATTTAAGCAACCTAATATAGGGTCCTACGTGGACTTACCTTTGTGTGACAGCAAGAGTCCACCTCCTCCAAAAGCAGCTATGGCTGGTTCCCATCTTCCGTTATCTGCACGCTGCTGCATGCAATCCTGGCAGATTGTACAATGTGGCAATATTTCCCCTCTCTAGTCTCTTTTAAAGAAACTATTTTCACCAATATCTTAAACTATTATAAAGAGGCAATTATACAAATTTAGTTACATGAAGTCCCATTGAACTCAGTGAATATTACCTATACCATGGATTGCAAAAATGTTTCTCCTGGCTGGTTTGCAGCTTTCTATAGATATATAGACACAACCTCTACTTGCAGTATGCAGCAGATACTAAGAGGTGAAGTAATTTTGCACTAAGCTCTTGTGACATACGTGAAACATCCCTCCCTCCCCAACATTGTTATTAATAACCTTTCAATAAATAATTTGTGTACTGATTAGAAATGACTGACTGTAACCTAGAGGTGATAATGGCATTTTCCAAGGTGTTCCACTTCTGTTCCAAGCAGAACAAGCCAGAAGGGTTTTTGCATCTTAATCCATACGAAAAAGTTGCTGAAGTTGAATACTCCCTTTATATTTCACTTAGCCCACTAAATTTAAACCCAGACAAATATTCAAACTCATAACACATTCCAAAAAACCACACAAAATATTTTGTTGCAAGTGATATATCACCTAATTCATTCATTTGTATCCTCCATTTAAGAAGCAAAAGACTATACTCACCAGACAAGGCACCATCTTCCTCTGATATATTGTTTTTCTGTTTCTTCTGAAATAAAATCAAAAGAAATGGTAGGCATTTCCCCATAAGAAAACAGAACCACTTTTTTTCTGGATGGTGTCTTTCAAGAAGGTAAGTCTGTTCCCATCACAAGGAACAAGCACTACATGTTCCTTTCCCTAAATGTCCATTCTGTCTGGCACTCGCAGAGCAACTATTCTGATATACGTAAATATTCAGTACAATCTGCACAATAAGGCAAATAAGGAAATAACTTTCATACCTCCACAGATGTTTTCCAGTGTAAATAGATTTGCTTTGATGTTGCCCAATCAAGGGGAACTACATAATCATCAGGCAATAAAGTGTCTAGAAAACAAGATTTTTGAACAAAATGGTTATTCAAGCATTGAGCTATCGGGAACAGAAATATTAAATTTAGCAAGTGCAACAGTAATTGGATTTCAGCTAGAAATAGTCTGAGGAGTAACCTTGCTATTTAATTCTGAACACTAGAATTAACATCACGAGATAATTCAAGCATTTTAACATTGCAAGATAAAACACAGCAGTTACATTAAAATAAAACAAAAGAGTTGTGGCACCTTAAGCGAGGGATTTATTGCAGTGCAAGCTTTTGTGGATTGCAATCCAAGTGGACAGAAATAAGTTCCTTGGTCTTTAAGGTACCACCAATCTTTTGTTTTTATTTTTAATGTACGAGATAAGACATATGCAAGCATATCATTTGATTTTTCCATAATTCACATTTATAACTAGCAGCTAAGATGTGGACTAAATGTTAAAAAAATTGCTGGAGGTTAAATTAGAAGCACTGAAAGCTAAATATATGGAGCTATATCATGGATGATTCAGTCACACAATTATCATTTGATGTACTCATTAATTTATGAACATACATAAATTAATATAAAACTGAAACTACTAGATGGAAATTTATTATATAGGACAGAAAAAGGATAGATGTTGTAATACACATGCAAGAGAAGAAATACTTTCTATGGTTGGACCTATTCTCAAGCTGAAGGAGCCCCAAGTTTCAAATGGTATATTGGGAGAAGTGGAAAGATGTGTAACTTCCTCCCCCACCCCCCAAATCTGTTTCATCTTTCACTAGCCTGTATTCAACTTTGGAATGTATCTCCCATTTGATTCTGGAGCTCTACATTCTGCAGCTAACAGATACTATTTGGGGAGACTGATCTTTCAAGATTTGAATGGCATTGTTGAATCTGGTGTATTCTGCAACTGAGCAGAATCTTAGATCCTACTTTATGGGAAGTAAAACCACTTGGGTATTTTACCTAGAGAACCCTAGAAACAGTCATAAGTCAGAACTGATGACACACAATTATTATTTAAAGGGCCCAGAGACTAATTGCCTTGATTTATAAAAAGACATGGGTAGTGGACCTATCAGAATAAATTAGTACAGGCGTACCTCGGTTTACGAAATTAATGCATCCTCCGGGACGTTACGTCATGTGGAAATTTCATAAACCGATATGCGGATTGAGCTAGGAACGGGCGGCGCTAGAAACACCCAGGCGCAATGCGTCCTGGGGGAAACCCTTTCGTACAGCGGGGGGGGGGGGGGGAGAAAAAGAATGTAAACCGGGGCATTATTTTCTATGGATTTTGGTTTGTAAACCGAAAATTACGTAAACCGAGGCAGCGAGGTACTGCTGTACATTTCCAGTCTTGCTGATACTTGGTGAACTAGGGATGAGTAATCATACTGAAAAACACAATACAGAATTTACAGGGTAATATTTCCTCTACAATTCCACAATTATAACTTTTGCAAATGCAATGCAAGTCTGAATAACAAAATTGGGGGAAGCCATTAAAACACCACAGACTTTGCTTCGTCCTTCCTTCTTTTATCATTTGATTAAACTAATATAATTAAATATTTAATTCAACTTATTAAAGGCTGAAAACTTAGCTGTAAACTGATCTATAGTAGTATACCAATCTTGTAGTTCTTTATAAACGCAACAAACCATATAAACTGTCTGAAATCCTGTTGGGCAAGATCCACCTGCACAACATAAATGATGTCAGTGGCAGTGTGCAGGTGAAACTGTGCAACAGGGTTTCAGCCACTGAGTTGAATATATGCCTTAGTAAAACGAGCATGTAACAACTTCACACAGTGGTATGACCCCCACAGTCAGCTGTTTTTAGATATATATAGCTCCAAGGACCTATCTGGGAGGAACAAATGTCTTGGAAAGTTCCTACTAATCTGTGGGTATGAATTAGAGATGGGGGTATTCGTATACAAATATTAATACCCCCGCACAGGTGGACATAATGAGGGCCCGGCCCCCTGGGGCCAGACTATCCATTCACCCTTCCGCTGCTACTGTGGGTTCCGCGCTCCCTTCCAATCGCTCCAGAGCTTGCGGTCGACTAGCCTCTCCTGGCAGGAGGTGGGACGACGAGCCTCGCTGCCAGGTTGAAGAGTGGCTCGCTGACCGGGTGCTCTGGAGCGATAGGAAGGGAGCGCGGAGTCCACAGCAGCAGCGGAAGGTGTGTGGACAGTCCGGCTCCAGGGGGCCGGACCCTCATTATATCCACCTGTGTGGGGCTATTCATATACAAATACCCCCATCTCTAGTATGAATTCTAAGCATCCACCTTGATTCAAGGTGAATTCTATCTGAATGCAAATTGGATGGGGTTAGTCAATAGCCTTGAAATCTTAAGGCTCTGCACTGCTGAAACAAAGCAGTTGTGAAACTGTTAAACCCCATGAATGGATATTATACATAATGTGAAATAACTATAAAATAATCTGAATGCCAAATTAAAAATAAATAAGGACTCAAAACTTCTGCAAGTTTTGTTGCTATTTAAAATCTATTATTTTCCAAAAATATATTTCAGTGATGATGATTCTTCCAGGGGAAGAAATGTAAGTCCAAAGCAATGAAGGCAAGGATAAGATGCTATCTCTGGATTTAAAAAACAAAATAAAAAATAAAGAAGACAAAAACATAGCACCTTAAAGACTAACTTCCTCAGTCTGAGGAAGTGGACTTGTCCACCAAAGCTCACATTAAAATATAGCAATTAGTCTTTAAGGTGCCATAATGTTTTTGTCTTCTTTTTTTTTTAATTTTTAATTTGTTTTAACCTGATATGCTAGCACAGACTAGCATGGCTACCTCCTCTAAAACTACCTTTGTACGGACTCTGATGATTTGACTGATTGCTAATAAGTGAACAGTACAATGCCAATAATTGTAGCAAGTGGTGACCAGAATCATATTAGTTAATTAAACTGGATTAAGTGCAGTGGTGTTAACTGTAGTTAATAGTGAATTGCCACTAGCTATCAAGCCACCTCTTGTATCTCTTATTACACATAACTCACACAGGTTGGAGCATGATGAAGAATACAAAGTCCAACTCATTAACTAGCGGCAATATGGTGCAGCAATTTATGCCACTGCACTTATGTGGCATGACTATTCAATATAACACTGTTTATTTATAGTTTTTCTGAAAAGTAGTAATTACCCAGTGGAACTCCTGGAGAACCAAAAAGTTCTGTAAGTTGAACTGCAAATCTTAGTGATAAAGGAAGCCCCCAAAACTTGGAATTAGTACTTAAAGGATTTTGATCATCTCTTATTTGGGAATATGCTGTTTGCTCAGTTTCATTAAATTGTTGTATACTTTCTAAGGTTTTCACAGCAGAGTCTATAAGGCATCCAGAAATTTCTTTAATGGAACAAAGAATATCTGGCTGCATGGTTGAAACATCAGGAGGTATTTTATCTTGCTTTTCTTCTGTGTTAGTTTCCATAATTTGATTGAAAGGAACAATCTGTTGTTCACTAGGTGAGGAAGCTTTACCAGAAGCAGAAGTGGACATCTGAATGTTTACTGTGTCATAACTAAAATGTGCTGAAAATCCATAGCAGCCAAGGTTTGTCTTCTTTGTAATCGTCTCTTTATTTGAAATTCCCTCTTGTTTCATCAGTATATCCACTTCCTTTATAATTTCCTTATCATTTTTAACAGCAATCTGCCTCGGGAAATCAAAATTTGGGGCCAATTTAAAGATCCTCTTGCATCTTCTGTTTTTTCTTGGGGAAGCTAACATGGTTGCATCACATGGAATGCTGGCTTTAGTTCTGGATTCAGTGGGAAAATCACCTACTGCAATGCATGACATCTCACAAGTGTTTTCCATCAGCAGTGATGGTACTGCATAATGTCTTATATCACTTTTCTCAAGTAACATTTTACCATCTTCCTGTTCCACTGATATTTTACTAGATTTAAAATCACTTAATTCTTTTGTTATTTCTGAAAAGTTCTGCTTGGATCTTCTCTCCTTCTTTGGTCTTTGCTCATACATGATTACTTGCAAGACCTCAGGCCAAGTCAAGCATTTGTTTTCATCAGAGTATGCCTCTTGCTGTTTCTTAACCGTGTCAATAGAAAAGAAAGCCCAGGAATTTATTTCAATATTATGTGATGCCTTATGCTGAAACACAGTTACTTCTTCCCTATGGCTTAACAAACTACTTTCTACACTCTGTTTAAGCATGACTCCAGCAGCTTTATCTTTTTCTTCTACACTTCTCACAGAAGTACAGTTATCTGTACCACTGTTGTTCAGCTTTAGAGTACTCTGATTGTTATACTCCAAAATACTGCTGTCACTTTTTACAAAGTTTAAACGTTGGGTCCCATGTAGCTGAAATGATTGTTCAGCTACATTTTTATATGTAACAGATGGCAAATTCATTAGAGATAAATCACTATCTCTTGCAAGACCATTAGTGTTCAGTGAATTGTCTGAAGCTACTGAATCCATCATACTGCTATCAAAGAAGGTTCCATTTTGCAGCTCAGAGTATTTTAGACCACTGTCTTCAGCAAAGCCATCCTCACTCTCCTTTTTGTGCTCATTTGGATGTCCAGTCACAAATGCTGATTTTCCATTATCTTCCAAATCTTCCTGTCCACTCCATGATGAGTCATCATCACTTGGACTGAAATCCACATCTGATCTTTTCCCTATTGCTTTAGTAGCCACAGCCTTCATTTTTTTGTTCCTCTTTCGTTTCCTCCTCTGTTTCGTCTTGTAGAAGCTGTGTGGCTTCTTCACAACCGATTCCCTAAATGGAATAAAGAACTAAATATGAACAAATTATTAAAGATAATCTTGATAAAGCATCAATTGCACAGGTAAGAGTCTAGTCTATAATCTGTTTATTTGTGGAGTGAGCAAACTATGTGGTCATGCTCAATAAACAATTATCATAGCAAAACAAAACTTTAAAAAACACTATTAAATAATTCAATTTTCCCTCCAAGTTTGTACTTAAAGCCCAACACCTAGATACCTAGAATGGAATGGTTGAGTAGTCATAGAACAGGCTATTGGAGTTCACCAAATTAAGAGACTGATAGGCTCAGATACTTGCATTTGAGCCAAAACATGATAGCGTTCATAACAACAAAAGACACCACTACCACATATACAAGCAAAATGAAATTTGGTCTCTTTGAAAACCGAATGGAAGGATAATGAAAACAGTATCTACTTGGACATTAATTACTACTTTTTGATTATCAAGTGAACAAGCACAGGACCTTTTCTACTGAGTGCACCTCCGCCCTTAACACTTTAAAAAATGGATTAATGATAAGGCTGGAGATTCTACCAGTCTTTGAATTCAGGCATTATACTTGGAGAATTAAATATAGCAGTATTTAGTTTTTAAGGAGGTCGTATATTTAGGCTGCAATCTTAAACAAATTGAGTAGAGAATAAATCCTAGTGAATCAGTGGGACTTATTTCTAGGTCAGTGTTCCCCAACCTTGGGTAAACCAGGTGTTCTTGGACTGCAGTTCTCAGAAGACTTCACCACCAGCTGTGCTGGCCCGGGTTTCTGGGAGTTGCAGTTCAAGAACACCTGGGTTACCCAAGGTTGGGAAACACTGACCTAGGTAAACATGCAGAGCCGTACTGAAATCCTGTTGCACAATTGTGTGCACTTAAATTTTGATGATGTCATCTGCCAGAGACACTAATCTTTATTTTAAAGTTTCATATGCCCCACCCTCAAATTCTGAGACTCTCTAGGGACCTCTTTTGACCTCCCTTTGAGTGCCTGGGGACAAAGGTTGGAAATCCCTTATTGTTCAAAAATTGCAGTGGTGATTAACACCAGTGATTTTCAGGCATTAAAGTCCCCCCACTTCACCAACTCCAATGCTATCAAAGGCTTTCCAAAGTTGAAAGGGTTCCCTGAGGTAGGTTGTTGTTGTTTAGTCGTTAAGTCGTGTCCGACTCTTTGTGACCCCATGGACCAGAGCACGCCAGACCCTCCTGTCTTCCACTGCCTCCCGGAGTTTGGTCAAATTCATGTTGGTAGCTTCGGTGACACTGTCCAACCGTCTCGTCCTCTGTCGTCCCCTTCTCCTCTTGCCTTCACACTTTCCCAACATCAGGGTCTTTTCCAGGGAGTCTTCTCTTCTCATGGAGATGGCCAAAGTATTGGAGCCTCAGCTTCAGGATCTGTCCTTCCAGTGAGCACTCAGGGTTGATTTCCTTCAAAATGGTTTGTTCTCTTTGCAGTCCAGGGGACTCTCAAGAGTCTCCTCCAGCACCACAATTCAAAAGCATCAATTCTTCGGCAGTCAGCCTTCTTTATGGTCCAGCTCTCACTTCCATATATCACTACTGGAAAAACCATAGCTTTGACTATGTGGACCTTTGTCGACAAGGTGATGTCTCTGCTTTTTAAGATGCTGTCTAGGTTTGTCATCGCTTTCCTCCCAAGAAGCCAGGAAGTGATGGGTCCGGTGGCCATGATCTTAGTTTTTTTGATGTTGAGCTTCAGACCATTTTTTGCGCTCTCCTCTTTCACCCTCATTAAGAGGTTCTTTAATTCCTCCTCACTTTCTGCCATCAGAGTGGTATCATCTGCATATCTGAGGTTGTTGATATTTCTTCCGGCAATCTTGATTCCGGCTTGGGATTCATCCAGTCCTGCCTTTCGCATGATGTATTCTGCATATAAGGTAAATAAGCAGGGAGACAATATACAGCCTTGTCGTATTCCTTTCCCAATTTTGAACCAATCAGTTGTTCCATATCCAGTTCTAACTGTTGCTTCCTGTCCCACATCTAGATTTCTCAGGAGATAGATAAGGTGGTCAGGCACTCCCATTTCTTTAAGAACTTGCCATAGTTTGTTGTGGTCCACACAGTCAAAGGCTTTTGCCTAGTCAATGAAGCAGAAGTAGATGTTTTTCTGGAACTCTCTGGCTTTCTCCATAATCCAGCGCATGTTAGCAATTTGGTCTCTAGTTCCTCTGCCCCTTCGAAATCCAGCTTGTACTTCTGGGAGTTCTCGGTCCACATACTGCTGAAGCCTACCTTGTAGGATTTTGAGCATAACCTTGCTAGCGTGTGAAATGAGTGCAATTGTACGGTAGTTGGAGCATTCTTTGGCACTGCCCTTCTTTGCGATTGGGATGTAGACTGATCTTTTCCAATCCTCTGGCCACTGCTGAGTTTTCCAAACTTGCTGGCATATTGAGTGTAGCACCTTAACAGCGTCATCTTTTAAGATTTTAAATAGTTCAACTGGAATGCCATCACCTCCACTGGCCTTGTTGTTAGCCATGATTTCTAAGGCCCACTTGACTTCACTCTCCAGGATGTGTCTGGCTCAAGGTCAGCAACCACACTATCTGGGTTGTCCGGGACATCCAGATCTTTCTGGTATAATTCTTCTGTGTATTCTTGCCACCTCTTCTTGATGTCTTCTGCTTCTGTGAGGTCCCTACCATTTTTGTCCTTTATCATGTCCATCTTTGCACAAAAGGTTCCTTTAATATCTCCAATTTTCTTGAACAGATCTCTGGTTTTTCCCTTTCTAATATTTTCCTCTATATCTTTGCACTGTTCATTTAAGAAGGCCCTCTTGTCTCTCCTTGCTATTCTTTGGAAGTCAGCATTCAATTTTCTGTAACCTTTCCTATCTCCCTTGCATTTTGTTTCCCTTCTCTTCTCTGCTATTTGTAAGGCCTCGTTGGACAGTCACTTTGCTTTCTTGCATTTCCTTTTCTTTGGGATGGTTTTTGTTGCTGCCTCCTGTACAATGTTATGAGCCTCCATCCATAGTTCTTCAGGCACTTTGTCCATCAAATCGAGTTCCTTAAATCTGTTCTTCACTTCCACTGTGTATTCATAAGGGATTTGGTTTAGATTATACCTGACTAGCCCCGTGGTTTTTCCTACTTTCTTCAGTTTAAGCTTGAATTTTGCTGTAAGAAGCTGATGACCAGAGCCACAATCAGCTCCAGGTCTTGTTTTTGCTGACTGTATAGAGCTTCTGCATCTTTGGCTGCAGAGAATATAATCAATCTGATTTCGGTATTGCCCATCTGGTGATGTCCATGTGTAGAGTTGCCTCTTGTGTTGTTGGAAAAGAGTGTTTGTGATGACCAGCTTGTTCTCTTGACAAAACTCGATTAGCCTTTGCCCTGCTTCGTTTTGAATTCCAAGGCCAAATTTACCTGTTGTTCCTTTTATCTCTTGACTCCCTACTTTAGCATTCCAATCCCCTATAATGAGAAGAACATCTTTCTTTGGTGTCAGTTCTAGAAGGTGTTGTAAGTCTTGATAGAATTGGTCAATTTCAGCCTCTTCAGCATTGGTGGTTGGTGCATAAACTTGGATGACTGTGATGTTGAAAGGTCTGCCTTGGATTCGTATTGAAATCATTCTATCATTTTTGAGATTTTACAGCTTTTCCCACTCTTTTATTGACTATGAGGGCTACTCCATTTCTTCTACGGGATTCTTGCCCACAATAGTAGATATGATAATCGTCTGAATTGAATTCGCCCATTCCCGTCCATTTTAGTTCACTGACGCCCAGGATGTCAATGTTTATTCTTGCCATCTCCTGTTTGACCACATCCAGCTTCCCAAGGTTCATAGATCTTACATTCCAGGTTCCTATGCAGTATTTTTCTTTGCAGCATCGGACTTTCCTTTCACTTCCAGGCGCGTCCACAGCTGGGCGTCCTTTCGGCTTTGGCCCAACCACTTCATTAGCTCTGGAGCTACTTGTACTTGTCCTCCGCTCTTCCTCAGTAACATGTTGGACGCCTTCCAACCTGAGGGGCTCATCTTCCAGCGTCATATCTTTTAGCCTTTTGTTTCTGTCCATGGAGTTTTCTTGGCAAAGATACTGGAGTGGCTTGCCAGTTCCTGCTCCAGGTGGATCGCGTTTAGTCAGAACTCTCCACTATGACCTGTCCGTCTTGGGTGTCCCTGCACGGCATAGTCCATAGCTTCTCTGAATTACTCAAGCCCCTTCGCCACAACAAGGCAGCAATCCATGAAGGGGATGAGGTAGGTAGAAACCCTTAAATTAAAGATTAGCATCTACAGCTGACAATATCATCAGGATTTACATGCATGCAGTTATGCAGCAGGATTTCTGTATAGTTTGTTACTCACAAAACAACTTCTGTATCTACCCTGCTTTAAGGGACATGAGTCTGTATTTCAAGGTGGCTCTGAATCTTTGAAAGAAACATATATGAAAAGCTCACTTGTGTTTTAATCAGCATTAAGAGGCAGAAATGACAGTGTGCATGGTCCCAGCACTGACAACAGGACTCAGATGTCCTTAAGGTGCAAGTGTAAGAACAGTAATGAGATAGAATCAGCTTGAAAATACAGATGCTACATACTGAAGAACTTCAACATCCAGTGTAGTTTGCGGCCCTCAAATTATATACTTGCAATTACTGACCATTTCACCTTATTAAAAGTGACTCCTTTCTTAGAATTGGGCCTCCAAGAGCTTAGAAGAATGTTTGAGCTCTTTAAAAAGCAGCACAGCCAATCCACAAGGTTGTTATCCACGCAAAATTAAACCTTAGTAACTCAGAAGGAATGCTTATCTTTAGCTAACTAGACTATGCCCCAACTCTATTGTGCAATTACCTTTTATCAGCGACTACTTAATGCTGCTGGATGGTCAATGCTTGAGAGGGTACAACTAATCTGACCCTCAGAATCTGGCCTTATCTACAAAGACATGTTAAATACTTGGGTAGTAATTGTTAGTTCCTGCAGTGTTTCAGAAATGCTACAACAAATGTCAAAACCTGCAATTTTTAATCACTTTTTTCCTATTACGTAAGACTACAGAATGCAACCAGTGTGAATTTGTCTTGATCTGAACCTACATTTTACTTTGAAGTCAAATTGAGGAAAATATTTTATTTCCCACAATCATATGGAATTTATGAAAATTCAAATCAGATTATTTGATCTCAAGCAGATGGGCCAAGATCTAATGATACACATTTGTATCCAATCCTATTTGAAATGGGATTTTTGTTTCCCCCACCCCCTGCTTTGCTTGTTCCCTCTTCTTCAGCAATGGAGAATGGAGATTTTTTTTTAGAACTGAGATTTTTTTTTGTTTTAGAGGGTTTCCTAGACCTCCCAAAAAGGATTTTAAGGTATATAGGGGAGGAAAAGGGGATTGCTCACTCTGGTGACAGGAGTGGGATCCATCAGAGTTGCAGTTTTGGATCCTGTGCACAGGGCTCCTAAAATTAAGCCTTAGGATAACCAGTCCAAACAAAACATTTTTTAACAAAACAAACATCCATTCTTTTAATATGTTCCATGTAATCTTACATATTATATTGTGGGGGTGCCATTCCCAAGGTTGCTAAGCCACATGGGTGTTGTAGTGAGAGAAAGCTCTCCTAGCATCCTGTGGCTGCTTCTGAGGGGAGGAGCTGCCACCATTCTTCCTCTTTCTCATTATCATAGAGAGCTTGCCATAGAGGGCTTTCCTTAGGCCAATCAGAGGGCTTGATTAATTGCCTTTCCCCAGACCAATCCTAATAACATGATGTAACCATTGTCCTATCTGAACCCTGTCTACTATCTGTAATGCTGTCACTACCTGTGACCTTGTAATGTTAATAAAAGGACAGTCTCCTGGGGGCAGGGCAGAATGCATTGGGAACCCATTCTGTGTTATTCTGCCTCTTCTACTAGTCGCCCACCAGGAGCACTGCTGGCAGAGATCCCTGCGTGTGTGGCTGACTTCTTTAACGTCTATCTCTAAGAGACTCTTTGCTATCCTAATTATCTGGTGATCACCACAAAGCCCATCAGCCTGCTAAGTTTGTGACTCCAACATTATATCTAATAGAAAATAATTTCTGTTGATCAATAAAAGGTTGATCAATACAATATGTATTTATTTGCAACCCCTCTCCCAAAGATATAAAGTGCCTCATTTCATTATTTCAGAAATTCTGAAGCACTGAAAATAAAATCGAATGCCCCAAAAGTTAAGCGTACAAGACATAATTTTTATTCTTCAGTGAAGTCTAATGGAGACCTGCAACGTAAGGCTACTCATGGATCTTTCTTTGCTACTGGATTTGCTGCCAATCACCATAACAAGGAACATTCTTAAATGTCCTGACAGTGACACCAGAAAAACAAGGGAGACTTCTCTGTGCCAGCACTCAGCTTGAACTCATTGCCCCAGGAGATCATGCAGAGCTTTTTTGTTTGCTGTTCAACATCCATTCAGTTTGTCTTGTCAGTTTGATTCAATATTTCATCTCTCATCCCACCTGGTAATCACCTTTGGAATGTTTTGGAAGAAAATCTGCTTAAATGAAGTCCAAACTCAAAATGTTTAATTAGCTACCAAGATATTTGTTTGAATACTGTTAAACTTCAACTGTCTTGCTTTGCTTAATTAAACAATAAGCGGCCAGCTCAACAGCAATCACTGTTCATATCTATACCCTACCATCTTGATAGAAAATTACATGGCTCTATTGGTTTTCTTTCTCCCACATTATCAGATATTCTGTGTGTTCTCATTGCCACCAAACCTTTAAAAATTAAAAGGTGCTGTCCTCACAGTTCTTTGGTCATGCACTTTTTTGCTTGTTCCTCCTTCAGCAGTGGGAGAAGGGAAATATTAAAACAAAAAGTCATTCTGTTTTTATAATTAAGTATGATGCAGCTCCTTTCGTGCAAGGAGCAAGAAGTGCAAAACTGATTCTTGAACAATCATAATTCATTTTCAAAGGAAGACACATTCATATACTAAGGTACTACTGCATCATACTGATGAATAGGAAGTACAAGAGGCATATTGCTTCAAGATACTGGTGCACAGATTAAAGGGTACAGATACATAGTATTAAATCCTTTTAAGCATTACTTGTAACATATCAAAGTTACTTAACTTGATATTTGTAACTATCTCCACTACTGGAAGACATCTGGATTGCAACATGTTAAACAAATTAGGCAGCAAAGAATCATTCAAAATTTTAGATTTAATAAAATTTCTATTAAAAATAACATACATGTACATTTCGTAGTAAACATTAAAAACAGGACACAAAGTCACAAAGCGTTAAATAACCAGAATTTATTCCTCACTTTGATTCTGAATTATAATTGATTGCAGCTAAGTTTCTTCTGTTTAATTTAAGAAAACAATATGTGGAACAGAAAGCTCTGCAAGTGCAAACCTTCAAGAAACAAAAGTGAGCAAGCATAGTCTGTTAGGAAAATATCTAAACAAAAGTGCCTCTCAAAAGATAATATTGCTAGTTACTAAGAAACAGTTGGGTCAAATAGGTGATTCAGTGCTTTAGTGCAGGATTCTGTAATGTGGAAAGATCTCCCTTAATTGCTCTGATCCAGATACCACAGTGGCCCTATACATTGTGAACAACTGATATTAATTTGCAATCCTTACTGGCTTCAGCAAAGAAGGATGGACACAGAGATTTCCCTGTATGCAAGCAGGTAATTATTAGAGGTTGCTGCATATAGGCATGGAGCCATCTACAGTGGAGGGACAAGGTCATAGCCTAAAGATGCTACCCTAGACTGAATGTGTGAGAGTAAACCTTCGTAATTAGTGTTTTGACACAGTTCTGCAAACATGCTGAAGACCTATCTATACACTCATTGCAATTCCAGACACACAGAACAACTTCTGCCTTATCTTTAGGTCAGGACTGCCATTTTAAATGTTTTTATTTTGCACAATTTAAACACAGACCTCTGGTGTGTTATGCAATATATGCTAGATCTTGTATAATTTTATTTTTTTTAAAATAAGAATTTGAAGACACTTCTTTCTTTTGAGGTATAATTAAAGAATAGGCAAATAACTTAATGACCTTGGTGTTCTCTTGATGCACAAGGGAAGAGGCAATATTCAATCAGACAGTGGTCCCTTATATCTAAAGGCATGTTTATCTGGAAGACCCCCTAGATCTTTTTAGAACATGCAGGTTTGTCAAGCTAGAAGTAATTAAGTCAATCTAGCCTACTAGAGCAGCTCTCTAAAGTGTTCAGATACAGTCTAAGCACAGTCTTCCCCTCCTCTCTACTACAGCCAGCTTAATTGACCCTTTTCACCAAAGCAAAGGTGACATATCTATGAAATCCTGACAAACTTGAAATAATAGAGAAAGGACTTTCCATGAGAAAGTTCTCTATAAATGTATGAGACTGTGAAGGCAAAAACAGAATGAAAAGAAACATACCACCAGTCCACCGCACAATTTCACAGTTAATTTCAGCCTCTTGTTATTTTATTTTTATCCCATCTTTCTCCCAAAAAGGGACCACCAGAGGCTCTCTGCATTTCAGCTTTCACCTCATTTTGTAACACCAGTGCTTTAATTCTTTAAACAAGCTGAATGCAATTTATGTAAAGATCTGTACTTTATTAGTTATAGGTGGAATCCAAGTTTAGTCACACTTAAGAGCAGATCTACAAAATCTGTGGTACTTTAGTTACAACTAACGTAAGCCCCATAGATTTCAGTGCATTTTCTCTTAGTGACTAAGCCCAGTTCCAAACTAGTACGCTTTTATCATTCCTGTGCTCTTTAGAAAATTGATTTCTAACGGAGCTTGCACAGACATTCATGACATGGTAAGCCTAGCTCTTCTTACATATAGTCAGTAAATCAACAGTACATGTTGCTAGAATAAGACTGCCAAACAGCCTTTGCACTGTGCATTTTAAGTTTTTAAAATGTAGTTTA
This sequence comes from Intellagama lesueurii, assembly GCA_037013535.1. NCBI lineage: Eukaryota > Metazoa > Chordata > Lepidosauria > Squamata > Agamidae > Intellagama > Intellagama lesueurii. Next base: position 28,218,093 of record JBAJHW010000003.1, read on the forward strand.
GAAATACATCAGCAGTAAATTAAACGTAATGGAGCAGTAAAACTACCGTATTTGCCGGCGTATAAGACGACTTTTTTGCCCTGAAAAACATGCCTCCAAGTGGGGGGGTCTTATACGCCAGGTGCACTTCAGTTGGGATAGCCTCTGCAAGCGCCCCTCGCCGGCTTTGGAGGTCCCCCACCAGTCCTCTGATGGTGCAGGAAAAGCCTACGAAGTGCTCTGAAGCCGGCGCGCGCGGTTGTGGGGCACCCCCGCCAGTGTTCCGATGGTGCAGAGAAAGCCATCGGCTTCAGAGCACTTCGGAGGCTTTTCCTGCACCATCCGAGGACTCGCGGGGGTGCTGGGCTAGCCTCTGCAAGCGCCCCTCGCCGGCTTTGGGGGTCCCCCGGGGCTTACCTTGCACCATCACAGGACTCGCGGGGGTCCCTCCGCGCGGCGATGGGCATTTGCAGAGGTTTTCCCGGCACCATTTTTGAAGTTCCCGCCCTTTCCCCCTGCCTTCGGCAAGCCTCGGAAGGTAAAAAGGCTTTCTTTTTTTTTCTTTTTAACCTTCCGAGGCTTGCCGAAGGCAGGGGGAAAGGGCGGGAACTTCAAAAATGGTGCCGGGCAAACCTCTGCAAACGCCCATCGCCGCGCGGAGGGACCCCCACGAGTCCTGGGATGGTACAAGGTAAGCCCCGGGGGACCCCCAAAGCCGGCGAGGGGCACTTGCAGAGGCTAGCCCAGCACCATTTTTGAAGATTGGGCCCTTTCCCCTTGCCTTCGGTAAGGCTCAGAACGGAAAAAGGCTTTCTTTTTTTTTTTCCCCTTTTTCCGTTCGGAGCCTTACCGAAGGCAAGGGGAAAGGGTATATAACAAACTATATTTTGAGTGGAAATGTTGGGGGGTCGTCTTATACGCCCAGTCGTCTTATACGCCGGCAAATACGGTATTTCATACCTCATTCTGAAGTGCACTAAAGAAAGGGGTAAAGGAAGTTAGCATTTAAGTTTTTCACATGAACATTCTTGGTGTCAGTGATTTAGTTAGCATAGTTCCACAATGTATAAGAAATTATATTTACTTGAACAGGATGATGTCTTTGTAAGTTGTTCTATGACCACAATTTAGAAGTTTACTTTTTCTTCAGCATTCCTTTAGCTTAGTGAGTCAGGCCAAATACAAAAAAGAAAAAGAAAATGTGGTTGTTGATATACTGATATACTCATGGGAAAAAATGCCAAAAATTGAAATGTTTATAGTAGTGGTCTCCAGAGAAGCAGATGAGCAGGAAAGTACCCCTGTTTGCCCACTCATTGCTTCTTTGCATGGATAAGAGAAAACATGGTCTGTCATTATGAGAGAACTGCTCTGTCCTTCCGCAGATAGGACTAATGCAGAGTTGTCATATTTTGAGGGGTCTTAAGAAACCCCTTAGAAGAGCAGTGGTGAAATCTGAGGACAATGGCCTCCGGGGATGGGGGAGAGAATTTATAGAATTAAATAAGCCATTTCTGTATTATTTTATACCTCTAGATGTTAAGAGATTTAATCACGTTATGTACTCCATGTATGCACAAAATACAATGTTCAGAACACAAAGTCAGCCTTTTCAAATAGTGTCTAAAGCAAATTTATTTTTTTTAATCAGTGACTGGAAAACTTGATGTTTTGTATTAGATTTACTATTGAAACAGTGTGTAAATAAATTTATTTTAGAGACAAAGGTGTAATCAGATATTTCCCAACAATTCTGTTAACCTGCAAATGAAGATTCTTGATGCAGGGATGGGGAATCTTTGGCCCCTAGACGTTTTGGTCTACAGCACCCACAAGCCCTGACATTGAGTGAGGCTGGTAAGGGTTATAGGCAACATTTGGAAGGCCAGAAGTTCCCTGCATCTGTCCTAATGGATTACAAATGCATTTTTAGTATTTTAGTTGAACAAAAGCCGTAAAGCTCAAACACAAGACACTTACTGTATTTCACCAACACTGGATTGCTCAGACAATACTAGAAGAGCATGTAAAACTGGGTGAGACAAGAGGCAAACATCTACTGGAATTTCACTACATGGTAAAACCAAAATTAGCACGTACTCTATTCCAGCTTGACCTCAAGCATCTAATGAAATAAGTACTGTCTGTGTCACAATTGTAAAACAATATATGTTTTTTTAAAAAAACTGATGAGTGTCTACATGTGTACAGCTCCAATTTTTTCCCAACGTGTTTAAGACTTGCTACTTCTTTCCATAACAAATCTGTATCATTACACCAGAAAAAGACCAAGTTTCATACAGCACACTACTGTAAAGTTAGAAAACAATATAGGTTTTAGTAAAACTCAAGAACAAGCATGTAAAACTACATGCTGCATGCAGATGTGAAGAAATCAGATTTTAACTTTTGAGTTGTAATTACCATTTTTCCAGCTCACTAGAAAAACAAACTTCAACATAAGCAAAATAAAAATATGAAAACTTTGATTTATCCAATGTTGACATTATCCGGAAATATAACTGATATAAAATCATTAGAACCATAACTGCTACTGAAAGCACCAAAAATAAATGGTTCAAATTAAACATCTATATCAAGGAAGATTCTTCTGGTTACCTGCATGTATTTTTGTTTTAAACCATTATGTTTATAATAGTGTTTTAACCATACAGTGTTCATAAAGAAACTGCTCAGCAATTTCAAATATAGACAAAAACTCTCATGTTAAAAGACAATAATGAACTACATAGCATATCCACACAAAGACGTTCATTAAAACCAAGATTAGTACAAATGTAAAAATTTATTTAACATTCTGTTTTAGTATTAAATATTTACATTTATAAACAATTTCCAAGTAGTTATCTGTCTTAAGAATATTTAAACCTTGAAAGAAAGTAGTTGAATAGTCTGATGGCTGTTCAGTATTTAGTAAAGCAAGCTCAAGCCTACTGATTTCAACAGATTTAGATACATACTAAATTGGTGGGGTTTTTTTTAATAAAGAGTTGGCCTTAGTTAAGAGTTCCCTGAGTTATCAGACACACTATTATCAGCTATTTGATACAGTGAAAATATTCCAAGAGTCTGAATAGCCTTCCCACCTCTGTCTTCTTTGTGGAGGTGGCCTTTGTGAAGTTTTATGAAAAGGCAACACCGAATTCATGACAATGGGTACTGACATGTGATATTCATATCTTTCCAGCATTTGAACAATCTTCTCACGACTGACCCCATGTTTGTTCCTCCTATAAGACAAGAAATTAAGTTCATGTTTGAGCAACATAACAGAATCCCTCTAAATACTATCAAAATATCTTTAATGACTTTGTCAAAGCCAAGCCTCTTATTCTACCTACTGGCCCACAGGTGAAAATCCAATTTAGCATCAGTTTTGAACAGGAAAAATTAACAGCTTATTTTTCCTCAAATCTGCAGTTTTCTTGTGGTTCTTAAGAGCAAAGAAAAACCCCAACAACACAAACTGGAAGCAATCCAGAATGAGACAACAGGAGGACCAAGTAGTTAAGTTATGTGGGAGCGATAAAAGAGGCCAAGAGGGATGTATTTATGGTATTTTGCCTCGAGCTGCTTGATGTTTGAAACTGAGGTTATCACCCTATGGCTGACTGACTGGTTGATTTTTCTTAGTTTTTGCCATGAGCATGGAGCTCTGTAAACAGCCTGCCAGTCTGAGCAAACTAACAATCCAAAGCAAGAAAACAGAAGGAACAGATAAGGGACTTCAGGTGAATTTCATTTATGAATAGAGATATAACACATATCTGGTGGTCAAAGAGGCCATTGTGTCAAACGAACTGAAAACATGTAAAGGAAAAAGACACCTCCATGAATCACTGTGGAAAAAAAACAATACTAGTTCCCCAAAATATTACTTGCTGTTCCTCGTCCTGATGAAAATGTATCCAAATGAAAAAGGCTGTATTACTGTGTGGTTTCATTTCCCTTCATATAGACTGAGTAATTACATGTTCCTAATCAAAAGAGATTCCAAACATTTCTTAAAGTAGCGGAGGATAATTTCATAGGGCTGGGTGCCTCATTTACCAAAATCCACTGGGAATGCTCCATCACATTGTCCACATACTTTGCCCTATAATGGCCTATTCAGCCATGCTGCTACCATTTCTGCTGACACAGCAAATGTAGGCCTATTCTAAGGGGAATACACACCTTGTTTTACAACAGATCTGTACTCCAGATGCACCACTGGGTGTGCAATAAGGAAAGGTATGCATTAACTGTGTAATATGTTTACAACCAGAATGTGTTTTTCTTTCTTTCTTAGCAGCACCAGGAAATCTGAACTGACAGAAATGGAGACTTGGAGTGGTAAAAAAAAACGCATTTGCCCGCCCCACCCTAAAACAAAGTAAGGAAAAGGAGTGAGGTGAACAAGTTTGTGAAGTACACTGAATTATTTAGGGGTGATTAAACAAAAATTCAACTACAGAAAGCTCCAAAAGAATAGTTTCAAACTGGAGGAAGAACAGTATGTTGGCAGTGAACAGTATGTTCACTGTATGTTCACAGTATGTTCAGTGTAATGCAGGCAAAAATAAAATATATTTTTAAAAAACTCATTACTTCACATATATGCTAATGAGAGTCTGAACTGGCACTGGTTGGCAAGAAAAGGGATGCTAACATTATTGTGAATAGCTTGAAAATTCCAACTCAGTTTTGTTTTTATTAAAAACAAACAAACAAGCAGTTCTGGCTGGGTATTGCTTTTTGAAGGTCTATTACACCATTAAAATTACAAATAAGACAAACTTTTGAGTTTTACCAGATTTTTCATGAGGCAAAGGTGATATAAAACTTGAGGACAGTGAAGAATAGGCAGAACATTTGGCCCATTAGAAAAAAAAAATTGCTTCTAGCCCTACCTCCAAGTTTTACACCAACTCACCTCCCCTATTTTTTTTAATTGAAAAAAATATTTGGGGGCCAGTAGAGGCACAAGGCGGCTTTTCAGTTTATAGACATCCTGTCAACCTGAATTTTTTTGTAAGAAAAAATCAGGTCGGCAGGCACAGAGACAGGTCTCTAAAAGATGGGAATATGTTTTCCTTCGACTTCTGAAAATACTGTAAAACTGGAGAATATACAAGAAATATACACAAAAAGGCAATGGAAATGACTAAGAGACTAAAGCAGTTCCTATTTGAGGAAAGGGGGACAATATTTGGAGCAAGTAAGGCAAGGGAACATGAGAAAGTTATCTTAATGGAGAGGAAGTAGATAAGGACTCTCCTTTCTCGCTATTTCATGGTACCAGAACTAAGAGTCAATTCAACAAGAATGAATCCCAAGTGCCAATCATAATTAGATTATTTGAAGGAACTTGTGCCCTGTATGAGCCTGCCTATTGAAATCTTCAGAGGAAGCCTTCCGCTCAGCACCATCACACTCAGAAACACACGAGAGGATGTCCTTAGTGACTATTCCCAGGTTGTAGACTCTCCTTACACAAAAAGCTAGGCTGCCCTTTCATAGAGTTCTGCTGCCAGCACAAAAAGACTTTCGCTGCAAGCTAGCTGCTGTAAAACAGTATTTTAATAGTGGGTGTTGTGCATTCCCTTTTACTCTTGTTAAATTATTTCAGATTGTTTAAATTTAATGCTTGAGCTCAGTATAACTTTGGTTCACATAATTTGTTGCTTTTAACTGCATCTGTTTTAATTCATGTTGTGACCTGCTTTTGGTCCTGCACTGAAAGAAAAGCAGGATATAAATAAAATAAATAAATGGTGGGAGATTCAGGACAGCCAAAAGAGAATTCATCACACAGACTAATAGTTAACTAGGTAATCTTTTCCACAAGTTATTGTGATGGTTGCCAAACTGGACCAAGCTCTAGAAAAGTATTAAACAAGTGAATGGAAAATAAGATTATCAATGGCTAGTAGCTTTGGTATTTATATATTGCTTCCAGCATTAGAGGCAGTATGTATCCAAATAAAATCTCGAAGGGAACATGAGTAGGAAGGTTCTGATTGCCCTATTTTTTGCTTATGAGTTTCCCACAGACATCAGGTTGGCCACTGTGAGAAAAGAATTGTTGGACTATATATGTCTTTGGAATGATGGAGCAGAACTCATCTTATGTTTTGATGGTACATGTTTCTATCATGTCATATTTACTTTGGCTCTAGCCATTTGGAATCAACAAGTTACCACAGTGTGGCAAAAATCTAGTAAGCTAAATGATAACATGCAAAAAGGAAGTCAGACAAGGCTTAAATCACATAGAAGATACATTTTATTTCTAGGTAGTACAAACAAGTGAAAATATATGCTATTTTCTTCCAACAACTATAAATACTAGGTGAAATCCAATCAAACAATAATGTAACTACAAGTACTATTCATAAAAAGGCAAATTAATGCTATTAATCACATATTATGTCACATCCCTCCGGAGCAGCTTTGCACTTTTGCCTGCAGAAGAAGTGGTGGCAGCAGAAAAGTTCCTTTCTACAAAATTACACTTTGTCAAATCTAAACTACAAAATGCACTTGTATTTTCATTTTTAGCAGATTATACTCCAAGATATCTATATGCATCTGCATGCCATGAGTTATGCAAAGCTCTTGGTTCTATTCCTACTTTTTGGGTTCGCTTGAGAAGAAACATGGGGTATAAATATTTTAAGTACATAAATAATAAATAAAATAATATTTCTGTTTTATTTTATGAAGTTTCAGAAATACAAAAAAATACAAAAGGAAAAATAGCCAAGGGAATAGCTGCAATGGATCCAGGCACCGATTTATATTTTTTTCCAAATAAAAAAATAAAATGAACTTACTTTTCTAATTCTTCAGGATTAAACTTCCACCATGTATCTGGTTCATGAAATTCCACTTGGTAGCCTTTTTCTAGAGCCTAGCCAAACAAAATATATTGTTAGAAAATGAAAAATGACAGAGAATGGATTTTCTGATTAAAGCGACAATGAATTATACCTGTGACTTACATATGAGTAGACATGTATTAGACTGTCTTGTTAAGAAACACTAAACACCAGTTTGCAGTTTCAGGAAAAAAAAAGAGGCTTATGATTTACAGAGGTTTACAGAGATCATGTTAAGATGAAGATTATAACTTACAATGAAGTGATTAATCTATGTACAGGTAGGAAAGTGTCTCCTCATAAGAAAGGAAAACTTCATTATTTACCGCTTCCACATAAGGTTTCATTTCCCAGGCTTGTGTATTTGTGTTATCTATTATGACTGGTGATCTTCCTTGGTCCATTGCTTGTTTTGCTGTAATAAAGATTACAGAATGCAATTATATAAACAACACTTGTAATAAGTATCTGCTTCAAGTAATAAAACTTATTATACACCTCTTAATCAGTTTTCACTTCCTTAAGATCCAGTTTTTCTCCAGAATGGATTTTTTAAAAAATAAATAAATAATTCATATATCTTGTTTTTCTGCCCCTCCAACATCCACAATTGCCTTAAAAGACTATTAGAACAGGCGATGCAAATTGAGTGGCTTCTGTGAGTTTGTGGGGCACTGACAAAGTGTGTTTTGCAAAAAGATGTAGCTAGCCAATATTACTTTATCTTGTCTGTTATATTCCGAATTTATTTGTAGCTATATTTAGAAAATGAAAGAAACCAGCTCCTGTACACCACATTATGAATTTGATTAGCTTGACAGTGATATTACTGTGTTCAGAATATGGTAGGGCCTGGTACCTCTATGGAAAAGAGAATTTTAGTAAATGTAACTTCCCACACTCATATGGAACATGAAGAGGAAGGATGAAGGAAATCTGTTAAAAATGCTTGCTACTGTCAAAGGCACAAAAACCTTTCTTGTACTGCATCTGAGCACCTTAGATCGACTGTAGGACCTTTGGAACTAAGACTAAAAAAGGCTCTCTTACAGGAATAACCCACAAATTCATCACATGTTATGAAGTGAATTCCTGCATGGAATTCTTACTGTTAAATCTATATTATCACTGTGATACATGTTTACATCAATGAGTCTAATTCAAACCTCTCTTCTGATTCCAGTCATGAGCAGCACCAAGCTGAGCAATATTATATGACCAGCATCCATTGTTCTGGCAAAAGTAATCATCCGTGCTAAATACAATGCCATCACGACTGTGCCCAAGCAGAACACTGTTAAAGCAAAAAGCAAGACAATTACAGGAGAGGCAAATCTACATTCTGGAAGCAGAAATATGCTGAAATATTCATTCTCTATCCCCTGGGTATTTTTTGACAATTACTCTAAGGCTATCACCATATTTAAGACTTTGATTTCTGTCACTATATGCACATTTTCCTTGAAGCACATGGAATTTGTACAGACATTTCAGACCACTGCATTGGTGGAGACTCGTCTAATTATTACATCAAATTGCTTAATTATTAATGTTAGCCATACACCTGCATTCTGACACACCTCATTTATCTTCCTGTGTTGAACGAATGCAAAGTAGTTATCCCACAGAAGTCATGACTGTCTACCCTTTTAGAATCAATTGATGTGTCATCTGTACTTGCCTTCAGAGCTGGAGCAGTGCAGGATCATCCACCACCACCACCTAGTCCCTTCATTTAACTATTAACATTTTAAAATATACTCATGGGACAGTCAGTACTCATAACCACTAATACAATATTACTACTCCAGTCTGGTAAATTCTGCCTTTAAATCATAGCTCAAATCCTGTAGTATCTGAATCGTACAACCATTTCTAATAATTCAGAAAAATAATGGACATTCAAAGATAACTATAATAATGTGATACTTGCATGTCAACAAATAAAATCAAATAAATAAATACATAAATAAATAAACCTTGGTTTTTCCCACAGTAATATTCCCATTTTCAGGGCTTGAAAATTTTTAGAATGTCTCACCAGTCAGTCAAAAATTTCACCAGTCAGTATGACCGGACTATAGCCTTGCAATTTATGTTTAAACTTAAATTTACCCTCAGACTTGGGTTGCTTTATTACCTACGTGCCTGTGGGGTCATGAAGCTTGTATTTTGAATGCCTTTCTTTTGAATGTCTCCAGCAAAAATAAAACTGAAAGCAAAAGTGCCCGGCCTCTTAAGGAGCCAGGTCGTTTGGTTGAAATTGGGAGCAGGGAATCTCCATATTTTCCAGCATGGGACTACTCTACATTCTCCCGCAGAGCTATATATCTATGTGCCACTCGAACTCTCTTCTTGTGAGAAGAGGGCTGTTTTTCCTTTTGCAATGGGAAGGGGGAGGGGAGGACTGCAGGATCAGAGAGAGAGAGACGAACTGAAGGTAAGGAGGCAAGGCGGGAGGGAGGGATGGAGGGAGCTATGGCTCGTCAAGCAGCGTTTTTTCACTCATCACAGACGAGTGGACGAGTGGATTTTTCAAGCCCTGCCCATTTTCTTTCTATGGCAGCACAATCATGGATATTCCAAAAGGAATCAGTATGCTAAACCAAAGGCTATTGCCTGTTTCTCATATTCCTGAAACACAATTGTCTCTTCTACATACATTCCTTACACAAATATTTGGAGAATAGATTTTTTTCCTATATTAAATTACCTTCAAAATCTGTTATAGAATGTTTCCACTATAATCAACAAGAAAAATAATTTTTAAATTATAGTACAGCAACCACTGTCCATATGAGTTATAGAAACATTTGTCTCGTAAGAAAATTTGTGAGGAGTTCACAGTCACATTCTAAAGAACTTGACCATTCGTCATGGGAACGTAAGCATCATATCTGACCTATTAGATAAAGGTAAAGGTTCCCCTTGACATTTAGTCCAGTCGTGTCCGACTCTAGGGCGCGGAGCTCATCCCTGTCTCCAAGCCGTAGAGCCAGCGTTTGTCCGTAGACAGTTTCCGTGGTCATGTGGCCAGCGCGACTAGACACGGAACGCCGTTACCTTCCCACCGTGGTGGTACCTATTTATCTACTCGCATTTACATGCTTTCAAACTGCTAGGTTGGCAGGAGCTGGGACAAGCGACGGGAGCTCACTCCATCGCGTGGATTCGATCTTATGACTGCAGGAGTGCATGTGGGTGGGTGGGCAGGAGTGCATGTGGGTGGGTAGGCAGGAGTGCGCACGCGCGTACGCATGTGCATTCCTCCGGCCCTCGAAAATTTACTATGTGGCCCTCCGTGTGAAAAGTTTGGAGACCCCTGTATAAATGATAGTCAGTCTTAGGCTTCGATATGATTATATAAGGTAATTATTAGCTTCTACATGAAGCCCAAAATGCATACAACTGGCAATTACCTGGAAACCTCATAATAAAATACTATAATACATCTGCTATTTGTATGATGCCACTATCAGGAGAAAATTATACAAACACTCTTTACAATGCATATTTCATTCACTCTTAAATTCAACAGCAGGTACTGTAATCATTTTATATGTACCACAAACAAGGTTCTTCAAGACCAAACAAATTGAGCTTTGAACCCAAGGCACAAAGATCCTTAACTTGTAAAACTCAAACTAAAATAGGATATTTCCATCTTCACTTTTCTTTATTTGTTAATACTAGTATTCTTGAAAATCAAATTGGATTATTGCTGGAAATTTTCAGAATCAAGAAAAACCATACTTTAAACATGCAAATAATGCTGTGATCACAAACTTTACTTCTGAAAAAAGCGAAGCCTCTTACTGGCACATATTAACATGCAATTTATCAACAATTTCTGCTTGACCATCTTGCATGATTTGAACTGGTTTCAATATATCTGTATTAAACCTTAACTCCAGGAAGAGTACCTACAATATAAAATGTTGACATTTATTTTTAAAATTAAGTCATTAGTTACTTAACTGAGACAATGTTGTCTTCCCAGAGCCTGGAAGACCTCTTAATAGTATGAGAAACTTCTGCGATTCACATAATCTGTTCTTGGAAAACCGCTGAGAACCAGTACTCAATCCTTCAGTCCAGCAAGTTTTAACATCTTTCCGATTTGTTTGGGTTTCACAGAAACCATTGACTGCATGTCTATCAGGGACATTATAACCATTTCTGGATGTCTGTGCACAGTGAGTACCAAAATAGCTAGTATATTCATTATTTTGATCAGCTGAGCTGTTCATGTTAATGGGGACATTTTTAAATGGTCCAACATTTGGGGGACAGAAAATAGCTGAATGAAATGAAGAACTGGGCTCCTGCAAATTAAAATGAGTGATGTACTGAGGAGATGGTGAGCCATAAGGTGTTATAAACTGATGTGTGTGCTGCCAACCAGGCTTAAACTCAGGCATAGAATTATTCCAAAATCTAGAACCTTCCTGTTTATTACATAATTGTTTTGTTTCCCATATGGTTTTGGGGCTGTTATAGCATTGTCTGTTGCTATTTCTGCAAACTATTGGGTCACTGGAGGGATACTGTTCATGGCCTATATAATGGACACCTGGATTGGTGAAAGAACACTGACCATTATTCCAACTAGGTGGTGTTCTACATGACCATTCTTGAGAGTTTACAGAAAATGATCGATCAGGTTTATTGTATTCCACAGGCTGCCCATGTGAATTTGTTTCAGTCTCCTGTAAATTATCATCCAAACAATTTTCATTACTTTCAAGCTGATCAATTTCACTATAGAATTGTGACAATTCATCTTCTATTTTAGGTACATGACAAGGGAGAGCTTGTTGTGGTGGCATCTTCTTCTTAGACTTTCCAGCAAATTTTGTGTTTGACACATTTTGGCAGCTGCAATCAATATTCCAATTTCTTTCAACATGTTGGCAATCAGCTTCAGTTTTATAAATAGGTCCAATAAATGCTTTGCTTGTGCTATAGAGTTCAGTGTCTCCTTCATTCTTATCTTTTTGGACCACTTTGTTTTCTTTGTTATAAACTCCAGCATTATCAGTAGAAAGAGGGCACTTACTTCCTGTGACCCTTGTATTGCTTAATGAATTTGAAGGCTCTGTTTTAGCAATTGCCCTGTTAAATGGGTCCAGGACTGCAGTTTCTCTTTCTTGCTGTCTTGTCTCAGTATTGCAATCATCATAATCATCAGATAATGACAATGGGATAAACCCACTATGGGTTTTTGTTATATGTACTTCTTCATGAAGTCTTTGCAATGCATCATAGGATTTACCATAAGGCTCTTCAGCTGATTTTATCCTTTTTGAGCAGGGCTCAGTTGCTGATACATCCTGACTTTCAAAGTATCTTGGCTTTCGTTCAGCATGAAGCATCTTAAAAACAAAATAATGTGTTTACAGCATAATGTCAATTACTAGTCTCCAAGATCTAGCTACAATTGATTCATTTCATCATTTAAGGCTGCAATTGTACACCCACTTACCTGCAGGTAAAACCCACTGTGTAAACATGTTTAGGACGGCCTTGTACAATTATTAAAAACAGCCTGCAGTTAAAATCTGTTTTTCATTTTACCAACATGCTTTTAGAATCAAGTCACCGTTGCATTTTACTGATAGTAACATCATAACACAGGGTTTTTTCAGCACTTATATTATCTGTTCCACCACCCACCTGGCCTTTTTAAATTAGTTGTAGTTATTTTGCTGTTTTTTATTATGTGGACTGATATGTTTAATTTTGTTTTTTCATATAGCTATTATATTTAGTGCCTTTTAAAGTCAGCCTGTTTTACTGTGTTGTAAACCGCCAGAAATGGCCCTGGTAGTCAGGTGGGCAATATAGACGTTGAATGAATAAATGAATAAATAATAGATCTTTTACTACACATGTTATCTTTCCCACTGCAGAACCAACATAATAAGAATATTAACAAAAAGAATGGGAAATTCATGAACAGTAGTCCAAACTTATCCTACGAACATAATACTCCACTGCCATCTTTAATACATTTAAAGCCTCCCTTCAGGGTCTGAAAATGAGAGGCTGAGTCAGAAAAAACTATTTTAAGCCTGCTGTTTTCTAACCGACTCCCACCTGCTGCCCGACAAGGCTAGGAGACGCTCCACTCTTCGTTCACATCGTGTTGTGCCCATCATCCTCCCTTCCCTTCCCCAAGTTCGTGCTGTTGCTTTCCCTTCGCCTCGACCCGACAGCCCTTTCCCCCAGCCAGCCAGCCGCACTCTACTTCGACCCTAACTTGAGCAGCCTCCTTCCCTCACGAGAAGCTCAGTGAAGGGCACAGTGAAGGGCCTCACACAGAAGAATATGGCCCCAAAGAACAGCCTTTCTACCAGCCCCCCCTCCCCGCAAATTCCCCCATCAAAGTCCCCCCCCCCGGGACTCCCCGGCGGCCCTCCGCCACCCCTCATCCTGCATACTTCAGAAGCCTTCCCTCCCCATGGCCATCCGACACTGCCCCTCTGTGCCAAACTCCCCGCTCGGCTGAGACGATCACCCACCTTATCAGACAAACGCCACTGGCTCGCCAAAGAACCCCGAGGTCAAACAGGAACCGCCATTCTCTCAACTCAAAACAAACGAAAGCCCACCAAACCTCCCCCCCCAATACACGCAACGTATGACGTCTAAAATGGCGGACCCAAGCCAGGCTGCGCACGCGCTGATGGCAGATGTTGCATGAGGCTTGTAGTTTTTAGGAACCGTTACTACGAACTACACGTCCCAGGATTCCTAGCGGCCCAACATAAAAATGTAGGATTTCCTTCTACGAGAGTTTCCGCTACATAATAACATTACAGTACCCTTGCTAGTCTGTTGCGGCAAAACCAACAAAGAAGCTTGTGGCGTCTTTAAGACTAACAAGTTTTATTTGTCATGCGTTCTCGTGAGCATTAAACTGCTGCACATTGTCATTACGTATTCTACATGGGGTTTAAGGCTTTTCTAAGGTGTTTTAATTAATTCTTTTAATATTATTATTTGTTTAATTGTTTTAATGCAATTGTTTATTGTGGTTTTAGTTAGCGTGTTCTTAATAAACAATAGTTACCCATCCCATCCACTTCTTGGGAGTCCTTGATGTTAAGAATTGTAATGCCCAAGAAAACCAAACAAATCCAACACTGGGAACCAAGATTTCTCAGTCGTGGCCTCTGGAATCAGCTTCCTACAGATATTCACCAGCTGCCAACCCTCTCAGTTTTTAGGAAGCTAATTAAGACAGAATTATATAATTCGTGGTGAATATTGACCTGAGATCATCAAATGAGTTTTAATTTGTGTATTTCTATTTAAAGGTAGGTTTCTTCTTTACAATGGGGTAGGATTTGGGCTAAGGGGATTTAGGGCTGGGGGGGGGGGTAGGTATGGATAGGGAAAGGGTAAAATCCCAGAGAGTGAGATAGTACATTTACATCAACTTATACAATTATACTAGAAAGAGAGATAAAAAGAAAAATAACAAATTTTCCAGTATTATTATATTTACTAATCTATCTTTTCCCTAATTGGACTTTCACATTCTTCTTTAGTCTATGCTTTCCAGACTATCTTTCGAGTCTAATTATGATATTATTCCCTATATATCCACCAAACATAATAAAAGCCTCCTCCTGTGTTTTACTTTTCCCATACTATTTAAAAACATTTTTATATCTTTTATTTTATTGGCATTGTGTACCATCAGTAAATCATATATCATCTATAAAACATCTTATCTGCATTTTCTTTAATAGTTACTGATTTTTGATCATTAATATTCTTCTACCATTTATATATATAGATAAGATGTTTAATAGATTATATTTGATTTACTGATGGTACACAATGCCAACAAAATAAAAAAATATATAAAACTCTTTTTAAATGGTATGGGAAACATAAAACACAGGAGGAGATTATTATGTTTGGTGGATATATAGGGAATAATAATAATCATTTATATATATCATTTTATTAATTTAGTCCATTTTTATTGTTAAGGTTTGCTCTTCTGTTCTGTTTGAGCTTCTTTCTGCCTCTGGTCTTGATGATCCATTTGATTTCTCCTCTTGTTGTTTCTCATCTGCTTTTTTCTCCTTTGTTTTCATAAAATCTTCCACCTTCATTTTTTAGTTAATATAATAAATCTGCTCCTAGAATTCAAAGAGGACACCTTCAGGCACCAACCACTTATACATAATTGAGTTTGATCTCAAGAGGGATGTCAACTCCGCATATTGTCTCCTTTTCTGTCTTTTTTGCCATGGAATATGTTTCAAAATCTTAATTTCTGTATATTTTCTATTAAGTTCCTTGCCTTGTATATTTCTTATAACTTTATCTCAAAATAACATTCTCATAAATTTAACATTAATTTATCTGGGGAGATTTTTATTCCTGGTGTATGCACTTTATTGTATTTTATTGTATTTATTACATGGTGCTTTTATTGTATGTTGTGAACCCTTCAGAGAATTATAACACTAATGGGGCAGTATAGAAGTGGAAATAAATAAGTGATAAATAAATTATGAGCTGCCTTGAGTCCCTTCACTGGGTGAAAGGTGGCATAAATATGCAATAATAAATAAATAATCCAAATCTTAGATGCATAGAAAGCATGTAATATTCAAGCCACAGGTTTATATGTGGACTAGTTATGGAGATGGTACAGAATGAAATGAGACGCATTACAATTGTGTCATTTATATTGTCAAAAACTCTCAAAGGGCTAGTTGGCATGAACATCTTGGCAACAGTAAAATTGGTTACTCAAGTAATTTAAAACCCTAATGTTTTCTATTTTACACAAGTTAATTAAACCCTCTTTACCCCCTACTTTTAAGAGAATATTTTGTTTTAGTCAAAGTCAGAAGTGTCCTGTTTTGATTCATAATTCGGCTGGAAAAATAATTTAAGTCATAATAGGCTTGAATAACTGATTAATGTATGTAGTTCAGTCCTTCAAAAAAGTTTACTTTATGAATGTGAGATAAAGTATCATGCCTGTACTGCCAGCAGATAAAATGATGTCTAGCTTTACACAGCAAGGACCAGCCTGAGTGTTGAAGACACCAGAGTCAGCAGTACAGATAGGCTACAGGATCCCCTCTTCTGGTTAATACCATTCCCAAACCAGGGGATTGTAAATCCTTTGGAAAACAGAGATGCACTGTACCCACAAGAAATCTGAAAGTTGTTGCAAATGGCATTCATCACATATACCACAAACATAGCACAACTTTCATGGCTATTTTTTTGGAAAGTTCCCCATTTTTTTCTTATTTGGTACACAAAGCAATCCAAACGTCTAGGAGATATGTGACTTGCAGTTAAGTGTGTGCACTCAAGTCTCTGCTTTTTTAACTGGAAGGTATTGAATTGCAACCTGATTGAGAAAAACATGAAATAAAAATTAGATCGAAGGGTTGGGGAAACTTTTCTTAAAACAAACAAAATTAACTTTAAAAGTACTTGTCCAAACACCTCCAAATTTGGAACAGAGCAAATTTATACTGTCTTCTATCTCTCTTCCAAATATCGTCCCAATACCAGAACCCATTCACAGGATATAATTTTTAATTTATACTGTTCCTTACATTTAGAATGTCTTTGTTGTTGTTTAGTCATTTAGTCATGTCTGACTCTTTGTGACCCCATGGACCAGAGCACGCCAGGCCCTCCTGTCTTCCACTGCCTCCCGGAGTTGGGTCAAATTCATGTTGGTAGCTTCGATGACACTGTCCAACCATCTCATCCTCTGTCGTCCCCTTCTCCTCTTGCCCTCACACTTTCCCAACATCAGGGTCTTTTCCAGGGAGTCTTCTCTTCTCATGAGATGGCCAAAGTATTGGAGCCTCAGCTTCAGGATCTGTCCTTCCAGTGAGCACTCAGGGTGGATTTCCTTCAGAATGGATAGGTTTGTTCTCCTTGCAGTCCAGGGGACTCTCAAGAGCCTCCTCCAGCACCACAATTCAAAAGCATCAATTCTTCGGTGGTCAGCTTTCTTTATGATCCATCTCTCACTTCCATACATCACTACAGGAAAAACCATAGCTTTGACTATGCGGACTTTTGTCGTCAAGGTGATGTCTCTGCTTTTTAAGATGCTGTCTAGGTTTGTCATCGCTTTCCTCCCAAGAAGCAAGCGTCTTTTAATTTCGTGGCTGCTGTCACCATCTGCAGTGATCATGGAGCCCAAGAAAGTAAAATCTGTCACTGCCTCCATATCTTCCCCTTCTATTTGCCATGAGGTGATGGGACCAGTGGCCATGATCTTAGTTTTTTTTATGTTGAGCTTCAGACCATTTTTTGCGCTTTCCTCTTTCACCCTCATTAAGAGGTTCTTTAATTCCTCCTCACTTTCTGCCATCAGAATGGTATCATCTGCATATCGGAGGTTGTTGATATTTCTTCCGGCGATCTTAATTCCGGCTTGGGATTCCTCCAGTCCAGCCTTTCGCATGATGTATTATGCATATACGTTAAATAAACCAGGGGACAATATACAGCCTTGTCGTACTCCTTTCCCAATTTTGAACCAATCAGTTGTTCCATATCCAGTTCTAACTGTTGCTTCCTGTCCCACGTATAGATTTCTCAGGAGATATATAAGGTGGTCAGGCACTCCCATTTCTTTAAGGACTTGCCATAGTTTGCTGTGGTCCACACAGTCAAAGGCTTTTGCGTAGTCAATGAAGCAGAAGTAGATGTTTTTCTGGAACTCTCTGGCTTTCTCCATAATCCAGCGCATGTTAGCAATTTGAATGTCTTACAGAATGCTATTTTCACTGGTCGCACAATTTCAGAGAGGCATTCCTGGGCACCTCTGATGAAATAAGTAGTCCCCGTCTTTGTTCAAGCCAAGAGATATAGATGAAATCTGGAATTCTGTAGCCATCCCATCTGCTGGAAGTGATGTGTAACTACATTTATCTGGTTATTGTCTCCATTCTGATTATAGCTGGACATTATTAACAAAGGAATGTCTCTGGAACATGTTTTAATTTAATCTTTTCCTTTGAGATCATCCAGACTGCTGTAGCTTAAATTAACTATAGCAATTAAAAGAAATGCAATGAAATTTAAAGATGATGGGCATATTCCAAAAATTCTGCTGTAACTCTGCTCCTATGCATGTTTAGTTGTGCACTGAACACAGTGTAACTCAATTCATAATTTTATAATTATCTTTAGGCAGATGTCTAGCTCATTAGAATAATATAATAATAGCAGTTGTATGAGAGAGCTATTAATAGGTACAAATACACAGATCTGCAGAGAAAATAAACTAAGGTTGCTCATTCTTAGAAAAGTAGCTACCTTCCTTTCAAAAATAAAAAATAAAAAAACCAAAAAAAAAAAAAACCACCCAAATTATCCCAGGCTGGACTTCTGGGAATGCTCCAATGTGTGCAAGGTTTCACCATTCCTTCAACTGAAGAAGCCACTCCTGAAATGAACTGTGTTTTGGCAAAGTTCTGACTAATGGCAAAGTCCATGAAAAACAGAGATGCATTGTGTCCACAGCTGGCTGTATAGCTCAAATTAGTTACGTATCTGGCTGCAAAGCCAGAGGTTGGGAGTTGAATTCCCCACCATGCATCTCAGAAGAGCCAGCCTGTGTGGCCTTGGGCAAGCTGACAGTCCCAGGATGCCCCTGGAATAAAGGAATTGTGAACCACTTCTGAGTACTCTCTTCCTAGAAAACTCTGAAAAGGCTTGCCATAAGCCAGAATTTACTTGACAGCGGCTAGATGGATTGTGTCCACAAGAAATCACTGGATTGGGGAACTATAGCCTGAAAAATTGTTGCAAATGGCGCTAATATACCAGGATTTCCATGATCCTTTATACCAGTGGTGGCGAACCTTTTTGGGCTCGTGTGCCCAAACTGGAAAAAGAAAAAGAAAAACCAGTTGGGTGGTGTGCTGCCACGGTGGCAGCGGTGGCGGCGGAGGAACCGGAAGTGGCGGCAGAAGGGGGAATCCCAGCATGGAGGTGCCTCAAGACCCCACTCTGGATCCGCTGCCACCACCAGCTGCTCCGGATCCACCTTCTCAGGTTTGGCTGCGCGGGGGGGGGGGGGGGGGGGGAATAGCGATCTGGCAACTTACGGCTCACGTGCCGGCAGAAACGGCTCTGTGTGCCAGCTGTGGCACGCGTGCCATAGGTTCGCCATCGCTGCTTTATACATTTCTGAGACACATCCAAAGTACTGTTATGACCTGTCAGCTGTCTGTACCCAATGTCTAACTCCCACCTACATTTCACTGTAGTCTTTTTTCACTTACTTCACTTA
Source organism: Intellagama lesueurii (assembly GCA_037013535.1). NCBI lineage: Eukaryota > Metazoa > Chordata > Lepidosauria > Squamata > Agamidae > Intellagama > Intellagama lesueurii. The sequence continues at coordinate 28,237,263 of JBAJHW010000003.1, forward strand.
CTTAGTTTTCAAAAACTTGTTGAATGCCTCATTTCTGCACAATATACTTTATAGCTGGTTGCAATCTCTGAGGAAGCCTTCATCTCTTACAAGAGGCAAAGGCACAAGAGAGAAGTATTTATATCCAGAGGTTTGTGCAAGCCTTGCCTAGGGTGGGTGGATGGGTGGGAGATCCTCCACACAATATTGGACTCTAACTCCTAGTTGCCCTAGCCATCACAGCCAGATATAAGCAATTATGGTAGCTGTAGTTCAAGAACATCTGGAGGGCCACAAGTTCCCATCTCTGCCTTGAAACTATACCAGATCTTTTTATATGGGCAGACATTTAAGTTGCAGTTCTAAGCCCATTGGCTAAAATGTACTTGTTCTCTATGAAGGCCAGTCGAATTCCTCTGAGAAGCCCACATCTTCTGAAACGGGAAGGTGTCTGTAACTATCATGTCTTGCATCCTTTGATAGATAAAACAATGCATGAATTTCCCAGCAAGGCTAAGAGAATCGTCTGTCTCAGCGTGTCAGAGACCTGTTGCCAAGCAAGAGTAGACTTTGGTCTAGATGGGCGGGGTATAAATTTAATAAATAAAATAAATAAATCTCCTCCTCATCTTGGAACTGCAGAGCTGGAAAAAACCATATAGATTATCGAGTCAATTCCCTGTCAATGATGCTGGACTAGGTGGGACAATCAAGTTAAGTAGGTTTCAGTATCAATCTTTGCTTTTATTCTTCTAATAACAGCTCAATCTGCAAACACCAACATCTCTAAAAGCTTTGCCTAACAGGACTCTTATGCTACTAACAATATAAAATTGAGCCAAAGGATTTTCTTCTGCTCAATTCATAATTCCAAATAAGTATGTAAAGAGACTTTGCATTTTGCTTTGTTATTTTTCATACCTCAGTTCTACCATGGTGCCCTTTAAAGAAGGAAGTCGCATCACAATTGAGTGGTAATTAAATTATTATCACTAATGTTTAAGCTTATCAGTAAAATCAAGGCCCATAAAATATCTATTAAATATAAATATGTGCTGAACTAATTTAATATCCATACAATAACCCTCTGATGTGCTTTTTTGCTGAGAAAAGGAATTGAAGAGGGACTTGAAGCCATGTCTTTCACATCTTACCTGAACTATAAGTTGTTTTTTTGACTATAACAACTAGAATTCTCCAGTCAGTATGCGTACCATTTCACTACAAGAAAGAACAGCCAACACCTGTTTTCTAGTCCTACTACAGATAGCTAGTTACTGCCTGAAGAGGAAGATCTTTGCCTGCTTGCAGAAGGACAGTAAAGATGGGGCCAGTCTGGCCTCCTGTGGAAGGGAGTTCCAAAGTCTGGGAGCAGCAACAGATAGCTTGGACCCAGGTCATTTAGGGCTTCATAGGTTAAAAACCAGCACTTTGAATTGTGCCTGGATATTGATCAGCAGCCAGTGGAGCTGCTGTAACATGGGGGTTATGTGATCCCTGTAAACAGCCCCAGTCAGCAATCTGGCTAACTGGAGATGGTTAGAGGGATCACATAACCCTCCTGTTATTGTTATATTGTTATACTGCTATATTGAAGAGAAAGCCTCACTGAGTTCAACAGAGGTTACTCTAAAGCATCCTAAAGTGGTCAGAGTGCTAGGAATATGGACAACTCCCATCAGTTAAAATCTCTAGTCAGACTCCTTGAGTGACCTTAGGCCAGCTACCATCCCTCAGCTTAATTTACCTCACAGAACTGCATTAAGAATAAAACTGTGAATCAGGGGAAGTGTAGGATAACCATCTATGTTCTTTGGAGCAAAGGTAGAACATAAATATATCCAATAAGCAAAGACTAAATGGCACAGTTAATAACATGCAAGGAAATTAGAAACAGTATTCTAAAACTACTAAAGGAGGAGAACTACCAATGTGGTCTCTTTCAAAATAGACAGGAGTTGATTTCTTTTTAATTTTGAAAAGATCTAGATCTAAAGCTGAATGGCTGCTGGTTACTGAGACAGCCTGATTGATGTTCTTCTGTAGAAGCATATTCCTATTTGTAAAGAGCTTTAGTTAGTGAACAGCTGGAAGGTGGAGTGAACAATATTAATGTCTTAGCCAGAGCTGATTTATCACCTATCTCTAGATGTTAATGTTTCACGACTACTGCCTGTTCACTAAATTAAACCACTAGAGTTAGCTGTGAATTGTGAATAACATAATAATTGCTGTGGAAGTGCTTGCAAATAAAATCTATTTTGGCAGAACCGTTTGTTTAATATGTTTCTTATTACTGATTAGTAAAGTTGCAAAATGGCAAGGATTCCTGAACCTAAACAAATGCTATAGGTACTATGGAGTTCTTATGGAGTTTTGGAAAATACAACCTGTTGCTTGTCATACAAGGATGAAACATGCTGCACTTCTTCCCCATGTTTCTTACAGGTCTAAAAACTCTTGTTTTCATTGCATTTGTCCCCTGCTCCCCTTGGATCCTGCAGTGTTTAAATCGAAGGGCTAATTAGAAATTGACAACATATTTGAATCAGGTTTGAAAACATTTTGGAAGCTGAATTACATTTAAAAATCTAGCAATCTCTTGATTTTGAGGCATACTGTTACCATCTATTCCCATTTCTTAAAAATCTAAACATCTATCTACAAATTTAGCATTATATACCATATGACCGAATAAGGCAAATTAAGGAATGTAACATCTTTGGCAGACACTGGTCCAAAAACATTGCTGACGGTTTCATTCCAGTAGAAGTTGGAATGCCCTGAAAGATTCTCTAACACCAGCTTAACCAATTATCACCAGGTATGTTTCCATGAAGTCCTCGCCCATATGGCTGTGATGATGTGAGACATCTAACATTTGTTGTTTTTGTTATGAGGAATGGAGCCGAGTTATACCGTATTGACTGGAATAAGCTAGGATATGAGAAAACACACAATTGTTGCATTAGTTTAATATTTCCATGGAAGGTGGAGAAGAACCTGTTAACAGCATTTGCATGTTAGGCCTGGATTGTGGTGTGGTGTGTTCACTGTTCAGGTTTTCATCTTATTCTTTCACCTTGATTATTTGTCCCTCTAACCTCAGTCAATCAGAATTCTTTGATCACTAAATGTGCTCAGTCATACTGTTTCCCCTAAAATAAGACCTAACCTGAAAATAAGCCCTAGTATGATTTTTCAGGATGCTCGTAATATAAGCCCTACCCCAAAAATAAGCCCCATTTAAGTGAAACCCCACCCTCCACCATTGTGCAGCAACCAGAAGAAGATGACTTGACTGTATTGGAATAAATGTAGATGGTTGTACATGAAAAAAATAAAACATCCCCTGAAAATAAGCCCTAATGCGTTTTTTGGAGCAAAAATTAATATAAGACCCTGTCTTATTTTCAAGGAAACAGGGTAATTAGTATGCCCTTTTGTTTTTGGTCTCCCTAAAAGTTTTCTATACCTTGTCCTTTCTTAAACCTATTGCAGGGGAATGGTACTATCCTGGTTAAGGATTGGTGCTTAGAACTGAGTTTGCAGACCTTCCTTTTCAGGCAGGCTTTTGAGCAATAAGGTGTGTGTGTGTTCTCAGGAAGTCTATATTTATGAAATTTAGAGATTGTGAAATGTTTCTAAAATATTGTTTAAATTGCTCTTAATTCTGGTTTTAATATGGACAAATGTTTAATTGTTTTTAATATAGTTTTTTAAATAGTATTTTGACAACTGTGATAATTGTATAGTTTTAATTGTTTTGAGAAGCCTTGGGGAGAAAAGCAACATATAAATAAAATCAATCAATAAATATGGAATAAATAATACATTTAAAGAATGTAAGGCATTGTATTCTCAAAGGTTTCATGGCCGGGATCCGATGGTTGTTGTAGGTTTTTTGGCCAAACAGCCCGAAAAACCTACAACAACCAATGTAAGGCATCTTACACCTATACAGAACACAGACAACACTACAATGTCATTAACATATAACCTTAAAACAATAAACTATATAAGTAAACACATCCAAAACTCAAAGACAGTTTAAAATAGGTATTGTTTTTATAAAAAGTAAAAATATTACAATGAATGGTATATTAGCAGCAGAATCTTGTGCTTAACTCTTAAGAAATAAACCCCACTGAATTTAGTGGGACTTATTCCTAGGATGCACTCTCACCTGGGAGCAAACTTCTATTGATCCCTTTAAAACATGTATAGATTGCACTGTATCACAAGATATCATGGCGTGTTACAGAGCCAATTTAAAAACATAAAATCTTTAAAACAAGTTAAAACTAAACACTTTAAAACACATCATATTAAAACAATTGCATCAAAACCTCTGCAGGTGAAAATCCTCAACACACAAAGGTTCTAATGTTCCACAGTTGGGGTACTACAGACCAGAAAGCCCGACCCCGTATCTCCAGATAATGAACAATTCTCAATGGTGTCACATGGATGAAGGCCTCCCCAGAAGATCTTAGTGACTGGGCAGGATTCTATAGAGGCTCTCATTTAAATATCCAGGTTCCAAGCTGTTTTGGACTTTGTAGGATATCATCAACACCTTGGACTCAGACCAGTGCAAATCCTTCAGAACCAGTGTCATATGGGCTCTGAAAGATGTTCCTATTAGCAGTTTCGCTACTACATACTGCTCTTGCTACAGCATTCATGTATTACCATGCAGAATGCATATGAGTAGTCTAACAAGGAGATTACCAGGCCATGGACTACTGCGGCCAGGTTATCCCTGTCCAGAAATGGTCATAGCTGCCAGATATTATTGTCCTCTGTTATAATTTTTCCATCTTCATTGCGGAGCTGTGCCACTATGTCTTTTGTTTGTCTTTTGCTACTCACATACCTGAAGAATGCTTTTTTATTGATTTTAGTGTCTCTAGCTAACCTCAGCTCATTCTCAGCTTTTGCCCTCCCAATGCCATCCCTGCATTTCCTTGCTACTTGTCTGTACTCACCCTTGGTGGCCTGGCCTTCTTTCCACTTCCTGTACATGTCTTTTTTGGTTTTTAGGTCCTCCCTGAGCTTTTTGTGAAGCCACACTGGCCTTTTTTGCCACCTCGCCCCTTTTTTTCTTCTTGGAATTGTTTGTAGTTGTGCCTCTCCTCATCAGCAAAGAAGCCAAAGATTATTGTAGTTGGGATTAAACAGAAGTGTAGCCCTCTCAGGACTGAGCATGCTCAGTAGGTAAAGGATGCTGTTGATTGCAGGGTGGAACGAAATGGAGTGGTTGGAACTCTGACAAGAAGTACTCCGCACTATAACATTTGGTTGCAGTTGTCTGCTTCTTTTTAAAAACTTATATTTATAGGTAAGCAGTAGAAAAGAGAGGAATTTTAATGGAAGAAGGAAATGTCATAGTTCAATTAATTTCTTTCTAAGCTTTCAATAATATGGGTGACTTAACTTGAGAAAGATTGGAATAACTTTGATTCTAGTTTTAGTTACTATGTTTCAGCGGCTGGATAGCTCAGTGGTTTAGTTAGAGGCTGGGAGTGCATTTCCCCCAATGTGCCTCCTGCCAGTAGGGCCATCCTGTACGGTCCTGGGCAAGCTGCACAGTCCCAGGATGCCCCCAGAAAAAGGGAATGGCAAACAACTTCTGAGTATTTGCTACCTGGAAAACCCTGAAAAAAGGATCTCCATCAAGCAGAATTGACTTGATGATTACAGTAGCTTCCACACCGGCTGTTTTCCATTTAGCTATCTCTAAAATGGCACATAGGTTGTGATAGAACACAAGCTTACAGCCTGTGTGTTTTTTTTTTACCTGGACTGGGGAAGTGAGCTATTCATACCACTCAAGTGAAGCTAGGTGTTTCCATCAACTTTACCATAGCTTGTCAACAATGTGTCCTCTTCCATTGATCATACATTTATCAGGATTCACTAAAGAGGAACAAATTTATCGTAATGTTACAGTTATGTGGCCGCCCTTCCATGTGCACAGTCTAACTGTCAACACAAAATTGATTTTTTCAAAGCAACAATCCCACAAATAAGCTCCACTGAACTTGTATGACTCACTTCTGAGTAGACACGCATAGAACCGCCGTGCAAAGTTGCAATTTTATGCATTTGTTTAGGAGAAAGCCATTTTGAAGAACGGCTGACTTTACTTCTGAGACGGCCTGACTAACGGAATATTCAATAACCCCCCCCCCCCCCACAGGATCACACTCTTGGGGCACCGCCGAAAGCCCCGCTGGACCCACTACGACGGGCTTCTAAGTGAGCGGAGAAGATCCGAGGAATTTAATGCCCCCCATTCACGCAAAGTTTGGGACATCGAGTTTTCCCTGAAACAAGTCTACTTGGCTAAGGTACTGCGGCAGTAACACTCCCGAGGGAAGAAGTGGGGGGGGGGGGGAGAGAGAAATACTCCCTCTCGGTTGTATGGCGGATTTTCCGGCGAGCAGCGTCCACTTTCTTCTCGCCACTTTCCCCCCTTCACTTCCCTTCAGTTCCTGCAGGGGTCGCTGCTGCCTCACTCAGGCTCTGGTCTCTCCCCACCACTCGGTGGCGGGGTCCACAGCAGAAGAGCCGCCGCCGCCGCCACCAGAGACTAGTTGGCGCCATTTTGAAGCCGACGAAAAGAGGGGCGGGGGGGGGGGTTTCGCGGCGATCTGCGGAAGGGGTGGGAGGGGGTTCGCGGCGATTGGCTGCGGGGCGGCGAGCGGCGACGGCGGCTGTCCTAGCCTCGCGCGGTGGGCTCGAGAGGAGCGGGCGGGCTCGTCGCTCTGCCTTGTCGTCGTCGTACACACACACACACACACACACACACACACACACACACGAGAGAGAGAGAGAGAGAGGAGCCGTAGCGGCTTCAGTCCGCCCGCCCGTCCGCCCGCCGGAGCCACGGGAAGGTAAGAGAAAAGGCTCCCTCGCTCTTTCCTGGCGAGGAGCGGGCGATTCCGCTCATTCCGAGACTCCTCCACAGAGTCTCATTTCTTTCTCTCGGTTGTTTAAGGCAGGCGGAAAACCGAAAGGCGGCCGGGGTGGGGGGGGGGGGAGAGGATGCCGGCCCGACAGCTTTCCCACCTCCTCATTTTCCCTTCACGCCGCCATCCCTCGCCGGCCTCGGCCGTCCTTTGCATGTTGAACTTGCCGCCCTTTCCTCCGCGGGGTGGCTGCGAGCCTTCGCCTGGTTTGCGGGGCTGTTTGGGCGCTGGAGACGGTGGGCGACAGGGTGGCGACGGGTGACCTTGCCTGAATCGCCTTTTTCCCTTCAATTATATAAATATATATATATATATATAGAGAGAGAGAGAGAGAGATTACCCTTTCTTGCTTCCCTGAGTCCCCCCTTTTCAGTCAGCGAGACAGGAGGAGCAGCAGCAGAAGGAAGGCGCTTGCCTCAAATGTGGCGCTTCTGGGATCCGGCTTCCTTCTTTCCACCCGCCCGCCCGCCCGCCTGCCTGCCTGCCTGCCTGCCTTACCCGCCCCTCGAGCCGCTTTCCTCTTTCGAGACCTGAAGGGGTTTTTCCAAAGCCCCCGAGGCTTGTGCCGCTCGCCTTCCCGAGTTGGCCTAGTCTGCCCTCGCCGAGGTAGCCTGCCCCAGCCCGTTCCTCCTGCCCTTGGCTGGGCCTGCTGGAGATGGGGTGGAAGAGGGAGGAAGAAGGGGTGGGGGTGGGTGGGAAGGAACTCCCGACTCGGTCCCTTTTTTCCCTTCACATTTTTATACTCTCTTTCAACTTGCCTGGTGTCGGAGGCGACGGCTCTCTCCGGTCGCGGAAGAAGTGGGGAGGGCGGGCGGGCGGGCGGGCGCGGGGCGCCGAGGGCTGATCGCCCTCAACAGCCAGCAAGAACCAAACCGGGCTCCTTCTGCTGTGGGCAGTTGGCTCGGCTTCACTGAAATACGAAGAGCAAGGCCTCTCGCACTTCTCTGCCAGTGCAGTGATCATTACTGGTGGTACGTTGGCCTCACGTTGGTTTTACTTTTGGAATTGAGCTTCCATGCTCCAGCGACCTCCCAGCTGGGAAGTCTCACACCGCCTGCCCTTAGGATACTTCCAACTTCGGGCCCTGCCTCCTGTTAGAGGGTGGAGAAGAGCAAAGGGGGTGGTTTACAGAAATAAAGAAAACTCCTGCAGGGATGTGTCTTCTCTAGAGCTTGTGGAGTTCTGGGTGGTGGTGGTGGGGTTGGGGTTGAGTTTCATGATGGAGACATATTACTGTGTTGTGGGTTTAATGTATTTGTGGAAGAGTCTGCTTTTATGTTCTTGTATACTTTTTTCTTCTAATATTTTGTGAAACATGGATAGTTGTATTTACTGCTGCATTAGGATGGATAATATCAGCCAGGATGCACAGATTGATGGTGGTGAGGATGTAGTAGTAGTAGGTCTCAGGTTTGCCCTTCCAGTGTACATAACTCAGCGGCTTTGGTCTCTGGTTGCAGATCCAGAGGTTGGGCGTTCAATTCCCCATTGTGCTTCCTTGAGAGGGGCCGGACTTGATCCATAGGATCCCTTCTAGCTCTGCAGTCCAAAGGTGGTTGCGGTGGTGGTGGTGGTAGTGGTATACCTAGGTACAGAGTTTACATTATTGAAAGCTGTACATGCATAGATGCTTTATATGTACATGCAGTCTGAGACATGCATTGTGTACATGTGTGGGACTTGTGCACAAGGTAAATTCTACATATGGAGATAAATGTTGGTAATTAGAATCCCATTTCATGTGTTCAGTTTAGATTTCTGTACAGGTTAGTACCTTTTACTACTATTTGCAGATGGCTGTAAAATTCGTGACTTCAGGAGAAACATAAATGTCATTGCTGAGCGTTTGATCGAGAATAAAGTAGAATTGAATGCACAATTGTCATATTTTAATTATTAAGGTTTCTGCAGTGTTTTCAGTTTTCCATATAGGCTTATAAATAAACATTGCTTATGCACCTTTGATGTTCAGTAATCCCCTTTCATGATTATATAGGTGGTTAGCCTTTGGCTGTCTTTTTCCCCCTCCCATCACCTAGTTGGAGAGTTCATGGGGAGGATGGTTACAGCAAGGACTGTTGTGTTAGTCTGACAAGGAAAATACAACAGAAGTCGCCTCCTTTGTGAGTTGCACCAGGTACCTGCTGTATCTTTTTAGTGCTGGTTAAAACTCTTAATATTTTCACAAGTCTCTTATTTAACTTTTGATGGTAGTGTGTGTTTTTGGCCTTTTTTTGCTCTTTTTATTGCTCCCAACTTTTATGCTGTTGTTCTCTTTTAATTGGTTGCATTTGCTTTATAGTCTTTTTTAATGTATGTCTGTTATCCGAGTAGTTTAAGAGGATCCTAGTCCTTGGCCAGTACTCTATTCATTGTATGCCAGAGGGTTTCCAGGACTCATTAGCACAAGGAGGTACTAGGTACCTGTTTACTCAAACTTTAGGAAGGGCCTTCTGCTCATGCAGCAGAGCATTCAAGGAAGAGGAAGGTAAGACCCCTTCCCATCTGGGGCATGGATGCAGAGATAGAATAGAAGGGTGGTGGTGTTATATTTCTAACTTTATCAGTAAAGTTAATGTATGTGTAATTTGTAATGATGTATATATTTTATGATAGCTCAGTGGTTTAGGTATATGACTGCAGAGCCAGAGGTTGGGACTTTGATCCATAGGGCCTCTTCCAGCTCTGCAGTTCTAAGATGATGATGGTGATGATTATAATGCATTGGGGCACATACAGTGTAAAAAGACCAGTTTTTCTTGTATTACTCATTTCATTCTCAGCCCCTTGTAACTCCATCTGCTTGAGAGGGTCTTCTAACTCTTCAGGGACAGATTGAGATATGTGCAGGAAGGGGGCTACAGAGGAATGAGGAGTTTACAGTAGTGTCCAATTCTGCTGAAAGAAAGACACTGCTGGATTCAGCCCATACTGTCCACAAAACGAAAACTATATCATGCTTAAACTACACTAAGGCCTGCTAAGTAAATGCTGAAGAATCAAAAGGCTGGGTTCCTTTGAAAGGATATTTTTCTTGTAACTGAGAAAGTTATCAGCTCTGCAATTTTATGCATTTAGATGAAAAATATACAGACATCTGAAGTCAGTGATGGTTGTTGAAACTTCATTCACATTTGTAACTGCTGTATCATTAGAATCCTCAAAATCTATAAAGTGGATAACATGTCTATAGAAAATGCTTCTACGGGTAATTTGCACTATCTTAAAAAGTACTGAAGAGATTCAAATGGCAATAAGATAATGTCCTATTTTTTCTGAAACTCTAAAAAATCATATTCAGAAATATGTTCTAAGAGGATTGTTGATATTTTGCTGTCCATGTTGAGTTTTCTCCTACTGTTCTCAAGTTATTTACATTGCTCTTACTCTTGGGTCTTATTTGTTGGGTACAACTTTATATTCATTGCACTATTAATATTATAAAAGCTTTTAACATAGTTCTAATATATAGTATAGTCTAAATATAAAGGATCCAGAAATTATATGAAAGACTTCTTGGACTGGTGACAAACACATTGGAACGAAGCTGTTTTAAGAGTACTTGCCCATTTATTTGACTGTGAAAAAGTCTGCAGGATCCAGGTAGAGGACAGAGGATGAGTGGGAATGTTCCTTGTTGTCTTTACTAAGACTTTAATGGTGGGATTCCTTTCAATAGTTTATAAGCCCACATTTTGCATTTTAGGAAATGGAGAATCTGTGCCATTGTATTGATGACATAGGTGACAGTTAACTTAATTATATGAGATGACTTTCCTGTCTGGTATGAAGGTTGTGGACAGCATAGGTTGTCTGGATGGGATGTTAGAGAGGCTTGCAGAAGCATCAGTGCTCATGATAGTGTAGACAGTAATGACCCTCTTTGATTTCATCAGGAGGTCTGAGAAATAATGCATAGGAGGCTGGAGGACACAGGCTCAAAGGAAATGTTTATGAAAATGTTGGTTCCATGTGAAGAAATGGGTAGAACTGCAGTTCTTGCGTAGATGAGATGGTAATATCAGAAGAAAAGATTTAGATGTATTAAACAATGAGAAATGCTTTGAGGCAAAGACACCTGTGTAGCAAAGTGTGAAGTAATCAGCTAGCTGGTGTTTTAATTCCGCCCCCTCCCCCCGTTTTCCCTAGTTGTAGAGCAGAAATTAGATGATACCACTCTGATGGCAGAAAGTGAGGAGAAATTAAAGAACCTCTTAATGAGGGTGAAAGAGGAGAGCGCCAAAAATGGTCTGAAGTTCAACATCAAAAAAACTAAGATCATGGCCACCGGACCCATCACTTCCTGGCAAATAGAAGGGGAAGATATGGAGGCAGTGACAGATTTTACTTTCTTGGGCTCCATGATCACTGCAGATGGTGAAAGCAGCCACTAAATTAAAAGACGCCTGCTTCTTGGGAGGAAAGCGATGACAAACCTAGACAGCATCTTAAAAAGCAGAGACATCACCTTGCCGACAAAGGTCCGCATAGTCAAAGCTATGGTTTTTGCAGTAGTGATGTATGGAAGTGAGAGCTGGACCATAAAGAAGGCTGACTGCCGAAGAATTGATGCTTTTGAATTGTGGTGCTGGAGGAGACTCTTGAGAGTCCCCTGGACTGCAAGGAGATCAAACCTATCCATTCTGAAGGAAATCAACCCAGAGTGCTCACTGGAAAGACAGATCCTGAAGCTGAGGCTTCAATACTTTGGCCATCTCATCAGAAGAGAAATCTCCCTGGAAAAGACCCTGATGTTGGGAAAGAGTGAAGGCAAGAGGAGAAGGGGACGACAGAGGATGAGATGGTTGGACAGTGTCATCGAAGCTACCAACATGAATTTGACCAAACTCTGGGAGGCGGTGGAAGACAGGAGAGCCTGGCATGCTCTGGTCCATGGGGTCACGAAGAGTCGGACGTGACTTAATGACTAAACAATAACAACAGAGCAGAAATTGACTGAAGTTGAGAAATGTATAGTTTGGAAGGAAAAATCCATGCTTCAAGGACATTTTATTTTCTTAGAATATGGGCAGATAGATAAATGTTGGGATTAGCCCCTGGAAACTGAAAAGTGAAGACCACCTGAAAGATTAAAGAGAACAGTTAAAGTACAATCCTGTACATATTTATTTGGAAGTAAGCCCATTGAGTTCAATGGGGTCTGTTTCCAGGTATTTTTTAAGGATTTTAGTAGAAAAGAATAGTTAAAGGTAGAAATATGTTTAAATAGAATGATGTGTATGTATTTTGATGCTAATAGAAAGCATCTAAGCTAATGCATGTGGAAAAAATGTAAGTTTGAAAAGCTATAGAAAGAATAGAGTGTATATAGGTGGTTTTGCTGGTTTGTGTGCAAAGAAGGGAGGAATAGGATAAATTAGAAGTAGTGATGGAATTATGTACAGAAATGAATGTTTGGATTTTGTTACCTCATTGGCCAGATCTTTGCTGTTTTAAAAAACAACAGGGAATTGACCCAGGCAAAATAATAATAATGGCTGATTAATGAAATTGATTGAGAAATGTTAATTTGGATCATGACACAACCTGGGTATATAGTAAATAAATGCAACTCCCTGGTTTCTTTGTTTGCTGGATTTCAGCCAATGGTCATAACACCACTATACAGTAATGGAATTTGCTGGGAAAGTCCAGCACAGTTATATTTATAATTAAAATGGCTTTAAAATGATGTCAAACAGTTAAATAGGCTGTAGAAGACAGTATTCTTATTTTAAAAACATTTCAGAAGTGTTACTCAGATCAGGAAATTAAGATCAGGAATTTCAGTCAAACAAATTAAATTAACCACAAGGCAAGGCAAAAAATATTTGAGGAACAAATTGCTAAAGTAAAAAAATGAGTATGTGAGAAGGATGGAAGGGTAGACAGTGTCCCTGCCAGAATGCCGTCCCTCACCCATGGAGCAAGTGGTGAGCCCAAGCCCAAGATCCTCAAGATTGAGGGGAAAACAACCCCAAGAGAAGCAAGAGCCAAGCAAGAAAATCCACTAGTGACGATGGTGCAGGAAGTAGTAGAACAGACAGTGAAGTTGAAGAGTCTAGGAGAACAGATGACAGTCCAAGGACAAGGAATGAGTGATAGAAATCCAGAAATGACTGTAGAAGGTATTGACATTCCAGGGCAGCTAAATTCTTTCTTTTCACCAGTACAGTGGTGCCTCGACTTACGACCGTCCCGACATACGACCATTTCGAGTTGCGACCATCTCCGGCTGCAAAATTTTGCTTCGACTTGCAGCCGGAGCTTCAACTTGCAATCAAAAGAGGCAGGGAAAAAAGGCGGGGAATTCAAATTAGAGGGCTAACCTTTGGCCGCGAAGAGCTTCTTTGTAGCTCTTTCGCCCCAACGGTTAGAGTGTGTGCGTCGGAGGAGGCTTCGGACTGCCTGGTGCTGCTTTCTGGTTCTGAGTAAGTACATTTACAGGGTTTTGCAGGGTGGGTTTGGGCTGGGGGGGTTGTGTTTCTGTGTTGTGATTTTTTGTGTGTTTATTTTTTCAGCCCCAGCGCCTTCCGATGGGGCTTGCTGTGTTGTTTATTTTTGGTTATTATTTCTTTTTACGCCCCAGCGCCTTCCGATGGGGCTTGCTGTGTTGTTTATTTTTGGTAATTTGTTTTTAAGCCCCAGCGCCTTCTGATGGGGCTTGCTGTGTGCTTTATTTTTGGGTTGTTTTTTTTAAAAGCCCCAGCGCCTTCCGATGGGGCTTGCTGTGTGCTTTATTTTTGGTGTTTTTTTTAAAGCCCCAGCACCTTCCGATGGGGCTTGCTGTGTGTGTTTTTTTTTTCCAGAACGGATTAATCGTGTTCCAATGCATTTCAATGGGAAATGGTGCTTCGAGTTACGTCCATCTTCTGGAACGGATTATGGTCGTAAGTCGAGGCACCACTGTGTCTTTGTTGCTAATGTAATATGGTATCAATACATGGACTGGAATTCTTTCTCTCTCTCTCTCTCTCTCATGGGAGTTGTGGGGTATTTTCTGACCCCTGTGATAATTCAAGTACATTCAGTTTTGGAAGTAGTTAGGGTTAGGATTTAATATTTCAGGTGCGTTGTTTTCCTTTATAAATTATTTTTATATTTTTATGTTTGTGTATTGGGTGGTGTGTTTATGTTTATAGTTTTATGTTTGTGTATTGGGTGGTGTGTTTATTGCTGGAAACTGCCTAGGGTAGTGGCAAGGCTACTAGATGGTGCAGCATAAAAATATAATTAATTAATTAATTTTCATTCTCAAAATTCCATTGTATCCGAGTGGAAGAACATTTTGACAGACAAGGTATGTAATTTCTGCTTTGTTGTATGATGATCATTTGATAAATGGCACAGGACTTTTCTTTTTTTATCTTAATACATTCCATTGGCTGGACAAAAAAGTACTCCACTGTTTAGAAGCAGTAGATTTTTTTATGTATTGCCCTAGCTGACATTCTTTGTGAAACCAAAAGAAAAAAAATCTGTATGTGGCAAGTGACTGGTATTTGGGCTAATTGTTTACAAATTGCAGTTGACAATGCTACAGAATGCCTACATTGTAGACATTGCTGTATGTGATTTCTGCAACGAAATGCAGTTCTAGTTGACTTAAGATATTTCATCCTAAGGCTGATAAACAGTTACAAATCCAAGTATTGTAGACTACTTAACAAAGTCTGTTGTGGCCACGTCTCCACAGGATAGTAAGCCAGGATCCTTTAAACTTTAGGAGATTATGGAGGGAAGCAGGACAGTTTTGTTTTTTGTGCTGGTTGGGTAGATGCACCAAGGCTAGCCGTAATTCAAGGAAATGGCCCTCTCATTTCCCTGTGGAGCAGGACCTTCTGTTGGTGCCAGCCACCCAAGATATTTGGAGTGTCTTACACTGTGCTGTGAAAAGAGTCACCCTCAAGCTTCTTCTTTAGTTTGTAATCAGACAGGAAGGTACTGATCTTCCTCACAAGCATCCTGAGCACTCAGAAGCTGTGTGCTGTGGCTAATAATCTTTGCCTGCTGCCTAGCTCCAGCTAGAGAAGAAAGCTGGGATTCCTTTCTTTGTTGTCTCCATGAGATAATGAAAAGAAAATGTGAATGACCCATAAAGAACAGTTTAACTCTTCTTATAACTGTAAACATTACTTTATGAACTAGAAAGTTCATGTGAAAGCACTTCCAAGATTTTTGTCTCTTTATGCAGCTACAACTTTTGCAACAAATGCGAACAGTTTGCTGGAGTTTACTTAATACTTTCCTTTAGAATAGCTTCAGGGAAAGAAAAAGTAAAGCAGAAGGAAAAAATGAAATTCTTTGAAAACTCAACCATTCCCTTTTTTATGTGAGTGCATTGAGGAACATTAGCAATCCTTTTCTTATTAGTGATTATATTAATTTATTGAACACTCAAAAAAGTTTCCAAAGAGTAAAATTAAACAAATAAAGATGGAGGCTTCTTGGCTGTAAGTACTAAGTGGTGTTACGTGCTGTAGATTAGAGGCTCTGACTCACCTTTGTTCACTTATGGGCAGTATCTAGTCAAGATGCTCCTGCACAAAAGAGGGGGCATGTGTGTAGCAATCATATGATCATGGTCAGTATGATCACGTGGCATCAGTGGTCCACCAACTATCTTGGAGTTGATGTTGATTTTTAAAGCTCAAAACTACTTGGGGCCAGATTATTTTGATGAACATCTCTTCTGTTTTTTGTAGGTGTCTGAACATATAGATTATTTATTTGTATCATAGTGTTGCACAATTTAAAATTATGGATGTGTATGAAATATAGGTAATATTAAATTAAAATATTCAGATAATTAAGCTATCTTTTTACCAGAATCGCCTCTTTAGATGAAGAGATGTCCTCTATATTAATAGAAATTATTGCCATTTGTGATCCTAAA
Organism: Intellagama lesueurii; assembly: GCA_037013535.1. NCBI lineage: Eukaryota > Metazoa > Chordata > Lepidosauria > Squamata > Agamidae > Intellagama > Intellagama lesueurii. Next base: position 28,253,115 of record JBAJHW010000003.1, read on the forward strand.
AAGGACTATTGGGTCATTTTGCTCATCAGCAAGTTTACAGTACAATGCTTCTGGAAGTGAAGGATTGACTGGCTGCATGCCATTTTCCAGAGGATGCCCAAGTGTACTTACAATGCATTTCAACTCTTTCAGGAGGCTCCTTCTATGTCCCCCACATATAAATTATAGTATGATGTCATACTCAAGGTGTTCTTCTCAGAGGATGTTAGGCATGTGGCTAAAGGAGAGGGCCATCTGAGCCATAGTGCCTTTTTTTTGGAATGTCCTACCTGGGGAGGGTTAATCTGTATTACTGCTACAGTCAAAAGGCTGCTTTTCTGCTTTTTTTTTTTTTTACTGCTTTTCTTAGATTATTAGATTTTGTAGTTGTCTTAATATTTAAGTATAAATAATTAGGTTTATATTTTTATAAATTGTCAAGTCAGCAATGATTTATAGCGGCCTTATAGGGCTTTCAAGTTAAGTGAGATATTTAAAGAGTGGTTTTACCAGTTCCACATCCCCAGTGAGTTTCCATGGCTGAGTAGGAATTTGAACCCAGACTTCTTGAATCCTAGTCTATCACTACACCAGACTGGGAATCCCATACATGTTTGTACAAGTGCATATTTATATGTGTTTACTTTCCCATTTAATTTTATTTTGTTGCTTTTACAGCAAGCTTTTTGATTCTGTAACCCCAGGCTACAATCCTACCAGCCTTAACCACAGATGGAAAAGTCCTGAAAAACTTGGAGGATGTTTTCTTATTTTTTTCCATGGACAATTGATAAGTTTTTTCAAGTTGAAAAATTAGAAATTTTGGGGAGTATGGGTCAAAAATCTTTAATAATTTTTTTGTCTTATTTTTCATCATTCAAAATGTTAGGAATAATGTATTACAAAGATTTGTATGCAAGATAGTTAACAGAATTAAATAACATTAATTCATGAGTGTATTATAGACAAGGGATGCGAGTCTTCACTTACTTTCTTCTTGGTGATGAGAATTAAAAATACAGAAATTTTGTTCCTGGTGGGGGAGATTTTACCACTTTTTGTGAAAAATTCATGGAATTGTTTTTGTGTAAAAGACTTGTATTTTGCACAATATTCAAAGGTTTTAGAGTGAAATGTAATGTTTTTTTTTAATACACAAAACCAGTCTTTTCCCCAAGTACTGTTGCTGATAAAAGCTGTGTTCATCTTTTTTGCTCCTCTCTGGGAGAAAAAAAATCTGGCAATGGGTGCCACATTTTTTGATGGAGTGTCTTAATATATTAAGATACCCTCTTTTTTTGTTAAGGATGAGAATATTTGTGAGTATTTGTTTTGTAATCTTCACTATAGAATTATACAACACAGACTTGTAAGATACATTTATGTATTATGTGGGTACTGCCATCTTTATGTGAGGAGTATCCAGATGCCTACATTACTTGTGGATTGTTGCCTGCCTTGTTCTGATGATGTTCTAATTTGGTTGAGACAGTCAAAGCAGAAGCAAAAATTTTACTGTCCAAAATGTGTTTCTTAAAGGATATGTGGTTTCTGCTTTCATGTTTTCCCTACTTCTTAGATGACAGAAATTGAGTTACAGGTGTCAGTTAATATAGGATTGGTAGGCATGAGATATTTGCTGGGTTTTTTTCTCCTCAAATCTCATTCTTATTTTCAGTTGCTCTAGGTTACCTGTGAAGTTTTTCTCCATTTTCATGGTTTAATCTTTCCCTTTTTCTTTCAGTGTCAGGTGTTCTCTACTATTTCTGTAGTGTCATAGTTACTTTGCACCAGATATGTAATGCCTAAAATAACAAAGCACATTTTCTGGTAAGCTGGGTAGATTTTACTTAAGTCACAATTTAAATTTAAAAAGTGATTCTTTTGATAATTTAAGTGAAAATCATTTTTTATTTAAATTGTGATTTGAATCAATTTGATTTTTAAAAAATCATTGATTTTTATATGTACTGCTGATTAGAAATGTGTGCATTTCTGCATTAACAGTATATTCTGTGAAAGAAAGGGGGGAAGAACATGTTCAACATGGACACATTTGAAATATGCACAAAGACAACTACACAGTTCTCAAATGTCTGCAAACAGGCTGAAGTAAATTGGCACATATGCTCAGAAATGTGTACATTTGAAACATGCATAAAAAAAGCAACGTATTCAGGGGTTATTCAGCTTTAAAAAAGAAATTTCAGTAACCAACCTCATTGCCAAATAGCAAGTTGGGCCTCCTGTGCCATAGCCAAACTTAGTTCTACCTGCTAAACCAGTAGCATTTTGCTAAAAATGTTATTTAAAAAATGATCCCTGAACACATTTTTGAGTATGCTGGGGGAGAACTCATGTGGAACCCAGACTGGGTGACTGTATTTTTCAACAAAGAATAACCTTGATGGGGTTGAGCTCTACAGAGCCCCCTGTACTAATTCAAATATGCAATATAGGCAATAACTGGAGAGTCTGAAGAACTACGATTATATCTGTTTATTTCTCCACTGAACAGTTGTTGGCAGACATCAGTGACAGATGTAATAGAGAACTATATTCACTTCATAATGAATCTTTATTTTCTTGCATTACTGTTACTTGCTTCCTGTCCTAGAGTTTCTTAATTTTAAAAACCAGAAAATAATATTTGGAGATTAAATGATCCAAGCAACTAATGCCGGTGGATAAAAAGCTTCCCAGAATATGGTATTACTTCATTTAATGTTAGTATTAATAATCTTCCAGTTATTGGGGAGGCATGTTCTCTTTCACTGTGCCAGGTTTGATTATGTATACCTAATGAAATAATCCAAAGTGAAACAGGAAATGGTGCCAGAAGATGAGACCTCCAGGTTGGAAGGCTGTCAGTCAGCTGCTGGGGAAGAGCAAAGAACAAGTATGAATAACACTATTGCTAAAGAAGCAGTATGATAAAAGTCTTAAGCCTAGTGGCTGACGTGCACTGAGGTGAAAGGAAAATCTGATGCTCCATAACATGCATCATTGGAACATGGAATGTGAGAAGTATGAATCAAGATAAATTTGAAACTGTAAAGTAGGAAATGGATGGTTTAAGCATTGCTGCACTTGTTATAACCAAACTAAAATGGACTGGAAAATGGACATTTTCAGTTAGACAGTTATAAAGTATTTTACTCTGATAACTACAAAATCAGAAGAACTTGGTGTAGCTCTAGTACTGATGTAAAATATAGCATAAACAATTGTGTCTACAAGGCAAATTCTGACTAAATAGGATCTATCAGACTTCTTGGAAAACTTGTTAATGTGACCACCATTCAGATCTATGCTCCATCAGGAGATGCTGGAGAAGAAGTTGAAAATTTTTGTGCAAACATCCAGGAGAAAATTGGTCACAGACCAAAACAGTATGTGCTAATAATCATAAGCAATTGAAACCCAAAAGTAGGGAACAAAATAGAAACGAATATTATTGAAGAATCTGGCCCATAGTCACAAAATGAAACAAGAGAATGACTTATAGAAATCTGTGAAGTCAGCATCCTGTTTATGACAAATACATGCTTCAGGCAATCAAACGGATGGCTGTACACATGGACATGACCAGATGCCAATATAGAAGTCAAGTATTCTGTGTAATTGGAAGTAGTAGATGGAGAAGCTGTATTCTCTCTGCCAAAACAAGAGCAGGATCAGAATGTGCTACCTACCACAAATTGTTAATATAAAAAAATAAAGTTAAATCAACCGTAGTGTTAAAATGTGCTTGGAATAACATTTCTGATAAATTTAAAAGTCATATAAAGAACAGATTTGCATTACTAAACTCCACTGACTGTGAACCAGAAGAACTGTGGACTGAAAACAGAGATATTATCTTGAGAGAATGCAAAAAGAATATTCCTTTAATAAAAAGAAAAGATTAGATAGTGAAAGAAGAAACCCTTATAATTGTAAAGGGCGGGCAAGAAGCAAAATAAAAGGTGACATAACCCTGAATGCAACTTTTCAGTGACTTATCACACAGGGACAAAGAGAACTATTATAATGACCAATTTTTAAAAATATAATAGAAGAAAACGAGAGAGAAGATACAGAAGCAATAAAAGGATGACAGATTCCTTTGAAGAGGAATCAGATTATGAAGAACCTGCAATTTTAGTAAGTGGCATATCTGAAAGAAACTTCTCTGAAAGCACTTGGAAAAAATAAATCACCAGGGGTTGATGGAATACAGATAGAGCCATTCCAAGCTGCAGAGACTGAATTTGTTAAAGTCCTAACAAGAATACGGAAACAAATACAGAAAATGAAATATTGGCCCACATATTGGAAATGTTCAATATACATTCCAGTCCCCAAGAAACAAGATGTCAAGGACTGCAGTAACAATAGGACCGTTGCATTAATTTCTTATGCAAGCAAATCATCATGTTGCAGTGAAAGAGCGCACTATAAGACTTACAAACAAACATGTTGACTTGCACACTAGGGTTATGCCATTTGCTCTTTCAGACTCCAACTCCCAGAATTCTCCAGAATTCATCAGGCAAATTCGAGGACTTTCTGCCCCCAGAGGCTCAACTGTTTTTCACTGACCTGGAACAAGCCCTACCTTCCAGACTCTCATGCCTACTTCCTGTACAAAAAGGGAACTGCCTCGGTGCTTCCTGGGAGGAATACTCCTGCACAGCTGGATGTAATGAGGGTACGGCCCCCTGGGCCCAGACTGTCCACTCATGTGTCCCCTGCTGCTGCCAACTCTGCTCTCCCTTCCAATTGCTCCGGAGCTCACGGTCGACTATCCACTCCTGGCAGAAGGAGGGAAGATGAGTCTCCCTATCAGGATGACGAGTGGATAGCCGACCATGGCAGAGCCAGCGGCAGCAGTGGATGGTCCCTCGTTACGTCCAGCTGTGCGGGGATATTTGTATTCATATACGAATACCCTCATCTCTACATATAATACCTGTGGTTTTGGTACTCTTGCATTGTTTGTATCTCTCCCACCCCATATAGTATGGCATGTTATTATTTTTGTTTTGACTTCTATACTGTCCCACAGTGCTAGAACACTCTCCAGGTGGTTTACAACATAATTATGCAAGGAGCACTTTGCCTCTCAGCGAGCTGGGTACTCATTTTACCTTGGAAGGATGGAAGGCTTAGTCAACCTCAAGCTGGCTATCAGAATCTGTTGGGATTGAACTCTGTTCATGAAAAGAGCCTTCAGCAGTACTGCAGTTTAATCACTGCGCTATGGGGATTGCAAGTAACCTTGTGTTAATGAATGATACAGTATTGCTACATTTACTGTTCATCTCCTCTCTCTTTATTAAATGATTGCATGGTGAACAGACATTCACCAGGTATAGTACTTTGCTGAAATAATGCTAGGAGACTGTTTCTAGTTTTTGTTGTGTTTGGGATCTAGGACTTTAGTCCTACAACCGCCTTCTTCAACTTCAGCTGAAATTGTTCAAGTGTAACATCTCCACATGTTCAGTTTAGGATGAGGTAATAATAACTATCACATTCTTACCTGACACAGGAACAGAGAGGACCTGAAAACAAAAAAGGACACATATAGGAAGTGGAAAGAAGGCCAGGCCACAAAAGAAGAGTACAGAAAAGTAGCAAGGAATTGCAGGGATCGCATTGGGAAGGCAAAAGCTGAGAATGAGCTGAGGTTAGCTAGAGGCACTAAAAGCAACAAAAAAGGATTCAGTTATGTGCGTAGCAAAAGACAAAGAAAATAAACAGTGACTCAACTACTCAATGGAGATAGAAAAATGATAACAGAAGACAAAGAAAAGGCAGAAGTGCTCAATTCCTATTTTAGCTCAGTCTTTTCCCAAAGGACAGACTATGACCCTCCAGACAAATTTGAAGTGCAAGTGGAGGAAGATTGATAAACAGATAGACAAAAAATACCTTATTACTGTGAACGAGTTCAAATCTCTAGGGCCGGATAAACTGCATTCAAGAGTATTGAAGGAACTGGCTGAAAAACTCTCAGAATATCAGGAAAAACCTCCTAACTGTTAGAACAGTAAGACAGTGGAACCAAATACATTGAGATGTGGTGAATGCTCCAACCCTGGAGGCATTCAAGAGAAATTTAGACAACCAGCTGGCAGATATCCTTTGATTTGTATTCCTACATCAAGCAGGGGGTTGGACCTGATGGCCTTATAGGCCCCTTTCAACTCCATGATTCTGTGATTCTATGAACACCGTTAAAAAAAATTGTTTGGTTTTCTGTCTTCTCTGGACTCCTGCCTCTGTGCCATAGCAACACCAAGCCAGTGTGAAGTTATGATTTTATTTGTGCTTTGCAAGGTGTATTTTTTTCAAATTTTCATGTTAAGCCAGTTATAGTATACAAGAGACTTAATAAAAAAGAGGTGAAAATATTATGGCAAAAGTTATATAAAATAGATAGAATGAATAAATAGTATGAAGACTTTCATTAACTGCAATTTAACCACTGTGCCATGAGGGTCTCTAATAATAAGCAGAATGCTCCACAAAATTGAAGAGACTGGTATATGATCTTGATCAAGAGAGCACTAATGTCTTTCCAACGTATTTCCACCATAAATGAATTAACAGTCTATTTTATCATCAGATTAGGTTGTAGAAGATGTTTGCATTATTATTATTATTATTATTATTATTATTATTATTATTATTATTATTATTATTATTATTATTATTATTATTATTATGCCGCATTTCTCCCGACAAGGGACCCAAAACGGCTCACAACCTTAAAATTCACACAATTAAAAACAAAATAAGTTAAATATTAAAAGATAAATTAAACAAATTAAACTTATCCATTCAAATTCTTAAATGTCCTGTGTCTATCTTTATCCTGTCAGTTTGTCTCATTCAGTATAAATTAGTGGGTTTCATACAGTGTTTTGGTGGATCTAGGTCTTCTGTTAGTAAATTAATGAACTATATAAATGAGTACCATGTTTTATAGAAGTTTGGCAAGCATTTATGTTCCCTAATTAATAATAGTATTAATTTTGCCTCTGGAACACGAAAAATCTGGGGGCAACCAATCTCTGTGCAAGGATTGTAGGTTTAGTTCAATTCTAGATTTCTAGAATCAAAGTCACCTAAATTTTTTAATTATTTTGTACTTGGCTCTAGATGCTGGATCTTTTGAGTTCTAGTAAACAAGAAAATAAACCAAATATGCCCAGAGTCTGCCCACATCTGCCCTAGTCCTTGATAATTGGGCTGAGTTCACATGTTATCAGTCTTCTATAGAAGGTGCTGATTGTCTTTGCTATTTGGCACCTTTAAATTGAGTGTTGGTTTCTCAGTGATAGGAAAGTTCCATATCCATTTCAGGCACTTTCCTATGTTTATATTGTTCAGAGTTTTCCATTTCTAAATAATTTTTAGTCTGGTCACTGCCAACAGCAGTGAAATCAAGGGTTTATGTAATAGGCATTAATTTGTCCCTATGAATATTTATAATAAAAAAAGCAGAGTGCTGCTTATATACTGTATAGCCTGCATAATTAAATTTTCAAATTGGCCAGAGAGCTTAAAGCACTCTCTGACCAATTTACAAATTTAATTATGCAGGCTACACATTGCTGTCCAACCCCTTGAGCTGCGTGCTCAATTTACTGACCTCGAAAGGATGAAAGGCTGAGTCAGCCTGGAACCAGTACCTGGACTTGAACCTGGGTCATGAGCAGAGTTTTAGCTGCAGAACTGCAGTTTAAGTACTGCACCATGAGGATCTCTAATAATAAGCATAATGCGCCACAAAATTGAAGTAACTGGTATGTGATCTTGATCAAGGCAGCATTGATATATTTGATAGTAGGTTCTTTGATCTGAATTGAAACTGATTTGTAGCAGGTAAAGCCCATATTTTATCTTAATTGCTGTTGTGGGACATTAAGAGAAAGATGCATTTCTTATGAAGGTTTGGGCCTTACTAAGTTGTCATATTATGTGGGGAACTACCAGTCATTCTCATTGCCCTTTTCTCTTAAATGCTGCTTGAGAATCTATTTGTTCTGTTGTCTAGTATAGCTTTTCCTGTAAAAGCTGCCATTACTTTAATTTACTTTGGTCTGGTCCTAAATATAGTGTTTGAAAGAGAAAGAACAGTTCTGGTTGTATGTGTAATCTTATTACAGTTATATGTTCTAGGAGGGAAAGGTTTACTTTGGCCCATAATTTGAGTTTTTGTTTAATCCTTTCTGTTGTGACACAATGGCTCCTATATGTATCAGTGTAGTTATTTTTCCAAAATATTTGAAGCTTAAACAGCAGAGAGGGTGTGCTATGGGTGATGTATTGATTTTTCCCCCCCTGTTTAAACATAATATTTTGGATTTATTCAAGGTAATTTTGAAGCTATGCCTTTTTTGAAATATGTTGAATTTCCCAAGCTCCAAAGCTGATTCAGAAGGTTTTGTAGGAAATCAGTAAGATGTCATCTATGAATTTTGTTGCCTGTTTTTAATCCATTGATTTGTGGGTTGATTCTAATTAAGTTGGCAGTAGACTTATTTGCCATTGTAAACAATAAAGGTGATAGTTGGCAGCCTTGCTTAGTGCCTCTGCCAACATGGACTGGAGGGGAGTCCATGCTATTAGTTTGCATCACTGTCTGTGATTCATCATATTTTTAAAATTAATTTCACAGATTAATCTGAAAACACAGGTGGGCAGCTTGGGGTTGCTCCTGATTCACCTCTGAACCTGGCTGCTCAGGTTTCGGAATTGGCCAGGAGTACCTTTCTTTGCACGACATTGGAACTTGTGCAGGAGACTAGGCTGACCCCATCTTTGCTGTCCTTCTGCAAGCAGGCAAAGACCTTTCTCTTCAGGCAGGCTTTCCCTGAGTGTCTGGCTGCCTTAATGGGCTTTTTAAATGGATTGTTGTATCTTACTGTTTTGAACATGTTTTGGTGTGCTGCTTATGTTTTTTGTATATTTGTTTGGTCCTTTTTAGTATTTCTATACCCACTGTTGTTAGCTTTAATATTGCCTTTTAATGATGTAAGCCAGCTTGGGTCCTCTTAAGGAGAAAGGCAGGGTAAAAATATTTTAAATAAATAAGTAATAAAATATTCTCCGTATCCTGTTTCCAGTAATAATGCTGTCAGGTATTTCCATTCAGCTGTATCAAAAGCTTTTGAGATGTCTAGCAACAGGAAGGCTAATTATAGCTTATCTGTATTATAATAATGTATTGTTTTTAGCATATATCTAAATGAGTCAGATAGGTATCTGTTTTGCGTAAAGCCTTTCTGGTCTGGGTCAGTGTAACATGATGAATGGATTATCCTGTTGCCCAAAGTTGCCATTAGTATTTTCAGATCTTGATTAAGCATAGCTGTTGGTCTATGTTCTGATATATTATTGCAGTTACTGTTGGGTTAGGGATTGCAGTTATTCCAACTGTTGATGAGGAAGAAGGAATTTCTTCTTCTTCTGCTACACCATTATTTAGTTATAGAAGTTATAAAGTGAGTGGTTCAGTGAGTGTCTCGTAAAATTCAGTCAAAAATAAGATTTACAGTACCTTTTTTAACTTGTGAACAGCATTTTTAAATTTCCATTTCTGTTATTGGGTTTTTAAGGTCTTTTGTGTGTGTTCATTTTGTAGTTTACTTTTATTCAAATATTGAATGAAAGTTTTCATATTTGTTCTCTCTTCCATCTGTCATGAATATGATAATAATCATATGCCCTCAATTCAGACTAGAGATGGTGCACAGGTGGACATAATGAGGGTCCAGCCCCCTGGGGCCGGACCGTCCACTCACCTTCTGCTGTTGCTGTGAGCTCTGCGCTCCCTTCCTATCGCTCCGGAGCTCGCGGTCTGCAAGCTACTCTTTGACCTTGAAGCAAGGCTTGTCCTCCCACCTCCTGCCAGGAGTGGCTTGCAGACCACGAGCTCTAATTTCAAACCTTTTCTGGGTTTACTCAGAAGTGGTTCACCATTCCCTTCTTCTGGTGACATGCTGGGGACTGTGCAGCTTCCCCAACTCCACACAGGCTGGCTCAACTCAGAGGAGGCACACTGGGGAATCGAACTTCCAGCCTCTGGCTCTGCAGCCAGTTATGTAAACTGAGTATCCAGCCAGCATGATGAATATAGGATTGCATAATATTTTCTAAACTGAGAGTTTGTTTTTGTGTGTGTGTGTGAGGAGGTTAATTGACTCATATAATTCTTCATTTGGGTTACCCTGCTTTTCATGCTTAGTGCTGTAGTTAGTAAATGAGAAGGCTTCCCCCCCATATTCACTCTGATTTCTCTGCAAATATATTAATGAAATTTGAATCTTTTCTGTATCTGTGGTTTCTAAGAATATTCTTTGTTATGGTAGTTTTCTCAGGATTTTCAGGGAATCTGTTTTTATGTTGTTGTATTAAGTCATGTATATCTTTGAGTATTTCAGTTCAGGTTGTTTCTTGTGTTCACTTTTCTATAGATCCTATTTGAATAAAATGCTCTCTAAGGACAGCTTTTAAAGTGTCCCAAAGAACTGAATTTAATTACTCTTGATCTGTATTTTCCCTCCAGGAAAGGTTTACTGTTACTTTTAATTTGTCTCTAGCCAGTTGTTTATTTAAAAGTTAATTATTTAACCTCCATGTAAATGTCTTTTGAGTCTTCCCACAACTAACTAGTAAAGAGTTGGGGGCATGGTTTGATTTTTTAATGGAATGAATTTGAATGTGGTTCATTCCGTCAGTTACAAGTTGGGAATTACAAAGTGATATCTCCTTGACTAGCTTGTGCTCCTTTTTTGAATAAAAAGTTCAATCTTTGTGAGGTTTTTATGCCTCCAGATATCCACCATACTTTTAAAAATAACTTCTTAGGTACTGATGAACCAGTAGTTTTTATTTTCAAAGTACTGGAATCATCCAGTTTCTTGTTTCTTAATTTCTGTCTCTCCCCCTCCCAAATTAAGCCCTCTTCTCCAGTGCTATTTATTTTTTAAAGAAGAATCCCATGAAAGGTGCTTTCAGGGTATTGTATGCTGCCAGAGTGAATCTTTTTGCCTCTGAGGATTCTTTAATTATTACAAATCACCCATTACTGTCCCAAATCACCCATTACTGTCCCGTAGTGCTTTACTTTCATGGGACACAATCTTGCCAGTAAAATTGCCAACCTTTTCATTTATCCATCCTCCCTCCTGCATGGTAGTATGGGCGTTTTTATAAAAAGTCAATTTAAATCATGATTTAAATTTTAAAAAAAATATTTTTAAAATTTAAATTGTCAAAACTGATTTTTAAATTTAAATTGGGATTTAATTTGTGATTTAAATTGATTTGATTTCAATAAAATCCACCCTGTTTATAACTGGCTCTGAGTTTCTTGCAGGAAAGTAATACTTGCTGCTTCCTGATTTCTCATTTTGATGAGTTCATACCTCCGGATATTTTATTCTAGACTGTTAACATTGGAAGAGTTAATGTCTTCAGTTTACCCATCAGATTTGAAAGGTCTGATATTCATCTGTTTATTTTCATCTCTGTTGTTACTAAAATGGTATATCTTTTAAATTCTCCCACCACCCTTTAGCATATTCAGTTTAGAGATTGAAGTAACCTGTATCCTTAACTTAATTAACTACATATTAACATAATAAATAAAAAGAAAATATCAGCTTTTAGAGATCTAGACACAGTGGGACCATATGTCTCTGCTGATCCTTATATGTTAGATCACCTCTGTGTCATGAATTGGGAAGTTCAAAATGGTGTCAACACTCTTACAGCTGTATTAGGTGTATCCACTTGCATTAAGTATTCATAAATATTTTGAAGCATGAGATGGTGTCTAGTATTCAGTACACAAGCTTATTTTGTAGTTCAAAACTGGTGGAGCATATCCTCATAACAGGAGGTTTGTTTTTGTCAAGTCATTTAGCCTCATACCCCACCTAGCATCTTCACTTCTTTGACATCTGGCTGTGTTGGTCCATGTCTCTACTGGCTGTCATTCATCTTCCAATCTCTTTTCTAGCAGTTACTGAGAACCGTTTTGTTTTCAAAAGTATTTGTTTTCGTTTCTAAGTCTTTTGAGAATAGGTTATTATTTGCTCCACAGATCTGAAAGAATTGTTGAAGTATGAAGGCTGTAAGTAGCCTATATTCATGGCATATTAATAATTTATACTAGAAATCCCAGTGGTAAAAGAATTCTGCCGTTCTCAGAAATCGGTGTTGTATGAACACAATTGTTGATTTTAATGAGATATTAGTATATCATTAATCTGCTTTCCATATTACTTCATTTACTGTTATATTGGCCTAAATCCAGTATAGTGGTAGGATTGCACTCTGAAGGGTTTTCATACCTTTCTGAAATAGATTTTTGGGGCTACAATAGGAAGTGGTACCACCTTCAGCTCTATTTGGCTATCCCAGTATGTTGTAGTCTTGCCTTAGGTTTTCTCTGCTTTTATTTAATCAGTTTCTTAGAATTCTGGAGCTGCAGAGTTGGAAAAGGCTACAAGGGTCATCTAGTCAATTTTGTTCCTGTTGTATATTTTTTCTCTTAATCTTCATAGCCTTCTTCTTTGGTGCTGTTCTCTATCATGTTGTGGTATTCAAAAACAGAGTAATTTATTGTAATAAGAGTATTACAATACAGTATGGAAACTCGTATTCCATACTGTTTCACTTGCTTTTTGAAGAGTATGTCAAATTTTAATGCCAAGAATTTCTATGTGCTTCCTCTGATTTGATGTAGTATAAACAGGTTTCTATTTAATAGGAGATGGAGGTGTGTGCTTCCATTTCCCTAGGTACAAGTTTTGCAGTTTCTTTTATTTAAGAAAAAACACTTCAGGTTCTCCTCAGGGTTAATGCCTAGCTTGTGAAGGACCCCTTATCGTAGCTTCACTTAACTTATAAATAATTCTGTGTAGAGTGGATAAAAATCAATTATTTTTAAAACAATATTGATTTAAATAATTATTTAAAGCAAAATGATTTTTTAAAATTTAAATCATAAAAAAAATCATAAATTTTTTTTTTTTTTGGTTTAAATCAAATCCATCCTAGTTCTGTGTGAATTAGTGGCTGTCTGGATAGTTCAGTGAGTTAGATATGTGACTACAGAGCCAGAGGTTGGGAGTTTTGTTCCCCACTGTGCCTCCTGGGAAGAGAGCCAGTCTGTGTAACCTTGGGCAAGCTGCACAGTCCCATAGTGCCTCCAATAAAAAAGAATGGTTAACTACTTCTGAGTACTTCACCTAGAAAATCCTGGAAAGAGTTACCATAAGTTGGAATTGACTTAATGGCACGTAATTATTATTATGAGTTAGCAGCAGGGTGGATAAAAATAAATGATTTTTAAAAAATCAATTTAAATCAAAATTTAAACCAAAAAAATCATGTTTTAAAATTTAAATCATCAAAAAATTTGAATTTTTAAAATTAAATCATGAATCAAATCAAATCCACTCTGAATTAGAAGCTATATGACTTGTTTTTGAAAAGCAATTCATATATTTCTTGATACAATTATGTTAGTTTCTATTAGGTGTAGTTGCTCCTTTAGGAGGGAATTGGAACAGGATTCAATATATTATCTCTGTCTTCTGCTCAGTATTGCTCTTGTGCTATTATGTGCTGCCCATTGTTGGAAGGAGTGGCACATTTACCACGTTTAAATTTTCTCCCCTCTCTTTTAGGTTTTAAACAGCATCATGGCTCATTCCAAGACAAGAGCCAATGATGGAAAAATTACTTATCCCCCAGGAGTTAAAGAAATATCTGATAAAATTTCTAAAGAAGAGATGGTACGGCGATTAAAAGTGAGTGAACAATTTGTTTATACATTTTTGAAAGCTATTTTGAAGCCTCAAAATTGTACTTCTGCATATTTCTTTATTATTAACAAAACCTTTCTCACTGGAAATAGAATACATAGAGTTGGAATAGGAGCTTCAGGTGGAGGATGCAGGTTGAAGGTTTCAGCTTTGTTGTACATTACTACTAAGGTTATATAAGGGAACAGAACAGCACCTCTTTTTGATGAACAGATGTTACAGTGAATGTGGTCAGCTTGCAGCCGAAAATGGTCAAAATATATACTGTATGATGTGTCTCCCAGTTTTTGAACACATGGCCCAGGTCCTCCTTTCTCATGTTTGTGATGGTGATAAGGTTGCCTGATGACAATTTTTATATACGATTTAAAAAAAATTGTAATGGGGTACACAATAGGAAACAGGTATAGCGTGCTATCTAGCTAGAATAGCACAACAAACACCATTAAGATTTGTAGCAGTGGTCTTACTGAGCTATTAACAAATCTTAATTGAGAACTATGGGTTCTAATATTGGCTCTAATTTAGAATAATTGCAAGGAGTTTCAAACTGAACTTGAGGGATAAAGAAGTTGGAGAGTTTAACTAGATATTGGAACTATCGGAGAACAAACAATTAATCCAGGTTAAAAAACCTACTGTTTACGAATGTGGGATATTGTGCTTTTTTATCAATGTTTCAAAAAGCCAGAAAATGGCGTGATATTGCTGCACAATATCGTGCCTGCATTGCCGGGGGGGGGGGGGGGGAGGATGGCAAGCTTTACATAGCAAAGGGCAGCAGTCATGATGGTCTACAGCAGGGGTCTCCAAACTTTGACCGTGAGGGCCATACTGGATATTTTCAACCTTTTTGAGGGCCGAAGGAACAGGACCGTGTGTCCGCATACGTGCGGCCGATGCATGCAGCCCCCAAGCACACACACACACACACACGCCTGCCCAACACATGCACGCATGTACACACGCACTCCCCTGCCTGCCCCAAACGCGCGCACCCCCACCTGCACCCACACCCACACCTACGCACCCCCCCACACGCACAGGCTGAAGGGAACAGGGCGGATGAAATGACAGGGTGGGCCACATGTGGCCCGCGGGCCATAGTTTGGAGACCTGGTCTACAGGATCCCCTCTTCTGCTCACTACCAATCAAAAAGTGACACCATGCAAGGTAAAATCCCAGAAGCTGACTCCTTTTTTTCATCAGTAACCCACTTCTTGCCCAAACTCAAAGCAATTGTCAGGACTGTTTTTCAACATTTGTGAATGGTAGTGAGCAGAAGAAGAAAATTCAGAAGAAAATTATCACTGGCAATATTTAAATAAAAGTCTGAATATAACGAATTGTGTGTTAATTTGACAGCTTATTGGATTTCGACTGTGTAGACTTGGGCTCAAATCCCTCCTAATCTATGAAACTAACTGGTTAACTTTAAACCTGTTGCTGCTTTGTTTTGCCACATCACACAACATTATTGGTAGGATAAAATCCGCCATTTATCGGAGCTCCTTTGAGGAAACGAATGATAAAATATAATAAGTATATATATATTGGAAATTAAATTGCATTTGTCTCTTGTTGAATGTTATTTTTTGTTGTGTTTTTCTTTTAACTGTAGAAGAGTAGCAATGTTGATAAGACCAGCGTTGTGCCATATTAAAGGGTACTGACCACTGTGATAAGCAGTGGTCTCCCTAATCAGGTGCAAATTTATTTTGAATCAGAAGTCTTATGCATTCAGTCCTAGTTCAGTTGAATGTTGGTATATGCCAATGTAAAATATTAGTGCATATATTAATTGATATATAACTGAAGATGCAATAAAACAGGGATGTATAAGCATTTTTTTACATTATATCTCACTGAAGAAGAAAGTTAAATATTATTGATTATTTCAAGAAAATGATAAGTGGTCAAAGAGGAAAACAGTTTTTCTGAGTGTATTTAATATAGACTATCATATCTAGAGAATGTTGCTTATCTTGTGACTTTCTTTTGACAGATGGTTGTTAAAACTTTCATGGATATGGACCAGGATTCTGAAGAAGAAAAGGAGCTGTATCTGAATCTTGCTTTACACCTTGCTTCAGATTTTTTTCTTAAACATCCTGATAAAGATGTTCGTTTGCTTGTAGCATGCTGTCTTGCTGATATTTTTAGAATATATGCCCCTGAAGCACCATACACTTCACCAGATAAACTTAAGGTAAGGTTGTGCATCTTGAATAGTTTACAGGCTTTACCTGCATTTGACATTGAGTGGTTCAAACTCTTCAATTCTAATTGTAACACTAGGAGCTGGCAGACCTTAAGACTGTCGTGTTTTGCTTTTAGAAATAGTATTCTAGCCATTCTTATATATATTGGCAAATATTTCAGCTGTATGGGAGGTTGTATTTTGCTGGTGCAATAGATCTACAGATTACCAACAATCTGCCATTAATTCCTGATATACTAAATGCCCATTTTTGCTTTACATTGATTGTATTAACTTTGAATGAAACAAAGTCCAGGATCCATTTTAGGCCAGCGAGAAGTTCTTCGTAAAACTGTTGCAATAAGACTAGCAGAGGAAGTTTGAATGTAGTCCTGTTAGGACGTTCATGTAATTTGATATGATCGCTGTACTATTTGCATTGCAAGGTTCTTAATGTTTCTCTCAAATGAAAGATGGATAAATCTTACCAAAAAAAAAGCCTAACAACAAAACAACAATGACAAATCTGAAAAGGCTAATCAAGCTTCTTTTACTCATTTTAAAATTTCCTTTACTAATTATTCTGGTGCTTTGTGAAGTCTTCTTTCATAATTTTGACCCTTTTCTGTGTGCTGTACCGTGTTTCCCCAAAAATAAGACAGGGTCTTATATTAATTTTTGCTCCAAAAAACGCATTAGGGATTATTTTCAGGGGATGCTTTATTTTATAGTCATATCATCTTCTGGTTGCTGCACAATGGTAGAGGGTGGGGTTTCACTTAACTGGGCCTTATTTTGGGAGTAGGGCTTATATTACAATCATCCTGAAAAATCATACTAGGGCTTATTTTCAGGTTAGGTCTTATTTTCAGGGAAACAGGGTATTATGACAGGTACCCCTGGAAATCAGGAGAACATTCAGAACAACTGCTTTTTTGAGCAAGCTGTTGATATTAATACCAAGTTTCACTGGATGATGGTGTTTAAAATACTTAAACAAGCAGAATCCCCCATCCCTGCCCCATGAATAAGGTCTAATATGCCATATAGTTGGATATCTGGCTTTAGAGCCAGACGTTGGACATTCGGTTCCCCATTACCAGTCTGTGTAGCCTTGGAATACAATACATAGCCTATATATACAATTAGACCATACAAAGTATATTTTTCTAATTTGGTATGTTTAAGAGGAAGTCGTTGGAGTTTCCCTGAAGGCCTCCAAAATGATTTTCCTCTATGCTACATACTCTGTGTTTTAAATGAGACTATTCCAAATATGCCAGCCAAATTTGGTGAAAATCCATTCCCATGTTTAGAAGAAAATCATTCTGGTGCCCCCAAAATTTCCAAAAGCATGACAGCCTTTATTTCAAGTTATATCATCCCAAGCATACCCTTTCAATTTGGTGAAAATTCAGCCACATATTTTTGAGAAGGAGAATTGTCAGAGTGATTTTTGTGTATGCCATGTTACTTTCCCCCCCCAGGCAGACCATTCCACATTTACACTCCAAATTTGGTAAAAATCCATCTGGTTTTGCATGGTACAATGACAAATGGACAAACAGACAGAAATGTACTTTTATTTATACAGATAGGAGAAAGAGGATTATTCAAGGAAACATGATTACTAGTGTCATCGTAAGAAATATATGTTTAATTGTTCTCTTTTCAAAAGCAAGTAATGTGTTAATTGTATTCTCGAAGGCTTTCATGGCCGGGATCTGATTGTTGTTGTAGATTTTTCTGGCTGTCTGGCCGTGTTCTTGAGGTTTTTCTTCCTAATGTTTCGCCAGTCTCTGTGGCCGGCATCTTCAGAGGACAGGAGTCAGAACTCTGTGCTCTGGTGCAGTTTGTGGGATAGTTGAGTATTTATAGCTGTGGGATCAGCTTTTTGTCCTTTTCAGGAGATTGGGTGATTATGGTGATCAGCGTGTTTTTTGTTGTGGGTGTATTGTTGTGATAAGGGGGAGAGATGATCTGTCACTGTGATTGATGGGTGTCGTTAGCTGGTCTTTTGTGTGCAGTGATCACCGGTCCTTGTGACTGTGTAGAGTTCGTTGACCTTTTGCAGGCTGTGTTTTTCAGTGCTGGGAGCCAGGCTTTGTTGAGTTTTAGACTTTCTTCTTTTTTGTTGAAGCTCTGCTGGTGTTTGTGGATTTCAGTGGCTTCCCTGTGCAGTCTAACATAATGATTGCTGGTGTTGTCCAGTACTTCTGTGTTTTGAAATAGAATTTCATGTCTAGCTTGTTTCAGGGCATGTTCAGCTACTGCCGATTTTTCTGGTTGTTTTAGTCTGCGGTGTCTCTCATGTTCTTTGATTCTGGTGTGGATGCTGCGTTTTGTGGTTCCAATATATACCTGGCCACAACTGCAAGGTATCCGGTATACTCCTGCAGTGGTGAGGGGGTCCCTTTTGTCCTTTGCTGACCGTAACATTTGTTGTATTTTTGTGGTGGGCCTGAATACTGTTTGTAGGTTGTGCTTTTTCAAAAGTTTCCCCATGTGGTCTGTGACCTCTTTGATGTATGGCAGAAATACTTTATTTGTGGGTGGCTGTTTTTCCTCTTCAGTTTGGTGTTGTTTTCTTGGTTTGATGGCTCTTGTGATTTCTTGTGCTAAACAAGGATTGTCTCCCAGCATAGATGGGGTGGGGGTGGGGTTGAAATATTGAGGATGAGCTGTTGCAAGTATTTCTTGTAAGTACAGTACTAGATTCTACTGGTAGCAGTCCAGGGTGGGCATCATCCTGAGGTCTGAGAGACATATTCACACCTGGACCTTGGATGTCTATTTATTTATTTAATTAATTAATTTATTTAAAATACTTTTATCCTGCCTTTCTCCTTAAAAATAACCCAGAGCAGTTTCTCCCACAATCCTCACCTTCAATCCTATCTTTAAAAAATGGGTTTTAAAAGTCCCCTTGTATCTCTTAGAAAAAAATTGAAGAAAACATTTGCAGAGAAGATATGAGGGATCCCTTGGTGGCCTCTTAAAACTTAGCAAAATTGCTCCCCCTTCTGTCTGTTCAGATCAACAAGGGTAAAGGATGTGGAGGATGCAAAGAGATTTTTTTAGCCAAAATGTTTTCCTCATTTTTTTAAAGAAGGGGAGAAAAACCTGTTGCCATGCCAATACTAGACTTGCTTCTTTCTGTGTATGTCCCTAAATCAATAATTCAAAAAAAGATGAAGAGCTATACCTCTTTATGCTAGAGACTGGACCTAAGGACAGAGAAGTCTGTATCTTACACACCCTTTACTCTAGTTGTTCATGTCAATCCTCCTTATATATCTGTCTCCTATTGCCAGTAGGGAATTCTGTCTTTCTTAGCTATCTTGAGTGACTGCTTGCTATCTTTAATAATTTCGGGTTCCAGATGTTATTTTTTAAAAAATGAATTT
The DNA here is from genome assembly GCA_037013535.1 of Intellagama lesueurii. NCBI lineage: Eukaryota > Metazoa > Chordata > Lepidosauria > Squamata > Agamidae > Intellagama > Intellagama lesueurii. The sequence goes on from JBAJHW010000003.1 coordinate 28,272,537, forward strand.
ATGTTATTCCCTCCTTTTCGCTAGCCAGTTTCTTATTATCCTTATTGTTGCTTGATCACACAAATAATTTCTTGCATTGTACATTATCAACACGTTGATTTGACCTAACCAACACATCAGAAAAGTGCAGCAAAATACTCTCTGCCTTTCTATTGTGACCAGTTTTGATATTGCACCTTGCAATATTTACAAAAGATGAGACTGAAGAAGTTGGCATAAAACCTTAACAATTCTTGACAAAATGTCTCAAAAATGCCCTTAAAAAGCAGTGTTTAAAAGTAATTAGAAAACATTACTTGCCATACGTTAAAAATAACTTTATTGCTACCGTGTTTTCCCGAAAATAAGACAGGGTCTTATATTAATTTTTGCTCCAAAAAACGCGTTAGGGCTTATTTTCAGGGGATGTTTTATTTTTTTCATGTACAGCAATCTTGTTGTTTAGTCGTTAAGTCGTGTCTGACTCTTCGTGACCCCATGGACCAGAGCACGCCAGGCCCTCCTGTCTTCCACTGTCTCCCGGAGTTGGGTCAAATTCATGTTGGTAGCTTCAGTGACACTGTCCAATCATCTCGTCCTCTGTCGTCCCCTTCTCCTCTTGCCCTCACACTTTCCCAACATCAGGGTCTTTTCCAGGGAGTCTTCTCTTCTCATGAGATGGCCAAACTATTGGAGCCTCAGCTTCAGCATCTGTCCTTCCAGTGAGCACTCTGGGTTGATTTCCTTCAGAATAGATAGGTTTGTTCTCCTTGCAGTCCAGGGGACTCTCAAGAGTCTCCTCCAGCACCACAATTCAAAAGCATCAATTCTTCAGCAGTCAGCTTTCTTTATGGTCCAGCTCTCACTTCCATACATCGCTACTGGAAAAACCATAGCTTTGACGATGTGGACCTTTGTCGTCAAGGTGATGTCTCTGCTTTTTAAGATGCTGTCTAGGTTTGTCATCACTTTCCTCCCAAGAAGCAGGCGTCTTTTAATTTCATGGCTGCTGTCAACATCTGCAGTGATCATGGAGGCCAGGAAAGTCAAATCTGTCACTGCCTCCATATCTTCCCCTTCGATTTGCAAGGAGGTGATGGGACCAGTGGCCATGATCTTCGTTTTTTTGATGTTGAGCTTCAGACCATTTTTGGCGCTCTCCTCTTTCACCCCCATTAAGAGGTTCTTTAATTCCTCCTTACTTTCTGCCATCAGAGTGGTATCATCTGCATATCTGAGGTTGTTGATATTTCTTCTGGCAATCTTAATTCCGGCTTGGGATTCATCCAGTCCTGCCTTTCGCATGATGTATTCTGCATATAAGTTAAATAAGCAGGGAGACAATATACAGCCTTGTCGTACTCCTTTCCCAATTTTGAACCAATCAGTTGTTCCATATCCAGTTCTAACTGTTGCTTCCTGTCCCACATATAGATTTCTCAGGAGATAGATAAGGTGGTCAGGCACTCCCATTTCTTTAAGGACTTGCCATAGTTTGCTGTGGTCGACACAGTCAAAGGCTTTTGCGTAGTCAATGAAGCAGAAGTAGATGTTTTTCTGGAACTCTCTGGCTTTCTCCATAATCCAGCGCATGTACAGCAATCTACATTTATTCAAATACAGTCATGTCATCTTTTTCTGGTTGCTGCACAATGGTGGAGGGTGGGGTTTCACTTAACTAGGGCTTATTTTTGGGGTAGGGCTTATATTAGGAGCATCCTAGAAAATCTTACTAGGGCTTATTTTCAGGATAGGTCTTATTTTCGGGGAAACGGTATCTATGACATAACTTACTATCACTTTGCAACGACTTGCTGTGTTGTTTATTTAAAACAGTGGTCCCCAACCGCGGACTGGTTGGGGGTGTGTGGCGCACCCGCGGGGGGACGGAGTTCACTTGTGCGCATGTGCACACCGCGCTCGCAGGTGGTGGAATGCGCGCATGTGCACAGCATGCTCGCAGGGCGGAATGCGCTTGCACGCATGCGTGCGACGGCGCTCGCAGGGGGCGCTCGTGGGGTGTGTGTTAGGAGATTTGTGTCCATGGCCTGGTCCTTGATAGGCCGCGGACCGGGGGTTGGGGACCTCTGGTTTATTACGTCAAAAATAACCAGTTGCAGATAACTGTTGCTTGTAGTTAGTTCCACAAAGTTCAGACTCAGTAACTCATTCATTCTTGTTCTTAACCAGCTATACTCATGTATTATTTTGTTCATTCTTATTCCATATCTTTACATAGCCTCTTAAATGTACTTTCTTAAGTGTTTAGTCTGTATTGGTCTGTTTTCTTCCATGGAAAGACCAGTATCTCGTTTCTGGTAAAATCAGGCCATTTCAACACAGCAACATAGCCTGTTAGGATTCTCCTGCTACCACAAAGATTCTCCCCTCCCGTATAAGCACAAAACAGCAAGCACTTCTGCCTGTTTACTACAGTTTATGCAAAATGCAGCGAGTAGTTTCCCCCAACTGTGCACAATCAGCTAACATAAAAGGAAAGGCTGAATGATTAAAAAAAAAAGTATGCATTCAGGGTTGTTGTGTTTGCTAGTTCAGGTGAAAAGGCAATACGTATTGGCCTTTTAAAAAATCACAAGTGCCTCAAAAAGATCAAAATGCCTTCTAATATTGAGTTATCGATCGCTGCCAGTATTTTTACATTGCACATAAATTTTGAAACCACAAATATTAGTTTAGTAGTATATTTAATGTGTTATCACACTCAGACTGTAACATAAAATGGGCTTGGTTTTGCTGTAGAGAAGTAATGGGGAAAGAACAATGATTATCTCTTTAAAAATGATGAGCAGTCACTTCTAATACATTTTATAACTGATTAAGAGAACACAAAGCTTAATATTGTTTGAAATAAATAAAGTGAAAATCGGTGTTGGAAGATCCTAATTGAGGTTCCTCATATTTTCTATCTTTTGTGCACTTCAGACTTTGTGAGAACAAGAGGTTAGTTAAAATAAGTTCATTAGTCAATAGAGAAATAATTTTTCAGTGAAAGTGAATGATTATGCAATTAATATATACTTATTGTTATGTGAAATAAATTACTGTTTACTTTTCAGGATATATTTATGTTCATAACAAGACAGTTAAAAGGATTAGAAGATACAAAAAGTCCACAGTTCAATAGATACTTTTATTTGCTAGAGGTAAGTTTATAGTATTTATGATTGGTATTCACTGAGTTTAAAAGTTTTATTTCTGGTAAAATGTGAGCATTTTATGACTATCAGAAACATTATTTTTTTCACCTGGGAATCTTATTCAGTATGTATTTGTTGATTTCGTTTTGCTGAATTACATTACTTTATCTGTTCTTTTCTCCTATATAGAATATTGCATGGGTTAAATCTTATAACATATGCTTTGAACTAGAAGATAGCAATGAAATTTTCACACAACTGTACAGAACATTATTCTCTGTAATCAAGTGAGTATATTGGTCGTTGCCAACAAAAGTATGCTTTAAAAATATGTAAGGTTGGTAGGCATCAGTATCCAACTTTTGGAGGCACACTTCATCAGCAACATTATCCTGTACATACTTACTCAATGCTAAATCCACCACTAATGCTACTCAAAGTAAGCCTACTGAAACTACTTGGACTTTTTGTCACAACTGACCAGTCAGTTCATGCTGAATTTCTGCTGAGAGAAAAGTTTCATCAGTGTATTAATATGCGATTGAACTGTTTGCACAAGTGTTGTATAGGTATCTGTGAAGATTCTCAGTCATCCAGGTGTGGTTATCTGGAAGTTGAGTCATGGCAACTGGACTTCTTTCTTGTTAGGTTGAAACGTTTTGCTATTCATCCAAGTACGTAGCTTCTTCAGTCTGAGGAGAGTTGGTAGGAGATCCCTTATATATCCTCCATGTTGGTTTCCCCCTGGTTTGAATAGGCTCATTAGAAGGACAAAGGACTAGGGATGAGGGATAATCCCACTTCTGCAATCCTTCTCCACCCATTTAACACTGGTCTTTCTGGTGTGTGTGGTCTAATCTTTCTGGGGACAGATGAAAGGGCAGAATGATAAATAGGAGACAGATTGTATCTAAGGCCTCCACCCCTGTTGAGTGAGGGATTTTCTATATGTACATGTATGGCCCCCCCCCCCCAAAAAAAACCACCTATCTTCTCGGTCCAAAATGAGTACATTTTGGTCATCAAATGAGTGTCCTTTGTCCTTCAAATGAAGGAAAACTGCTGATTGTGGTCCTGTTTCGTGGCTGTTTGGTTTCTCCAATGAGTTTAAAGAGTTTGTGAAGAGTAACTAAAACAAAGGCAGCTCTACTAGCATCGCCTTCTGCCTGATCCATAAGAAATTGTGTTGTTGCATTTTCAGCAATGGTCATAATCAGAAGGTTCATATGCACATGGTGGATTTGATGAGCTCTATCATTTGTGAAGGAGACACAGTGTCTCAGGAGCTTTTGGATACAGTTTTGGTTAATTTAGTGCCTGCACATAAGGTAAGTATTGACATTTTAATTTGGTGTTACCATTTGTATTAAAGCTAAGAAAAAATAAAGAGCCATTGATACTAAATACACTGTAGCACTTAAATAGTTTGAAGGAAGAAAATAGGAGTACAATATTGCTTACTTTGGTTCTGTAGTGGTGCTGGTAATTTGCAGAGTAGTGGGTCTCAGCACCTACGGCAGTTTTCTCATCCTTGGCTTTTCTGGAGCTCCAGTTATAAATATGCATAGGGTATTTTGCAGTTTGTAGTGTCTAATACAGAAGTCTGATATTTCTTCTGTTACTTAAAAATAATTAGAAAAACAGCTGTTAAATCAGTCTGCTTGATAGATGGTTATAATTCAGTTTTAAAGATTTTGGGTTGCATCCAATAGTGACTTTCCTTGAATAAAAAGCACTTCTGTTTGCTTAGTGAGAGCACATGATTTTTTATTTTTATTTTACTAATGTCTCCTACAAGCTGCAACCCTATAAGCCGCAGAAGATTACTCAGTTTCGGGGAACCATATGTACAATGTGTTAAGGAATAGGATGCTTTTTGCTTGCAATGCAGAAGCACTTGCTGCTAATGCAAAGCCTCCACTGGATTCAGCCATTTACATTTTTACACATTTATATAAAATTTCATCTTAAACTAGTATTAAAATATACTTTTTGTTTAAGTGTACAATACATTTTTATTTTAATTCTAAAAATATGTATAAAATATTTATCTTTTAAAATTTGGATGAATGAAGTGAAATAGTTTGACAGACAGAAGAGAACAGAATCCAAGATTTATGACAAACAGTAAATCTCTAGACAGTGACATTGTTTGAAATTCTGTTGCTTAATGTCTAAGTTGCACTAGAGTAGGCTCATCAAATCATTTGGGATTTGGTGAATAGTCAGTTTCTTGGTGAAGAATGTTGGTTCAACTCTAGTCATGACTTACTTTAGTATAGTACATTGCAAGTAGAATAAGCCTATTTGAATCAATGGACGTTACAGATGAGTTGACTCACCAAATTCCCATGGATTCTGTTGGCCTACTCTAGTGCAATTTACTACAATTGGATTTCAGCCATTTTCAGTGGAGCTACCTATGTATATATGCAGTCTGGAAGGTAGGTTTTTCTTGGTTTTTGAAAATTAATTTTAATGCTTAATTTTAGTTAAAAATAAAACTTAAAAAAAAGTTTTGCGTTAAAAGAATCAGTTTTTTCCATATTGCAAGTTTGGCATTTTTGATATAGTTGTAGGCTTATTATATTTTAACATTTAGTTATACTGTTTTTTGAGAAAAACAGTTTCCTTGATTTACTGATGTATATTAGAGAAAATGTCAAGCATGTTCTTACAGTGTTTTCTTTTGAAATTTACCTTTCAGAACTTAAATAAGCAAGCATATGACTTGGCAAAAGCTTTATTAAAGAGGACAGCTCAAGCCATTGAACCCTATATTACTAATGTAAGTGAAAATGTAAATAATCACACAGATGAAACTAAGATGTATAACCTAATGATCACTGAATATTGATGATATTGTTTTTTATCGTAACAAACCGCTTTATATTGCTTCCTGAAAGTACCTATTGCACTGAATCGTTTTGATGAGGGAGGGGGGGTATCCTTTGGGCCATCTTGAATTCATTGGCAAAAGAGCCTCGTGGTGCAGTAGTTAAACTGCTGTACTGCAGCCAAAACTGTGCTCATGACCTGGGGTTCAATCCCAGGTAGCCGGCTCAAGGTTGACTCAGCCTTCTATCCTTCCGAGGTCGGTAAAATGAGTACCCAGCTCACTGGGGGGGGGGGGGGCAATGTGTAGCCTGCATAATTAACTTGTAAACCACCCAGAGAGTGCTTGAAGCGCTATCGGGCGGTATATAAGCAGCACGCTTTGCTTTTTTTGCTTTGGAAGTAGAGGAATATAAATGTAACAAATAAGTAAAGACCCACAAAAAAAAATATGGCTGACTGGAGCATCTTGTGATAACCAAAGAAACTCCTAGTGCTTTCTTGGTGGCTGTTTTGGATTCAAATTAGGCAGCATAGTACATGACTAGCTTATCCAATGACCCAGTTCTTTATGGAAGTATACTGAAGTTTGAACATAAACTTGGATCCAGACTCAGAGAATGGTTGAAATTAATGGGGCAAGGTATTATCCTCTAGCTGCTAGAGGTAGAGAGTAGGAGAATCCTTTCTTGAAGTTGTCTTTCCATTCTGCTTCCAAGCAAGTGGGTGGGAGGTGATGGAGTTATTTCCTGGTTTAAGTTACTTTTTGTCCTGAAGGAAAACATCTGGGTCCTGATTCATATTTTAGCAAGTATTTTGAATCACTGTACAGTGGTGCCTTGAGTTGCAAACTTAATTCGTTCCGGGATGATGGTTGCAACTCAAGTTGGTTGTAACTCAAAGCACCATTTCCCATAGGAATACATTGAAACGCGATTAATCCGTTCCGGCCGTTTTTAAAGGTTAAAAAAAGGGCAGGAAAGGAGGGAAGGAGGGAACAATGGGGAAAAGAGGAAAGAAAGAAGGTCATCACTGGGGTACGTAGACCCCCTCAGACAAAGGTTTGTGCTTTTAGGCACAAAAAGAGAGAGGATAGAGAGAGAGAAGATATTTGGGGGGGGGGAGAGTTTGGAGTCTAAAACAAACAAACAAACAAAAACCCATTCCAGCAGGGACTAAAAATAGGGACTAATGCAAAAGCGGTTAATCCGTCCACTAGGGGGACACACTTTTTTTAAAACCTAAGATGACCTCTAAGGTTAAAAAACGGGCAGGGAGGGAGGGAGGGAACAATGGGGAAAAGAGGCCTTTTTTCCGGTTGTATCTCAAACCCCCGTTTCAAGTCAAAGCAAAATGTTGTGACTGGAGCTGGTTGTAACTCAAATTGGTTGCAAGTCAAGATGGTTGTAAGTCGAGGCACCACTGTAGTTAGTACTTGAAGTTGAAATACAGCTTACATTAGAACCATCAATAATCACTTTTCTCTTTAAAGGCTGATAGAAATAATATATTCCGTACATTAGCTTTCATTAAAAAGTATGTGATGATATGAGTGTTCATGTTTTTTATTAATTAAAGTCATTGTGAATTATTTATTTTAAATTGTACCATATCTTGCATAGGATAAAGGATAATGGGTATTCTTTATCCTGTACAAGATAGCTTTAAATGCATTTTAGTACAGATGCTTTTATAAGCAAATGGATCATAATTTGATTTCTAGATATTTGATCTGTGAATAAAAGAATGCACAGTGTGTATTTTATAGTCCAGCGGTAACCAAATGGGTCTTCTGAGTGTAGTGTTAGTATGTTATATTTCCTGCCGTTAATTTATTTTAATTGCCAAACATCAAATGAAGCAGAAGATTTGAAAGAATACTAGATTAGTGGGATCTTCCCGTGATACAAACTGACAAACTATTAAGAGTCAAATTTTCAAATAAACCAATTCCCCAGATATAGAGAGCTAAGCCTAAGTCTTATAGTTGAAAATAACGGTTTCTTCACAGGATGGGTTCCTAACATATTTAAGTCATATTACAGTGACAAAAATAATTACTCATTTTTTAAAGCTGTGTCTTTTGGCATTTTTAATATATGGACTGTGCAGTCCTATGGACAGCTACTCAGAAGTAACCCACAATACGTCGATTGGGCTGCATCCTAAGTAAAAGACTATATAGTTGCAGCATAAATGCTAGTAATTAACATTTCTGTAAAATCAAGTAAATCAAGGCCCTCTGCTAAGAGGGACTGAGAATGGTTTTTTAATTCTGCTACTGATGTATCTTGTTTGTCCTACAGTTCTTTAATCAAGTGCTTATGTTAGGAAAAACATCTATCAGCGATCTCTCCGAGCACGTTTTTGACTTAATTCTGGAGCTATATAATATTGATAGCCATCTTTTACTCTCAGTTTTGCCACAGCTTGAATTTAAGCTTAAGGTAAGTGTTACATCAGGTGCGTCAAAATAACATTATTTAGAGGGTGAAATTCATTGCCCAGGGGGATTGAAAGAGGGCACATTTTCAGCAGGAATATTTATTCTGTCTCACTGATTATTGGTGTCCTGTACCTTTTTCCTAATGAGTACCCCTCACAAGCTTCACTTTATTCTAATCACTTACGTAGATTCCAGTACACTGCAGTGCTCTTCTGTTTTCAGTTCACCCATGCAAACAGCTATGCAGGTTTTTTTTTAAATATATGCAGCTGTCTGCTATGTTCTTACAGAGTGGGGTATACATGTCTTTAACTTGAAAGTGACTGTCTGTCACATACATGTCTTTAACAAGAAAGTGACTGTCTGTCACAGAGAAAATTGTTTACAGGTAGAGGGTCCAGAATGGTGTAGGAAAATTGTTGTAAATTTTCGTAAGGTGTGTGTAGAAGAAAACATGTACTTTTAAAAAATCGCTTTGTTCCAAAGCTTGTTTTTATCCTTTTTAATATACCTGTATGTATTGAAATGTGTGTGTTTTCCAGAGCAATGACAATGAAGAGCGGCTGCAGGTTGTAAAACTACTAGCAAAAATGTTTGGTGCAAAGGATTCAGAATTAGCATCTCAAAATAAGCCACTGTGGCAATGCTACTTGGGGAGGTATATGATTATTGTATTTTAACAATGTTTTTAACACTGAAGTTTGGGGACGGTTGGTAACAAATAATAGTCTGACTCTTAACAACAGAAATATGACCCATGAGTTAATTATTCAATTTCTGTCCTTGATTTGATCATATTTATTTAACAGTTGTGTGGCTTCAGAGACATAACAGTGGAAACTAGTCCCTGGAATTTGAACTATATTATAATTACATGTAAATATTAGTGTGAAAGATAGGCATTCATAAAGTATATTTCTTTCCTTTGAGCCACGCTCTTGGTAAAGACCCAAAGTTTCATAACCTCTCCAAGCATTAAATAAACGTGTTACAGCATTATCTTATTAAATAATCTGTATACAAATGGCCAAAATGGATTTACAGTGGTGCCTCGCTAGACGATGTTAATCCGTTCCGCGAAGATCGCTGTCTTGCGAAAACATCGTCTAGCGAAGCGCGTTTCCCCATTGGAATGCATTGAAATCTCTTCAATGCGTTCCAACGGAAAACTCGTCGTCTTGCGAAGATCGTTCATAGGGAAACATCGTCTAGCGAGCGCGGGTCCCCATTGGAATGCACTGACAGCTATTGACCGCTAGTCAATGCATTCCAATGGGGAAAACTCGTCTTCTAGCGAAAATCACCCATAGAACACCATCGTTTTGCGAAGCGCATTAGCGATCGCAAAAAGCCATCATCTAGCGAATTCCTCGTCCTGCGAGGCAATCGTCTAGCAAGGCACCACTGTATATGGTGGAAGTTGGGCAGCATATACTACATCATGAGGACTTTTGAGCATATTAAACTAGTAAAACATTTCTTAGCAATAATTGTTGTACATTATTTTGACATGTGTCATATGCCATTGCACTTTTAAGTGAATGTAATGTTATGTACCTGTCTGTTTTGAGTATGTGAAATTTTCTAAGCATGGCTTAGAGCCATCCAAAAAGTGTTACCAAAAGCAGAGGTGAAAAAGAAAAGAAGGGCAAAATATTCTTGCACTTTAAACACTGACAGAATTGTTTCAGTGTCAGTTTTTGTGGATTCACTCTGAAATACTGTAAATGTTAGTCTTTGAAGTGCTACAGTATTTTCCCTTTTTTCTATTCTTTTCCCCCTCTGCTTTTGCCAACATGCTGAGACAGACTAACACAGTTACTTCTTTGGAAATTGCATCCGACAAAGCATATAAATAGTTTTAAATGCCAGAAAGATTTGATGGTGATGATAGAAAGCTAACTGCACAAGCCAAGGACCTTCATTTTCGTTATAACATTGTTAATAATGGATTGGATCGAGACTTAGTACAAGAGCGTGAGAAAAAAGATCTTAATTTGATTCCCTGGTTCATTTGTTCAATATGTTGTGTTGTCTATCGCACAGCATCTCATTACGTGTGAGTCTTGCTAAGTTTCTTCTTCATGCTTTTTTCTGCTAGTCCTTACTAACTATAACTAGAATTTCCCTGTGACTGATGTTTATGGGGTTTCCTGCACCATCATAAAACACCATAAAACCTTCCTTGCCTGAGCTGATGTATTTTGGTAAGAGCCTTAGCTGCCGCACTCCATGTGTCAGCAATTGTTCCTTCCGTTTTATGTCAGTTCTTTTTAGTCTGGCAGTTAGGCAGTATCATTTAGAAAACCTTTCTTTTATTCTTTTTTGCTAAATGAATATAGGTATTTTCCTCTTACCCAGTTTGTCTTTGTTTCATATTTATTTTAAAACATCAGTCGTTGTTTTGCCCCCTGTGGACGTGGGTTTTTTTGAAAGCTGATGGCCCTAAAGCCCCTCTTAAAGATTATCATCATCAGCATCTTAGAATTGCAGAGCTGGAAGAGATCCCATGGATCATCGAGTCCAGCCTCTGTCAAGGAGGCAGAGTGTGGAATCGAACTCCCAGCCTCTGGCTCCACAGTGCAGATTTAAGATTCCTTTGACCAACAGATATTCCAAGTGTTTTTCTGGCTTAGAGGAGCTTTACAATACTCAGACTTGCACACATTATTTGGCTTTTACAGATCCGGCTGCAAAAAAGAGGCATACACTTTAGGGCACTTGTCTGGAAAAAGCCATCACAAAACAGTAATTGCTTAGCGCTGTTGTGATTTACACAAGGTTCCACCATTGTGTGCTCTTCTTACATCTACCCAATCATCAGATTCAGATTCAGTGTAGTAAAAGGGTGCCAACCATATCTGACCCAGTCATGATTTGAGCAGTAAATCTAATGGTATTGACCACTCTTTCAGTATTAATGACTCTTGGTTCCATGCTGGCAAAGCCAAAGTCAAGTGATGTGCAGCTCCATCTACAAAGGAGAAAAAAAAGAAGACAAAAAGCAGAAAGATATGTCATCTAGAGAAGTGTCTCCAAGTAATCAGTATATCATCTCAATGAAAATTAAAATTAGAGATGCCATAGCTGTTGTAAACATGCTCTTTGATTTTCCCCCTTCAGGTTTAATGATATCCATGTACCTATTCGTTTGGAATGTGTGAAATTTGCTAGTCACTGCCTTATGAATCATCCAGATCTCGCTAAAGATTTAACAGGTATCAATAAATCTGATTTGTAAATGGAAAGAATCTTTTGCAATTTTTTCTGTTTTAAGTTTTATTTATAGCAAAGTCTTATTGCTAATTTATGGTTATTATCATATAATTATTGTAGTGTACAGTAGGACCCCCATATCTGCAGGATCAATATCCATGCTTTCACTTACCCACAATCTGAAAATATTTTAAAACTTTTTTTTAAATCCAGAAAAAAATATTTTCACATGTATTACCAGAACCAACCACTAGATGTAGCCAGAGACTGTGCTTTGAATACTTGCTAGAGAAGAATAGATAGCATGCTCTCTGATACTGGCCAGTTCTAGTAATGCATGTGAAAATATTTTTTTCTGGGTTTTTTCCCCTTTTACCATGCTCTTTCTCTCTTGTTCAGTATTATCTGTGGTTTTTAGTATCTATGGTGGGGCTTGGAACCTATCCCTAGCGGATATGGGGGTCCTACTGTATTTACAAGGGCCTAATTTGGATGAGACAACAATTTTTTCTTGTACATGTGATGGGGGCAAATCTTCCACCCCCATGCAGTCACCAGCCTTTGCCTCCATGCTTTGATGTAAAGTTTTAATTGGGCATGTGGTCCAGCATACATTATTGGGGTATCTGTAGTCTTGTTTACACTTATGCATTTTGTATTTTATCTGCATATAGGGAAGTTTGCAGGACTGTGGTAGGGGTCCTGGGGAGCTGCACATGGTCCATGAACATATTGAACTGCTGGATAGTTCAGTGGTTTAGGTATTTGGCTGCAGAGCCAGAGGTTGGGAGTTCAGTTCCCCACCATGCCTCCCTGACAGGGGCTGGACTTCCATAGGGTTCCTTTCAGCTCTGCAGTTCTAAGACCACCACCATGGTGTTGGTGCTCTTTTCTCCCTTGCTATCAAGATTCAGCAGGAGGAAGGACAGTACAATACTGTGCTTTTCCCCCTTATGATAGGTAATACCTTGTTGAACTGATAAGCTTTTTAGCATCTATTTGGCCTGTGGTCAAGAAAACTAATTATGAAACAGTTAAATAAGTTGTTTCCTCATATGAATTTTTTTTTGTATACACTGTATCTATTAAATAACTAAAATTAAATTTATCAAGTGGAAATAAGAAATTACTGCAGCGGTGTCTTATATTATGCAGATGACTGTATTTTATTCTGAAGGATTAGTGAGCTGACAGCAATCTGTATGAGTTTACAAATATTTCACATAATGCTATGAAGGTTTTAATTAAAATGTCTTTTCTGTACAGAATATCTTAAAGTGAGGTCTCATGACCCTGAAGAGGCCATTAGGCATGATGTTATTGTATCAATCGTTACTGCTGCTAAGAAAGATCTTTTACTTGTCAATGATCATCTGCTTAATTTTGTGAGAGAGCGAACACTTGACAAACGGGTAAGTCATTTTGTACATTAGTTACTTTGATGGTTAGTTCAAGAATAGGCAACTTGTTCAGTATGTCAGATTCCTTCATTATTATGTTCTCTCATACAAGAATTGTCCAACTGCATATTTGTGTGACAAACTTTAGCTGCACAATTCTTGTGTTTCTTAAATACAGTGGAACCTCTACTTAAGAACGTCCCTACTTAAGAACGATCCAACTTAAGAACAGCTCCGTTCGCTAAATTTTGCTTCTACTTGAGAACGGAGCTCCAAGATAAGAACGGAAAAAAAAACACTTTCCTGCCCTTTTTTTAACCTTAGGTCATCTTAGGTTAAAAAAAAATTCTCCCCCTAGTGGTAGAGTATGGATTAACCGGCTTTGCATTAGTTCCCATGGGAACTAATGCTTCAACGGTGGACCCTCGACCTACGGACTTAATCCGTATTGGAACGGTGGCCGCAGGTCGAAAAGTCCGTAGGTCGAGGGTCCATTTCCCATAGGAATGCATTGAAAACCCATTAATCCGTTCCGGCCCAAGAAAAAAATACCCCCCCCCCAAATAAAAATAAAACACTGCAAGCCCCTGGGGCTGCAAAAAACAAAACAAACACAAACATAACCCCACCAGCCCAATCCCACCCTGCAAAAGACAAAAAAAAAAAAGTTAAAAAAAAGCAAAAAGCAGCACCTTACCTCCACCGCCGTGACCGCCGCTGCCAGGAGGCCTCCTGGACTCTAACCTCCACTGCCGGGCCAGGGCTCTGGCCGCCGCTGCCGGGCCTGGCCTCCGCCACCGGGCCAGGGCTATGGCCGCCACCGCCGCCTTTCTCCCCCGCTGCGCGGCTTCTCCGCTGCCGAAACCACCATCGGGGCAGCCCTTTGGGAGAAGCTGGGCGGCGGGGGAGAAAGGCGGGAGTGCGGCTTCTCCCGAAGGGCTGCCCCGATGGCGCTGGAAGCCCGGGAGGCTGAGCTCAGCCGGGATGGTCTGGCAGCTCGCCTCCCGGCGGCGGGTAGCAGCGGCGGGTGGAAGCCCGGAAGGCTGAGCCTCCCTTTTCCAAACCGTTGGGGCGAAAGAGCTACAAAGAAGCAGCCTCTTCGCCACCAACGGTTTGAATTTCCCGCCCTTTTTCCCTGCCTTTTTCGGTCTGTATGTCGAAGCTCCGGCCGCAAGTCGATTTAAAATTTTGCGGCCAGAGCTGTCCGTACGTCGAAAAGTCCGTAAGTGGGGACGTTCGTAGGTCGAGGGTCCACTGTACGAACGCGCCTCTACATAAGAACAAAAAACAGCCGGAACAGATTAATCGGTTTTCAGTGCACTCCTATGGGAAATTTTGCTTCAACTTAAGAACGTTTCAACTTAAGAACACCATTCCAATACGGATTAAGTTCGTAAGTAGAGGTTCCACTGTAGTGGTATTCCACCAAAGCAGCCTAGAATTATCTAAAATTATATAGATATAGTTCATTTGTCAAAACAGGAAAAATAAAGATACTGCTTTAAGGTTGTTCAGACAAAAACTACTGGATTGGATTTTCAAGTTTGTAAGTGCTGTGCTTTCACTAATATGTATGTGTGTGTTGCTTTATTTTTTAAAGAGACAAAAGATTGTTTTACTTGACTTCTGCAGAAGTTATAAAATTTAAGGCCAGTCTCCAATGGTATCATTCTGCTATTTTGAGTATCTTATTAGTGAAAGCATAGTGATTAAGACAGTATCTTTACTTATCCTTTTTGACAAATGTATGCAAATAAATTTGTTGTGAAATTCTGTTATATGTAGGGATTATGAGGGTTACAGATACAATTGTTGTCTAGGATGGTTTGCTAGAGCATTCTGTGCAAGCAACTGTAAATCTAGTGGAACTCTATTAATGTACTGTTTTCCACAATAGGTGTGAGGTTTGTGCAAGGCCACTCCCTCCATTCTGTCCACCAGAACTTCCACATTAGACAGCACAGACTCAGTCTTTAGTCCAACAGATTTATTTAACTGAACAACAGATGTTTCTTTCTCTTCTTTCATGTAACTTAAGCCCAGGATTTCACCTCCTGAGTTCCATGGTTCTTTATACATTCAGAATCTTTAACAAGAGATTTAACCAAACACTCAACCGGTAACAACATATCTGAAATATATGGTGGGGAAGTCACTTTTAAGTGTTTATATGGGTTTATCGGTGGTACACCCATCCCACATTGGGTTCCCATACTTTCACTCTTGAATATTTCTGGACCTTGGGATGGAATTGGTTCATCCCAGGATTGGTCCCAAGGGAGGTTTGACATCTTTTATTCTCCTGGTTATTGGCTTCTCTATTAAATCTTTCCTGTTCTTTCTTTCTAGCTTCCCTTTCTGTAGTCTCTCCCCAATATGGAGGCTTTCATTCCTCTCTCTCTCACCACTCTTTTTCTGGTACTTCTTTAGGCACCTTTCTTATAATAAATCCCACCTTTCTTATAATAAACCTCCATCTTACATATTTAATTGCAGTGCAAACTGTTCTATATTTGGAAATGTTTATACTAGCATATTTAAACATAAACAGTAACTATTGAGACTTAAGTTGTGTTATTGTTTTAGTGGAGAGTGAGAAAAGAAGCTATGATGGGACTTGCACAGATATACAAGAAATATTCCTTACAAACAGAAGCTGGAAAAGAAGCTGCAAAACAGATTGCTTGGATAAAGGACAAGCTTCTACATATATATTATCAAAACAGCATTGATGACCGGTAGGTTAACTTTAATTTTTAATGTTACAAAATATTGTCTTATTTTGGTGAATTTTCAGTGGTATCCAAAGACACTGGAATCAATGCTTCCTTCTCCTCTTCCTGCCAGTAGCCTTCTGCCAAAAAACCTGTTTCAGATGGTTTTCTCATCACATGAAAAAGGGTTTTAAGGAGCAGAAGGGCTTTAGGAGGAAGAGACGGTAGTTTATTCTGGCAGAGGTGGTGGAATCTGACATAAATTCTCCATTTTGTTTTTACCATTGTGTCCAGGGTGCTTTTACCTATTGATCAGTAACAGTAAAGAAGAAAAAGGTTGTACAAAGTGTAGAACAATAGACAGCTACCTTAATTTTCTCAGATGGTATTAGACTTGTTTCTTTGAATAGGAAATCTGAAAGCTACACAACTGCCTGGCTTAGAATTTAGGAAACTAGGCACCCTTAGATCCTTGGTAATGTCTGCAGTAGCTTGCTGGATTGAAATATTCAAGACATGTTTAATCAAATAGATAATTGCAGGTAAACTGGGATTTTTCCTTTTATTACCTCCAGCAATGTAGTAATCCCCTTTTGCCACGAGCTTCTACCTGCTTTCCTGCCTCATTGGTTACTTTAATTTTTTAGAAAAACATGGTTTTCTGTTTAAGTTTCAGTGATCTGTGATCTGTTTATGTTTAATGAGTAAATTCAAGATCTGAAATGATGGTTTGATCTTGGCCTATCCTTAATAAATATAATTTAAACAAATAGAAGATGTAATGGGGGACTATATCTGGTTTAAAAAAGAAAGGTTTTGATCTTATATTCTCATGCTTAAAAAAGAAGAGGGGGTGGAAACAGTGTGATCAGCTGAACATTAATACATGAGAGGAAATCCCACTGAATGTAGCAGCATTTCTAAGTGCACTTGTATAGGGTTTTACTGTAGAAGCTCAATCATATAGTGAAAACTACAGTTTTCTTTACACCCAGACTGTGTCACTGTGTGGTGGTATAACTCTTGCAATTTTTTTATAGCAAAAGTGGAGAATTTAAATTTAACTCATACTTTCTTTTTATATATAAGTTTTAGTTTAGTGGGGTATAATTGATTTTCAATTTTTTTAATATATCTTTTTTATTACTAATTTTATTTATATATTTATTTGACGTACTTAGATTAGTGTGGGGTAAATTAGTAAATTTATGTTGTACTGATTAACATAATTTAACTTTGGGAAATATACTTTAGTTTGATACTACTGAAGCTTACTATTTATTATATTTTTTAGACTGTTGGTGGAACGTATCTTTGCACAGTACATGGTCCCGCACAATTTGGAAACCAATGAAAGAATGAAATGCTTATATTATCTATATGCAACCCTGGATTCAAATGCTGTTAAGTAAGTTTCTTGTGACACTTGTGAACCTCATCTAGTCTATTCAGTACTTACATAATTGATAATACTGGCAGAGGAAGATTTGTGCTTGATTCATGATAAAATGTACATTAGTGTTGTCAAAAGAAATTGTGTTTCAGTAATTTCTGTTGAAGTTAGTTTAACAATAGATAATTATGTTAAGTGAAATATAGTTATGCTTATCTGGAAGTTGAGTTTCATGTCAACTGGACTTCTTTCTTATTGGGTTGAAATGTTTCGCTACTCATCCAAGTAGCTTCTTCAGTCTGAGGAGAGTTTGTAGACCAACTCCTACTAACTCTCCTCAGACTGAAGAAGCTACTTGGATGAGTAGCGAAACTTTCCAACTAATAAGGAAGAGGTCCAGTTGCCATGACTCAGCTTCCAGATAACCTTACCTGGATGACTGAGAATCTTCACAGATATGCTTATTCTGCTGACAGAACTACTTTTCTTGGTGGCTCTGAAAGGGGAGTCATCCCTCTATCTCTTACAGACATAGTACACCATTAAAATTGATCCTAGAGGTTTGTGGAGGATACTGTGAGCTGCTGGAGAAAGTGTGTAGATGTTCAAGTCACACGTTAGTTTCCATCTCTTTATTTTTTATTTTTTTTATAGAGTAAAGGTGTTTTGTTCGATAATACCCACGTTTCCACCAGTGAATAAAATATCTTTGTTAAAGTTATGATAGACTCTTAAGTTATTTGTCCACTTACAGTGTTTAAATTGAAAACATTCATCTGACATTAATTGAATTATTGGAAAGAACATTATGGGCTAAACCATAAAGTGAAAAAAAAGTAAGTGAAAAGTGGGAAATTTGAAGCATAACTGGAGCTAAGGACAATACAGTGAAATACCATAATGTTGTTGTGGTTTGCAGTTGTGTAGCTTAGCACTTCATGTCTATGTTGAAATGAGGTGAAGCATAGGGTCATGGCTCTTCCCCTGCTTTTCCCAGCTGAAGAACTTTGCTGGAGGTTAGTTTCACCTTCTGCTAGTCCTGGTTTGTTGTTATATACTGGCAACAGATTCTGATTTAAAACAATCATAGTGAGCTAACTTATTTAACCAGCTACATGTTATTTTAATGCACAGTCTCTGATTTATATAAGCCAGAGTTAGTAGAAAATAAAACAAAAGGAAAAACAAAAACAAAATATTGTAGGACTTTAACCACTAACAGTTTTGTTTCAGTGTGAACTTTTGTGGAAAGCTCACACAGAAATAAAATTGTTAGTTTTTTAAAGTTCTACAGTTCTTCCCTTTTTTCTTTTTCTTTTTTTCTGCCAACGTGCTGAGACAAACTGATAGGGCTACTTCTTTGAATATGAAAGCTAGTGCATTCCTTTTTTTCAACTTTGCAAAAGAAGAAGGGGAAGCACAAGGGTTTGAGGCTGAGCTTGTTTAGCACGTTCTTCATAGAATCATAAAGTTGGAAGGGGCCTATAAGGCCGTCAAGTCCAGCTCAATGCAGGAATACAAATCAAAGGATATCTGCTAGGTGGTTGTCTAAATTTCTCTTGAATGCCTCCAGTGTTGAAGCACTCACCACCTCTCGAGGTAATTGGTTTCATTGTGTTCTTATTGTGTTATCTTGTAGTATTTTATATGAACAAAGATTTCTACTAAAGGTCTTTCTTGAAGGAAGAAAGAAGCAAAAGAATCTACTAGTTGTATTCTTAGATAAATAATTTTATTGTAAATTGCAGTTCTTTTTGCAAAGAAAATAGCTTCTGTACATAACTGGTGGAAACTTTTTCATCTCTGGTGCTGGAAATAAATTGGCAACAGAGTTAAAATTTGTTTCTAGCCTGCCCCATTGTTTTGTTTCGATATACATTGTGTAGCTAAATATTGCCATACCACAATTCAAATAAATCATTCCTGATATATAGTAGATAATTTAATGCTGGCTGTTACTCCTTACTGTTCTATGGTGCTAGAATCTTGCGTTAGATTCTGCTTCGTGAACCACAGTGGTAACTACTAACCAGTGCCCTGTGTCAGATATAAGCAGATTCTGGCATGCAGGATCATTTGAACTGCAAAGTGCCAGGTGGAAAAAAGTGGTTTAGCAAAGCAGATGCAGAACTGCCGAATCAGCTTATGCCCAGCCCAGGAAGTAGTCTATAGTACCAGAAGAACTTATATAAAAGTCCTTTCACACTCAAATTTGCTTATTATCTACTAACCCTACCCCGCTTTGGTTTTAGTAGTCTAATTTTGGAGGGCAGAAGACATTTCTCAGTTTCACTAAACCGTTGTAAATAAAAAATTGCTTCCATCTTCTGCAGCTGACCTGGAGATGCGTTCGTAGTCCCCATCTATAGTCTTTCCACCCTTGTCTTAGGTTGTCAGCACTGTGCGCAAAGTGTTCATCTGCTTATAAACATTACATTTTGCCTATATCTCCACAACCATGAAGTAAAATATACATATTTGTAAACTAATTGGGTTTTAAGTCTAAAATTGTCTATGATAATATTATTTTAGGAGGGACTTCCTCTTAATTTCATAGGAAAAGAAAACAGGTGAGCCATTAGGTATCTTTTTCTATATATTACAAAAACTTAAACTTAACATAGATGGAATCTCCTTGTAGATTTGTAGTTTATAAACACTTTCAGAAGGTACTTTTATCAGGGAACTATGTACAGAGTTACTATTACTGTATTTGTAAGGTATCCTGGTTTGCAAGTGGTGGCTTGCATGAAGCTATTGTTGCAGTGGTACCAAACAACTGTCTAAATAAAAATAAATAGTTTTTATTAATCAGAATTAGAGCATATCTTTTATCTGTGTTTCCAGCCCCCTGATGAATATATGAATATATACTGCGAAATTAGAATGGATGACATTTTGTTATGACGTTTTGTCTAATGTTTAATCAAAACTGGCCCTCTTGTAAATTCAGGTTTTTAGATTTTGCCATGTTGCCTGTGGACAGAACAGAGAAGATATATTTTTCTTTTCAGCCTTTCTTCATTGCAATTGTTTTCCATGTACTTAAATATTTTCATTGCCCTCTCTTAAACCATTCCAACCCTTCTTAGAGCTCAGTGTGTAGAATTGTACAGGGTACTCCAGAAAGGATAAAATAAATTCAGATGCAAAATAACTTGGATCTACTGCTTTTAATTTTTGATTTAAGCAAAGATTTGTGTATAGCCTGTGTTAACTGCAAGCCCCAGTTCCCTTGTAGTACTACCGTAAATGTGTCTGACAGTATTGTCATCTAGTGCTTATTTAGTCAGCTTGCTACCTCAAAAATCATGTGGAATTTGAAATGGAAATGTTGCTGGAAATTACATAAATGTATTCATGTAGAATGATTTGTTTGAAAACAGGGTGGATTTGATTTAAACCACGATTTACATCAATATTTGATTTTTTGATGATTTAAATTTTAAAATTGGATTTTTAAAATTTAATTTGTGATTTTTATCCACCCTGATTGATAAGAAATAACGAGTCAACAGCTCTATTCTTTATTTACTGTATAATTTATTATTTTATTCTGTTACAAAACTGAGTATGCTATTGTATCTCCAAGACTTTGTATAAGTTTTTCACAGATCATTTCTAGTTAATTAGACTTTGGAGGCTCATGACTGCTGAGATGTTTCTTGGGAGTTTCTCACAGTGTTTGGAGTCTGCACAGTTCAGCAAGTTACAGTGAGCATTATTATTGTATAAATTATATATTGCTTTATTTTTAACTATCAGGGCACTGAATGAAATGTGGAAATGTCAAAATCTGCTGCGGCACCAAGTAAAGGATTTGGTTGACTTAATCAAGCAGCCAAAAGTAAGTATTTCCCTTTTAACATTTTGTGCATAAAGCCAAATATTTTTTTTAAGACTTCAGCATAAGCTACTGTCAGATTTTGGTTTTAATGATAATGGTGATAAGGATATTTTTTGCAAAAGTGAAAGAGATTAGACCAGAGCTATTCAAAAAGTTAAGAGCAATGATGAAAGTTTTTAAAAAAGTATATTTAAGTTCTGCAGAAAGTGCAGTATTAAACTGTGATCTACAATTGGGCATCCATTTTAAATTCAATTAACTGAACAGACAACTGGAAAGCCTTAGATAATTCCTTAGCAAGCACAGCACCATTTTAGCCTATTTATAATTTATGTTTTTAATATGTTAATAAATGCGGTGTTATCCTGACAAGAGATGAGGGTATTTTACAAAACAATATCAGTGAACTGTTTTTTCTTAACAGTAACCTAATCGAGGGTAAGACGAATAAATAAAAAGACTTGTAAATGCTGGATGAAATAGTTGCATAATAAAAACAATGACAAAGACACAAGTACAGCAATAGCAATAATAGTCAGTCAGTTAGTATGAAAGAATAGTTCCATGAAATTAAAATAAAACAAATAACAGTTTGTTACACAAAGATTAGTTGGGCACAGCCCTGTTATATTTCTGGCTTTTACGTTTTAGCGTTTTACATTTTAGCAAATTATTAGGTAAAGGTAAAGGTTCCCCTTGGCATTTAGTCCAGTCATGTCCGACTCTAGGGCGCGGTGCTCATCCCCGTCTCCAAGCCGTAGAGCCAGCGTTTGTCCGTAGACAGTTTCTGTGGTCACGTGGCCAGCGTGACTAGACACAGAACTCCATTACCTTCCCACCGTGGTGGTACCTATTTATCTACTCGCATTTACATGCTTTCGAACTGCTAGGTTGGCAGGAGCTGGGACAAGTGACGGGAGCTCACTCCGTCACGTGGATTCGATCTTACGACTGCTGGTCTTCTGACCTTGCAACACAGAGGCTTCTGCGGTTTAACCCGCAGCGCCACCACATCCCTGGTAAATTATTAGGGGCGAGGAAATCCAACGAAAGTTACCAGTAGTGAATTCGTCTTGAAATCTCCAGTGAGGGACATTCGCATATGAAATGAAGCAGAATTAGAGATGGGCACGAACCAGTGGTTTGTACTGGTTCGTCCTTAGGATTAACAGGTTTTTGGTGCTTCCTAGCCTGCTTCCTCTGGTGAGCACCCACTCAGATTCAGTGCTTTGGTGTCCCTTCCCCTCCTCCTCCGGGTGCTGCCTTTGAGTGGGTGCCTGCTAGAGGAGGCAGGGCTGGGAAGTGTCAAACACCTGATCGTCCAAAGGATGAATTGATGGTTTGTGCCTATATCTAAACAGAATATCTATATGTGTTCAGTGGGAAGCAGTGTTGTTCCTGTCAAATTAGTACTTGTGAGATTTATATCTAAATCCCCATTTAACCATGAAGATCACTAGCTTATCACATAGTGTTCTGAGGTTAATAGAGTGGTGACAAACCTTGTATACCATCTTGAGCTTCTTGGAGAATGCTAAGAATTGTTTTTCATTGAGAGAGTGAAGATTTTGATGAATGAAGAGCATGTAACTTCTTAAAATGCTATAGTGCTTTGGTCACATAGTGAGAATTAAAAGGTACATATTTTTGTTGCTAATCATTCAGTGCAAAATAAATGGAGTAGTAAGTAGTGCAAGAGGAAGAAAAGTTTCATGTACTTGGGTTAAGAACCTTCTAGATTGATTTGGGTGCAGTACATCATTGTTTAGAACTGCCACATCCAAAATCGGTATAGCTATGATGACATCCAATTTCCTTTTTAAGGAAAGGAATAAGAAGAAAATGGTGAAATAATGGGAGAGTAAATAAGTAAATATGGAATAATAAATGATATCAGCTAGTCTTCTTTGTTACACAGTGTGATGTAGTGAATAGAGTGACAGGCTAGGACTCTGGAGACCATGGTTTGAATCCCCATTGTGAAACTGGTAGAACTACTTCTTAAATATCTCACCTGAGATATTTGAAAGCCCTATGAGGATTGCTCTAAGTCAGTTCTGACATGATGGCACATAACTAAGCAACTAATCTTCTTTGGTCTGTTTTAAAGACATCTCTCAAGTCAGCAGTCCTAGAGAGGGCCATGTTTATGCTGCTGCACATACTGCACACATTAAGTGTGAATAGAAGAGCAAAATTCAGTAACAATGTTTATGCAAAATGGTGTACCCTAACCTTCCAAACAAATCTGCATCTTCTTGAAAGTGTATTTCAGACATTCTGGCCCCTTTCACTGGTAAAGCTCCCTCTTGTGGTTTTGAGCCTTTTTGATTTTCTTGCCATAAATTACAATGCATTAAATCTCCAGATATTTTATCTTTTATCTAGACATTTTACACAGATTAATTCCTTACCTGGAATGTGAAATCATGCTTGCTTTTATAAACAGTTTGGAATTGAGTTTTAAAATCCAAGAAGTTGAACAAAATTTAGGGAGTAAAAGGAGAAGAATTACTATTATAAAAAGAGCTGAAAATTAAGAAATGTATAAAAATCCACATAGCCATCTTCAGGATTTTTAATATCTGAAAACGTTCAGAGTCTGCTTTATATTCAGTTTTTTGGACAAGTTACTTTTAAAAATCTTGATTAGGTTGACTTATGCAAAGATGGTAGTTTGTGACAACTACATCCACAATGAAAGGCATTTTACAAGAGTGTTCACAATACTTTCTCAAAATTTGTAGTTTTTCTGCTTAAGTTTCAGTTTTGTACCTGATTGAAATATATCAAGAAAATTAGTGTCATCCCGGGGTGGATTGTTGTTGTTGTTTAGTCATTAAGTCGTGTCTGACTCTTCGTGACCCCATGGACCAGAGCATGCCAGGCCCTCCTGTCTTCCACTGCCTCCTGGAGTTTGGTCAAAGTCATGTTGGTAGCTTCGATGACACTGTCCAACCATCTTGTCCTCTGTTGTCCCCTTCTCCTCTTGCCTTCACACTTTCCCAACATCAGGGTCTTTTCCAGGGAGTCTTCTCTTCTCATGAGATGGCCAAAGTATTGGAGCCTCAGCTTCAGGATCTGTCCTTCCAGTGAGCACTCAGGGTGGATTTCCTTTAGAATGGATAGGTTTCTTCTCTTTGCAGTCCAGGGAAATCTCAAGAGTCTCCTCCAGCACCACAATTCAAAAGCATCAATTCTTCGGCGGTCAGCCTTCTTTATGGTCCATCTCTCACTTCCATACATTGCTACTGGAAAAACCATAGCTTTGACTATGCGGACCTTTGTCGGCAAGGTGATGTCTCTGCTTTTTAAGATGCTGTCTAGGTTTGTCATCGCTTTCCTACCCTGAAGCAGGTGTCTTTTAATTTCGTGGCTGCTGTCCCCATGTGCAGTGATCATGGAGCCCAAGAAAGTAAAATCTGTCACTGCCTCCATATCTTCCCCTTCGATTTGCCAGGAAGTGATGGGACCAGTGGCCATGATCTTAGTTTTTTTGATGTTGAGCGCTCTCCTCTTTCACCCTCATTAAGAGGTTCTTTAATTCCTCCTCACTTTCTGCCATCAGAGTGGTATCATTTGATTATCTGAGGTTGTTGATATTTCTTCCAGCAATCTTAATTCCGTCTTGGGATTCCTCCAGTCCAGCCTTTCGCATTATGTATTCTGCATATAAGTTAAATAAGCAGGGAGACAATATACTGCCTTGTCGTACTCCTTTCCCAATCAGTTGTTCCATATCCAGTTCTGACTGTTGCTTCCTGTCTCACATATAGATTTCTCAGGAGATAAATAAGGTGGTCAGGCACTCCCATTTCTTTAAGAACTTCCCATAGTTTGCTGTGGTCCACACAGTCAAAGGCTTTTGCGTAGTCAATGAAGCAGAAGTAGATGTTTTTCTGGAACTCTCTGGCTTTCTCCATAATCCATCGCATGTTAGCAATTTGGTCTCTAGTTCCTCTGCCTCTTCGAAATCCAGCTTGTACTTCTGGGAGTTCTCGGTCCACATACTGCTGAAGCCTACCTTGTAGGATTTTGAGCATAACCTTGCTAGCGTGTGAAATGAGTGCAATTGTACGGTAGTTGGAGCATTCTTTGGCACTGCCCTTCTTTGGGATTGGGATGTAGACTGATCTTTTCCAATCCTCTGGCCACTGCTGAGTTTTCCAAACTTGCTGGCATATTGAGTGTAGCACCTTAACAGTGTCATCTTTTAAGATTTTAAATAGTTCAACTGGAATGCCATCACCTCCACTGGCCTTGTTGTTTGCCATGCTTTCTAAGGCCCACTTGACTTCACTCTCCAGGATGTCTGGCTCAAGGTCAGCAACCACACTATCTGGGTTGTCTGGGACATCCAAATCTTTCTGGTATAATTCCTCTGTGTATTCTTGCCACCTCTTCTTGATGTCTTCTGCTTCTGTTAGGTCCCTACCATTTTTGTCCTTTATCATGTCCATCTTTGCACAAAAGGTTCCTTTAATATCTCCAATTTTCTTGAACAGATCTCTGTTTTTCCCCTTTCTATTATTTTCCTCTATTTCTTTGCACTGTTCATTTAAGAAGGCCCTCTTGTCTCTCCTTGCTACAGTGGTACCTCGATTTAAGAACTTAATCCGTATTGGGACTGCGTTCTTAAGTCGAAACGTTCTTAAGTCGAAGCACCATTTCCCATAAGAATGCATTGAAAATCATTTAATCCGTAACTGCTGTTTTTCGTTCTTAAATCGAGGCGCTGTTCTTAAGTCGAAGCATTAGTTCCCATAGGAACTAATGCAAAGGCGGTTAATCCGTATCTACCACTAGGGGGCGGACTTTTTTATTTTTTCTTCTTTTGACCTAAGGTGAACTTAGGTCAAAAAAAGGGCAGGAAAGGTTTTTTTTCTTCTTTTTTTGATTCTTAAGTCGAGGCTCCGTTCTCAAGTCGAAGCAACTTTTTGTGAACGGAGCCGTTCTTAACTCGAATCGTTTTTATGTAGGGACGTTCTCAAGTCGAGGTACCACTGTATTCTTTGGAAGTCTGCATTCAATTTTCTGTAACTTTCCCTATCTCCCTTGCATTTTGTTTCCCTTCTCTTCTCTGTTATTTGTAAGGCCTCGTTGGACAGCCACTTTGCTTTCTTGCATTTCCTTTTCTTTGGGATGGTTTTCGTCGCTGCCTCCTGGACAATGTTACGAGCCTCCATCCATAGTTCTTCAGGCACTCTGTCCACCAAATCTAGTTCCTTAAATCTGTTCTTCACTTCCACTGTGTATTCATAAGGGATTTGGTTTAGATTATACCTGAGTAGCCCAGTGGTTTTTCCTACTTTCT
The DNA here is from genome assembly GCA_037013535.1 of Intellagama lesueurii. NCBI lineage: Eukaryota > Metazoa > Chordata > Lepidosauria > Squamata > Agamidae > Intellagama > Intellagama lesueurii. Next base: position 28,298,839 of record JBAJHW010000003.1, read on the forward strand.
TCAGTTTAAGCTTGAGTTTTGCTATAAGATGCTGATGATCAGAGCCATGATCAGCTCCAGGTCTTGTTTTTGCTGACTGTATAGAGCTTCTCCATCTTTGGCTGCAGAGAACATAATCAATCTGATTTTGGTATTGCCCATCTGGTGATGTCCATGTGTAGAGTCGCCTCTTGTGTTGTTGGAAAAGAGTGTTTGTGATGACCAGCTTGTTCTCTTGACAAAACTCGATTAGCCTTTGCCCTGCTTCGTTTTGAATTCCAAGGCCAAATTTACCTGTTGTTCCTTTTATCTCTTGACTCCCTACTTTAGCATTCCAATCCCCTATAATGAGAAGAACATCTTTCTTTGGTGTCAGTTCTAGAAGGTGTTGTAAGTCTTGATAGAATTGGTCAATTTCAGTCTCTTCAGCATCGGTGGTTGGTGCATAAACTTGGATGACTGTGATGTTGAAAGGTCTGCCTTGGATTCGTATTGAAATCATTCTATCATTTTTGAGATTGTACAGCTTTTCCCACTCTTTTATTGACTATGAGGGCTACTCCATTTCTTCTACAGGATTCTTGCCCACAATAGTAGATATGATAATCGTCTGAATTGAATTCGCCCATTCCCGTCCATTTTAGTTCACTGACGCCCAGGATGTCAATATTTATTCTTGCCATCTCCTGTTTGACCACATCCAGCTTCCCAAGGTTCATAGATCTTACATTCCAGGTTCCTATGCAGTATTTTTCTTTGCAGCATCGGACTTTCCTTTCACTTCCAGGCACGTCCACAGCTGAGCGTCCTTTTGGCTTTGGCCCAACCACTTCATTAGCTCTGGAGCTACTTGTACTTGTCCTCCGCTCTTCCTCAGTAACATGTTGGACGCCTTCCGACCTGAGGGGCTCATCTTCCAGCGTCATATCTTTTAGCCTTTTGTTTCTGTCCATGGAGTTTTCTTGGCAAAGATACTGGAGTGGCTTGCCAGTTTCTGCTCCAGGTGGATCGCGTTTAGTCAGAACTCTCCACTATGACCTGTCCGTCTTGGGTGTCCCTGCACGGCATAGCCCATAGCTTCTCTGAATTACTCAAGCCCCTTCGCCACGACAAGGCAGCAATCCGTGAAGGTGCCTGGGGTGGATGGAGTTGGCTAAAAAAACAGGATTGGATTTAATTCACACTTAATGATAAGTCTTAACTGTTGGAGCTATTCTGTAGTGGCTTAAACTATGGCCCAGTTTTCTCAGCCAGCTTGCCCAGGAAGGCTTCTTAGTTACCAGATTATAAGAGTTAACATCTTCCAATTCTAGGTTAGGTTTCTTCAGAAACACTCCAGTTACAACTTCTTTCAAGAACACTTGGGTCATTTCTCTCTCTCAAGGTATTGTGTGCCATCTCCTAAATCCTTAGCATTCATCCTTCTCCTACTAGATTATTTAATGAGACAAAGAGGGGCAAAGATTGAGTTTACAGGTTGTCAGTCCACATCATCTATCTCAGTGGAATGAACTTGTAGCAGCAATTTTCCATCATTAAATCATCCCCTACCCCATTTTACAGTTTCCAAAGGCTTCCTAGGATGAAGTAGATCCGTAGAGATCTCAAGAGTCTGGGGGTGGATAGATACCTTTAAATTTCCTGCAGCTGATGAGGTCACTCAAGATTGGCAACATAAGCCAACAGGATTCTAGACATTGAATTGTATAAATAAGTGAACTTTGAGATAGATTATGCAGAATTTTGACTGGTAATCAGTGTCTTATGCTGCCTAGCATTTCTGATAAAGAAGATAAGAGATTAATTCTGAGAAATTGTGCTTAATCCTCTAGATAATTTCATAGAAAGAACTTGACATACTCCAAAAGCAGTATTGGATTTAATTTCCATTTATGATGTGTCTCAACTGATGTATGTTAGACTCTGCCCCAAAACTTATCAGTAGCAGCTAGAAATATCACTTCACCCAGCTTTTGTAGCTGGCCAAATACTGTGAGCAGCAGAATATCCCCATGTTTGTTTTTTAATTGAATGAAATTTTTTTGTGAATGTTGAAAGGGAATTGGAAAAATTAATTACATCTAGTAGTTTTTTGGTACCAATCACATCAGCTGGTATTTACCGTATTTTTCGCTCCATAAGACTCACCTCTCCATAAGACGCACCTAATTTTTAGGCGAGCAAAACAGGAAAAAATATTCTGGCGATTTCGGCCTGCTGGGCCCGCGAGGGGTGGTGGAGGACGGCTGGGAAGGGTCTGGGAAGGGAAGGGAAGGTGGTGGTTTCAGCCTGCTAGGCCTGCGGGGGTGGTGGTGGAAGATGGCTGGGAAGGGAAGGGAAGGTGGCGATTTCGGCCTGCTAGGCCCGCGGGGGGGTGGTGGAAGATGGCTGGGAAGGGTCTGGGAAGGGAAGAGAAGGTGGCGGTTTCGGCCTGCTAGGCCCCGGGGGGGGGGTGGAAGACGGCTGGGAAGGGAAGGGAAGGTGGCGGTTTCGGCCTGCTAGGCCCGCGAGGGGGTGGTGGAAGACGGCTGGGAAGGGTCAAAACCACCACCTTCCCAGACCCTTCCCAGCCGTCCCCCCCCCCCCCCCGCGGGCCTAGCAGGCCGAAATCGCCACCTTCCCTTCCCTTCCCAGACCCTTCCCAGCCATCTTCCACACACACCCCCGCGGGCCTAGCAGGCCAAAACCGCCACCTTCCTTTCCCTTCCCAGACCCTTCCCAGCCATCTTCCACCACCCCCCGCGGGCCTAGCAGGCCGAAACTGCCACCTTCCCTTCCCTTCCCAGACCCTTCCCAGCCATCTTCCACACACCCCCGCGGGCCTAGCAGGCCGAAACCTCCACCTTCCCTTCCCAGCCGTCTTCCACCCCCCCCCCACGGGCCTAGCAGGCCGAAACCGCCACCTTCCCTTCCCTTCCCAGACCCTTCCCAGCCGTCTTCCACCCCCCGCGGGCCTAGCAGGCCGAAATCGCCACCTTCCCTTCCCAGACCCTTCCCAGCCATCTTCCACCCCCCCCCCCCGCGGGCCTAGCAGGCCGAAATCGCCACCTTCCCTTCCCTTCCCAGACCCTTCCCAGCCATCTTCCACACCCCCCCCGCGGGCCTAGCAGGCCGAAATCGCCACCCCCCCTAGACCTCCGGGAGCTTACCTGGCCTTCCTCCGCAGCTTTTTCCTAACTGTTGGGGCGAAAAAGCTACCAAGAAGCAGCCTCTTTCGCCACCTACAGTTAGAATTTAAATTGCACCCTTTTTTTTTTTACAGTATTCGCTCCATAAGACGCACACACTTCCCCCCCACTTTTTTTGGAGGAAAAAGTGCGTCTTGTAGAGCAAAAAATACGGTACATTTATTTTAAAATGTTGCCTTAAAAAGTATTTTTAGTAATCCCCTGGAAGTCAAGGAGGCTTTCTAAAGTTAATAGGCAAGTTTTGATATAACTAATAATGGGCATTAATAGAATATTCTTGCATTTATATAGGGACCAACTTCTGTAAAATGTTGTGATTTTTTACACATGGACAGGACAAACTTGTGTTGTTAGAAATGTGGCAGCTCTATTACATGTAACTATGAAATTCCATAGTTTACTTAGCAAGCATTCTTAATTTTGTAAATCAGCTTATTTTTAAAGATAGCTACAGTATTGAGAGGTACAATAAGATTGGTTGAATAGCTCGGAAAGTTAGGTACTATCTGGCTGTAGAGTCAGAGGTTCACTTCCCCACTGTGCTTTGGGCAAGCTCTACAGTCCCAGGATGGCTCCAGAAGAAGGGTATGGTAAATCACTTCTGAGTACTCTTTGCCTAGAAAACCCTGAAAAAGGTTGCCATAAGACAGAATTCCTTCCTTCTATATAATTGTAATTATAAAATAATTACTCGAGAGGTGGTGAGTGCTCCAACACTGGAGGCATTCAAGAGAAATGTAGACAGCCGTTTGGCAGATACCTTTTGATTTGTATTCCTGTAGTGAGCAGGGGGTTGGACTAGATGACCTTATAGGTCTTCCAACTTCATTACTCTGTGATTCTAATAGGTGTGATTCTGCCTATTGTATTATGTATCTTATTATAAAATTTTGACATTGAAAAGTCTTATCTCTTAATTTCTAGACAGATGCCAGCAGTAAAGCTATATTTTCAAAAGTGATGGTGATAACAAGTAAGTTTTAAAAATGTTTTTAAGCATAATACTTGAGCAGACTCTGGTTCCTCATTAATATTTTAGAACTAATTCAAGTATTTCTTGACTTTAAAAGAACATCCAATAGTGACTTTTGAAATGAATGAGCAAGTTATATGAAGTAATAGAAATACTGTTATATGTCAGTGGTTGTTTTGACAGCTGGAAATTGGAGGTATAATATTTTTTCAGGGTTTATGTATTAGTTACCGTATTTTTCCGTGTATAAGATGCCCCATGTATAAGACGCCCCACCCACTTTTCTAACCCAGAATTTCTTTCTTCGCAAGAAAGTGGAAGGGGAAGGCAGGAATCAAAGCGCTTTGATGATTCCTGCTTTCCCCCTCCACTTTCTTGCGAGGAAAGTGCTTTTCCCCTCCATTTTCTTCGCAAGAAAGTGGAGGGGGAAAGCAGGAATCATCAAAGCACTTTGATCCCTGCCTTCCCCCTCCACTTGCTTGTGAAGAAAGTGGAGGGGGAAAGCAGGGATCAAAGCATTTTGGTCTGTCCCCCCTATGGAAAAATACGGTAGTTTGCACAGAATCCATAAAAGATGTCATCCAACACAGTTTTCAGACATGAGTGTTAGGAATAATGCCACCCCTTCTGACAAATTCTTTCTAGATAACAGCATGACTTGTATTATGCATTCATCTGCTGGAGTCTTCTTGTTTAATAGCAAGAAATACAGGCATTGAAGATAGTGGGTAGTGCTTGCTTACAGGCATATGTGCTGGAAAGGACTAAGGAATCTTATTGATAATGTCTTGTTTTCAAGTTTATGAATTGGAATTAGATCCTAAAATTGGAGCAAGAAATTCATAAAGGAAGGAGGCACACAAACTGAAGCCTCCTGTGGCTTTGAAAAGTCCTTTGGACAGCTGGATGACACCTCTGAACAGCATAGGATGTGGTACAGAGGAAGGGAACAGAAATGGAAAATAATCCAAAATAGAGTTAAAAGCCTCTTCCTGAATGGCTTCTTCCACCACTATCCATGCTGTTCAGAATAGTCCGCAACCATTTAAAAAGAATTTTCCAGGAACAGGACAGCCAGGAAAACCTTCTTTTGCAATATAATTTTGATGGTTTAAAGTATCCAATACACAGATTTTGCTTGTTCATTACATCCCCTACATTTTTTTGTAGGCAGAGGTACTTCTGAAATTTAGCATACCTGAAATTCTCCTTGGATTGGGATTTATTTATTTTTAACTGTAGTCTTGTCTATTGAGTAGCATTATTACTGGTCTTCTATGATTTACTACAGGTCTTTGGACAAACTGCTGTGCATCAGGTAGTTTGCTGCAGCTTTTAGTCTTTGTCTTTGTGATCTTTTTCCTCGTTTTTGTCTCACACATCAAATTATGTGTGTATGTGTGATGAAATACACAACAGAAAAGAATATGTGCATTGATATGGGATGGGGTGAAAAAAACTGACAGGAATGAAAAAAACTGACAGGAAGAATGTAGAAGGTGTGCAAACTAGCTGTGTTAATATTAGCTGTATCCCAAAATTATTATTAGTATTTAATCTTAGAGTTCTCCAACTTTTAAACAGAATGCAGTTTGAGAGAATGCAGCACAGAGTTAACACTGAACTGTCATGAGATGAACCTGGTAAAATCCTGTCACCCCGGGTTAAAATTAATACTAGCAATCTAAATGAGACTTTTGAATTGGACCTTTGACATTGGTTTTCTGATTAATCTTTGCAATAGTGAATGAATCTCCTTATTCCTTTAAAGGAAACTTGCCAGATCCTGGCAAAGCGCAGGATTTCATGAAGAAATTCACTCAAGTTTTGGAAGACGATGACAAAATAAGGCATCAGCTGGAAATGCTTGTTAGCCCTACTTGTTCATGCAAACAAGCTGAAGGTTGTGTGGTAAGGATAGATAGTAAAATATAGCTAGTTTTAGTTATTGAGTTGTTTGTCTCTGTTAATATGTTTATAATAAATATTGCAGCGAGAAATTACAAAGAAGTTAGGCAATCCCAAGCAACCTACAAATCCATTCCTGGAAATGATAAAGTTCCTTCTGGAGAGAATAGCCCCTGTGCACATTGATTCTGAATCTATCAGGTATTATCTTTTCATTAACCTTGTGTGTGAACTACAATGTCATAAATAATGTAAAAAAAGTTCAGTTTTGCTGACAATGCTTAGCCTTTTCTTTTTCTGGCGTTTATATTCTCAGTGATTAAAATTGCCAGAATCAACATTTTGTCACTTGTTTTTAGAGGGAGAAGTGCATTTTTGCAGTTTTAGGGATGGGGCTCAAGCATACTCACAGTACTTCATTGCAGAGCAGTCCTGATGAAGGCACCTCTCTTTTTAAAATGTGATTTTCTTGTATTTTGCCTTCAACATTTTTGGTGGTAGCAACAGTAAGGAGCTCTTTTGTGCGGCTGATGGTCATCATTTTATCATCCTAATCTTGGAGTTCCAATATTTGATTTTGAGAAAGGGGAAATAATGGTCACCCAAAGAGTTTCACTTTTGCTGCTAACATACATTTTGAGGCAAGAAAATTAACTTTTTGGTAGGGTGTGCATTCTGTGGTAGAAAATGGAAGTAGATTCTTTCATAAATAAGCACTGTTTTATACCAAATAGTCAGTGCCCTGGGTTTTTTATTTGGGATGTTTGTGTAGCTGTACGTCTGTGAAAAAATGAAAAAGTTGAACATTGGAACAGCTGTAGATTAGTGTACACCTAATTAATTGTTAAGGAGGAAGAAAATTGTCCCTTTTAAGCATATCATGTGAGTAGCTAAGCTGAAAAAAAAATGTGTTGATTCGTAATTAGAAGTGTGATGCTTTGCACTGAGGTATTTATCAGTTGTTGATTTTGATCTCTTCTTTTGTTAGTGCCCTTATAAAACAAGTGAACAAGTCTATAGATGGAACAGCAGATGATGAAGATGAAGGTGTACCTACTGATCTGGCAATTAGGGCAGGTCTTGAATTGCTTAAGGTAAAGATTTTTTTCTACTTAAGAACTACTATTGTCATAACAGTTTTTCTGAGACAAATCTTATAATGGTCTAAACCAGGGGTTCCCAAACTGGGTGCTGTGGCTCCAGGGGGTGCTGTTAATCCCAGGCAGGGGCGCCGCAGCTGTCCATAGGAACAGCTCTTCAATAGCCTTCATAGCTCTATGAACAGCTCCTCTTGCTTTTATAGCTCTATGTCTATCAGAAAGAGGAAGTGGAGGCTGTGTACGTGCCTTTTATTTCCCATCTCTATGGTCCCCAGTGGAAGTGCTTGCTGGGTAGCCTCGGGAGTTTCCTGTGTGAAGAAGTTACTTACCTGTAACTCTGGTTCTTTGAGTGGTCATCTGTGAATAACCACTCCCCGCCCTTCCTCCCCACTGTCTGTCACGTGAGCCTTTTGCATGCTGTGCAGCGGTGGACGGTTTTACGGAACTGAGGCACGCGGGGGCGGGGTTAAAGGCAGCGTGTGGGAGGTCCCGGCACCATGTGCCCGAGCTCTGGAAAGTTCTGAGGCTGCTGTGCGCAGGCACAGATTAACCCATTAGTGTGAATTCACAGATGGCCATGAAGAAGAACCAGAGTTACAGGTAAGTAACCTCTTTTTTGCCGTCACTGCCCTAGAAGAATTCTTTTACCTGCAAATGGCATCCCTGGAAGTCTGTGTGGTATGCACATAGCCTCAGTGACTTAAAATAGGCTTAAAATAGGCCAGGGGGTGCAATTACATTTATTCTTATGGAGGGCACAGCTTGCGATTTTGGGGGATTTCTTTTGAATATTTGGGAGGCAACACGGGACAAATATATGATGGATGATAGAATGCAAAATGAAAAAAGTAAATTGAATTATATACAAGTTAGAGCTCAAGAGTTTTGTCTGATTTGGCTAGCGGAGTGATGTGGTGGAACCCTTGGATGTTTCTTCTGATCAGCTCACGCACTGCATTGTGTGATTCACTCAGACTTGGATTCACTCAGACTTCGATGTTATGGTTCTGTCAGTTCAGTCCATTGTCACTATTATTCCTTAGACCTTAAACTAGAGATGGGCATGAACCATTAAACTGGCAGTTTGTGCTGGTTTGTACTTCAGCCAAACGGGTATTCTGCACTTCCCAGCTCCATATCCTCCAGTGGGCACCCACTCAGAGGCAGCTCCTTGTCTTCCCCACCCCACCTCCTCTGGGTGCTGCCTCTGAGTGGGCGCCTGCTGGAGGAGGCGGGGCTGGGGAATGCTGAGCACCTATTCAGCTGAAATACAAACCACTGGTTCAGTGGTTCATGCCCATCTCTACCTTAAACAAATGTTAAATTCTTCCTGGCAGTATTCCCTGGATTGGAAAACTTTAAGAAAACTATAATTTTGTGGTGTGTAAAATCATTGCTACTTGGCTTTGACATACCGTACTGCCAACAAAGTGACTGAAAAACAGAAACTGTTGTTTTGATTAGCTTCTTTTAAAGGAGGAAATAAGTTTTAAAGTATTCATTAGTTCAGAGGTCATGTTTATGCAACAGTTGCTTCATAGCCAAAATATGTTTTTAATAATAAAGAGCACGAGGTCTGTATCTAAGTTTGTTTTGTCATATATTTTGTGAGCATTTTAATTGTACAGTTAGGAGCTCAATACATTGACTTTTTAAAAGCTCCTGTGTCACTGAAGTTATTAATCTGCACAGTAACTTCTTACAGAGTTTTGCATAGTAGGGCAAAGGGGGGCTCCTAAAAAAACCAAGCTTTGGAAGGTTCCATGGTTGAGCTCTATGTATGAATATGTGTGAATGTACAGAAGATCACTTAAAGAACTACGGTTAGAGATATGAGGCCTGTCTTTTAAATTGGAGTATTGCAATCAGCTATAAATTGGCATATAAATCGGGTATCTTTGTTTTGTTTTTGTTTATCCTGGAGTTTAGCTGAGCAAATATAGGGACATATAACAGTTTAGGCTGCATGGAATAACATGAGAATCAAACCATTTTTAAAAAGCCCTGTCAATTGTTCTTGCAGGTACTTTCGTTTACACATCCTATCTCATTCCATTCAGCTGAAACTTTTGAGTCTCTTTTGGCTTGCCTGAAAATGGATGATGAAAAGGTAGCTGAAGCTGCACTGCAGATTTTCAAGAATACAGGAGGCAAAATTGAAGAGGACTTCTCACACATCAGATCGTGAGTTAAATGTTGTACTGTCAGGAGTTCTATAATAAATGAAATTAAGAAATATTGGGTAGAATTTACCTCCAGTGAAGTCAGTAATGAAATGTTTCATTGGTCAGGATCCTATTGCTTACTCCTGTTGTAAGTTAAATGACATAAATTGCTATAGTGAATTGCCACTAGTTAAGAAGTTGAGGGTTATATTTCTAATTGTTATATTTTATAGTTAACAGCTTATAATGAGATTGATTACTGCCAGTTTAAATGTCTTAGGTATTTTAGACTATTTTAAAGCTGTTTGATTAATGTTATTTTATATCTTTGCTGTTTGGTTGCACTTTGTGATGTCTTTTTGTTATTTTGTGTTGTAAGCTGCCCAAAGTGGTTGGTCATTGGTCGGATGGCCAGTATATAAAGTGAACAAATAAATAAATAAAAAATAGATATTGTACAGCACTCATATAACTTGGTGTGGGATGAGCAGTGCAACACTGACTTTGTAACTGGTGGCAATTATGCACAGTAATTTATATTAGTAGGCATAAGTAATCACATATTGGCCATTGAGTTTGATGAGACTTAGTGGCCTCGTTACTTTTACTGAATTTTAGTTAAAGGAAATGTAAGTTCAAGTAAACACTTTCAAACATAAATAATGAACCCTAATCACTTATTTATTTTCTTTATTTAAAATATTTTTACCCGCCTTTCTCCTTAGAAGGACTCAAGTCTGAGACGCATGATTTCTTTCCATTACAGCACTGTGAATGCATGTATAACCAACCATGTGTGGGATGTGGGAGTGGCATACCATGAGACAGTTTTCCCCTTGCCCACCCATTGTATATTCAAATTAACATTTGGAAGGGAACCTTACACACTTAGAGTGCAACAAGTAGAGACTTGGACGACTTGCATGCTTCAGTTTTATAGTTTTACTCCAGCATGGACTAATTTACATTCTGTACTTTTGGCAGGGAAATACCAAAAGTGCCTTTGCCTTTGTGAATAAGAAGTGGATAGGTGTCTACCATGTTTTCTTACACTGCTCTGTTTATCACATGTGATGATTTATGCAGTTATTTGCTAATGCTTTTATTAAACAATTTAAAAAAATCAGGTAGACCAGGCAGATTTATTTATTTTTTCCATAATTCTTGGATTACTGATCAAGTGGTCAGATTTTGTGTAGCTTCTATTGCAAGTTCTTTTCTGATTGGTTAGGCAAGTAGGCTCTGTATGCTGACTATAATATTATTGGAATATATTATATCTTGTTTGTTGTTGTTTGAGTTTTGGGTCATTCCATGTCAAATCAACCAATGCATGGAACCTTTATGTCATGGATTTGGTTCATTTTTGGTACATTTGTACCTTACCATGAGATGTTTAAAAATATTTTTTTCAGATTTTTTGGTCCACCCATTTCTGAGATATTGCATTTTCAAAATTGCCAAAAGATGTCAAAATTCACTAGCCACCATAAATTAAAATGTCCTTTAATTGATACATATGATAGCTACAGACCTGGGACAGGTGTCATTTCAAAGCTTATGAAAAGGGTTTCCATTTGATATACAACACGATGCAATTGTACATTTTCAAAAAATTTACACATTTTAAAAAAATTAAAATTTGAACTTTTGGGAAAATGGAATTTTTTAAAGTTTTCAAAAATTCACACTTAAAGGCAGTTTATGGCATTAATAAAAATTATATATATTTTTTTCATATGCATTTGTGGAATTACCATTGGCCACATGAATTTATAAAATCATCCAAAGACCTTTGGGACTGTAGTTGTAGACCTGTCCATAGATCCTCAGAAATGTAATTGTAGACCTATAGCACTTGTGAGGATGTTTGCACTGGTGGACTTAACATCTTTATTCAGAGAATTGTGTTTTATGACTACTGTTGGTGAATATTATGTATTCCTGTTTATAACAAACAGACATTTGACATTCCTTTTTATTTACCGTTTTATCTGCAGAGCTTTGCTTCCTGTTTTGCATCATAAAGCCAAAAAAGGACCTCCACGTCAGGCCAAATACGCTATTCACTGCATCCATGCAATATTTTCCAGTAAAGAAACACAATTTGCTCAAATATTTGAGGTAATTTTAAAAAAATGTTTCGAGTTCATAGTGCCTTTTTTTGGTAGCATTGCCAGCATAACAGAATTGCCCAGTACAATGTAACAGAAAATATATGATTTCCTAAAATATTTAAATAATAATAAGAATAATAATTTATTGTCATTGAACGTATATACACTGTATACACATACAACGAAATTCACAAAGAACATTTAATTCAAAAGGAATTTAAAATGCAATAATAGATTTTGAGTAGTTAAAATATTTTGTTTACTGCAGTATACTTGATAATTAAGGACATATTAATTTCAGCAATTCCTTCATTTATATTTAATGCCTATGTTTGTATTTTAGCCTTTACATAAAAGCCTCGATCCGAGCAACCTTGAACATTTGATTACACCCCTGGTTTCCATTGGCCATATAGCCTTGCTGGCACCTGATCAGTTTGCTGCACCCTTGAAATCTTTGGTGGCCACCTTCATTGTTAAAGACCTGTTAATGAATGACAGGGTAAGAGGTTTTTAAAAAAGTAACTTCATTTTGTGCAGTAAGAAATGTGTTTTCATGTAACAGCAGAAAGTACTTACACAGTTCAGAGACTGTCAGGTTAGGAATAAATGATTTAAACATCCGCAAGATCAAATCAGGCAAAATGTTGATGTAAAAGATAGACTGTATTGGATCCCTCTCTCCTTCTGTCATGTCCCTCCTCTGTCTTCCACTTCTTATTAAGGTAGGCATCCTTCAGTCTCAAGAGACTATGGTAACGTGCTCTGAATAGAGGTCTTGGAACAATGTCTAGTGTGGCTGAGAAGTCCAATTCGAGAGTGACAATCCCTTCCACACTGAAGACAAATATAATCTGTCCCCTGTCCAGCTGCCTGATTGTGCTGGTTTTGGGACTGCCTCTTTGCCTCGGCCTGCTGGACAAGGGTCTCTTCAAATTGGGAGAGGCCGTGATGCACCGCCTGCCTCCAGGCTGAACGCTTAGATGTCAAGGTTTCCCATCTGTTGAGGTCCATTCCTAACGCCTTCAGATCCTGCTTGCAGATATCCTTTTATCGCAGCTGTGGTCTCCCTCTGGGGTGCTTTCCCTGCACTAATTCTCCATACAGGAGATCTACTTCTTATTAAAATAAAATTTTATTCTGCCACCATATGCACATATATGCATTCTCTTAGTATTACAATAGTGTATGCATGCATTTTAATGCATTTTCAGTTAGAAACCTACTCTTTCCTTTTGTAGGCGTTCAGTTGCCTTCTTGTTGAGTGAAATTTGAAATAGGCACACACATGAGGCTTGCCTCATGTCTGGTGCCCATGCCTATACAGCCACAAAAATCTATATAGAGTTCTGTAATCATTTTACATTGACGTTCGTTATAGAGCTTCCGCAACTGGAAACTGGCCTTAACCGGGTTTCTAGATACAGGAGCTTTGTAACCACACCTGTTCAAATATGGTTATAGAACTCTATATATCTCTTTGTGCTGCACGTTCATATGCATGCCCACTTCTAGTTTAGTCCTGCACCCAAGTAGACCTGCATAGAGCATTAGCAAATAAATCTATAGCTCTCATTTCAGCCCATTCTGTGAGTACTGATTCACATTGTCCTCTTATTAGGAGGATTATGGAAACAATTATACCCAATGTAGTGCAGTGGATAGAGAGACTAGTACTCAGGAGATCTGGGTTCAAATCCCCACTCAGCCATGGAAACTCACTGGAGGTGTAGAACTTGTAAAACCACTCCTTAAATATTTCACTTATTTTGAACGACTTTATTGCGGTCACTATAAGTTGTTTCTGACTTGGCAGCACATAGCAACAGTAGAACCAATATTCTGCTGCTGTTGCTGCTTGTTCTTCCTCCTGGAAGAACTGAGAATTGATGTTTGAAATTCAAATTAAATTTTTTCTCAGTATATGATTGTAAAGAAATAACAAAATTTGAACATTCTTCAGATGCCAGGAAAAAAGACAACTAAGCTTTGGGTGCAGGATGAAGAAGTTTCTCCTGAGACACTTGTAAAGGTGAGTCACTTAAAAACCTGTACTTACTTAACTAAAATGGTTTTTAGCCTTGTTCTTGCAATATGATGCAAAAAACACATTTTGATTCAGTATAAGGACTGAATAACATAAAGGACTATAAGCTTGTGTGGTTTGGATTTGTCAACATCAGTTCTATAAGGACATAAGTTAATTATGAGTTTTCATTATAAACAGATTTTGCAGTAGGTCACAATCTTTTGTTTCTTTGTAAGGCAAATTTCTCAGTTGCACAGATCATTTGTATATACAGTCAACCCTCGACTTACAAACGGCTCTAGATGCGAACATTTCGACTTACGAACCGCTCTAATAGGAAAAACGGACTCGATTTGTGAACTTTTTTCGAGTTACGAACAGAAAAAAAAACGCGCAGGGAAGGCAGGGAACCTCCCCCCCCCGCCGCCCCCGCACCCACCCCCCACAGCAAGCGCCACTTTCAGAAGCCTCCCGGGGGCAGGGGAAAAGCACCATTTTTTTATTTCAAGCTCTTTTTCCCTGCCTTCCCGGCAGCCATTTTGTGCTCTTCTCTGCTCCCGCCCCCCCCTCTCCCTGCCTCTCAGCTGATCGGCGCTGGGTCTCAGAAGCCTCCCGGGGCTTGCCCAGCACGTAAAAAGGCAGTGGAAAAGCACCCGAGGCTTTCCCAGCACAGTTCCACACCATTGTGGCACCCTTTGAAGATAGAATGTGGATATGGAATAGGCTAACGTTATTATCAATCTCCATACTGCCACTGTTCCTCCTCTGGAAGACAAGTGCTGTTGGTGTGCAGCATACCTACATTATCTTTCCCTTCTACAACAGTCATTACTAAACTTATTTAACATTTGTTTTAGATCCAGGCCATCAAGATGATGGTTCGATGGTTGCTAGGAATGAAAAATAACCACAGTAAATCAGGCACATCTACTCTGAGAATGTTAACAACAATATTACGCAGTGATGGAGACCTTACTGAACAGGGAAAAATCAGGTATATAAGTTACTGGTTTTAAAAAGCACTTTGAGCTGTTTCTTCAGGTTGGCAGAATAAAATCATGTCATGGTTCTGATCTAGTGATATGCATGCAAAAATGGACATTCTTGTGAGTTACTAAACATACATGGGGAAAAAGGCAAGTTATTAAATACATACTGTAGGACCCCATATCCGCTGGGGATTGATTCCACGCCCCACAGCAGATACTGAAAATTGTGGATAATAGCAAACTCTATAGCATGGTAAAAGGGAAAAGGGAAAAAAAATTCAAACTTTACATCCAAGCATGCAGACAAAGGCTGGTGAGTGCATGGGGGTGGAAGATTTGCCCCCATCGCATGTTAAAGAAAAAATGGTTGCATCATCCAAATTAGGCCCTTGTAAATACAGTAAGGGAGGCAGTGGAAGACAGGAGGGCCTGGCGTGCTCTGGTCCATGGGGTCACGAAGAGTCGGACACGACTTAACGACTAAACAACAACAACAAAAATACAGTAAGACCTCCATATCCACTAGGGATAGGTTTCAAGCCCCACTGTGGATACGAAAAACCACAGATAATACTAAACAAGAGAGAGAGAGAGCATGGTAAAAGGGAAAAAAAACAGAAAAAAATTATTTTCACATGCATTACCAGAACTGGCCACTAGAGGGTATCAAATACCATGCTATCTATTCTTAACAAACAAGTATTCATAGCACAGTCTCTGGCTCCCTCCAGTGGCTGGTTCTGATGATACAAGTGAAAATAGTTTTTTCTGGATGTTTTGTTTTAATATTTTCAGACTGTGGATAAGTGAAACCGTGGAAACTGTTCCCATGGATATGGGGGTCCTACTGTATATGCCTGATAAGAGTGCCTTCTTCCCTTTCATTGAGGTAAATTAGCTCCAAAACAAAACAAAATATTAAATCATGTAGCTAAATATTCTGGTTTGTTTTGAAGTGGCTACAGTAGTTTTCCAGTGTGGGTGACATGAAAACTATGGTTAATTAGAGACTTCCTGGTCTAATCGCAGTGGAGGGAGGAGATCTGGTTGCAAGCACAGGCAAAAAATTTGTGGGTATCTAAGCTTAATATTCCACAGTGTGATCATAAAAACATGTCCATCCCAGCAGCATTATTTCATCCCACTGCTGGGCCTCCTTGTAATTTAAATATGCATAATGTAGGTGATGGAGAAACAACTACAACATACATGAAGTGCCTTCCATAAAACTATCTAATAAATTTGTACTAATTAAGTCATATTTTTCTGTTTCTTTTCCAGCAAACCTGATATGTCTCGTCTGAGGCTAGCTGCTGGTAGCGCTATTGTGAAGCTGGCACAAGAGCCTTGTTATCATGAAATCATAACATTAGAACAGTACCAGCTGTGTGCATTAGCCATTAATGTAAGGAAGCAGAAGGGGTGGGATTGCTGTTGTCTGTATCCTAATTATGCATAACTTGAAACTTGACTTAGCTACCAATTTACAGCATAATATATGCAGTGAAGTCTGTTAGGTTTTACAGTTTTGAAAGCAGATGCCAAATAATTCATGATTATAAAACATGCCTTTCCCCCAACTTTCAGGATGAGTGTTACCAGGTCAGACAAGCATTTGCTCAGAAACTTCACAAAGGCCTGTCAAGGCTACGGTTGCCACTGGAGTATATGGCCATTTGTGCCTTGTGTGCAAAAGACCCAGTGAAAGAGAGGAGAGCTCATGCAAGACAATGCCTAGTGAAAAACATAAATGTGAGAAGGGAATATCTGAAACAGCATGCGGCAGTCAGTGGTAAGAAATTGAGAAAAACAAGTAGCTGTGTGTAAGGTGTATTTTAATTGCTGAATGCCTGTCTCATTTCTAGATTATGTCATTTTAGTATGTTGTATATGGAGCTACTTTTGAAAAGTTTCCAGAAATTTAAGTCATGCAGAGTGCATCAGCAAGAGCCTGGTCTTTTAGCCAATTTGTTCAGAGTACTTTTTTTAAAAAAGGCAATAAACAGAGAATTACAAGGAAGAACTATACTTGAAAAAAGAATCTTAGTTCTGTTGGATATTACCTTTTAAAGCCATAAAAAAACAATCTGGGTATTAGAAAGACCATCATCTGCTCCGTAAAAGTTTCCAGCAAAGGATGCTAAGAGTTATCAGACCATTTATAATCATATTACTGTTAGCTACAGAGGACAGAGCCTTCTTAGAAGGAGCAGCCAGATCAGTGGTGTGCAGCATGTGGCCCACAGCCACAATATATATCGTCCACACCTACTTAGGCAGAGCAGAAGGGCCTTGAAGTGGGACAACAGTCTCAGTCAGTGCAAAAAAGTGTCCTGATTCCCAGAGACCCATTGCCAAGGTTGCTATATTACCATGTTTCCCCAAAAATAAGACAGGGTCTTATATTAATTTTTGCTCCAAAAAATGCATTAGGGCTTATTTTCAGGGGATGTTTTATTTTTTTCATGTACAGCAATCTACATTTATTCAAATGCAGTCATATCATCTTCTTCTGGTTGCTGCACAATGGTGGGGGGCAGGGTTATACTTCACTGGGGCTTATTTTTGGGGTAGGGCTTATATTACGAGCATCCTGAAAAATCATACTAGGGCTTATTTTCAGGTTAGGTCTTATTTTCGGGGAAACGGGGTACTATTTTTACTAGTGTTATGGAAGTAGCAGTCTTAAGGGACAACATTACTTGTTCCTACCACCTGCAATCCTACTTCCAAGTTACTGTTTTGCCACAACTAGCACTAGTAGAGAAACAGCAGTCTCAGTATACATCACTGGAGAACCAGGTGGAATCAGAAATGTTTCTCAACTACCAGTGATTCCATATCTTAAGCTTCCAGCATTGGCATGAAATAGCTGTCTTGAAGGGAAGCTTATATGAATATGTGGAAGCCTTCACTGACACCTGTCTTCCTAGATTTCATTGGGCAGAAAAGCCAATTGCATTTATGCATATGCAGCCTATGGCTGTCTCAACCAGTACTAGCTGCAAGTACAGATGGGCATTATTATTATTATTATTTATTTCATTTATACCCCGCCTATCTGGTCTTGCGACCACTCTAGGCGGCTTCCAAACAACATAAAACAACAGATAAAATCACAAAATTATTACAAAAACAATTTCCATAACAATTATAAAACAAAAAATAAAGATAAATAGAAAAGATAAAAAGATCAGGTATTGACTGGAGGGAAGGCCTGTATAAACATCCATGTTTTTAATTGATTTTTAAAGATACCCAGCGTAGGGGCGGCACGAATCTCCGGAGGAAGATTATTCCAGAGGCGAGGAGCCACCGCCGAGAAGGCCCGATTTCTTGTTCTTTCCCTACGGGCCTCCCTCGGCGTCAAGCTCCTCAGCCTCACCTCCTGACTCGCACGGGTGATCCGGGTAGACCTTGGTGGGAGTAGGCGTTCCGCCAAATATCGAGGTCCTAAACCGTTTAGGGCCTTATAAGTAAGCATTAAAATTTTGAAGTCAATGCGGAACCGAATGGGCAGCCAATGCAATGCGGCCAGAATAGGAGAGATATGCTGGTATTTTCTCACTCCACTAAAAAGTGTCCTGATTCCCAGAGACCCATTGCCAAGGTTGCTATATTACCATGTTTCCCTGAAAATAAGACAGGGCCTTATATTAATTTTTGCTCCAAAAAATGCATTAGGGCTTATTTTCAGGGGATGTTTTAATTTGTTTCATGTACAACAATCTACATTTATTCAAATACAATCATGTCATCTTCTTCTGGTTGCTGCACAGTAGTGGAGGGTGGGGTTTCACTTAACTGGGGCTTATTTTTGGGCTAGGTCTTATTTTCGGGGAAACAGGGTACCACACACATTACTCTGCATTAACAAAATAATATCCTCAAGATTTTTTTTTCCTTGTGTACTTTCAAAAATATGTATACCTACACTTCTAATTGGACCTTTTTCCAGTTCTTTGAAGAAACTTTATATTTGAATCAACATTTTATATAAACCCTAAAAGAGTCTCTACAAGTCATAATTGACTTGACAGCACACAATTATTATTATTGTAATTATTATTATGATGGTGCATCCATATGTTTTTACATTTATTTCTTACTTTACACTTTCAGAGAAGCTCTTGTCACTTTTACCAGAATATGTTGTTCCATACACTATTCATCTTCTGGCTCATGATCCTGATTATGTCAAAGTCCAAGATATTGAGCAACTGAAAGACATTAAAGAGTAAGACTTTCTAAAAATAAATAAATAATAAAATATATTGTACAGTGTGTGTTTTCAAAAAGTGTTTCATAGCCCGCAGTAAATATATCTACCTTGGATAAGGAAGTTTTTTTTAAAAAAACCTCTTTTCTAGTCTGTTTGCTGGGAAAATTAGTTGATTGTTCTTAACATCTGTGCATTACAAAGGAAGATATTTTTTAGTATATTGGCTGGTCTTTTGACCGTAATAAAGTTTTATCTTATCTAGTATATTGGCCAGTTTTTCGACCGGTAGCTGTTTAATAAGGAATGTTTGTTTTAGGTGTCTTTGGTTCATATTGGAAATATTGATGGCTAAAAATGAAAACAACAGTCATGCATTTATAAGAAAAATGGTAGAAAACATTAAACAGACAAAAGATGTGCAAGGACCTGATGATCCAAAAATGAATGAAGTAAGTTGAATTTAAATATTCTGCTATAAGCTTAAAGTATCTCCAGCTTTTAGGATCAATGAACGTGAGTGCATTTAAATAATCACTTTCCCTGTCCAAATGTTTAGGATAACAGAAAGTTTTTATGGTGGCACATTAAGATTTTTGTGATGACTGGTTGAGATTGATGAATTGCTGTCATGTCATACAATGTTTTGGCTCTTCAAAGAATTATCTCTTTCTTGAAGGAGAATAGCTTAAAATAGAATAACTTCTGAGATATGAAAAAGAGACATTTTATCCCTTTTACTTTTGTTGTAGAAAGTTGACGATATAAATGCTAGGGCTAATAATTCTCCAATTCTGGCTTTTCTGCAAATAATTCTCCAATTCTGGCTTTTCAAGACTTGTATTGTAATGACATGCACAAGTAAGTTTATAATATCATTTTCTTTTTTTCAGAAACTTTACACTGTGTGTGATATAGCAATGAACATTATTATGTCAAAAAGCACAACATATAGTTTAGAATCTCCCAAAGACCCTGTACTTCCTGCTCGATATTTCACTCAGCCTGACAAGGTAAGATTTGGATTTAGAATTGGACACCCCCACCTTACATTGGGCTCAGTATTAACATTTAAAAAGTAACCATTACATTTGCAATAATATTTTTAATGACTGGCAATTTTATGTGGCATAAACAGCACTAAATGCTAGGCCAGTGTCCTATTTAGAGTGCAACGGAAACTGCATAAGTGGTTCCCTGCTTCAGCAGCATGTGCCCATACAGTTGATCATGCAGCTTGGTTATGCGACCAATCTCTCATCCAATATGAGACAGAATACACAAAGACATTTCCCAGAGTGCTTACAGATCACTTTTCCATGATCATGTGATACAAGAGGGCCTAAGCTTTAATAGGTCCCAGTCCACAAATGCTTACATGATAAAGTCGTACCCAGGGCAATTCTTTGTATATTAAATATCTAGCAATTCTTTTAATTAAATATGTGTGCTTATCCTGCACATGAAAAAATATTTTTATGTGCAGTATTGTCTAGATCTTCAGAAATCTACTGTCTAATTTTTTTCTGATTCTTTTTTCTTTCCTTCATTTTTTTAACAGAATTTCAGTAATACCAAAAATTATTTGCCTCCAGAAATGAAATCATTTTTTACTCCAGGAAAGGTGAGCTTTTGTATCTATTTACTTAGTACTAGAAATGTTAATTTTATTTATTTAGTCAAAACAAAATATTACTCTTAACAAGAAGTTTAAAACTAGAAATCCTTATGAAGGTCATAGAAAAGACATTACTTATTTATAATATTTATAAAATGTGTGACCTGTCCTTTAGTAAAATATGCAGAAACTTAGAGTCTGTAACACACAAAAAGGGAAATCATTAACAGCATTGTACATCAGTTATAAAACATGTGGATCAGGAAAGCAGTTTGAAATGTGTGTGGAAATACTGAGTCTATGCCTAGCACTGGAAAGACATAAATAGGTGAATTCTCTTAGAGAAGGTGTTTCCGATATGTGATGCTAGAACTGAAAAGACACTCAATCCTTTGTTGGACATCCAATTATTGTGCACCTAAATTTAGGGAGTGGGAACATCCAGAAAGGGAAGGATCAAACACAAATTTAAGAGTGTACACAAACCGGAATAAATATATGTGTATATATGTGAAATATAAAGACAATCCTTTACATACTCAGGTACAATTGTGATAAAACAAATCACCAGCTATTGAAGCTGTTTCAAAACTGATTAGATGTGTTCTCTGGTCCTAATCCCAGTTAGTCATGCACCTACTGTATGTTCAACTAGCTGAAGTTTCTGAAAAAAATCTCAGAATAGGTCCAGATATAATGCATTGCAGAAAGCAAGTCTACAACTTAGAAGTTGTTGTTCAGTTGTTAAGTCGTGTCCGACTCTTCGTGACCCCATGGACCAGAGCACGCCAGGCCCTCCTGTCTTCCACTGCCTCCCGGAGTTTGGTCAAATTCATGTTGGTAGCTTTGATGAAACTGTCCAACCATCTCGTCCTCTGTCGTCCCCTTCTCCTCTTGCCTTCACACTTTCCCAACATCAGGGTCTTTTCCAGGGAGTCTTCTCTTCTCATGAGATGGCCAAAGTATTGGAGCCTCAGCTTCAGGATCTGTCCTTCCAGTGAGCACTCAGGGTTGATTTCCTTCAGAATGGATAGGTTTGTTCTCCTTGCAGTCCAGGGGACTCTCAAGAGTCTCCTCCAGCACCACAATTCAAAAGCATCAATTCTTCGACGGTCAGCCCTTTTTATGGTCCAGCTCTCACTTCCATACATCGCTACTGGAAAAACCATAGCTTTGACTATGTGGACCTTTGTTGGCAAGGTGATGTCTCTGCTTTTTAAGATGCTGTCTAGGTTTGTCATCGCTTTCCTCCCCTGAAGCAGGCGTCTTTTAATTTCGTGGCTGCTGTCCCCATGTGCAGTGATCATGGAGCCCAAGAAAGTAAAATCTGTCACTGCCTCCATATCTTCCCCTTCTATTTGCCAGGAGGTGATGGGACCATTGGCCATGATCTTAGTTTTTTTTATGTTGAGCTTCAGACCATTTTTTGTGCTCTCCTCTTTCACCCTCATTAAGAGGTTCTTTAATTCCTCCTCACTTTCTGCCATCAGAGTGGTATCATCTGCATATCTGAGGTTGTTGATATTTCTTCCGGCTTGGGATTCCTCCAGTCCAGCCTTTTGCATGATGTATTCTGCATAGAAGTTAAATAAGCAGGGGGACAATATACAGCCTTGTTGTATTCCTTTCCCAATTTTGAACCAATCTGTTGTTCCATATCCAGTTCTTTTTTTTTTTTTCACTTTTCCTTCCTCTTTACTTTTGCTTTTTTTAAAAAAGGTTTTTTATTTTTTTAACTACTAAAGATCGGGAAGGGACTACAAAAGGTAAAAGGGGGTAGAAGGGGAAGGGAAGAAAAGTTTGAGGACATGAGAACACAAAGTATACAAACATTCAATCTATTCATATTTCGATAAAACAATCAACTTTCTGCTTTTTCTTTCTTTTTTTCCCCAATTTGATTACCCTCACAGTTATCAACTTATAATTATATTTGAATTTAGCACTACGTTATTCCAACATTTTCAGGGTATCAAGACCATTTAAGAAATACATCCCTTCGCTCAATTTCCTTCTGTCTTAGACAGTCTTCCAGCACATCTGCAAAGGTGTCCATTTCTATCACTTCCCATATTTTCTCCTTACTTCCCTTGTAAGAAAAGAATAAGTCCAGGACACTAATCCATTTTTTAACATAACCATTTCTGGGTGTGATAGCTAAATAGTACACTGGTTTACTCTTCATCCCATCTATGTTATCTAGTGTCTCACTGAATACAGGCAGTTCTTCATTTAACTGCGGTTTAACATCCGGCAATTTCTTCTTCATCAGATCTTCTATCTGGCTGAGATGCTCATTTACCTGCTGAAATCCTGTTGTTATTATTTTTTGGATCTTAGCCTGCCAGTCTATATCTGGGTTTTGTTCCCCTATTCCCAACTTTTGCGTTTGGACAGACAAGATCCCCAATCTTTTATATTTTAAATTTTCAGAGGCCATTTTAATCTTTCAATTTCCACTATTTTATCCACGAACTGATCCCCCAATCATAAACCTCCTCTAGGTACTTCCTCTCCTCCTTACACAAATATTGTTATATTTAAATTACAACCCTGACAATCTTATCAGAGTCTCTAAAACATCCCTTGCTCCATGTGTGAGAGAGTCTCTCCCAATCCAGCCGAAAAAAAGGTCCAAATAAAACAGCAAACCCAGGAGATCAATCTCTTCCGCAGATTTTTTATAGTCCATCCGGCTCCAGTCCTGTTTTTATTAGCTCCTCTGTCTGCTTGGATATGTCGTGTTGCTGATGGCCCACAGTCCGTTTTCTTGCTTCTAAAAACTTATTGTTTCTTCATCAAAAACCTAGCAATCTTCTGTTGACCAAGTCTCATCCAACCTATAGTTACAAATCCAGGCTAAAAAATAGGGTAAGGGGCATTCCCGCCAGAAAAGAGTCCCAACATAATAGCAGACACAAAAGAGCAGTCTCTCCAGTAGATGTTCTTACGATCCGTCAGACTCCAGTCCTGATTTTTCTAGCTGCCTCAGTATCATCTCCCTGCTGAGTCACCGTCCATTTTCTTACTCTCAAAAGTTATTTTTATTATCAAAGTCTCAAACAATTCAAAAAGTAAAATCCAGGCTAAACAACCTTCACAACATTCAATCTCTAACAGATTCTAGCAGCCTACCTAGTAGTTTTTCACTCTGGGATTTTTTCCACAAACAAAAGATTTTTCCGTCTCAGTATCTCTCTCTTTTTTTGGCCTTAAGCCAGCTTGCTGATAAGGTTCCCTTTCGCTTTTGATGAAGCAAGCTGGTATGTACAGCTCGCCGCTACTTTTCTTCTTTCGGCCACTATTTCACACTAATTTCTTTTCCTCTTCGTAGGGTTACTCATCAATCAAGGGTTTCCACTTTGTTGCTGTATATTTTCAACGCCAGTGCTACTTGTTCTCCTCTCCTCAGGGAGTTGGGGGGGGGGGAATGGAGTTTCTCACAGCTTATGCCAAGATGGCTCCGCGTGCGGTCTGTGCTCGGGTGAATTTCCAGAGGAAGAAATCTCAGGTTGCTGCCCAAAATTTTCTTCTTTCTGATGCTCACCAGCTTCAGAGAGGTCTCTCCTGATTTCTCCTTCGCCCCCCCCCCCATTTCTGGGGGGGCCACAGACCGGCTGGTTCCAGCTTTCCCGGGAGCTTGTTTCCCGAGGCTGCTGACAGCGCCGCGACGATGCTCTGCCTCGTTCCATATCCAGTTCTAACTGTTGCTTCCTGTCCCACATATAGATTTCTCAGGAGATAGATAAGGTGGTCAGGCACTCCCATTTCTTCAAGAACTTGCCATAGTTTGCTGTGGTCCACACAGTCAAAGGCTTTTGCGTAGTCAATGAAGCAGAAGTAGATGTTTTTCTGGAACTCCCTGGCTTTCTCCATAATCCATCGCATGTTAGCAATTTGGTCTCTAGTTCCTCTGCCCCTTCGAAATCCAGCTTGTACTTCTGGGAGTTCTCGGTCCACATACTGCTGAAGCCTACCTTGTAGGATTTTGAGCATAACCTTGCTAGCATGTGAAATGAGTGCAATTGTACGGTAGTAGGAGCATTCTTTGGCACTGCCCTTCTTTGGGATTGGGATGTAGACTGATCTTTTCCAATCCTCTGGCCAGAAGCTTAGAAGTAACTGGCTATAAATAACCTATTCCCTTTTCCTAATAAAAAAGGTGCAGCTACATTACTTTGTAGTTGTACCATCAGGAAGGACAATTTTGCTCTTTTTTGCAGTAGTACTATAGCTTTTTAATTACTTTTATCCTTACAAGGATATGACTTCTCTAAATGGTGGAAAAGGAATATCACGTGGTACAAAATGCTGGGTCATGCCATGCTTTTTGCTGCATGGGGGGCATATTGAGGCAACAACAAGGTAGATGGAAGTATAGTGTGTGTTATACTAAAAGTAGCAGCCTGGAGCATGATATGTTAGAGTCACTTGGAACAATAAAAGAATCCTAGTATCAGAATATAATTTAAACAACATTTCTGATGAATTCAAAGGCCACATAAGGAGGTCAACTGACTGTGAACCAGAAGAACTGTGGATTGAGAAAAATGAAAAAAAACACCATGATTCCTGTAGTAAAAAGAAAAGAAAAACCTGCATGGATGATGGAAGAAACACTTAAAATAGTTAAGGACAAGCAAAAGGTAAAATGGCCAGTGCAGAGAAATAGGAGAGAACAACAAAGGAAGAAAAACAAGAGATGTCTTCCAGAAGATTCAAGAAATCAAAGGGAAATTTCAGCCAGGATTAGGAAGCTGAAAGATGAACAGGGAAGTACATATCAATGACCAGGAAGTCAGGCGAAACCAGAAGAAAAATTAAAAATAAGGAAGACAAAAAAAGTTGTAGCACTTTAAAGACTAATTCCTATATTTTTATGTGAGCTTTCATGAACCAGTCTGCTTCTTCAGACCAGACAAAAATAAAGAGAAGGTGTAAACAGTATGGTGAAGAACTGTACAGAAGAGATAAAAGGATGACAGGTTCCTATCTATCTATCTATCTATCTATCTATCTATCTATCTATCTATCTATCTATCTATCTATCTATCTATCTATCTATCTATCTATCTATCTATCTATCTATCTATCTATCTATCTATCTATTTTCCTCCTTTCTCCTTAAAATCATTAAAAAGACAATATTTAAAAGCTAAGAACAGTAGGTATACAAATATTAATAAAGAATTAAACAAGTATTACATTTAAAACAGTAATATAATCAGTACTAAAACACTCTTAAAACAATGGAGCACAACAATCCATTTAAAAACCCCTCTCAGACCACCAGTCCTTAAAGAAAAGCCTGCCTGAAAAGAAAGGTCTTCGCCTGCTTGCAGAAGGAATAGCAATGATGGGGCCAGCCTAGCTTCCCATGAGAGGGAGTTCCAGAGTCTGGGAGCAGCGACAGAGAAGGCCCTCTCCCGTGTCCCCACCAAGGGCACCTGTGAGGGTGGCAGGACCCAGAGAAAGGCCTCCTCTGATGATCTGAAAGCCTGGGCAGGCTCATAGAGGGAGTTGAGGTCTTTTAGATAGTTTGGACCCAAACCATTTAGGGTTTTATAGCACTTTGAATTGTGTCCAGAAACAGATTGGCAGCCAGTAGAGCTGCTGTAACGGGGTGTGTGTGTGTGTGTGTCACATTATCTCTATAACCAGCCCCAATCAGTAATCTGGCTGATGCAGTTTGGACCCTTTGGAGTTTCCAAACAGTTTCCAAAGGCAGTCCCCCATAGAGCATGTTACAGTAATCCAGTCGAGATGTAACTAGGGCATGTGTCCCAATGGCCAGATCAGGTGCACCCTCTCAAGAAACTGGTACAGCTGGCACATTAGTTTTAAAGGTGCAGAGGCACCTCTGGGCATCCAGGCTCAGAGATGAATCCAGGAGCACCCCCAAACTGCACCTGCGTTTTCAGAGGGAGTGTAACCTCATCCAGTACAAGCAGCAACTCTGTTCCTTGATCTGCTTTTCAACTGACCCAGGAGCACTACTATCTTGTCTGGATGCTTTCACTTTGGCTCGCTGCTCAGCTATCCCGTCAAAGGTTCTCGAAGGGAGATACAGATGTATTCTTATGGTTTTATACTGCAATAAAGTTCATTCATTATCTTGTCTGGATTAAATTTCAATTTATTCACCCTCATTCAGTCCATTAGTGAAACCAGGTGCTGATTTAGAACTGAAAAAGCTTCCTTGGATTTAGATGGAAAGGAGAGAGAGAGTTGGGTGACATCAAACCCCAAATCCCAGACAACCTCTCCCAGTAGTTTCATGTAGATGTTAAATAGCATAGGAGACAAAACAGATCCCTGAGTGACACCACAGGCCAAAAGCCAGGGCGTCGAACAGGAGTCCCCCAGCACCACCCTCTGAGTTCTCCCCTCGAGGAAGGACCAGAGCCATTGTAAAACAATGCCTCCAAGTTCCATCGCAGAGAGACGACCCAGAAGAATACTGTGGCCGATCGTATCAAAAGCCACTGAGAGGTCCAGCAGAATCAACAGGGACACACTCCCCCTGTCCATTTCCCGGTGTAGGTCGTCCACCAAAGTGACCAAGGCAGTCTCTGTCCCATAACCAGGCCTGAAGCCAGACTGAAATGGATCTAGACAATCCATCTCATCCAGGAACCCCTGGAGCTGAGAAGCCACAACCCACTTCTGTACCTTGCCCAAGATATTGGGATATTAGAGCCTGGTCTGTAATTATCCAGTACTGTGGGATCCAAGGAGATTTTTTCCCCCAATAATGGTCTTATTACTGCCTCCTTTAAGCATGCTGCAATGCTACCCTGCTGCAAGGAGGCATTCACTACTCCTTGGACCCACTTGACCAGTCCCTCTCTGGCAGCTTTTATAAGCCAGGAGGAGCAAGGGTCCAGAAAACAAGTGGTAGCCTTCACCTCTCCAAGGGTCCTGTCCATGGAGTAGAAATTTCAATGGGCTCTAGTCTGTATTCAGTTGGATTCACTCCCAAGTTTTCTACCATCGTCTCTCTAGTCTCCATCCCATTCGTTTCATCACCACCAGCTCTCCAGTAAACCTGGGGACTAGTTTGGCTCTGCCTTATGGGAGGGAATATTAGGAGTCGTTGTGTCAACTGCTCTGGCCATTTCCCCATTCCAGAGTTCAACCAGGGCTTCAACAGAATCTCCTGCTGTGGCAAAAAGAAACTCCCCAAGAGCCGTTAGGAGACCATTTGGATCCATCGACCTCTTGGGGTACACCATCTTAATTGTCTGGGTATGAAAGCTGAGCTGTCAAGCTGACAAGAAAAAAATTGATTGAAATACGGTGCTGGAGTAGAGCTTTGCAGATACCCTGGACTGCCAGAAAGATGAAAAAGTGGGTCCTAGAGCAAATCAAGTGTGAACTAGCTCTGGAAGCAAAAATGATGAAACTGAGCTGTCATACTTTGCGTTCATCATGAGAAGGCAAGATTCACTGGAGAAGATAATAATGCTGGGAAAAGTCGAAGGCAGCAGAAAAAGAGGAAGATCAAACATGATATGGGTCAAATCCACAAAGAACCACAAGCTTGAGTCTGCAAGAGCTGAGCAGGGCTGTTGAAGACAGGACATTTTGGAATTCACTTATTCATAGGGTCAGCATAAGTTGGAGGTGACAGTGACATATAACATGTAACTAGCAAAGTGTAATGTTCAGGTATTTGGTGTTTGTTTTTAAAAGTACCTTGAAAATGTGTGTTTTAGTAGGTTCTGAAAGAAGTAGGAAAGCAAAGGGTTACTTTCAAAAAGCAATAATGGTTTTTAAACAGAAATTGGACAGGTTTCAAGCAAACCAGGCCAGGGATTCTAAGAGTCATAGCTTGGCTTAAATGATTCAAACTATGCAGTGTCACCCAATATGGAGAAGACCAGTAGGAAATCAGCCAGTCAAGAAAGCCTCTTTTCTGTAGAAATATACCATATGATGATTGTAAAATATCCGTCCATGATATGGACGGATATTAAGAATGGATATTAAGAATTTGAGGCTAAACTATATTTTTGTTAAAAAAAGACTCTGTAACAATGAATTCTGAAAGGTTAGTACCCTTTGAACCTTTTAAGAGGCTTTCAAATCTGGCTGCTCACAGATCTGAGAAACCAAAGGCTCCGCCCACAACTCGGAGAAGAAGCTGCATGGGTTAACAGCATATGTAGTGGTAATAATCTGCCATAGTCTTGACCTGAATCCCATAGAATCCTCATGGTTTGATATGGTGCTGATGTGTTCATACTATACATAAGTCTGGAGCATGATATTTAAAGGACATAGTGTCACTTGGAACACTTTACTGGATAAGTGCTATGTTAATGGCTCTCTTGCTAGTTTGTTTGAGAGTAAGTAATCCATCATAACAAATATTAATATTTTGTGGAAGCTTTTTTCTTGGCCCAACCAGTTTCACTGGCATATTTGTTGAGGACAAAAGAGAGGGCCTTGTTAGACTTCAAGGGAAGCTTGGTGGCAGTTCAGTTCTCCACTGTGCCTCCTTGATAAGGGCTGGACTCAATGATCCATAGGGTCCCTTCCAGCTCTCCAGTGCTAAGATTATTATTATTTATTATTACATTGTTTTAGTTTGATGCTTGTTTTCACAACGATTATTTAATTGTGGTGTTATAACATTGTCTTTTAACTCTGTCATTTTCAGTTCAAGTTATTAAATTGCCTTGGTAATGCACTGGGAGTAAGGTGTGATACTAATAGAATGTAAGAATGAAAGAATGAATAAATGCTAAATGCTCCCCCTTTTTTTTCCCAACAGCCCAAAGCAGCCAATGTTCTTGGAGCAATTAATAAGCCTCTTTCATCAGCAGGCAAGCAATCTCAGTCCAAATCTTCACGAATGGAAACTGTAAGCAATGCCAGCAGCAATTCAAATCCAAGCTCACCTGGAAGAATCAAAGGGAGGTGGGTAATACATGGAATAAATAATTACATTCATTCATTGCTCTGGATAAAATTTGCTTCCTCATACATTTGCCTCATATTTGTCTACCATTATTTCACATGGGTGGTATGCTAGTGTAATTTCCCCTGCCTTTGTAAGGGAGTGGTTGCCATCCACTCCATATGGTAATTATAGGCGGACGATATTGGTAATTATAGGCCCGTCGCCAATGTTTCTTTCCTTAGCAAGGTAGTTGAGAGGGTGGTGGCCGATCAGCTACAGGCTCTTCTGGATGAAACCAATGCCCTGGATCCATTCCAGTCGGGCTTCAGGCCGCGCCATGGCACTGAAACAGCATTGGTCGCCCTGTTTGATGACCTGCTGAGGGAGGCCGACAGGGGCAAAATGTCTCTGCTGGTCCTCCTCGATATCTCAGCCGCCTTTGATACCGTCGACCACGGTATCCTCCTGGGGAGGCTCTCTGAGTTGGGAATCGGTGGCCTGGCTTTGGCCTGGCTCCGTTCCTTCTTGGACGACCGTCCCCAGAGAGTGCAGATTGGAGAGAGTTTCTCAGCCCCGTGGAGCCTCAATTGTGGGGTCCCGCAGGGCTCGATTAGCTCTCCAATGCTGTTTAACATCTATATGAGGCTGCTGGGAGGGGTCATCAGGGGATGTGGGGCTTCGTGTCATCAGTACGCTGATGATACTCAGCTCTACATCTCCTTCTTTCCAACAACAGTGGATGCTGTCTCGTCCCTTGAGCGCTGCCTGGGGGCTGTTCAGCAATGGATGCAGGAGAACGGACTGAGGCTGAATCCGGGCAAGACGGAGGTCCTTCGGGTGGGCGCCCCAGACATCAGTGGTCTGGGAAACTCCCTCTCTTTTGGGGGGGTGACTCTTGCCACCAAGAGTGAGGTTCGCAGCTTGGGTGTACATCTGGACCCGGCGTTCACCATGGAGACCCAGGTGTCGTCAGTGGTCCGTTCCGCACATTTCCATCTTCGGCGGATTGCCCAGCTGCGTCCCTATCTTTATGTGGGGGCGCTCACCACTTTGGTCCATGCGCTCGTAGTCTCAAGATTAGACTACTGTAATGCGCTCTACGTGGGGCTGCCTTTGAGATTGACGCGGAAACTTCAGATGGTACAAAATGCCGCGGCCAGACTACTAACTGGGGTGAAGAGGCACCAACATATTTCTCCCACGCTGGCCGCCTTGCATTGGTTGCCCATTCGTTTCCGCGTTGATTTCAAAGTTCTTAACGATTACTTATAAAGCCCTAAACGGTTTAGGACCTCGATATCTGGCAGAGCGCCTTCTCCCACCCAGTTCTGCCAGAGACACTCGTTCTAGCCAGGCCGGGCGATTGAGGGGCCTAACGCCGAGGGAGGCCTGGAAGGAAAGAACGAGGAACCGGCCCTTCTCGGCAGTGGCCCCTCGCCTCTGGAACAACTTGCCCGTAGAGATCCGCCTGGCTCCCTCTCTGGGTGTCTTTAGAAATACACTTAAGACATGGCTATTTAGGCAGGCTTTCCCTCCTGCTGTATTTTAATGTTTACATTTTTACATCTTGAACTTTGCATGTTCATGGTTTCTATTGTTTTTAAATTTTGTAATGCCGCCCAGAGTAGACTATCTGTCTAGATGGGCGGGGTATAAATCTAATAAAATAAATAAATAAATAAATAAATAAATTCATTTCTGTAGGAAAATTGTACATTGAGACAGCAGTGGAATGGAGGAAAGCCTCCGTAGCATTAGGTGATCTAGCTCTGTTCTCCACCAGAGAATTGATGGGGTACATGTTGTTTCTGTAGCCTATGCTTGTCTCCTCATGCCTAGTCTCATGAAGTATCCAGGCTAACTTGTTTTCTTTCAGTGGCTGCCTGCCTAAGAATTGGGCTGCTGGGGTTTTTGTTTTGTTTTGTTTTTGTTTGCTCTTTAACCTTCCTCTTCCCATTTTTATATTGTTTGTTTTTAATATTGTAAGCTGCCTTGCTTGGATCCTCAGGAGAAGAAAGACAGGGAAAAATATTTTAAGTAAATAAATAACAACTGGCATTTTGACAGTCTTTAATAATAGACAGAAATAATGTAGGAAGTTAATAAAAATATTGCCTTAAAAATAGTTTTAACACTTATGTTTCTTTGCTTGTTTCTGGTCTGTTTGTTGTTAAATTAACAACTGCAGAATTAATTGTATTTCTAATAACCTGGAATATCTGTGTTGTAATAGACTTGACAGCACTGAAATGGACCACAGTGAAAATGAGGACTATACAATGGCTTCACCTTTGCCAGGAAAAAAGAATGACAAGAGAGAGGATGCTGAAATTGTAAGAATGAATTAATTATATTTTGTTTTGTTCAATTAATCTTAATAAACATTACCTGCCTAAAGCACCATATTTTCTAGGAAACTGTTGTAGGTGTGGCTGAATTCATATCCAAAATCCCTTTGACTTACTGGAAAATCTAACATACATCTTCCAAAAATCAGAACTAGGAGTCCTGACATGGTTGGAACATTCACACCAACTTTGCAGATTTTGATATCTACATTAGAATTTTTGGAAGGCTTTTGTCACTGCCACTGAAGAATTAAGCAAAGCTTTTAAATCATATTTAATTGTAAAATATTTGCTTTGTTCTTTTCTTGTAGTTTTCTGGTCTGTTAGTTTGTAATTTAACTGCTGGTGGCACAATATTTTTTGAAGATAAATAACTTTCAACTGGTTTGGGGAGTGTTTCATTGAAGACTAGATGTCTTTTTATACATGACTCCTTGATATATTTGACATGAGAGGTAACTTTTTCTTCCTTCCTTAGTCAGAATTGGAAAAACCTAGAGGTAGAAAGAAAATTATTACAGATCCAGAAGAAAAATTGGGAATGGATGACCTGAGTAAGCTAGGACAAGAGCCCAAACTTAGAAGTGGTCAACGAGGCAGAAAAAGAGCAGCAGCTATTTCAGAATCTGAGGAACCTCAATGGTCAGAGGAAAAGAGACTAAAGGAGGATGTTCTAGAAAGTGAAGATGAACAAAACAGCCCACCAAAGAAAGGAAGAAGAGGACGACCTCCTAAGGCAGCTTCTGGAGGCACTCCAAAGGAAGAACCAACACCTAAGACTTCTAAAAGAGGTAGGAAAAAACCTACACCAATTAAATCTGTAGAGGAAGAGGAGGAGGAAGAAGAGGAGGAGGAGGAGGAGGAAGAAAGACAAGTGGAAAACATAGACCAAAAGTCAAAAGGTCGGCAGTGCAAAACGCAAAGAAAAACACAGCAGAGGTATGTCTATTGTTTTATGTACTGTTACCTAACTTTCAGCTTGAATTCTTTTAAAATTTAGATAAAACCTGAATACATTTCCAAACAGGTCTGAATCATCTGAAATAAGTACAACTGAATCCAACCAGTCTACACCACAGAAAAGACGAGGAAGACCACCAAAAACACCAACTTCACAACAGAAAAAAGGGTAAAATGAAGTGTGATGAAGGTACATTGGCCAGAATCCCTTAAGTTAGTTGGAGTGGCCAAAATTGTAGTAGTGAACCGCCACTAGTTAACAAGCCACTGCTTGCACACCAGTTAAATGAGTTGGTGCACATTGAAGGATACCAGCAGCAACTCATTAACTAGTGGCTACTCACTGCTACAGTTTGCACAATTGCACATATGCCACCACAGCTAACCAACAGGATTCTAGCCATTAAATTTTGTCTATTATGTTCAAACTGTGTACCTCACAAAATGTGGCCTGAAGCATAAACTGAAAGGCAGTTTATCTTTATTCCTACCCAGTGGCCAAAATCCTGTTGCGAAGTTATGCAAAAGGCATAACTCTTAGAGGCAAAGAGTTAAGAAATTTCTGTGGACATTTTCTGTTACACGCCAAATGGCGCAACTCAGAGTACCACAGATAATTTCTACGGAGATTTCTTAATTTGAGGCAGTTTGCCTGTAAAAGCTATGCCTTATGCCTTACTCTGCAGCAGGGATTCAGCATCCTTTACCAACTATGTTCTAGTCTGCTTTGTGTTGTAGCATCCTTTGAACAACTATGGTATACAGTGGTGCCTCGACTTACGACCGTCCCTACTTACGACCATTTTGAGTTATGACCAGCTCCGGCCGCAAAATTTTGCTTCAACTTGCGGCCGGAGCTTCCACTTACGACCAGGAAAAGGCAGGGGGGAAAGGCGGGGAATTCAAATAGCTAACCGTTGGTGGCGAAGAGGCTGCTTCTTTGTAGCTCTTTCGCCGCAACGGTTAGAGCAGGGGTCAGGGAAATTTTTAACTTTTACAGGAAAGGGATGCAGCAGAGGGGGGAGGCGTCGTCGTCACTCAGCGCTCCTCGCTGCCCTCCGCGGGGCCGATGCCGCCACTGCTGCTGGGTCCCGGTCCTCAGCCTTGGCGCGGGGGCGGAGGGGGCCCTGATCCCGGCTCCCGGAGGAAGGGTCCTCCCGCGCCGCCTCCTCCTCCTCTCTGGCGGGGCCGCGCTCAGTCCTTGGCCCCGCGGGGATGGCTCCCCTTCTCCACCGGTGGGCGGCTCCTGGGCTGCTCTTCGGGGCTCCTCGCGACCCTCCGCGGGGCCGATGCCGCCGCCGCTGCTGGGTCCCAGTCCTGCGGGGCCAAGGACTGAGCGTGGCTCGCCAGGAAGGAGGCGGCGCGGGAGGACCCTTCCTCCGGGATCGGGGCCCCCTCTGCCCCCGTGCTGAGGACCGGGAGCCGGCGGCGGTGGCATCGACTCCGCGGGGGCGGCTCTCCTTCTCTGTCGGCGGGCGGCTCCTGGGCTGCTTGTCGGGGCTCCTCGCCGCCCTCTGCAGGACCGCCGCCTCCTCCTCCCTGGCGGGCTGCGCTCAGTCCTTGGCCCCGCAGGACCGGGACCCAGCAGCGACGGCGGCATCGGCCCCACGGAGGGTGCCGAGCAACCCTGACAAGCAGCCCAGGAGCTGCCCGCCGCCGCTGCTGGGTCCCGGTCCCATGGGACCAAGGACTGAGCGCGGCTTGCCAGGAAGGAGGCGGCGGCAGCACGGGAGGACCCTTCCTCCAGGATCAGGGCCCCCTCCGCCCCTGTGCCGAGGACCGGGAGCCAGCGGCATTGGCCCCGCGGAGGGCTGCGAGGAGCCCTGACGAGCAGCCGCCGGAGCTGGGCCGCTGTCGTAGCCGCGCCCATGCCCCGCTGGAAGGAGAGGCTCCTCCTGGCCGGGACTTCTGGCCGCTCACCCTGGCCTCGCCCTCCGCCGTGGCTGGCCCCACTGCCGCCGCCTTGGCTGCAGCTGGGGAGTGAGTGCCATCGGAGGAGGCTTCAGACTGCCCGGTAAGGTAAGGTGCTGTTTTTTCCTTTTTAAAAACTGTTCTGGGTGGGTTTTGGCTGGGGATGATTATGTTTCTGTGATGTTTTGTTGTTTTGTTTTTTGGTGATTTCTTTTTTTTTTTTCAGTCCCAGCGTGGGACTTGTTTCGATGTTTATTTTTGGGTTGTTGTTGTTATTTCTTTTGCAGCCCCAGTGCGTTCCGATGGGGCTTGCAGTGTTTTATTTTTATTTTATTT
Source organism: Intellagama lesueurii (assembly GCA_037013535.1). NCBI lineage: Eukaryota > Metazoa > Chordata > Lepidosauria > Squamata > Agamidae > Intellagama > Intellagama lesueurii. The sequence goes on from JBAJHW010000003.1 coordinate 28,333,587, forward strand.
TTTGGGGGTATTTTTTTTTGGCTGGAACGGATTAATCGCCTTCCCATGCATTCCTGTGGGAATTGGTGCTTCGACTTAAGACCATTTCGACTTACGTTCCATCTTCTGGAACGGATTATGGTCGTAAATCGAGGCACCACTGTATAAGGTTCATGGAGAATGAAAAATCAGTATGGCTTAGATTGATAATGACCTATAGACCTTCCCGTAATTTACTCATTGTCCTGGCTTATATATTTGTTCTGGTTTATAATATTAATACTTGATTTGTGATTTTTCATTTTAGAAGAACTGGACGAGCAAAGCAGACAGCAAGTAAGGAAAATGAATCTGGTGAAGAGATGGAGGTGTTTCAGAGTAATTCACCTGTTCAGGATATTCCTGAAGAAGTTACGATGGAGGAGGAAGAAGTTTCCACAGTTAAAGTAAATGTTCACATACTATGTACTGAATAAATATATTTGTAGAGAGTGATGGATATTAGTGTGAGGTAGATCTATAGTTCTATTTCCCTCATTGCAGTAGAATTGAGGGAAAAACAGAACATGAGTGAATTGTAGCTGGCATACCCTTGATGAGTTCACCAAAATGTTGATGAAAATATAGATACTATTAAAAGCAGTTCAAGGCACATAGATGCCATCAGAATGCAAGGCACACACTGAGGTGCATTTGCATTCAGCTTCAGTTTCTGCTTTTGGTTCTTGATGGATCAACTGATAAGAATGTAAAAACTTGTCTATATATGTTTCTTCTTACCTGTGCTAGGCATATAACTTTTTTATATGATGCTTTTTCTCAGGTACGCAGGAGGACATCCAAAAGGGAAAGACGATGAACAGACTGCATTACTATCTTGTTTAAGTGAAGTTTCTGAAGATAATGTTATTATATGTGACGTTTGAGACTGAAGAAGGCTGTTGGTGCTCACAGTGGGGTTGCTAATGGAAGCTAGACCAGTTTTTGTTTCCTTCCCCTGTATTTGGAGTTCCTTGGTCATACATATAAGCCACACACGTTAAAATCATTAACCATGGGTTTTGTGAAGTGTAATGTGCGCTGGCTATATAGACACATGAACTAAAGAAACTGCCTGTAAATAATCCTTTTTTAAAAAAATGTTTCTGACTTCTAAAGTGCTTGTATAGCTATGACTGCGGCTTTAAAACTGACAGTACAAGACTGTCTGTTGAATCTGTTGATTTAAAAAAAAGAAAGAAAGGAAAACAGTTAGAATGGGTATCAAGCAATATCTGTCCGTGTCTGTATTTTATTTTTCTTGACATTTAACTGTGAAAAAATCAGCTTGGCAAAATAGTGACTCTTCTGACAGTATTTGTTAGAAAGTAAAAGAAAAGACATGGTCTCCCTTTATGTATCTAATCCAGTGTTTCTTTGGCACTTGTGTCTTTTGGAGGTGCCATATTGCTTTTGAACAATGTTGGAGTCAAAAATGCAGCCAGATGCAGATTTGTGAGAGAAGATTGATTTTACACACCTCAGTATTGACACCAGACTTCTCTGGACTTCTTTGTGGCATTGAGCATTTAAAAGGATTTAATATTTTAATTTTTAAAATGTGTTATTAAATAATGTAATGAGAGACTATCCTCTTATTTTCCTTAATAGTTTTTGTTAATCTGCTGTATCAATAAAATTCTGCAACTGAACTTTTAATAGTCTAGTATCTCGGTGTGCATACTTCCTCTTGAAAATCATGTTCACAAAGAGTAGATTAATGCATCATACTATGAAACCTGATATCTGAGCTTTAGTGAAAATGCAGGTTTTATTACTATGTAAACCTAATCGGAAAGAAAATTTTATTGATGCAGACATTATAATGCTGTTACTTCTTGAAAGCCAAGTGTTTTGTATTTCTCAATGAGTTGCATGTTAATGAAAAAATGTAATGAAATTGCAATGTAATTTTTAAAGTCTTATCTGGCTGTAGAATATGCTACATTGCACCACAAGAAGAATCTTCTACCAAGAATTTATTGTACTTTCTTTTTTGTTAACTGGTTTTTGTTTTTTTCCTGGGCTGTGGTCAGTGGAGGGGAGGTTTATGATGAACATATTTTCATTTGAAAGATCAGCTGCAGAATAATTCAGTCAGGGTATTCAGAATCTTTATGGATCTTCATGTAACCTTAAAGTGTTTGAACTTAGTTTTTGTAATTTTATCCAAGAAACAATGAGAAAACTATATAAGATGTCATCTTGCATGCAGTTTAGCAGATTGTTTTTGAACCAAAATCTATAGGTTGTTGCTTATAGATTAACATGCTCTTCTTGCTTGCTAGCAGTAAATGTTAGAGAAATGAATTTTAAATTATTAATATTTTAACTCTTAAAATAATGGAACATTATTATAAATTAAGCAAAGGCTTCCTTTAAGTTATAATTCCAGGGGAAGATACAGTGGGGAAGCAGTGAGACATTATGGCCATTTCAGAACATGTTTGCAAGTATATTTTTCAGAGGAAATTCAACTTTTTTCTAAGCTTTTTTATTATATAATTTTTATTGATTTTTTTAAAAAATCGGCAGTAGCAATAGACAGAGCCAGGCAGTTTGTGTTGATCAAGCTGTTCTGCTTAAGTGCTTTTCCTAGCAGCTTTTTAAACTAATAATTATTGTTTTCAGCTGTCTTCTATTTTTATGTCCATGGCTGTGGGTAACAGCTGTCTAAAGATATCAGCTAAAGTTGGCTCAGATTACTTCAGCTGAAAAGTACCCTAGCACAATGTAACCTCAGTGGTTCACAAAATTTAGCAGTGCAAATGAGAATTTTTATATCCTATATAAAAAAATAGACTGTTAATATTGCATTTTCTTCGCTGACAAAATTGCACTGATAACATTTATTGGGTATATATCTAAAACAGTTTTATACAAAGTATGAAACAAATATTCAAACTGCTTGCAGACTGTTAAAGATTTATTTGCGTAAACATAGTTTGATCATATTTCCCTTAATATTGCTGCACATCAATTGATCATAAAATTTAAATATTTAAATTTAATCTATGGTTCAGCAGTTTAAATGTTTGTTACCTGGATTATAATGTATAATTGGAAGAACAGGTGCAGATGAAATGAGATTATGTTTAATCCTTTTAGTTTTTATTCTCCTCTTACAAGTATAAGGAATATCTTATGTACTAATACTTTGAGATCTGCATTCAGTAGTTGCAGTGAAATAATGTATAAAAAGACCATATGCTAAGATCCAGTTAGTGTGCTCTTCAATTATGTTCAGATTATAGTATGTACTGTATAACATTAAACAGTCAAATTTCTGTTCAAAGTTCAAGTATACAATTCTTATGAGGTTACTGCAAGTTACCTTTCTTGCTGCACTGAAACAGTAAAACATACAGGGGTCTGTGTGTATCTGTAACTTATTAATTTTGAAACTGGACTTAGTTTTTGAATAACAACTTGCAAAGCTTGAATATCTCCCACATACTTTTCTTTGTATCATATTTCAAAAATGCAAATGTATGCTGGAAACATTTGGATTAGAAATTCTAATCAGTGGCAAAAAGACCGAAATTAATGCCCATGTTCTTCTATTAGTGCCAGACTTCTCACTAAATAGTGAGACATCCACCCCTTGGATAGTGGCTCCATTATTCCTTGGTGTTTGGCTGCTCAGCTGGGTTACCACCACTCCAGCAATCCTAGCTGGCAACAATGCTCCCAGTATGTTATCTTGTATCTTCATTTGGCATCATGACATACTGTTGACCTGAGGGAAAGGTAGATTAACACTGTGGCAAAAGACAGCAACTACTGAAGATGTGACAATGTGGATTTCATCTGTGAGCAGAGGACCCTGGACTTAGTAATATGTTAAGAGGCCAAGAAAGAAGCATTTATCCTTGCAAACCTAACACTTTCTCACTAATTAGGTTCTGTTTGTGGCTTCCATTGGATCTCTGCTTAAGAGGTAATCACAGTTTGAAAGCATGAATTTATGTGGTTTCCTTCAGGATAGTATTTCAACCACGTTGAGGATCCAGAGATAGGTATTCATTGAACTATGGAAGCCATACATAGACACACTGAGAGGAGGCACTGAGAATGACAGATCTCCATGCAGTGGTAGTGGTTACTGCAGAGTTGGTATTGAAATCTGTTAGGTGGATACCATAGAAACAAACTTCACTGGACAATACTTCAAGAACCCTGGAGGTGTTTTTGTATCCTGCTTAATCAAGATGTATGCTTGTTACCTAATTAGGAATTTGCTTGTATTTATGGTACAAAGGTTACCCTGGGCTGGATGCCTCTTGCTTGGGTTCCATTGTAAGCTAACTTGAGGTCCTGGAAGGTCAGTTTTTATAAGATCAGCAATATTCATGATTTTCCCATGATGGACAAACATTGATAAGGAGTGAATGAAAAGACACTGGAACACCATTGAAATCTTATGCACGCAAGTAAGCCATAACAATTTGTACTGGATATGGTGACACTTGGGTAATTGTCTGTTTCCTGCTGTGTAAAGAGGAAGCATGTCAACTTCAACTCTCTTAATTGGAGTGCTCAAGCACTGGAAGATTAAAAGGTGTGGTGCTAAAGAAGAGGTAGTTACTCCGCTTCTGTTAAACTAGAGAACATTTACTTTGGTGTTTGGTGTAGTATCTGAACCTATTATAGATACTTAACTCTTATGTTATGGCTGAAATCTATAATAGTCTGTGAACTTCTTGCATAATCCACAAGGTGATTTTCTCTTGATCCCGTATTGCCATGGTACTTTCCTGTCAGTGCCTGTGATTTGTTGCAATGTTAAATTGTTGCAGCCTACCTAGGTTTCTAACACCATAATAATTGCACACACAAGATTTCAGTGGTGTTCTTGTATCTTCATTCACTCCTTATCAATGTTTCTCCATTATGGGAAGACTGAATACTGCTGATCTTACAAAAACTGACCTTTACCAAAGAAAACAAGTTTTAATAAGGCACCAAGAACTCATTTTTGCCTAATTTACACTTAATAAATAATGGTTTTGAGAAGTATGGGAATGTATTTTTCATTCTGCTCTGGGTCTGTAATCTACATGGGTACATTCAATATTGCATATATGTGTTGGTTTTATTGCTGTCTGTACATGCTGTAAATTAGTGTCAACAAATGAAATGCTTTTTGATACTGAGATTAATGTCTTTATCAATACCTTAATACCATGTTTATCATGTGAAGGAGTTGAACAGCAGCCGTACAAGATCACTAATATATGTGAAGACCAAAAGTTTAAATGTTAATTGGCAGTAGCAGAGCTATTAAATGGGGAGTTTGTTTAATTTATATACTGCCCAGTAGTGCAATGTGCACACTCTGGGTAGTTAACAACCTACACATAAATATAAAAAATCCAATAAATTAAAACATTTAATGCACAGATAATTCAATACAATGCAATATAATACAATAAAATGCAACATAGCTCACCAAAGCCAACATAAACCAGCTTTAAAACACAGGTCATCAGAAGAAGGACATTAATAAAAAAGCTTTAAATAGTTCCATTTTTAGGAGTTTTTTAAAAACTGGGATGGAGGGTGCCTGGTGAATCTCAACAAGAGATTGCCTTAATCTGCATTTTTCTATTTATTTATTCAAAATATTTTTACCCTGCCTTTCTTCTTAAAAAGGACTCAAACTGGATAGCTTCATTTGCATTTCCCAGGTCATGTGGCTTTAAAATACTTATATGATGGATGAAAGGTAATAGCAGTTAATATGCATATCTTTTCATGTGCAGTTTGACCCTTTGTAGAAGCACTACTATGGTTCTTTTGAGTTACTCCATCTACTCATGTAGCCTGTTGGTTTCCCTATTCCAATAGGGCTATAAACATTTATTATTTATTTATTTATTTTAAATACTTTTACCCCCATCTTTCTCCTTAAAAAGGACTCAAGGCAACTTAACATTATTAAGAGACAGTATTCAAAGCTAACAGCAGTGAGGACCATGCTAAAAAAGGATAAATAAAAGCAACATGAAAAACACATTCAAAGCAAAGTCACAACAATCTATTAAAAAACCCCACTTAGGCAGCCAGTCACTGAGGGAAATCCTGCCTTCTGAGAAGGGTCCTCACCACTTGCTGAAGGACAACCTGGCCTTCTGTGGGAGGGAGTTCCAAAGTTTGGAAGTAGTGACAGAGACGTCCCTCTCTGTCCCCACCAAAGGTGGTGGGGCCGGGAGAAAGGCCTCTCCTGATTATCTTGACACCCAAGCAGGCTCATAAAGGAGGACACGGTCATTTATATAGCTTGGACCCAACCTGTTTAGGGCTTTATAGGTTAAAACCAGCAGTTTGAATTCTGCCCAGAAACAGATTGGCAGTCATTGGAGCTGCTGTAACCGTAATCCCTGTGACCAGCCCCAGTTATCAGTCTGACTGCTGCATCTTAGACGCTCTGAAGTTTCTGGACATTTTCCAGAGGCAGCCCCATGTAGAGTGTGTTACAGTAATCCAGCCAGGATGTAACTAAGGCATGTGTTGCTGTGGCCACTACAGACCTCTGGGAACAGGCATGTCTGCTATAGGCGTCATCAAGAGTCAAAAACCTTTGGCTGGCATGAGCCTTTGCTTCACAACCTGTCTTTGGAATTTCCACTAGCAATGGGCCTTCACCTTCTCTCTGGTTCTCTGGATAACAGTACCTATGGGGTAAGCTGTGAAATTGAAATGGGAAGGGGGATAGTGAATTGTCCATCAAATATATACTGTATACTATTTGTTTTAAATTGGGGCCGGGGGGGGGGGGAACGACTTGTAGCCTTGTAGATGTTGAATTGCATTGCCCATCAGCCTTAGCCAGTATAGCCAATGATGAAGGATAATGGCAATTGCAGACCAACATCTGGAGAGCCACACATTTCTCCACCCCACCTTTTAAATATACACAACAAATTGAGCAGCTTTGCAACTGCTCAATTTGTTGTGTAGTGTTTGTACCTTTATTTTACTGAGTGCTATTAGAAATAAAGGGGACGTTTGCCCATACAGTAGTGTACTGGGGTGAAACAATGCACAGTGACTGGGTGATTCCCTTTGTACATGCTGTAAGATATTTCATTTTAATGAGATTGTACTTTATGACAAATCCTACTATATGTTACGCAGAATGTTAATGTGCCACAAAGCAGTTTTCTGTAAAGCAAGTCTGCTGGCTATACTTTTTTTTTTTTTTTACACATATTTATAGTACTTATATCACCATCAGGTGGAGGTGGGCACTTCATATTCACATCCCTGGGGATACAAATACGAAGCACCCATCTCTACCATCAGATACATGTCTGTTTTGCCTTCTCTTCAAAGAGTTCAAAGTGGAATACATGACTTATCAACAGCTCTGAGGTAGGTCAAGCCGAGACTGACTGGCCCAAGGTAAATTTGCAGTACTTTCTTATCCTTGCAGATATGCTCTGCAAAAGCTTCTGGTCTGCTGAGATTTGTATTAGCTCAATGATAGTTAAAACAGAATGCATTTTTCTTCTGCGTATGGAAGAAAGAGTCCACTGGGTTCCTACATGGGATGTGGAGAATAGCTAAGACATTCTATTCCTCCTCTGCCAGTGTGCTCACACACATTTGTACATTATTCCTGGTTGCCTAGAATAAAGTTTGAGCTGCCTAGGAAAATTTAACAGACTTTGTCCCATAACCATAATCAATGTGAATGTAAACCTTTGAATTGCATGTTCTGTGTGTCTGAAACGGCTATGTCCATGAAGTTCATGCCCAGTAATCATCATAAAGATGGTGGAAGATTGTCTTAGTTCAGCTTATAATGGTTACCTCCTTGGAAAGGCTAACACCATGTTGCCTAGTTTTAAGGCTTTAAACATGTTGAGTAGTTAGTTTGTAAAGCTGAGGCTAGTGAGCATGCGAAAAAATATCTTTAAAACAAATAAGATTTACAAGTAATTTTATGTAGACTGAAAGCCATATGATACTTAAGTTGCTGGTCTCAGTAGGCAGAAGATAAGCAGTTCATGTCTCTGCATCTTGTTAGCAGGTTCAATCTAATTTAAATTTTGACATCTCCATTTATTTTTCTGTGACACAGACGCGAAATAATTTTTGAGATTTTTAAAATTCTGCTGCTGATTTAATTTCTGCTAGAACATAAACTTCTGTGCCATAATACCGCTCTCCTTTGATCCTTCTTGCCTTTCAATCTGTCTGTGACTTTTGAGAATTGATCTCTTTTTCTTGAACAACCATTCAACAGTGTATTTGGACAGCATAAATATTGAAGGAACCATGGCAGAAAATCCTGCTGGGACTTTATGTTGACATAACACAAACAGCACAACTTTGAAGGGGTGGGGAATTGCCTTAAGATGTTGGCCTAAACATTATCTGTTGAATGCTTAGTGGCACAACTTGGTGCACAACAGATAATTTCTATGCCTGTTTTTTTTTTCTTGAGGCAATTTGCCTGCAAAAGTTACAGTGTTTATGGGCACAACTAATAGGGTCTGGGCCAAAATGTCAGTATTGTAGCATTTTGTATTGCGAATGTGATGCCACCTGATAGAAGAAGTAAGACAGCCCAATACTGTGCATTCTTAACTTGGAGTTTTGTTTATGCACGGGATACTCACATTTGCAAGCACACTTTTATCCTGAGTCTGTATGTTTATCTAGAAATTTGGTTAATAAAGTCTGGTTGTTCAAGAGAAGATGCTTCTTCCTTATCTATCTATCTGAACGTGTCCAGAGGAGGGCGACTAAAATGGTTAAAGGTCTGGAAGCAATGTCCTACGAGGAGCGGCTTAGGGAGTTGAGAATGTTTAGCCTTACAAAAAGAAGGTAGAGAGGGGACATGATAGCCATGTTTAAATATTTGAAAGGATGTCATGTTGAAGAGGGGACAGGTTTGTTTTCCAGGGCTCCAGGGACTAGGACACAGAGCAATGGTTTCAAACTACAGGAAAAGAGATTCAATCTGAACATTAGGAAGAACTTCCTGATGGTCTTAGCTGTCCGGCAGTGGAATAGGCTGCCTCGAAGGGTGGTGGAGTCTCCTTCTTTGGAGGTTTTTAAGCAGAGGCTGGATGGCCATCTGTTGGGAGTACTTTGATGGATGTTCCCGCATGGCGGGGGGGTTGGACTGGATGGCCTCAGTGGTCTCTTCCGACTCTGACTCTATGACTCTATTCCATTTGCAGTAGAACAAAGGGCTAGTTAGTCATGAGAAATTTAAAATAACTACTACAAAGGCTTAAGTTCTTCTAGCTAAGCTTTGGAGAAACTGTTTGGATAGCTCAGTGTGTTGGCTGTAGAGTTAGAGACTGAGAATCTGATTCTCCACTTTGCTTCCTGGGAGAACAGCCAGCCTGTGTAACTTTGAGCAAGCTTCAAAGTCCCTGAACACTCCCAGAAGAAGGGAATGTTAAACTTCCTCTAAGTACCTTCTACCTAGAAAACATTGAAAAGGCTCACCATAAGTCAGAATTGAATTGATGGCACATTATTATTACTATTATTATTGTGGAATCTGCTTTTGTAATGGAAAATAGCTAAGGTAACTATTAAACATAGGAATAATATTTTAATTTGCTATTTCATAAATAGCCAACATAATGCAAATTATTCTGGCCTCCACACATGTTGCATGCTATAGGTCTAGTCATGGGACTGGAGATGGCAATTGTTGGATATTAAAACCCCTCCCCCAGACCCAATATTCCTTGAAACTTCCCCAGGTCAAAAGGGGTTGTTGTTGTTGTTTAGTCGTTAAGTCGTGTCCGACTCTTCAAAAGGCTACCATGAGAAAAAATTAAATCAATATTGAGAGACTGAAATTATGGATGGATGATGTGTTTGTGAAATCTTGGTATACTCTATTGATTTACTTATGTAAGCCCATGAAATGTAATACTATGTTATTCACCTGTTTTAGTTTTGTGTTGTTGTGTTCTTCAGTGTTTGCTCTTTTAACAAATTATATTAAAACGTGCGCGCACACACAATTTAGATAGCAGCTTACATATTGAATGGAGGGTTGAAGGTAAAGTGGATTAAAGGAATGGCAGAATTAGGTAAAACGATACGAAAACCAGGCTCTCCACGCTACTGTCAGGAAAATGGCTTTAGAGAGCTAGGGCACACTAATCCTAATTAGTTTGTCAATGGTAAGGAAGATTCAAAGCACACACTTACACAGGTTTGTATAACCTGGTGATAGTACTGCTATTTTAGAATGAACAATTAAAGGAAAGCTAAATCTCCCCTCACCAACTAACTAGTGTAAAATAGATTGCCAAATGCTTAATTTTCAGAGCCTGGAAAGGTTACTTGTTGCATTACTATTGCCAGAATCTCCATCTCAGCATGCTTGCTGGCTCACAACTCTTCCTCTGAGTAGGTTTTGTAATAATGCACTTTTATAGTATCAATTCACCACCATGCAACATGGGCTCTTAAATTTTGGAAAAGACATGCTGTTCCCATCATGCTCACACAATTCACAAATTTTTCCTCTGGAACAACACGGTGGAAAATCCTAGCAACTGTTACATTCAAGGAAATGGTGCATTACAGTTTCCCTTGGTTCTCGTTTTGACTCTGTATTTTCTAAATTTGTCATTGACCTATACACACATTTTGCTGAGCTGAGGAAGCAGAAAAACAAGACCTTATCAGGCATGTCATCAAAAACAAGTACAGCAAACATGCTGAGGGTGAAGTGCTTCTAATCAAGATGATTTTTGGAAGCAGAAAACTCCCACCACTTCTCTGTACTTTCCTAGCTCATTTCTGGTTGATTTTATTTATTTAGTGGAATAAATTGAGAGACTGAGGGTGTGGGGTGGATGTTCACAATGAAAATAAATTCTAAGTCAACAATTAAGTGGGAACAAACTTCCCCTTTCTGCCTATTCTGTTTATTAGTGCAATTGACAGTTTCTATCCTAATGGAAAAGAAGTCTGTTCATTTCAGTCAAATTCCGAAAGGAATAGCTCGGTGAGTTAGGTATCTGTCTACGGAGCTAGAGGTTGAGAGTTCAATTCCCCATTGTACATCTCAGAAGAGCCAGCCTGTGTAGCCTTGGGCAAGCTGGACATTCCAGGACACCTCCAGAGAAAGGGAATGGTAAACCACTTCTGAGTATTCTCTTCCTAGAAACCACCCTGGAAAGGGGTGCCATAAGGTAGAATGGACAGGGTGGTACACAATTATTATTATGAAGGAAAGCATTGAAAACAACACCAACTTCAATGGTGGGCATTTCAAGTGCCATAAGGAGTACATGTTGCTGAATTCAAGGAAGAGGAGTATGTGGCCCTCAAGATGTATTGGGACTGCAGCTCCAATCATCTTACCATTGGCAATGCTGGCCAGATTGGTGGAACAACTGAAGGACCACACATTCCACCTCACTCACTCACATGTAGTTTATGGCAGTTATGTTACATCAAAATTTGGGCTAGGTCCAGTGTTAGCTCTGAGTTGAATACAAGCACTATATTAATGGGGTTTCACATATGTGTTAACACTGAATTTTTAATTCATTCACTCTTTCATCTCTAGTAGGGATTAACTTGGATTTAACCCTTGGAGTGTATATAAATATTTTAATTAGAGCACTCTCTACCTTAAAAGGGCTACCCAGGACAAGACTATGTATGTATAGTTTTTCTTCATTTTCCAAGAAGACAATTTACATCAGATTTACTATTTATGGAAAAAGAAGTGAGCAGTTAAGGTTGAACAGTAGCATGTTGATTGACTTGCAGAGGACTAGTTCAATATGAGACCAGAAGATATGGAAATGTAGGGGGCAGGTTAGCTGATCCTGTGCTTGTTGAGCTATAAAGAAGTTACATCCTTACTTTCTGACTTCTCTTTTTTATGCGTCCTTGATTATTTTTGTTTCATACTTTTTACCCCTTGTTTGGTTGTGTTTTGCCAGACTTTTCTGGCTTGAGTGAGAGTTTCCCAATTCACATATTACATTCTTTCAATGTTCTCAGTGTACCCTTTAATTGTTTCTTTTGTCTACCACACAATCAGCACCTGCAACAAGGTCTCAACAGAAAATACATCCTTTTGACACGGCCAGCCCACCAAAATGTTGTGTAGAGGCTGCTGTTCTGCTCTTGACACTTTTCTTGTAGTTGTTGAATGACACATATCATGTCAATAGTCCCTCACTGCTTATGGAAGCCATGTTAAATTATTGGAAGGAGGCCTGTTTTTAAGTGGCAATTCAGAAGGATTTTTGCCAGAATTTTCCTAGCGGTATCTAGGAGGTTATGCTCAAAATCCTACAAGGTAGGCTTCAGCAGTATGTGGACCGAGAACTCCCAGAAGTACAAGCTGGATTTCGAAGGGGCAGAGGAACTAGACACCAAATTGCCAACATGCGCTGGATTATGGAGAAAGCCAGAGAATTCCAGAAAAACATCTACTTCTGCTTCATTGACTAGGCAAAAGCCTTTGACTGTGTGGACCACAGCAAACTATGGCAAGTCCTTAAAGAAATGGGAGTGCCTGACCACCTTATCTATCTCCTGAGAAACCTATACGTGGGACAGGAAGCAACAGTTAGAACTGGATATGGAACAACTGATTGGTTCAAAATTGGGAAAGGAGTACGACAAGGCTGTATATTGTCCCCCAGCTTATTTAACTTATATGCAGAATACATAATGCGAAAGGCTGGACTGGAGGAATCCCAAGCTGGAATCAAGATTGCCGGAAGAAATATCAACAACCTCAGATATGCAGATGATACCACTCTGATGGCAGAAAGTGAGGAGGAATTAAAGAACCTCTTAATGAGGGTGAAAGAGGAGAGCGCCAAAAATGGTCTGAAGCTCAACATCAAAAAAACTAAGATCATGGCCACTGGTCCCATCACCTCCTGGCAAATAGAAGGGGAAGATATGGAGGCAGTGACAGATTTTACTTTCCTGGGCTCCATGATCACTGCAGATGGTGACAGCAGCCACAAAATTAAAAGACGCCTGCTTCTTGGGAGGAAAGTGATGACAAACCTAGACAGCATCTTAAAAAGCAGAGACATCACCTTGCCAACAAAGGTCCGCATAGTCAAAGCTATGGTTTTTGCAGTAGTGATGTATGGAAGCGAGAGCTGGACCATAAAGAAAGCTGACCGCTGAAGAATTGATGCTTTTGAATTATGGTGCTGGAGGAGGCTCTTGAGAGTCCCCTGGACTGCAAGGAGAACAAACTTATCCATTCTGAAGGAAATCAACCCTGAGTGCTCACTGGAAGGACAGATCCTGAGGCTCCAATACTTTGGCCATCTCATGAGAAGAGAAGACTCCCTGGAAAAGACCCTGATGTTGGGAAAGTGTGAAGGCAAGAGGAGAAGGGGACGACAGAGGATGAGATGGTTGGACAGTGTCATCGAAGCTACGAACATGAATCTGACCAAACTCCGGGAGGCAGTGGAAGACAGGAGGGCCTGGCGTGCTCTGGTCCATGGGGTCACAAAGAGTCGGACACGACTAAACGACTAAACAACAACAACAATCTAGGAGTAAGTTGCCATGGGAGCTGTCACAAAGTTAGTGGTTGCCTTTCCTTTCATAAAGGTGGATAGTTGCATCTTTGAAGTACTGGAGAATTTTGCTCACTTTTCTTGAAATAGATGTGTCAATTGTTGAAAAATGTTATTGCTACTTTTTAAAAGATTCCCCACTGAGGCTTTTTTATTGAAGAATTGTTAATGACCTTTTGTGTTTCTTTCAAAGACAGGGTGAAGTCCATGGAACTGTTGTTTGGCACTTGTGGCAACCTGCTAGTTTCATCCTCACTAATTTCAGACAGGCTGTTCAACATATTTGGAAAATGCTCATTTTATCTCTGCAAAATCTGTGACTTCTCTGTGATGTACACTAAGTTATTAGAGCTCAGGAGGAGTGGTGTTCCTACAGGTTGGGCTATAGATGGTTTTGATTTTTTTTGAATAATTTCTTAATGTCTCCATTATCAGCAAAGTCCTGAGTCTCCTCTGCATTCTTGCTGAGCCATGAATTCTGCATCTTTCACCGTTTAGACTGCAGTTATTGACAAATTCTGTTGAAAACAGCTTTAATGGCAAGTGATTCATTGAGTTATGCTTTATGTAGTGGATGTTTTTGCTCAATAAGTTTTGCAATTTCCTCATCGAGCAAATCAACGTCCTATAAGGCAATTTAAAAAATAAGGGTAGCCCAAACAAAAAATTTATAACTTTTACACTGAGCTTCAGATAAGCATCAGATTTGGCATAACTGTAGCAAACAGTGGTAAATTTGGGGAAGTCTGGGCAAAGGGTTTTTGAGTTATAATTTTTAAAAAATGAAACTGTTTTATTCCCCTATTCAGAAATAGGTGACCCTAAATGTCCCCAGATTTTAAGTAGCATATATAAATTGAATGGACCAGTCTTGCTTGCAAAATAATGGTTGGCCCCATTTGCTTTTTTTATTTGAAAAGAATCCAGGTTGTAGGGACTGAAATATTGGTCCTCAAAAAAGGCCTTTCAAAAGGCAGAGATTTCTTATCACACTGAGCATGCATGGAACAGGTTTCCAGCAAGAACATTGCAAAGTAGATACATTGTTGCAGCTTCATGTGCAGGGAACAGAGATAATTGGAGAGCTTAGGGCAATTATTAAAGGTCACAAAAAAGAATCAAAAGACAAGTTTTATTTGAAGAATCAAAAAAAATATTCCATGTCCTGATCGTAATCTGGATAGACTCTCTTCTTTTATGTTGAGTTCCTGCTACAAAGAGTGGGATCCCCACCAACTGCCCGTAATTGGCCAAAGTATGCTGAAGCAGACAATGTTTAGGGCACCTTTTCTAGCTCATTCCTCAACATTGAGATGAGCAGAGTGATCCTAAAGAGAGCTGCTCAGTCACTCAGGGGGCTGCCAAAGTCTGCTGCTGCCTCAATCCAGTTGAGAGTGACCCTATATCCTAAATCGCCTGTGTTCAGGTCCATAACTAAGGCTTCTAGTGCATCTGTACCTGCTGCTTCACCATGCAGTAGCACAGGGCTTTTACAAGTAACAGATAGTACAGTAGGACCCTAGTATCTGCAGGGATCGGTTCCAAGCCCCCCCCCCCTGGATGTTGAAAAATGTGGATAATAGCAAATGCTATTTTAATAGTGAATGCTATACATAGCATGGTCTCTGCTTCCCTCTAGTGGCCAGTTCTAGTAACTTAATCATTAGTAATCTATATTTCTGGGAATTTTTCTTTTAAGATTATTAATATTTTCATACCATGGATAAGTGAATCTGCAGATCCTGATCCTGCGGATATGGAGGTCCCACTGTAGTAAGGCAGTAATATCGTGAAATGAAATAAGGAGATGACTCATGCATAAGTTTGCTTAAAGTGAGGGAGACTTGTGCTGTATCAGCCTCACTCTCTTCTCCCAGTGCCCAAGCTAACCAAATGGCAAGCCTAAGCTGAGGTGGCTAAAGATGGAGCTGAGCACAGAGACTGAGCAGGGTTTCCTAAGTGTCTCACCATGCTTTATGTGTACCATGGTCTGGCTGGAGTCCAAAACCTATTTTAAAACGAAATAAGTTGTCCATCAGTAGTCAGCACATGGAGCCAGCAGGCGCCATTGTCCTTTGATTACAATCTTTGCCACAATGGTAAAAGTAATTGTATTTCTACTTAAATTATAGTGGTTTCTTCTAAATCTGCAGTCATGTTTTTAAATTAGCATATACTTTACACTTTGGTGTCAAAATTAAGTGCCCCTCCTCACTCAAAAAGTCTACAAAAGCACCTTATTGATCAGCTTCAGATGTCCTGCTACAATTGGACTGCTTAGGACAAGACTAAGTTTTTTTTTAAAAAAAGATCATGAACACAATTTGCCATAGCTGTTGCTTTTATATGGCTTAGTCAATACCTTTGTACTCTGAAGATCAGAACACAGCATGTTATAAAATATATCGTTATTTCTAATACAGGTTATGACTACTGGGTTCTTCTAAGGAGAATGGCAGGGTGAAAGTATTTCAAATTAAATAAATGGATAAATACTGTTGCTAACAAAAAAAGCTATCTGCAGATAGGAGGTTACATTCCCTCTGAAAACACAGGCCCACAGCTTGGGGGTGCTCTTGGATTCATCTCTGAGCCTGGATGCTCAGGTTTTAGCTGTGGCCAGGAGTGCCTTTGCACAGTTAAAACTAGTGCGCCAGCTGCACCCATTTCTTGAGAGGTCTGATTTGGCCATGGTGATACATGCCCTAGTTACATCTCAGTTGGATTACTGTAATGCACTCTATGTGGGGCTGCCTTTGGAAAGTGTTCGGAAACTCCGAAGGATCCAAAATACCGCAGCCAGATTGTTAACTGGTTACAGGGAACATATAACTCCCCTGTTACAGCAGCTCCACTGGCTGCTGATCCATTTCTGGGCAGACTTCAAAGTGCTGTTTTAACTGATAAAGCCCTAAATGGCTTGGGTCCAAAGACCGCTTCTCCTTCTATGAGCCTGCCTGGGCATTAATATCGTCAGGGGAGGCCTTTCTCTTGGTCCTGCCACTTTCACAGGTAATCTTGGTGTGGACATGGGAGAGGGCCTTCTCTGTCGCTGTTCCCGGACTCTGGAACTCCCTCATACGAGAAGCTAGGCTGGCCCCATCTTGTTTAATTATTTTAAAATATTTGTATACTTCATGTTTTTAGATTTTAAATACTGTTGTAATGATATAAGCCACCTTGGGTCCTTTTGGCAGGATATACAAACAAACAAATAAATGCTAACAAGCTTATTTGGCACAAGCTTTTGTGAACTGTAGTCCTCATTATCAGAAGCATAGTGTGTAGTCTCACTAAACGTGAAGGCTGACTTTGGCTATCAGTGTTCTGACATTCCCTGGATGATAAAGGAGGTTAACAATGAATTAACTTGGTTCTTTGAGCAAGTCTTGATGCAGACCCACCTCTAAATGTTTCAAGACACACTTGTAAATGTAACTTCTGTATCTTTTGAAACCTCCTTTCCTTGCATGGCTATCACCACAACTCATTAACACAAGTTTCCAGTTTTTATTTTATTTTCCATGCTTAATCTTATAGGTATAAAGGCAAGGTGTATTTGAAGAAATATTAACAACAGCATACAGAGAGAGAAGAAAGTGGTAGAAAGTTCCTCCCTTACAACAGTAATGTTACACTGTCATCTCAGTGAAAGCAGGCGAGGGAAAAGGCCCTCAAAATAGCAAAATAAAAATAAATCTTCTTACTGAGCCAAAGAGAACAACATTTAGAGGGACCAACCAGTGGAATGAGAATCCTCGTGTGAGGAGTTAGCTTTTAACAGCAGTTTTGCTGTTAGAGGCAGAATGCAGCAGGACTGGAATTCACTAACATTTCAAAGCACCCTGTGCACCTTGAAGGTGTCAGGTTGCACAGGAATTATTTTATTCTCAGAAGTGTTATCTCATTTCTCTGAGACCATAAGCTCTGGCACAAAGCCCATGGACGACTGAAAACATTAATGGAAATCTTCCCGCTGATGTCAGTGAATTTATATCAAGGCCCTGCATGAAGGTCACAATACAAGTGGAAAAAAGCTGATGTGAATGGAAATTAATTTATAATCAAATGTGAAATTAATTAACAATAGCTTTTATCATTTTTGAAGGGAACAATATGAAGTGTTTAGGGTTTTTAAAAAAAAGTAATATTAAGCTAGGCTTTTCTTTAGAAAAAAAAGATACAGATATTTCTTTCTCTTGTTCAATGCATGTCATTATTTAGGGCCTTCATTTTATACCTACTTTTGACAACTTAATTTGAAATGTATTATTCTGTTGGAAAATAATGGGCAAAATCCTGTTTTGTAACTCTGTATCGTATAACCCAGATCAGGTGCTGCCAGGATTGAGATCACTGGCTGTGATCCAGTGGTACTTTTTTACTCTTAAAGGCTCATCGCCGAGACTCCCAAAGGCTTCCCAAGTGCAAAAGGGAGCCCTAAAGAACCCCAGAACCTAATAGAAGGAAATTAGGAAGCGTTTAATTCCTTTAAAGGCTTCTGGTGCTTGAACTGGGCTTCACAGCACAAAGGTATGCCAACAGGATTTTGCCCAATGTTACATGTGTATTGTAGACAGCGCAATTTTTTCCTTTCTTTTACTATGAGGTATAGTGAAACATGGAGTCACAATTAGGATGTGCAGAGCTTTACACATGAGAAAATAGGAGATCTGAATCTGAAATGCCACCACAGTAAATTAAGTAACAAAATTATCTACAGGATTTCTAATTATTTATTTTCAGGAGCATAAAAAAGGTTAGGATAAAGCGATCATTAGGTACATGAGGAGAAGTCTCTATATTTTCTACAAGTGCAGTACTTAAGCATTACCAATTGTTTTAGCTGTCATGCATTGACATTTACTACCAATGGCACAGTCACAGTCAAATCAGACAACAGCTTCTGGGAACATCTCAATTATGCCTTTTTCAGCCACTTGCAAAGAATACAAACATATTTAACTTCTGTTGGCTGTATTTCAACACCCAAGTGATTCTCTAGCCTTCATCTTAACTTTGTAGCAAGGTGCCACCAGTGTTAAATGAAAAAATAACCACAAGAACCCTTGGAGTAAGCATCTTTGACTTGCTCAAGAAACCAAGCACTTTTATTCAAAACAATCAAGAAATTGTAATGTTTTTGCTGACGTTACACATTGGTTAAAATCCTATTGGTGTTCACTTAAGGTCTGCATAACTTGCTGCAGCTAATTGTGGCTAATTAACAAAATTCCATGGTAAATCTCTTGCCCAACTGCACAACTGAGATGTGCCTCAGGACCTCAACAGGTACACTAACCTAATGCAAACCTCAATTGGATTCCAGACATTATGTGCTTTATTTGATTTAATGTCTACAATACCTTTCTGCCTGAAAATGGGACTTAAGGCAGCTTTAAGGCAGCCCTACCTTCCCTATCAGCTGGTCAATCTCAGCCCATCATGTAATGCAATGGTTCCCAACCTTGGATCCCCAGATGTTCTTGGACTAAAACTCCTAAGAAGCCTTCACCACTATCTGTGCTGGCTAGGATTTCTGGGAGTTACAGTCCAAGAACATCTGGGAACCCAACGCTGGGAACCAGTGATCTAATGTGTAAACATTAGCTAAAATCCAGTGTTAAGTCACAACTAGAGTAGTTCCACTGATTCAGCAAAACTTCACCAAATTCACCAGATCCCAATGATTCAATGGGCCTACTCTAGCTGCAACTTACAGTTGTAGTTCAGTCATTATATTATGGGATGCTTGGCATCATGTTATAATGCCAGCCCTATCTAACCTCTTCATTGTTGGATCAGGACTGTTTTGCATCCCCTCCAAAACAAGGAACAGAAGACCTACTAATATTCTTATATATGAGAGAAGACTTTTCATTTCATTTTGTAATTGTCACAATTCAAGCACTTACAGCATCTTCATATTTAATTGCTTTACATCTCTTTAAAGTTCAGATTATAATGAATGAATCAGCTTTCAGGGAAATTACGTATAACAGATGCATCTATCCTACAGGCTGTAGATGCACATGTAACACATCACATCACGTAGAACATGACCTTAGGAGAAGGAATGAGTCGTGCATTGCCACTGAGTGCAAGCCACCTCTCCACTCTGAATTTATTTATTTATTTGTAAGTAAATAAATAGTATAAATAAGTAAAGTATTATATTAAAATGGTAACTAACATCAGTATTAAAACACATTTAAAACAACAGAGCACAACAATAGATTTAAAACCCATCTCAGACCACCAGTCCTTAAAGAAAAGCCTGCCTGAAAAGAAAGGTCTTCGCCTGCTTGCAGAAGGAATAGCAATGATGGGGCCAGCCTAGCTTCCCATGGGAGGGAGTTCCAGAGTCTGGGAGCAGCGACAGAGAAGGCCCTTTCCTGTGTCCCCACCAAGCACACCTGTGAGGGTGGTGGGACCAAAGGAAAAGCCTCCCCTGATGATCTTCATGCCCAAGCAGGCTCATAGAGGGAGATATGTTCTTTTAGATAGCTTGGACCCAAGCCATTTAGGGCTTTATCAGTTAAAACCAGCACTTCAAAGTGTGCCCAGAAACAGATCAGCAGCCAGTGGATCTGCTGTAAAAGGGAAGTTATGTGTTCCCTGTAACCAGCCTGGTTAACAATCTGGCTGCGGCATTTTGGACCCTTGGGAGTTTCTGAACACTTTCCAAAGGCAGCCCCACATAGAGTGCATTACAGTAATTCAAATGAGATGTAACTAGGGTATGTGTTGCCCTGGCCAGATCAGACCTCTCAAGAAATGGGTGCAGCTGGCGCACTAGGTTTAACTCTGCAAAAGCACTCCTGGCTACTGTTGAAACCTGGGCAACTTATGCGTCTGGTGGTGGCCGCACTCATTCTTCCAGTCACTCCTGGTGTGCCGCTCTCTTCCCGACGGTTAAGTCCAGCTGCGTGGGGATATTCATATTCGTAGACAAATACCCCCATCTCTAATTCCTACCCATGGTGTGCAGTCCATCTAGCTCCTTGGTTTGCTAGGGAGCTGGGGATGATGAAAAAAGTAGGATGATGATTAGAGTGATAATGATGGAAAACATAGAGCAGAACCAGTTGAACATGGGCTGAGAGGAGGCAACTCACTGATAGAGTTTGTCACTTCTGCCTTACTGCATCATGGTTTGTTGAAAAGCAACAGTTTTTTAAGCTTACATCAGTTAGAACAAAGAAGTACCCCTAAAATCTGTGGATCTCCTGGAACATTCTCTATTTATGACTACACCTTAAGGTCAAGTCGCTGAAATTTGGGAACATTGTTTATAATTGAGCAGGTGACAATGTTGTAGAATGCCTGCCTTCTAGGTCTGTTTCTGTGTGGATCCTGCAACAAAATCTGACAGAAGAATTAAAATCTAGTGCAAAACTATCTTACTGCATAACTCAAGTTGCTGCCCTATGGTATAAAATGACCACAAGCCATGATGTCACCCATCTCCTATAACTAAATAAACAACTAAAACAGTTAAAGGAGTGAAATGACTTTAACAACTATAACTAGAAGACATTTATTATGTATTCCTGCAAAAAAGAATTAATTACTTCCAAACTATTGAAATGAGGTTAGGATGAGCAGATTTTACAAGACTGGGAAAGAAAGGAGATAACATTTTCCTTTTATTTCTTCCATTAATTTATTTAAAATATTTTTACCCCGCCTTTCTCCTTAAAACCCCCCCAAGATGGTGTATATCATTAAAAAACAATATTTAAAGCTAACCACAATAAGCATACAAATACTAAAAAGAATCAAACAAATACCACTAAAAATGCTAAACAAAAGCAACACCAAAAACCCATTCAAAGCAGCAAGGCACAACAATCTATTTACAAACGCTACTCAGGTAGCCAGTTACTGAGAGAAAGCTTGCCTGAAGAGAATGATCTTTGCCTGCTTGCGGAAGGATAGCAAAGATGGAGCCAGCCTCTCCAAAAATATTACTTTATTATTATGGGGGGTGGGTGGGTGGGAGAGTGTTTATGTTCTTAACCTCATA
Source organism: Intellagama lesueurii (assembly GCA_037013535.1). NCBI lineage: Eukaryota > Metazoa > Chordata > Lepidosauria > Squamata > Agamidae > Intellagama > Intellagama lesueurii. The sequence goes on from JBAJHW010000003.1 coordinate 28,355,196, forward strand.
GCAATATCCTCCAGCCCTAATTCCTTTGTAATATGTTAAGAAAGGCTCAAGCAGGCCAGCTCTTCCCTGCTCCATTTTTTGTTGTTGGATTTATATCTTCTTACGGCAGCCATTTTGATCTCATATCCTTCCTCTTCCCCTGCCATGACAGCCTGACAGATTTTTTTTTAAAGCCTGTTCATGTTGACATGTGCTTGCTGTATTGCCCACGCAGCTTCCTACTGTTTTTAAGACAATGGTCATAAGTAAGCCATTGCTCATCCAAACGCCTCTGGAAGGGATTTTAATTGTTCTATTCCCAGTGATGATTTCGTTAAATTTTTGTTAGGCTTTGTGACAATAGCACTCAAGGACACCAACTACTGTTATTGTTATAGATTTCTTTAGTGGTGATGCATCACCACTGCAAAAACTCATTTCATTTAACTAAGGAAAAAAGAGAAAGGTATTGGCTGCATGAAGTACAAAGACTGAAGCTGAAATGACACACAGCATGTATGTATCTGTTGATGGGTTTAACCAAATCATTCTGGTAAACTGCAGACCTGAAGACTGGCAGAGAGAGGCCCCATAATCTTCTATATTCATATGCATGTGTTCAAAAATCATATCCTCAAATGTGTTTTTCCCCCTTCCTTCCTTCCTTCCTTCCTTCCTTCCTTCCTTCCTTCCTTCCTTCCTTCCTTCCTTCCTTCCTTCCTTCCGTTTCCATGCACATCCCTATTCACAAGCTCTTGTTCACAAGCTTACAGGGACTATGAGTGCAGCTATAGACCTGGCAGTTGCTAGCAATGCCCTCCACCTGGATGCAAGGAAATAAACAGAGAAAACTGTTCCCTACCTTTCCTGTTTGAAACAGGTGCTGCATCTATAATATGAACCTACTGATTCGAAGATATATTTAGCTGGGTACTTTATCATGGTCTTTGATTGTCTGTATAATTTTGCTAGCAAGCAGTGACTTAATCATTTTTAACAAGGAAATGTTGAGGCTTCTGCAAGTATTACTGCACTTTTCTACATTCTAAATTGTTTTGTTAAATCAACCAAGCAAAGGCAAACTGTGTTGCCAGTAGAACTCAAAACAGAGCCTTTATGAAGCCTTATGTGTTGATACAAAATTCATAGGTCTAGCTATCCCAGTGAGAGATGTCATGACTATTTTGCTCCTGGCAGCTTAGCTTTCCAGATGCATTTAGACCAAGCTGCAAAAATAATAAATATTTGTCTTTTAGCACAGAAGGAAAGGAAGGAGAAAGCTGACAGCCTATTTGATGCTGTACAGGACAAGTCGTGAGAAATATGTAATGGCAACAGCATAGGGATGATACAAAGGAAACAAAAAGGAGCTAGGAGGAAAATACATCAAGAGTTTCCAGACTGAGTCAGTGTGTATGCAGTGAATCTTCTGGACATTTTCCCTTCAGTGGAGTTTTTATTGATGTTCACATCTATGAAGTTTCTGACAGTGCCACATCATTTCTCAAGGCAATGCTTGAGCATTTTATACCTCACAATGCCTTGTTTTCATCTTCTTCCTTATTAGATACAGTTTTGCCTTTTCTGAATTTGATTAATGTTAATATTGAAGTCTTTGTGGGTAAAACTGCAGTTTTTTAAAGGTCTGTTTTGTCACCAACTAACTATCTGGTAACAAAGGGGAAAGGTATTCAAAATACACAGACTGTCCTGTACTCTTACAAAGATGCATTCTCAAATGTATATGCAATGACATGTTGTGATGCTTGGTGTATCAAACGTTAGGAACATTCTGAGGCTAGGGATGGAAATAAATTTGATGGAATTTATAATATCGGTGAAGGTAGTGGTTTTGCACCTCCTCAGACTCAAGGCAAGAAGAGATGCAACCTGCCTTGAACATTTGCAAGGCTTAAACAAAGTTTTGGGGGAATAATGTGGCATAAAATGATATGCATAATTAAAATAAGAACAGCTAAACTGTATACCTTTGGAAAAAATGCACACAAACACAAGGGGGTAGGATGTACAAGCTGTGCAAAATGTATAAATCTACACCAGGTAAATGTTGTATATAGACGTGTACCTTAGGAAAGTGCAAAAATACATATATTTGATTGTCACTGAGCAACATAAAAACAAAATCTTGCAATCTAAGAGGGAAGGATGGGATTCAGAGGAATGCAACAAAATTGAGACTGAGACATTTACACACCCATGTGTGAAGCATCATCTTCTGCTCTCACAGGCATCAGTCATAATCTTACGGCAGCCAAACATAATTTGTCTATTAGCACTGATCCAACAGTCATGTCTCTGGGATGGGGACATACTATGGAATGACTATTGATGTGCAATTAAAAATTGGCAACCAGTGGCAAAATTTTAAATTAAGCTGATTCATTTTGCAGTACAAAAATATTCTCATTGTGTACTGCATTCATTCTGCCTCTAACTGATGAAATCTATTACTCTATTTAGGCAGTTTATGTACAACATTTTTAAAAACTTGCATATTATTTGCAAGTTCAATCCTGGTGAAACAAAGGTGCTCCTGGTCAGTTTTGTCTAATTCCAAAGAAGCTGTCTCGGCTTTAAACTGGTGCCTGATCTTTAGAACTGACTGGATGAGGGCAAACAGATTGAAGCTTAATTCTGGCAAGACAGAGAGACTCCTAAATCAGTTGTAAGGCATATCAGAGAATAGGGATCCATTCCGTGTTAGGTGGATTTATACTGTCCTTAAAAACTCAGGCTTGCATTTTGGGTGTACTCTAGATTCATCCCTGAGTTGAATGCCCAGATTCTAGTGGTGGCTAGGAGTGTACAGTTAAAACTGAATCACAGAATCATAGAATAATTGAGTTGGAAGGGGCCTATAAGGCCATCAAGTCCAACCCCCTGCCCAATGCAGGAATCCAAATTAAAGCAGATCTGTCAGCTGGTCATCTAAATTTCTCTTGAATGCCTCCAGGGTTAGAGCACTCACCACATCTCAAAGTATGGTTTTGGTTCCACTGTCTTACTGCTCTAATAGTTAGGAAGTTTTTCCCAATATTCAGCTGAAATCTGGCTTCTTGTAACTTGAGCCCATTGTTGCGTGTCCTGCACTCTGGGATGATCAAGAACAGATCCTGCCCCTCCTCTGTATGGCTATCTTTTAAAGTATTTGAAAAGTGCTATCATATCTTGCCTCAGTCTTCTTTTCTCAAGGCTAAACATGACCAGTTCTTTCAGTCTTTCCTCATAGGGCTTGGTTTCCAGCCCCCTGATCATCCCTCTTACCCATCTCTGAATTTGTTCCAGTTTGTTGGCATCCTTCTTAAAGTGTGGTGTCCAGAACTGGACACAGTACCTCTAGATGAGGCCTAACCAGTGCTGAATAGAGGAGGACTAGTACCTCATGGGATTTGGAGACTATCCTTCTATTAATGCATTCTAAAATAGCATTTGCCTTTACTTGCAGTCACATATACTGGTACATGTGCTGTGCCCATTTCTGGAAATGTCCAACTTGACTACAGTAACATATGCCTTAGTTACATCCTATTTGGTTTACTGTATCACAATCTTAGGCTGTCTTTGAAGACAGTCCATAAACGTCAGCTAGTTCAAAATGCTGCAGCCAGATTGCTGACTACAGCTGGTTAAAGGATTCATATCATTCCTTTATTGCAACAGTTTCACTGACTGCCAATCCATTTCTAGGCCCAATTAAAAGTACTGGTTATGACCTATAAAACCCTTGGAGGCTGTTTGAAACCATATCTCCCCATATAATCCTCCCAGTCTTTGAGATCATAAAGGGAAGCTCTTCTCTCGGGCCCACTGCCATTCTGGCCACATCTGATGGGGACCTGGGAGAAGACATTTTTGGTGGCTGCTTCCGGCCAATGGAATTCCTTGACTCACAAGGCTAGGTTGACCTCTTCCTTACAGTCCTTCTGATGGTAGATGAAATTTTCCTTTTTAAGTTGGCCTTTGACCTGAGTGCAAAAGGCAGCACCAAGGAAAGCAAAACAGGTATATGTCCCTGTAGCCAAGTCAGGCATTTTCTGGAACAAGCACAGCTGGTGCACTGAGTGCATAATGCCTGTTCAATTTATCCCCTGGATGTTATTCAGTGACTACTGTATGTTACCTTCCTTTACTATCATTCTTTGTGTCTTGGTTAGAGATGGAGGTATTCATATTCGTATACGAATACAAATATCCCCACACAGCTTGACTTAACGAGGGTCCGGCCATTCTCTTCCTGCTTGGCTGGCCACATCCCCCCCCCCCCCCCCGGCCTGGACTGGCTAGCCCAGTGGGAAGAAAGCAGTGCTCCGGGCGCGATTGGCAGATATGCTTTGATTGTATTCCTGCATTGAGCAGGAAGTTGGACTTGATGGCCTTATAGGCCCCTTCCAACTTCACTATTCTATGATTCTATGATAAGTGGGGCTGCCGGTGGACATTAAGTCCAGCTGTGTGGGGATATTTCTAGTCTTGGTCCTTAGATTATTCCAGTGCAGTTTTCTTTAATTTTTAAAACAAATATAAAAACAAAAAACATATATACCTAAGAAACTTAATAACACACCAAAAAAACACAAAACAATTATACAAAATGTGCTCCCTTCTGCCGCTGGGACCACTTGGAGATATAACCAATTTTTCCTCCCTTTACAGAGCACCATTCCCCTTCCAAAATTTCATTAATTCTTGTGAAGGTGCACAACCTTTTCCCTTTATTAACACAATAAATTCTCCCCAAATGTCTATAAAAATACACTTATTTATCAAATACACTTCATTAATTTAATATTACATGTTAACTTATCATTAATAGCTATATTCTGAACTTCTTTATACTGTTCATTTGATTGCTTGTACTTTGTATTTTGTTTTCCAAGTCCTTGCTACCATTAATCTTGCCACTGTTAATAAACTTGAACTTAATTCTTTCATTGTCCAACTCCATTTCCCCTTATCAAATATCAATAAAAGTGCTATTTTAGGACATTACATTTAACTTAATTATTTTTTTTTGAAAACCAGCTGCCAAAATTTCAATATATTCTCACATTCCCTCTACATATGAAAATAAGTACCTGTTTTCTGACATCTTCTCCAAAAACACTTAGAATAGTTTGTATCTATTTGATTTAATTTCACCAGAGTTACATATAATCTCCAAATGATTCCAGAAAAGTTTTAAAATCAGATGAAAAGACATCAAACAGGGTCTGAATGTTTATAAGTTTTACCTAAGAGACAAAACACATTTAATGTCTCCTTTTGTTTATGGCTATGCCTTTCTATTAAAACTGGGCTCAGTGGTGCAAGGCACTGAGTATGGCACATAAAATATAAACCAAATGGTGCAACACTATAAAAGGGAAGTAATTAAATGCTTCAAACTAAATAAAAATTATAAGTCCAAGAAAAATTCTTCATAGTTTTGTCCCTTCCCCCACCATGTTTCTGTTTCCCAGATGGTGGAACAAATTGCAAATGTCTTTCTAATCATTTACAACATTAATTTTATATTCAGTGCTGATGCTTTAAATGACTTCTGATAAAGTGAACACAGCCTTGCTTCTTTCTTCAGCGTTGCATAGTGCTAGTTAATTACGTTTTTGCCTAGCTGCATCCCTCTATGAATATCTAATACTTCCTATAGCTCATTTGTTAATTTATCTGGTGAGTTTCTAGTCTGCCTTTCTTTGCAAAAACAGGAGCACATAATAGCTTTGATGCAGTGCTACGTGTCTAGCATGTTGGCTGCCTATGTACTGTTCCATGTTCAGATTTCCAGACTCTTGGGAACCCAGTACATAGACTACACCATGATTTTGAGAGTGCTGATCCCCTGTTTGTTTGGAGATGCAAACTGAGATTATTATTTGGGGGCAGTGACAGGTAATAATCCCTCTGCCATAATCTTCTTGTATGAAATTTGCTATCCCAGGTGTCACGATACTAAGTACTCTGTAGCAGTATACTAAGACAGTATATTGGTTGGTAACTAGTGTAGTGTAGTTGACTGAGTGGTGGACTAAGACTCAAGAAACTTGAATCCAAACCCTCACTTGGCCATGAAAAATCAGGGTGGTGGTGTAAGTGGTAAAAACTTCTCCTTAAATATCTCACTTATCTTGAAAACCCCTGTTGGAGTTACTGTAAGTTGGATATTATTTGATGGTTCACACACAGAGAGAGAGAGAGAGAGAGAGAGAGAGAGAGATGAAAGTGCAGGATTGTGGCCCCAGCGTTTATTACTACCCCCTCTGTGTTCTGCTAATAATGATCTTGCCCACCCCTTTGCCTCCTTTTAATGGAGTCCTCTTTATCCATAGAGAGAGTAAGGAGCCACCCCATCCCTTTCCCTGTGTGAGAGGAGCAGCACAAAGAGCATCCCTGTCAAACATCTGATGGAAAGCATACCTTGCTAGTGTTACCAGATGCAAAAGGAGATCCCTATTCCTATGCCTTTAAAAGGTGTCTAGAAGGGAGAAATGTAGCAGAGCACTTCCCCACCCACTTGCTATGGCTGAAGAAGGTGCAAGGTTAAGACCGTAGCAAATTGAAAAAGGACAATTTCTAGCCAATTAACCTATCCTTAAAAAAAAAATGTATGTTTCAGCTTTACGTCTTGGAATAGCTGTGGTTCTACCACTAAGCCACAGCCCTTCCCCATTGGAAAAGAGAATGGGATGGATCTCTGCCTGGGATCCTAAATAATAGTTGCTAACCAGAACATATAGTATTTGGCTAGATGAGTGAATAGTTTTGCTTGATCCAGGACAACTGCTGCCAATATTTCTAAGCCTAGAAGTGTTAGGATATTGGTATAGTCCAACAATCTAGTGCTGAGTTTGTGATTATCGATAAAACATTACTGTTCTAAAGATTGGTAATATGGCAACGGGAAAAATTCATCCTTATTGTATTCAAGGAAACACATTTAACAGTACTGTAGGAGGGGAAAGATCACTAGATTAACTTATAGAAGCACCAGACGTGAGTTCTGTCTAGTTAAGATGCAGAACTGTGATCGGGTTCTTCAAAAGCTGATGGCGGTTCCCTCATTTTGGCGGGAATAAGAGACGGAGGCGGTTTTAAAAACTGAACAGATTCCTTTTTATTCTTATCAACTTCAACTTCAACCATGTCAAATGGATCAAAACAACTTAATTCCGGCAAAGTCTTATAACATTTAACTTCTAACTCAGGAGTAAATATGTCACTCCTCACATCGGGGCCGGGCCAAAACGCTCCCGATCGGTCATCGCCCGCAAAGGTGCACTCCTTACTGCACAAACTGTCCCGCAGCAAGGATGTCTTGCCCAATCCCCTTCCAGGGGTGGCTTGCTGAAAGAGGGTGTAGGACGTATCACCTTCCTCCCCCCATCTTGATTGCGAGGATAGACCACCACAGTCCATTCTAGGGGTTTGATCCTTTGATTTCCTAGTTTAGGAATATTTGGGTCGGGAAGTAACCCACCTCCAGTCTTTAGGTTGGGGAACTCCCGCGTTAGTTCTCCAACCTTGTCAGTAGTGCCTCCTTCATCCTCAGTTTGGACGGCACAATCCCTTGTACACTTGACTGGCCCGTCCGTTACCACCTTGAATTCCCACGCTTCCTCCTCCTCCTTTATAATCTCCTCCCAAACTATCAAGTCTTGCTCCTCCCCTTTATCTTCGGCCAGACACACCTCCAACGCTCTTTCCCTCCTTCCTTCACTCCCCTCTATCTCTACAAGCACGCCTTCTACACATTTGCATGCCTCTTCTGGTACATTTTCTCTCGGGGACGGCACACTAGCCTCCTGTCCTTCACAAGAACCAAAAAGAAACAGAAAGTGATCTCAGAGAGAAAAGGTGGAAGAAGCCTAAGATTATCCATCTACATGCAAATCTAGAAAGGACAAGAAGTGAAACCAACTTGTCTATCTATCTGCCTATTTCTCCCTCCCACATCACTGTTCCCACAGGTATAGATCACTTGCTACATGCATTAGTGCTTTGTTCCAACCATTATCCTTTGGATTCTGAAAAGAAAACTTGGAAACAATTTGCACATGGGAATTCAGGCCTTCTGTATCTGAGCACCTCAAACTGGTTCCCAAACAGATGTCTGTGCAATGAAATAATATTAAGCACTGAGCTTCTTTTGCCTATCTGTGCTTTACCCCTTGGGATCTTCACAAAGCAGTCTGTAAACTCAAAGTGAATGAAGAACCTCAACAGGTGGTTCTTGCCCCTGCACTCCCCAGTTCTGTTGCTGGCAGCCAGCTTGTTTTGCTTGTCTTCGGCAACTGCCAGTGCAGTATCCCTGAAAGCAGCAAAGTGCTCAAAATGAATTCTGTATAAAGTAATATAGTCTCCCCTCCCTGCACAGTAGGGATGAATTGGAAAGACAGAAATAAAGAAAGATGCAAAGGCTGAGTGCTTTTCTGTGAAAAATGACTTAACCTTTCACCTTTACGATGAAAGAACTGTGGTTGTGAGATAAGGACTCTTGAGATGCTTATCTGGAAGAACATTCAGCAGCCACAGCCCAGATAATCATTTGCACGCAAGTGGTTTCAGCACTCCAGTGGTATCTTTGATGGAGTGTTTCGAGGGGTGGCAGGGACACCTTTTGTTCTGTTTTCACCTTTTCTGCTAGCTTCTTTTTGCAATACCTGGAGTTCTCACATTCTGACAAGAGCTTCTGAGGCCCAAACTAAGGCCTCAATTTCCAATAAAGCTCATTAAAAAGTGTTGGCACTGCTAGGATTTTGTGCTGGAAATTGTGGGTGGAAACTGAAAGAGGTTTAATTTGAACATGAACAAAGTGTGCTGCTTATATATCGCTCCATAGCAATATATAGCACTCTCTGGGTGGTTTACAGTTTAATTATGCAGGCTACACATTATTCCGTCCCCCCCCCCCCCCCAGCAAGCTGGATACTCAGTTTACAGACCTTGGAAGGATGGAAGGCTGAGTGAACCTCAAGCTGCCTATCTGGGATTGAACCCCGGGTGGTGAGCAGAGTATTAGCTGCAGTTTAACCACTGCAGTTTAACCACTGCACCACAAGGCTCGTAATCGGTAATCTGGTATGTCTTGAAACTGAGAGCAATTCAACTTTAAGACACAATAATCTAATGGTTTCCCACCTTTTGTATTTTTTTCCTTCTAAAACAGTGGATGCTTCTTCACAGACTGAAGGAGATGCTAGACATGAAGGAGGATGCTTACTCCAGCTTCACCTATTACCTTCCCTCCATGGGTATGCCTCAACTTTTCTCAGAGATAAATGTCTTGACAAGCAGCCTTGCAAATTAAGACTGTGTTTACATTTCAATGACCAATCATAAAACAAAGCACACTAAATGCAAGATAAGTGGGAGAGGAAAATAATCTACTAGGACAGATAGATAATTTTCACCACTTAAGGAAGCACTTTTCTAAAAATGTCCTGTGTTGTCCAGTTTGAGTCTTAATAGTGGCAGTAAAAGTTTGAATATTCTGATGTTCTTGACTTCCTTCCACACTGGAAGGTGGTCCCCAATAACTTCCGAATTTGAAGTTTGTTTTCAGGCCAAAATAAGTGCCTTACTCTTTTACAAAGGGCTGCAACTTTTCATTGATTACTTAGTTCTATTTGGCAAAAGCCTTTAGATCAATTTAAATAATAATAAATGCTTTACAAATTTTATTTTAAACAAAAATACTTTTGAAAATTCCCCAGGATAAGACTATTTTATTCTCTTCAGTCCTGAAAAACTTTCCAAATAGCAGAGATTGCTCCTGAAGCAGCAGTCTCTACTGCTTTTAATCCCTGTTATGTTTTAGCAGTTTTAACTTCTGATTTAATTATTGGCTAGGTTTAGCTATTCATTTTTACGGTGCTTTGATAGTGTTGGCTAGTATGCTGCAGTCATTAGGGTGGTGGGTTGGGGCTTAGGTGATTCCTACTGAACTGTAAAACCCACTGGGCAGTCTTGAAAGCATAATTCTTTCTCATCTTGACTTACCCTGCAGTGCTGTTGTGAGGTTAAAGTGGCAAAGAGGAAAGTTGTGTACATCATCTTGAACTCACTGCAGGAAAGATGGAGAAACCAATGTAACTGGCAGATTAATTTGCTTTTGTATTTTTACTGTTTTTCATATCTTACTTTATTTCACTGGTTTTGTTTAGGAAATATTTTAATTTTTGAAACATTTTAAATGTTATGTTTTGTTTTTGACATTGTACCAAACCTGAAGAATTTATTTTATATCTCTCTTCCAAGCAATAAATAATAATAAACATAATGGTCAGTATCCTCTTGCAAATCTCTGCCTGCACTGTGGGAATTACAGCAGTAGACTGTGGCTAACTAAAGAATTATCTTGATTTTTTTTAATTTCTAGGTGTTTTTGACTTGGTCTTATTCTGTGCAACTCATGTTCTCCCTGAAATTGAAAAAACAGACTCTTTTAACAAACAGCTATCTGCCACAGGTGCCATTCCTCTATAACCGAGATCACTCCTTCAGGTCAGGGTGTGTGAGAGACTCGAATCTTCTTCAGACCCCAGTCATGTCAATAAATAATAGAGTAGTAAGTTTATACTAGCAAAAGAGATGGTGTTTCTTCCCTCTGAACTCAGATTACTCAACCCAAAGCATCTGCCCTCACTTCTTGCTCCAGTCCACCTACTGAGCCACCATGAAGAATCTGATGAACTCCATTGCCAACCATAGTACAATGTCAGAGGTATGTAAATTTTAGATAGGCAGCATGTATCTTTGGTTTAAAAGCATGTGGTATGGCGCTATATCACTCTAGCCTCATATAATGACACATTGAGAGCTCATAAAAAGGAAACTGTGGCAAAAATTCAGTTTATGTAAGAGAGCACTTTGATCATACAGTCTGGCTTATTAACACATTCATTCATTTTTTTTTTTTTTGCCACTTCTATTTTGTGTTCATCCCTAAAAAGGAACCCCAGAAGTGTTCTTTACATGAAAGGACAAAGCATCATTAAGTAAACAAAAACTTAAACAGCTAGTTACCTTATGTTCACTGCTAATATATCCTTTTAACGTGTTTTAAAATGTTTTTATTTCTTAATTTGTTTTATATCATGGTTTTAATGGTTCTTTGTTTAGGAATTTTCAATTGCTGTTTATATGTTGATTTTAATTCCTGTTTTTAATGATTTCTGAGCTGCCTTGAATCTCACCATATGGAGAAAGGTGGCATAGAAATACAATGCAACAAAACAAACCAACAAACCAAGTCTTACAACTGAAATCAGCCAAAGTTATTTTGCTGCCTGAGGCAAAGGAGAAGCTGAGCTGCTCTCCATTCCATGTACAGAAGCCAAATGGAATAGCCATTGAGCCTTTCTTCAGCACCTAAATCACTTCAATACCTAAAGGAAGCTGCCTCATTTAGGACCTGAGCGGAACACACAGCTTTATCCTCCAGGACAGGAGAACGGCTAACATCCTGCATTGGTTGCCACCAGTGATGTCTGTCTCACTTTGCCTAGTGGTAGGGCCAGGCCCGCTTAGTATTGAAAGGTTTGTAAAACTTGCAACATGCTTAGTGGGGTAGGAGTGTTTTCATTGTCCACCAAATCTAGTTGCCATGTGAGATGAGTGCATAATATGCTTTGACATGGTGGCTTGGGAAAGAAAATCTGTGCTCTCAATGCAAATACATCTCTTCTCTGCCAAATGTGAATTAAAACAGTTACCACCAATGGTATGGTTTTTAACACATGATAAAAGAATGACTAGCTCATCCCTGAACCTGATGTTGCTTCCTTAGTGCCATGCTTCTGACTAGGTTTGGTCAACTTGATGTTCTCTTATTTGCTGCCTAGCTATAGGACTGCAGATGGGAAAACTGTCTTGTTTCCAGAGGTGTGAATGAATTAATGCCATTTGAAACTGACATTCCTTTTGTCACTTTCTATTCTTTGGGGAGCTATTTGGCTTGTCACCAGCACCCGGATTTCAGTGAAAAGTGATGGCAGAAGAAATGATTAGCCTCACGGTGTTAAATTAACAGTTTAATTGGGGCGCATGTGCTGTATTTTTCTTAAGATTTTGCAAACTAATAGCCACTAGTCTGGGTCTGAGACCAGCCGGTTGGTGTAAGAGTGAGCCCTTTTAGATAAAAAGCAACATTGTTATTTAAAGATTTCTAGTAATTTAAGGTGTTGAATGAAGCCAAAGCAGCTTTTAAAAATCCCCACTGCATAATCAGATTGTGTTCCCAGAGCACGCACCGTCTGTTAAGGCTTGCTGAATTTTCTTTCAGTGAAAGAGAGAAAGGCTGGTTTACACAATGCAGCATTGTATGATACTAATTTTTATTGCTCCCCTTTGCTCCTAACTTTGGGGCTCTGTTATTCTCTGCCTACTTCAGTAATGCTGACAGAATGCCTTCAACCAAGATGTTGGAAGAACCATGGGACCAAGACACAGGTGTTGCAGAAAATCTGAGATTTGTTTTCCTAACTTTTCAGCGGTAGAAAAAACAGTGTGGAAGGATAGGTCTTGATCAGAAAATAGCATTATGGTGGCATATTAAATCCTTCCCAAATCCAGTTTCTTAATTTAAATACTGGACACCACTACAAATATCAGGAATTAGGAGGAGCCTTCAAAACAAACAAACAAACAAAACTAAAACAAATCATGATAATCACATCAAAAATCTCCAGTGTCACACATATTTGCTCAGGGAGAGCGACAGATAGAAACTGACAGAGTTGGCAACGTACCAGGAGTTGCTCACAAGCAGAATTTCCAGAGTTGAAGTTGCACAAATGAGTCTTCAACCACAAAGACAATATTTAGTGAAGAAATATATATATTGTGTCAGGTTTGTAGCAAGATTTATACATACAGCTTTGTCCTTGATCATTCCATTGGTCATTCACTTCTATATCAACAGAGTTTAGGCATAAATCAGTTCAGTAGTCAATGTCCATAAATCAGTCCAGCATTCCTTCTTCTTCTCCTCGATTCTTGCTTCTTTGCCACACACGCCAACCAACACCAACGTCCAACAAACTTGTGTGTGCTGAGGCTGCTGGCTTTATCCCAAGTTTAGCCAATCCATAGCTTCTCCCACAGCTGTTACATATTTTCTTCTACATACATCTCTACAGCTGTTTAAATCATTACTTTCAGGCTTTTCCTTTACATAGATTCTTACAGAAACTTACAGCATTTCATGCTCTTTACAATTGGTTCACAAAACTGTATTAACAATTCCTATCAGGTTCATCTCAGACCTGTCAGAAACAGACAAGACTCTTGTGCTAGTGCTGATTTGTAGCCTGCTACAAACCAGCCTGGCTTGTTTTGGTTCATGGTTCGTTTTGTTCCCATCCCTAGTCTTATCCATCAGTGCTGAATTAAGATTTCACTGCCAGTCTGGTTGGTGTGATATAAGATAGAATGCAAGTTTTGTAGGTGAAATTCCTGGGTCATCATCTTACCAGTCAGAAAAAAATGTCTTGGGCCAGCCTTGCTTAGAGCACTACAGATAAGTTTCTGGATGGTCTCACATCCAGCCACAATAGCATCGAGAATATTGTTTAACTAATCCGGGGTGCTAGAAATCAGAACATGTCTAGAGGAGTACAACTAGGATAGTGAGAGAATCAAAATCTTACGAGTCTAAATTTATTTGTTTTATTTACAGGTCGCCTTTCTCCTGATTAGTCATCAGGAGGTAAGCATGGCCTTTATTTGCAAATGAGGCTCTCTTTCGGAAACTGACAGAAGAACCCCAAAGCAGTAGTAACAACCTCTTTTGTCTCTTTTCCTTTCATTTTTAAACAAAAGTCCCATCCCTACTATTTGGTATATTGTGACCTGCTTTGGGTACTGTTAGTGGAAAAGCAGGACACAAATGAAGGAATTAACATCCTTCTTTGCTTTCAACGGGCCAGCAAAGTGTTAGAATCCTAACCCAGAAGATTGTACTTGGCAGATTTCAGTTCTCTTTCACCATCTCCCTCCTCTACGTGTCTCTGTGTTTTTTTCCCAGGGGGGATGTTGGTTTCCCCCCCCCCCCTTAAGAACTTCCTCCAATCCAGTGCCTTTTTAAGTACATGTGTTCTTCAGTTCTTATCATGATCTGGCCACAGTCACCTTTGGCTACAGTACTTGGGCAACCCACTGCTTGGAAATATTTCATCTTCTTTGTTCTGGTGCTCTTGCAACCTGATGAGTTGTTTTGGTTTTGATTCATGACCTCTAGGCTTAGCTAATCAGTGCCATTTCTGGTAAATCCAAAATGCTGTATATTATTTCTGACAAGAATGGTCCACAAAGTTCTGATTCCTCAACTGCTTTTGTTTGGTCCAAACAATCCTGGCAAATAATGTTTTGATGACTTACAAAAATAGTCATCAAATGTGTGTAGGTATGTATGTGTTTATATTGATCCCAGTGTTTACCCTACCTTTTAATGCAAATAATCAAGGGTGTTAACAAAAAAATCTTCATCAGTAAATAACAATAAAATAACAATGTATGTTATGTGCTGTCAAATCAGAACTGACTTATTAGCAGTGACAGCATGGGGTGTGTGTGTGGAGCATTAAATCTTTTCTCCTGCAATGTTTCCCTTTCACCATCCACAACTGATATTAGCTGCTGGCGCAAGAAGATAGATGAAACAGGAGGGACATAGAACAAAGCCTTATACATTGCAGAAGGAGGTACATCGAAATAAGAATTAGGCCTCACCATATCCTGGACCCAGATTAGAGCTTTAAAGAACCACCAGCAGGATTAGTCCAACTATGAGGAAAAGTATGAAATTACTGCACCATCCTTTTATCTATTCTTCCTGAGCTGCAGCTGGCCTGACCTTCTCCTCTCTTAAAGGGTAGGCCTGCATAATCTACACATCCTTCCTCTGCCCCCCTAAACTAGTCTGCTCCAGTGCAGTGGAGAGTACTGTACTGTCTTATCACTTGGGGTTAATTGAGATTCAGCTGCCACTGAGGTTGGTTTCTCTGGGTGGATGAAGGAAGAGGTGCCGTCTTGTTTTCTTGTTCCTGAAAGCAAAGTATCTTGGTTCACTCATTAGCTGGCTGCAAACAAGTAGCCGAAGAAACTAGAGCAAGACTGGAGGTATATATTCCATTCTGCCAACTGCAGTGAGTATTGTAGCAGTTGCATTTTGAAATTAATTGACTCTCACTGGGAACATTTCAGTGATCCCATTGTAAAGTTACATGACTAGAGTTACTGGAAACCACTTAGAGTAGTGCTTTGCACTAAGTCAGTGATATAGAAATGCATAAAACAAAGAATAGAATGGAATAGAATATAATAGAATGGAATGGAATAATGAATAATAGAACTCAGAGACAGTTACTTTTCAGGACTATGCATCTGATTGGGGAATTCTGGGAATATTGTTAGGAATACGATCCTATTACCACCTACCTAGGAATAGATGCTACTGAACTTAAATAATTCTACTTTTAAGCACTCCTATCCAAGACTGTGCTATTAGTTTGTTTTCTCAAGGAAATGGCACAGCTGGCAAATCTTAAAAAACTTTCTGGATCATTGCCAATGCCATAGGACTCAGGAGTAGCCTTGAATTATTCTTATTTGTTACTTAAGTGTCCTAGAAGCAAGACAAAATCTGAATAAGTGAAAAATAAAAACAATATAAGAAATAACTTCCCTTATGATTTTCAGGAGATTTATTGCTGAAACATCTGATGTATTAAAACCAAGGGTGATTAAAGATTCTGTTTGGCAACTGTTGGCAGAGTTCCTTGGAGCTTTTCATGAAGTTAACAAAATGAGCACCTCAGGAGAAACAGATGAAAAAGAGAGCAGGGGATATAATATGCAAATAAATAGAGTGAGGATTAATGTGTGGTTTATTAATTCCAGAATAGTATTTGCTTTTAAATCTTAATCCCCACATTTTTTCATCCTGCTTCCATACCCTGCCCAAATATGTTGTTTTCCATCTCTGGAACTTACAGTAAAATTTCCTTTTTATTTATATTAAAGAAACGTATTCATGCTATCCTTAAAAATTGTTTTAGTTTAGTATGTACTAACAACCACTTAATCTTCCTTGAGGCACTGTGCAAATGATGCCACAACTTTTCTCTGTGAGGAATGAAGCTTATCACATACTTGTGAAATAATTTACCTCAGAAAAGTTGTTTATTCCAAAATAGCTTCAAGACTTAAGTTGGATTTTCTCTGTGGACCAAACTAGGCAATACAGTTAACATGTCATTAGAAACAGGGCTTAAGAGGAGGTCACTGCCTGTTTATTCAACACAAACTTGTCCAAACCGCAGTTGACAAATTAGCATGCTTTTCTTTTTGAGTGGAAGATAGCAAGGCGATGTCTGCCTGTTTGAAGTTACAGGCACTTGGCACTGAAAGAATGCATGCCTTGTAACATATGCATTTGCTTTGGTATGTTATCTAACCCTAAAAAATCTGTAATGCCATTCCTTTCCCTTACCTCATTATTTGCCTCTACCATTATTGCCATTTCAGCCTCATGCTTTCATGGTTCCACAACAGCATTTTAACTACAGACAGGCATGTTTATGAGCAGACAATCTGCAGATATCTGATGAGATTCTCAGGTAGCATCAGTATGCTTGTGGCAGCTGTGCTCATCCACTTAGGGTTGCCAGGTCTCAGATTTTGGCCCTGAAGCTTTGTACCTGCAATATCAAGGACAGGCATGCTGTCTGTCAACCTGGCAACTCTGGATTTGAGTGTTCTTTCACATAACTTCAGAACATTCTGTTTAGACATGTTCAGAAGCCACCTTGTCTTTGTCATCATCTTCAGTGGTCTAGACCTACTGTTGCTTCTGCCAGAATCCATATGTTGACCTTTAAATTTATCAACAAGGCTCTCTCTTTATATTGTCGGTCTGCCACACATTTTGCTCAATGGTCTGCCCCAGGGGTTCCCAACCTTGGGTCTCCAGACATTCTTGGACTGCAAGTTCCAGAGGCCTTTGCTTTTAAATCATTGCTTTTGGAAGCTTTAGGAGTTGCAGCTTCCCTTTTATTTGCTAGCAGGAGAACAGGTTTTTTTGGGGTGTGTGTGGTTTGAACAGAATCCAGTAGATCAGCTCTACTTGAGAAGTCAAATGAATGAACACTCAAGAATTCTTTAAAAATAATAAGTAGACCCGGAGATGGGAACAGGTATTCCTCTACAATGAAGCTCCCACCAGCCTTAGTACAGTGTATGTAGGGACACATGTAGGGACGTATGGCCAATGGTTAGGAATCAACAACAAATGAAGGGCCATATGTTTGCTTGTTTGTTTATAGAGCTTATAGACCGCCTAGCTTAATAAAACAGTACTTGGGCCAGTTTACATAATTTAAACAAAGCATACAACCAAACTAAAATAACCAAAAAGAAATCACATGACAAATGCAACAAAAACAAGAACAGAAAGGTGACCTAAAGGTGACACCTGATAAATTAAGTCAAACCAAACCAAATGAAACACAGCAAGATAAACAAATATATATCAGTATAATTCTTGTTATTGTTACATGCTGTCAGGTCAGAACTGACTTCTAGCGACCCTAACAGGGTTTTCAAGGTAAGCAAGATATTGAAGGAGTGGTTTTACCAGTTCCACACCCCCAGGGAGTTTCCATGGCTGACTGGGGATTCGAAGCCAGGCCTCCTGATTCCTAGTCTGTCAGCCTATCTACTACACCACACTAGGTAACTATCAGTATAATAAATAATAATAAATAACCACGAATACGTATATCATCATCATCATTATCATCTTAGAACTGCAGAGCTGGAAGGAACCCTATGGATCATCAAGTCCAGCCCTTGTCAAGGAGGCACACTGGGGAATTGAACTCCCAACCTCTGACTTCAGAGCCAGATACCTAAACCACTGAGCTATCCAGCATAACAGATATAACATACGAGGCTGAAAAATTAACACAGGATGTTGCCAAAGGCCTGCCTAAACAATTCTGTCTTCAATAGTCTTCTAGAAATCTGTAGAAAGGGGGCCTGTTTAATTTCTAATATAAGTTTATTCCACAAGGAGGGTCCCACTCATGAAAAAGCCTGATTCCTAATATTGGTTTTCTTTATTTCTCTTGGGGTAGATACTCTCAGTAATAATGCCTGAGAGGAATGGGTTGAATGGATAGTCTTTGGGACAGGTGCTCTGCAACATAATGAGGTCCCAAACTGTTTAGGGATTTATAACTAACACCTTAAATCTGGCGTGGAAGCCAACAGGGAGGCAGTGCCAGTGAGCCAGGATAGGGGGAATATGACCAAACCTCCTAGCCCGAGAAATAAACCTGACTGCTCCATTCTGGACCTGTTGTAGCCTCCATATCATCTTTAAGGGAAGCCCCACATAAGGAGATTTACAGTAGTCAATTCTCAATATTACCAATGCATGGATCAAGAGCTTCCGGGATCTCTTGTCCAGATAGGGCCGCAACTAGGCACTCTGCCTAAGGTGAAAAAAAAATGCAGTCTTGGCCACAGCTGAAATCTGATGTTCCAGAGAGAATGCCAAATCCAGGATTACACCCAAGTTGCAAACCCTGTCTCGTTTCCTATTTCTGAAATAGGCTTTATTCTGGAGGGGACAGAAGGAAATGTGTATTAGTTCCCTCTCCCCAATTCTGCTGTTACATGTAGTTTCAGATCAGACTTGCCCGAAGGTGAAAAAACAACAACAACCCAAGTCTCAAAAGGTTTTAAAAGGAAACTGTTATGGAAATATTGACATAATGAGAACGTATTTGTAAAGTTCCACATACATCATGAGCAGTGAACCAAGATCAGACTGAGGGAAACAAGTCAGAGGTGTTATATATAAGCTGGCTTTGTTTTGCTTCAGTGGGTACTGGAATTCTGTTTTCCTTCTCCTCATATTAAACGTTAACTTTACCTTTTACACTATACAGTGGCCTTCAGAGAAATTATTTGTCTTACAAATCACGACCAACTAGCTTCAAACTGATTTGTAGCCTATCTGATTAGATTTGTATCTGAATGTTGAAAAGCACCTGTACCTATTTGTATTTGTTTGAAAAGAAAACAACCACAAAAATGGGGAAAATAAAGTGACTGTGACTTGGAAGTGTGTGTGTGTGTTGGGGGGGGGGGGGAACTCAATGCCATCAACTATTGCTTGACCTCCAGTGTGCAGGCAAACTTTGGACGAGTTTCCTTCCTTCCTTCCCCCTTCTGTGAAGCTTTGAAATTTACTAAAATCTACTCAAGATAAATATTTGCTGAGGGTGGAATAAATGCCCTCAATAAGTAACTTCACTGTCCAAGTGGCCAGAGCACTTGATCACTTCCTTGGGTATCACATTTGCCATTTGCTTTGTCTGGAAAACGGGCTTGCAAAATGAAAAAGAGGAAAACGAACAAATACAAAAATAAAAGCTAGCAGCAAGCATTAAGTTGATTGCTTACTGTTGTGTGTGTAAGTCAGTCACTTTTATTTCTGCCATCTTGAGATTTACAGTCATGGCCAAAACTATTGGCACCCTTGCAATTCTGTCAGAAAATGCAACCCTTCTCTCAGGAAATTGTTGCAGTTGCAAATGTTTTGGTACTCACATGTTCATTTCTTTGGTTTTCGTTGGAACAATGCAAAAAAAGAGAGAAGAAAAGTCAAATCTGATACAATTCCACACAGAAACCCAAAAATGCACTGGCCAAAATTATTGGCACCCTGTCTAAATTGTAAGAAATAATTGCTTTTCAAGCATGTGATGCTCCTTTAATTTGTATTTAGACACACCTGTCGCAAGTAAGAGGTGTGGGCAATATAGTAATCACACTTGCAACCAGTTAAGATGGAGAAAAATTGACTCAACCTTTGTGTTGTGTGTGACACTGAGCATGGAGAAAAGAATGAAGTGTAAAGAGTTGTCTGTGGATTTGAGAGAAACAATTGTGGAAAAACATTGACAATCTCAAGGCTACAAGCCCATCTCCAGAGATCTTAATGTTTCTGTGTCCACTGTGTGCAATATAATCAAGAGGTTTACAGCCCATGGCACTGTAGCTAACCTCCCTGGACGTGGATGGAAGAGCAAAATTACTGAAAAATTACAATGAAGGGTTGTTCGAATGGTGGATACAGAACCCAGATTAACTTCCAAACAAATTCAAGGTGATTTGCAGACACAGGGTACAACAGCGTCAGCTCGCACTATCCGTCGCCATCTGAATGAAAAGGGACACTATGGTAGGAGACCCAGGAGGACACCACTGCTGACACAAAGGCATAAAAAGCAAGACTGGAGTATGCCAAAAACTTATGTGACAAAACCACAATCCTTCTGGGAGAATGTACTGTGGACAGATGAGACAAAAGTAGAGCTTTTTGGTAAAGGACATCATGGCACTGTTTACAGAAAAAGAAATGAGGCATTCAAAGAAAAGAACACAGTCCCTACAGTCAAACATGGTGGAGGTTCAAAGATGTTTTGGGGTTGCTTTGCTGCATCTGGCACTGGATGCCTTGACTGTGTGAACAGTATCATGAAATCTGATGATTACCAAAGAATTTTGGGGCGCAATGTAGTGGCCAGTGTCAGAAAGCTGCGCCTCCACCAGAAGTCTTCCAACAGGACAATGACCCGAAACACACTTCAAAAAGCACTCAGAAATGGTTCCAAACAAAGCACTGGAGAGTTCTGAAATGGCTAGGAATGAGTCCAGATCTGAATCCCATAGAACACCTGTGGAGAGATCTCCAAACAGCAGTTGGGAGAAGGCATCCTTCAAATCTGAAGGCCCTGGAGCAGTTTGCAAAAGAAGAGTGGTCCAAAAGGTGTAAGATACTCATTCATGGTTACAGGAAGCAATTGCTTTCAGTTATTTTTTCCAAAGTGGGTGCTACCAAATATTAAGTTAAGGGTGCCAATAATTTTGGCCAGTGCATTTTTGGGTTTCTGTGTGGGATTGTATCAGATTTGACTTTTCTTCTCTGTGTTTTGTGTTGTTCCAATGTAAACCAAAGAAATGAACATGTGAGTACCAAAACTTTTGCAACTGCAACAATTTTCTGAGAGAAGGGTTGCATTTTCTGACAGAATTGCAAGGGTGCCAATAGTTTTGGCCATGACTGTACGTCAATGTATGCTAGATAATGGGGATTTGTTTAGTTCTATTTTTTTCTTGTGTTTGCTGTTTTTTCTTTGTTTCTATATCCACATTCAATTTTATGTAGCCACCTAGAGTAGTACTTTGCCACTAGTTGGGCAGAGTATAAGTCAAACAAACAAACAAACAAACAATAAAGAAGAAAAGTATAAAATTGAAAGCTGGAATAGCTTAGGTCCTATTCCTAATGCACATGTGACCTATTCTACTCAAACTCAACATTCTACCGTGTTTTCCTGAAAATAAGACAGTGTCTTATATTAATTTTTGCTCCAAAAAACGCATTAGGGCTTATTTTCAGGGGATGTTTTATTTTTTTCATGTACAACAATCTACATTTATTCAAATACAGTCATGTCATCTTCTGGTTGCTGCAGAATGCTGCACAATGGTGGAGGGCGGGGTTTCACTTAACTGGGGCTTATTTTTGGGGTAGGGCTTATATTACAAGCATCCTGAAAAATCATACTAGGGCTTATTTTCAGGTTAGGGCTTATTTTAAGGGAAACAGGGTAGTAAAAATTTCACACACAGGCAATCAGTCTATTGCACTGAGATCAGCAGCTGCCTGAAAGCAAAGCAGAAAAATAATTCTCCAATGCATATTCATCCTACCACCTGAAAATCAAAGTGATGCAAGTAGCCATCTGTCTCTGTTCTCTCTAACACACTTCCCTTACAAAATGGCCACCAATCACAGGAACAGATAATTCCTTTCCAAGGTCTCTGTGTGGCGTTTCCAGGACAGCTTGTAGTTTTCATTGGCACCTGAGCTGTCAAGCTTCTTAACTTCCTAGTACTTCTTTTACTGCATTACTTTCATTTTCCCAATAAGTGTATTTTAAAATCAGCTTCTTAAACCTAATCCGCGAAGCACTGAAGCAGCATTTACCCTTTGGCGAGCCCTATTTGATTCAAGTGCTTCTTTGAGCTTCCTTTCTTTGTTTCAAATCAACCAACTATGTTTTTCTTCGGCCTTGTTCTATCGCTAAAATTTGATCTTCAGTTTTGCTGTATAAGAACTATGGTTTCTTTACACTCCTATTAAAGCATCCAAGATAAAGATGGGGAAAATGAGCCCCCCCCTAGAACCCTTGAACTCCTTCTCCCAATTTTGTTTAAATTTAAAAAAAAAATGGTTTCAAAAATTCTCTTGTGCCCTCAAGTGAGGGAGGTAGAAAATTTTAACGTGTTTTGAGCACTCTCTGCCCCTCTGCCACCATACCAAAAGTCTTTGCATATATAAAGATATATATTTAAAATTGGCCACTAGAAGGTATGAGAGAGCTTTTAGTTTTTTTTTTAAAATACCTTTTTAAATTAAAAAAAAGTTTTGACAAGAAGGGTGTGGGATAGGATGCAGCCCTCCAAAGTACAGGGATGGGTGTTTGAAGTCCTTGGACCTCTAGAGGTTGCCCAATCCTGTTCCAAATAATCCTATGTGTTTCATCCATAACTACACACAGATGCACATTGCTATTGCCTTTGCAGATAAGTGGAATATCCATCTTGTCTCCTCCCTGGGGACTTTGCCAGATATCATTTGATACCTGCATGACCCTCTGACTCATTAAGTCTCACTTTCCAACCTGTTATTGTGTTTGGCTGCAGTTGTCCATGGCCTGGAGTATTTGGACCGTCATGCTTCCTTCCCACACCTCAGTTTCTTAACCATCTAGACTGATGAGCCATTCCAGATAACTTGAACACTTATGTATTTTGTGCATTCAGCATAGCTCATAATAAAACTATTGCCCATCTGAGGATTTCCAATTTTGATTCTTACAAGTCAACATGGCCTCTTTTTTTCTGAACTACCCACAAGAACTTGGTACACAGCCTGAGGAAGAAGAAAGATCCTCCAAAGCTAGTTGTCTGTTGTTTGCTTGATTCTTTTAGTGGTCTAATAAAGGTATCACCTGCTCCTGCATTTGTATTGTTTTGGAGACCACACATCCCTTTTCTGATTTCTTTCTTTCTTTTTTGTAATTGCTCTCTACTCTGTTCCATCATTTCTGGCCACAGTCTCCTGTTCTTCTATTCCAGCCGGTAGTCATTCTGTCAGTATTGAGCACGTTCAGTCCTTGCTGAGTTGTTTTGCCCTGATGTTTTAAAAGTACTTTTTTTTTTTGCAGTCTTGAAAAATCTGTGCTTTCCCCAAACTTATTGATAACTCCTTCTTGTTTCCTTGACATGCTTTTTTGGCTACAGGGCAGTTAGCGCTTACCATCCGGGTTTTATTCAGAGTGAGTGATAATAGATTTATAAGGGATAACATTGTAAATTGGAGGGTAAGATTTATGTTTCTCATCATTCGGGATTAAAAATTCATCAAGATTTGGAATACAGTATTTCCACATATTTCTACAACATATGTTCTGCCTCATTACATCTCAGCTATGGCTCAGTGGTTGCATAAATCAGGAAACAGGCAGCTACTGCCAAGGAAGATTAACTATGCAGCATGATACCTATATCAAGTTAACACAGAAACACAGGACAGGTGAAATATTTTTATGGACCCAATTAGTTATTTAAAATGTTGACAAGCTTTGAGACTTGCCCCCTTTTCAGGCACAGAGCAACAATAAAATCACTCCTGTTTTATATCATGACGATGCCTTCATGGCTGGGATTTGCTGTTCTGAACTGTTAGTACAATTGCACCAATTGGATGTTGGTTTATCATCACCTACGGCTGTTAGTTTGGGGCGTGTGTGTCATATAGCAGTGTTCCCCAACCTTTTCCGGTCCGCGGACTGGCTGGGGAAGGCGGGGCACCCCCCGCGCTCATGCGCATGCGCAAACAAGCGTGTGTGCGCTCTTGCACGGGCGCGGCCCCCCCCGCACAAGCGCGCACTGCCATTTTGCTCAGGCGCGCAGGCGCGCACAGGCCCGCATGAGCGTACGCTGCCATTTTGCGCATGCGCATGACCACTTGTGCGCGTGCGCAAACGGCAGCACATGCTTGTGTGGGCCCGCGCGCGCGCCCGCGCGCATGTGCAAATGGCGGCGCGGCACTCGTGCGGGCATGCTGGAGCGCACACGCAGGCGCAAACGGGCGGTGCAGGGGTGAGTGCGTGCGGGGGGGTGGTGGGAGGTCTCTCTCGCTGTCCCGGTCTGGCCCAGGCCAGGGACTGGCACCGGGCCGGGGACCGGGGGTTGGGGATCGCTGTCATATAGCACTTCTATTTCTATAAGAATATTTGGTATTTGTGGTAGCAGGGTAACAGAGCAAACTAGTGCTGACTGTACGGACATTAAACATGAATCAATAACTGCACTAACTTGTAATTAGGCAAAACCAATCTACATTAGAATATACTTTGGATTCAACAATTGATCTGAAGCAAAGTGAGGGTATTTGTCAGTTTTCAAACCAATCAGACACAAAGGAAAGAAGCTCTCAGTGGTATTAAGATTGAATAGGGGATCTTCAAAGAACCAAATATTGCTTCAGAGATTTGGCTTAAAAAACTGAAAAAATTCAAAAAGCACTTGGCACCAATATGCCTCACTCAGAAAACACTAGTAGTACTTTAACAGAACCAGGAAGCCATGAACAATTCTATGACCAGTGAAAACCCAAGTTCTTCTGGAATCTCCAATCATGGAGGCCCTGGGAAAGCTGAGACTGACCAGATAAATTCTCTTAATCCCATGATTGGCCATTATTTTGTGTCTTGGCATGGTGAGGGAAAGGGGACAAATCATTGGACATTGTTATTTGCATCACTTTAATTATCACTTGTCAGATCCCTTTGATATCCAAAGCGGAGTGAAACAGGGCTGTGTCCTCACGCCGACCCTGTTTTGGATCTTTTTTGCTGTCATGCTGAAGCACGCCTTTGGAACTGCAACAGAAGGTGTCTATCTCCGGACTAGATCAGATGGAAAGCTCTTTAACCTCTCTAGATTGAGAGCGAAGACCAAAGTCCAGCTGAAATGCATGTAGGACTTCCTCTTCGCCGATGATGCAGCTGTTGTTGCCCACTCTGCTGAAGACCTCCAACAACTCATGAATCGTTTTAGCAAGGCCTGCCAAGACTTTGGATTAACAACCAGCCTGAAGAAAACACAAGTTATGGGCCAGGGCATGGACTCACCTCCCTCTATTACCATCTCCACACAAGAATTGGAGGTTGTTCATGACTTTGTGTACCTTGGCTCAACGATCTCTGACACTGTCTCCCTAGATGTTGAGCTGGATAAATGCATTGGCAAAGCAGCTACCATGTTCTCTAGACTCACAAAGAGAGTATGGCTTAATAAGAAACTGACGGCATATACCAAGATCCAGGTCTATAGAGCCTGTGTCCTGAGTACACTCCTGTACTGCAGTGAGTCCTGGACCCTTTGTGCACGGCAGGAGAGGAAGTTGAACACGTTCCATATGCGTTGTCTCCGACGCATTTTTTGGTATCACCTGGCAGGACAAAGTTCCAAATAGAGTAGTCCTAGAATGAGCTGGAATTTTTAGCATGTATACATTACTGAAACAGCGACGTCTACATTGGCTCAGGCATGTCGTGAGAAAGGCTGACGGTCGGATTCCAAAAGATCTCCTGTATGGAGAATTAGTGCAGGGAAATTGCCCCAGAAGGAGACCACAGCTGCGATACAAGGATAACTGCAAGCGGGATCTGAAGGCCTTAGGAATGGACCTTAACAGATGGGAAACTTTGACATCTGAGCATTCAGCCTGGAGGCAGGCGGTGCATCATGGCCTCTCCCATTTTGAAGAGACACTTGTCCATCAGGCCAAGGCAAAGAGGCAGTCCTGAAACCGGCAAAATCAGGGAGCTGGACAGGGGGCAGATTGTATTTGTCTTCAGTGTGGAAGGGATTGTCAATCTCGTATTGGCCTTCTCAGCCACACTAGACGCTGTTCCAAGACATGGTATTCACTTCTATTCAGAGCACGTTACCATAGTCTCTCGAGACTGAAGGATGCCTAAAATCTTTAATTGTCACTGTGGTGTGTGCATTGGAAATTATTCTTTTAGGTTGTTTCAGATCCCATTTTGCATTGCATTTTAAAATCAGTTATGTGTCTGTGAATATGGCACAAACATCTTAATCTTTCATGCAGGATTTGAGAGGTTAAATCCTGCTCCTAATGCTAATGTGTATACATCACATTAGCATTAGGAGTAGGATTTAACCTATCCCCCACCATTTTTTTTACTCTTTTATGCCTACTGCTGGCCCCCTTTTTTGTAGTGTTCATTAATTAATTAATTCATTCATTCATTCAATTTATATTCCCCCATCTAGAAAATTGCTAATCTGGGTGGTATACAACAAATTAAACATACATTATATAATAATGTAAACAATGAAGTCTATTTGGGGATGGTACAGGAGGAGTTATCCAGCAACTGGTTACAAAACTATTTAAAGCAAAGTGTGCTGCTTTTATACACCCCATAGTGTATTTATTTATGCAGGCTACACATTAATTTACTGACCTTGGAATGATGGAAGGCTGAGTCAACCTTGAGTCAGCTACCTGAGCCTGTTGGGACTGAACTCAGGTCATGAGCAGAGTCTTGGCTACAATACTGCAATTTAACCACTACACTATGAGGCTGTTGCTTCTTAAAGCTTGCTTCTATTTGTACAGGTTTGTTCACACATTATGGAGAGGCCATGTGAGTTTTGCTCTCTCACTAACTAGGCAGAGGAACAAGAAATCAGTGACCTGAATAAAAGGAGGAGAAAGGAGACTGAAGAATACAAGTCTATATTTAGATCTAGAAAATATAAGAAAAAAAAATCATCCCAGATTTCTACCTAACAACTGACCCCTCCATACCACTTCCTATCAATTGCTATGTGCATTAGTGCTCTTCTCCAAAAATTTCAGGTTGAGGCATCCTGCTGCTCAGACTGTGGATCTGTGCCTGTCTATTATGAGTTTGTGATGTAAAGCGAGTGCATCACTTAGACAGCTTCAAAGAGCCCCAGAGAATAGGCCCAAGTGGGAATATATGAAAGGCTGCAAAAACAATTGGTTTTTCTATTCAACAGTCTAACCAGGGTGGGATATTTGTAACAAGATGCAGCATGTGAGGAGAGGATCCTTTATTTAATCTGCTGTTTATATCTTTAAGAACACAGCTATTCATGGTTGGGGAACAAGAAGTCCTCCAAATGAACTACAATTTCTATCATCCTTACCTATGCTGGGGATGAGACATGATGACACAAATTAATCCCAAATATTTAATATTATATTTGTTTAATTCATTTAAAATATTGTAACAATTTATTATTTTTAGCTTTTAATATTGTTTCAAAAGAAGCTAATTTGTAGCTTCTGGGGTTGACAAACCAAATGCTGAAACAAACCAACAATTTCCACGTGTAGTAATGGACAATAATTTCTAAAGACAGACATCAAAAAGGGTTATTTCTCTCCCAACCCCACTATTTTTGAACATCAATCAGCCCATAAGCAGGCTGAGCGCTATATTTCTAAGACATTTGGAGAATCTACACAGTTTTCTGTGCTGTTTTAAGTGAATAGCTCATTCAGTTAGGTATGTCAGGAGTTAGATTCCCCACTATATGTTGCAGGAGAAGAGCCAGTCTGCATAGTCTTGGGCAAGCCTCACAGTCCCAGAGCACCCCCCCAGAAGAAGAAGTGGTAAACCAGTGCTGAGTCCTATCTATCTAGAAAACCCTGGAAAGGGACACCATAAGTGGGAATTGACTTAACCTCATTTAGGGAAAGATAAGGGAATCTTTTCTGGGATAAACCAACATGTATGGAAATAAGGCAACTCCCTCTTTAATCTAGAGCAAACACAGGCATTTCCCATTGCACCCACTCACAAATTACAAGGGCTCAGCTATTTTGAATATGGGGGGGGGGGAAGGCAGTACAGTTATATATAAATCAGACTCACATGTTACTTAAAATGGAATTCTGGAGTGAATGGTATCACAGTGGAAATTTTAAAACAACAAAAATTAATCTCAGTGTCCAAAGTGTCATCTTTCATCACACTCTGTTACCAATGGTACAGTCAAGAATAGGAATTGCAAACTGTTTTTAGAGAGGCACAGACAGGTGTCAATGCTTAATTACAGCCTTTAATGTTAAAAGATAATCAAAAGAAGGGGGAGGGAGCAAAAGAGAGATTGCAATAATCAAAGTCATACTGGAATGAATTCAAACAGTCCACCCTGGGAATGATGCAAAGCTGTTGCCTAGCAACCCTATTAAGCCTTTGATGCTGCTAATTTGCTACGGATTTTTTAAAATACATTTGACAGCATTCTTGGAAGATAATGATTGCACTCCATGCTAAATAATGGATTTCTCAAATGTAGACATTAGCCTAGCTGTTTGCTGCAATTTTCTTTCTGGTTTGCAGTTTCCTTCTCTAGCAAGATGATTCTTAAAGGATGACAGAGTTTAAACATGATCTAGAAAATGGAGTTTGGAACAAGGTGGAGGTTGCCATAATGATATAACTGTAAAACATGATATCAGGCGTTTTCTGCTTTTTTGGTCATCTTTCACAGTTTGTGTGTTGCATATTGTAAATTTGCATTGTAAATTCACTGTAAATTTTAGGTAGGTCATGGAGCAGGATATGTGGGGTGAGATAAGTGTATGAAGCAATGGATTGGTACTATCTTGAGCTCCTTGAGGCATGGCCTGAGATATGACCAATCAAGTCAACTGCTAGTGCTAAGTGCTTCTGGGAAATGAAGTCCAAAACGTTGAGAGTCACTGGTTTAAATTAAAAAAATAATCTCTCTCTCTCTTTGTGTGTGTGTGTGTTTGTCTCTCTCTCTCTCTCTCTCTCTCTGTTTGTGTTATAGAATGTTGTGAAAAATAGAAAACGCCTGCCCCAACAAACAGTTCTAAGGTGCTGGATTTTAGAAGTACAGTAAGTGTGAACTATAGATTTCCCTGGCTGCAATTCTGTATGTGGATATCTGGGATAAGGATCAATGAATACTGTGGGCCTTATGCAGACATGTACAGAAATGCAGTGCCAGTAACTTAGATCTTAGAGCTACAGCGCTAGAAGGGACCTTATGGACCATCAAGTTCATCCCGTCAAGGAGGCACAGTGGGGAATCAAATTCCCATTCTCTGGCTCTGCAGCCAGATACTTAACCACTGAGCTAAAAGCCAAATACAATAATTTTATTGTGAATAACGTTACTGCAAAATGTAACATTGTCAAAAAAGCAACTCATTACAAAACACATGTTGCTTCCCAGCTCTGGGAACTAACGTGTTTTTCCTTTACCATCGCCTCTGACAGGAGAAAATACTTTGGTAAGGACAGCATTTGTTCTAATCAGTACAACAACCTATTTTTTTTAATCAGAAAAAAATTGCTTAGAAAAATATGAACTCAGATGGTATGATTAGCAGGCTCAAGTGTGGAAAAACTGAACAACTCAATGCTTGTGAAGGATTTTGAAAATGTCATGGCTAAAGGTTGATAATATTAAGGACTCCAATATATAACAAAACCAGAGCTTACATAAGATGCTCTGCATTTTATTAGCACGTTAAATAAAGCCTTCAGAAAGCCTTTGTTTTATTAATTTGAAAAGTCACAGAAAAAAGAAGCAAGGCTTTTCTGCAGTTGTTTGGTTAACTGTGTCAAACCCACCTGGATCTGAAGGCCTCTTCTGCAAGTGACTATACTCCTGTATGGAAAGAATTTGCAGGTAGAAAGGAATGTCAAATCTTGGCACCTGGAAATTATCCCAGAGCAGGACTGTGCTGGCTCAGGAATGCTTGGGAGCTGTAGTTCCCCAGAAAGAGAGGAACTTTCCCCATAGTCTATGGATATTGTATGTAGGTTGCCTTAAACAATTACCTGTTGTTTTCTGCTTTGTCTATCTTCGGTGTATATGTGGCAACCATCTCTGACTCATTAATAAGATGAGGGAGCTCTGATTTGGAGCTCTTTCTGATGCATCAAGTGTACCTGTGGTGGAAATGGGACTGAGAGGAGGGCCTCTTCTGAGGATCGTAAGAGCCAAGAAGCTCATATGTGGAGATATGGTCCTTCAGGTAGCCTGGATGCAAGCTGTAAAAGGTTTTACAGGTAATAGCCAGGACTTTGAATTGAACCTGGAATGGACTGGTGCAGTTGTGATAGCAGGGATATTATGTGCTCCCTATAACTGGCCACAGTCAGCAGTCTGCCTACTATATTTTGAACCACTGAATTTCACTTTTATTTGTGGTCATAATGGAGGTACCCAAATACAGTCTTCTTTATCAGAATTAAAGTATTGTTTTTCTAAATAGTCTCCGTGAGAACATACTGGAAGCATCTCTTGAAAAGCTGCCATGCAATGACACACACACACCTCCTATCATGTCATAGTGTTCCAGTATTGTTCCATTGGCTGGAAGTAGACGTCCTTCATATCCTACCTTTACTAATACTTTCTCCTGCCTAATTTCATATTCATTTTCATTGTTACATCTCTGATTAAGCCTTTTAAATATGTGCTCAGAAGTTGATAGTCCCAGAAATGTATTCCCAGCTCACCTGCCCAAAACTGCACCAACGTAATTAATTTTTGCTGCTCAAACAACTGGGAGTGGGAGGCAGGAGGTGAGGGAAAGAGCCATTTCTGAATGTAAGAAATTGCCTTAGGGGTGTTTTTTATTTCCATCAATTATCATTTCTTCTAAAACTATTGGGCTGATGCCATTTCTTTCCTTCTTCATCTGCTTATTGCCATATTCCACTTGGAGGATACAGCTTTTAATGGCTACTAAGAATAACGGCTATGTGTTATCACACTAGAGGTGGTATCAGTATGCCTTTCAACTTCATGCACTAGAGAGCAAAAGGAGGAGGGTGCTATTGTGTGTCAGCCTGTGGGCCTGTCCACACTGGCATATAGATATGGTATATGGTTTGCTGATGGCATGGTTTGGATCAGGAAAAAAAGATCTAATCTGCAAGTGTTTCTTCTTCAAAAAATCAATCCTTTTCCTTAAAAGCTGTTGCACACCTTTCTGGGCCATCGGTAGGGCATGCATTCTTTTTGGCATGCTCATTTAGCCATGAGATGGCAGCCTCAAGCACCTGCAGTTTCCAAGGGAGAGTCTGAAAGAGAAAGTTGGGGGAGAATGAGGGAATGCAAGCAGAGGAGGAGGAAGGGAGAAAATGGAGCAGGACACTGACAGAGGGAGAGAGAAGTGATGTTAAAAATCATAATTTCACTTCACTTGACCCTGACAATTAGGAAAAGTGCTTAATTGACCACTGACTGAGCTACAAGGGGTTGCTTACTATTTGGATAGAAGAAGCACACCAAATGGCACATTGTCCCCCCCCCCCCCTTAGCAGACTCTTTGTGACCCAGTCCATCCCACACCCAAAATGGCCAGTCTGGACAGGCCCTGTGTGTAAGCTTCCCAGAGCTGCCTGGCTGGCCACTCTGAGAACAGAATACCAGATGAGATAGGCCTGTGACCTGGTCTAGCATAGCTAGACAGCTTCCATTCCTCTGAAGTGTCTTCAGGTGTTCTGGTAATGTTTATAGTGGAGATGAAATGTTTGCTACAGGAAAGCTGTATTATGATTATACATCAGGGAAAAAAGGCTTAACAGACAAAATGTGACTGGAACTCTGAAAAGTATATCAGTCATATTAAACGTCTTTAAAAACTCATCTGGCAGAATGTTAGGAAAAGCTCCTGTGGGGATGAATTGTTGCTGCAGTGTTGGGAAATGCACGTGCAGTGAATAGACAACAATGCTACAGCAAACAATCCAGCCCAAATATTATTTCTGAGACGTTGGTTGGTTGGTAATGCCATAGGTGTGTTTGTGGATGGGTTCCAACTCATCACAGTGAACATCTGGTACAAAATCTAGAATGCCTGTTTATTTGCTCTGTATGTTTATCCAACAGGCCTATTGCTGCTCCATCACTCACAGAGTTGTTTGAATATCTTGTTCAAACACTGACCTTGTGCAAATAGCTTGGTGCACTAAGTGCTTTAGGGATTTTTGTAGTGACTGATTTACACTTCACAAATGTTAATGCTGAATATTCCAATTTATCTTCCTCGGAACCTGAAAAATAAAACTTGTTGATGTCATAAATTCCTGCGGCTCAGTTCACCATTAGGCAGCAGCAAAAAGCACTCTGAGGGCAAAACCAGGCATGTCATTAGAAAAGGAAAGTCCTTAACAGCTGATTATGTGTAAGTGCCACATCATGAACTACTCTCTCTATGAATTTACTGATTAGCTTGAAAGTAACATGTATTTGGACCCTAAAACATGGTCCCTTGAATGAAAAAAATATTATCAGTCTTCAAGAAATATGATACAACAGGTAAATATAGTTGGATACATTTCTCTGTGTACAAAAAAGACAAGAAGAAAACAAAAATAAAGAGGAACGATGGGGGCAGGAAAATATAAGGGGAAAAAAAATAAAGGGGCAGAAAAAGAAATCCTATGAGTATGGAAGACAAGGGAAAAGGTTACGAGATTCGTCCTATCCAATCATAGTTCCCAATGAACCAATAATCTCTCATGCATATAGATCCATATATACATCCCAAGTACCCTTGTACAGATCAAATCTTAGCATACATCAGTTTAATACATGTTCAAAAGTTGCAAGAGCAGTTAGTTCTTCCATCCCCTGATGGAATGAATCTGGATTTTTATTTTTCCAAGATCAGGTGCTTGGCAATCAGAAAGGCTCATAAACTCCATCTGTGTTGTCTAGCACAGAGCTCCAAGCTGCTGGGAGGCAGTTCAACAGGGGCTGATAAACTGATATGAGATGTCCAGTACAAAATTAATTCTGATTATTGCTAAAAAAAATCTGGCTCCGGTATGTCTAGCCTTCCCAGGCTTTAGACTAAGGCAGATAACAACACAAGTTCTGTTTCGTGCATACTGGACATCCCCAAAACTAATGGGGCAAACAGGTTTTACCTTCAAACAGATGTTGGAGATGTAGGAATGAGGTGCTTCACTGCTTCACCCAATGGAGTTGTGCACAGTGGTAGCTCCTTTCTAGGCAACTGTAGCTCCTTGAACATTTGCTGCTTCATGATTTGTGAAAGGGATTTACACTTGAGGACAATGTAAAAGTTTATTGAGTTGAGTAAGAATTCATTTAGTCTGTAGTACTTCTGTTAAAGCCAATCCCACTCACTGCTGAAAAATTACTTAGGATTTTTGGCCTCCTAAGTTAAAAATTCAGTATTTTCTTGTTCAAGTTCTAGTCTGAATATCCTGTCATGTAATTTGCACATTCATTTAGAGGGCATCTTAAAATAGATTTTCCCAACCTTCTGTTTTCCTTTCAAATTAAATGATGTCAGTTTCTTCCCCTAAAAGTTAAATTTTTTTAATGGTAAAATTGTGATGGAATCTTAACAACCAGTAAAGCAAACAAATGAGTGGCTGTTATTTAAATTAGGATTCTTCTCCTGGAAATAAATCTTCTTTTGTAGAAAGCACTATTATTATTGTCAGCAATGCTCAGCAAGAAAAAAAAAGGTTTGAACAATGTTATTGTTCACAGCTGTTCGTTCTTTGGTATGGATTTTTCTCACAGTTCTCTCTCCTCTGCTGTGTAACATCATCAATTTGTCTGGAGAAAGTGATTTGTAGATAAGCTGATGCAAGCAGTTCTACAAAATGTTTTTCTTGGCAGAGCTTCATCATACACACATTGACTGCCTTTATATTGGATTTCCAACATTAATGTTATCTATACGTTGCCAGGCACTGCACAAGGAAAATAAATGAAAACAGTCAATGAATAGAATAATCAAACAATTGTACTAAATGTATAACAACATTTGTAATGTTAGTGCATGAAATCAAATGTTATCTATCCTCATATAGTTGCCGAAGCTGAGAATCCGAACTTTGCATAAAACAGTGGTTCCCAACCTTGGATCCCCAGATGTTCCTGGACTACAACCAGTACAGCTAGTGGTGAAGGCTTCTGGGAGTTGTAGTCCAAGAACATCTGGGGACCCAAAGTTGGGAACCACTGACATAAAATAATTGCTCAACCCAGGTTCATGTCCAGTTTGGGTCAACCTATACAATACAGATAATGGCTGAAATCCTGTTGTAACTGAAAGCTGATGATGTCATCAGCTGCAAAAATTTGTTTGGAAATTGATAACTCCTGTCCTGAAGGCCACTGAAACTTCTATGTAAACTCCCCCCGCCATTGTTGGGTAGCTGTGAAACACATGTGAAGGGTCAGGGTGACTTTTATTGCTGAAAATCACCATCAGTGGGATGACTTTAATGAAAGACTTGTCCCTCCTTGTCCTGCAGCTTCCACAGCTTCCCAATGATTAAAGGGATTACATGGAACTCTTGGGAACTTTAGGGCAGAAGTCAGAAATGTTTCCATTTCTGAAAAATCACTGCTGCTGATATCATCAGCCTTATGTGGCATTAAGTTATGGCAATAAGATTTCAGCCAATAAATCACTAGAGCAGATAATTCATTAAGTGCTAATAGATTTGTGATTGTTACAGCATGATCTTATCTTACTTCCTATTATTTTCAGATCAGCTTGTTTTGTTTTGTGATAGGTCATCAGGAGGTAAAATGGGCTTTGTTTGCAATTACAATTGCTCGGACGCAAAGCTGGAATCATGTAACTGGAGTACTAATGTGATTTCTGCTTCTAATGGTGTTCTTTCTATGAAAAATATTAGAAAAATTTCAAGAATTACGTTGGTAGAGCAGGGGGGGTCAACATCATGAGAATTCATGATCAATCATGATCAGGCACCAATCTTTGAATATTGCTGGATTCCATCTCCGCCGGCAAGAGCAATGATTCAGGTTGATGGGAGTTTGAATCCAATATCATCTGGAGATTCATAACAGCTGAAAGTTAATCATGTCTGGACTTTCAGACCTGTAATTTTCAGATCATTTATCATTAGGCAAAGTGAGGCATCTTCTTCAGAAGGCAGGTGTTAGGAGATGAGGCACAGCAAATAATCCACTAAAGTAGTCTCCTGTCTGCAGTGCTAGTGCAAGAGATTGTGCTATTGTCAAGATGTGAACTTTTGTGTGTTTCAGGTGTTAATATAATTCAGGGATATGTGTAGAAGAAGTAGCCCTAAAAATGAAAGTGCTTTTACAGTTGAGGCTTGAACAACAGTTTACTATAGTCATTGCAAACCAATCAGCCCGCTCTCTAGCTGAGCATGGTCACTATACGTGTTTATGTTGCAATGTGTAAATATGGAGTTTTACAGGTCCTATTGCTATAGTATTCTTGCATTCCAGGATTTTGGTGTTACAGTATCTTGATGTGCTAGAGCCTTATTTGCAAAAATATTAGTCAAACCTATAACGTTAACAATGGCAACTTACCAGATTCAAAGTTACAGACTCTTGGAGTTACAAAAACTGCAGGAACAACAGAATTTTGTATTGAAAAAAAAATTCTTGGTTCTCCACTGCACTTTGATCACTGGACTCAGGGACAGCAAGGATTAAGACTGTGTCAAGAGGCTGCATCTTCCCAGCCCAGCAACCTCTACACCTCTCAGTAAATTCTTTTAGAAGTCTTTGAAAGTGGGGCTCTTTCTAGAGACAGAAAATGGAGGAAAGTGACAGAAAGCTCCTCCCAAGGGCTCACATACAGTACTGAGGATACTTCAGCGATTGGAAAATGTCAACTATATTCCTGAATGTGTGGCAACTCACATGTGCACTTTAACAGGATCATCCTATATATGTCTGCTTAGAAGCTTCTACCATGGAGTTCAATTGGACTTGAGGTAAGTGTGTATATTGGGGAGGGGTAGGGCATGAGGCCCTCCAGATATTTTGGAAATGCATCAGTGAGCACAACTGATGGTCAGGGACGATGGGACTTGAAGTTCAACAACATCTGGTGGGCCACACGTTGGTCATTCCTCATAAACAAGATTAACGTCTAACTTTCCTCTTGGTCCACCAAACTAACCAACAGTTTAAATTATTTAAGACAAGTGATTTAAATGATTTATTGAGTGTGAGCCCTGCCAGCCCTCTCCACTTCAGCAGGCGGACCCAAAGTTGGGAGCCACTGCATCTTCCCAAAGAAGATGCCTCACTTTGCCTAATGATAAATGATCTGCTTTTATGGATCACAGATTCATCCATTCTGTGATCCATAAAAGCACTACACGGGTTGTTCCAATTCAACTGGATTTACTGTAACTTGGAAGAGGGAATGGTTCAAAAGGGGTACAACTAAATCCACAGTCCTGATCCTAGTTTGAGGCACTGATGCACGGACAGAGTTCTCATTTTCTCTCTCCCTGGGTCCTCTCCCTGGGAGACAAGACATCTGTCCTGTGAGTCCAGTTTCTATCACTGGAGTCCTTGGCAGGAATGTTTGTGAGCCCCCCAACCCAGGGCTTCCTTGCCTCCAGACCACTCCTACCAATGAGGGTCAGTATGCCTGCAATGCAGGCAGGAGTGAGAAGAACTTCCTAGTGGAGACCCACACCTGTATCAATTTCCTGAATTGTTCTCTCTGGATCTCTCTTGGCACTGGCACTCTTCCTGCTTTTTCCTGCACCAGCAATGACTTTGCATTTGAGTCGGCTCTCCTGCCTTCAGCACTGCCTTCCTCTCATTTCTCTCCAGTACAATGGGTGGTAAGGGAGTAGGGGTGTTCATGCTTTTTCCCTTCCCCCTTGCGCACCTGCTGCTTGTGCACAAGAACCCATCTGCAGGGGTCTTATAAAGGTAGTCCCACTTCCCTGGGGGTCCTTGTTCTTTGTCTAGGGACTTTTTGACCCAGTATGTTCCAGACCTGGTCGTTTCCCCAGGCACCTTCCTCAGGGTCTTCCTTCTCCAGTAGGCCCTGGAGGCCCCTTGCTCTTTCTCCCCAGAAGCCTGTTGCTGGGTCTCCCCCCAGGAACTCCACTGGGGACTTCTCCTCCTTAGTGTGTTCCACTCCCTTCTCAGGGTCCATTTGACATCATGCTTCCTCTCTGTTAAGAGTCTCCTCGGGTCTCTCTCCTCCTCTCTCCCCCTTTGTATCTGCCATGCATCAGAGGTAGAGTAAATCCCTCCCCTCTCTCAGTGGGCACCCTCCAACCCCCAGGGCTGACATAAGCACAAGGGCCTCTCATTTGGGTCCTGTGACAGGTAACTTCATCTCCTTCTTCAGGTTCCTGTGTGGGATTCCTTACTGGTGGCTCAACAGGAGCCCAGGTGGTGGGCATGAGTTCTGTCTGGGTCAGAATGCAGCAGCTTGACGACAAGAGTGTCCATGGCTCTGTCCGCTTCATACCGATTTGAAATAAAAATGACACAACCGTCAGCATTGTCCGATAATATATGCAAAACTCACCTGCTAAATAATCTGAGTAATCAAAGATGGGTACTTCTTTTAAAACATTAGTTACCAAGAAAGCATTTGACAATGATATGAACTGAACACGGATTTCAAATCCAAGGAACAAATTTTAGAAATCTGCAATTTTCTACTGCTTAATGGAACTGTCTTGAAAACTGGTCTCACGAACTTGTACATGTTTCACTGATCTTCTTGCTTAGGGGGAGGCACCACACAGCACACGTGCCACATTTTCATGTCATTTCCCTGGCCATGTTAATGTCTGAAGGATGGTCACAATGAGCCTAAATAAAGGACATCAGTCGTTTTCCCAAATGTTTGACAGAAACACATGATGTTCCTTTCTGAAAATTGGAGGGGAAAAAGGACTGATGTTTAAATTTTCAAGACTTTTAGCCTGCTGAAGCTATTTTAGTGTTTATCAGATAGGTTTGAAATTTGAGACATTTGTAGATCTCACCAGGTAGATCACAGAATCAGTCTATTAGCATATCACATTTTAATGAACTACAAGTTTCTGAGGCTTGCTTTCTCCTGCAGAAATGCTGTCAGTCAAGAGACACTGCTAATCAGCTTGTGTCTCTTCTGTCCAGAAATTTAAAAACTTGCCACTTCTCAGCTTTTTTAAAAAAAATTTTATGGCCACAAAGTCCTTTCAGACCGAAGCCCTACAGGCAGGTTAGGACCCCACACAGCCATATATACCGTGTTTCCCCCAAAATAAGACAGGGTCTTATATTAATTTTTGCTCCAAAAAACGCACTAGGGCTTATTTTCAGGGGATGTTTTATTTTTTTCATGTACAACAATCTACATTTATTCAAAGACAGTCCTGTCCTCTTCTTCTGGTTGCTGCACAATGGTGGAGGGTGGGGTTTCACTTGACTGGGGCTTATTTTGGGGGTAGGGCTTATATTACGACCATCCTGAAAAATCATAATAGGGCTTATTTTCAGGTTAGGTCTTATTTTCGGGGAAACAGGGTATATATATAAAACCTGCCTGCCCCGATCCACTCCAGATAACTTACAATTCTTAGAAACAAGTTAATGAACATGATTAAAAATTAAAAGCATACAGGGCATTTCATGGTTACCTATTTATTTTCCCCTTACTGATATATGTTTTCTGCCCCAGAAAAATTATCCTCAGTTACATTATCAGTGCAAGCAATAAAATGGCCAGCATCTGCCTCTTCACTGTCTCAGTCCAAGGTACACCTTTGGTTACATGAGGACAGCAGTCGATTTGGGCTTCGCCTCCCCCCCCCTTGGGTTCACAAATGATACTTAGAGCGTCCTTAATTGAGGCATGTTTGCTTCCCTCACCTCTTTCCATCCCCAAGACACAAAGTGCTAA
Source organism: Intellagama lesueurii (assembly GCA_037013535.1). NCBI lineage: Eukaryota > Metazoa > Chordata > Lepidosauria > Squamata > Agamidae > Intellagama > Intellagama lesueurii. The sequence goes on from JBAJHW010000003.1 coordinate 28,394,098, forward strand.
AATGTTTTCCAAACTTAGAAACATCCCAAACTCCCCATAACTGGCTCAGTTCTGTATCAGAGTTCTCAAACTGCTTAATTGCCAAAAACAGTCAATTGTACCTTGATCTTGATTTGTCCTGGAGATGAATCAACTTCTATAAATCCCAATTCCAAGCAAAGCACCTAAAGACCAACCAAAATGTCATCTCCAACAAGGTAGTCTTCCACTGGAACCTTCCAATTTGAGCCCTGTATTTTGATACATTAGTCCTCTATAGCTTTTTTAATCCATTGCAAGTTACTGAAATAATTCTTATTTTTACAAAGAATTAGTATGTATTATGAATTGCTTTGTTACATTTATATCCACCCTTTTTCTTTATAATGACATGCTGAAACCATAACTGGGCAACATTTGGATTATAGTCTGGGACCTATTAGATTAATTCTTCTTAAAAGTAACTTCCCATGCTTTGCAAGTTACCTTTTTCATAGCCAATATACACATTTGATCAACAAAAGAAGGAATAAGAAACTGCTGCTTACCCATGGCTGCAGAGTGTCAGTCTCTGTAGCGATCACCCTGCCTATGCATATGTATGAGTGTATTGGCATGCACCAATAAGAGTTGTTGGGAGGCGGAGCCAGTGGAACATAAAGGGAGGGGTGAAGCAGAGAGGAAGAGCAGATAGTCAGTGGGGAGTTAAAAACAGTTAAGAGTGTGGAACATAGGGAGAGTTAAATGTGGAATAAGTTATTACAAAACTACTGAAAGCTTTAACGTCTTTTAGGAATCTACTTATGTGAAACTGAAGATTTGAACTGTATCCAATAAACCTGTTTTTGTTAAAAGTTACATGCAGTATGGACCTCAGTCTTTCCAAGTAAATAATGTTGACAGAGATCAACTAGTGGTAGCGTAAATAAGAATGTGGTGTGGGCCTTAGATTAGTGAAATAACCCAGGAACACGCAAGGGGCAAGTCACAATTGGTGTACAGCGGCAGGATACGAAGTAATCCAGTGAAACCAAAGTTTGAAAGTGAATTTTCTGGTGTTGTGGGTACCTTTTTAGTTAGGATCTGTGGTAAAGAAGTGGGTAACCTGCTAGAGCTTTTGTGGAAAGGCTTACTGGTGGGGCTTCTGAACCCAGGTCTGGGAAACTTAAGATAGGGAACTGACTCTAAAGAAAACTTCTTTTTTACCTCAGGATTTGAGAGACCCAGTGGGCTAGCTCAAAATCCGGAGCTCTGAGAGAAAGGGAGCAGTGGTGGATAAGAGTGGAAGCCAGGATCAGGGCAGATCTGAGGTGATAGGAAAATAAAAAGCTAAAAAGAAAATTATTCTGGTGTCTGGAGGCAGGAATTGCTCAGGTAAGGAAACATAGTAATGAAGGTTGTGAGCTGGAGAGCAGCCAGAGAGAGCTGCTAAGTACAGTGGTGCCTCGCAAGACGAACGCCTCGGCGGACGAAAAACTCGCAAGACGAAAGCGTTTTGCGATCGTGTTGGTGACTCGCAAGACGGCTTTTTCTATGGCCGTGCTTCGCAAGACGATTTTTTTTCCGGAAGAGCGATGCCTCGCAAGACGAAAATAATTCGTTCATCTTGCGAGGTTTCCCATAGGAATGCATTGCAATGCATTCCTATGGGAAGCCGCTTTTTCACAAGATGAAAATTTCGCAATACGACGGTACTCGTGGAACGAATTACTTTCGTCTTGCGAGGCACCACTGTAAAGCACAACATAGTTACTAGAAAAACAGCTGAAAGAGAGGTCTTTTTAAAAATAGTAAAAGAAAGTAAAAACCCAGTCCACTTTAACTCAAATATGCCCCCCAAAAGAACAAAAAAAATCAGACATGGAGGAATTTGAACCTCAGGAGGCTGAGGGAAATGGAGACCCTCAAGTTCAAGAGGAGAGACCTGAGGAACTTATAGTGATTGCCAGAGAAAGAAAGTGTTCTAAGCCCCCAGGATTTTGAAAGATGGAGGTTAGAACAAGAATATAAACTCAAGGAATTGGAAATTAAAGAGAAAGCCAGGGCTGAAGAGAGAGCTGAGGCCAGACAAATGGAATTAAAAGAAAGTGAAATGCAGTTTCAACTGGAGATGAGGAAATTAGAATTGGAGGCCCAGAACAATAACAATAACAATTCAAGTGTGAATGTTATTCCCCCCAAGATTGATTTAAAGAAATCCCCTCAGTATAGACAAGGAGATTGCCCTGAATCCTTCTTAATCTCATTTGAAAGAGCTTGTGGGGATTTTGGAATTAAAGATGGGGAAAGAATTGTCATTTTAAGATCTCAGATAGGAGGAGTTTTAGAAGAAATATATTCTCAGATGTCTCTGGAAGAAGCAAGGAATTTTGAGGCTTATAGAAAACTTGTATATTCCAGATTTGGGATTGACACTGAAAACCTCAGGTGGAAGTTCAGATCAATTACTAAGAAAGCTGATTAATCATTTGCCCAATTAGGTGTGCGTATGAATCAATTTTTGAATAAGTGGTTAGAACAGGAACATGTAACCTCCTTAGACCAAATGAAAAATGTATTTGGGTTGGAGCAATTTTATTCTATTTTACCAGGGGAACTTTGATACTTAGTAAAGGATAAGGAACCCAAAAATATACAACAAGCATCTGAATAGGCTGACTTTATTAGTGGGATCAGAGATCCTAGGTTTTCTGAAGTAAAATTTTACAGACAAGGTTGGGACAACAGCAAGAAGCAGTCCAATAAGAATTACCTCAGTCAAATGTCAGATAAGAAGACCCAGCTTAAACCCAAACATATGTTTCCAGAACCAGGTCCACAAAAACAAATTAACCCTGAAGGAAAATTTGATAGGTCTCTTTATTATGAACGTAGAGCTAATAAACAATGTTTCAACTGCAGATATACAGGACATTTTTGGACTAATTGTGTGAAAAATAACAAAAATAAAACTGATAATAAAGTTGACTGTCAGCACAGAAAAGTGTTTTGCATGAAGCCTATGGAGCCCATGACAGTTGGAACAGTAATGGTTGCTCTGTTACCACGACAACAGACTTGGCAAAAAGCCCAGAACTGCCAGAAGCCCAATTGGTACAATGTTTCCTTATTAAATCGGACCAGGCATTGCTGGAGAGCTCAGGGGAGTGGATTTTTTAATCAACAATACAAAGTATTTAGGTATCAAAGATACATGCTTGCACATAACCTTATGTCACCCAGACGTGGTTCCCAGAGAACAGATGATAGAAAATAAGACCATTACTATCAAAGGCGTTACTTCTGATCCAGTAACTTTACCCATGGCTGGCGTAAAAATAAATTATCAGGGATGGGTTGGAGAATGGAAAGTTGCTATATCTGATCAGATCCCAGCTCCTTGTTAAATCGGTTTAGATCTCTCCAAACATGTGCAGAGTGTTTATGTAGTAACTCGCTCCCAGGGTAAGCAGTTTATAGTCCCTGAGGAAAGATTGGGATCCCTAACCTTTGAAACCAACCTGGAAAGTCCCACCTTAGAGGAAAACCCGGATATAGAAGAAATTGCTGAAGTGGTGTTATTGAAAAATCCTAATAGTTCATCCTTTATTAAAGAACAAAAGGAAGATACCACCCTGATTCAGTGTTTCAAAAAAGCAAAGGAATCTCCCTTCCCATTACCACCTGAACACCCAGAGAGGTTTAAGGTTGATAAAAACCTGATATATAGAGAAGTTTTATTAGCACCGCATAGGGGTGGAGATGGACATCTCAGTTAATTGTTCCTGTGAAATATCGGGAGAAGATCTTAGAGAAAGCTCATAAAGATGTGTTTGGAGCACACATGGGTGTATCTTGCACTAAACAAAGGGTTGCACAAAACTTTTATTGGCCAGGAATGGGTCAGAAAATTAGGTAGTGATACGTGCCAAAGGAGAGGTACTGGAAATGACAAAACTAGGGATAAGCTGTGCCTATTACCAGTTATTCTGACCCCATTCCAACGTTTGGGTTTGGATCTAGTAGGACCCTTACCCTGAACCACCAGACGGGGAAACCAGTACATTATATCTATTATTGATTTTGCCACTAGGTACCCAGAAGCAGTACCCTTACATAACATTGAGACCGAGATGGTAGCGGATGCTTTAGTCAGTTACATGTGTAGAATGGGTTTTGCATCTGAGATAGTCACCGATCTAGGAACCCACTTTAGATGCTGAAAGCCAATATAATCACCCCATCCATGAGTCCTTGGGCTGCGCCTATAGTCCTTGTAGATAAGCCCGATGGGAGTGCTAGGCTCTGTACTTTTGTACTTTCTTTACTTCAATGACTGCAAATTATTTCAGCAGCAACTTTGCCCTTTCTGGGTTTTTACCTCCTCACCTCACAACACCCTACTTCATTACCAGCAGACAGCAAGGTACGCAAACGGTCTTGTCTCTCCATGCTAAATCTAATTTTAGTCCTAACTAGAGCAGACCCAACGAAAAGAATCATAAATCACAAGTCACGTAGGTTTCACTTATTCAGGAGATCTACTTTAGTTGAGACTAACACTGGATTTAGTCCCCTGCAATTCACAGCAATACTCTATAGCTGAAGGTTGACTGCCACTTGTCTGTCTCTTGAATCTTCTCAGCTACCTCAAATAAGGTCCTGTACAGCGTTCACCCATGGTAGCTGCTGATCAAATACAATTCTTGGTTCCTACACATTTTGTCTTGGTTACTATCTATCTATCTATCTATCTATCTATCTATCTATCTATCTATCTATCTATCTATCTATCTATCTATCTATCTATCTATCTATCTATCTATCTATCTATCTATCTATCTATCTTTTCCCGGCTTTTACCCCGCCCATCTAGATTCAGTGAATCTACTCTGGGCGGCTTACATTCCGAATATAAAACAAAATTTAAAACACACAATATCAAATATGCTACACTTCCATCTGCCATTTAATTGTTGTAGTAGTTTTGCTATTTCCGCCCCCCCCCCCCGAAAAACTCAGGAAAATGTTTTTCCAGGCCTATTATTTATTTCTTATTGATTCAAGGTGTTTCTGTTCAAAGAATCTGACTTTAAGAACCACTCCAAATGTAAGTGGAGACACAGCCACTCTTCTTTCCCAGATCCCCAGGGACTGAAAGAGACCAGTAACCCTAAACCACTAAGCTTCTCAGCCATTTAATTTTTTAAAAAAATAATTACTGGTGCTCAGCATAGTTCACAAATGTCTTACCATCCACTTTATCCACCTTACACATGGGGTTGGGTAGGGAATCAGAATCAACAAAACTAAACCCCACCATGTTGTTGTTATGTGCCGTCAAGTTGCCCCAAACATATGATGGCCCCATGAATGAGCAGTCTCCAAAATATCTTGTCCTCAACATCCCTGCTCAGCTCTTGCAAACTCAACCCTGTGACTTCCTTTAGGGAATCAATTAATCTCATATTTGGTCTTTCTCTTTTCTTGCTGCCTTCCACCTTTCCCAGCATTATTGTCTTTTCCGCCATAATATGCTAAAAAGTGTGTGCCTCTGGTTATCTCCAAGAATACCAAGCTTGGAAGGCTAGAACCTGGAGAACAACTGTGCACCTAAAACCAACTTGTGATCTCTCATGAAACATTTCAAACAAAATGAAAAACAGATGCTTACTGAAATACTCTAAATACTCACAACTACTTGGGTTTTTTCCATGTGCAAATACATTGCCTAAAAGTAAATCTAAATCATCATAATGCCTACCAAGTTAAATAGTAACATTATCTCTTGAGAACATCTGAGTATGGCTACTGGGCTCATTGCCACATGCAAATTATTTTGTACATCTCACCTATGATCGTGTTTTATTTGCACTTTAAACTTAACGACTTAAAAAACTTCAAGGCTTTTGGGTTTAAATGAAACTAGGGTAGCAAAGTGTAACTTGAGAAGTCTATTATGTTGATACAACAATTGAATGGGAATCAGAATTACTGAGTCTGAATTATTATACCGCTCAATGTTAAATCTACACGGGTAAGTAACAACTGAAGCGATTCTCAGCCATACCACTAAACGTAAAACACGCAAAGCAGCGAGTTAAGCTATGGTGCTACGACGGGAGAGAGATGTTCACCCAAATTTAATCCGAGGCGGACAGACAATCCTATACCGTGAACAGCTGCTGCCCCTCGGGAGGGGAAGCTTGCTTAGAGACCAAAGACCACAGCACACCCACAAAAGTTTGACCGGCAAAGCTAGTGAACTCCTATCTCCCAATTCTGACACTTCCCTGGGAGACGCGAGTTCTGTTGGAGAGGGAGCAGGTTCTCCAACACTGAACTCTTGGGAGAAGAGAGGAAGGACCAACCTTTACCCACACCAACAGGCTGGCGAGGCGAGCAAGGAGGGGAGCCGGTTTCCTCCCGCTCTCTTCCCTCACTAGGTGCTCTGGACCAACCTGGTTGACCTCCCTCCTCCTTCACGCGCCGGAGAAAGCAAAGGGACTCCCCACCTCCGTCCGAGGTAATGATTACAAGCCGCGCGGGGAGGGCAGGGCAGGGCAGGGCAGGGCAGGGCAGGGGATAAAGGGGGCTGCCTGGGGTGGGGGTGGGGGGCAAAGAGAAGGCAGCCCGGCTGACCCGCCGTCCCTCAGCGCTTCTCCTCGCCCGTCTCCTCCTCCTCCTCCTCCTCTCCCTCGGCATCCCTCTGGCTGCCAGCAGCATGACCCCCGCCGCGCGGCCCGCGCTGTCTGTTCTCCTCCTCCTCCTGCTCCTCGCCCTGGTCCTGTTTTGCCGTCCGCTGGCCGGCGAGCCGGGCGAGGGAGCGGACACCTGGTCCCGCTTCTCTCGCCTGCCCTTCCCCGAGGACGCCCTCTTCCTCTACGACACCTTCCCCGAGGGTTTCCTGTGGGGGGCCGGCAGCGCGGCGTACCAAGTGGAAGGCGCCTGGAGCCAGGACGGCAAGGGGCCCTCGGTGTGGGACGCCTTCGCCCACCGCCACGCAGCGGCGCCTCTCCAGAGCGCAGGGGAGCCGCCGCCGCCGCCGTCCGGGAACGTGGCCAGCGACAGCTACCACCGCGTCGGGCGCGACCTCGAGGCGCTGAGCCTCTTGGGGGTCTCTCACTACCGCTTCTCCCTGGCTTGGGCGCGCCTCCTCCCGAACGGCACGGCGCCCGTCAACCTCGCGGGGCTGCGTTATTACGCGCGCCTCCTCACCGGCCTGAGGCAGCGCGGCGTGGAGCCCGTGGTCACCCTTTACCACTGGGACTTGCCTCAGCACCTGCAGGACCGTTACGGCGGCTGGGAGAACCCGGCGCTGGTCGCGCTCTTCCGCGACTACGCCGAGCTCTGCTTCAGGCACTTCGGCGACCACGTGCGCTACTGGCTCACCCTCGACAACCCTTACCTCGTGGCCTGGCACGGCTACGCCACGGGCAAGCTGGCCCCCGGCTTGCGGGGCGGGCGGGAGGTGGGCTACAGAGCCGCGCACAACCTCCTCAAGGTAAGGAAGGCAGGACGGACGGACGGCCCCCAGGTCCGCCTGGGAAACACAGCCCTGGGTCGCCGTGAACTCTGGGGACCGTAGTTTTCAGCTGCCGACCTCTTTCGAAGGCTGCTTCAAGTCCATATCCTGAGGAAGACTTTCAAGGAATGGCTGCAGACTTTACCTGACGCGGTCACTCATGCCCTGCTTGTGGCTCTCACTTTTTAAAAGGAGTATAACTCATAGCAGGGTAGGCAACCTGGGGTGCCCTTCCGTGTTTTCGGACCACCAGGCCCATGGTCAGGTGGGAGTTGTAGTTCCAAGCCTCTGAACGGCACCGAACTGCCTACCCCAATTTAGAATAACCGTCAGGTAGCATTTAGAGAAGGATGGTCTCAGTTAATACTGCAATACACGTGTACTTGGAAATACTCAGCAGTGCTAACTCTTAGCGCCAGGTAAGTATGCAGAAGACTGCAAATTGCAGAGGGGTAGCCATGTTAATCTGTTCCCCTATAGAAACAGCAAAGATTCTTGGGACACCTTAAGAACTAGTAGATTTATTAGGGAATAACACTTTTGTAATTGACAGTCAATTTCATCAGATGGATGCAGTATTATAGTGAGTTAAATTTTGCCACAAGTGCGGGTATCCACAAAGTAAGGGATGTGTGTACACACAAGTAGACTACTCACACATACAAACCCATAGTTATAATAAGGAACATGGTCGCCCACCTGCATTGCCCACAAGACCATTGGAAACCCTTCTTACAGATAAGGAAGGTTGCCAGGTAAATGCGTGGTTTCCTTACAGATAGTACATCCCCTTGCCATCCTGGCTCCAGGTGCCTTCTACCTGGTATGCCTTGGTAACAAAAGTAAGTTATGAATCGCCTGGCAGTATTTTATAGGTATTATGTGCTTAGAGATTATGAAGGTGGTTGCCATAGTTCCAGGAAAGTTTTGCTGACCATAGTTGTTGCAGTTCTTGTCCCCCAGTATTCCATAACCTGGATCTAGACGACAATGAGGTTTTCACAGCAGAATGCAAAGGCACCAAGCAACCAGAATGATCAACTCTGACATGTTGGGTGTTGGGTTTTTTTTGGAAGGCCTGGTGCCCTACATGTTCCCTTGGGATATTCTCTTTTTGATAAGCACTGATATCAAGGTATCAAGATCATGAAACTGCTTTTGGTGTGGAGAACTTGCCTGGGCAGAAAACGCCGTTCAACCCATTATCAGTCTTGCTGTTCTCTAAGTATGTTCTCAGATGCAAGAGCTTCAGCGGCAATAACTGGATGTTAACCTTTCACAGTGCTGCAGTGCATCTATAGAAAGGTGCTGTTCCACAGTTCTATGCTGCCCACCCTCTCTTAAATACGGAGTTTCAGGTGGTACTGTACCCTGGATAAGAATGCAGTCACAGCTTGCGTATAGTTAGGGTGGGTTTTTTTGGGTGGGGCTGGTGCTGGTGCTCTGGAATTCCCCCAAACATCAGGTCCCTGGGTAATATGCATATAGGATTGCATCCAAAATGTGGTAAATATCACACTTGATAGCAGGAGTGGTCCTGCTGTTTGGGCAGCTGGGACACTGCCTACTTAACCCGGGGCGTTCCCAGCTAACATGGATTTGGGAGAGAGGTTATAAGAGTCCTTTGTGAAACAGCAGGGGTAATGGGATAGAACTGGGAAGCAAACTAAATATGATTGGTTCTCCCTTGGTGAACCCTATCTGTTGTTCTACCAGTCCCAGTAGGCACCAGCCACCATTGCTTAGCTGTGATCTACTGAAGTTCTATTGAATTTCATGGGCTTTCGTTCACTTAGCGAACATGTGCTGTGATACACCTAAGTAGCCTCCTCTTATGCACTTTGTTTGGAAACAGATCCTATTTTCTGAAGGTTCTTTTTTTTTCAGATAATGTGATGAGATAAAGCACTTACATGTTGGTTGTGCCACTTTATAAGCCACCTGGCTTAAGGGTCAATAAGGCTTTTCCAAATAGGGGCAGAAATATCTGACTTTTTTTGCTTTCTCCTGCATTTATATGTGCAAAATCTTATGCTATCCTTGTCCTGAATATAAAAGAAATTGTGAAATTTTAATAAATTATTTGAAAATAAACTGAAACAAAATTCTCAACCATTTGCACTGGTCAAATTCAGAAAGCAGAAATATTCCCAAACAGGGAGAGTATCATATGTGTTTGTTATATAGGTATTAAAGATGAGGAGCCTATACTAAAAGTGTGCTGCTTATATTCCAGCCCATAGTGCTTAATGCATACTCTGGGTGGTTTATAACATAATTCTGCAGGGTACACATTGCCATCCCTCCCAGCGAACTGGGTACTAAGTTTACCAATTTTGGAAAGATGGAAGGCTGAATCGACCTTGAGCCAGCTACCTTAATCCATTTGGGATCAAACTCAAGTCGTGAGAAGAATTTTAGCTACAGTACTGCAGTTTAACCACTGCACCATGAGGCTTCTTAAAATATGATAATGCTAATTCAGAATTTATACGATTGAATATTACATAGAAATTCAGACTTAGACTACTAAGCACTCAAAGCTCACATACTTGGTGGATGAATGAACTACTGGATAGTTCAGTGGTTTAGGTCTGAGCCAGAGGTTGGGAATCTGATTTCTTATTCTGCCTCCTTGACAGGGGCCGGACTTGATGATCCATAGGATCCCTTTTAGCTCTGCTTTTCTAAGATTAAGAATCTCTCAGTGTCTGTTTCTTCCATATACTAATGTTTTAAAATTGCATATTCATTCTGAAATTAAAGAAGTTTGTTTTTTAACAAAACCAAATCAAAATTAAATCATCACCCATACCTATTCCCCATCAGCCCAACCCCCTTGGCATCTGTGATGGAAACACACTGAGAAGCACTTGGAACAAGGAATGGCTAATGACACCTCAGTATAGAATCTGTACTGTATTAACTGCAGCATCCCTCACATGTGTGATTAGTTTTTAATCCTGGCTCTAGCAAAAATGGTTGACTTGATCCCATATGATCAAAGTTTATGGTAGGAGCAGATGATGCAATAAGGTTCTGTCTCATGCTATTCTCTTTAGCAACATGGAGAGATAGATCTCATTCCCTAGGCATAGTTGGATTATGTTATGTTATGTGCTGTCAAGTCAGAACTGATTTATAATGACTCTAATAGGGCTTTCATGGTAAGTGAGATATTTAAGGAGTGGTTTTATCAGTTCCACACTCTCAGTGAGCTTCCATGGTTGGCCAGGGATTCAAATGCAGGCCTCTGGAGTCTGTCACTCTATCTACACGGGGTTTCCATAGTTGGATTAGGAATGGAGAAGGTTTTCAGAAATGGATGGTTCAGAAACTCTCTCTTTGGAAATCTTTTGAACTGCCAGAAGCAAAGCTTCATCCTTAGTCTGACTTCCCACTTGTAACCACTCAGTTTAAGCATTTTCATTGGTTTGTTCCTTCTCTCTTGCTTCATTACACTTTACTATATTAAATGGAAGGGGGGGATAGAAGTGTACAGCACCTGGGATTCCCAGAAGGCTTCTCATCCAGCTACTAACCAGGGCTGCCCCTCCTAAAACATTGTTGTTGTTTAGCCGTTAAGTTGTGTCCGACTCTTCGTGACCGCATGGACCAGAGCACGCCAGGCCCTCCTGTCTTCTCCTAAAACATAGTTTATTTTAAACCTACCAGTATATTTGTTTGGATTTTGGACTCCTTCTCTGTGGAAATAAGTTATTTATTTTCTGAATAAGTCATCTAACAAATTCCAAGTTTCCACAAAACAAATTAGTGGCATTGCATTCACTACTTAGTATGAACTTGGATAGATTCATTGTGTGTGTGTGTTTCTGTGTTTGTGTGTATACAATTTAAAATGCATCTATAGTGGTAATGTTTTGAGTATTGAAACAGGTATTAACCTGTTTGGTAGTCAATGACTTTGAACTTGTACGTTTGCAAGAACTCTAAATACAGTTCTGAATATTTTACATGATTTGAAGAGTGGTATTTTTGGGTATATTGAAAATAATATTTTCAAGCATACATTTAAAACACCAAGATGCCCTGATGAATTGTTTTTGAATTTGTGTTTCTTGTGGCTATATCTCAAGACAGTGTTTTATGTTTCCTTTAGCTCAATGGGTTAGGTATCTAGCTGTAGAGCCAGAAGCTGGGAGTTCAATTCCCCACTGTGCCTCCTGTGAGTAGAGCCAACCTGTGTGGCCTTGGGCAAGCTGCCCAGCCCCAGGGTGCCCCAGAAGAAGGGAAGGGTAAACCACCTCTGAGTAGTCTCTAGCTAGAAAAGCCTGAAAAGGCAGAATTGACTTGACAGCACACAATTATTATTACAAAGGGAAGCACTGAAAACAACCTGAACTTCAATGCTGGGCATTTCAAGTGCCATAAGGAGTAGAATTTGAAGTGGCATGATTCAGAATTGATTTGACAGCACATTGTTGTTGTTGTTGTTGTTGTTGTTGTTGTTGTTGTTGTTGTTGTTGTTGTTGTTGTTGTTGTTGTTGTTGTTGTTATTATTATTATTATTATTATTATTATTATTATTATTAAGATCTAACTTGGAGCATTTAAGAGCCAACTCCCTCATACTGTTGACCCATGTCTGGACTCAAATTCAGTTATATACTAGCATGTCCTAAAAAATTAGCATTTAAATTGCTAGAACTACAGGCACTGTTGCTGTTGATGCAGAACAAATGGTTACATAAGTATTTAATAGCATTCTGGATTTATTTTGGATTCACTTATTGAAGAAACATATTTACTGATTGGACTGACTGGTTGTATTTACATACCGTCTTTCCTCCAAGGCAAAGCAGCACCAATTGTTTTCTTTCCAGTACATGGCTTCCTTTCTGCACAATAACCCAGTGAGGTAGGTTACCCAGAAAGATAGTACCTGGCCAGACATTTAACTTAATTATTTTACAAGACTTTTAAAAGAGAGAGAGATGTAGAAAAATATTCAAAGATCTATGTATGTAAATACGTATACATGAAGAGAGGAGTATGCATAAATATAAATATAAAGGATATTCCTTGGGTTTCTGTTTCCAAGATCTTAAAATCATGGATCATTCTGAGATATAAAAGTCTTGTCATCTTTTGCATTTGGCTACATGGGCCTGCAAATTGTTCATTGCACTAATGATTAGGTTAATTACCCATCTTCTTATTCCTGACTTTTCAGGCATTAGGTTTGATAAATGTGCTCAATGAAACTAGCACAATGAATTCAATTAAACAGTGCAGTTCCTTGCCTTGTGTATTAGGTAGTGACCGATTTTTACATATTAACAAATTATAGCAGCATTTATCATCTGAGATAACGGATGTTTTAATGATCATAGATATATTCAAGGAAAAGAAGAAGAAAAAAGCTTCCAAAAATCTGGTCTAAATATACTAAATATACACAATAAATATATTGTGAAGGTCTTTAAAAAATATACTTTTTTAAAAAGATCTTCACAATACAGGTTTAGTGTAGAAGGAGATTTAATGCCAAAAATGGCATATTGTGTATGTTTTTAAAGTTACCTCAGATCTTGATTGTCACCTCCTAAGGAGGGTGGTTGTGTATGTGTTTTGTATGCTGAAAGTCCCAATTGACATCTCCTATTAACAAGGGACTGGGTAGAAGATGTTGTGAAAGGTCTTTGCCAGAAACCCTGAAGAACTGCTGTCAGTTGCAATAGATGATACTAGACAAATAGTCTGGCTGTTGTAAGTACCTTCTCATGTACCTATGAAGAAACGGGTATTTTTTGTGTTTTCAGAAAACTGTCTTTTCTGTCAGGCGGTAAACCTTCAGGGAAGCATAGAAAAAGTATTAAGCAATCTAAATCAGTGCAGTCACATGGTCTCTTGGGTATGTCTCATTCATAGACCATAGGAAAGACTAGTTCTTCCCACTCAGGGCTGGAGAGAGACCTTCGACCTTGGATGTTGACATCTCACTGTCCTGTGGAAGGATCCATTGCCCTCACCCATTTTCCATCATTGGAACCCTGAAGGTGAAAAGGAGTGGATTGTAGGTGCAGCATAGGGAGGACAGAAGGCTTTGGATCCAGACAGTCCAGGAGTCATCCCAGTCCCCACCCATACTACTGCCAGATTTGTCCCACTGAGAGTGTCTGTTAGTGTGTGTTGGATATGTTGGTCACTCTAACCATGGAGCACACTTTGACCTCAACTGTAGAGTTGCCTTGCTAAAATATAAATATGGATCATATGTGTTGTTTTGTGCCTCCCAGGAGAAGAGACAGCCTGTTTGGCCCTGGGCAAGCTGCACAGTCCCAGAGCACCCCCAGAAGAAGGGAACTGTAAACCTCTTCTGAGTACCCTATGCTTAAGAAATCTGGAAAGGGCCACCCTAAATCAAAATTAATATGACAGCATATAATTAAGTTGGCTCAGTGAGTTGGTTACCTGGCTGTGGAGTCAGTGGTTGGCATCTTGATTGCCTGTACTGTAGTTCCTTCTGGTTGAAGAGATAACCTTTGTAGCCTTGGGCAAGCTGATCAGTCCCAGAGCACCCCTAGAAAAAAGGGAATGGAAAAACCACTTCTGAGAATTCGTATAACTAGGAAACCCTAGAAAAGGTCACTATAAGTTTAAATCAACTTGAGGGCATTTGATTATTGCTACATTGTTCCAACAAAGCAAAGGCCTGTAGAGGTGGATGCAGTTTCTACTTGGTCTAGGCTAGCATGGTACTGAAAAAACTGCCCGACTACCCTATGTATCTATGACTGAAATCCATACAGGATTTACCATACAGGTAAAATGCGTTAACAGAGGGTTATGGGTGAGGAGCAACATGAGGAAGTCTCAAGAAGTAGCATTACCTAGTTTAAGATGGTGCACCAACCAGGCCATTTCTTGAGAGAACAGATCTAGCTATGGTCACATCTGTATAAATGATCATGATGCAGTATTGCGGTTAAATAATATTCCACAGTTTTAGCAGATTAATTATTAATGCTGTTCCCTTACTTTAAAAATAATAATGTTTTAAAATGTAATGTTTCAAGGTTAGTTTTGTTGACTTTTTTCAGTTTGGTTAAAGGCAAATGATGGACAACACAAAACATTTTGGTCCTGATGCGGAACAGAAAATGGAATTACTGAGCCAGGTCAAAAACTTTAGTACCTCAAACCCACCAAGTTATTTTGTACATGAGCTACATAGGTGGCTCATGGCCAAGGTGGGTGGGGTACCTCCCTAGGTTTGGGATGAGGCATCTCTGCTCAGTCCATGAACTAGAGGATGGTACAAACACACACAAACAACATGCTTAGTAAATCTGGAATAAGATGGCTGTTGGATGAAGATCTCTCTCCAGATTGGCAAAGTAAATTGATAGTAGTAATGCTGACCTATTTACTTTATTATGCCTATAACTGCTAAAGTTGAATTTTGATTATATATGACCTCCATAACCACCATGAGACCTATAGCTGGTTAAATGGCAGTTATATTATTTGATTGTACACTACATGAATAAAGATGTGTAAAACATGAAAACGAATGAATGAAGTACAGGGGGTTAACTGGGCCTTTTCTTTCTGGCAGGCCCATGCCAAAGTGTGGCATCTTTACAACGATCATTTCCGTCCTGCTCAGGGAGGTAAAGTATCAATTGCCTTAGGTTCTCATTGGATAAAACCTAAAAAAATGACTGGAAATGATATAAAGGAATGCCAAAAGTCTCTGGACTTTGTGCTGGGTTGGTTTGCCAAGCCAATATTTGTTGATGGAGACTACCCGCAAAGCATGAAGAATTCTCTTTCCTCAGCCTTGCCAGAATTCACCGAAGCAGAAAAGAAGCTTCTTAGGGGAACAGCTGATTTCTTTGCTCTTTCTTTTGGAGCTACTTTGAGTTTCCACCTTGTGGATTCTGACATGATGTTTGGGCAGCAAGAATCTCTGAGCCTACGGCCATTGCTTTACTGGATAAGCCAGGAATATAACAACCCGACCATCTTCATTGTGGAGAACAGCTGGCTCATTTCTAGCAGCACGAAGACAGATGACTCCAAGTACATGAATTATCTTAAAGATTTCATTACAGATACTTTGAAAGGTAGGATTGCTGATCATTATTCTTGCCATTATTAGTATCCTGACGCAATAGTTAAGGAAACATTAATGGTCCCTAGTGATGTTCATTAAAAATGTTGCACAAAGGCTAAACCCAGTGAATATTTGAACATTTATCCCAGTGTTTGGTATAGAATGAGTCTCCAAAGGAATCAGAGTTACTTGCTGCTATCATTGCCAAGTGCTTTCCAGTAAATGTGGGTGATGTTTCACTGTCACAGCAAGGAATCAAGATGCTCTCTTAATGTAGCTTTTGTGTTGTTTGTGCACTTCGTTATGTAGTTTGCAGTGAACGGCTTCAGGGAAAAATACCCAGTTATTAATTTTAATGTTTCAGACAGCTGACTAAATATTTTCTAGATAAGGATAAATACTCTATGTGTAAGTATATATATATATGTATGTATATGTATGTGCAGTAATGTTTTTGGATTCTCTACCAGGTGCAAGAATTCATTTTCCAGTAAGGAAGACATGGAAATGGAGTACTTACTCTCCTTTCACAGCAGATTTACAAAATGGTGCTTCATTCATGTATCTCGCTATATATATTAATGTGAAAAGGGCCTTGAATGTTTGCTGAGTGCATCAGTTGATAGAGACAGTTTTCTCTTAGAAATAGCACCTAAGCTACATTTCTTTTCCCTGCTGCAAATTAAGTTTGCTTTATGTTTATGTCAGTTTTTAATTCTAAAACCATTTTGATGAAGGACAGAAAAAGAAATGGCCTCTGTTACAATTCTGTTGGTATTCATATAAGGTTTGTATATCTTCCTGTGAGTAATTGCAGCTAATTTATAGCATGCTATGGCACATTGTGGTTGTGCATTCAGGTGCATGACCAGACATATGACGAAGACATGGATTCTGGCCATTGTAATTTTTATTAGTTCAACTTATAAAGGCAACAGGCTGTGACCTTTGTTGCTCATCTCCAGATTAATGTGGGTACCTATTATTCCAAATTAAAATATTACTATTACAATATTGAAAGCTTTTCCAGGGGTGCATTTTCTGTTGGGGGGGGGGAAACATCCTTGATTTGACCCAGGCATTTCCTGGGAACACTTAGATTGATGAATGTGACAGGATAAAGCTATCATATTTTGAAAACTATTGGGTAAGTAATGTATTTAAGCTGTGGCATTTTCTGTAATGCAAATATAGCTGTTGAAATACATGCAGTGTCTCACACATGGGCAAATTGGGCTATTTTGCTTTGTTCTTACTCCTCAGCTATCAGATATGATGGAATTACTGTCATTGGCTACACAGTTTGGTCTCTCATGGATGGCTTTGAATGGCTCAGAGGCTACAGCATTAGACGGGGTTTGTTTTATGTTGACTTTCAAAGCCCAGATAAAAAGTTGATGCTGAAGTCTTCAGGATTCTTCTTTCAAAGGCTGATAGAGGACAATGGTTTCCCTGCAGTACCAGAAAACCAGCTCATAAAAGGGACTTTCCCATGTGACTTTGCTTGGGGGATTACTGAAAACTTTCTTCAGGTGAGTCAGATGGCAATCTATCAAACCCTCCAAAATTGCATTGCTGCAAGCAAAGAAGGGCTGTTCCAGATGGAGCTTTTGTTTTCCTTAAACCACTAAGATTGTTATTAATAATAATCTTAAGACTGCAGAGCTGGACGGAACCCTATAGATCATCGAGTCCAGCCCCTATCAAGGAGGTGTAGTGGGGAATCAGACTCCCAACCTCTGGCTCCACAGCCAGATGCCTAAACCACTGAGCTATCCAGCAGTTCATAATTAATTGACATTCATTTCTCATATCAAGTACATTGTGTTCAGAATTAATGTTCTTTGGTGATGCAAGAGACATAATTTTAAGTGGTGAAGTGCCATAACTTAAGAAATTTCCATAGGCATTATCTGTTGCATATTAAATCTGATGTCCAACATATAAAGCCTACAGAGATCTCTTAAATTACAGCAATTCGCTGCTAAAAATTATGCCTTTTGCATAACTGGACAATAGGATTTCAATCCCTAAGTTGATTAAAATAAATGTGCTTTTTATATCTAAGCTATTTATTTCTATGCCTTCTATTTCTTGAGTCTGTGACTTAAATTCAGTGTACTTTTGAAAACATTTCCTGTAAATAATTTCTATAATATCTTTAAACTACACTAGGACCCCCATATCTGCAGGATCAGTTTCAGTTATCTGCAGCCCTATACACAACATACAAAGGGGCGAGCCCTGTGGCTTTTGTCCCTCCACCCCCCTTGTGACCTTTGTTCTTCCTCCTTGTATGTTTCTGTGAAGATTCTCAGTCATCCAGGTGAGGTTATCTGGAAGTTGAGTCATGGCAACAGGACTTCTTTTTTATTAAGTTGAAATGTTTCACTACTCATCCAAGTAGCTTCTTTAGACTAATAAGAAAGAAGTCCAGTTACCATGACTCAACTTCCAGACTCTTTGTATGTTGTATATAGGGTTTGCTACTCCACAGTTTCAGGCATTCGTGGCAGATCATGGAATGGATCCCTTGTGGATACAGGGGTCCTATTGTATTTTGATCTTTCTGTACTTTTCATTTGCATTAGCAAATTGACATCAGCAAATAAATGAGATGCAGAAAAAAATTCAGGACTACATTTTAAAAAATCCAAATGGTGTACATGGATTATAACCCAAGTATATTGAAACACCTGATATATATACATATAACAATCAATTTTAAGTGTTATGAGTGCCACTTGCAGAATACTTCAAAATAGAGTGCCCAAATAATAATCTCTGAACTAAATCCAGTCTTAGTCTAATTAGAGTTGATCGAATGAAATGAATGTGACTTGCTGAATGGCCAGTAATGCAAGTCCATTGATTTCAGTGAATCTACTCTAGTTGGGTTTAGTCTGTGCGTTAAAATAGACTGATGGTACATGCGTATACTCATGCCTATGATATATCTCCAGGTGATCTCACATAGTATATATTGAATTATTTGGAAGCACTGATACACAGCAGTTACCGCACCTGGCTGGTTAAAGCCAATATCATGTAATTGGAGGAAAAGGGAAAAGCCCTTTACTCAGTCTTTGGTAAGATTAAAACATGGTTTCGTTTTCACTGCTCACGAACAGCTGATGTGTGTAGAAGTGCATGTAGGCTCAACTTGAGTGCAAGATGGTGAGTTCATTGGAAGATTGTTACAATGAGCTTATTGGGAGAAAGGTGGAATATAAGTGTAACAAATAAATAAAAGTGGATCTTATGATATGAAAGAGAAATATGGAAAGGCTACCATACTGAATGAAGATGAAATGGGGGGTGTTTTCCTGTAACAGTCAATTGCTTGAGGCAGAAACAGATGTTACAGATAATCCACAGAAGAGGAAAATCTGTAATGATTGATTGTTTTTGAGTGCCACAGCAGGAACTACTTTCAGCTCTGGACAGATTAGTTATGGGATGCTTTGAACATGATAGCCAGAACCAGTCACCAACTCTCACGTGCTTTAATTATGGATTATCTATAGCATATGTTTCTGGCAATATCTTGTCTTTCCTTATTTCTGACAAAATGAATCTATTCTCCTGTCCTTCTCCCTGTTTCCAGGTAGATACAACTCGATCCCAGTTCCTTGATCCAAATATTTATGTCTGGGATGTCCATAAAACCCAGAAGCTGATTAAAATTGATGGAGGCAGTGCCCCACATCGCAAGCTTCATTGTGTTGATCTTCCTGCTATCCGGCTTCAGATTTCTTTACTCCAAGAAATGCACATCACACATTTTCATTTTTCTTTGAAATGGCCTTTGATCTTCCCTTCAGTTAATGAGACATCTGCTAACCGCACACTTCTGTTTTACTATCGGTGTTTTGTTAGTGAACTTCTCAGGGTTAATATAACTCCTGTTGTTGCTTTATGGCAACCTAATGCTGAAGACCAAGGACTTCCTGTTTCACTAGCCAAACAAGGTGGATGGAGGAACCAGTATACTGTGGAGGCTTTTGTTGAGTATGCTAGATTCTGCTTTAAGAATCTTGGGCAGCATATCAAATTTTGGATCACAATGAATGAACCCAATGTGATGAATGTGACATACCCAGAAGCACATAATTTGCTGAAGGCTCATGCCAGAGTATGGCACCTCTATGATAAGACATTCAGGAAGATTCAGAAAGGTCAAATATCCATTGCGTTCCATGCCAACTGGGTTGAGCCAGCTTGTCCTTTTTCAAAAAATGATGATGATGCAGCCAAACGAGTTTTAGAATTTGACATTGGCTGGCTTGCTGAGCCCATCTTTGGAACTGGTGATTATCCAGATGTGATGAGGCAATGGCTTCATCAAAGAAACAGCCTAGGTTTTTATAATTCATATTTACCATATTTCTCAGAAGAGGAAAGAAATCAAATACATGGTTCTTTTGATTTCTTTGCCTTGAGTCACTACACTACATTTCTTGTGAACTCTGAAAATGAAGCTCCCATGAAGTACAATCACCTCCTTGAGATCCAAATGCAAATTGATATCACCTGGGTGAAATCACCCAACAGAAATCCTGTGGTGCCCTGGGGATTACGCAGGCTCCTCAAATGGGTTAAGAATAAATATGGCAACATCCCCATTTACATCATTGCGAGTGGAATCGATGACAAACAGAGTATAGCTCAAGACAAATTGAGAATATATTACATTGAGAAATATATCAACGAAGCCTTAAAAGGTGAGTGTCCTGGGGAAAAGCTTAAATGCCTTGTGATCCAAGTTTTCTGGATAGTGTACATCATATGTAATGTGGTTTTCCAAAAGTGAATGAATTGAAAAACAGGTTTTTACAAAGTCAAGGAATGAGAAGTTACACCTGCATCTTTTGAAGGGTGGCATAATAGCTTTTTTCACCTGGACTCCTGACAAAATAAGCTGCATGTGCTTGCCCAAACCTTATTTGGACTCAGAACGTCTCGGCTGCTTCTGGAAACCATTACACTAACATAGTCATTTCTATACTCCTCTCACCCTGTCTTGTTCTAGAGAAGCAGAAGTACATGCTCCAGAGAAGTACTGTAAATCCAGTATGTGTGTGTATTTCCAGTTGCTGAGAAACTAGTACCTGTTGCAGCATGTTGTATAGATAGCAACCTAATGAAAGAATGGTTATTACAAGATAACAAAGGCACAGAAAGGGATGGCAACTTTGCAATGCCTGGTTCATTGTTGGAGGGGCAAACATTTCCATACTAATTGTCACAATCACCTCTCCCTAAAGAGATACCTCAAGTAATAAAAGTGGTAGTTTTGCATCCACAGTGACTCCCTGACCAAGATCATTATCTCTTTAGGGAGAAGTGATCGTGACACTAATCACTGTAGAATTATTAGAATTTCTGCATGAGGTAGCATTTTTTCCCCTGTGAAATATTCTCTGGAAAAGGGACTGAGCTGTGCAGAACATGGCAATGTCTTGTGCAAAAGAACAGGCAGTAATAATAGTAATGGGAAAAAAGAGACCCGGGGAAACTGGGAATTCTTATTGGTGCAGAGAGAAGATTTGGCAAGGAACCTTGGCTTGATGACATTGGGAAAATCATCAAGAATGAGAATGGTTTAGTGATATTCTCCACATCTTTAACAGAAATGCATTAAGTACATTCAGCTGAATTTTCCTACATGTACTACCTGTAGCTCCAAGTGTGGTGAGGATGGTGGGGGCAGAGCTTACTTGTTTCCCTGCACCACCACTACATGTTTATCACTCCACAGTTTTCAGGGCTCATGCTTAAATAGAACCACAAGATTCTGCATTTTCAGCAGAATACCCCACAGGTATACAAAATCTGTAAAAGGAAAAGGGAGGACAACCATTCTTGGTTTATGACCTTTAAGAGCCACAGAATGTTGACAGTAGTTGAACAGGGGTTCAAAGGGAAGAAAAGGGTATATAAGAGAGAAGGAGAAGGATGTAAATCTGATTTAGAAAATTTTCAGTTTTGGGTGAGGAATGGAGACTACACACCATGAAGTTAGGAAACCAGCTTCTATGCCCTGCACTATCTGGGAAGTTAAAGAATGGAGGAAAGGACAATAGACATCTTTTGCAGTTACCAAAACCCTTCCCTACGTGGCAATAAAAGATTTAGCTTTAGCTTGGCAATTAGCCATAAATCTAAGCCCTTTAGTGCTACACAGCACACTGGCAGAAAGTAATGCTTCCTAGTAATACATTTCAGGTTCAGTCCTTTACACCTCTAGTTTTTTGAAAAATCCTGTAGAACTTCCCAACCTTATTGCATGTGAATATTTTCATGATGCAACAAGGCTGCACACAGTAGCCTTTTCCTGACTTTCATCATTTTGAGTTCTACATGTAAAGGGTAACTTTCTGAAGCAGAGAACTAGTTTATTCATGGAGGTTCTCCATGGAATTTGGAACATGGCATATTCAGTGTTTGGATGATATAGCAAGCCTCCATGGATGAAGGAATCTTCAGAAAGTCACTTCCCACATGGTTAGTGAGGTCAACCTGCCAGGATGGGGTGGGGCTAGCCTGCTTCCCCTTCCTTTGTGTTTATTCTGTCCAGATTCAATAATGCCTAAATAGAACTTATGATGACATACAGAAGATCTGCATCTGACCACAGAAGACAGCGGTGGACTACATCAAACCAACATTATGTTGTGACTACTGTAGTGGGAAGTATTGTGGTAGCAGGTTTAGAAGGTGATTATAGAAGTATTAGTGGATTTTTGGATGATTTGTAGGAGATAATCAAGTATTCCTGACTCCTTGTTTTTTAACAATTGTTCTTGTTATGATCCTTCGAGTCAGAACTGACTTATAGCGACCCTAACAGGACTTCCGAGGTAAGTGAGATATTTAAGGAGTGTTTTTACAGTTTCCCATTCCCAGTGAGTTTCCATGGCCGAGTAGGCTTCTGAGTCCTAGTCTGTTACTCTGTCTACTCCACTGCACTGGGCATCCCTTTTTAACAATAGCTACAGCACAATAACTGCACACCATAGAAGGCTTAGAGTAACCATGAATAGATATATTTTTTCAATGGAAAATGTATGATAGCAGTAGAGTTCTGAGATTCATTATCACTTACTGGGATTAGAATTCCTTAATTCTTAATTTCCAGAAAGGTAGCTTTGTTAGTCTTTTCTAGCAACAATTTTAAAAAAAGTCTTATGGCCCCTTAAAGACTAACCAGTTTTATTCAGCATGAACTGTCTTGGGTTTGTGTGTGTGCGTGTGCGGGCAATTCCTAGTGTATGTTTTGTTGCAGTTGGTTGATCTTAAGGGTGCAGTAAGAAACTGAATATATCCTACTAGCCTGAAATCTGATTGCCCCTGATTTAAATAGACTAAAGCAGCTTTCTTATTGTGTGTTCACCTTTCTGTTCCTCTGTTGATAAATACTTTGTAGTTGCATTAAAGTGTCGTGACACAGATGCTTTCTCTGTTGGTAGGAATCAATATGACTCCCGAGGGTTCTTTTGCAGCATTCAGCAGTGTACAGGACAGTTAAAACAAAAACACAATTAATGTGTCCTTTCTCTCCTCCTTCTCTTTATGTTCTTTTTTTGCAGCCTACACCTTGGATAATGTTAATCTCCGTGGCTATTTTGTCTATTCTTTCAGTGATAGAGGTGATGCTAGATCATATGGCCTCTATCGTTATGTGGTTAATCGGTATGAGCCAAAGCCTTCCATGATGCATTATAGACAGATCATTGACAATAACACCTTCCCTGGACCAGAAGCATCCAACCTGGTTTGTTCCAAGGAGCTTATTCTCTGCCCAGAATGTGACTCTTTCCAACCAAGAAAATCTCTGCTAGCTTTTATGTCTTTTATATTATTTGCTTTCATTGTCACTATATTTCTGATTACTTACTACTCCAAGAGGATTGATGGAAGTCATAAATACTGCTTTCATATTGCTCGCTGCCCTTTGCCTGCATTACCTGGGGGAGTTTGGAAATAATTATGCTCCAGATTGTGATTTCTATTGCACTACAATTGTATTATTTATGCTCCCTAATGCTGTGGAATACTAAGTGTGAAAATGGATTAGTACTCACAGAATTCCCTGTGATTCCTGTCTGTATTAGCATTTTTGGTTTGCAGGTACTCTCAGGTTGTTTGTTTGTGATTAGAGATGGGGGTATTTGTATACAAATATGAATATCCCTGTGCAGCTGGAGTTAACGAGGGTCCTGCCCCTGGGACCGCACCATCCACTCACACATCCGGTGGCTGTGGCAGTGGCCCCTCACTTCCTTCCAATCACTCAGGAGCGCTTGGCTAGCCACTTGGCAGCCTTGCAGGGAGACTCGTCTTCCCTCCCTCTGCCAGGAGTGGCTAGATGACCGGGAAGAGAACAGTGCTCGAGAGCAATTGGAAGGATGAGCAGGGCCAGTGGTGGTGGCGGATGTGTGAGTGGATGGTCTGGCCCCAGGGGCCGGACCCTCGTTAACTCCAGCTGCACAGGGATATTCATATATTCCCATCTCTGTTTGTGATGTTAGACCTCTCTGGTGCCCTGATCCACTGATGGAGATATATGGGCAGAAGGATGCTACACAACTGGTGTAGATGCAATAGATGCAGAGCTGGTACAATTGCATCTGACTGTGTACTTTGTCATCCACTGGTAGAATCTCCTTCTCTTTTAGCTGGAGGCTTGAAATTAGTCTGATGAAGAAACAAAGTGATTCATTTGGTGTAAAATGTCTTTCAGGTGGTCATGGTAGATCGTAAGCTTTTCATTGCTAAGTTCTCAGAATAAAATGATCTTCAAAAATCCAGTCTGGGACTTCTAGGTTCTGAATGTATTGCTCAATGGGGTTTAGACCTCATGCCTCCTAAATGGAAAAGTCAGAATTACATCCTTTCAGAAATAGAGTTTTTAAAAAAACTCTGTAAAGATGGATAGTGTGGAAGAAGCAGGAGAATGGAATTTCTCTTTGGAATCAGCTCAAAGCTTTCCCTTGCTTGTAATTAAAGATGGAAGAATTCTTGGGGTTTGTGTTTATCTATGGAAGTACCCATTTTGCACATCCTGAGATTTGAAGTGTGATGGAAGGGAAGTTTGTCAATCTGCCTTTTTTCCAGCTTGCAGTGTGTACTTAATTAGGTAAAGAAATATGCACAGCACCATATATACCTTTGACAAATGTGCAAGACTGAAAAGTATATATTTGAAGAACGTACATTAAGAAGATTTAGTGCAGGGGTGGACTTGGGGGGGCACTTCACCCATGGCTCTCTCCATGGGCTGTCAGCTTGCCAAAGTTTGGTGGGAAATTTTGCCAAAGCTATAAAAAAGCCATAAAAATGGGAAGAGAAGGATTGTCTGAATACCTTTGGGTTGTTGCTAGATGTTGGCAGTATGACCTGACACTGAATTTCAACAACACAGTTTTGTAGGGTAGGGGAGCTGGAAAATGGTCTTTGGGACTGCATGCGTTGTCTCCCCTGTTTTAAATAAGGGGAAAATGTATGCACAGTGGCGGCTTTTTCATGAATATATGCATACACATGCAGGTGAGGACAAAAGTCCTGGCAGCCTGGTACAGAACCAGTATGGAACACTGATACTTCTGGGTTAGTTACTTGAATTAGTTTCAGATGAGACAACTCATATAATGAAAATGAAAACTATATTTTTCTATAAAAACAGGACAATCCTGTGGCCAAAGAAAAATCACTGGAGTGAAATGTGATTGTGACAATAATTTGTTGTTGATGTGTTTGTGTAAAAAGTGGAAGCAAACAATGATACTTCCTGTTTTCCTCTTACCTGCTGATTTTACTGTTAAGAAACTGTGTTCAATCTCTGTTTCAACTACATCTGACATGAAAGGAGGACATTCTTGGGGAAAAAAGCTATGAAAAACGGGGCTGGGCTCACACAATAATCAAGGTAAGTGACAGCTGCTAGGGTTTAAAAGGTAAGAAGGGAAAAGCAACAATGGCTAGGATTGCTTCGCTCGGGTAAGAAAGGGTGTTGACCAGTTCTGTCCCTGTGAATGGGAAGCTATATTAGAGTGAGAATAATGAAGCAGCTGAAGGGCTTGCTTTTCCAGAGACAATTCCAAAGCCCCACTAAGTTTTATTCCCCTCAAAAGCTAAAGTATTTGTGTTAGCCGTAAAGGGGGGAAAATCCAAAATCCATACTAGTGTAAATAGGTTAACCATAAAAATTAAAAGTTAATAAAATTTAAAAACAAATATAAATTTAAAAATATATATAAAAGTGGGGAGGGGGAAGATGTTTTGGAGTACATGCTGACTTTACTTTGAAGTCATGTTGTCTGTCTTGTTTGTTTCTTGAGTTAAAACGAGGGAGAGGACACCTTCAGACATTCAAACAAGGCTTTGCAAGTGATTTGATTGTTTTAGTTTCTTCCTGTACCTTTTAGAATGCTAGGAGAAGAAGGACAGGAAAAAGTGATTCTGCACGTTTGCAAAATACATATTTTATAAATCTAGCTGCGGACTCAGAATTGTCTACATTCTGGATGAAGCTCACTGACTTGTACATCAGTAGAAATCAAGAGGAAAATGAGGTTGTCTCTGTATTAACGAGGAGAGAGAGAATTTCAGATGGTGAACTAGACGAAGAAAGAAAAACCAGTAGAAGCCAAATTAGGTAGTGACTGGAGAGGATAAACCTGTTGAGAGTAAAGTCTTAGCTTCATGTGCTATAAAGGTCTACAGAGAGAAAAAGTAGCCATGCTGGACAAAGAGTGGAATCCAAAAAAGCCATGTTAGCAAAATAACATTTGCCTTCCCTTCTTACAAAAAACACTTGCACTTTTCCACCATGTCCAGAGAACCACTTTCCCCCCTCCCCAGCTTTCAATGCTTGTTGTTATTGACCTGTAATTGAGACTGATAAAAGAGCTCTGTGAAGTGTGAAAGCTTACACAGGGCTGGCAATTTTTTTTAAAAGTTAGTATTGATCTGTTTTTCTGCACTTTTCAAAGAACTAGGGCAGGAGATAAAAAATATGAACAAAGATTGGGCCGTAATGATATCTATAGCTTTATTTATTAGTGGGGCAAGTTTGTATCTATATTTTCAGCATCTTTTCATGTAGGTTCTGTAGTAGGGCTGATCCCGGGAAGAAAGCTCCTGATAAATATGGTATCTGCAATGATTTTTGCTATTTATACAAATCATTATGAAATAAACATTGTTGGGCTACATTCTGCAGAGGTAGACCACAAATATTTTTATCTGGAAAGCTGCATGCCATAGTAATAGATGTTTTTGACATCACTTGCACTGTAGCATTAAAATATCAATTTTACCTGCAAAAAACTTGAAGGTGAAATACGTTGATATCATCTGAAAATAAAAACACATTTTCTTTCAACTTTGTTGTTTAGTCGTTAAGTCGTGTCCGACTCTTCGTGACCCCATGGACCAGAGCACGCCAGGCCCTCCTGTCTTCCACTGCCTCCCGGAGTTGGGTCAAATTCATGTTGGTTGAATAAATGCAAAAAAGAATTAATATATTGACAGAATAAAGACATGATATTGGTTCTCAGTTCCATATTGGTTAATCTGTTTATACATATGACCATTATAGTAATTTATATCTTCATAGATGCTAGCCATTTTATAGATGTCTTGCTATCATTTTGGAGGTATTATATATGTCTTAAATAAAATTTGCTGGTGAAATTGGTTAACCCCCCCCACTCTTGAAAATATACATTTTTTAAAATTTAGAACCAGTGCATTTGTAGAAAAGAAGTAGTACATTTAAAGAATAGCACTAAACTTTAATCCCAATCTATCAGTTTCATATGCACTAACCTGTACACAAATAGCATGGGTATAATCGTTTAAATCTAAATAGATGATAAATATCTTCTAACTTCCCTATTGTAACTTCAGAAGAAGTGGGAACTGCAGGCCAACAGCATTTGGAAGGTGACAGTTGTCCACCTCTATGGAATTTAGGAGTTGATTTTAGCTTATTAAGCAATATTTATAAAAACCAGACCTTAACAAAAAGTTTGAATAACATTTTAAAAACCAAAAACCTAAGACCGTTCTACCAATATTCAGACAGTCCAACTCTTTATCATGGGAATTACACTCTTCTCCCCTCTCCCCATTATGTATTGTAAACTGTGATTTTGCACTTTTATGAGATGGGCACCCATCAAAATGGACCAGATAGATGGATACTGGCAAACAATATTTTTTTAATACACTGGCTTGTTTAATATAATAAGAGTGATGTATAAACATATATTTTTAATTTTGACATTATAAATTCTCCATACAATGTGTACTGTGAGAATCTTATTTGTGTCGTCCTTACTGTGTATTCTTATTCAGAATATTTTTGTGCCATTTGTAGATTTTATAGAATGTATGACAACAGAAAATGTATTTGCAAAGGGAATGGTTCTTTGTTGGGTAAAATGTAAATAAATTTATTTATAAATTTTAAAATTTACAGATTTCCTTATCTTACACAGATTTTCTTTGAAGTGGGTACTTCATAATCAGAGTTAATGTAGACCTATGCTCTGTCTCTTCATCAACTCAAGCAGAATTCATATTCAAAGATGTAGTGGGTAGGTGTTGATGCTGAGGTTGTGCAACTCCATGTCCTTGTTCAAGTGTGCATTATTCTATTTGGGCTTAACCCTTAGCAGAGCTTTAATACTAGGCATATATTGTTTCCTTAAACCCTCCTCTTTATTCACCCTCACCTCCATCCCTTCCCCCTCACTCTATATTCAAATCTTCCTCCTTCAGTACGGTCAATTTAAAATCCTACTACTTAATCTCTACTTCCCACCTCCATCCTCCTCTTTGAACAGCACCTGGGTGGAGGTAGAGAACCTTGTCAACCTTAATCTGGAAGCTAATCCATCTGCCTACATTTTGATCCTGGGGGACTTTAATACCCGGCTAGGACCCAATAACTCTGTCCTAGCCAAACATACAAATCTGGAGTTTGACGAGTCGTCTCCCCCCTGGCTCAATCGTCCAAGGTCTTCCAGAGACAAGATTATCTCACCTCATGCTACCTTCTTAATTAACCTCTGTCTCAATCTTCATATTGCCATTCTCAATGGCACATGGGGTAAGGACATCCCTGGTGAATACACCCACCTCTCCATTAGAGGCCCAAGCGTAATCGATTACGCCATCGCTTCCCCAGCTCTTTTCCCCTTTCTCTCGGACTTCTCTGTTGGTGTTCGTGCTGACAGTGACCACCTGCCTCTTCTTTTGTCCCTAACCTTCCCTCCTTCCCCCTCCTCCCCCCAAATTCCCCCTTCACAACCCTCTTGTTGTCTTAAATGGACTTCTCAAACAGAAGCTGACTTTTTCTCTTGGACTCTATTGCCAGAGATTTCCAATCTTAACCTCACCATTGCTACAACTGACTCTATCGCCACAGCTATCACCTCCTATAATACTCTTGTGGATTCCTTAATTACTTCCCTTAGTAGCCCAACTAATTCCCCATCCCATAATCGTGCCACCTCATGGTTCGACTCCGACTGTTGGCAGGCCAAGAAGCATGTTAGATCTCTTTTCCACTCTTTCCGCCTTAATCCTACCCCAGCGTCTCTACAACACTACCTTTCTGTTAGAAGGTCCTGCACATTACTTTTAGATTCAAAAAAACACCTCTTTGCTCAACGCAAGTGGTCTGATCTGCTCCAGGCAATTCTTTCACATAACTACAAAGCCTTCTGGTCCTTGGTATCTTCTTCCACCACTTTCTCTTCTTCTGACCCTTCTTCTTCTATCCCCTTGGAGGAATGGATAGCCCACTTTTCCACAATTTTCTTCTTCCCGAATCCCAACCCCCCTTCCGATCCCTCGCTCCAGGCCCTCCCCGACTGGCCTCCTGTTACTTCCGAGGAAATACTGGACCTAATCAGCTCACTGAAGTCTGGTAAGGCCCCAGGCCCTGATCAAGTCCTCACTGAGACTCTGACCAGTAACCCCCACTGGTGGTCTCATTCCTTGGCTAACTTTTTCACCTTAGTTAACCACTCTGGCATCCTTCCCAACTCCTGGTTAATCTCCACTCTGATTCCAATATTCAAAAAAGGTGATCCCTCTCTCCCTAGCAACTACCGTCCAATTAGCCTTCTATCTTTTATTGGCAAACTTTACTCAAAATCTCTTCTTTCCAAACTTTCTGCCTGGGCTTCTTCCATTAATCTTCCGGGGAAAGAGCAAATTGGCTTTCGCTCTGGAGCCTCTACTCTTGATCACACTTTACTTTTATCCCACCTAGTTGAAAAATATTCCATTCACCACAAATCCAGTTTGTTCGCTGCTTTTGTTGACCTTCAAGGCGCCTTCGACTCTGTTAATAGATCTCTCTTATGGGACAAACTATCTCAATGGGGCATTGATCCTCGACTACTCTTTCTGCTTAGGCGTCTCCACTCTTCAAACACATGTCAGATTCGCCTCCCAAACTCCAATACACTAACTGATAGATTTCAAGTTAATAGGGGTGTCCGTCAAGGGTGTATATTAGCCCCCTTACTGTTCAATTTATTCCTTGCAGATCTCCCTCCTTTCCTACGTATAGCTACTAACTCTTCCCCCTCTCTTAACGGTGCCCCTCTCTCAGTTCTCCTCTATGCTGACGATGCAGTCCTGCTCTCTCTCTCCAAAGCCGGGCTGCGTCTTCTTCTAGCCAAATTCCAAGACTACTGTTCCATCAACGATCTTAGCATAAATTCTTCCAAAACTAAAATAGTTGTTTTTTCTAAATCTAGCCCTCTATCCACTTGGACAGTTGGTACACAATCCTACCAACAAGTGCCAACTTTCAAATACCTTGGGCTCACTTTCCACTTCAAACTAAACTGGGCTCCACACAAAAAATTGGTCATTTCCACATCAACATCCCAACTCAATGCAATTTCAAAATTCCATTACTTCTCAGGCAACCAATTTGTCCCAGCAGCTTTGCATATTTTCCAGTGCAAACTCCTATCCCACCTCTTTTATGGGGTCCCCATCTGGATAGAGGCTGTAAACCACGACATTGACTCCATTGCCGCCGTCTTCTTTAGAAAGATTTTAGGTGTTCCCAATATGATTCGCCTCTCCACTATGGTACTTGAATTGGGAACCCACCTCCCTTCTACTCTTGCCTGGGTCTCCACTTTCAAATACTGGCTCTGCATCCATCTCCACTCTAATTCCAATTCTCTCCTCTTTGACCTTCTTAGCGACTCTTACACTTCGAACTGGTTTAAACTGATTGACTCCAAACTTCTCTCCCTAGGACTAGAATTAGAATCCCTTTTCGACCTGGGATTACAACAGGCCCATTCCTTGATCAAACACAAACTTTGGCAGCTTGAGTTTGAGTCACTTTCAGCTGACTTAAACCCCACTTGCTCTCCCCTTTTTTTCAGTCTTCCTCCTTCTCTAGGACGTCCCTTAAACTATTTCTCTTCACTGACCAACCCTGGTCAGAGAAGAGCATTTATGTTAGCCCGCCTCAATATCTTCCCTTCGGCGGTTCATGCAGGCCGATTCGCTAAGATCCCCCGTGCAAATAGGCTCTGCTTTTTCTGTCATACCCTCCCAGATTCCCTGGACCATATTTTATTTCATTGCCCGGCGCATTCATCTCTGAGAAAGCTGTTTCTCGAACCGTGGCTTTCTCTCTTGCCCAACTCCCTATCCTTTTTCCTGAACGATTCTTGCCCGCGGATTACATCTGCCGTTGCAAGATATCTTCTGGAAATTTCCAATTTAACCCATTACCTATGATACTACTTGTTGAGTGTATCTCCTAATTTATGTTTACTCTGATTATCGCTTGGCTTGTACCCATGTTTTGCTGTTGTCCGTTCATATGCCAATAAAGGTTTCGAAAATCGAATCGAATACTAGGCATATATAGAACTTCTGAAGACTGTACATTGTGGGCTGGTTCATATAGCAGAAGAGTCTTTTAGATACATAATTCACAGTGCTGGGATTTTGAAGCTTAAATTAAGCTAATATCTTTGATTTTAAAAATTGAATCCAGTCATCACCAACAGAATTTATACATCTTTTACATTAGATTTATATAGATAGCCAACATCTTAAAAGCTAAACTGCATTTGAAATTAATCCCATAGTCCTAAATCCAATTGTAATTCCAACTAGTGTGGAGTCATTGAATACATGACATTTACAAAAGCATTGACTCGATTGATTCAGTGGCTGAACTCTAATAGTAAGTCATGATTAGAGTAGATGCATTGAATCAGTGGGGATTTGGTAAGTCAATGCTTTCATAAATTTCATTGATTCAATGAACCTACTCTTTTCCAGATTACTGGATTTCAGCAGTGAATCTTCTGTAGCTGGGACTAGCAGTCGGATTTAGACCATAGTTTTGTCCTTAATTGGGTACTTTACTCACATACACAAAGAGGCAGCGTGGAATCAGCAATCCAGTAGCCTATTTTGAATAAAAAGCTCTTCCCTGCCATCTGAACGGCATCTCTCATGTACGATGGCCTCTCTTGGCATGTATACAATGATTGATATGCAGTGATTCTAGAGTCTCTATGTAAATAAAATATGTATGTGTAGTCTTCAAAATAAATGAAACAGGAGATGCATGAGCCAAAAATCTCCAGGGCCTAAGTTTTCCAAGAAAAGGGGGGGGGGTTAAGTGGAGGTGGAACATATTCGAGGCTTCAAAATATGCTGTTGGTAAGTTTCCAGGTTAAGACCATGAAAAAGTTGTGTAACTCAGTTGTGTAACATAGTTACAAGCATTTTATTTCCTAACTTGCTGGAAGAATGGCATTCTTAGTACATTTTTCTCTTATATAAGAGAACTCTGTAAGATGGACTTTAGTATAAGTTTTTTTTTTAAAGAGTTCAAGTGTTTCAAGTGCTACACATTATGAGTCTTACACTTTGGAGTCTGGGAACATTATGTGGCTTCCCCTAGATTGCTTCAGCCTGCATGTTGTTTGGCTGGCACACAGCCTAGATTACTGAGGATACAAGCTGATGTGTTTCTTGTTTGCTGTGGATTTCTAATATTTCAGGATAATTTAGGAGAGTATAATTCCCAGGAGGGACAGGATTTAGGATTGTCACGAATGCAAAACAATAGGAAAGAGGTTCTTTCTTTCATTTTTAGATTCTTTCCTTCATTTCTGGAAGAGAGCTTCTGAAATCTGAATAATTCAGTTTAATGAATGAGAGGAACCTGAAAATTTTAGATTTCATATGGATTTCCTCTTTCAGATTATCTTTCTTTGACTTCTGTATGTAAAATCACCTCAACCTGCATTCTCTCTTGCACCTGAAAGGTTACTTGAGTGGTCTGAGAAGAACTTGGTGGTGGTGTGGGTGGCATGAAGCACTGGCAACAGCTTGCTCATTGGTGATGATGCTGATGATGATGAATATAAATTAGCGTTGCCTCACATAGTTCTGATGGTTTTGATCATGATGATGATTTTTCTTTATCTTTTGTATGTTTCTTGTTGATGAATTGATGAAGAGGAGGATGAGGATGGTGAGACTATGATAAATGTGAGATTTAAAGTATAGTTCAAGTCTGCTTAGGTCTCATTATGACTGATTTTTCTTTCTCATTCACTGTTGCTGTCACGTGCTTATGGAGTTTATTATTGTTGTCTTGTCTCTGCTTTTTGGAGTAGTTTTGAGTGTTCTGTAGAGCTTTATTTGATCTAGCACCAGAAATATGAACAAGAGAAGTCAAAATGGAAGAACCCAAAAACCCCCCCATCCCTTTCATGTTTAATGAAAGGACTGGTGCCCAAATGACTTGAAAACAAATGAGGCACCCTGCACAAGAACCCGAAACAAATTAACCCTAAAAGTTGGCCTAAAAGTGGACACCTGCCATTCCTCCCATAGACACAGAACTGCTATGGATTTTCCACATGCAGATGTTCTTGGCATGTCCTTACCTGAAAAATCAACACACTAGGCATGAAATTTCTGGCTTTTTGGGACCACAAATCATATAATTCTCCATTCTGGAGTTCCACCTGACAGACCCATATCTACAGACACCTAAATGTGGCTCCCGTGGAGAAAAGGCCTAGCTGGGAAGGCTTGAAGGCTTTGAAGGTTAGCATAGGCCTAGCTCCAACCAAGGTTCTTGTGCAGAAAGGAAGCTCCCAGATAGTGTTGGCTATGAAATTCCTCTTGCAGCCATTTAGTTGATCAGTTGCATGATACAGGGAAGGCTGGAGCAGGGACATGCTTACACAATTTCCCTTAAACATCAAATAAGATACTGTGCATTGTAGTTTACTATGAAATTTGAGTGCCAGCTGACCCTGTAGATCTGAAACGGTCACTGTCATAGTGATGCATGTGTTGTGTGAATATGGGTTTATACATGATATGCAGCACTTTTAACACTTTGGGCTGCCGTAGGTATTTTCCCAGCAGTCTCATCCAATGAGAACAAGGCATGTAATAAGGCTTTGTAGCCTTTGGTTACTAATAAGAAAAGGAATTCTGCATCTTTCTGTTGATAAAAAGAATTTTAAAGAAACAGGTATAAATAATGTGTTACTTGCTCAATGGATTGAGAAAAATGCTTCCTAGCTGGGAACTAGTACTCTACCATCATTCTTGACTGTTGCCGTCTCTTTTGAAAACTGTAAAGAACTGCTTTCCATTGTATGCTTCTTTATTTCCAAAAGAGCTCTGTCACCGGTCTCTGGTTCCTGGCCAGAGTGTTCCACTTCACTCTCAGGTAGCATTAAAAGGGTTTTCACAGCTGTACAGTGAGCGCCCAACATTTTCTAGCAATGTGTATTCTTCTGTGGGTCCAAAATCTTAGGGCTAACCATGTTAACTGGCACCAAAGGCAGGAGTTATTTTCTTCTCAGAAGCTAATAGTAGCTCTTTGTGTGTGCATGTGTGTGAACGAGCGAGCGTTCACACACATGCACACACAAATATATATTTGATTGGGATTCTAGCATGAGAAAGATCTAAAACAAGTATGACTTATGACCCACCAAATGTTGCTGAACAACTCTCATCATTCTTGACCATTCTGATTGAAGTTGATGGGAGCTGGAGTACAACAGTATCTGGAAGGCCTTGTGTTCTCCAGCAACGTGTTAAGCCCACATCTGCTGCATCAAAGGCTCTCCTGCTTCCCACTTACATGGGAAAAAGTAGATTTACTAATTTGGCCATAGTAATTTTCAACAAAGAAAATACAGTTGTGAACTGCTCTTCCTAAAGTGTATTTTCAATTATAAGAACAACTAATTTGGAGCCACTCTATGCCTGTTTTATTTAGTATGTATTGCTCAGAAAATACCTGGGATAAAGTGACAAGGAGGAGGGAGGGAAAAACTAAAGCTGCTATTTCCCCTGACAAGCCTTCTGCATCTTGCGTGTGCATAATTCAGCAGGTGATGCTTTTTGGTGCATGGAAATCAAGTGATGAGGGAAGCATATTCCTACTGAATGTTGGTTTATCCCTCAGCAGTTGGAAACATAAGAATCCATCAAGAAGGAAAGTGAGACATTCAATGAGCTGCACTCAGGCATGGCTGGAATGAAACATATCTAGAGTATATGAAGATGATGGAGTAGACATTTCAGCAAGGAAAGCTGCATCAGAAGAGAACTGGGGCATGCAATGGAAGCAATGAGTATCAAGAAAGCAAGTCCCTGGGGTCGGTGTGTACTGGCCAAAATTAAACAAAATGTTCTATGTATATTGCCCATTATCCTTTAAAGCAAGAAAACTTGCCCTTGCAGAGTCTTAATGTCTATTTTGGTTTTATATTACTGAGACATGCAGAATTGCAGCCACTTGAAGGTGTTTTTAAAGAGATAAAGGAACG
Organism: Intellagama lesueurii; assembly: GCA_037013535.1. Taxonomy (NCBI): domain Eukaryota; kingdom Metazoa; phylum Chordata; class Lepidosauria; order Squamata; family Agamidae; genus Intellagama; species Intellagama lesueurii. The sequence continues at coordinate 28,429,547 of JBAJHW010000003.1, forward strand.
ATTAACTGACTCATAACTGAAAGGTACTTATACAGAAATGCAATATTTTCACACATCAGCCTTGAGTCCAGCTATAACAGTGAGGATGGGAATGAGAAATGGTGAGTCACGCAGCCCAAACTTCATCCCATTTTTTGTCTCTTAGTGTATCAGGAAAATACAAATACTAGTCCCTTTTCTTAGTACATTACTACTTACCACTTAAATGAAGTTTGGAAATGGATTATCAGAGACCTTTGTAGTGGGTGATAATTTATTGGCATGAATACCCCAACTATTAGAATATTTGTATGTTTCCATTTTATTAATGCATTATCATTGTATTTGCTGTGGTGCTTTCTTTTTTTTAAATAGTCCTGATGAAGACCAAAAACAATTAATTTGAGTGAAATGCCTTGGGCTCTTGGGGGGGTCCATTCTCCTATACCTTTGGCCTCTTTGCTTGTTTGACATTGCATTTATCTCTGCCTATCATTTGACTTCACAGGATCTTTTGAAGATGAGTTAATATTTCATGAAAGAAGCCCTAACTTTTCCAATCTGTTTGGACAATGATGTTGTGATGTTCCTTGCTACAGCCACTGTTTAAACGTTTTTTTTTTAAATAACAAACATAAAGAACATCTGTTTTTTTATGAAAAGGAGCAGCATTATCCCCCCCCCCCCAATGATGCACATAGAACAATGGGGGAAACTGATAAAAATAAAAGTTATGTGGAATTGATAAAAGTCTTGGCATCAAAACAGCTGTCAATGAATCCATCATTAGAAGTGGATCTCCCTTAAAGAGGTTAAATTTGTATATCGTACGGTGAGGTTTCTCAGCTTCACAAGTGGCAAATTAACTTGCTTTGTTTGGGGATTGGTGATAGGGCAGGATAAGCATGGGGTTCATTTTCAAGTTGATTGTGGAATCACAGCAGCATTGAAGATGGTGTTTTTGGAAGGAAACCCTTTTTATCATGTTCAAGTTGGCCAAAATATTTTCCATAGTGTACTAGATCACACTAGAGTACGTCCATTGAATTAATAGGGATTTAGCAAGTCAACTTCTCTGTAAGTTCAATTGATTCAAATGGATCTACTTTAACAGCAGCTTACTATGGTAAAGTAAGGTACACCCATTTGAATTAATGGAACCAAGAGAGAAGTTGACTCACCAAATACCTGCTGATTCAATGGACCTACACTAATGTAATTTGTTACAGTAAGCAACAGGATTTTGGCCATTGTGTAGCTAGTTTGCTGCTGAGGGAAAATACCAATGAAGACACTGGAAGAACAGAGGACGGCTCACTGGCATATATTGATCAGTTTAATAAACATCCATTATGCAAAACTCTGGAAGATTTTACTGGATTTTGTATAATTTCAAGTTTCATACTAAGTTCTGAAGTGATTTCACTTTATCATAGAATTTAGATTCTGTATGTAAAAGTGATTTTAGTTTATAATTTTGTACCCATTTCCCCAAAATTTGAAATGTACAGACCTAAAATTATGCAGAAGATGTAAAAGTAGAATATTAATGCATTAATTAATACAGGACATATTTTACAGGTAACTATAGAAGAAATTGGTAGACACAATGTATTAACCAATTTTATAAAGTAAGAGCAAAAAAGGCAATAAATCAAGATTGTCAGCAGATACCATTTTATTCAGCTCCCAATAATATATTCACAGAGTGTTTCTTTTTACCAATAACAAGATACGAGGTAAAAAAACGAGGTATTTCTATGAGTACAATATTAAAAATGCAATGTCCATATTGACATAATAATGGCAATCTAACATGATAGTGTTGTTCTGACATATAAGTTTTAATACTTATTTAAAAAGAAAGCATACTTGCATAGATATGTGGTTGCTAGGGGGCCTGAGCTCATCTTTTTGAAATCTGGTCAGTGAAATGGAAATGAGCAAAGGAAAATGAACTATGACCATATCCAGTGGTGCAGTTCCATTGGTGAAACTGTGGAATCTAATGAAAGCAGGAGATTATTCCATTTCCAGCTTCAGCTCTTCATGTGCCTTCCCATGAGCTCTGAAGGGCCTGGAAACCCTCTGGATGCATTTTTTAGGCAACATAGATGAGTACCTTTCCAGACTCAACCTTCCTGACCTTGGCCAAATTCAGCTGAGCACTGGCTAAAGCTGTACCATTAAAAGCCTCAAGTTGGAGTCCCTCTGTGACAGTCATCCCCTGATCATGTTGCCGGTGGAATTTACTGGACACAATCCAGCCAAATTGATTCACATGTATGAACATGTGTGTGTGTATAAATGTGTGCACATGACTACACAGAGTCACACAAGTTAGTCCTAACAACAACAGCACAAAGACAGACACACACACTCACCCTGAATTCATGGGTTCCTATGGTAACAAGCACTTTTCATTTCACTGGGTCTTCTTGAGTTAGGACTTTGCATTTAATCGTTTGACAGAAGTCCAGTTACTTGTCACTGTAGAGAAGACTGATTAAATCAGTTGCTGAATGTTAAAACAACACAGGTGTAATTGACATACTCTAGTTGGCACTATAAATTGGATTAAGGTACATTTTTTACTTTTATGAATTAGTGTTAAAAAACACACACCTCCCAGAGAGTAAGAAGCATGCTTAGAAGTGTTTATTTGAAGAGGGAATACTCTTTAAAGAAAAGCTTAAGTACCCAGAGTTACACCAAGAGGCAGTTTTAAGTCTTGTTGGTCAATGTATCAGTGCAAAATAAAATAAAATAAAATATTTATTTCCCGTAGGAAGAATAGCTTAGCAATGGCCTTCAGCATTCAGTTTGGTTGCTTTCCCCCCTCCTATATAAGTACGTTCATATTATGATATTTGCATTATTGAGTTTAGGGTATGGTGTGCCTGCCATTTTATACAGGCAGGTATAATCAGTGACTTTGATCCACACTTAGGATATAGCCATTAAAATAAACAGACTAATTGAAGCCATACTGATCTCAATGGGATCTCTAAGTGCAACTAACCCTGGATTCAATCCACTGACATGGGAAAGGATTCTAAACTGTATCAGCTTATGAACCCATGCTTCTAAGTTATGATAATGTGGGTCTGAATTATGTATTTTACTATTCTAATTCCTAGGGTAAATTTATAGACATAAAACTGGTTCTAGCAAACTTATTTTTTTTAATAGGGCTGCCTGAATGACAGGAGTTATACGCTACCATGTAGAGTTATTCATCAGACTAGAAACAGTAGAAACACAGAGCACTGAAAATAAAAGCAGATTTCTTGCACTGCCTTATCAGAGGTTTCCTTTTAGAATTTATTGAAAGTGGATATTGTTTCTTTACTGACAGGAAGGAAGTTTTGTACTGCTTGCAATGTAGAGCTTGGAAATGCTACTTTTATGTACTACAGACTCCTAGGCTGTCACAAACATTAGGGGAACGATTACATAAGCACCACCACCAGCCCACTAACCAGGGACGTGTGGGAGTTCTGATCCAAAAAAGTAACTTTTCTAAGCTTTGAATAAAATGTAGTATGACTTATCCTCTGGATCTGAGTGCTAACTGCTGAATTTGGACTGGCACTTAAGAATTACTTGTTAAATACCCTGCTATCTTCCTGACCCATGGCCCAAGCAGAAAAATGGCTTCTGCTGGTGCTTGTATGATCTTTCCCCCCAAATTTGTGCCAACCAGCAGTTCTCTGTTATTAGCCAGTGCCACATACCCACAGCCTCTGACAGACTTCGCATTGGTCTATACTCTGATTTATCACACCATGGAAGTGGCTGAAAGTACAGAATAGAAAGAAAAATCTACATCATGTAATTTTCATCTTTATAGTTTCCAGACCTGTTACAGATTAGAGAACAGAACCTGTTAGGGACACATTGACGTCAATTGAGAAGATCAAAACATTTTTTTAAAAGGAGGCCTTTTTCCAGTATGGATCTGTACACTTGAACAGCTAGAATAAATATGAATAGGGTTTAATAATAACACTGATTTCTAATTTTAGAAAATTTAGCCATGTTAGTTTGTGCCAGCATATCAGGCAGAAACAAAAGGAAAATTAAAAAAGAAAGAAGACAAACATGTTTTGGCATCTTAAAGACTAACTGCTATATATTTTAATGTAAGATTTTGTGGACTGGACTTGTTCACAAAAGCTCACATTAAAATTTATAGCAGTTTTTGTCTTATTTATTTTTTCTTTTTTGTTTGTTTTGACTGTTTTCTAAGAGGCTTAATCAGGATGAACTGATCAAATGGCCAGTTCACTATGTATACATGCAGTGAGGTTAGAGAAAATGAACAAACCAAAATTATTGTATGGCAAGGCCAGGGCTTAATTTATTCCTCCTAGCCCAGCGTTACCCAACCTTTTTCGGTTCGCGGACTGGCTGGGGAAGGCGGGGCACCCCCTGCACTCACGCGCATGCACGAACAAGAGCGCTCTCTCTCACACGGGCGGGCACACGCCTGCCCGTGCGCATGCGCAAATGGCAGCGCTGTGCTTGCACGGGTGTGCTGGAGTGCGTGTGCAGGCGCAAACGGGCAGCGCGGGGGTGAGTACGTGCGGGGGGGGGGCAGGAGGTCTGTCTCAGCCGCCCAGTCCGGCCCAGGCCACGGACCGGCACCTAGTACAGAGGTTGGGGACCTCTGTACTAGCCAATTAATTTAATTGTTAGTGGCAAGACCCTAAAATATGTGAAGCAGGACCATATGAAAGTGTGGTTGATAATTTTTTGCCATTCAGTAATTATTAAGGAGTATCTAGTTCTATAGAATTAGAGGAAGTTTCCAGTTAATAGTATTTCTAATCATGTTTGTACCCCTGGATTCCAACTGTCTTCCCTTGGAATCAGCTACTGAAAGTGGGCACCAGGGTTCATGGGAGTTATGGCACTGGCATTAGCCTGTCTCTGCATAAACAAACATACATTCCAATGTATTATTCCAAATACATTGAAAATACATCACAAGAAATCACAAAGAGAATATAATATCTGAATGGACCAGAGTAACCACAGATTCCCAGGAAGATTTACTGCTGCACTGTAATCTCAAGCTCCATTGCTTCTTGTGTGCTATTACCAACCTTTTCCCCAGAATCTGTGCCTTGAAGAGCGTGTGACGAGCAAACATTCACAATGCAGACAAACTGGAACAAGTTCAGAGGAGGGCAACACGGATGATCAGGGGGCTGGAAACCAAGCCTTATGAGGAACGTCTGGTAGAACTGGGCATGTTTAGCGTTAAGAAAAGAAGGCTGAGGGAGATATGATAGCACTTTTCAAATACTTGAAAGGCTGTCATACAGAGGAGGGGCAGGATCTGTTCTTGGTCATCCCCCAGTGCAGGACACGCAGCAATGGGCTCAAGTTAAAGGAAGCCAGATTTCGGCTGAATATCAGGAAAAACTTCCTAACTGTTAGAGCAGTATGACAGTGGAACCAGTTACCTCTAGAGGTGGTGAGTGCTCCAACACTGGATGCATTCAAGAGAAATTTAGACAACCACCTGGCAGATATCCTTTGATTTGTATCCATGCATTGAGCAGGGGGTTGGACGTGATGGCCTTGTAGGCCCCTTCCAACTTCATTATTTTGCGATTATATAAAGGAAACATTTCTGATGTTTATGTCTCCAGGCTGGGAAAAGTTCCATCAGCTAAATTTCTGCTTGTTATACTGATCTTGCCTACTAAAAAAAAAGAGGCGAGAGTTGTGTTGGACGAACTGAACGAGGTTTGCAAGACCTTGGATCTTCACCATGAACTAAAACTCTAACTGTGCCATCTTCTGTATTTTCTGCACAGAAACAAGCTCCACTGAATTCAATATGACTATAGTACTGAAGCCTGAACAAAGAGATGCTGATGATAATACACAAAGGGCCGCAGTGAATCTGATTTGATTATTTATGAAAGCAAATATACGAATTAAAGAATGACAGTGTACTTTTGTTCTGTACTAGCTTTATCTTTTATTTTTTAAAAAACCCTGTTCTCCATAAGTTACTTCAAAAATAATAATTGGTTTTAAAGCACTTTTCCCTTTATGAAAATAATTGTTCCCTGAATATATACTGTCAAATGGACCCTCCAGATCACCAACAGCCTAACTTGTTCTCATTTGCAAGAAAGAAAATGACATCCTGAAAAATACTGCTATTATACTATAATTTCCAGGAAGGTCTGTTCCATTGAAATAGGAGGAATTCACTTCCAAGTCAACACTCAGGATCAAGGTATATGGCCATCAAAAAACAGAATATGAAAATCCTCAGTTGCTACTACTAGTACCTCTTCCCTTGTAATTATTATTAGACTTTTTCAATTTATGATGCATATTATAAAAAAGCTTATTTGAGAAACATAGTTTAGTGTTAAAAAGCTTATTAAGGTATTAAGGCTACACACAGTTACAGGGGAGTAAAGTCCACAAACATAGTGGGGCTTACTTCTGGTATGGTTGTGGTGTAAAAGTTCAGCTTCTACTGTATTGTTCTGTGGGGTAGAGAACCAGCTCAGCATGATTCTTTTACACAAGGCAGATAATCAGCTTGTGTTTATAAAGGCAGGCTTTCTAAGTGAAATACTTTAGGACTATTAACTTTAGGATTAAGGGCAACAGCCATAATAACTGCAAAGTTGTTTTAAGGCTTCTAATATTGGGAGGCAGCAATGTTTATGTGATAACGCAGTTTTTCTCTGGAGACCTGCAGTCCAGTTTAGTGCATCATGCTTAGTGATGTGCTGGCATTATTGCTCATGTAAAATTGCTGATGGCAATTTGAAGTGGGCACACTCCCAGTGTTGCAGTGGGAAACATTTGACTTCCTCCACCCTCAAAGGGATCAACCACCAGCACAATTTTGCAGCAGCCGGCAAGGTTCAGTTGCATGACAGTTACTACAGAACACTGGTACAGCTGGAATGGCTCTCTGTGATACAGGAGGGGGATAGAATGTCCTACTGTACCATAGAGTTCTATGAATTGGCAGGACAGAGAATCTTATATCATCCTCTCCCCTCTTTTTTTTTTTTTTTTTTTTTGCAATGGTGGCCTTGTGGTTTTTTTCAGTGGTAGTGGTAGCAACAAAATGAAAATAGTGGAAATAAAAAGGTTGTGTATATATGTGAGCAATCCATTTGTCATGTGTAATCTGTCCTGCTACACCTCAAGTTAATGCCCCAGCTCAGAGAAAGTTATCATCATGGATAAGTGTCATTAAAATCAATGACACGTGATGGGAAGCTCCTCTGCTACATTTGGAGGGTTTGGCTTAAAAAAGCTTAGTTTTTCTATGCCTATTTTGTACCTTATCACATTCCTACAACACTGGAAGTATGATCGAATTTGAATTTCTACCCATGTATCAAACTCAATTACTTACTGTTTCAGAGGGCCCCTCATTCTCCTTCTTTATCTCCTACCTCTCATGGTGCTTGGAATACTTCTACAGCAGCAGCTCAAGTCTCAAGTAGCTGAGAGGCTGTTGCAGCATGACACTTAACTGTGGGTAATTCATCCCAGCCATGACCTAAGTCTTAGAACAGTACAGGATCTCAAACTGTAAACCTTAAGCTACTTGGTATTGTCTTATGATAGCTCTATGGATGTCAGTGAAATTATTCCACAGTAAACATTTTTGAAACACATCTCTACTTTCCAATCCAAAACCACAAATGTTGGATTTTGTAAGCAACATCTGTGTAATGCCAAATCTTGTGGTGGCACATAGTCTTGACAATTCACCACATTCTAAGCTCTTGTTTCTTGTCCAACAAGGCGTATGGTTAGTTCATTAGTCTCATAATTATTCTGGGGCACCAAATCCTCTTGTACAGCTCTACCTGTGCAATAAAAATGATGTTGTCATCAGATTGCTGCTGATTAAACACTTCCTTTTTCTATTCAGGGATTGCACAATTCACATGCATCAGGCAAAGGCTGCAACTACATTGACAAAAAACATGGGAAATGCCACATGGGATTGGGACAGCCTAATTTTCATTTTCTGTTGATCACACAACATAAAAGAATATTTGAATCAGTTTGGAGTTTGTCCCCCCTCCTCAAATTGGTAGTTTTTCACTCCCTGCTGGAGCTACTACTTTTTTCGTAGTAAAAAAGTGGGTTCATTCATATCAGTTCATGTGGTGTGACTACTTGAACCAATGAAGAAAGTGTGTGCTGTAGTTGGCCCAATAGCAGGGTGGCTGGGGGGAGGCAAATAATGCAATTTCTTTTTTAAAAAAGTTTGGTGCCAGTGTTGCTGTACTAGGGCAGTTACACGTGTGCACACACACACAGAAAAAAAGAAACAGAAAAAATATAGAGAGCGACAGGAGGAAACAAGAGGGATAAACTGGTTAAACAGCCTCGTTTACAGCATATTAAAGTAGTTCTCCTGCAATTGTGCCTCCTCTACAGGAGAGCTACGTTAACTAGCTGCCAATTGCTTTTTCCGTGTGGCCAGTTAACACAAACAGACCCAGGGAAACCCGAATTCCTCATTGTGACTTCACAGTGAGTGAATCTGCATTTCTCTCACAGTGTAGTTGCACCTACAGTAACATGCATTCCAAAATGGTAAAAAGGCAGTCCTTACAATGGTGCCATTCCAGTTGTGTGGGCAGAACATACCCAAGAGGATTTGGGCCTGAATGCTGCAAATAATGAGCTTGCAGTTGATCCGTTAGTATTTCTATTTTGTGACCTGGCAACTGGTACATTTTTGTAGGATGCTACTGTGGCTGCTGATTTTCTATAGGTTGTTGAAGTCTATCGATTCAGATTCCAATGCCACGGAATAACGTTCTGTGTGAACTGATTAGTATTTCATAGTTCATTACTTAGAATTTGGAGATCCCAGAACCTTGTAGCCAGCATGACCCATGACCATGCTGGCTTGACATTTGGCAGTCATAATCCAGAAGTGATATTGCTAGTCAGCACAAAGATCATGCAGTACTTTTTACAATGAGAACAAGTGTTCTGAACAAAATCTGGGAGATAAGAAATCTATCAGAGAGAAAGGAAATTCCAAACAGAAGCAGAGCATTTCTTCTAGAAAGCACAAGATTATATACAAAATATAATATTATATATATATACATATATATATATATAGATACATATATATGTAAATATCATACATAGCAAAGTCTATACACTATATACATTTCTTATGTACATTTTAAAATAAGCTTCTCAGAAGCTTTTAAATATTAGAAACATGCAATATATAAGCAGTGGCAAGAGTTTACTTTTAAAGCTTGGGGGGGAATGTTCTTTGTAGCGGAAAGCATTTGATGGGAGACACAGAGTATTTCCAGATAATGGCTAAGCCTTCCAAGTAAACTTTACTTGGCTATTGCACAAATGCTGGCTGAAAATCCAGTAGCTCCAGGACATGCATGGAATCTCATACATGCAGGGTCTCCATCACTCAGATTTTTGTTTCCGGACCCTCAGCAATCAAGGGTTGAAATGAATTTCTGATATTGGCAACTTCAGCAGCACAGAGGTGTCCAAAGACTTTATTGTACCAATCTAATGAATGACCTCTGAAGAGAAATAAAGTGGAAAAGTTATTATAAAAATCCGTCATTCAAATAACAGGTCAACAATGCTAATGAAACAGAAGGTTGGATCCAGATTTAGGGACAAACAACTGGGTAGGTGGACTAGATTTCCATGTTTCCTAATCCCTATCGTATATGGAAGGCTTGGGGAATCCTATTGAATGGGGTAGAAGGAGGAAGGAGATCTCTACCGTTCATAGAAAAAAGCCAATCGTGGATCTAGCCCAGAAATGGAAATCTCATGTTCTCTTCTAACAGTATTAGAGTAAACATAAAGACAAGCAACCACAGATATATTGTTTCCAGTAATCAGCAGAATATTTATTTTATTTCTTACATTTTCACTCTCTTTTGGACTAAGGAATAGTGCTCAGATAGATTATAAATATGATTAAAACGAATCAAAAGCAAGTTAAATAAAATCAACAGTAACAGAATAAAAAAGAAAAGCAATCAACCCATTAAAATCTATATAGTACTTAGTAAACAATATTCACAAGCCACACTGTGAATTGTCTTTTGGTTTTATACTCTGCCTCTCCTCTAATGAGCCCATACGTTGCTTCCGCCTCATTGAACATGCTTCCTGTACTTGGTGTCTTTCTGATGTTTTTTGGACTACAAGTGTTATATAGCAATTAGCCATGCTAATGGAGTTGTGGTCCAAAACATCTGCAGAACCTCAAAGTGGGAAGTCTGATTTAGAATACGTTGGGTTTGACTCAAGGAAGCCTAGGTTCAAAACCTTCTTCTTACAGTACTGATAAGTTGTCCCTGCATTTCTGTTGTGTCTTTCTGTACCATTTGAAGGCCAGTCACTTATCTGGAAATTTATTTATTTATTTATTTATTCGATTTTTATCCCGCCCTTTTAGACAAAGTCTACTCAGGGCGGGTTCCATAAACATTAAATATAAAAACATTAGAACAATTAAAATTAAAATAAAACAGTTCAAAACAGTAATATTAATATTGATAATACTTAAGATGGGAAAAAATTATAATAAAATAAAATCAAATAGTGACAGGAGGGAAGGCCTGCCTGAAGAGCCAAGTTTTCAATTGGCTCTTAAAAACACCCAGCGAGGGAGCCAGGCGGATCTCTGATGGAAGGTTATTCCAAAGCCGAGGGGCCACTGCTGAGAAGGCCCGGCCTCTTGTTCTTTCTTTCCGGGCCTCTCTCGGCGTTAGGCCCCTCAGCCGTCCCTCCTGGCTATGACGGGTGATTCGGGTAGAACTAGGTGGGAGAAGGCGATCTGCCAGGTATCGAGGTCCTAAACCGTTTAGGGCTTTATACGTCATCATCAACACTTTGAAATCAATGCGGAAGTGAATGGGCAGCCAATGCAAGGCAGCCAGAGTGGGAGAGATATGTTGGTATTTTCTCACCCCACTAAGGAGTCTGGCCGCCGCATTCTGCACCATTTGAAGCTTCTGCAACAATCTCAAAGGTAGCCCCACGTAGAGCGCATTACAGTGATCTAATCTCGAGATTACAAGCGCATGGACAAGAGTGGTGAGGGCCCCACCATCAAGATAGGGTCGCAGCTGGGCAATCTGCCATAGGTGGAAATAGGTGGAGCGGGCCACGGACGCCACCTGGGTTTCCATGGTAAGCGCTGGGTCCAGATGTATCCCCAAGCTGCGCACCTCACTCTTTGCGGTGAGAGTCACCCCCCAAAAGAGAGGGAGTTTCCCAAACCGCCAAAGGAGGGGCCACCCACCCTCAAGACCTCCGTCTTGTCCGGGTTCAACCTCAACCCATTCAGCTGCATCCATTGCAGCACGGCCTCCAGACAGCGCTCAAGGGACGAAACGGCATCCACTGAGGTCGGTGAAAAGGAGATGTAGAGTTGGGTGTCATCAGCATACTGATGGCACGAAGCCCCACACCCCCTGATGACCCCTCCCAGCGGCCTCATATAGATGTTAAACAGCATTGGGGAGAGGATCGACCCCTGCGGAACCCCACAATTGAGATTCCACGGGGCCGAAACACTCTCCCCAAGCTGTACTCTCTGGGGACGGTCCTCCAAGAGGGATCGGAGCCAGGCAAGCGCCAGGCCACCGATTCCCAGCTCGGAGAGCCTCCCCAGGAGGATACCGTGGTCGACGGTATCAAAGGCGGCTGAGATATCGAGGAGGACCAACAAGGACATTTTGCCCCGGTCAGCCTCCCTCAACAGGTCATCCAACAGTGCGACCAGTGCCGTTTCCGTGCCATGACGTGGCCTGAAGCCCGACTGGAATGGATCCAGGGCATTGGTTTCATCCAGAAGAGCCTGAAGCTGATCAGCCACCACCCTCTCCACCACTTTGCTGAGGAAAGAAACATTGGCGACGGGCCTATAATTGCCAATATCGTCCGCCGCCAAATTTGGTTTCTTCCTAATGGGCCTAATGAGTGTCTCCTTGAGAGCAAGGGGAACCTTGCCCTCCTGGAGAGACCCATTAATTATTTCTGTGGCCCATTCCGTTGTTATAGGCCTGGCTGCTTTGATTAGCCAGGTCGGGCAAGGGTCAAGGGAGGAGGTGGTGGCCCGACAGCGATCAAGCGCTTTGTCCACCGTGTCTGGGGTCACAGGCTGAAAGCATTCAAATCTCACCGGGCAGGAAATATGAATGAGAGCAGATTCCTAGGGATTTATTGGGTCAACCCAGAATGAAAACCCAGAGGTGCATTCTGTTGTGTAACATGTGAAGTGTTTCTCGGATTTTGGAAAGCTGTCTCCTTGACAAAGCTTGGAAAAGTTACTTTTTGTTATTCCCAAAAAGTTATTGAACTGGCTGGGTGATCTTGAGAGTTATAGTACAAAAAGTAACTTTTTAAAATTTAACTCTTCTGCTAATTTTCTCATCTGTAAAATCAGAATGTTGGCAGCATTGTTAAGTGGATGAGCCAGAAAAATAATTTTGCAATACTCATTCAAGCTACATCCATGTACCTAGTCACAAAATGAAAAAAATGGATCTTATTTTAATTAAATACGGAAGGCATAACTGTGTATGACTGAAACCCCAAACTGCAATCTAAAAGTATTAAAAAATAAGAACATTTGTCAGCTTTCAAATGGAAAGATCAGCTCAATGGACAAATGATACATGCAATAATGTATAACTACAGCACTTCAAGAGAGTTTGCCTGTATGCTGAAATGAAGTTCTGTCTTATAGAGGGCAATTATATATCTCTGTAGGTAAACCACAGAGGAAGCATCCCCCGACTGTTGTTATTTTGACAATCCCTTTGGGATTAAAAATTAAAATTACATCTTTTAAATGCAAAAAATATATACCCCATTGACTAAATTGCTGATTAACCTTTGTACATTACAAATAGCAGCCATGTACCAATTAAACAGAAACAGATGGGGCTGTGGCAGAGAGCTCTTGTAATATTCCTTGCTTCTTTCAAAGGTTATGAAATCAAAGTAGTATTTAACAACCACATTCTCTCATAGTTATATGGCAATGGAGTATTATCATAGGAACATGGAATGGTTGTTTTATGTGTGGAATGTTTTATTAAACTGCAACATCATGTACAATAAACAACAAACATATATATGCTTTTATACAGTTCTATCATTTTAGGAACACTAGACCATGGGAAGTTGCCTTATATTGAACCACACCATTGGTCCATTTTGTCCAGAGGCTGATGATAGAACCTTCTTACATGCACAGTGTGTGCTCTGTCATGAAGCTGTGGCCTCTCTCCTTTAGCTCATAACCAGTGCACCTGGCTAATTTTTAGAACCATAACTGTTCAGAACAATAGTGCTGGACATCCTTGGGCTACTCAAGGATGGAAAACTTCCCTCATTGGGTTGTAAGCATACCCATAGTTACATGGGAGTAAGTTCCAGTGGACCAAAGGGAACACACCCTATAAACTAGATTTGCCAAACCACAAGAAAGCTTCAGAATATGCCTTCTATTGATGAAATTGGTCCACTTACAGAAAATACTTGTCTGATTTTCAAGGGTCTCCTTTCCCAAAAGACCACAGATCATTCATTCAGCAGAAAATGCCCTCCTCCGATCTACTAGATAATCTGTCCAGGGGCTTGGAAATGAGACGGTGGGAGGGAAGTCTACTTCCCCTGGCCCAGTTGCCAGAGATAGCCAAACTTATTTTTCTGGACTACAGTTCCCAGAATACTGAAGCCAGCATGGCCATCACATATAAATTTGGATACAAAATGCTCAGAAATGCTGGCTTTACTGACCAACATTTTGGCACCTGTGATACTTACTTGAGGTCAATCCTGCAGATATGAGTTAGGCGAGATTTTCCAGAACCACAAGGCTCTATTAAATACTGGGAATCCAGAACTACTGCCCGAACGCCTCCCATCAGAGGTGCTTCTTCATGCTCTATGGAGACAGCCACTAATACACACATCCCCTTCGGCAAGTCCGTTCTCCAGGTCCTGGTCCCCCCCCACAAAAAAGGAAAATGTTAGTTAGTGAGGAAGAATTGCAATTAAAAGGACACACCTAGTTCACTGTTTATGTTCTTGTCTTTAGCATAGTGTAAAACACTAAAAGTGGACTTGTCCAGTGAGCTGTCATGAATGCCAATAGCAAGTGGTCATTTGTGCTGAGCTCCCATTAGGAAGGGCAGGGTCTAGATCAAAATCAAGAGCATTGGTGTCAATCCTGGAGTGGCAGCAAAGGAGCTATTTTTCTTAAGTACGATGGGTGTGTACTGTGTAGGTGTGTGCACATTCACAAATACACACTGTAATGTTGAAGACTATCTTGAGAGAAGAATGAAGAACAAATATTCCTGTTTTATCAAAGAAACCAGATGTCAGTAGGGGAACTACTATACATGGCACATAATAAAGTGATATAATTAAAACTCAAGAAGATGAGCACTATAGAATAACTTGTGCAGCAAATGTGACTTCTGCATTTTAGAATGAATATATTATATTATATTGAGGATCAAGGCAAGGTATTTATTAGAAATACATTTCTAAGATTTATTTCTAAGATTTCTCAGGGTTTTCTTTTTAAATAATAGCTCAAGTCAGCCTGACTGTCTGAACAGATATGGATCTGACCAGTGTTTTGGTAATAGCTACTATTCCTTTCTAATTTACTTGAGAATGTTTTCGTGAAACAAGGCACAAAATACCTTTTTCAAAAGAGAGATGTGTTATGTTGGAAAAAGAGGAAATATGGAAATCCAGTGGCATACTTTTGCCAGTTTTCACATTTCCCACCAGGATTGAAAGCCTCTTCTTCCTCATGATGCCCACTGTAGATCCTAAAGAGCACACAGTGAAGGCTGGAAGAATTCCCCCCCTTTTTTGGGGGTGCAACACAGAGCTGCAATAGAGGGTGAGGGGAAAGAGCTCCCTATTCCATTGGCCTTTGATACCCTTTTGGATTTTCACCCTGGGAAACTATGTGGACTCAAACTAAAAAGATGATTGATCCCTCTAGTTCTTTATTGTGTGCACCAGTCCAGCCCAATGTGGTGCCCTCCAGCTGGTTTGGATTCAACCTCCAGCTTTGTCAAGAACAATAGGTACTGTAGTCTTAAACTTCTGAAGGGTACTAGTAGGAGAAAGCCGCTGCATTCTGAAAACGGCTGGCCAAGGCCAGAATCCTGTTGAGGAAAAAATCTGCACATGTAGCAGTTTCCCCACTTTGCCAGAGTGTCTGTTGTACAACCAGTTGCATAGTGCACACTTTGCAAGGTAGCAAAACTGCTTGCCCAATTACTGTTGCATTTATGTTTTTCTGCAACAGGATTCTGGCCAAAGAGTCTGTATAAAATGGCTTTTGTTGATAGACTATCTATAATATAAAATCTACAACCAACGGTTCATAAATTGTAAGAGTTTCTTTAGACTAATTCACAATGTTTTCTCCACAAGGCATCTGTGATCTGTTATGAGTTACAGTTAGTGAGCTCACAATTTCCCTAGTGATCTTGCTGGATTTTTAAAATCTTCTTTTGTTGCCTACAGCTTTGACTTTTTCTTTAGAAAAAGATACGTTCCATAAAATGATCAGTCGTTCTCTGGGGAAGGAGAAAAGCCAGAACAATTGGATCAGCTGTGTTTATGTCATTCTGACAACATAGGCAGCTGCATAAACTGAAACAACAGCACCTGGTTTTAGAAAAGTAGCCAACATGTATGGTTTGATGGGAGCATTTCTTAAACAGTCCTCAAATTAAAATAAAAAGTCAGGAAAAAAGACATCATTTGGAAAAATATCAATTGAAGAATGAATCCCAGAGATGACATACTGACAAATGCACTGAAATTACACATGGCAACATTTCGACAATATGGTAACAAACCTCTTTTTAGTTGCTTCTCCAAGTAAATTAATTTACCTTAGGACTAAAAAGTCCCTAGCAGGATGGGGAGCCATACAGTTCAAAACATATTGGTAGATCTCAGTCTGCTTATCCAAGGTTTCAATGACTTTCCATTGCAGGAAATCCTCATCCCAAAGGTGGCGTTCTCTTAGCACACGGTTCAGTACAACAGAAGGAGGAGCCTCGACTTCAACTGATGCCTTCCACAGCCTTAATGGATCTCCAACCTTCATTTGGGGAACAGGTAAGAAAAGAGAATGCCACATTATGCATGCCGATGGAATCGAAAGACAGCTGTGTACTCGAAGTACTTCTGTCTGCCCTGAGGAAATAATGGCAGTTTCCCTCTACAGCTGCAGCACTGCATGGAAAGTCCCTCAGTTTTCACAAGTACATTCCGGGGTGTCCAAGAGACTGGCGTGAAATGATGGATGCTAAAAATCCTAATGCATTTTGGTTATGAAATTCTGCTTATATCTATACTAAAACCAGAGCATCATGCTCATATAAAAATTGACTTTCTGTAAAAATATACCGTGTGGAAAGATTAAAAGGAATTTGAGCCATATCTTTATCTTCCCACCCTATAGATACTTCAAATGAGTCTTTGAAGACATTTGTCTTTGAAAGCAATTGGGTGTTTGGACTGCACCTCTCTCTGAATACACTAATCATGATATTTTAGTGGGAGATTATCTGATTTTTGTCTTACTTTTTCATTAATTTTTGTTTTCCATTTCTGTCCTGGATTATATCTCTTTTTACATTTTTATACATTAACTTAGGAATTATAGATTTGAGCAGTTGCTTGTGCAGTTGGACATCCATCCAGGCAAGCAACTGAAATGTGCTTCAAGCCTAATCAATAAGCCGCAATTAGCCATGGCAAGTTAAACAGAAACAAATAGGATTCTGGCCTTAGAACAGAACTACTGAAATCAGTGGGAATTGAATTATGATTTATTTAAGTCCCACTGATTTCAATGGGTCTGTTCAAAACATGACTGAGTGTGGGAAACTTCTGCTTAAAGGTTGTAGCTGCATTTTGTTCCAGTGACGTCCAAACACTCCTGGCAGGATGCGGCAGCTGCCAGCAAGTGGGGTAGCCCCTTATTCTGCCCTTTCGCTTAGAGGTAGAGCATAAGATCAAAGGGTTATTTTAGTCAATCCTAGTTATGATTAGGTAACTAGTATCCTATCTGTTTCTCTCATAACATACTATGTAATCATGCTAAGTCAATAAAAGAGCCCTCAGGGCATTGCCAGCTGGCTCCGCTGGCTCGGACTTTCGCTGTCGACTCCTTTGTTCTCTCTCTAAGGCAATTAGCCTTCCTTTGTTCCGTGATCACCCACAACTGAGTCTGCATCTACTTCTACAAAATTACATTAATCTGAAGCACAGACAACGCAGCTGTGGTCCTTGATCCTGACTAGAGATGGGCACAAAATGCTAGTTCTGTGCAATTCATTTCCCGGTTGAACAGCTGATCTGCACCCACCTCCTCTGGGTGCTACCTCTGAGTGGGTGTCCCTGGGGGGGCACCAAACCTCAGATCAGCTGTTTGGCCACGAAACAAACTGCACCGAACCAGCAGTTCATGCCCATCTCTAATCCTGACCAATGTTTCTCAGTGATAATGAAGTTGAGTAAGGCTAGATCCCTTATGTGTGCAAATGTAGGTGGATCATGTCTGTTTGCAGAAACTACCTTTTTGTAGCAGAGATCTGTATTTTCGGTGCTTGAACAAGAGATCCATCCTTTGAACTTTTCCTTAGCTTCTTTACAGAAGTTCTGCATAATACTTTCCAGGTAGGTCTGGTAAGTTCCACCTTCTTCATCCATTTGCTTGCCCAGTTCCTCCAGAGTTGGAGGATGCACTTCAGCCTCAATGTAGGAGTTCCGAGACTGTGTTACCATTTCATGTGGGATCTGTACCAAAGTATGTAAGAATGCAGGAGAAAATGCTTATTAAAAATTATCTCATTCACAGACGGGTATGTGATAGGTGGAAGATGCCACTAGTAGAAAGAGAGGCGAAACAATGTTTTGCTTATTTCCTCTTCCCAAATAGTCCCTTCACTGCAGAAGATCTTCAGCCTTGAGGAGCGCATTTTCAGGGGAATGAGAACCTGCAGTGGGAAGGAATCCACTCCTCTTTTTTGGTGAGTGGAATTCTGCTCCCACCAATAAACTCAGAGTTTCAGTATGTCTTCCCCACTGGACTTATCTTCTAGCTCAGTGGTTTCCTTGGGTAACCCAGGTATTCTTGGACTGCAATTCCCAGAAGCCTTCACCAGCAGCAATGCTGGACAGGGGTTTTGGGAGTTGCAGTCCAAGAACATCTGGGTTACCCAAGGTTGGGAACCACTGTTCTAGCTCAAAGAATTCTGCTACTTCTTGTGTGTGTGTGTTTTTTTTTTTTACACAATTCTATTCTAAAGTAAGCAAGTTGAGATACACAGCATTTGGACAACAACCAAACAGACTTCCTTCCTACACATATTCCTGGTTTGGCACTAAGCTATTTCTCTATTCCTCAGCACCATAATTCTCACTTGTATTCTTCTAGTATAATTCCTGCAACTTTAACTTTGTACTTGAGTTCTCTTGATTATGTAGAAGCTCAAAGCATGAGGATGCTAGGGCTGTACAAATTGTCTATCGGTATTTTGGTCCCCAGCCCTTCATTTCCTGTTGCTGCCATGCTGATCAATAGTGTCTTAAGCAAAGTTCTGTTTCTGTTTTCCTGAGTACCAGTTCTCCACATAAGTGGGGACCCTTGTAGCAGTCCTCTACTTTTACAGAAACAAACGTAAGCTTGATTCTCAGCATGGTAAAGCCAGGAACTGAGGGGATGAAGGCAACGCCTATAGAGGGCTGATATTAAACTGCAATGTGCAACACAGTAGCAGTAAAGAAGAGAAGCATGCCTTCATTCATCACAGTGACAGTATTTATGTTGTATTGACTTCAAGCTTTCCTGGGAGTTAACAAACATATTTGAGGGAGAATGGGACAGAAACAGCTTTCATTTTAAAAAGAGCAGGACGAAAAAGCTTAAATGGTCAGCACTGGCTGCATTTCATATGTCTAGATTCTCTTCACTTTAACAATAACAGAAAATAGGGTAGAGATGATCAGGAAAGGAGTTGCAACATAGAGAGGTAGGAGTTTAACCCTTTGTCTTTCATGCAGTGATCCTGTTAAAAATCACCTTCCCTATTCAACTGTGCCAGTGGAAGCCATGGGACTAACAGCAGTTTAGGAGGGACAATTTTGAGCAGAATTTGAAGCAGGGAATGGATGAAGGTTCCCTGCCTATATGCCATGCTTTCCTCTGCCCCATCTTCCATTGTTAAAACAGAGGAGAAAAATAATCCTTTCAGATACATTCACAGGGCACTCCTGCTTGCTGACTGGGAGTCCCTGACATACCTCAAACTCCATGGAGCTCATTCCAGGGAGGCAGAAATGAGGGAAGAATAGTACACTTCTCCCTCTATCCAGCAAGCAATTAGAGAGTGTGTGTAAGTATTTACACCAGATCCAGAGTTGGCGTATTTTCTTATGTACTAGGTCTATGGATCTGGAGAGTGTTTGATAGCAGGAAAGACCTATATGTTTGGTGCTGAGTTTCTCAGAAGTTTCAGCTCATGAAGAAAGAGTGTTTTCCTTTGAAACCAGTCAGCTATTTATAATTAACAATTACCGTCATTTCATTCATTTCATTCTTGAAGAAGAAGCTGAGGGAGGAATTGAGGTATGTTTTTGGGTAGATATTTTCTTTGGTGTGATGTTTTTTCAGGCTGACCTTTGCTCTTTCTAACCGCATGGGCTGAGGGGGCGGGGTTTCAGCTTTAAAAGGGTTTTGCAGACACTCCTAAGCTCCTTTCTTGAAGAAGAAGCTGAGGGAGGAATTGAGGTATGTTTTTGGGTAGATATTTTCTTTGGTGTGATGTTTTTTCAGGCTGACCTTTGCTCTTTCTAACCGCATGGGCTGAGGGGGCGGGGTTTCAGCTTTAAAAGGGTTTTGCAGACACTCCTAAGCTCCTTTCTTGAAGAAGAAGCTGAGGGAGGAATTGAGGTATGTTTTTGGGTAGATATTTTCTTTGGTGTGATGTTTTTTCAGGCTGACCTTTGCTCTTTCTAACCGCATGGGCTGAGGGGGCGGGGTTTCAGCTTTAAAAGGGTTTTGCAGACACTCCTAAGCTCCTTTCTTGAAGAAGAAGCTGAGGGAGGAATTGAGGTATGTTTTTGGGTAGATATTTTCTTTGGTGTGATGTTTTTTCAGGCTGACCTTTGCTCTTTCTAACCGCATGGGCTGAGGGGGCGGGGTTTCAGCTTTAAAAGGGTTTTGCAGACACTCCTAAGCTCCTTTCTTGAAGAAGAAGCTGAGGGAGGAATTGAGGTATGTTTTTGGGTAGATATTTTCTTTGGTGTGATGTTTTTTCAGGCTGACCTTTGCTCTTTCTAACCGCATGGGCTGAGGGGGCGGGGTTTCAGCTTTAAAAGGGTTTTGCAGACACTCCTAAGCTCCTTTCTTGAAGAAGAAGCTGAGGGAGGAATTGAGGTATGTTTTTGGGTAGATATTTTCTTTGGTGTGATGTTTTTTCAGGCTGACCTTTGCTCTTTCTAACCGCATGGGCTGAGGGGGCGGGGAAATACTCGAACTCTATTTTTCACCCTAATCTTTTTTCAGATTAATTTGGGTAAATAGGAAAAGGTAAATAGGAAAATTACTAATTTGGGTAAATAGGAAAGCCAATTAGCATTACATACACCTGGGGGTAGGAACCTTTTAAGGGTCAGATCATACTTCTGCACTATTAGAGAGCAGGCCGGGTAGGTGGGGCTCGTCAGCCCTGGAAGGCAGCCCATCTAGGAGAAGGAAAACTCTGATCTCAAACCTCCACTGCCTTGTGGCTATATCCACTGATGGAAAAGGCTTCAGGAGTTAACCTCGAGGCAAAACCCGGAGCCGGAGTCCCGGAGGCAGTTCGTGTCGTTCTGGCAACTCCTGCGACGTCGCTGGAACCAGTTGTATTGGCTCTTGCCTTTCCACTGGACTATCTCAGTGACGTGGAGAGGGGGGATTTGCTGCTTGGGTAACAGCCTATCCTCCATATTATTTTACCCAGGCTTCGTGCTCTGGAGAGGACACTCCAGCTTCGCATACAGCGTCGAAACAACACGGGAAGTAGCAGTTACCGGTTATAAGTCTTTGCTCAATTGGCGTAGAGCATGACGCCAGGGGCTACTTCTGACGGTGGGAGAGGTCATTGCACCTCACTAGGTAGATACCGCCCGCCTTAAGCTGGGCAGCCCCCAGCCAGTAAGGTGCTACCTCGCCACGGTCTGTTAACCTCACGGGGTGCGTGGGGTTTAGGGTAAAAGCCGACAAGCAGATCGATAACCCTGCACCATGCAACAATCATAAGAAAACTTCTGCCCTAAAGCTGGGCACCTGGAATGTACGGACAATGACCTCTGGCTTTTCTGACCACGGCTTTTCTGACGACCTGCAGGAAATAGACGATGTGCGCAAGACAGCTGTCATCGACATGGAACTGAGTAGACTGCAGATGGACATTGTTGCCCTGCAAGAGACGAGATTGCCAGACTCGGGATCTGTCAAAGAAAAAAACTTCTCATTCTTCTGGCAGGGAAAACCATTGAATGAGACCAGGGAATATGGTGTTGGCTTTGCAGTCAGGAATACTCTTCTGAGATCCATTGTTCCACCTACTGTGGGGAGTGAAAGAATCCTGTCTCTGCAGCTCCACTCATCAGCGGGACCGGTCACCCTTATTAGTGCATATGCTCCAACACTGTCATCCACTACAGAAGTGAAAGATAAATTCTACGACGATCTGGCAGCTACTATCAAAAAAGTCCCTGAAAGAGAGGCACTGTTCATTCTTGGAGACTTTAACGCTAGAGTTGGTGCGGATCACAATTCTTGGCCCACTTGTCTAGGCCGTTTTGGCATTGGAAAGATGAACGAAAATGGCCAACGCTTGCTGGAGTTTTGCTGTTATTATGGTCTTTGCGTCAGCAACACATTCTTTAATACGAAGCCTCAACACAGAGTTTCCTGGAGACATCCAAGATCCAAGCATTGGCATCAGCTCGATTTGATCCTCACTAGACGTTCTAGCCTTCCTAGTATTACGATCACACGCAGCTACCAGAGTGCTGATTGCGATACTGATCACTCCCTGGTGTGTAGTAGAGTAAAACTGCGAACAAAGAGATTATATCACACGAAAAAGGAAGGAAGACCACGTATTGACATCAGGAAGACTTGCGATCAAAGAAAAGTGGAGGAATTTGCCCAAGCGCTTGAGGAAACCCTTCCAGGCCCGGCTGATGCAAATGCACCTGAACGATGGGAACATTTTAAGAACGCTGTGTATAACACCGCCTTGTCCACATTTGGCAAGAAGACCAAAAAGACGGCCGACTGGTTCGAAGCCCATTCGGAGGAGTTGATGCCAGCCATCGAGGATAAGAGGAGAGCTCTAGCAGCATACAAAGCCTGTCCTAGCGAGTACAACTTGCAAGCTCTTCGAGCTGCTCGTAGCCAAGTCCAACAGGCTGCCAGGAGATGTTCCAACGATTATTGGCTTCAGCTCTGCTCTCAGATACAGATAGCAGCGGACACAGGTAACATCAAAGGAATGTATGACGGTATCAGGCAGGCTTTAGGTCCAATACAGAAGAAATCTGCTCCCTTGAAGTCTGCTACAGGCGTGATCATTCAGGACCGAGCACAGCAGATGGACCGCTGGGTGCAACACTACTCTGAGCTGTATTCCAGAGAGAATGTAGTAACCGAAGAAGCATTAAATAACATTGAGTGCCTGCCTGTCTTGGAAGAGTTGGACAGCGAACCAACCTTAGCAGAAATAAAAGCGGCCTTGGATTCCCTCGCCTCCGGCAAGGCACCTGGAAAGGATAACATCCCTGTTGAAGTGCTGAAGTGCTGTAAAGAGACCATCACTACCGAGCTGTATGAAATCTTTTGTCTTTGCTGGAGGGAAGGTGGAGTACCACAGGACATGAAGGATGCAAACATCGTCACATTGTACAAGAACAAAGGAGACAGGGGCGACTGCAATAACTACCGTGGCATCTCTCTTCTCAGCGTTGTAGGGAAGCTGCTTGCCCGTGTTGTGCTGAAGAGGCTCCAGGTGCTCGCAGACAGAGTCTATCCAGAATCACAGTGTGGATTTCGAGCTAATAGATCCACCACTGACATGGTATTCTCCCTCAGACAGTTGCAGGAGAAATGCAGGGAACAACAACAGCCACTCTTTGTCGCCTTCATAGATCTCACAAAGGCCTTTGATTTGGTTAGCAGGGATGGCCTTTTTAAAATCCTTCCCAAGATTGGATGTCCACCTCGACTCCTTAACATCATCAGGTCCTTCCATGAGGGAATGAAAGGCACCGTAGTTTTTGATGGTTCAACATCAGATCCCTTTGACATCCGAAGCGGAGTGAAACAGGGCTGTGTCCTCGCACCAACCCTTTTTGGGATCTTTTTTGCTGTCATGCTGAAGCACGCCTTTGGAACTGCAACAGAAGGTGTCTATCTCCGGACTAGATCAGACGGAAAGCTCTTTAATCTCTCTAGATTGAGAGCGAAGACCAAAGTCCAGCTGAAATGCATGCGGGATTTCCTCTTCGCCGATGATGCAGCCATTGTTGCCCACTCTGCTCAAGACCTCCAACAACTCATGAATTGTTTTAGCAAGGCCTGCCAAGACTTTGGACTAACAATCAGCCTGAAGAAAACACAAGTCATGGGCCAGGGCGTGGACTCACCTCCCTCTATTACCATCTCCACACAAGAATTGGAGGTTGTTCATGACTTTGTGTACCTTGGCTCAACGATCTCTGACACTCTCTCTCTAGATGTCGAGCTGGATAAACGCATTGGCAAAGCAGCTACCATGTTCTCTAGACTCACGAAGAGAGTATGGCTCAATAAGAAGCTGACGACATATACCAAGATCCAGGTATATAGAGCCTGCGTCCTGAGCACACTCCTGTACTGCAGTGAGTCCTGGACCCTTTGTGCACGGCAGGAGAGGAAGCTGAACACCTTCCATATGCGTTGCCTCCGACGCATTTTTGGTATCACCTGGCAGGACAAAGTTCCAAATAGAGTAGTCCTAGAACGAGCTGGAATCTTTAGCATGTATACATTACTGAAACAGCGACGTCTACGTTGGCTTGGGCATGTCGTGAGAATGGCTGATGGTCGGATTCCAAAAGATCTCCTGTATGGAGAATTAGTGGAGGGAAATCGCCCCAGAGGGAGACCACAGCTGCGATACAAGGACATCTGCAAGCGGGATCTGAAGGCCTTAGGAATGGACCTCAACAGATGGGAAACCCTGACATCTGAGCGTTCAGCCTGGAGGCAGGCGGTGCATCATGGCCTCTCCCATTTTGAAGAGACCCTTGTCCAGCAGACCGAGGCAAAGAGGCAGTCACGGAAGCAGCAAAATCAGGGAGCTGGACAGGGGACAGATTGTATTTGTCTTCAGTGTGGAAGGGATTGTCACTCTCGAATTGGCCTTCTCAGCCACACTAGACGCTGTTCCAAGTCCTCCATACAGAGCACGTTACCATAGTCTTTCGAGACTGAAGGATGCCTAATACGATACATTTCATTCAACACCAGAATTTTGGTCCTCTATATTTTCCTCCCCTTAATTCCAAGCTCTGGCAGGATTTGATTTAAAAACAGAGAAAATTTGGAGAAAGAACTCAACATCACATCTGAAAAATTGAGGTCTTTTTTGGTAATTGTTTTCGCTTTGCTCTAATGGCAATCATTTTGATGAAAAATCTCTATTTCCATGAAGCAGAACTGTTCTTCTCTAACCGGAGTCCTTGGAATACAGTGGACTATAAGTCAACATAAAGAAGTGAACAGAATAAGCAGGAGTAGGCAAAGACTGGGAGAAAATGATACCGAGAAGCTTCCACTGGATCTTAATAAGTATCATTCTCCAGGAACTGCAGCACCAAAATCTAAAAAGCTATATAAGAAAACACTTCAAAGCAGGCTCCCGTATGAATATTACTTTCATGAATAATGCTATCTGAATCTTTCACTCACCTCAAAAAGTTTATCACACTCTGCTATCATGTGTGCAAGTCCCTGAGTAGCTGCCAGGTTTTCACTGAGATCTTTCTGATCAGGCTTCCCTGTTGCGTATTTCTTCTGTATCACTCTGCAAATGAATTCAGCATCTCAAGTAAGATAAAGGAGCAAAAGTCTTCTTCAGATGAAAGTAAAAGCAATGACACATTCCTTTTCAATAACAAACCAGAAGCAGTTCTTTGTGCCTTTAATTTTATCACATCACAGAATTGCGGAAAGATCCCTTTTTGTTGCTGAGGGGAAGGAAAAGGTATAACTGAAATATTCTCAAGGGGTATATTGAGAAAAAGCACTAGAAGTAAAAAATTGCTCCCGGGGTGTTATATGTCAGCTTTGTCAAGAATGATGGCTAGTAGAATTCCTCCATGAAATGACTTACACTTCCAGAGACCCATGTTTCTACACAGGCAAATATGAGGACTAGTTCATTGCTGAACTAGTCATCAGGGATTCAATGTGACATAAATGGCTCTCCCTCCCATTTGGCAACTGTTCACCATATTGTTCACAAAGTAGATGTAGCCCTTAATGCTAACTGTCTAGCATACTGTACATTTCATGTAACATAGTTATGCCTTCATTATTGGGGAAAAGAAACAATTATGAAAAACTTTTTATTTGTAACATATTACTTCCAAATTCTGGTAAAGTCAAAGGAAAACTGCAAAAAATTCTTACCGTGGTGAGCTTTCTTTCTTTACTATGTTGAGGTGAAACAGAGATGGGGCCAGACACACAGCTATATTCATAGGAGTCATTTGATTTTCCTCCACAGAAGTGACGTCATTCAAGAAACACAGCAGAGTCTGCAGAACCTCCCGGTTTTCATCTGACATCAACATTATGGCAGCCTGAACTGCCTGAAGTCGTTGCTCTTTTGGCACATCTGTAAAGGTGCCATTTAGTAACATGTGATCATAAGTACAAACAAAATCTTTGGACTATCATGCAAGATTTAACCTTCAAACTCCGGATTACTTCTGGAAGAATTCAACCTTTCAAACACAGAAACCTCCATTTCCTATGCTCACATCTTGTAAATGTTGTACATACTGTTGTTCATGCTCTGAATCATGAAATGCCTACCTGCTTATAGCTGCATAAACATGAAGCCCAAATCACTAAGTAGCTGCAGGATTTGTGTGAAATCTCTCTGGGCTTAAGTGACAGATGGAGCACAATGCTGACTATTCCAAATGGAAGGCTAAGTGCAGCCTTCAATTTGGGCAGAAACAGTGGTCAGTCATGGTCAGAGTACTTTACCTCACCATTCTGAGGTGGAATATTTGACCCCACTTCAGCCCCAGCCAAAACTGCTATAAATCCCAGATAACTTGATTTTTGCCTTTGCTTGGTCAACAAAACATTTGCAGAAGTTTAAAGTTAAGTTTTCTACACAAGCTAATTATCAGATCTGGAAAACACAATCTATAAATCAAGTTAGTCAGTTATGTGCCATTGTGTTGGAACCAACTTATAACAACTATAATAGGTAAGTGAGCTGTTTAAGGAGTAGTTTTACCAGTTCTACTCCCCCAGTAAATTTCCATGGCTGAGTGGAGATTTGAACCCTTGTCTCCAGAGTCCGAGTCTGTCACTCTATCCACTGCACTACACTGGGCACCTTAAATCAAGACTGGGTAGAAACTCCCAAATACTACACAGTGCTCAAATTATTTTTGTTATCGCTAATAGGAATAGGGAAATCTATTATGTTTAATTTTGCACCTCCTGAATCAGTATGTGGATCTCAGCACTGTAATCTTTCCAATTGCAACCTTCTTCACATTTTACGATGCCATTTCCAGCTCAAAAATGGAATTAAAACATGCATCAAAGGGAAAGTATATAAAATGTGCTTCTAGGAGAAATTACGAAAATACAGTTTTATGAAGTTTTAAAAGCACACACACAAATATAAATAATTCAACTGATCTGAAACTGAACAGAATTAGACTGTTATGACTGAATGCATGTGGAATGCACTCAGAACGGAAATAGATTCCTCCTTACATATTGTTTGTGTGTGTGTGTGTGTGTATACACACACACACACATTTATTTATTTATTTATTACATTTATAGCCCGCCCATCTAGTCATATAGACTACTCTGGGCGGGTAACAACATATGATATAACAATTTAACAATTTAAAATCATAACAATATATTACTAAATAAACAATACACACACACACACATAAATATTGCATAACATAGGTAAATAAAATTCTTCTGGTGCAATCTTTACACTTCCCATTGATTTTCTATGATGACAATGATGATGGTGGTTAGTTATTCTAGTAGCAATACTACCGTAGTAGCAGCAGAGGTTTTTTCTCTTCACCATGGCCATGGAAGCAGTTCACAACACAAAAACACAAAAAGACTCAAAATATTGATTTATTTCAACAATAAAAGCCAACCAAAATACTGTCAGCAGTAGAAGGACAAATACAGTTGGCAACAGGGTTTGCAAATGAAACTGCCACACCAGCAGAACACAAAGGCTTCTCTAAGCTCTCTCGGTTCCCACAGAGTTCATCTGTACAGCTTTATTACTACAGTTTAATCTCTGAGAAGTGGAGAGGTCATGCAGAGAGTGGGGACCTCATTTCCTTTTGAGAGTGCAAAGTCATAACCTTACATAGTCTCCTCCAGGATGGGCCTGTACTGTTTCTGGTGGGGAATATTAAAACAACAACAACAAAAATGAAGAAGGCTTGAGAAATGCTTGTCCTTTTGTAGAATGTCAAAGAAAAGTTTAACATATGCACAGATGGGAATCTTTAAATACTGTATAATGCATAATGAAATTCCCTTAGAAGCTGCCAGCAGGGCTGCTAAGCTTATATTTGAACTGCCCCTGTGTAAATCAAATATTTAACTAATTAATGAGGATGACAGGCAGCTTTATAATACATGTCTCAGGAAGCCTTTTAACTTATTTTTGTTTAAAGATTCAGACTGACCAACCTTATAGACACTGAACTGGGAGTAATCTCCCCTATATTAAATGAGATTTACTTTGAATTGATGTCTATATGGTTGTGCTGTCAGTTATGCATTTTATTCAAGTGGTATTGCTATCCGAACGGCTCTGTCACTCTATGAGACCCTCCTCAGCTCACAGATCTTCTAGAGAGGCCTGTCTCTCAGTCCCACCAACCTCCCAAACCCATCTGGCAAAGCTGCAAGAGAGGAGTCTTGTAATACTGTCACCAGGCTGTGAACTCCTCAGAAAGCCACGTTGGACCTTTCCTCTTGTCCTTCTGCTGGAAAATGCAAATACCTTCCTTTCTAGATAGGCTTTTAATCGACTTGGTCACGCAAGTGCCATTATAGGATGCTGCATAACCAACGTGAGTGTATGTTTAAAGTACTTTTAAATTATGGTTTTCAATCTTGTTAATTGTTTGCTTTTTAATATCGCATCTTACTGTGTTTTTAATTGTGTTTATGTTTTTAACTGACTGTGAGCTGCCTGGGGTCCCCTGAGGGAAGAATGGCAACATAGTAAATAACTGAGAAAACAAATAAATTGCTCAGCATCTCTAGGCAGAGGGCAGTTCAGTATTTTAGAACAGGGTTTGATTTGTGGGATATGTTTTGGAACACCAGCGTGAGCCAGTCACAAAATGGCAGCTCAGGAGTAGAGCTGATCACAATTGCCTGTGTTCCTTCCTTTCTCTCCCTCCGATCACACTTTGGGAGACCTACTTAGATAACCTGAATCTTCAAGTTACTGATGGTTAGAGTTTCCAAAAACAACTTTTTGGGTCAGCATTATTAATTTAGGTGCAAAATTCTTATGATTAGAGGTCTGCTACTCCACAAAACATTCTTATTTATCACTCAAACAAACAGCTTTGCCACTTACATTGATAAATGTGGAGGAAAGTTTCTCCTAGCTTGCTGGTGAGAAGAGGCTCTGGCAGATCTCTGAAAAACTGCTTTACCATATCTGCCACATCATATGCTGACTGGTCTTCATAGCTGACATTTTCAGGAGAGCTTTCATTCATCTGGCGTAAGGCCTGTATTCGTGACTTCACGCCCGACTTCCGGAAAAGGCCAACCTAAAACATACACTGCACTAAGTTGACTCTAGTCATTTGTCATCAGCATGAGAAATTGAAACACACATAATTTGCAAGTATCCTTAAAAAAAAAAAGTAACCCCTAAGTGCCACCGCTGAATAGTGATCAGGGCTGTCCATGGTGTATTTATTTATCTATATTCCACTTTCTCCAAGAAGCGGTGTACATAGCTCTCCTCATAAACTTATCATTGTGAAGTAGGACAGCTGGGAGTTACTGACTCAAGGGCAGCCAAGTAGGCATCATGGCGCTATGCAGATACAACCTGTTTTTCTCAAATCCCAGTTCCCTCTTCACTACATTCTCTCTCTCTCAGTCTCTGTGGACAGAGCGAATCTCATTCTGGAAGCAGGGCAGGGGAACCACATTATCCTTGAATTCCCATTTCTGCTCAGCTACAAAGGGGTGGGGTACCTCTGGAACCGAATAGGAAATGACTACCAGTATCACAGGGGAACTGGCAAAAATGACTTCTTCCACTATGGATGGAAGAACGGATATAAAATAATCTCTACAGTCCCTGTAAGAAAGCCTATAAGCTCTTCATATACTATTCACATGAACTGTGCGCCATATGAAGAAAAGGAGTGGGGTGCCAACGCTGGACCCTTTGCAGCTGTTGTGCAGTTCTCCAGCCCTGAAGTTCTCTGTTCAAAGGGAGACTGCCCTTTGCTCCTGTCATACGGTCCATTATAGGGGCCAGCAAAAATGCCACAATTTCCTTTGGAAATTATTTTAAATTAGAATTATGCTTCTTGGGGGTTGCCAGGAGAGCAGTTTTCCTTTAAAATGATGGACTTCATTCCCATGCAACTTGTTTCCAAAGACAACCTTGACTTTTGTGGTTAGTATGCTGCAAATTCAGCAGCGTGGCAACCAGCTTAGTGGCAGGGAGGGTGGGGGCCACAAAACATGAAGGGGAGAATATTACCTAACCTTTCTCAAAACTTGAAACTCAGTGAGTTATACCAGAGTTCCGTATGCAGTGAGTGATCCATGATAGCTTATTCACAAATGGATGAGACAGAGAGCAAGTGATAAAGAGACCTTTGGGTAGTGTGGGCGGCATATAAGTTAAATAAATAAATAAACAAACATGCAGCCAGAATTCACTGGCTTTACGCATCTTTCTTCAATTTAAGTCCTTCTGTTTAACCCCAGCAATACCTTCAGGTAGAATCTGCCATAGAGTACTTTATCTCATTTACTGCAGCAGTTAAGAAGAGAAAATATTATTTCTACCTAAATAGTGTATCAGTCACCAACAAATATCTTAGCTGGATTTGAAGGATATGATTTTCAGACTTAAACCCCTCTTCCCTGGGCTCCCTTCTTGCTTTCAGCTGGGAAGATAACATGGTAGAAGGATTAGTTGCACAGGAATTCTTCAGTGTGCTTTTATCATGTGTTTTCTTCTGGAAGCAACTGATAATTCTTCAAATGAGCTGTCTGGCATCTTTGCACAGCACTGTCCTTTTTACAGCCATTCTCATCAAGGGAATTCTCCTGAGGCAAATTCTTGTGTACAAATCACATTTGTATTCCCTGGTGCAGTTGTGTTATATCACTTGGGAGCTATTAGGATTGTGTTTTCCCCCCTCATTTCACAATGGAAGAGATGACAGAGTGAGAAAAAAAATCTATGAAAATAATAGAATGGCACGTTTTCATTTTCAAATTACAGCACTTTTTTTTTTTTTTGCCTCCCAAGATAGTATGCTGTCTTGTTATGTTTATTGTAAGGCTAATGGACTCAGGTTTGTAGAAGTATAATAAGCCTTTGGAGGGGAAAATGCTCAAGGGAGACCTGCCTTGCCCCCAAACAGCCTAATGAACTATCATAGAATACTAAAGGGTTTTTGGGGTGGCAACACTGAAACTAGGGCTGGAGTAGAACAGAAAAACTGGAATCTATAAAAGAAGTTCTTCACACTTCAATTTTGTGGCAGGTTTCACTTGTTATATTTGACTATCCCTTCAAAGTGATACTGCTGTATTGCGCTGTTGTGGGAGGGAAAACCCAGGTGGATCGATAAGCTTTTCAACAGGAAAGCCTTGGAACACTGAAGACAACCGACTGACTCCTACTGTATTATCTGAGAGGCATCCAACACTGTACGCGAAAACGTCTGTTTGTCCAATCCAAATTTTTGTTTCTTCTCCAGACCCCCATCTATTCTGGAGCTCTGCCCCCACATCCCTCTAAAGTTGATCAAGAAGGGCATGGAAAGGGATGGGGGAAATCCACTTTGTTGACAGATTCTGTTCCATTTGCCTATGAATACAACTGGCTACAATCTGAGCCCCACTTAAAGTGTTCATCTGAACATGCAAATACAACTAAATTTCAGCTGAGGAGAGGGATTTGCATGTAAGCCCTGTCTTGCACATCCTCCATTGGAAAGTTGTTTGGACCTTCAAAGATGAGGTGTATGGGACTGAATACACAACTCTGCATGCTTCTACCAGCAATTGCTGTAAGCCCATGCACTATTTCTATAACCCAGAGGAGGGCAAAGCAACTCTGTGGTGATGGACAGTTAATATGGGATTGCACTCACACAGTCTCATGCACACTCTCTCTCATCCCACATCTCAAAGCATAGGGACATAAACCTTCTCTCTTGCCTGTTGAGATCAAGGTGCATCCTCAGTAGGAGAGGAAAGCCTGTACACCAAGATGCCTTTTCCTGTGTGCATCATTAAATTATAGTGGTGGCAGCATGGGAAGGAATTGGCAAAGGCACCAATTAAGCTACATGGCATGCTACAGAGAAGGCCTTCAAGATCATATGTGGCTCACAGGCCATGGGTTGCTCATATGTACCATAAACTATGAATAGAAGATAAATATGTTGCACAGGAGTCGTCCTATCTTTTTAAAAATTATAAACAGTTAATGGAGAAACCATTGCATGTTCTTGTTTATTCCTCAAATACTAGTGAAATACATCAATAGATTCCTTCCTCCTCCAACATACAAACTGAAATCCAACAGTGAGTTGCAGATAGAGTAGGCCCAGTGAATCAGTGAGGATTTTGTGAGTCCATGTCTATACAAGTTTCACCAGTACCTACTCTAGTTGCAATTTACTTCTGGATTTCAGCCACAGATTCATAACCTCACAGTAAATTATTCTTACCTGGCAGAGAACTGCAAATGGTGCATTTAATTCTGGAGCCTCTTTACATTGTATGCATTGTCTATTTATGCATAAGGCTTGCAACTATTTTCTCCAAACTACTCCAGCTTATATAACTGTTTATGATATAGCACGAGTGTGTTGTAGTTTGGGAATGACAATAAGCAACATTTTTTTTCCTGGACTATAACCAGCATTTATACAATTGCTGGCTTTCTCCTCATTGCACTCTCCTATTTGTTTACATGTTTCTCCCTCCTCATCAGACAAATTAGCTTCCTGCCTTGCCAATGCTCTGGTGGGCTGAACAAAAGGTCATAGCATGAAGATTAC
The DNA here is from genome assembly GCA_037013535.1 of Intellagama lesueurii. Classification (NCBI taxonomy): domain Eukaryota; kingdom Metazoa; phylum Chordata; class Lepidosauria; order Squamata; family Agamidae; genus Intellagama; species Intellagama lesueurii. The sequence continues at coordinate 28,462,238 of JBAJHW010000003.1, forward strand.
ATTTGATGCTTATTAGAAAGAAACATTGCTCTTCATAAACGACCTTGAATGCCCACTACATTTATACAAGAAGCAAGGAATCAGATTTTATGAAAACAAAACTGAATTCTTTGAATCTGCTCATCGCTGTTACAATTTAGCAATCTTTGTCTGACTTTTGCCTCTCTTTGTTCTTCCAAAATGTTCAACTACATGTTCAACTACTTTGGTGGTTGGGGACTCCTTGCTCAGAGGAACAGAAGCCACAAACTGCAAGCCTGACAAGATGAATCATGAGGTGTGCTGTCTCCCTGGAGCCAAAATTCGTGATGTAACAGAGAGACTGACAAGACTCATTAAGCCCAGACTCTTACCCCTTCCTTTTGGTTCATGTGGGAACCAATGACACTGCGAGGCATAGCTTTCAGGACATCACAAAGGATTATGTGGATAGGGGTAGGAAGCTGAAGGACCTGGGTGCGCAGGTTGTAATCTCATCTCTTCCTCCCTCTTGAAGGACATGGCCCACGAAGGGAGAGAAGAATAATGGAGGTGAACAACTGGCTCCACAGATGGTGCCGCCAGGAACGATTTGGCTTCTTGGACCACAGTCTGCTATTTCACAAAGATTGTCTTTTGGCAGGGGATGGGGTGCACCTCACAGCTGTTGGCAGTAATGTTTTTGCTAAGAGGCTCACAAATCTGATCAGGAGAGCTTTAAACTGAGTTCTTGGGGGGAGGGAGACAATAGTTTTCAGGGCAGAAATTCAGCAAGTGCTGGTGAGAAAAGCCCAGCAGAGCAAATAGTACTAGAGAACAACAAGGGGAAGAAAAACACACATGGTCCTAAATGTCTCTACACTAATGCACAGAGCATGGGAAATAAACAAGATGAACTGGAACTCTTAATACTGCAAAATAAATATGATATAATAGGTATCACTGAAACCTGGTGGGATGAAACTCATGACTGGAATGTAGTTATTGGGGGGTATAAACTATTTAGGAGAAATAGACCTAGCAAGAAAGGAGGAGCAGGAGCTTTATATGTCAAGGATGTTTATACTTGTGAAGAGATCCAGGACTTAAATCCAAGAAGCCAGGTTGAGAGCATCTGGGTAAGAATTAAGGGGGAGAGAAACAAGAGGGATGTTATTGTGGGGGTATACTACAGACCCCCAAGCCAGCCCGAGGAGTTGGATGATGCCTTCCTGGAGCAGATGGCCACACATTCAAAAGGGAGAGATGCAGTAGTAATGGGAGATTTCAACTATCCCAATATATGTTGGCAGTCAAACTCTGCCAAGAACATAAGGTCCAGCAAATTCCTCTCTTGCCTTGCAGACAATTTCATGGTCCAGAAGGTGGAAGAGGCAACAAGGGGATCAGCTATTTTAGATCTGATCTTAACCAACAGGGATGACCTTGTTAATGGGGTCAAAGTGGTGGGATCCTTAGGTGGGAGTGACCACACTCTCTTGGAATTTGTTATACAGTGGGAAGGCGAAGCCAAGTGCAGCCAGACACGCATTCTAGACTTTAAGAAGGCCAATTTCAGTAAACAGGGAATTACTGGCTGTAGTTCCATGGGCAAAGATACTGAAAAAGAAGGGAGTTCAGGATGGATGGGAATTTCTTAAAAGGGAGATACTAAAGGCACAATCTAAAACTGTTCCAATAAGAAGGAAAAACGGGAGATGTCTAAAGAAACCAGAATGGTTGACTAAAGAACTTTCAACTGAACTAAGTGTTAAAAAAATCATGTACAAGAAATGGAAAAATGGGGAAAACACCACAGAGGAATACAAGCAAATAGCCAGTATATGTAGGGGGAAGGTAAGAAAAGCAAAAGTGCAGAATGAACTCAGGCTTGCCAGACATATTAAAAACAATAAAAAGGGCTTTTTTAGTTATGCCCGCAGCAAAAGGAAAAACAAGGAAATGATAGGGTCGTTGCGTGGAGAAGATGACCAACTACTAACAGAGGACAGGGAAAAGGCTGAACTTCTCAACACCTTCTTTGCCTCAGTTTTCTCCAAAAAGGAAAATAGTGCTCAACCTGAGGGGCAAAGAGCAGGTGATGTAGTGGGGGAAATGCAGCACAGAATAGGTAGAGAAGTAGTACAGGAATACCTGGCTACTCTAAATGAATTCAACTCTCCAGGGCCAGACGAATTACATCCAAGGATATTAAAAGAACTGGCAGAAGTAATTTCAGAATCATTGGCAATAATATTTGAGAATTCTTGGAGAACAGGAGAAGTCCCCACAGACTGGAGGAGGGCAAATGTTGTCCCTATCTTCAAAAAGGGAAAAAAAGAAGACCCAAATAATTAACGTCCAGTCAGCCTGACATCAATTCCCAGAAAAATTCTAGAGCAGATCATTAAACAGACAGTTTGTTATTAGTTTGAAAGCAATGCTATCATCACTAAAAGTCAACAAGGGTTTCTCAAAAACAAGTCATGCCAGACTAATCTGATCTCTTTTTTTGATAGAGTTACAGGCTTGATAGATGAAGGGAACGCTGTGGATGTAGCATATCTTGATTTCAGTAAGGCCTTTGACAAAGTTCCCCATGATATTCTTGCAAGGAAGCTAGTAAAATGTGGGCTAGACAGTGCTACTGTTTGGTGGATTTGTAATTGGCTGACTGACAGAACCCAAAGGGTGCTCACCAATGGCTTCTCTTCATCCTGGAGAGAGGTAACTAGTGGGGTGCCTCAGGGTTCTGTTCTGGGCCCGGTGCTATTCAACATCTTTATCAATGATTTGGATGAAGGAATAGAGTATGCTGATTAAATTTGCAGATGATACCAAATTGGGAGGGGTTGCTAATTCCCCAGAGGACAGGATTAAAATTCAAAATGACCTTGACAGATTAGAGCCCTGGACCAAAAATAACAAAATGAATTTCAACAGGGAGAAATGTAAGGTCCTACACCTAGGCAGAAAAAATGAACTGCACAGATATAGGATGGAAGACACCTGGCTAGACAACAGTACCTGAAAAAGGGATCTAGGAGTCTTGGTAGACCACAAATTGAACATGAGTCAGCAGTGTAATGCGGCTGCCAAGAAAGCCAATGCAATTCTTGGTTGCATCAATAGGAGTATAGTGTCTAGATCAAGGGAAGTGATAGTACCACTCTATTCTGCTTTGGTCAGACCTCACCTGGAGTACTGTGTCCAGTTCTGGGCACCTCAGTTCGAGAAGGATGTTGACAACCTGGAACGTGTCCAGAGGAGGGCGACCAAAATGGTCAAAAGTCTGGAAGCCATGACCTATGAGGAGCAGCTTAGGGAGCTGGGAATGTTTAGCCTTACAAAAAGAAGGTTAAGAGGGGACATGATAGCCATGTTTAAATATTTGAAGGGATGTCATGTCGAGGAAGGGACAGGTTTGTTTTCCACGGCTCCAGACACTAGGACAAGGAGCAATGGTTTTAAACTACAGGAAAAGAGATTCCACCTGAATCTCAGGAAGAACTTGCTGACAGTCGGAGCTGGTCGGCAGTGGAATATGCTGCCTCAAAGTGTGGTGGAGTCTCCTTCTTTGGTGGTTTTTAAGCAGAGGCTGGATGGCCATCTGTCGGGAGTGCTTTGATGGAGTTCCTGCATGGCAGGGGGTTGGACTCGATGGCCCCTGTGGTCTCTTCCAACTCTGTGATTCTATGATTCTACAGTCCCTGATATGTTCTCAAATGTACGTTAGTAATTACACAGGAGCAGTGTTACCTGATGATTTAAACACATTGATTGTAATGATTACTGCAGGCGCTTTGGGTGTTAACTCAATCAATGATACGGATGCAGCTGTCACAGTTAACTCTTTGTTTATATAGGATATAAAGGTCTCTAATAACCAGAACTGGGTGACAGAGATGTGGGATATTCAGAGGAGAGAGGGCTCACACCCCTTAAGTGACTGAGTCCCGCCCTTTTACTTTTTCAGATGTCTTTCACTATTGAGTGAGAAAACTCACATTGGAACAATACACATACAGGGCTCAATTTCTGAACATGGTCACACTGAACTATGCAAAATAGAGGTGATACGGTCATTGCTATAATCCTTATTCTGTGTACACAGACTCTAGGAGAGATAAGGTTACAATCCTACAAGTATCAGATAGAATGGAGGCATCTGAAGTGGGCTACAGTCAAGAGATGTTTATACTAGATAAAATGAGTCAAACCTGTAAGGTATCACAAGAGCTTTTGTTGTTTTTGTTGCTACAGACTAAAAAAGCTATATAATGGATACATACAGTAATATATTTATGGTATTACATACAGTTTGGTAGCAGAAGATGTAACTATACACGATTCTTGCAAAAATCAATCAAACAAACAAACCCCAACAACACCAAGAATAGGTATTTTGTGCTTCTTTTAGCATGTTGTGAAAAATATGGAATTCCACTGCACATTACTATTAATTTATTTAAAATATTTTTATCCTGCCTTTCTCCTTAAAAAGAACCCAAGGCAGCTTACATCATTAAAAAGACAATATTTAAAAACTAAAAACAAGTAGGTATACAAATATTTTAAAAGAATTAAACAAGTATTACATTAAAAACAGTAATAAAATCAATACTAAAACACATTTAAAACAACAGAGCACAACCATTCATTTAAAAACCCCTCTCAGACAACCAGTTATTAAGGAAAACCTGCCTGAAAAGACAGGTCTTTCTCTGCAAGACCTGCTTGCACAAGGATAGCAAAGATGGGAGCCTAGCTTCCCATGGGAGGGACTTCCAGAGACCGGGAGCAAGGAAAAGAGAAGGCCCTCTCCAGTGTTCCCACCAAGTGTACCTGTGAGGGTGGTGGGACAGAGAGAAAGGCCTTCCCTGATTATCTTAAAGCACAGGCAGGCTCATAAAGGTAGATGTTGTCCTTGAGATAGCTTGGGCCCAAGCTGTTTAGAGCTTTATAGGTTAAGACCAGCACTTTGAATTGTGCCTGGAAATGGATCATCAGCCAGTGGAGCTGCTTGGGAGGGGGGGTATCACACGATCTCTGTAACCAGCCCCAGTTAACAATCTGGCTGCTGCATTTTGGATCCTCTGGAGTTTCCAAACACTTTCCAAAGGCAGCCCCATGTAGAGTGCGTTACAGTAATGCAGTTGAGATGTAACTAGGGCATGTGTCACCGTGGCCAGATCAGCCTTCTCAACAAATGGGCACAGCTGGCGCACTTTGCCCAGTTAACTGTGCAAAGGCACTCCTGGCCACCACCAAAACCTGGGCATCCAGGATCAGATATTAATTCAGGAGCATCCCCAAGCTGCACACCTGTGTTTTCAGAGGGAGTGTAATCTCACCCAGCACAGGCTAATAAAGGAAATGTGTGTCGACTGACAGGGTAAATTCTCAACCTGTTTCTATATTGTTATCAAGTTACACTTGGAGTTCCACATCATTATCTTACCCTCACTGCCAGGGAGAACTCTTATTTGACACTGTTCATATCAAGAACAGTATCACACCTGTATGATCCTGACTGGGCACATCATTCATCTGCATGTACCTACCCTTGGATTTTCAGGCACACTTGCTTAGATCCAGCAAAGAGTATGGACCTGATTTACAAAATGAACTTTAATTCTCCTTTGGAGTGGAAACCCGCAGTGAAATTTGGGATACTCTACATTCTACAGAGCCTAAATATCTCACCAGATTTGTGACGATGGCAGATAGGTTGTGTTGGGTGGCAGCCCCAATATGCTCTAAAACGAGAAAAGAGCTTCTCAAAGCCCTTAAAGGGAAAAAGCTCTGAAATTATCTGAACACATTATTCTTAAATTCTAGTAGAAGGCATCTCAAAGAGTTCTCTGTGTCTCTTCAGTTGCTAGGGAGTTGAACTGAAATCTAGATTCTTTGATCTGCATTTAAGGTCCTCTAATGCTCTAAGCATATTATTTGGTTAGTTATCAGTCTCACTTTTTTCTCTGAAAAACAGGATTTTACAAATTTGTTCCAATGGCAAAGATAACGCACACCATAGAGCATTTTGCATATAAAAAGTGATGTATAAAAGATAAAAGAGCAGCAACAGGGTTAAAATTACTCCCCCCATCTTTAAAACTGTCTAGTCATCCTAATAGTGACTTGCATAACAGTATTTCATGGTGACATTCTTCTGCAGTACTGTGGTTAACAAAAGAGAATGCTTTCCAACATGTTTGTTACAGTTTATGTACTGCGGTTACACTAGGGAATACAAAACAGAAGGGAAAAAAAAAAGAGAGAGAGAGAGAGAATCCAAAGCCATAAAGACCAAAGTCATTGTGACCATATTCAAAAATACAGGTCCCATAAATGTTTGTACACTCATAATGTAAAGAAATGAGGAACCTACCTGATCTAGACAATTGTTCCGTAAATAGCGCAATGCTTGTTGTATGCCCTGTGGTAGAGGTTGCCCTGTTCTTTGCACATGGACAATTAAAGGCACACCAAAGATGTTCTTATCTTTGTAGTCTGGAACTTTCATCCCCTTCATGAACTTTGGTACAGACCTAAAATATTAAGAACAACAAGAATGCAAACAACAGTATCATCTGTCTCAATATGTGTATAACATGCACATACATCACTCCTGCCTTCAAGACCAGACTAAGTGATGCATAAGAAAGATACACAAGAAGAAAAGCCACGTGGCCCTTGCACATAATCCGAAGACCTAAATCATCATAAACTTAAGTTATCCTTTGAATCAGCATGAGTCTTCCTGAGGTTTTAGACCAAAGAACCTAGTCTATACATCTGGCCATGGATTTTGGAATGCTTATGTATTTTTCTGCACCACTTTCAGCTCTGGAATGCCCAGTCTTTGAATAAGGGAAAAAATGTCTTTAAATATGAAGAATGCTGTGTGTTTCCTATCAGTTTTATGGTGTTTTTAAAAAGATAAACTATGGGGAAATGGGAATCAAGAGAAGGCCTGTACCCTACTGTGATGTGAGTATGTCATCGAACTCCCTACTCCCACACATATTTTTTACCTGACCAAAAATCCCTTTAAAGTGCTAGGCATCACAGAAGGTTAACAAGAAGCTGCTATTGCACCCTTGTCTTGCTTGTGGAGGGTGCTCAGTGAGTGTTCTTGCAGTCATATCTTTCACGTGGGCTTCCCAGAAGCAACTGGTTAGCCACTGTGTAAACAGAATACTGGAACAAAGAGCTCTTTGATCTGACCATGCCAGGCCATTCTTATAAAGTAAGCTGTCATTGTTACCTGCTGGGATAAAATTTTCTCTAGGACTGTATCTGCCCACAGTTTTAGTCTTTATCACCATACTCTGCAACTGCTCTAACGTTTCTAAAATAATATGAATCATTATGTAATTTAACCTAGGTGCTCTATGCATCACACAGATTAGATAGTTCCTGAATGCAGCTCCCCAGTATATATTAATAAAAATTACATGCCATCGAGTCAATTCCAACACCCTTGCTGTGTTATCTACTGTAGGTAGAGAGCAAAGCAAAGTGTGCTGCTTATATACTGCCTCATAGCACTTAAAGCAATCTCTCGGCAGTATACAATTCCCAGTTTAATTATGCAGGCTACACATTGCCCCCGCAAGCTGGGTACTCAGTATACCAACTTTGGAAGTGGTTTATCATTTCCTTTTCTTGGGGGTATTTGGGGGACTATGTAGTTTGCCCAAGGCTGGCTGTTCTGGGAGGCAGAATGGGGAATCAAACTCCTGACCTCTAGCTTCACAGCAAGGTACTCAACTCAATGAGTTATCCATGATAGCTCATTTCTGCACTCCAAGGCAGGTCACAGAAACAGGTGCTTTTATCTCATCTCTGATAGGCTACCCAAAATGGATAGGGGATTGCATTTACATACTTCTAGGACTGAAGGCAGGGAAAGAAATGGGTTTAATGAAACGGTAGCAAAAACAGAAGGAAGTTTAACTGGGAGCAATTGTTTTCATTCCTAAAGCAAGATACATGGAAGCTTGTATGCAGCAATCAAACATTTTTGTTCTACAAGAACACGTCTTCCGCAAACATAGCTTTCAACAGACTCAGACTAACACACTTCCTTTGCAAATGCTTGCCAACTTGAAGTGCGATAAATAGTGGCAGAAGATTAAACTGGAAAGCATGCAGAGTTAATTTTCGTCATGTGGCTCATTACAGCTGTAATATCAAACTGCATGACTTGTCACTGCAATTCATTTATAGAATTACAGGAAAGAGGTAGTTGAGGCATCTCTTTGTATGAAGGATCTAAGCAAAACAGATGCATAGAACAGTTTTTCTTGTTTGAGGTGAAAAGGCTGTTTACTTTCTTCATTTTGTGCATCTCAGTCGCTCAATCATGAATGTGATCAGGTGTGCAACTGAGATGTACCCCAACACCTGTCAATTAGCGGCAATTAGCTGCAGCAAGTTGCGCAACCCTTAATAGGACTCTGAAAATTGGGGAAAAAAACCCTCTCTCTTCTTGTGTAACCACTCTTCAATATCCACTACATTTAAATTAGAAGCAATAAATCAGATTTTATGGAAAAAAAGAACAAATTTCTTTCTACATTTTCTTCTTTTCCTGTTAATTTGATACTGTTTTCATGGCTAATATTGAGCACAAATCTCTAGAAGTTACAAAGCTATTATGTTAATTTAAAGAAAGATTGGCTAATATTTAGTAATATTTTTCCTGTATTTTTCCTCTTAGCTATGATGATGATTACTTTTATTACTACTTCAAACTGGGATTTGCTTCGTGGTGTACAAAGTCAGATTTACATTTCCTGCTGTGTGATTATAGACTGAAATGTTACAGCTCTCTGTTGATTGCCTTTGGCTATAAAATGAGAGTAATAATCCTTAGCGGTCTCACATGGGCTACTTAGATGCAAGCTAATGCCATAAAGTATTCAGCTGGAATATGTTATGTTGTAAGAAATGCTAGGGATAAATGTTGTTTATGGAATCTGGAACTGAGCCTGTTTTGTGTAATCTACAAGATCATGGCTAGAAAACAGGAAATAGAAAATACATGACCAAATGGTTTGAAGTCCTAACACATGCACAGAACTTGGAAGTTGTGCCACGGTGACTTTCAGAAATTAAAGACTCCCCCCATCCCACAGCTCCCAACAGCTTCCCCATGACATCAAGGATCCCAGGGGAGCCTCAGAATCTTTGGGGGGGAGAAGCAGAAATTTTTAATTTATGAAAAACCTCTGCAGCTTATGACACCATTAGCTTTACGCAGCATAAAGGTGCACAGTAGCATTTCAGCCAATGACTGATAACTCCTGTTTTTTTTAATGTAATGCCATATCTGTCTGAGTTGATTCAAAAGCAAGGAACTTCTAATAATTTTCAGTGTTTTATTAGCAGAAATATAAAACAAACAGGCAGATGGATAAACAATCCTTCTCTAGTCGCCATATGAACACTAACTATATGAGGGGCGGTCAACACATGGCCTGCAATCCACATGAGTCTTCCAAGAGTCCTCACTGCCCTGCCATCAAATTTGCTGCTGCTGTGGTGAGCAACTGCCACCTATCTTTTAAAATAAACAAAAAAATTGTTTCCAAATACAATTGTGCTTTCAGAAGCCTCCTGGAACACAGCTGTAAGATGTCTATTTGTAAGCCAGGCACATGGGGAGGACACCCCTTGTTTATAGAAAGAATAGCACTTCTAGACTCTATGCAAGAAATTGAAACTGTTGTGATACAGCATTTTTAAATCAAATTTTTATGAAAATTAGCTATATTATAGTTTTCACAAATTATATTCTCCATACTAAATTTAATAATAATAGAACAAAGTTATTTTGATTTTATGATAAATAAAATTTTTAGGCTTTGAAAATAGAAAATGTTTTTTAAAAAGCCCCTATGATGTTTTAAATTGTACAGTACTTACCACGTCCAGCCATGCTTGTTTGACATGGAATATTTTTCCATGATGGCAGTTAGACGAAGCAAGGAAAATTTCTGCAGCAAATTTAATTGAGCAGCTGATTGACGGCTTATCTGTAGTGATTCTAGCTGGTGAGAGATCTGGAAACTATGCCAACGTAATCGCCTTAAGACAAACGAAATAAGACACAATTGAGTAAGAAGCTTGATTATTGCACTCAAATTAAAGCTTATAAAACTTCTCTTGCAAGTACACAATTTTTCATTTTGTTATTTTTCATACTGATGTGTACCTGGAGTGACTCTATATACTGCTTTCAACAATTAAGTAACATAATAAAAATTAATTGAAGAAGACTATATGGCTGAAAAATGTCACACACAAAAGTATACTTCATGGCAGGAGCTGAGCTCAGTGAGTCTTGGAACCCCTTCCAGCTCTACAATTCTGTGATTCTATTAACTTTTGATCCAGTAAATCTCATTCAATTCCATTCAATTCTCATTCAATTCCTATATGTGAATAGGAAAGGGCATTGTCACAGCCACAGGGTACACTGGTTTTGTTGACACAAACCTATGTCAGTTGTCAAGGTTCAAAAAATCTCAGCATACCTGTGTGCTCTGATGGTGCAAGGCCTAGTATCTGTAGAGTAATGTTTTAACTATTTCAGAAAGCTGAAATTACACTTCTCCCTTCAGCAACATTGGGGTTAGGGGTACTGGACCCCATGTAGCTCAAAACCCGTGTATAACTCTTATGCTCCCCAAATCATAACTGCAAAGCATAATCAGTTGATACACACACATACACACAAATAGAGGGAGGGAGGGAGAGAGAGAGAGAGAGAGAAAAAAAGAGTTTACTGTATTAACAACATGCCCCAGCATCCTCTCCAGCTGCCACGTGGAGCCGACATGCCAGGAGAGGGGCTGGCTGGGCCACAGCCATAGGACCGGAGGCTACTGCACTGCCAACAACAGGGGGCTGCTCAGTCCCGTGCAATCCAAGGAAGAAGTGTAGTCCTTCTGAAATAAAACTTTCTTCTAGTCTACTACTTGTGTTATATTTAGCATATTGTTTACTTTCCTGCAAACAAGAATGAAGTTTTCAGTGGAAGATTCTCTGAGAATATCAAACAATTCAGAATTAAAGTTTAATTTTTTCCGCTTTTGATCTACCATGTGCCTCAGTGTAAGACCTGAAAAAACAATCATTAGTTCCTTCAGAAATAAACATATATAAGGTTGTACAAGAGCTGTGGGCTTCTACTGTTTTCTGTTTGGGACTGTACACATCAGGACTTTGTCAACCTCTATACTGATAGTCGCAAACTGATAGCAACATTCATAGTCACAAACCTGTTTGGCCTGGTGAGAGATGCTCCAACCCCAGAGTCTCGTCTGTCCCTGACACCAGTAGCTTCTGATTCATTGAGAGATGTCCCATCCCTATCCATATCACTAGGTGTTGTGTGGCCATCAGATACAGAATTTTGTTCAAAGTCTAATGATGTCTTAGCTTGTGACTGGAAGGATAAAGATCCTCCATCACCAGTAGATAGAGCATTATTTTTCAGATCTGGCAATACATTTTTTGACCAGTCATCTACAGATTCTTGAAGCCCATTAACATGCTGCAAAATATCATCCAGATGAGGGAAAAGGTTTTCTCGTTCCAAGTCCAGAATGTCTCCAGTACTGGCATATAAATGAGAACCTGGAACATTGTCATAAATACTAATGCGGCTCTCCTTTGGGCAGGAAGCAAGAGGGCTGGCCTCTTTATGTGCTGAACATGTCTTATTGCTTAAAGAAATGCTGCCCGTCCTCCAGTTTACACTGTTGCTATTGTCTGTAGGAGAAAGACTTTCAATAGAAAGTGCCTTAGGAAATGTCCCGGGTTTGTGATCTTTAGGAATATAAACCACCATGTTCTCTTGGGAATGAAATTCGTTTCTATGATTTTGATCTATCACTTGCTTCAGTGCTGCTCCTGCAAGAACATCCAGGTCCTCCAGGTACATGCCACCTCGTTTATTTACTTCATGATATTTGCGTTCCTTTAAGGAAGGTGTGCTTATGCCACTACTGCTGATCTCCGATTGGCTACTCTCACTGCTGGTTTTGTCAGAGAAGGAAAAGGGTTGTTTGAGCGCATCCTGGGCTGTTATGTTTTGGAGGTCTCCATCCCCTATTTGCAAACCTTGCATATCCTTTAGAGCTTTGGGCTCATGCTGAAGAACGGGTCTACTTATTACCAAGCCACTAGTCCTCCCAGAGCCTTTTAATTTGCCATGCACACCTTTGGCTTGTAATGTCTCCATGCGCTTTAGAAACGCTTTAGCTTTCGTTCGTGTTGGTTTCTCATTTCCAAGGTGAGGAGAGTCTCCTGGGAGCTGAGAAAGGGTACTGCCAGCTGAACTAGAATCATGAGCAAGAGTGTTTTCTAGACAGCACTGTCCTGAATAGTCCCTGAGAAGACTGCTGACTCCAGACTGACTCCTGTGGTCACTTCCCCCACTGCTTTCACTGTGAATGGATGAGACCTCAGGCTCACTCAAATCAGTAAGGACACTTTCGCTGCTGGTGGTGATTTTCATTTTAATGTCCCCTGAGGAGCCATGTTTGTCACACTGATGAATTAAAGTGTTAATGTCATCCACTCGAGACCATCTTCGGCTTGTCCTTTGGAAAGTCCATTTGTTACTAATGGCACAAAGGTCTTCTTCATCAGAGTCTTCATTCTGCAAACCACAATGGAAGAGCACATTAAAGTCTGTGACCAGGAAGAGAGAAAGAGAATATCTTTTCTCTCCTTGTGTTACAGATTTTTTTTTAAATGGCTATGCAATAGAATTTAAACAGACTGATATTGTTGTGATTTTCATAAGATAACAGCACATGACTCTCCTTTTGTCACTTTTGGAAACAGCAATACACACCCTAATTTTCATTAAAAGAAGCATCCAGCAAAGTTCAGATGAGCATCAAAAGGTTAATGGGATATGCATTGGAAGTGTAAGGCCACTTCAGATCTCTATAGATGGGAATAAGTATGTTGGTCTGTAATTTTATACCTTGTTATGCGTAACTAAATCCCACTGACTTCCCTGGGCACTAAACAGTGTGTGTCAGCTTGCACTCCTACTACCAACTAGTTCTGAAAGCAATCTTTAAAAATATATCTGAAATATATAAAGAAATACTATTCTGAGGGGTCATCCAGATGAGGCACTTGCTCCATTAAATGTACCTAATTGGTTCCCAAATTTCCCAGGTTTTTCTCCATCACCCAGACAACAACATCCCTTCTACCAACATGAAGCAGAACTGGTCTTTATTTTTGGCAGATCCCTCCCTCCCCCAACCTCAACCCCTTGTTCCACTTTGCCACACTTCCTGTCCCTGTCTGAAACTTGCCTTCAGCATTTTCTTCTCATTTGCAAATGACCCAGTGCCCCCATGCTATGGGGGGGGGGGGTAATTTTGCACTATGACCTGTCCTAATTTTAGAACAGGCCAGTTTTGGAAAGCAATTAAAAAGAAAAAGCTGACAGTAAAAGATGTTAGAAGTGGTGGTGATGTCAGTAGTGGGTGTTTCTTGTTCCAGTTCATGGCTTACTTTTCTCTTCTTTTTTAAAAATAATTTTCAGAATGCTGGTGCTATCCTGCTTTCTGGAAGGGTGTGTGCACTGTGTTGGCAAAATAGAGATCTGTGGAAAGAGGGTGCAATCCTGCCTTCCTGCCTCCAAAGTTGGGGAGAGAACTACTATCGCACTTCTTTGACCCAACACACTTGGTGTTGGAAGCACACTGGATTTTTTATTTTCTCCACCATCTCATTTCCTTCTATGATTTCCTGGATTAGCTGTGCTCAACAGTCCAGCAGCTTCCCATGTTCTTCCAGAGCAGAGAAAGACAAAGGGGAATGAAGAGGGACAGTACAAAGGCCTCATCTGGAAGAGCCCATATGTCTGCAATCTTAAACACACTTCCTAGAAAGAAAACTCCACAGAACAGAGTGGGACCTGCATTCAAATAAATATGCAAAGTATTGTGCCGCTCAATATAAATTAAATAATAAAAGAGATAATGTACAAGAAATATGAAGAAAGAGATATCATAATCATAATTGTAATCGTAATCATAACCATAATCATATAATCACAATCATCTTAGAACTACAGGGCTGGAAGGGATACTATGGATCATCAAGTCAAGCCTCTGTCAAGGAGAAATTGAACTCCTAACCTCTGGCTCCACAGCCAGATACCTAAACCACTAAGCTACCCGGCCAGCTGAGAGCTAGCTAGATGGTGTATGTATATATGCAGCAAACAACATACCACTTTTGGAAAGGGCATCTTTAAGATACTGTTTATTATTAACTATATCTGATAGGAAATACATTTTACATTGCATGAAAATTTAGAGTCTGGGCAGCATAGCCTGTTGAACTAAAGCACATTGGTGATAGCATAAAAGAGAGCTACAAAGCAAAGATTTCATTGTTTAGCTGCTTAAAGATACTGCAGTGTTATAGATGACTTTTATACTTGCTTCTTCTAAAATCAATCCCTGATCTGCTGAAAAATGTGACTTAGCACTGTGCACATATAATTATATTGAAATAATATAATAATTGTGTGCTACCAAGTCAATTCTGACTTATGGCAACGTTTTTCAAGGTTCCCTAGGTAGAGAGTACTCAGATGTGGTTTGCTATTTTATTCTTCTGGGGGTGCCCTGAGACTGTGCGGCTTGCCCAAGGCAGAAAGTAGAGGCTTCTTTCTCACCCAAAGAGCCTGTTTCTCATACATAAGCATACACATTAACTTTAATATCCTGCTCTGAAAGGTCAAGGAAGAAATTATTTAACAAGGGCTACAACACATATAAGGCAACCCATGGTCCCCCAGAAAACACTTTGTGACCCCTTTGAGGATCCTAATCCACAGGATGAAAAACACTGGATTAGGGTCTTTATAAGGTTTAGGAATCACAGTGATAAGTATTGTGTAAAGAATACAGCAGAGAACAGTCTCAAAATGTTCTTGTACACACTGCAATGTTGGAGTTATCAAATCTGTGAACATTTTGTACTATCAGGTCCCATTGATACACTTGTTTTTGTATTATTACTCTCTCTATTTCATCATTTCATTTTCAGCAGAAAAACACATATATGAGCCAGATGAAATAAAAATACTATCTACTCAGAAAACATTAAAAAGCCTTTAAAAAGCCAGCCACATCTGGAGACATCAGCCACATCAACTCATTTTCCAATGAGATATAGCCTGTTTACAGTTCTGTCTCTCTCAATCTCTTGCCCTTTTGCCATATGAACACAACAACACGTTTCACAGTGATATGGCATTGCAAGTGAGGATCAGTCTCAAACATATAGTTTCCTGAGAACAGACCCCTACACCCACAGTGCCACATTCACAGTCATGGAGTGGCAGCTTAAAAAAGATGTTAGCTTCCAACTTAGCGCCCAGAGTAGACACGTTCTAGATGGGCAGTATATAAATCAAATCAAATAAATAAATAAATAAATAAATAAATAAATAAACTTGCATTACCAGCATAGGTAATGCTAAGGTAAAATGGAAGATTCAGCCCAGAAACATTTGTAGCCAAATCTTGGCTTACTCAGAAAGAATAACAGTGTTTTCAAAATAGCAGGATATAAAGAGAACTTTCTATATTTATTTCCTTTTGAGCGGATTAAAAGAAAGCTCAACTAGAAAATATGCTTTTCTCAGGTGGACATAGACGCCAGCAAAATGCACCAATGTAGTTTCATTTTCGTGAATTTCCCCAAATTTCTTCTACACTAAGGCTGTGACCTCACAGCTGCAGAAGGCAGACATTCCAACAGCAGCTGTTATCTAGCCAAATAATTCAAAGGTATTTTTTCCTTCATAGTGTAAAGAAACTTCATTTGAAACTGTATGGTTTATCTGGAGTTTAACGGCTGGGACTAAATGTTTGATCAAGCAGAAATAGATGTGAACTTCACCACAGATTTCAAGTGAATTACTTTTTTTTGCCTTTTCTTCTCTCTCAGAATGTCTCATAGTGTTCCTTTTATAATCAGACCTTTCCTTCCTAATTGGTCTTCAATAAAGGCTGTCCTGCAATTTATTTGGCTGTTGTTACCTGAGGCATTCAAGAAAATGTAAAATGTATCAGTGGAAAGCCTTCTAATTCAGCAATGTCTGCTTGGCTTTAAGCTTCAGCTTTTGTTAATAGAGTATCATTCAAAGAGACCGAAGTCAGTGTTGCACATAAGTAATTTTTGACTTAGGTATAAATGATCTTACACTTTTTAAAAAGGGGGTTTCATTCAATGGCTATGTGCGGTACCTCACGTCCTCTGAAAAAAATGTAAGCTAACCTGTTGTGTTGGGGGCCTTATTGCTCATTCTGCTAAGTAGGGGTTTGGATGTCTGTCCCCAAGTCCTAATAGCCCTCAGGAGAGTTAAAAAATGTAGGCAGCTGGATCAGTCCATAGGGAGCAGGTCTTTTGTAAAGAATAGTTCTTAATTGTCCCCTCTGGTTCAATAAAGTAAGTCACAGCAGAGATGATAGGACATCTCGGGGGTCGCTCACTCACAGGCTCCCTGTATGTCAGAGGTGACCTGATGGCACATAATAACAAAAGCAACAAACTGCCTTCTCAAAACTGAAATAGTTTGAATTACAAGAAGGATGTGTCTATGTACCATCAAGTTGGAACTAATATACAGCAACACTAATAGGGCTTTCAGGATAAGTGAGATATATAAGGAGTTATTTTATCAGTTCCAGCCCTGCTTCCAGTGAGTTTCCATGGCTGAGTGGGGATTCGAACCCATGTCTCCTTAGGCCCAATCCGTCACTCTGTCTACTATATCACATAACTGGCAACAAAACAGTTCCTTGGAAAGTCCATTGCTCTCTCAGCTACCATGAAGACTGCAGCTAAAGTCAGAGAGAACCCTCTTGGTTGATGTTTTTCCATGGAGTACAAGGACTGACATGGACGTCTTAGGTGACCCAGAGAAAAAGATGTTTCCTTGCCCTGGAGCTGTTACCTGGTGAGTACCACCCAAGTGCTGTTTGAGAAGGATTTTTGTGCTAATGAAATGATACAAAGACAAATGGTTTTAGGGGTGCAACAAGATGCCACCTCATCTAGTCTGGCACAAAACATGATTCTGTTTAGCACTAACAGAAAAAGCTCTTCCTGAGGAGAAAGAAAATGTGCTACCACTCCTGCCAACCCCACTCTCTGTCACTCCCTGCTTTCCATGAAGCTGTCAGGACACCCCTTCCCTTGGCCCTTTATAGCTGGCCATATAGCAGTTCTGCTCTGAAGGGAACTGTAGCAGCAGTAATTCAAAACAGAATGATGCTGCCACCATCTATACCTCCTTTGTTGTTGTCCTCTTCTCCCTCCCCTTCCCAAAAGGTTCCACATGGTTCTGCAAAGAGACATGGGTGGCAGTAAATGAGTGACCACAGCTGTGTTGCCTGAGGTGACTGCCTGGCTCTGGCTAATGGGTTGGCCAACTCTTCTGGTCATTCTAAAACCATGTGTAGGATCTGATAATACAAAGGAAGAACAGGAAAAGGGGAAATAATTGACTGGGGAAAAATGATTTATTGAAAGACAAATTTGGTAATATTTTTTCAGTGTGTACTGAAGATGTGCATTATTAATTCCTCAATGGCAACTGAAAATATTCCATAATAATGTATTATTCACTGAAAACCAAGATGCTGATTATCATTCTATGATGGTCTATATAAATATTAGAGATCAAGAGAAAACAAATAATTCTGAGAATATCATGATTTTTGTGTGACTTTTTGCACACAGAAAATGGAAGGAAATAAATTTACACAGATTCTTTCTGTAAAACAATTCACCATTTTATATTTTTAATAATGACAAGAAAGGACTCTCTTAATTTTTTTCTTTTGTTTCATTCTCACATTCATTTGCCTTCATTTGCCCCCAATTCTGTTAAAATGTGATTGGCTGACACTGAGCTCCTTACACTTGCCCTTACCTGAAAACAAGCTGTACTAAAGACAACGGGATTCTGAATAAACACACACACATTGCTATGACAACATCCATCCACTACATGTTTCCTGGTTAGCAGGGATCACCCAGTGACTAATTCCAGAAGAAGAAACATGATTATCTAAGTAGTGCTACCCGATGAGCTCAAGGCTTTACAGTTCTTCTTTGTCTTGTTTCTCTCCTACCAGAGGCTGACATGAAGACTGTCCTGATTTTGGATGAAGCCACTCTAAACAATGGCATACTGTATCTTATACCAGTCCTCAGCGGATAAGTTCTTTTCCTTCCTGACCTTCTTTCCCCCTGTATTTTATCTTGAATGATCAGCTGTAACAATCTTTACTTTTCCTTTCACACTGCCTGCTCATTCTTGCCACTGCCTTCAGCTTGAGAAAGTTAACAAAGCACTCTGTCCAAAGTTATGTCCCTGGAATAGAAATGACACAATTTCTTCCTTCTTAGACCTGTGTGCAAATGATGGAACAAATAGATGACAGATGAACAAAGGCAATGCCAGCATTTAATTTACAGTTATTCTTATCAGGCATTTCAGTTATGAAGGTGGGTTTGCAGCATCAAAAACACACTGACTCCTTTTTGTTTCTTTAATGCATTAGAACAGTGGTCCTAACTGATCACTGCCTGAAGAGTAAAGACGAGAAAGGAAGTGGGATGGTTTTGTTTCATGTCGGACCAGACTCAACCACTTATCTTGGGAAGAAACAGGATGGTTTTACATCCACCTGAGAAGAAGTGTCTAGTTTCCAATTTCAAGCACTGCTGGCTACGACTTCTGTAGCACCACTGCAAATAATCAGTCAAGTATTTTGGGAGAGAATCAAATATGTTTCTTATGGCAATGATCTGCAATATACAAACTACTGATTAGAGAAGTGCCCTGGGGACAGGAATGCCTTGTGAGTAAAATATTACTGGCTGTGTTACAGAATGTTGCCTATCACACAGCATTTTCTGCATTCCTTCTTGAAACCCCTTAAGCCTTAAATAATGCCTGAGTTACACAAGGGGGTTGTAAACAGAGTTAACTTTATTTTCATAAATCAGCACAAAACAGTGAAAATTTTACTGGCATTTTACTTGGCAGGGGATAGTGTCCTGTGGTCACACAACAATGGACAACACTGTAAGATAAGGTACTCAGAGTACCATGTTGGCTAGACAATGTTTTTGCCCTCGTATTTTGAGAAGAAGTCTGTCGGGAAGTTTCTGTTATCACACAGTCTCTCACCTGCAGCTATGGATGCGAATTAAGGCCCCCGCCCCAGGTTGTTAATTAGCTAAAGAGTACAGCAGGGAGGAAGAAATGAGCAGAAAGCCATTGTGGTTTAGTGGGTTAGTTTTGAACTGAGATCTGCAATATCTGGGTTCAGATTCTCACTCAGTCATGAAACTCAGCGGAATCTAGAACTAGAAACAATTTCTCAGCTGGACCTATCCTATCAGATTGTTGGAAAGACAAGTGGGAAGGAGGAGAACCTAAAGGTCAGTGGGTAAAAGTTGGGATAGCAAATACATGGATGAATAGTGTTGGTGGTCATAATTTCAAGGTCAAGATTCACTATTCACATATAAGTAGGACACTGTAAAGCACTGCTGAAGACACAGTAAATCACAACTACTTCCTGCTTCATCAGAGAGTTGGACACCATGACCCTTGCGATCTGTTCCTGCTCTGCAATTCTATGATTCCATCGTTTTATGAACTAGTTTTTATGTGCTATTTAAAGTTCAATGGAAAAATGATAGATCAATTCTAGCTCTAATTTTGAGAAATAAAAATTGCCATGGCCCAATACAAGGAACAATTTTTTTTTCCGAATTCATGTTTACTTGCCTTTTTCCTTTGGAAGTTCACATCAAGTTTCATTGAGGCACACTTGTTCAGCGTGTTCAATCGTCTAAAAGCAAAGATTAGCATTAGGAAGGGAACTTTAAATAACTACCGGTGAATAACTACAATACACAATGGGACATGCAGAGCTAATAGCGACACATGAGACCAATGCAGGAAACCACTTCCTTCAGTAATCCAGATTGTTCAACAATTAGGTTGATAAATTGAGATAGATATTCATCACCATAATGAGAAATAGGCTTCCAGATAAGATTTCAAGTTAAATCTGACTCTATTTACCTAATTCCTTCCCTGAATCTGATTAATTTGCAATAAACTGAGGAAGACATTGAAAAATTCTACTATTTAAAAGAAAGTGAAATAGATACTAAGGTCCCACTGAAACCTCTAATATTTCATTACTGTAACAACCAATGAAAATTAATAAACATATTGACATTTCAGAGGGATTTAAAACATGAAACTTTTTTTTTACCAATTTCTATTAACTAAAACCAAACTCAGAGTTGGAGACAGCAAACTGTTTTAAAACAGTTGCAAGTGGTAGGATAGAAGTGCTGTGGTCAGCAAATATGTTTTGCAGTAACACTATAAACCTGGGGTGGGGGGAACTACATACTGATTGGAGATGATTGGTGCAGTAATTAAATATCTTTCAAGGTATTCCACCTGTGACACTGAAAAAAGTATGGTACAATAATCATAGCAATTCTGTGGAACAAAGGGAGATAACCTTCTTTCAGGAATGCCATATTTGTACCCAAGACCTGAATCAAATGTTACTGTTTTGTGTAGATCAGCACTTGGATATGTTATTTTTTCCTACAACTCATAGAATCCCTTAAATCAGCGTAAGTAATAGCTATTTTGGCTAAGATATAGAGATGGGCACGAATTGCAGTTCGGCACAGCACCCACATAGGTGTTCCGCAGGAGTCACACACTCCCTTCTCCCACCTCCTCTGCACTCCCACCCTTTCCCCAGATGAAGCACACTTCCCTCCCTTCCTCCTCAGTGCGGCTTCCCACTCATTGATCGCAATGCAGACTTTCCTCCTCCGCTTCCTTTGTAGCTCCCACTCAAAGGCAGCGCTGCAAGCTTCCCTATCCCACCTCCTGGTCTGAGTGGGTGGCTGTCAGAGGAGGCAGAGGAGGCTCTGCTAAAACCACACAGTGATCCTGGAGTCATGCACTGCTTTCATAAATACATGCATCCATTGTATGTTCTTTCCATTGATTAATATGCGGCAGCAGTTAGAACGCTAGGTTTAGACTAAGGATTTCAATAGTCATTCTGGCTGAGGGACTCTAGGAATTATAGTCTGGAATGCTGTTGTGGAACTGTGTGGATGACTGTGCAATCAAATTGCGAAGTCTGGTTTGTCTGGGCACAATGCCTGGCAAAGTTTTAAATTATGTAGCAACATGCTGGATTCTGGCGCTAACCTTAAAAAGTAACTTCTCCAAACTGTACTACAGACCCCATCAATGGTGCTACCGTATCAGTGAGCTGATCTAATTAAGATTAAACTTTTCAAAAATGACCACTGTTTACAGTCTCTACTTGGTTCCAATATCTCTGCAGTAACAGAATTAACCCCTTCCTCAAGACTCAGGTTTATGTTTTACTGGGGTCAGTGACCAAACCTACTGATTTAACTGTCTACCTTTGAAGTTTCATAGGTGATCTATCTACTGGGAGCCTTCCAACATTTTGAAACACATTGTGCCAATGAACTGAATGGATTAATGATCGACTTTGTACCACCAGAGTCTCTAATTACAGGCTGCCTGGATTTCGTGCACCTTCTTGAAGTGCCAATATCAGAAGAAGGAGTCCTCCATCTTTCTACTGTACATGCCAATAAATAAGAGTTAAAGCCTAAGCAAGCATAATTCAGAGGCCTTCCCTCTCACCCCCATTTACTGATTGCTCAAATGCCAGTCAAGCCTAATGCATGGGCACACAAGATACAAATACAACCCATGCAACTAACAGATAACATCTATACAAATATAAACAGTATACCGGAGACAAATGTTCTCTCACAGAGACCAGAGGATAAAAAATAGCATATTAGGTCTTAAAGCAATCGATGATTTCCTCATAGCATATTTGACAAATCTGTTGGTAACTATACATTAATAGTCTATAACAGCCATTCGAATTGCATGTAGAGGGGAGATGTTTCTGGTCCCTGTTAAGGGCTCAAAATAGTTTATATCAGAAAATGTATGATGTCTAGGCATAGAATTTTCAAGTTTTTTCACTACAACTGTTTTCACAGGAATCCACTCAACTAGAGTTTTAGAAGTTTTAACCAACAAATCTATGTTCTCAGAGAGTTTCAGCATCCTCACGAGAGTTTCATCCTCATGAAAACATGGAGGAGGAGATGGCTGGAACTTGCCAAGCACCATGGAAACAGCAAAGTATTAGGGAAGTGGTAATGTTTTTTAAAAGAGGAACCCTACACAGGGCCCAATGAACAGACAGACTACCATCCCCTGATGTTAACATCACCTTTTAAAAAAAGATGGCTTCTTTTTGGGCAAGATGATGCCCATAACTGGACAATGATCTAAGAGGTAGGTCTAGGTTTCCCTAACACTCTAGTTGGAAATTTATTCTGAGCCAATTCCAATACTGAGAAATCTGAAAAGACCTCTGCTGGGGTTCTATGAAGCATCTGAGAGAGTAGTTTGCTTTTATAAAGCTGTATTAAAGGTACCATCATCCTCCCACTTGGTCATTCCTCCTTTCCCCAAAGAGTAGTATTCTGGTTTTAGTATAATTCACTGGTGGGGCAACTACATTGACAAATCATGCAGGAAATCCTCTGGGACTAGGATGGTATGATTCACATTCTTTTCCATTGGCAACATAACATACAAGCCAGTGTGAATCAGTTTTCCCTGTCTAACCCATACATTTTTCCTCCACAGCTGGGCTTCTACTTTTTCCCCCAAATAAAATGCATTCTCATTGGTTCAGGCAGTGTGATTGCTTGAACTGATGCAGCTTCAAGACTGAATGGACAACTGGAAGCTGATTCTTCTTATAAACAGTACTCCAATGGCCATTATCCAATCATGAAATGTGTTTTTCTAAGAGGTTCAACAGGTGTAAATAAAACAGCTAGTACTGAGATCTATTAATGTGCATAGTCAATCAGAACATCCCATGGGATGCTCCTCCTGATGGGGTTTTTCCTCCCTTTTAGCTTTTCAAATAGTATTTCTGCTTCATCACTGGGGCACAGTGAGGTAATGCTGGATCTTCCACTTGCAGACACAGCTTAGAAGCAATCTCATTGTAAAAAAGGGAGTGAGAATATGGTTCCCACAATGTGTAGAGACAAAATTATCAATGCAAAGTTTATCAGCACACCTTGAAGCTGAAATACGACACCAGAATTTAGATCTGTTTTTACTTCTGAATGTTAGTACCAATTTTGACCATTGCAATGTGACATACCATAGCTTCTTTTCCTGGATTAGCATTTACCACATTTGCACAGTATCAAATAGGCAGTTTATCCAGGAAAAAAAATGCTGTCTTAATTTTATTTTCTAGTTATCTGCTGTCCTCATCAAATCAAGAATTACTCTTCCATAGGCCAGAATATTTTGATCAAGCTTCCCAAAATAAAAAAGGTTGTAATGCTATTGTAATGTTGGCAAAACAATCTAAAATTACTCCCAAATCATTTGAAGTGGTCAAAATGTTCCCCAGAATGTGCATACTCTTAGATCACCATAGGTATTCTAAATCCCTACTGTACATTTTTGCCAGTTTGCAACAGAGAATTATTTCTTACGGGTTTGTACTTAAAGCCATAATTCCTTGATTTTTCTAAACCTATCTGGACATTTCAACTGAAGGATTAAAGGCTTTATAAGAAACTATTCTAAATAACACAATCAATGGATCAGGAGATAGCAGTATAGACAACTATACTGGCACCTGAGTGACCGACGGAAGTACATTTCCCTCTCAGGTTAAAGACTAGAAAAAAATAGACAAGATTATTTTGAACAATGTGAGAATAATTTGCCTTTACATGTGATGTTCTGGATTCAGAACCTGTTATTGTCAATACATGGAAGGATTTGGAAAAATAATGGTCATACTGGCTGGGATTCTGGGAGCTGCAGTAGAAAAAAAGTAACTTTTCCAAGCTCTGGTACATAGCATATATGGTGGAAAGAAATACATTTCCCCTTCTCTGGAGCCTGGGATTATCCCATGAAGCTCAGTGGTCGGAGATGCAACACATGATGCAAAATTATATTTTGTAAATCACATAATTTAACTAGGAATTCAGTTTTGTTAGAAAATTTAAGAGTCTTAAACAAATACACTATCTCAATGCAGATAACTTTATTTAAAGTAAAATATCTGTTTGGAAGTACAGAAGTGCAATGCAACGGATTCAGTAGGACCCTGTCACAAAGGCTGCTAGTGTATACAGTGGTACACATTTATAGGCTTGGTACAAACTTGTTTTACGCCTTTCAGCATTTCTCTAGCAGCTCCCTTCCTCTTTTTTGGATGGCTCTGGAGACTTCAGCAAAAACTGTGTTTCTAGATGGTTCTGGTGACAGGGCCTGCTTTTCTGAACCAAAGTTTTAGGTCTTTGCTTTGGGCCTAGGCCTATGGTTTTCCTTATACATTCCAGAACTTTCCCACAGTTGTATAAGATGTAATGATAGTCATTGACATGTAAAATGTTATTATAATTGTACAACTAAATATTTAATTGAACTTTCCCCTTTCAGTAAAAAAGGCAGTCAAGGTAGCTAACAATACTAAAACAGGGAATTAAAAACCACATCTTGAACAGAGTGGCTAAAATCCTATTGTCTAATGCTGTCAGAAGGGAAATGACATAATTAACAGTGGCAAATTGCTGCTAATCAACAACCCCCCATTGGGGGTTCCTTATTGTGCATATGTTGGGTGGCTTGTCACATGATGAGGAATCCAAAAGGGGACTCAGTAATTAGTAGTAATTTGCTGCTGCAAATCAAATCATTTCCCTTCCACTGTTGTAACTATGCCAACAGGGTTTTGGCCAACATATCATAAAAGCCAGCACAATTTAAAACACCATTAAAAATGCAAGAAGAAAAACAGAACTAGCACCCAATCAGTTAAACTGACCTTAAAAGAGCAGCTGACATACCAAAGTTCTACTTTAACATGAATAAGGAACTGGATTGGGGTGATAGTTTGCTTATGATTTTGCCAAGAGAAGCTGCAATTCACATATGCGTTCACCTGTTCATACCGAATGTTCATGGGGAGTATTATGCTTTTCACTTAGGGGCACTGTAATAATCCAGAATTCCAGAAGATTTTCCATAGAGTACCACGAAGTTCATTGCCTTAACTCAGTGGAGAAAGCTAAGGGTCCATTTTCATGGCAAAATGATCTAGAACATGTTGTTTCCTTCAGACTTTTTGTCCCTCTGTCATGCTACATGACACTTACTAAATACAACGTTATTGTGCAGTGAAAGCTCTTAAAATTGCATTGCCTTCTGGGTGGCCTTTTGCCCTTTTGGGTGACCTTTTGCCCTAGGTCCCTGTTATTTTCTGACACCTTAAAATTAGTTTGAATCCTAACTTCCTGTGATCCCACCCTGCAGCTGTTGGTGAGCAGCTGCTAAGAGAATCCAGTCCAGGCCATGCCTGGGTCAGAAATTGGTCCAGGGCCATGGATGCTGGTATTCCTGGAGGTTTTCTACACCAAGTGCAGTTGTGCAACTGTACAGTTCCTTCCTGTCGAGACATGATGATGGCTTCTCTACAGATCTTTTGATGGAACATTTGAAATAGTTCCATTTACCAGAAATGGGTGGAAAAATGCAGCCTTTTAATAGGACTTATTCACACAATCCTTACCAGCCTTCTGTTCTTAAGATTTTAGTGCAAAGTAAAACCAGAGCTTCCAGAATTTCCCAGACAGCAAGGGAGCAGCACTGTTGGCCAGGAGTCTGGGAACTGTAACCCAAAACAGTAACACTAACTGTAACTTGCCAAATTCTGGATGAAACAATTGACTGACAGCACTATCATGAATTCAGACTCTTAGGTTCTAAGATTATGATGATTATGATGATAAATCCACAATTTGCCAAATGCTAAAGCAGCAAACTACCTGTCTCAGCATTAATCCTCTACTAGAGAATGTTGATACTTGAAAACCCAGTGACAATTTGCTGAAATGGGAGACAGATGAACAATTATTATTCCATCTCCCTATTGGTATCAGGCAAGACCACATTTTAGCTTCAATCAAAAAGGCAAAATAACATTTGTGCCACAAAAAAGGAGAGAGGAGGTAAAATAAATTTAGGTAACTAGAGCCTCAAACAAACAGATATGTCTACTTAACCAACTGTTTTTCCCTACTTGAGCTACTGCCCAGTAAGAGATAATCACATCAGGTAGAATGCCTCTGTTTGTCAACACCAATGTATTTCTTTCTCCTTGGTGAAGGCAAGCAATAATAACATTTCCTCAGGTGGAGCAGATCTCTTTTTAAAAACAGATTATTGTTGATGTTGTTGTTATGTGCTGCAAAGTTGCTTCTGACTTATGGCAACCTAACAGGGTTTTTGAGGTATGTGAGTGGTTTACTACTGCTGTCTCCCAGTGAGTTTACATGGCTGAGAAAGAGTTTGAACCTTGGTCTCCTGAGTCCTAGGATAACACTCTATCCACTATACCATGTCAGCTCTCTATAACAGATGTCTAGCTTACCTAATATTTAAGGGTACAAAGTTGATAAGAGCAATTCTACAGAAAAGAGATAGGTTCTACCATACCATAGGTAGCTTGCAAATTGATCTGTGGTTGCTTCTCTACCAATATTTTGGAGTGAGATGTGCCCTGCTAGCTGTGTTCACACAACAAACAATAGCAGCTGCATCCCACACAATGGACGGTATTCCTATGTGTGCATGGGAGACCAAGGCTCAAATTCTTATCCATCCATGGAACTTTTTAAGCAACCAAGTCTGGGAACCTGGTTCTCAGCTAACCTAGGAAGGAAGGACCTGCTTTCCAACAGAGAAATGGTAGTTATGAAGGGGTGTTTACAATGCAATAACAATACCCTAAATGATGTGCATTACAACAGAGATGGCCTATGACAATACACTAAAGAGCAGGCCTGTGGGTAGTTTATTATCAAGGTTGCAAGATTAATACAAGGTAGGTTTAAGATTTCCCTTTGAGTCTTCTGTGGCAACCAACATTAGGAAACAAACCCAGATTAGTGCCAGTAATTTTTTTCCAGATTTTCCCCTAGAAAGTGAAGGCAGCCCAGATTATGATGTGGAAACTACTCTCTGCAGGAAATAAAATACTCCCCCAAAAGATTGTTGCCCTTGATTTTGCTGCTATTGCTGCCACCATTCATCAGCATAGCCAATCTGCAAAAGCCGAGTGAGCGAATGGGAAAGCACAAGAAAGGAGAAAATCAATATTTAAATCATACAATCTAACAGCTGTTGTTACGTGCCATCTAGTCACTTCCAAATTATAGCAATGCTAATGGGTTTTTTGAGGCACGTGAGATATTGGAGGAGTAACATGCGCTGGATTATGGAGAAAGCCAGAGAGTTCCAGAAAAACATCTACTTCTGCTTCATTGACTACGCAAAAGCCTTTGACTGTGTGGACCACAGCAAACTATGGCATGTTCTTAAAGAAATGGGAGTGCCTGATCACCTTATCTATCTCCTGAGAAATCTACGATATCTCGTATATGTGGGACAAGAAGCAACAGTTAGAACTGGATATGGAACAACTGATTGGTTCAAAATTGGGAAAGGAGTACGACAAGGCTGTATATTGTCTCCCTGCTTATTTAACTTATATGCAGAATACATCATGCGAAAGGCTGGACTGGAGGAATCCCAAACTGGAATCAAGATTGCCGGAAGAAATATCAACAACCTCCGATATGCAGATGATACCACTCTGATGGCAGAAAGTGAGGAGGAATTAAAGAACCTCGTAATGAGGGTGAAAGAGGAGAGCGCCAAAAATGGTCTGAAGCTCAACATCAAAAAAACTAAGATCATGGCCACTGGTCCCATCACCTCCTTGCAAATAGAAGGGGAAGATATGGAGGCAGTGACAGATTTTACTTTCCTGGGCTCCATGATCACTGCAGATGGTGACAGCAGCCACAAAATTAAAAGATGCCTGTTTCTTGGGAGGAAAGCGATGACAAACCTAGACAGCATCTTAAAAAGCAGAGACATCACCTTGCCGACAAAGGTCCGCATAGTCAAAGCTATGGTTTTTGCAGTAGTGATGTATAGAAGTGAGAGCTGGACCATAAAAAAGGCTGACCGCCGAAGAATTGATGCTTTTGAATTGTGGTGCTGGAGGAGACTCTTGAGAGTCCCCTGGACTGCAAGGAGATCAACCCTATCCATTCTGAAGGAAATCAACCCTGAGCGCTCACTGGAAGGACAGATCCTGAAGCTGAGGCTCTAATACTTTGGCCATCTCATGAGAAGAGAAGACTCCCTGGAAAAGACCCTGATGTTGGGAAAATGTGAAGGCAAGAGGAGAACGGGAGGACAGAGGACGAGATGGTTGGACAGTGTCACTGAAGCTACCAACATGAATTTGACCAAACTCCGGGAGGCAGTGGAAGACAGGAGGGCCTGGCGTGCTCTGGTCCATGGGGTCACGAAGAGTCGGACATGACTTAACGACTAAACAAGACAACAACAACAAAGCTTTCCATTGGCATTCCCTGGTATGTTTCCATTCTGGAGCAGAGATCTGAACCTAGGCCTCCCGAGTCCTAGTTTGATACTCTTTTATCACTCCATTCCACTCTGCTCCAGGACTTGAAGACAAATTCTTCCCTCCTCACAATTTATTTTTATAACATTTTGTCTGGTGAAGAGATCCAGGGTTCTTTAAAGCTTGTTTGTTTGTTTGTTTGTTTGTTTTTTGGTACTTCTTTGGTTGGCTTAATAAAGATGTTATTACTCTGCTATGATGGTGAAATGATAAAATAATACAAAGGTATTAAAATGATAGTGCCAAAAAGGAGAAAGACTTTACCTACAAAGAGGTTCTACAAGATCCTTGTCGAGAAAGTCATGATCTTTCTTTACGGCACTGATGTCAACAGGAAACTGGGAATCTGCAAAAGAAGCAGTTGTTGGTGGAACAGAAAACACATGCTAGCTTTAAAAGGAGACTGAGTTTGGAAATATTTTATGAAAGCAGTCCCACAATATTATAATTTAAACAGGATGTGATTACAGCAATTGTGGGAATGGCCAATTTTGCCTTTTCCAGCAAAATGGGTTCACTAGCCAATGTTATGCAAAGGCACTCCTGGTCACAGCAGTTACATTCATCAACCACTGAGTTATCCAGCTACAGGCAATATAATCTTAGAACTACAGAGCTGAAAGGGACCCTTTATCAAGTCTAGTCCCTATCAAGCAAGCACAGCGGAGAATCAAACTTCCAATCTCTGGCTCTGCAGCAAGAGACCTAATCCAGGAGCAAAGCAGGACTCCAGAGCACCTGATATTTTCAGAGGCAATGCCATGCCATCCAGAGAAAAGGTATTATCCTGAAGTTTCAATTGCATTTGGTTCTGTAGTTAAGTAACAGAGCCTTTTCTGGATTAAATTTTAGCTAAGGTATTCTTACGTATATATAACTTAGATGTATCTAAGTTACTTAGATGTAATGAGTAACATCTAATTACTCCAAAAGTTAGTTTTAAATGGTGTTTAAAATGCAGAACCTTTTTTCAGGTTTTATGCCATTTTCTCATGAAGTTTAAGTGGCAATGAAAGTATTCTATTCCTTTCCAAGGTGTAATATCAGATATAGCCACTAGAGGGAACCGGAAAGTAATGACTTGTGTTACTGGAACAATAATAAGAGTAACAATGACTTGGCTGTTGAGAAGTAATGAGTATGTTTTCAAATATAATGTTCTGACCTTTGAGGTTTACAGGCTATTATAGTACCTGTCCTCCTGCCATACTTACCTTCATATAATTGTGCATATTGGGGGAACCCTGAAGCTCGTAACCAGTCGCAGGCCTCCTTTGCTTCAATTTCTGAGAGGGAATGAAAAACAATGAGCATTAATATCTTGTGTTATGCCCTTGGTATTCTTTTTGTCAACTGTGCAGGAAGGGTGAGTGGGAAATAATGGCCTGTCCCAAATGCTACAATCCAACCACATTGGTTCTGTACTGAAGTGCATTGTCTCTGTATGCATTAATACTAAATCCGTTTCTGCTTTTAAAAACTCATACCCAGGTGTCTTCAATAGTTTTTGTAATTGTCTGAACACTGTCTCACAGCAATAACATTCTCACAATCGCAGGAGCTCTAAGGGAAGGAGAAGATAACTTGTTTGCTCAGTTACAAAACCTCAGATCAACCCAAGGTCATTTTGACACTGTTTTGATCACAAGCAGAGGTGCTTTATTATAAATGGTTTGTCTTCATTATGAGTGCCAGTGTGGCATATAATAGACAGAGGGTCAGAGTAAAATTCAGGAGACATTGTTCAAATCAACATTCTACCATAGAAGCTCTCTGAGGGGTGGCAAGATGACTCCTTGAGTATCTTATCTATCTCTAAAACTTTATGATAAACATATGTCAAAAGTGACTTGACAGCACATGCACAGTTACTTTGCAAAATTAATAGCGGTCTGATTGTCCTGTAACTGCCATGGTTACATCTTATGGAAACCATTAGGGATTGTAGTTTGATGAGGCACTTAGAATCCTTTGCCAGAGAATTCCAATGTATTTTCCTTGTGCTATAGCGGAGAATTAGAGGTTTGTCATCAAACTACAGATTGCAGATAACACATGAAGGAGCTATGGCTGCTAAAGGGGAATCAAACTGATATAGCTTTGCAGTGTGGATAAATTCACACAAATCTGTCAAGAATCAATATCATTTGATTCAACATGTGTTAAGAAAATGATGATCTCTCTCCCCTCCCATGAGAAAGTTCATGACAGACACAATAGCCTTAAAACATGTGGTTTTTTCTGTGCATCTGAGTGGTAAAATACCAAGAAGTCTATTAAAACAATTCTGACAAATGGACTTTTGAAAAAGTACTGGGAAGAACAGTTTTCACTGTAGGATTTACAAGATGGAGGCTTGCAACACACTCTTCCAGGATGTTGTTGCCTGCACTGTGGCAAGCAAAATCTGTATCAGCTGTTTACAATACACAGAGAGGCTAAGTCATAAAATAGGCCACTGGAATGCTTTACTGTCCAAACCAATGTAATGTCTTGGGGGCAAAAATGTTCCAGTGAACTCTGGTCCAGGGAACCAATTTAAGATTTTGATCTGAAAACCAAAAAGACCTAGTGGAGGAAATCTCAAAAAATCTATTGAGTTTTGGCCACTGAGCTAGTGAATCCATCCAAGGTTAACACACGGGGAGGAGGGTGAGGAAGACCTAATATAGGTTCTGAAATAAAAGCTGATTCATGGAAGCACTTTCTCAAACCACAAACATTCAGATTTGTTTTGGGATATTTTACTATTCTGAAAAACACTGCAATTTAGCAACCTGAGATACACTGAAAATTATTTTGGGATGGTACAATGTCCCCACAAGACATGGGCATGAATAAAAAAAGGATCATGATATTCATAAAAAATCGCTGATTCATTAAATATTTGTCCCTTCATATTCGTCAGTTCCAGAGACCCCGATGACTACGAAGGGATGAATATTGCCCAGTTTTTATTCATCCCCCATAGAAAGAGAGGGAAGGCTATGGCCTTCCCATTCTGTCTATGGGCCTGCCGATCAGCTGATCGGCGGGTTGATAGGCAGCTAGGCAGCCCCACAGCCAGCCACCCTCACAGCCTATCCCCCGCCCCCTTCCTCTCCCTACCTTAGCTGCTGCCACCATCCGGCCCCACTGTCATCCATCACCACCTGCTGTGGTGGCCTCCGCCGCTGTGGCCTGCCTTAGGGGAATCCAGACTGCCCTTTGCAAAGATGGAGGTTGCAGCTTCCCTACCGTAAATGAAGCTGCAGCTGCCATCTTTGCAAAGGGCAGCCAGTGTCCCTTACTGCAGGCCACAGTGGCAGAGGTCAGCAGGCATGACAGTGACAGTGGTAGGGGGTGCGGTGGTGAGGAGGGCGGTGGTGCAGTGGCGGCGGTTGGGGGTCACGGTTTTTTTTAGACAGCCTCTAGCATCTAACCCCTCCCCACAAATCGACGAATAAATTCGTGCTTCATCAGTTCATGGGGGGAGCTTCATGCTACGTGATTTGTCAACTTTGATGGATCACAAAGCAGGACGAATCGCCAAAATGGCGATTCATCCCCATCTCTAGTCCCCAGCAAAGATTATGTAAGTTTCCTAACTTCACCATAACCCATTATTTTTATTATAAACTTGTCAAAAACATAAAATCTGTAATACCTTGTTAATTGCATGCTTAAAAAATTAAACTGTTGATGCTTTTCCAATTTCCAAAAATTGTCTTTACTGTGGACTATATTTTATATTCAGTTTTTTATCACACAAGTCACCCATAAAGCATACCTGCAACATCTCTCTGCTTTTGTTGAGATATATCCAGAAATCTATACCTTGTTCCTGTGTTATGGCTCACAAGTATATATGTGAATATAAATCTTTCTGAGAAGAATAACTGCTAGATAGTATAATTTATTAGACTACAAACTTGTACGTATAGCCATGTCTTCTTTAACTTTTGTATTACTCCTAGTACAGTGGCAGTCCATTTAACTACGAGTAATAAAAGAGTAATAAATGAGTTCCTGAGAAAATATACAGTTTTCTCCAAATTATTTACTCCTGAATTACTTCATGGGTCAAGCTAGACATTATGGGGAACACATATTCCTATTAGCCCATTTATTTCTGACAACAAGATCTCCTCACAGGGGAAATTGTTCAGAGCTGCAAATTAAACCTTGTTTACTTTGCTTATCTCCCACTGACTAATCACAAAATAAAATGCACTGGATGCAAGATATGGAAGTAATGAAAATCATGAACTATGAGAAGCAGAGCTCTCTTACACCTCTTGGAAAAAGGAGACAGTGGAGTGGAGAAGAGGTTTTATGGGTGTAGCAATTTCCTTCCACTTTCCCCTTTACTCCTTAGAAAGAAAAAATAAAGATGTATGCAGGGTGGATTTGATTTAAATCAAATTTATTTAAATCAAGTTTTAAACCACAATTTTAAGCAGAATTTTTAAAATCTAAATTGTGATTGAAATCATTTTTTAAATTATTAATTTTTATCCACTGAATGTATGGCAAAGGAGGTTACAGCATGTAATGCACCAGTGCTTTTTCTATCTCGATACTTTTTCAAGCCCACCCTACTTGTTATCCCAACATATCTAAGTCTGCAGCACCCTAGCAATGAAATTGTCATCACAATTTTAAGAAATCTCAACAGAACTGCATTCTAAGCAAGAGTAAATAAAACAAAGTCCTATCAATTGAGCAGAGCTGTCACTGTAGTCAACCCATAATCACGCCTCTTGAAAGCCTTTCTATTATAATTTGGTTCTCTTAGATTCATTCTGATTATGCATATTTCCCATTGGAGACTGCCATTCTTGGATTACTGATTTAAAAGCTATATTGTCACAGGCAAATGTATATATTCTTGACTTAGTTGTTACTTGAAAGAAAATGTGAAATCTCAAAATCGAGCACATGAACAGGCAAGTAACAAAAATATTTGATGAAGTGTAGGATAGTACAAAGCATTTCCCCCCCTCATTTGTTTTTTCTAAACCAGTCTTTCCCCACCTGGTGTCTTCCTGAGATACAAGATTACAGTTCCTAACACCCCCTGGTCATAATCAGCATGACCAGTGATCATGTTCACTGCAGGTAATGCGAAACACAGTCCAGTGTGCCTGGACACCACTCAGTTTGGAAAAGTGATATACTATATGAGTTCCTAAGTAAGTAAGTAAGTAAGTAAGTAAGTAAGTAAGTAAGTAAGTAAGTAAGTAAGTAAGTAAAGAAATAAAATAAAATAAATCCAGTTCCAGAATTGTTAGATAATAAGCAAGGCGTGTAATGTTTTAAAATATTTGTACAGCACTTACCAATTTATGCACTTTAAACAGAAATATAATTAGAATGATAAGGATTGTAATAATGTGTTCAACATTTTTTCTTTTAAAACCTGCTGTTTTGATATTCCTTCTGCTAAAACAGCTTTCAAGTTTACAACTAAAGCAATAGTTTAAAAAGATCACAAGATATTAAAATATATGCAAGCTGTTGAGTTAGAAAGAGCTCTTTCAGCAGACCTAAAAGAAACATATTTGCGGACTTCCGGTTCGACGTCGTGAAAATACAGTCCCAGGGAGACAGAGCTCTGCTCCCCGAGACTGCTTTTTGGCCTGCTAGGGAGCCCCAAGGGGCTTAAGTCACCCCGGAGAGGTGACAAGTAAGGGGGAGATACCTGTAGATCATGAAGATAACGACATTTGTCTTCATTTGATTCAGGAAACTCCTCAAACCAGCAGGAGAAAACAAGCCCCTGCTTGCTTGCGGCTTGTCCAAGTCATCAGCTGCCGGAGAAGTAAGCACTAAGTTCTGGATGTTTTACAGCGTGTTATCAACTTGGGTGAGAATATTTTTCTTTTTGTTTTACTAATTCTATCAACACTCCTGACCAAATAACCCCTTAAAAGAAAAGAAGAACTCTAAGCCGTCCCCTAGCTGGAAAAAGGAAAGTGGAAGCAAAACAAAACAAAGGAGCGGTCCGCTGCTCCGAAGGAGAGGCTAAGGAGACAACGGCAAAAATCTATCCCACGGAATATTAAACTGCATTTGTTGGAATTTCCTGGAAGGCAAAAGGGGAAAGTAATGGGTGTTTTTTGAACTTAATAAATGGAGATCAGGAACTAAGGAAATCATCATTCTGGGCATTAAAGAGTGGAGGCAAACTTTGAAACTTTGTTGTGCCTAAACTGTGGAATTGGTGGTGAGTCCAGACAAAGAGCAACGGATATCTCTGGTAGTGACCTTGGATCAGCTAAATCTTTTAAAGCCTGGTTGTTTTTTCTTTGGGAGCTGCAGTTTGGATTAATTACAGACAATTACAATTAACTCTTGGATTGTAAATAAGAAACTTGACGGTACTTGATCGAGCTGGATTTACAATTAAAGACTCTAGACCATCCGGTCAAATTTGGATACATACGTTGTGTGAATTTAGACTTTGAACTGAACTGGAAAAATTTCAAGAACTGAACCCTGGAACAGCAAAACCTTTAAATATCGCTCCTTTTCTTTTCTTTTCCTTTTTTTTTTGGGGGGGGGGAGTTGTGTTTTGGAATAGTCACAGAATTATAGTACAGCAGATATTTCTAGCAGTGACCTTACGACAGCCAAAACACCACAAAGAACCAACAAAGAATTGAAAAATTGGAAAATAACACAGATCAAACAGAGAAGATATTGGATGAATTGGAAAAAGAAAACCACAAACTGGTCCAGGCTAACAAAAATCAAACAGATTCAATCGCAGTAATGGAGATGGAAAGAGCTTCAAACATTCTTAGATTCCAAAACATACCAGAAGACAAACAGGAGGATTTACCAGAATTGATGGCAACCATTTTGGCAGAGGCACTGGGAATTGCAAAAGAAGAGCTGGAAAATGAGATAGACCAAATATATAGATTAAATTCAAGTTATGCGAGATACCACGTGAAGTACACGTAAAGTTTGTGAAAAGATCGACGAGAGATGAAGTACTGCGAAGGACAGTGAAGACCCAATACAATACAGACAAAAGGAAATCGTGGTATTGAAACAGATACCTTGGAGAATAAGAGAAGGGAGGAAACAATATCAATTTTTGACTACCAAACTGAATAGGGAAGGAGTGAATTTTAGATGGCTGGTACCTGAAGGGATCCTGATCAACTGGAACTCAAGAAGATTTAGACTTGACTCCATCTATAAAGCAAGATAATTCCTTGAAAAACATGTAACCTTCTTTGAAGAAGAAGCACAGGGGCAAGATATAAATGAAGAAGAAAGTAGAAAACAGAGAGAGAAAACACCAGAAGAGGAGAGTGAACTAAGTGAAGAAGAGAGTCGGGAAAAGGATATTGGACAAGATCTGAACAAAATACAAAGAGAAAAAAAGGAGTACCAGGGCAACAAAACCTAAATATAAGTAAACAAGATGGAGAACGAAATTGGGATCTTCTCAGTGAACATCAACGGCCTGAATGCACCAAGAAAAAGGAATCATGTTTTTTCAAAACTACAAAAAACTAAAACAGATATAATCTGTCTTCAAGAAACGCACATTAAAAAGCAGCATTACAAATATTTGATTTACCTGAAGATTGGGAAACTCTACTACTCAGCTGCACAACAAAAGAAAAGAGGGGTAGCTTTATATGTGAAAGAAACGCTAAACTCTAAACATATCTATTCTGATGAAGAAGGGAGAATCTTAATGGTAGAAATAACAATAAACCAAAAAAAAGATATTGATGATAGCAATATATGCACCTAATAGTAAATAAGAAAAATTCTATCGCAAGCTATATAAAACAATATTGGAAAAAGAATATCAAAATATTTGCATATTAGGAGACTAATGCAATTGTAGATGAGAGATTTGACTACAAAAGTGGTAAAAAGGGGGAAAAGGGAAGGAAAAGACTTCCAAAAATTTTCTTTCGGATGGCAGAAGGACTAGGATTACAAGATATATGGAGAGAAACAAATACTAAAAGCTCTCAATTTACCTTCTACTCAAACAGGCATAAACCCTGGTCGAGAATAGATATGATATGGCTATCCTCAGAATTAAAAACCGAAATACAGGAAGTAGAAATAGAAACCAATTTTTCGGCAGATCATAATCCAATGAAAATGTGGTGGAAAGGAGAGAAAAAAGAAAAGACAAGATGGACCTTAAACCAGGGAATATTGAAGGATAAAGAATTTGTGGAAAGAACTAAAAAAGAAATGGAATTCTTCAAAGAAAATAAAAAAGAGGAAACATCCCTCCAAACGATTTGGGACACAGCTAAAGCATATTTCAGAGGATTAGCCATATCATATATAGCCAAAAGGAATAAAGAAAAAACCCAACAACTTACAAAACTGAAGGAAGAATTTAAGAAACTGGAGCTAGAACTACAAAAAGAACCGCAGAAGAAAATTCTTAAAAAACAGATGGAGATAGTGAAACATAAATTAAACTTAATAGAATCAGAAGAATTAGCTCAACAAGTTAAAAGGGCTAAACAAAATTTCTTTGAGAATGCCAACAAACCTGGAAGATGGCTATCCTATAGATTGAAAAAAGAAAAACAAAAAAGATTAATAAGGAAGCTACAAGATGAAAATGGAGACTTACAATATCAAAAAGAGAAAATAAAAAACCTAAAGAATATTATGCTAATCTGTATGATACCCAAGAATTTTCCCTTGAAAAAACAATACAATATATCGAAAAAGCAAACCTCCCTAAAGTACCAGAAAACATTAAAAGTCTCCTAAATGAGAAAATAACAATGACAGAAGTAATAGATGCCATTAAAAAACAAAAAAAAAGATAAGACCCCAAGACCAGACAGATTACCAGCGGAATTTTATAAATCCTTCCAAGATATATTAAGCCTACCAATAAAAGAGATTTGCAACGAAGTTCTATTAGAAGCTAAAATACCCAAGACATGGCTAGAGGCATATATCACCCTAATACCAAAAGAAGATACGGACTCTACACATATAAATTTTTTTAGACCAATATCATTATTGAATGTGGACTATAAAATCTTTGCAGTAATTATAGCGGAAAGACTGAAATTTTTTTAATGGCGTTCATCCATTCAGACCAAAATGGATTTTTGACAAAAAGACAACTAAGGTACAACCTAAGGATAATCTTAGACATATTAGAATATTATGTGAGGTGCATACAGAGAAACAAATATCATTAATCTTTCTGGATGCCCAAAAAGCATTTGATAATATGAATTGGCAATTTATGATACAGCAAATAAAAGCTATGGATTTTGGCAAAAACTTCATAAATGTAATTGAGACAATCTATAATGAACAAATAGCTAAAGTAATTGTAAATGGTGAATTGACGGATAATATTAATATAAAAAAGGCACTAGACAGGAATGTCCGCTCTCTCCATTGTTATTCATATTAACTTTGGAAGTATTAAATAGGAATGTGAGGAATGATCTAGAAATCAAAGGCACCAAAATAAAGGACGACAACTACAAATTACAAGCATTCGCAAACAACTTGGTGTTTATTTTGGAAGATCTGTTGGAAACAACATTGAGACTACTGGAGAAAATTGATGAATTCGGAGAAGTAGCAGGATTGAAGATAAACAAAGAAAAAACTAAAGTTATAGTGAAAAATCTAACAGCCAAAAAAAAAATAAAAATAATCAACTCTCAGAGATGTCAGACCTACAAATAGTTAAAAAAGTTAAATACCTCGGAATATATCTAACTGCCAGATGTGTAACTATAAAAGAAGATAATTATATAAAAGTACTTAACTAAATAAAAATGGACCTAGAAAAATGGAAAAATCTACAACTATCACTATTAGGAAGGATTGCAACAATCAAAATGAACATCTTACCAAAACTACTCTTTCTGTTTCAAACAGTGCCAGTGAAAATAGAGAAGAAATACTTTGATGATCTAAACAAGGCGATATTAAAATTTATTTAGCAAGGGAAGAAAGCCAGAATCAAATTGAAAATGCTGCAAGAATGCAAGGAAAAAGGAGGCTTTGGTTTACCGGACTGGACCTTATATTACCAATCATCTGTCCTAATGTGGCTGAAAGAATGGATTAGTCTGAAAAACAAAAGACTTTTGTATTTAGAAGGGCATGATTTACAGTTGGGTTGGCATGCCTTTTTATGGTATCAGAAAGCTAAAACCCACAGGTATTTCCGAAACCACTATATTAGAAACTCCTTGTTTATAATATGGGGAAAAAATAAAAACGAAAATGTACACAAAAATACCAGGATGGGTTTCACCTATAGAAGCATTTGTTCATCCCAATTTTGAAAAGTTTTTGACTTATACAGATATCTTAGATATAGATAGGAGATTAAAACCGAAACAAGACCTTATATACCAGGGATTAGACGCATTGTGGTGGCCCATAATGCAAATACAATCTAGGTATGAAAGGGATTCAAAAATGTATGATTTTTATAAAGAACAGACAACATTTGACCAAATAATGTTAACATCAGATGATAAATTAATTAGGAAAATATATAAATTTCTTTTAAATTGGAAAATGGAGGATGAACAGGTCAAAGAAATGATGGTTCAATGGGCTAAAAAATTTGGATATAATATTGACTTTGGAAAATGGCAAAAAATGTGGTCTAGAAACTATAAAATGACAATGGCAACATCTTATAAAGAGAATTTATATAAAATGTTTTATAGATGGCATTTACCACCCGATAGATTAGCTAAAATGCACTCTAATAGGTCAAGTAAACGCTCGAAATGTCATTAAAAAACTAGAACTTATTATTACCTTTG
This sequence comes from Intellagama lesueurii, assembly GCA_037013535.1. Taxonomy (NCBI): domain Eukaryota; kingdom Metazoa; phylum Chordata; class Lepidosauria; order Squamata; family Agamidae; genus Intellagama; species Intellagama lesueurii. Next base: position 28,501,728 of record JBAJHW010000003.1, read on the forward strand.
GTGGACCTGTGATAAAGCAAAAATCTTTTGGAAAATAATACATATATGGCTTGTTAAAATAATAAAAAAACATGTAGATTTTAAGCCAGAACTCTTTCTATTAGGTATAATACCAGAAAATGTTGATAAACGAAATGTATATTTAATACTGCATATTTTAACAGCCGCAAGGATTATATTCGCACAATACTGGAAAAATGAAGAAACAACTACAGATCAAGAAATAATTAAAAAGATATTGGACTGCGCCGAAATGGATAGACTGAAACTGAAAATCAAAGGAAAGGAAGATGCAGAATATTATCAAACAGGGAACTTGTTTTATCAATGGTTAGAAGCACGTTGTATAGATTAAGAGCTTAATATGTATTGTACTTGTATTAACAAATGATTATAAGCTGAACCCAGGTGACACGATGTTAAATAAGTATGGATGGATTTTATAAATAATAATAATAATAAAAAGAAAATTAAAAAAAGAAACATTTTTGCATTCTCTCTAAACCACTAAAGCTTGCAATGTTATGTTATGTTCCTTTGCCTTCGTAGTAGTACCTTCCATTTTAGACCATACATTTTTCAATCCTTCTCAAAGGAGTACATAATATTTCAAAAATTATGTGATCATGTTTATTGGGAACAAGAGGAATCCTGATGACACAGTATTAGCTTTATACAGCATTGTAAATTATTAAATGTATAACCATTCCTATCCTTTGTGGCTTTTAAATGAACAAAATAAACTATCATAGACACAATTTCACTACATAGGAGAATAACTCTGGCATCTGTATTGTGTGCTAAGTATTTATACATGATATTTCCAGTTATGAAGTGATAAATTTAAAGTACAGGCACTAAGCGTAACAATGCCATAGTCATGTCCCCAATAATTGTTTAAAAATGCAGACAACTAAGTTGATCTATGTGTATGTGTGCGCATTTAGTTCATTTATCTAAAGTAAACATATACACACTCTCTTTTTATCAGGATCATCTGATAGTCACAAAACAGCCAGCTGGGAAAGGACAGAGGTAATTATTAGGATGTTGTCATTTAACTAAAGAGATTGCACAAGAAAGAGAAAAAGAAGTACATAAGAGAAATAAACAAAATAATGTAACTAGTTCAAGAATTTTTAGGAATTTTTTTCTAGCACCAGGGCACACAAACTTCTTGCAGTTTCTGCTTTTGCTAGGAGCATGCCTTTTGTAAAGCTAATGGCTCTCAACTGCGCACTCAAGAGAAGCTGCCCCATAATATCTTACATTTTAACAAGATTTGATGGCTGCTGGGAAAGTTCATTTCCCGAAGCTGCTCTGAGGACTGCACTTAAAACCAGAGGAAACAGGGAAACCTGAGGAGGACAGATTATGACATTGTCACTACTTAGCAGTGAACCCAAAAGCCCTGGGTCCACTGCCCCTCTGGTTGTTTCAGAAGTGTATCATCTATAATGGGACATGCAATTTTCAGCGGTCTGAGGTATGTCCATCTGAATGAGCCCCTAGATTTTTTTTTTTAAATCCAGGATGTGGGTGCCTGGGGTCCTGGGGGACTAGGGGTGCATGAGCAGATCCAGAAATCTTATTTGTTCCTGCTTAAAAGGTGTTCCATCACTCACTGATTTGGATAGTTTAGTGGTTCTACACGGTTCAAATAAACCCTTCCCACTTCTCTTCCATTTCAGGATTATTTTGCCTCACTTGGGAGCTGCTTCCACCACCACCCCAGCCCATTTCCTTCCGGATGTCTCAGCCCTTCTATTTTTCTGTCTCAAACAAGGCTCGTTCCTATGGGGGCAAGTACAACTGGAGTTCCCCTGAGATCAGCTGTCAGCTGTGGGACTGTTCTCTCCAGCACGGTGCAAAGGAGAAAGGTAAGAACTTTCACCTTGCCCTCTTGCCCTGACTTGAAAAGCCAATCAATGTCATCAGAAAGTGACAAAAAGTTGCTAAAGGGGAAACTTTCCCCTTATATATATAAGATAGGCTAAGATATATATATCTTAGCCTAACTGTAGCCATCTTGCTTTCTGTAACAGCTTTGCTGCATGATTAGGTTTTTGCTTACTAGACAAGAATAGATAAGAAGGGAGGCCACCTGCATTCCGTTGCTTGTAAGTAACTGGTCTAATGAAAAGTCTGTCCTTGGGAAGGGGGGCGTTTGACATGGAGAAATGAATTACTGCTCAAAACTGGGTTCATGCAGGAATGTGTACCAATTATAGAAACCCCTCCCATTTCTCCACCTTCTCCCAACCCCCTTGGCCCCTCTTTCATGTTATGCCTTATAAAAATGTATACTTTTGTATCGGGGGCACGCTTCTTCTCTGCATGTTTTCTGCATGTGAAGTTTGCGCCTATTTGCTTGCTTTCAGCTGAAAATAAACAAATATCTATTGGATCTCTCTGTCTCTGGCTGATTGATTAATGTGTTAGAGACAGGCAAAACCCAGGAATTAGTCCCGGGCCCTTCGTTTATTAGCTTTGGTACACTTTATGTTAATGTAGAAACTAAACTGAAATTACATCCAAGTAAAAATTAAAACAGGTATGGAAGCTTGGAGCGAGTCATTCTGGACCTCTGGGGAAAATAGATCACAGTTCCAACCCACATCAATCCAAGCCAGTCCTATGATGTCCCTTCCAGAGGCAGCAACCTGCCCTGTCAGTGCAGGCTAGCGGACATGCACCAACATGCCCTCTTGATTTGCTTTAGGCCTCAACACCAGGAGTTCAGGATTGTATTCTAATTTCCCCCCCTCTTTGAATACAACGGGACACAGTTCATTATTATTACAAAGAACTGTTGTAGGAGAATGACCTGGTTCAAAAGGTACAGCAATATAATGAACATGCAGTCACTTTGAAGACCTTCTCCTGTGAGAAGTAGGATTACCACATCAAACATTTGCGGTTAGCTTTTTTTTGTTTGATGACAACGTTCACTTACTGCGGTTGTAATGTTAATGATCATTGCCGGAATGCCACTTCATTATTAGGAAGTCAATGCATAAAATACCAGCAGTATTCAGATTAGACATGGAGGTTGCTACAGTATCAGACCTATTATATGGAATTTAATTCATGCCTCTCCTTATCATATTTTAGTGGAAATGTGCAGTCAATTCTACATTCAGAGTCTGATACAGAAACTCCCTCCAAGCTAGGGACAACTAAATTGCTTCATTTTAGTCGAAACTGAGGCAAACCATAAACGTACGTATCTTCATATGAATGATATTTATTTTTGTAACACTTCCCACATACAGTGCAAATAGAGAGGACATTGAGAATTCTGTCCTTTAATTGAGATAAAAATTAAATCCAGATCCATCAGAACAGGATTCAAGGCCAACATACTCAACACTATACTAACCAACCAACATTCCATTCTGAACCCACCAATCTTATCAGATTTCATGAGCCAAGCAGGGCCAGGCCTGGGTACCATGCAATACTTTGAATTTCCAGGTATGGCTGGGAAATAATCCTGCCTGAAACCCAGGAGTTCTGCTGCCAATCCTAGTTGTCAATATTGGACTAGAAAGACCAATGGTCTAGCTCTATATGAGGCTACATTCCTACAACAGGAGTAAACATGTAGTTCTCAGGTTGCACATCCCCACCCCTCATTTTGTGGTATCTTAACCACTTCCAGACTCTTTCAACTGCCATTGACAGGAAAAAAAAGACTCTGTGGGCATGCACACACATGCATATGGGGGTAGGCTGGCCCCCATCTTTGTAGTCCTTCCACAAGCAAGCAAAGACCTTTCTTTTCAGGCAGGCTTTCCCTGAGTGTCTGGCTGCCCGAGTGGGGTTTTTAAATGGATTGTTGCACCTTACTGCTTTTTTGGTGTTGCATGTGTTTTTTTGTATAATATTTGTTTGATCTTTTTTAGTATTTGGGGCCTTTTTAAGGAGAAAGGTGGGATATAAACAAACAAACAAACATACAAACAAACAAACAAACAGTATTTGTATAGTCACTGTTGTTAGTTTGTTTTTTAACGATGTAAGCCGCCTTGGGTCTTTTTTAAGGAAAGAGGTGGGGCAAAATATTTTAAATAACAACAATAATAATATGAGTCAAAATAAGGAAAATCATGCTCTTGGAAGTTTCTGTCAGTGACAGTTCTTCTGTAAAGCAAGATATGGGGCATTGGTTCACCAAAGGAGTGTTTGTCCACCAGGGCATCACAACCCCCAAGGCGGTTGCAAAGTGTTTTCTGGGGGGTTGCTGGTCACGTTTTATGTGTTGTAGCACTTGTTAGGACTCCTTTAAATTGTTAAATAATTTCATAGTGTATATGTGTGTATGTATGAGAAACAGACCCTTGGGGGGACGAAGAAGCCTCAACTTTCTGAGAAGGGATGACTTTACCCCATTTTTAAATGCAAACATGGCAGTGTGTGTGTGTAATGGGTTACCTGGATATTATAAAAGGGGGTCATGACTTGAAAAAGTTTGGGAACCACGGGCCAAAAGGTGCCTTTTCAGTTTTAGAACCAGAAAAGCACACACCCTAGACAACATTTTTGGTATGATGTTGGTGACCAGTGGAGGGTATTGGGGATGTGGGTGTCAAAATTTCCCCCTGGACAATGAAAAAAGCTGAAAGGAGGGGGAGACAATTTTTTTTCCAGACTCTTCACAGATATTGTGGACTGGCAGGAAGACAACTAAATGTGTGGAGAAGGTGTGTCCCACAGGAAAACTGTGAACCCCTTATCCCTGGAAGTTGCCCACCCCTGATCTAAAGGAAGGTCATTCCACAAGAAAGGGCTCTTGTAAAGAAGGCCTTGTTTTGAATTGCTGCAAGACAGGGCTGTAACTACTGCAGGATAGTGTGCCAAACTTTAGAGGGCGCCAGAATCTAGAAGGGAATCAAAATAAATGCCTCCTGGCTCTATTCACTTTTCTGCTTGTTTTTGTAAGCAGAAATATTCTCAGGTTGGGAACACATTCTGCTCCCCCTTTTGTGTGTGTGTAGGTTCACACCAACACATCAGGGCAAAACAGGTAGGAGACAGCACTGTCTGCCTCAGGTACCCACATCTCAAGCTATGGTTCTGCTGCAAGATGACATTGCATTGCTTGGGGCACTGAGAGCTACAGCTGTGAATGGCCAGCTCTGCACAGAATGAAGCACTTTCTCAGACAGATAGTCTTTGAATAGAAGGTTGTATAACATGTTTGTTGGGGGGGGGGGGGAAGAAGCCACTAGAAACAAATAAAGTAAAGAAATATAAGGCTGCAATTAGAGGGTCAAATTAGAGCAGCCTGGATTGGACTACATAAGGTTGCTTAAGGTCACGTAGAGGTGTGGTCTGCCATTTGGTGTGATTCTTGCATTCATATGCAAGAGTTAGGTGGATTTGGGCCAGGGAACCACACTGCACCTCAAGCACCCCAATCTGGCCCTTTTAAAGGGAAAGAAAAGAGGAGAAAAACAAAAGAGAGAGATGCCGTCCCATCCTCTCATGTCTCCCCTTTTCCATGGAAGCTTTCAATTTCCCAATATCATCAGCCTAAGCCATTCTCTTTCATTTGACCCCAGTGATTACACATGGTGGAACCATACCAAAAGAGAGTGATCCTAAACCCCCGCCCCCAAAGCAGTAGACTGTGACAAGAACCCAAAAAGCTATGGCTAAGCATGCATAAGAGACCCACTAGTTTGTGATGGGAAATATACATTGTGCAGGAAAAGGCGTGTCCACAGCCTGTCCTCAGAGCAGATCAAACAGGAGAGTAAATCCATGTGCAGGTGCACCTGAAAAGATTAAAACTAATATCATTGTTAAACTAAGCAATTTTCCAAGACCTCACTTGGGAATAAAACTCTTTGGACCCTATTGTCTCTGTGCTGCAATCTGAAGTCTTCTTTCCTTCAGATAAAACACTGAAATACTTGACCATTACAGGAAAAGTTAGGGTTGGGGAACAGTATTATGAATGATGAAGAGAAAACTGGTCATGTTGGCTGAACATTCTTGAATATTCCAGAATATTCCCCCCCACCCCAAATAAATTTTCAAGCTCTGATGTTGATCAATAATTCTTTGTTGGTATTCCAGGTTATTTAAATTTCTGTCCACAACAATGTACAGATTTTTCACTCAGCAGCAAGCCAAAATTAGAAGCATCTTGTTCAGAACAGTAACATTGAGAATGAACTCCAGGGTACAAGACTGTTTCAACTGTTTAAACTACAAACAGTTTTGCCTAAGTAGTTTTTGTGCTCAAATTAGGTTTGCACATCCTCTGAGCCCAGTGCAAGCCCCTGCCCATATAATATGGCCTGCTGGAAGCTTGACAAACTGTGTCAGCTGCTGGTTGTATGGCTGGTTAGGTCGTTCAGCCTGATGGATCACAACTTTATGCATCCCTGATTGAACTCAAGTACTTATTTCACTGAGGTTCTCTGCAGAACTTTTTCTTGAACAAAAAGTAAAATCAAAATGTAGGACTGTGCTAAAAAATGTCCAACATGTGGACCTTTTTGAAAGCATTACCGTGAAAGGACTGGAGCACGATGACTCCAGTGAATCTATGCAGAGTTATGAGGCCATGAAGTAGAATGTGGCTAGTAAAGCAGACTGAAGAGGTAAGGAATTCTCTCTGCAGCAGACTGCGTAGCTAGGATTAATGAGCAACTTGGAGGAGCTGACAGCCCGAGGTACAGCCTCAGACCATTAAATTACAAATGGCTGTTAATCCCTAGGAAATGATGTGTGGCAAGGTTATTAAAGCTATTATAAGTGGGCCAGAGGAAGTAGGCATGGGGGAATGTATAGTCAATTGGCATGACATTTTCTTCTAGTCCTAAAATCTAAGGGATAGCAGTATTGGCTAATACAGGGAAGCTGTTTCTAGGAAGAAAACAAACACATACATACAAAACATCCTTCGAAACTTATTCTGCAAGATCCCAGGACTTATTTCTGAAACAAGTTGCTGAAATTTCTCACAAATTGCATTTAAATGAGGAGCCTGAGCTTGGGATTGATAAGGGTTGCACAATCTGCTTCTTCAGCACATTGTTAGGAAGAACAGTAGCATAAAATGAATTCAAGAGAAATAAATCTTCCATTGATGGGAGTGGTTAGGTTCTGTTTCTTACATCAGGCAGTTTAAGACTGAAAGCCTTGGTACATTTAGTAGAGATATCAAAAAATGTACTCCAGTACAGACAGAAAGATGCATTTTTTTTTTTACTAAATTGGGGAGGGGGGTTGGTTATTATTAAAAGTCTCCCTACTTTTCTGTCCACAAGCTGAGCATGGTAATACCGTGACTGGCAAAATGAAAGAGAAGCAACGGAGACGAAAGAAACAATGCATGTGGGAGCAGAAGTAGGGAACCGTAGTGACCAGTGTTGAGGATAAGAAATACAGAAGACTGCACTGCAGAATTTAGTGCTTTAAAAGCAACCCACTCATTTCTTACTTTAGTTGTTAGGCCTTTGAAATAGTTCAAAGAGTTGTTACCTTTAAAGGCTAGGAAGGTGTCCAATACCACATTTGCCTCAAAATGAAATCAAAACCTAGTAAGCAAACTCCTTAAGTCTTGTCTAAAAATGAAGGGAAACGTGCCTAATTTTCTTGCTAAGAAAAGCAGTTGTTGACATATTTGTGTCCAAATGATGCCCAGTATCATTTCAAACTATGGTATCTTAAGTTAGCATGATAAACAGTTAGCATGATAAAGTCACAGTTTCCATAATGGTGTCTTTGTCTCTATGTGCCATTCCTCACAGTTACTTCAGGCAATTTTTCTCTCTAATGCTATCCACAAAAACAAATCAAAATGCCAAACATTTCTTAGATGGAATACATAATTCCATGTCCAAGCCATACCATGGAGTTAACGTGGGCCTTGTCCCCTGACAATAACTCTTGAAATTCAGCTAGACATTCTTTAAAAAATATAATTGTTATGTTTAATTCCAGGAATACTCACATACACAAGGGATGTTTGTCTTGTTTTTCTCAATGCAAAATCAACTTTCACTTAATTAAGTTATTATTTTGTGGCTGACTGTTTCCCCCTCCATTCTTCTTACCTTTAGCCTTCCTTTCTGTTTTTCCCTCTATCCATTCTTATTCATAGAAAAGTATTTAGTCCATGTTTTCACCTTCAGAAAGAATTTGTTCAAAATAGATTACAAAAAGAGAGACATACAAATGCACCACCACAAAGAAACCCTTCTTGTGGATTGTCAACCATGCCTCTGAAGGCCACAGTATACACCATGAGGTGAGCCGTAGCTCAGTCTAAAATACAGGCAGGTTCACATGGGATATGTCCTTTAAATAGACTGATCCCCAGCTGTTTAGGCCTTTAAAAGCAGAACCAGCAGCTTGAATGGAACCAGCACTAGGAAAAAAATGGTAGGCCAGTGCAACTGATACAATAAAGGGATCACAGGTTCCCAGCACTCTGCTCCATTCAAAATGTTGACAGCTGCATCCTGCACTAACAGAGGTTTCTGAGTGGGTTTCAAGCACAGCCAAATGTAGAGTGTGTTCCTGCAGTCTAACAGAGATGACACTAATGTACGTGACACCATGATCAAGTCTGAGCACACCAGGAACAGGTACAGATGGTGGATCAGTTGAAGACTAGCAAAACCACTCAGGGATATGGACATCTAAAAACTCACTCATCCTGAACCATGAGGTTTGTAAATAGCAGCACATTAATGCAGGCCAGAAAAACAAGGATATGTTTGTTGCTGTTATGTATCATCATGTTGCCTCCAACTCATGGAGACCCCATGAATGAGTGACCTCCAAAATTCTGTATCATTAAGGACATGGAAACCACTGTAACAGTTTGTAACTGGTAAATGGCAAGAATATTTTAAACTCCAAGAAGTTATTTTGACATTCTTTGGAATTTGCAGATGGATTTCAGTGTTTTTGGTTATGTACTTAAAAACAAACAAACATATTGCCAAAACAATGTTGTCCTTTTACCCTCAGTCTCAGATGTGTATGAGCTCCCTGAGGTGAGTGAAGCACTTTGTGCATGCTAGAAGTCCCTGCATCCTTACAGGTTGAATTGTGTTGCTTATTGGTTTGCAAAAGACTTAAGTGCTACAGAAGAACAGTACACTTTGATCTTGCAAACATATCTTTTCCAGCCTATAGATCAAAGGAAATTAGTTTGCTACACTAATCACCTTTGGATCACCTTAATTGCCCATAACATTGTTTAGGAAATCAAATAAAGCAGAACTGAGAAGAACAAAGTCAACTGAACAACAGAAATCAAAACAAAGAGGAGGAGGCATACTGGCTGTATTAGCTGGGAGAGCTGGCCAGCCTTCAATCTATTGTGTAGCTGGAGTAGGAGCTGACAGTAGGATAGAGAGAAAGACGTACAGTACTGGGCACTGGATGGGCGAGCAGCAAATGGAAGGAAGGAAGCTGAATAGCAGCCTAATAGACTTCTGTAAAACTTAAAGGTGATCTACAAACTGCTATGACCAAGGAGTGAAGAAGACCGACTTGTTCTCTACTGCCTACTCTGGCACCAGTTCCCCAGGGCCTCAAGGTCCCATTATTATCACAGGCACTTTTGACAGGGACACAACAGAGATCCTTTTCTGTGGCTGCTCCCAGGTTGTGGAAGGCTCTCCCTTGGGATATTAGGTTGCCCCCCCCCCCCACTTTATTCTTCTGCTGACAGTTAAAGACCTGTACTTTCAGGCAGACGTTTAATAACTACAGTTGAGTCTCTGGGATGCTGGGTTTTAAATTCTTCTAAGTGTGTTTTTAAAGTTTTAAAATGCTTTTAAATTATTGCATAATTGATTTTGAACTATTATTGTACGGCTAATCCTTTTTTAATCTTGTAATTTATTGTGATTTGTTTTAACATTGTGAACCACCTTAGGTTCCCTCACTGAGAGAAAGGTGGTCCTACAAATGCTATATATAAATAATCAGAATTCGGCTGCTATGTTATAATAATATTTTGTGCTAGTAGTTCTATGTCTTTAAAATATTTGTTACATGGACCAGTGTTAGACAAATTAGTAATGTAAACATTTCATCAAGACATAAGCTGCTGCCATACTGAAGCAGATTAGATTTCTACCAATCAATAACAATTAGTATGAAGTTCAGTTTTCACTATGGAACCCTAGTCTTTCATAGTAAGTGGTGGCTTATCACTATGTTACATTTACTTGTGTAACTTGGCAACAGGAATAACATTATGGAAAATAATTTCCCTGATGTAGATTTTTCTTGACTGTGTGTGTATTTTATGGGCATTTTGGAAAAAAAATGACATTAGAAGAATCCTGTTGGCATAAAGTTACTCCACGTAAACTGGATCCGTTGCCAGAAATAATTAATTTAAATCAACCAAAAGCTTCCTATCCCCCTACTTTCAGGTTTCAAGACTCCTTACTCTGGGGAAGCCTGATGTTGGGATGGCGAGAGGGAGCCTTTAATAGTTCCAAATTGCCCTCCAGACCGGGACTGCTCTGTCCAAAGTCTTCCCCAGGGCAAGGGAGCCCAGTAGGGAGTCTCAGAGCCTGAAAGGGGAAACATAAGCTTTCTATTAGTTTAAATTAATTATTTCTCATGCTGGTTCAGGTTTACTCCTGTGTACCTTTACAGAGCAGGATATTGACCATTTTGTTTGAATTTTCTTTATTCTGACATAAAAAAAAAAAAAGGAAATCGCTATGTTCAGTTTTCCTGTTATCTGCCATCCATGTGATTCAAACCAAAGCCTCACAGAACCACCCCCTGCATGTTAGCTCAATGTAAGTCCTGCGGTGTTTAATGAAGCTTACTCCCAGGTATATATGCACAGTAAAACAGTCTGCTCTCAATCATCAATTTCTATGTATTAGTCGTGCATGAGACAAAGAAAACTGTGCAATTCCAATGACATAAACATAGCTTCGATTATATATATTGTTTCCTTATTTGGGGCAAAGCATCTACCCCACCTACCTCCCCCCAAAACAGCACAATCCATTCTATTTCTCAAAGAGAGCTCTGGTCTTGTGTTTCTTAAAAAGTAGTCTCCTTGTACAACGTTGTGTGTTTTAAAGAAAACCAAGCCAAATTGCAGAATTTCTGTCAAAAACAAAGTTAAAAATCATGCTGAGAACACCAAAGCTCTTGTGTGCATCTGAGGGAGTTTGAGGAATCCCATATAGGAACAATTGTTCTTCTTGGTAATAGTACTTTCTTTCAAATGGCACATTCACATTCACTTGACCAGCTATCAGTGGATTTGGGTGCAAGAAAGGGCTTCAACTTGCTGTCAAGCAGAAAGCTAGAGCCTTTTTGATACTAGGGTTTGCTGGGAGACAGGGAAACCACACTGTGTTATCCTTATAGTGAATTGACTGAAAATATGTTAAGAGCAGAACATGGAAAAGTTATTTTCTGGACTAGAGTTGCCCACGTTGTTGTTGTTTTAAATTATATACTGCCCCATAGTGCTAAAGCACTCTCTGGGCAGTTTTCAACATAATTATGCAAACAACACTTTGCCCCCTACAGAGCTGGGTACTCATTTTATCAACCTCGGAAGGATGGAAGGCTGAGTCAACCTTGAGCTGGCTGTCTGAATCCATTGGGATTGAATTCAGGTTGCAAACAGAGTCTTGACTGCGGTACTGCAGTTTAATCACTGTACCTTGGGCTCTTCCCCATGGCCACTTGCTAGCTATGGGATTCTGAGAGATATTATCAAAAAGGCTACAACAGCAATGTCACATTTGAAGATAATAAGGAGTGAAAAGCTCAAAATAGCTTGTTGTTCATCCCTGGACAGAAAAAGGTGCAGTGCAGAAATAGCTTAGTCAAGAAGCTTGGATATATAACCAAAGACTCTATAAATGTTCATTCCATGTATAAATGAATGCATGGAAATGACGATCAAGGCAAAACCCATTGTCCTCATGTCAGATTTTTTCACTATGTTCAAGGGGTATTTCCATATAATTGCAAACACTTCATTTATTTATCCATTAGCAGTGTTATTGATCACTTTTCTGCTTACACAGCTTTCAAGTAATGACTCTTTATGCACAATCTGTTTGTGTATATGCATATAGATTTCTGCTAAAACAATTACATTTTGAATGAACTGTGTCCAAGAGAAATATGAGTAGGTGTGATCCAGATCCCTTCCCATACTGCACTGTCCACACTGAACTGGACTCAGTGAACAATAAAATCTAAAAAACAGGAATCATACCAGATATTTGGTTGAGAATCACCTTTACTACATTACCAAGAACGGAAAATTGCACAGCTTGCATTGGCTAGAGAACAGTAACCTTTATCACCCATTTGTTTAAGCTTTTCTTAAAGATAATACAGAGCAGAATTTAAAAGAAGGCCAGGAAATGCACAATTTGGATTAATAGTTGGTTTGGGAACCAGGGAAGCAATATTCTGCACATCTGCACTGGGGAGAGATGTTGTGACCTGAATGTAAACATATATGTTTGCTGTATTGACTTCAACAAAGCCTTTGGCAAAGTTCAATAGTTAACCAAATGGAATCATTTTTAAAGAAATGTCTTCCTATGTACTCAGAGTAAAAAAAAATGCAGTAAAAGTGGAAGATCAGATGACAGAGGACATAGACATATGAAGATGAGAGGGATGTAGACTCTCACTACTGCTTTTCAATTTTTATCCCAAGAATCTGCTTAAAGAAGTACTTGTTGATTCAAATGACAGTATCATTGTCCATTGAAATGTTATCAAGAACATCCAATAGCGGATGATATAATATTACTAGCTGACAATTTAATTGGCATGCAATGGTTTCTCAATATGTTCAATTAAGTAAGTAACGAAGAAAGTCAAAACTGTTAAGATAACCAGGGTCATGAAAACCAGTAAAAAGTAAGCAGCCCAAGAAAATTTCAGTTAGTGATCCAAAACAAAACAAAATTGTGAAGTGCACTGGCAATACTGTATATTTTCTTCTCTTTCCTGTAGCAACTCTAATTTATTTTACCTTGAAAGATGAGCTGTAGCGATCCATCATTTTACTGGTTTAGATATTTGGCAGAGCCAGAGATGGGAACTCAATTCTCCACTGTGCCTCCTGGGAGAAGAGCCATCCTTTATGGCCTTAGGCAAGCTACACAGTCCCAGGGGACCCCCAGAAGAAAGGAATGGTAAACCACTTCTGTGTGTTCTCTACCTAAAAATAGCTAGAAACAGTTGTCATGAGTCAGAATCACTTGACAGCACACAATTATTTATTTATTTTTAATTAAGAAACATTTGGAATGTGATATATCTGTGAAGATTCTCAGTCATCCAGGTGCGGTTATCTGGAAGTTGAGTCATGGCAACTGGACTTATTTCTTGTTAGGTTGAAACATTTGGAATATGAATTTGTCACTGGATACTAAGCATTTTGCGGACTGAGAGGGTGGCCAATGAAGAAGCGTTACAGAAAACAAAGACCCAGAAATCATGGAACACACAAAATGCAGGGATCTAGAATGTTTCAGTTGTGTAATGAGATATGAAAAAAAATCACTACAGCTCTTTTTCATGGTTAAATAAATGGGAAAGATAGCATAGGAAAGAAAAAAAAATGTGTTGGTTGAAGAATCTGGAAAACTAGTTTGGATGGCTTACAACATTCCTGTTTAGACCTGTCACATGAAAGGAAGCATAGCTATGCAGGCATCCAACCTCTGACAGAAGATGACTTTCTATTACTTCAGGTCCCATTGCTGAATAAACTAAAGGCCTATTCAGGTGTTCACCTGGATCCTTATTGCAACACTACAGGGAATAAACCCATTGATTATGGCTGGGGGGCTTGCTTCTGAGTGAACATGGCATACAGTATGACAGCTGAAATCAATGTCACAGAAACCATCTTATACACAAGTAATACACTAGCTTCTGGGGAACAGTATTAAGGGTGCAGTCTTTAAACACTGAGCAGTCTCAGACATTGTAATGAAATTGCTTAGTGTAAATGGTTTATATAGTATAACTGCTGGAAACTTGTTATTTATTTTATTTTATTTTATTTTATTTGTATACCACCCCATTAGCGCAGTGCATTATTCTGGGTGGTTTACAGAATGATAAAATAAACAAACATAGAACAGTAAAATTATAAATAAACAGCCAAAGAAATAAAACAAATGGCATCAAAAGGGACATAATCTCTGTGACAGGCAGGACATGAGGCATTAACTCAAACAGGGTGATTGTGGAAGGACTCCCTAAAAAGCAACGTTTTAAGCTGCCTTCTAAATGTTAAAGTATGGGAAGGACCTTGTTCTATATTTTATAGGCTCAAATTCAGTGATCACACCTGTATCTTTATGAGCTTACAAATTCTAATGCTCTGCAGGGTAGTGTTGCTAGGATTTTTTTTAAGGAGCAGAAGAACCATCAGCCTTTGGCTGAGGCAGCTAAATGGTTGGTGAGGTTATCAAAATATTTCCAGAGAGTACTGATCTAATAATTTATAAACTGGTAATAAAAATACAGAAATTGCCTTGGCCTCAAAAACCATTCATTTTACCCTTCCTATAAAAGCTAAATATAATATTTTATGTACACAGGTGGAATTCACATGAGAACACACTCATGAAAATACCTATTTGTCCCAACGTATGATTTCATTCTGAATGATTTCATTCAGTTTGTTAATCAGTGAATTTGACTATAGAACTGCATATAGCTAGAGACCCACACTAACTTTAAGTACCGTATTTTTCCGTTTATAACACACTCCCGTTTATAAGATGCCCCCCCTTTTCTAACCCCAAAATTAAGAAAATGTAGCTTTGAGTATTCAGCCTCTGGGCTCAGAACGCTTGGACATTAGGGGTCCCTGTTGAATCTGAGCCTACAGGCTCCACCTCCAACGAGGTGTGTTCCAATTGGTTTGTACAGCATCAGCTGATGTCAGTTCCATAAGGCTCATGATTGGAGGAAGCTAAGTCTCCTGACTGTAGGAAGCTAAGCCTCATGACTGAAGGAAGCCTGTTTACAGAGGCAAGGTATGTGCCATTTTGTTCTCTCCTCAGCTATCTCAGCTTATTGTTGTTTAGTCGCTAAGTCGTGTCCGACTCTTCATGACCCCATGGACCAGAGCACGCCAGGCCCTCCAGTCTTCCACTGCCTCCCAGAGTTTGGTCAAATTCATGTTGGTATCTCAGCTTACTTCCGTGTAAAAGATGCCCCTCAATTTTTAGTGTAATGATTTTAGGAAAAAGTAGCATCTTATACACAGAAAAATACGGTATTATGTGTAAGGCTAATCCACATTGTTAATACTGTTTCAAGTGTATACTTCTTCAGCCATCACTCCAGAGGAGAAGAGTGGGGCCACCACTTAGTAAGAATGTATACCCTTAATATGTGTCAGGCCTCACTTTGCAACCAAGGCTCTCAAATCCTAGAGACGGTGGAGAGTGGAGACTTTGGATAGATGCCGCAAATCAAGATAAAGAATGGCTTGAAATTCAGTGGTAATTTCTTTCTTTCTTTCTTCTTCTTCATTTTAGACAATCAATAACATTACAAACAGATAATACTATTAACTATTCATCTTACTTACTAAATATTTTAACATTCTAAACACCAGCTATTCACACCATTTAACAAAATCTCAGTTAATCTCAAATCCCCATTCCATCCTAGAAAGCTACTGACCAACAATCTGAGCAATCTAGATTATTTCTTATTTGAAATTCAGTAGTAAATGGCAACTAGAATAGGCCCACTGAATCAACAGAACATATGTAGATGGTGACTCAACAAATCCCACTGATTCAACGGGCCTGTTCTAGCTGTAACTTATTATCTTATTCCATCCAACATATGGCTAGAAGAATCAGCAATATAATCTGGGGCCAGCCATAACATAGCATCACAGAGCTGCATCCCTGATCATAACAGGTAGTATGACATGCAGGGGGTTAATTCAAAATCCCTTCCCATATGATATTCCTTTCTTACAAAGAAGGTGGTGGGAAATAAATGGGGATGGGAGGATGCAAAAATTGTTTTGACCTTTGAATTAGAGATTTTTATTGATTGATTGATTGATTGATTGATTGATTCATTCATTCAAACTACCTATCTGACCAATGGTCACTCTGGGTGGTGTACAGCGGAGAACAATAAAAACATATACTAGAGATGGGCATGAACCACTGGTTCAGTTAATGTAGAGATAGGCACCAACTCTTGGTTCGGTGGTTTGTGCTGATTCATTTATCGGCTGAATAGAAGTTCAGCACTTTGCAGCCCCACCTCCCCTGGTGGGCACCCACTCACAGGCAGTGCTTGTGGGCACCCACTGGAGGAGGTGGTTGATAAACAAAATGGCACAAACTGCTGAACTGGTGGTTTGTGCCCATCTCTAGTATTAATACACAGTAAATTTACAGTCACATGGCGGTCTAGGACTTAAATAAATGTTCCGCTATTTTAAAAAATTTATTGAAAGGAAGAACTCCTCCAAACAGCTAAGAAGCAGAAGCTGGTGCTGCGCATTTTGAAAATAGGGATGGAACAGCTTTGAAAATAGTCCCCCAATGTTGATGGAGCAACACTGCATGGTTTTTCCAGGGACAATGCAGGGGAAAAGAGCACTCCTAATAAGTTGTCATCCAGCCTCCTCTAGATCATAACTTGATCAGGTTCCACATTTCTGCCTCATGCCCAATCCCCCAGCACTTACTTTAGAGAGTCCTATTGGAAAACATCAACTGTGTATTCCAACAGTCCCTATTATCTACCACTGGACTCTGGGAGAAACTCTTTTCTAATTAAAAAATTTAGTATATATTTTTGCTGAAGGTCTGTGAGGAGCAGAGGCGTATTATTCTAGTGCATGTGCATAGAACTGCATACATATGAACATAAAATGTACAGCTTGCCTTCCATCATCACTTTTGGGAAAGTAAAGATTGCCAAGTATGTTTGAGTTGGAGTTCTTCCAGGACAGGCACAAACATCTCAAATGTAAGATCAAACAGTTGAAGTTGGGCAATTATTATAGCCAGTTCACTAGTACACCCTGCTCCAGAACCTATTGCAGGGCAGATTATCGGATATGTAGCTGAATATAAAGTCTTGCAGGTAGAGAAGGCCTTCCAGCAAAGTGTGCTGGGGGCAACTGGATGTAATGTTGGTGTGAAAATATATGTTTCTTTCAAGTGTCCCACCCTTTCATCAATGAAATGCTTCTGAAGGTAGGTAACACAGCAGGCCTAACTTGAGGTTTGTCTATGCAGGACTTCAAATTGGCTATGGTGCTATTTCAAGGGGACCAAGACTGTATCCCTTCTTTCAAATACTAGATGCTTAAAACTCCCTTAAGCAATACACAAAAGACTACGGGTCTTAGGACAGTCATTTTGTCTCAGTCTGACCTACTTTACAGAGTTACTGTAAAGATAAAAGGTATGAACACAGTAATCTGTGCACATCACCGTGTGCTTAGCACAGGACAGTCAAGATAGGGATTTAGCTAATAGATGATGATGATGATGAAGATGATATATAATACATAATATTAGACCCTGCTAGAAAGGATCTGAATGTGAAAACCAACTCCTGCATATGGATCTTTGTTACCAGATTAAGGCACTTGTTTACATCCCAAAAGTATACCATTAAAATAAGTTGGAGAGTTAAATAAGGTCTGTGGAGGAAGAGAGAGAAGATGCTGAAGAGGAAAAATGCACCCCTGGCAGTGCTTGACAGTTTTTTTGTGGCATCTGGTGTAGGTAGGAACACTTAATTGTATGTTTTCACCTATATTGAACTTGTACGAATTTGTAAATAAATTAAAGTTCCCAAAGCTTAATCACTTTGTGTTGTTTTCTCTTTCCAAAAGACGTCTGGCCCAGGTAATTATTTTTTACTGTACAATAAACAGCAAAGTTGCCCAACTATGAATTTTGAGATTTCATAGCATCAAAAGAAGCCATCTCTTTTGAAGAATATATTTACACTTTAAAATGAACTGGAAAGAACAGTAAGCATGCATGCACTTTCCGCCCCAATTCATCTAAGAGACAAACTTTTGTTCCTGTTCTGTATTTCATTCCAGAGATGATTAAATTGAAGATTATATATACTTTGTCATTTTCTATTTAAAACGTATCTGAGAACAGGGAAGTTTAGAAATGTATGAAATACTAAAACAGATGTAATGACAAAAAGTAGAGAAAGATACCTTGATCAGCAATATAATATGTCAGATAAATAATCCTCTATCTTTCATCAAAATCAATACAGTTTTCAAAGCAGCTTTGGGAAAAGTAATTTTTAATGGAAACATAACAACCATCCCCAAATATTAAACTCTGCCCCCTTTCCTCTTATGGCCAGATACATACCAAGTTCAGTGCACAATACTTCTGTTTACAGCTGAAGCAGAATTATGTATTTGCTATCCTATTGAGATATTGGGGAGAGATCGTATCTTGCATGTCACCTCCAAACTGCTTTGTTGATATAAAACCAGCATTTCAGGGAACCCTGAAATA
This sequence comes from Intellagama lesueurii, assembly GCA_037013535.1. NCBI lineage: Eukaryota > Metazoa > Chordata > Lepidosauria > Squamata > Agamidae > Intellagama > Intellagama lesueurii. The sequence goes on from JBAJHW010000003.1 coordinate 28,520,276, forward strand.
ACTTTTTTCCTGACATTGTTCCAAGTTGCACTTAATACAATGGCATCTAGAAATAAGACTATTAATCTTATTTCTACACTTGATCTTAGCCAAAAGGCCAAGAAGCGATATTATTAATCTTATTTCTGTTGTTATCTTTCTCTCCAGCTTTTCCACTATTATGTAGTGCTCAAGGTAGCTTACAAAAACCATAAAATACAATAGAAACAAATTCAACCATAAGATCAATAAAACCAAACACAACCATAAAAGCCACTAAAACCAAAGAAGTCTACAAAGAGTTAAAATAACCACAATAAATTTTTTTAAAAAAATCATAAGCCAATTTGGTAAAAGAGTGTCTTCATACCCTTCCTACAAGCAGTGAGAGTAAAAAATGACTATTGCTCTGAGGTCTTTATTGTTCTGTTGGACATATAGTTTGATCAATAATACTTTGGAGAATCACAGTACCAGATTTAAATGGTTATTGTCCTCTTCCTTCTTGTGCTTGATGACGACGACGGTACTACTACTACTAACAACAACAACAATAACGTAATCAAGTGGATTCTTTCTGACTTATACCTTGTCAGAGTTTTTTAGGTATAATAATACTCAAAAGTGATCTACCTCCCATTTTCTAGTGGTGCTCTAGGACTAAGCATGTCCAAGGCTATGCTCCCGCTTTACTTGACAAATAAAACAGTAATCTCCAAGGCTAGGGCCACCTTCCCAACAACAGCTGGACCTGGTATGGTCCAAACTATTTGGAGAGCATCAGATCTCAGAAGGATGGACTAGAAGAACATAGTCTTCCTTCACTTGGCAATGCAGGATTACAAAACGCTTACAGGCTAGTTTCAGTAGTTATGGGCTGGCTATACTTGCAATGGTCACTGAAGCTTTTCTTTGAAGAACAGTATTAATATATGAAAGGCAAATGAAATATTATAATTAGCAGTACTTTCTTAATGAAACACTTTTTTTTTTACTACTGTGACAGTTCCTTTAAATATATTTGCCACTTGAAAGTCTTGATAACAAAAGTCAAAGAAGGAGAAAGGACAAGTTCTATAATTCTACTATCTGCCAAATTTCATCTTTCAACCTGTCTGTAACATCTTTTTTCCTTTGTGATTTTCCAATCAAGTGAGTTCCCCCCTTATATATGAAAAACAAAATGCAGGCCTTTTGTCTTTCTGTTGCCTCTATATAGCGAAACAACTCATCTAATTAGCAAACACACATGCCATGTATCACACAGCGCCTATTCATTCACCACTGAAAAATGCTGCAATCTGATTCCAGTGACGTCAAAGTCAGGATCTAAGGAAATAGCTGGTGTACAGTAAATATCAGGCTCAACGTAGAGTAGGATAGTCAAGCGAGGGGCCCTATGAGAAGGGAGCAAAAGTTTCAGAGTCTGCACACTTTCAAAAGCAGATTTATAATAGGACAGAGAAAATGGCATCAACTTGATGGAAAAAAATGTATAAATCTGAAGTGAAAACAGTGTGATGTTTTGAGTGTCAATATCATAAAATCAAGACCAAACCAGTTTGTTTTTGTTGAAATATGCCACTGGCATCTAGATAATGCTTTTAAGCACTACTTGTAGCATACTGTCAAGCTATCCCAAGAGTTATATGTGTGGCAGCCACTCTATCAGGCTGACATAGTGGATCAAAGTTTCTTGGGAAGCAATGACAATAATAGACAACAAAATAAACACAGTGCTGACACACGGACCTATCCTTGATTCTGAGCAGTAAAATCCGCATTAATTCTTTGATAGCTCTTTAACTGAGAAAAATGGCAAGGGAGAAAAAGAAAACAACATTTTGGCTCCCCATTGATCAAAACTGAGAATTTTGGATCACTTATTCTCTATGGTGAAAAGAGAAATGATTTTAGCCAAAAAGCAACGAGAGAGGTCTATGACGTTATCAAGAAAATCATATATACATGCTATGTGCTTTAAAGGAACAGTGCATCAGGAATAACAAGCAGGGTATCGTTCATTCTGTTCCTCAGTTTAATAGCTGAATACTATATCTATTGAGTTACTGACCCCTTTCCTAATTTACCCCTGTTGTTCATGGTAGAGCACCCCCTCCCCCATAAATGACATCAATCAGCAGGGAGTTCTGTAAAATGCATAAAACAGTCATCTTCAAAACTCTACTAGAAGATAAATGATTGCAGACGTTGGACTGCTGCCATTTTCCCACACATGCTACACTGTTTTGTAATCCATATTGGGCCATAATGTTGAGTATGTGTGTATGTGTGTGTCTCTCTCTCTACGTGTGCCTGTGTTTTAAAGAGTTTACAGCTAAAGCTTTCACTGCTGACTGAGACCAGAAAGCACAGCACATTAAAACTACTATGTGAAAAGTGTCTTTGCTGTACAGATTGTAGCAGAACTATTCAGTGACAAATAACCTAACTCCTGGAATCTTGCACAGAGCAGCGGGAAGTACCATCCTATATAATTACTGTAACTCCAGGTCATTAGGAACTAGATCGCTTGTACCAATCAAGAACTATTGAATAAACTGGAACCCAGTTCATATAATTTGGAGTTAATAGCTTCATATAGGAAAAGTGAAAATAATTCATCTTTAAAACTATGCTGGATGGAAGAGTACAATCTCTTAAATAAATGAAACATAAATAAAATATCAGAAAGTCTTAAGATGGTTTGGATGCACAGAACCAGATTTATTTATTTTTTTACAAAAATTATTCTTTCTAAAACATAGGGAAGATATTTTCCCCTTCAATAATCATGCTATGAGCAATTTCAGATAGGGTGGTACTGTATCTTTTGATCTATGCACTTTCTTCCTGTTTATCTCATGATAAAAGATACAGAGAGAAAAAAAGATATTCCAGTCCTTTATTTTCTAGCTAGCAGGCATACAGATAAAATACCATTTCACTCAACAACACAAATGCGAACAGCATCCTTCTCCACCCAAGGCACAATTCAGATCAGTAATGTCTGTATGACCAACGCTTTTCCTTTTGAAAAGGTGGCTGTCAAATAAGATAATCTAAACCATCCTACAACGTGGAGAATGAACATTTCAAAAACTTGTTTGTAAATTGTTCGAATAAGCAACTTCAAGATAAAGTCTGGTTGCATGTCTAACTTGCACTTAAAACCTTTCACAAAGAAAAGCACAGGCTTCCCTTCTCTTCAGAACTGAAAAGTACTTAAAATTGCATTAGGTCCACTAATAAACATATCATTACTAGAGGATGTAAACTTACTTTGTGTACAAATATCCTAAGGCTCCGCTGTTCTTGAAACAAAAACTTTTCTTTACTTTCTGCTTAGCGAGAAGAACAGTTCTGAATCTGACAGATGGTTTCACTCTGCCACTGAGCATTTCCTCTTGGTTATCTCTGCCAGATAATATTTCCACAATGCTGTCTAGAGGGCTGCGCTCTATATCATTTCTGGTCTGATCAATGCCCTGCCTGGCTTTAGGTTGGTTTTTAGTCCCGCCTCCAGATCTTGAAGAAATGAAAACTCACAGCTGGGTCCTCTATAAACCATTGCTCTTACCACTAGCTGTTGAAGGTAAATCAGGCAATTATGCCCTGAAAAAACAACCCTGCTTCTCCACTTGAAGCTTGGAAAACAATTACTCATCTTAATGAGATACACATGAAAGTCAACCATGTAGTCAAATCAATAATACCGGGGAGTAATGACAGGAAGGCTATGACCTTCAAGCTCAAAGAGCTCAGTCAGTGTTATACAGCACTTCCCTAATGGCAAAATGCACAGTGTAGTTTATATTATACTCTCCAAGAAGAAATATATGCCTTTATTCCCTAAGATCAGTATGGGATGATACTCCATCTAACTCTCTTGTTTTTATCTTCCAAACTTAGGGAAACTGTGGAAGTCAGGAACTGGTGTGTGGTGGCAGTCTTTTTATCGGATGAGAGTTAACAAACTGATAGGACAGGATGCAAGCACTGCTGATTGGAGGTTCTCATGAAGCAGAACTATGTGCACATATCTGTTCAGAGTTAGTATGCACTCCCATGGATTAGTATCATGGAAATAATAACACTGTATCTGGCTACTCAGATGAAAACTGCTGCTAGAACCCACTTTTTACCAGTTTTACACACCAGTGGGTGCCCTTGTTATTATTGTTGTTGCTGTTGAGAAATGCTCCCAGTTGTTCAGATGTTAGGCACCACAAGAGTATACTAATGTAATGTGCTCCCTGTAAGACTGCACTGAAGACTAGCTAGAAACATATGGCAACATCCCTGGGATTTTATAAGTATAAAGTACTCAGAGGTGGTCTACCAATCCCTCCTTCTAGTGGTGAGGTAAAGTTGCACTGATGAGGTAAAGTTGCACTGCCACTTGTGCAGCTTGCCCAAGGCTGCACAAGTGGCAGTGCAACTTTACCTCATCAGTCACACATGCTCTGGGTGATTCTGGCTGGCCCTTCTCACAGGATGCACAGTGGAGGTTTGAACTCCTAACACATGGCTCCTCAGCCAGGCACTCCAATCCACTAAACTATACGAAGATTAGATTAGGTTATATATCATTGCAGTAACCTCTCACAGTCCCCTTCCTACAAGTACCATGAATTGAAAGTGCTGGTGATTTTTTTGTCTGAAATTACAAGTTAGAGTTGCCTCTCTCATACACCATCAGGGTGTTTTCCTTGTATGATGTCGTTTCAATTTAGATTGATTCCATTTGGGCCAAATCAGTTGCACAGTCCTATTCTATCTGCCATTCAAGGTGCTTATTTTGATCTTTAAAGGCCTCAACAGTCTAGGAGCAGACTATCTCAAGAAAAGCCTTTTTCTGGCATTGTTATTCATCTTCCAAGGCTTTGTTTAAGTCTTTGGGCTTAGTTATCACCAAGTTCCCTGGCCCTGCTCTGGTGCTAGCTCAGAGCGTTCTTTCTGGGGCAGAGCTAGGTCTAGTTAAACCCCAAAACCTTCCAATTCAGGTCTTTCTCCCAGGTGTTTGTAAGGTGCCTGTAAGGTAAACATGAACATCCATACACATTTATTCATGTGTATTTTTTCTAATACTGTATACACATTTTATGATCAATACATTTTTAACAGAAAGGTGTGAATACAAAAGGTCACTACATTTTTGTCAGTATATTGGTTTACAACTACAAATTTGAACCAAATGAATTTTTCCTCTTATTTATGCCATTTTTTTGTTTTTCTAGATTTCATTTGGACTATATTCCCTTCTAGCAAATATGCCTTGTGCCATTTCCCATTTTCTAGATATCTTTGTCTTTTGAGAATATGCACAAGGAAATTGAACATGGAAAACAGCCTTGGGCAAAGATGTAGTCTACCGGCCAGCATTGTATTCAACAAAATGGCTTGTTGCATAACGACTTAATTTTGAGACAATACCCAACATTTTGACAAAAATGAAAATACAAACCAAGCAGAACATTCAAATAAGTTTCAATGGGCAAACGTCTGGCAAATGGACAAAATTGAAATTGATGGGCAAAATTGAAACTGATTTTAAAAATTAAGTTTCAAACTACTGTACAGCTTTACAGATAGTTTGCAAAAGTTACTTTTTTGGACTGCAGCTCCCAGAATTTTTCAGCTACCATGCCTTAAATCACTCTTTTTCAATCTAGTTCACTCTAGATACTGTATGTTGGACTACAAGTTCCAGAGCCATCTTGCTGGATTATGGGGTTTGCAGTCCACAGAGTTGGTCTGCTCATATCCCAAACTGAATGCTACACTTTGTCAGAATCCTTCCTTTAATTTAACATTCCTCTTAGATTTGAAACCTGAACTACAGTGTTCAGGCTTCAAAAGTTTCAACATCTTTTCAAGACAGAAGTAACTGCACTTTAATAGAGTTGTTTGGGTGTCTCCCCTGCTTCCCACAATAAGATTTAGCAGATGAAGCAAAGGGAAGCCAACACCATGGAATTAACTGCCTTTTTATAAGCCAACAGCAAGCAAGTAAAATAACCAAAAAACACTTTTTGCTTTCCAGGAGGTGGAAAACATTGACTATTATACAGTGTGCAGTTTTATGTATTGAGAGCAGTGCGATTCTGAGAAATTAATGCTCCATCCGTTGCAAGACATGACTCTCCTGCTGAGGCCTACATCTGAGCCCTCCATGCCTGAGGTTTTAAGTGCAGCAGCTATAATGGTTCTCCAAGGGGATGTGATGCTAATCCACAGCAATAGTTTGACAGCAAAGAAATAACTGTGCAGTACCCATGATGTTTCGAGGCCTATTCTCAATTTTAGAAGTACAGCAAAAAATATTTCATATGCTTTTCCAATAGCAAAGATCTGCCAAAACAACTAAATAAATAAGCTTGCAGGCATGTTGTTAATAAAACGATAGCATTTTAGAATATAATAGAGTAAGGTTAGGTCAAAATCTCCAGCTGTGATATTCCTTACATGTCTCTTAGGAAAACAGCCACTTTTCAATTTCAGCTTTGTTCAAGAGCAATGAGTTGCTCCCATTAGAGACAATCTGGGACTACTCACATGTTTACACACACCTACAGCATCCCTGAGACCCTATAACTTAAGAATGCAGGTGGAGGACTTATGTACCTAAAGTGTTTGTCAAGCAAAATAAATTTTGTCCAAAAAGAAAAGTGACATTTTAGAGAGATGTGAGGACTCTTGCTTCTTTCTGACAGGTATTTGAAAAAGCAAGCATAATTGACACCCCTTCAGAATTTTATTCTGAGTTCTAAATTAAAAATATAAAATAACTTGTTCTAGATTAAGGATGCAATAAAATGTTTGCAACTTGTTTCATTCTTAATAGAAAAGAGTGTCTCCACACATCAAGACTTCCCACTGAAAAAATTATCCACACCTGTGAGTTTTGTTTGTTTGTCACTGTGTGCAAGGAAAAAAAAGACCATCACCATTTTGTTATCAGCAACATCAGCCAAAAATATTATTTGGGGATATCAACTTGTATTTTGTATTCAAAAAGGCTTTTTTTTTGGCATTAACAACTTTACATTTTCTACTAAAACATAAAGTTTTTGTAAAAGAACAAATGAGGTTTTCTGTGAAAAAACACTTCTGTGAATATTTTCGCACACAAATACCAAAATGCAAAAAAATGCATAGAAACTCTCACAATCTTATGAAAACTTTTGAAGGGTTGCATTCTCACCTGCAAAAGCAATATGCATACAGTACTCCTAAAATGTATACCCCATAAGAACAGTCTATTCTAAGTAGTGGTTTGTGAAGCTTAGCCATCTGTACTCTCTGAAATAGATTTTAAAAATGGGCTCTAGTTCAGTGCTAGAGTCCACACTTTGCATACAGAAGCCCTGGAATTTATATCTGGCACCACCAGGTAGGGTTGGGAAAGTCTTTTGATACTGGGGAGAAGTTCTGTTCAATTCTAAGCAAGGTTGGGAAAATTACTTTTTCTAGATCACAATTCCTCATCAACCAGCATGGTTATTGGCCATACAGAGTTCTGGGAGTTGCAGTCCAAAAAAAGCATCTTTCCCATGCTTAGATTCTGAGATGGACAGGCCAGTGTCCTGTTGTTCAGCACCAGCAGTGGAAAGCAAGAAAAGCAAGCCACCGTTTGGCTTATGAGATGTAGCCTCTGAAATCTAAACTATGAATCTACAACCACGCTGGATGACTGCTTGAAAAAAATAATGAAAGTTAAACAAAGATGTATTCTCGAAGGCTTTCACGGCCGGGATCCAATGGTTATTGTAGTTTTTTCGGGCTGTCTGGCCGTGTTCTGGAGGTTTTTCTTCAATGCCGGCTGCAGAGACTGGCAAAATGTTAGGAAGAAAAACCTCCAGAACACAGCCAGACAGCCCGAAAAACCTACAACCATTAAACAAAGATGTTTACCGTTCCACATATTGTCCACTAGAGGCCATATAGAGCTTGTTTTCTTTCTCAGTCAAGGTTTTCAGAACCACAAGCAGAAGGGAACAACGAAGTCTTTACACATTTAACCAGACTTTTTGTATGAAGAAATAACCAATTTGTTAATATATTAATAGGTACCTAATATTACTACAAAATCGTAAAAAAATTCTTAAGCAATATGGACAAAGTAAGAAAGGATTTTTGTCCTTAGGTTATATAATGGAATCTCCATCACATAAACATTAATCATTAAATTTCAAGTAAAATTATGTAACCCTAAAGTAAAGAAACCCGAGCTTGAAATGCAGCAAAAAATACTCTTACATTAGGAGCAGCTAGTCCACAGGATTTATACAGCCTGCCAATCACAGGGACCAACAGATTCTTTTATTTTCAGGTGGCTTTGAAGTTTATGGCAGTATAATAGGTTGCCCTCACAGCCAGATGTCTTGGTTCAAGTCCTTGAGTCCCTGACACAAGGCCAAGCCTCCACTGAAAGCCATTCACCGACATGCCATAATGTCAAAGAATGCCATTCAAGATAACTCTTCTAAAACAGGTGAAAAAAGGGTGTGTGAAGTTTGTGAAAAGGCATGTGAGTAGAGTCATGAGGACTAAATTTCAAACGTATTCTCCATGTTATACTTATTCATTTATTTTATTTAAATCCTTCAGTGATTCAAAAACATTGAACTTTGTACCTTCGTTGCTAAAATCATAAAGAGAAAATGAGTGTTGGGGACCCTCATTTAAGAGATCACTATTTGGCAATGTAAATGGATGGTATCCCGGATCTGGACTAGCAGAGGACAACAGGTGAAAAATTCCTACCACCCATGTTTGGGTCCCAATTCACATTGGAACATTTTCACTTATTTTAAAGAAGGGCAAAAATACACAATTGCCTGCTATGTCTTTAAAGCAGCTTATAGCTTGAGAGTCCTGAGAAAGATACTGGAATAGGACAGATCCCTGAGGACAGTATGTTCCAGAAGAACATCTACTTCTGCTTCATTGACTGCGCAAAAGCCTTTGACTGTGTGGACCACAGCAAACTATGGCAAGTTCTTAAAGAAATGGGAGTGCCTGACTACCTTATCTATCTCCTGAGAAATCTATATGTGGGACAGGAAGCAACAGTTAGAACTGGATATGGAACAACTGATTGGTTCAAAATTGGGAAAGGAGTACGACAAGGCTGTATATTGTCTCCCTGCTTATTCAACATATATGCAGAATCCATCATGCGAAAGGCAGGACTGGATGAATCCCAAGCCGGAATGAAGATTGCCGGAAGAAATATCAACAACCTCAGATATGCAGATGATACCACTCTGATGGCAGAAAGTGAGGAGGAATTAAAGAACCTCGTAATGAGGGTGAAAGAGGAGAGCGCCAAAAATGGTCTGAAGCTCAACATCAAAAAAACTAAGATCATGGCCACTGGTCCCATCACCTCCTGGCAAATAGAAGGGGAAGATATGGAGGCAGTGACAGATTCTACTTTCCTGGGCTCCATGATCACTGCAGATGGTGACAGCAGCCACGAAATTAAAAGACGCCTGTTTCTTGGGAGGAAAGAGATCACAAACCTAGACAGCATCTTAAAAAGCAGAGACATCACCTTGCCGACAAAGGTCTGCATAGTCAAAGCTATGGTTTTTCCAGTAGTGATGTATGGAAGTGAGAGCTGGACCATAAAGAAGGCTGACCGCCGAATAACTGATGCTTTTGAATTGTGGTGCTGAAGGAGACTCTTGAGAGTCCCCTGGACTGCAAGGAGAACAAACCTATCAATTCTGAAAGAAATCAACCCTGAGTGCTCACTGGTAGGACAGATGCTGAAGCTGAGGCTCCAATACTTTGGCCATCTCATGAAAAGAGAAGACTCCCTGGAAAAGACCCTGATGTTGGGAAAGTGTGAAGGCAAGAGGAGAAGGGGACGACAGAGGACGAGATGGTTGGACAGTGTCATCGAAGCTACCAACATGAATTTGACCAAGCTCTGGGAGGCAGTGGAAGACAGGAGGGCCGGGCGTGCTCTGGTCCATGGGGTCAAGAAGAGTCGGACACGACTTAACGACTAAACAACAACAACTGAGGACAGTATATCCTACAGGGGCCCTTGGATCTGCTTATTACACCCCCTCTCCCACTCCTTATCCTTCTTGCTGTCATTGCCTATTTACCTTCCTAAATAAGCAGATTCCTCTACTTCGTAATTTCAATTCTAAGATACTGTTCCAGCTGCTGGAGGTACAAGATAAAGAAAATGGAAGGATAAAAACCACTCCAAATCAGACAAGAAAGCTATCGAAGGCACAGATCAAGTCAACTGAAGCGCCATTTACTCCCTTATTTCCCCCAGAAGCTGAGGACCTAAATTTACATACAGTAACTATGGATCTCCTGCCTTCCAATTTACCTAACTTGGAACTTATATCCAACTCCTCATCTCCCGCCATAAGCCTGGAGGCAGATGAGACCCATGTTAAAGGCAAATTAAATCAGCAACTAAATACTGTGTCAACTCTTATTTATTTATTTATTAGATTTTTATCCCGCCATTCTTGACATATGTCTACTCAGGGCGGCTCACAATAAAATTATTCATAAAAACAATTAAAACAACGATTACATTGACAATATTAGTATTAATCAAGATGGAAAATATGAAACAAAAGATTAAGAAACAAAAGACTCTACCCTTACTTCCTCCAGTACACGAGGATCTAAACCCAGTGGCTGCAATTGCGGACTTTCTGTCTCTCAAATCATCCAATTCGGAACTTTTACCTAGCACTTCGTCTCTGGCCATCAATATACAATCAGATAAGACTCCTGCTGAAGGTAAACCTGTTCAGTCACCAAAAATATCAATGGTGCTTTCAAAGAATCAGTTAGTGTTTCTTAACTTTCCTAAGCCCAATGGAAAACTAACTCAGCTAGGAAAGAAACGTCACCTCTTACAAATTCTTGAAGAGGCAGGAGTGTATCACCTGTCACTCGAAGGCATAGAGAATGTTGAATATCTTTGCTTCATTAATCCCACCTATGGGATAAAAGCAACTTTCACAGGCCCGACTTCTGTGTATCCTATACTTAGACAAAGGCAGGCTTTTGCTAGTTTAGGGGTTCAGGTGAAGAGGCACTTTGTCAATGCCATAATCCAACCACTGATCAAAGACTGGTCTGCTAGGGATGGACAAATTATAGAACAGGAGAAATCTTTACCAATTTATAATTTAATACGTTTAGACCTTAGTGATGCAAATTCAAGATTTGAGAATTTAAACTCCACTGGTCATAGAAGCAAGAACCTCGCCTATAATAACCAATTAAACAGAGACACAAGCGACACCCTCCAAAGCTCTCTGGAAGTAAGAGACTACTTTCCAGAGGGTTCTCCAATAGTGCCTACGATGATCTCCGAAGAGGAGAAAGTTCTAATTGACAGGTATTTCACTTTGCCTATAACAGAACAACAGCATATCATAAACAGGCTTCAAATGCTTATCCATAATTTAGTCAGTAGTTCATTTAGTTTAAATACCTTGCAAGAGCAAGCAAATGAACTTCAAACAAAATCTGCAGGCTTCTGTCCAACGGCATCACAAGCTTCCTGTATACAAATCCTATCATGCTGACCCAGCACATAGATTGCTATTAACAGATTCAAGGATCTGCCAAGCACCACCGCCTCCAGCCAGATCATTATGTTTAGTTGATTTGGTTAAAGCCCCCTCTATAGAAGATAATAATATAACTCAAACAGGTTATTTTCAAAATAAAACACAAAAAGTTACAGCAGAAATTAACATAAACCCTCAGTTGACAGCTAAGACAAATGCCACGACTATACCCCAAACTGAGGCGCATGCAGCACAAAATTGTATAACTGATGATAAGCTTTTAGGCTTAGACATCGTATATGAAGAACAGCTACCCTCACATTCATATGATGCAGTAACTGATGGACAGCCGTCCAGCAAGGAAATTGGTCCCAAACCCAAAGGTATAAGTTCTGCCAGTAGTATTGACAATGTACTTGGAAGAAGTGAACAGAAATGACTACCTCTCTCTCCAAGTCTTAACAGATGTCTTATCAAAGCCATATCCTGGAACATTGCAGGCTGGCCTTCCAAATTGATAGACAAAGACTTTAAAGATTTCTGCAATCAATTTGAAATTATCTTTATTCAGGAAACCTGGGTGACCTCTACGGGTTTCCCTTCTCTCCCAGGTTTTGCTGCTCATGCACGACCCGCCAGCAAACTGGAAACTAGAGGCCGGGCACGGGGAGGCGTGGCAACTTTAATATCAGTTGATAGTAACCCAGAAATTCTAGAACTTGATATGGGTCTCAGCAGTAACATCCTAATCCTACAGGTTACCTGGCCACCAGGCATTAAAATCTTCTTGCTAAATGTGTATTGTCCCCCACAATATTTGAGGCATGAAGATAACTTAACATTATCAGAATTAGACCAGGCTCTTGCAACTCTCTTTGAGCAGTATATTGACCCTCCAATCTTGTTAGCAGGTGATATGAATGCCAGAATAGGGGGAAATAACTATAAAATAGGAGATGCATTGGCACTTACAGCGGAAGATTTAAACTATCTTCCTGAGAGGAATTCTAAGGATCCAGGGGTTAATAAAGCCGGAAAATCTTTTTTTGGTCTCATCTATAGATATCACCTGTATATATGTAATGGAACAGAGGTAGACCCAGACTCAAGTCTATACACATTCATTGGCCCAAAGGGCAAAAGTGTGATAGATTATATGGTTCTTTCACACTCAGTATTGCTGTTCTTTGAAAATTTTAAAGTTCTTAGTAGGCCTGAGAGTGATCATATGCCAATTCAACTGTCACTTTCTTTATCAAATAGAAAACCATTAACAATGCCATGCAAGGAAAATGTGATAGTTCATGGTGAGAGAAGGTTGCGATGGACTGGAAATTTACAAGAACAGATACATTTATTTCTAATGTCTCCCAACCTTTTATTTTTAAGAGAACAAATCCGACCCTTTGGAAATTTTTGACAAAGTTGTTAAAGTAATTAGACCTTTTTTGTCTTCTTCTAAGCCTGCTTGCACAGACAGAAAATTATATCAGGGATGGTTTGATGCCCAGTGTGCCACCCAGAAACATATCCTGGCAGGAGTAATAAGGAGACTGAGGTTAAAGGATTCACCAGAAAACTTTTCTTCCTATGTTCAGCTCTGCAGAGAATATAAAATCCTGCTTCGGCAGAAGAAGGAAGAACACCTAAGGAAAGCTTGGTTAGAGTTAGGTGCAGCAGCTCTGAAAAGAGATACTGCCAGGTTTTGGTCATTAGTGTCAAAGGGAACCAATACTTATTCTGATGCCTTAGACAATCAAATAACCTCCTCACAATGGCAAGCCCACTTCTCAGCTCTTTATAGTGATACAATTTCTGGGCCTAAACCAGAACCATCCTTTAGTACAGTTTCACTCTCTTTCTCATTTTGCCCTGACTGGGACCCAGTCACCCCAGATGAAATAAATGACTTGATCACCTCTTTGCCCAGTAACAAAGCTCCTGGTGAAGATATGCTCCCAGGAGAGTTGTTTAAGTCAAATACCACCTGGTGGTGTGCAGTGCTTGCTAGAATGTTCACATATATAAACCAGCATGGGAAAACACCTCAGGGTTGGGGTGTAAGTATAATCGTCCCTATTCACAAAAGAGGTTCTAAAGCTGACCCAAACAATTTTAGACCAATCAGTCTTCTCAATGTAGTCTCTAAACTGTACTCCAAATATTTACTGGGCAAATTAGAGCACTGGGCTGTTGAAAACTCAGTAATAGCAGAAGAACAGGCAGGGTTCCAAAAGGGAAAATCTACTTTAGACCAATGTTTTGTACTTCACCATTTAATACAAAAATACTCTCAATTAGGTAAGAAGGAGCTGTATATTACCTTTGTGGATTTCAGTTCAGCCTTCGACCTCATAGATAGAGCCCATATGTGGCAAAAACTTTCTGCCACCAATATAGATAGGAGGCTGTTGTTTTTAATTCAGATGCTTCACTCTAACACCAGCTTCAGGGTAAGGCTTGGGGCAAATGGCCTGTTGTCTGAGTCAATTCCAACAGAAAGAGGAGTCCATCAGGGATGCCTGTTGGCCCCTTTCCTCTTCAATTTCTATATGAACAACATAGTCCAAGAATTGAGCGGTTTGGAATTATTCCCACCCACAATTAGGGATGTCAAGCTCTCAGTCCTTCTATATGCAGATGATATTGCAATGGTCTCCACAACATTAGTTAGCATGAGAAGACTCTTGACCAATTTGAGCAAATTCTGTGCAAGAGAACACCTGACCATCAATTACACCAAAACTAAAGTTGTAGTTTTTGGAAAGAAGAGGAAATTCCATATATGGAAGCCTGATGGCAAACCCATCGAGCAGCTATGCAATTTTAGATATCTTGGCCTTTGTTTCAATGCCCAACTTTCATGGAAATATCATCTGAAAGCAATTAATCTGAAAGCATCTCAGTCCTCTCAGTCTCTTTTGTGGTTTACTTCAACCCATGGTGGGAGGTTGGTGGCCCCTGCAGTTGTTTGCCAAGAAAATAGTACCCCAAATAACATATGGGGCAGAGATATGGGGATATATAAAGACTCACACTGAAGAAGTGATCCAAAATTCTTTTATTCAATCTCTTCTAACTGTCTCTCACAACACACCCTCTGCATATCTAAGGGCCATATTGCGCTGGCCATGTATTGGCTGAAATTGGCCAGTATGAATGATTCTCGCCTTCCTAGGAAGTGCTATACAGAACAGCTTCAGAATCCATCTCGAAAATCCTGGGTGAATTTAGTTAGACCCATTTTGCAGAACTATGGGATTGACACAGACTCCCTTCCTACCTTTGTTTCAAATAGAACTAAGCATCTGGTTAAAGAAAAAATATGTCTTTACTCTAAGAGGCAGGATCTCCGTGCCATCTCAGAAATGTCCTATTCCTGTTGGTTCCCTTTGTATAAAACATCATTCTGTTTGGAGGACTACTTTGTTAATTTAACCTCAGCCCCTCTAAGAAAAGCGTTTACAGCTCTGTGCTTTCAATGTATGCCAACAGCTATATTAGTAGGAAGATATGAAAATGTTCCTTTTGATCAAAGACTTTGTATATGTGGATCAGGAGAAGTTGAAGATGTTTCTCATTATTTGTTAAGATGTCCTTTATATGACCACCCCAGGAGGAAATTCCTTGCAGGCATACTTAGAACTTTGTGTGACAGCCCTCCTCTGGCTCAACTTTGTATGCTGCTTGTGGGCAGGGATGTAATTACTACCCATCAAGTAGCAAAATTTGCCCTGGCAGCAAAGAAGATTTGTGCCAAGTATCAAAAGTCCTAAATCTTTCTTTTTAAGTGTAATTGTGATATGACAATGCCACATATGTTTGATGCTGTCATTGATATATTGTGATGACCTATGGTTTTAAGCAATCAACCAATAAAGTAAGATATATCCTCCACCTACCTTCAATATTAAGTGAGGAATGACAGGTGGAAGAAAGGCAGGGAAGCTTTTGCTCACCTTGCTGTATTTTACTGGGTGACACTGCACATAACAACTCAAAGGAGAAGGCAAGTATCAACTGCAAGAAAGAAAACGTGGTCACCAGGGGTGGCAACCCACATCAAAGCTTGGGGAAGATGCTGCCATTGCTTTGCTGAGCCATGGGCTACCTATGTTGGAACCAGTTCACAGACTGAGCTCACCAAGATTAATTTCCCAAAGCTCCCCACAGGCATGTGGAGCAAAGTCACATCATGTTCTAGAACCTAATGCAATATGTGCCAGTGAGGTAATCTGCTGTAGAAGTACTGAACTGATGCTGTAGGTTAATTAAGGGGACAGGGAGAAGGAGAAGATCACACTTCATTGACTTTGGGCAAACTAGTAGTGGAATCACAGGGCAGCTAAATCACAAATGTACAGTTGTTTACTGGGAAGCAATTCATATCAGATATGGGTGGCTCAGTTTCCTTCCTAACTGTGTTAGCTTTGCATGGGTTCAATCAGTTTCTGCTCAGTCCTATTTTCTGAGTGAACAATGTTCTGAGTATTTGAGCCCAAATACAACGTTAATCCCACATAGAGCAGACCTATAGAAATCAGTGGAATTCACGTTAGTTGTGATTCATTCATTCCAGTGTATCTGCTCCTTACAGCTGAGGTTAACCCAGGGCTGGATATTTTTGGTGGATTCAGGGGCTAGTTTCATTCCCCTCACCCCAGACCAGTGGCAGGGCACACACCGCTGCCATTATCAAAATTCAGCAGCATACTGGAAACCCTATTAAAACAATTTAAAAAAAAATATCAGTGGCATCTTTGGGGGAAAGACTGTGAAAGGCTGGCAACACATTACTCCTGATTTAGCATATAGTTGTAAATTTACATAAACATTCACATTTCAGATCTGTCTGTGTGCTCTTAAAATACACATATTGATAATAATTTCCTGAATATCAACACAGTCAAAAACTGTATCACAAAGTGCAAAGAAGTCTGCTTATTAGTGTTATTACTCTGATTGTTTCCTGGGCACAAGTATTTGTTGATGTGGCATTTCATACCTGGCAGCGAATATTAAGACCTCTGTTGATATTCAGGTCCCCTTCCAGGATGCATTGTTCATTAAGCAATGCCAATGATTGGTGGTTTAATTAATCCTAGGCTATAGATAAGAAAGGGGAACAACATGGTAATGAGTATCATAATCTCCAACAGGGTTTGTGAGGTGGCACTCGGTAGTTAATAAGGAAACAGAGCTGTGAATCACAGCAGATGTAACATTTGATATTTGATAATGGCCTGAGAATCCTTGGCTTATATTGAGTCCACTGAGTTTTGGCTTACATTAAGTACACTGGCTTATACTGGGTCCCACTGAGATGTCTTACATTGAGTCCATCGAGTCATGGCTATATTGATGAGTTACAGTTACTAGTGGTTAAATCAGATGCAACCGGCAGACTTCTGTGGATCAGAAAGGGAGTGGTTGCCATCTTCTCTTTCGATTCAGGTAGAAAAAGATTTTTTCACAGGTCTTGCTGAGATACATTTTGCCTCTACTGCTGCCTGTGTGTGAGGGGCTAAACCTTCTGCCCAACAAGAGTCTGGGAGGATCAGCTTCTCTGGACTCTTGGGGAGGCTGGGAGGAGGAAAGCCCAGGTGTCTCCAGGGGCTGGGGGAAGAGGATCAGCTGGCAGGTCAGGAGAGGGGCCCACAGGGTTAAAGGAGGGTGGGGATTATGGGGTCTTTGGAACCTGCGATGCTGAGTGAAGGATTGCCTGAGTAGGAGAGCTGGGGGTGGTCAGTGGTGGAGGAACTAGAGCCCATACTCTGTGCAACGGGACAACTGGCCTGGGAGCAAGGAAATGACCCTTGGCAAGAGCAAGCAAGCAGGTTCCCCACTGGCTAGAGGAAGAGGTGGGGAAGAGGAACTTCTACCACCTCAGCCCCTGAGAAGGCTCCAGCTTTGTGATGCACGAGATACCTGTCAGGTCCTGCAGTGCCCACCCCCACTTAGCTGAGGCAATGGTTATGGAAACACCAGTGCAAGAGGAGAAGGAGGCTCCATGAAGAACAAGAGCTCACCAATGCTCACCAATGCTCTATCAGTCCTTGTTAAAAGGCTCCAAAACAAGGCTTCCAGACTGGCCTTGTTTATCACCAAGACTTCACTGGACTCAGTGACAGGAACTGACTGTTTCCAAGGGTCTACTGCAGAAAACTAAGTCCCCTGGAGTGCAGGGCAGCAATGTTAGGAAACTGCTGTTGAAAGCACTTGACCCAATAAAAACCAGTCTGGAAAAGCACTACTAGCAACCTGGAGCTGATGGAGTTATTGGTGGGAGACGCCAAGGCTGCCAGTTCCACCAGGCTTCATACTGTGCAATATGCTTCAGCCTTCTCCCTGGCATTGCCCTATAATAACACCTGGTTATCCCTGTCAATGAAATTAACTCACCAGCTGCTGTGGTCACTATGTGAATATTTATCTTCAAGCTGGGGGTGCACCTGGGATTGTCTTTCAGCCTGGATACCCAGGTTTCGGTGGTGGCCAGTAGTGCATTTGTACAATTAAATCTAGTGTGTCAGTTGCACCTGTTCCTGGAGAGGTCTGGTCTGGCCATGGTGACATACTCCTTAGTTACATCCTGGATAGATTACTGTAATGTGCTCTGCATTGGGCTGCCCCCGGAAAGTGTATAGAAACTTCAGCTGGTCCAAAATGTGGCAGCTAGATTGTTAACTGAATCTGGTCACAGGCTCGAGCGCGAGTGCCTCCTGCAATGAAGTGTTGCAGTGCAAGAAAGTGCAGAGTAAGAAGACACGTTGGGTTTAGCAGCTGTGCGAGTTCAGCAGCAGGTCGAGGAAGCCAGGGCCCCAGATACTGCCTGTCACTTCCATTGAGAAAAGGTTTGGCAAGCTCTAAACAAATATCAGCATGTAGTCAGACAGACAGCAGTGAGTTGGGGGCTATCCCATGTTTTGCACCAAGTGTCTTATGTATGACTATGTGCCTCTTGGGCAAAAGTCATGGGTGTGTCCTCATTGCAAGGAGCTCCAAGAACTCAGGAACGGGTTTGCTCCCTTGAGGTCGTGGTCACAGACCAGGAGAAGCAGAGACAGGGAGAGAGGGACCGTGGTGAGACTTCCAGGGACCTTCAAGCATCGTCCCACCCACAGACAAGCAGCTTTTTAGCTGCTGGGATTGGGAGTCTCCGGGCTGGAGGACGCCAATCTGAACAAGAGGGAAACCATCCCCTAGAGGAGACCCCTTCTACAGGTGACGGGTCCGTATCCAGTTGCACTGAGGATACTACTCATGGGGAGTGGGGGAAGGGGGCTTCTGGTAGTGGGCGATTCAATTGTCAGGAAAATAAAGCGAGGGGTCTGTGATGGTTGTGAGGACTGCATGGTGACTTGCCTGCCTGGTGCAAAGGTTGTGGACATCATTTCTCATCTGAATAAGGTGGTAGAGAGTGCTGGGGAAGAGGTAGCAGTAGTGGTGCATGTCAGCACCAGTGATGTGGGGAAATGTAGCCACGAGGTCCTGGAGGCCAAATTTAGGTTGTTAGGGAGGAAGCTCAAAGCCAGGACCTCAAATGTAGTGTTCTCAGAAGTGCTACCTGTTCCACGTGCAGGGCCAGGTAGGCAGGCGGAGCTCAGGGGTTTCAATGCGTGGATGAGATGGTGGTGTCAGGGGGAGGGGTTTAGGCACTGGGGAACATTTTGGGACAAGCCAGGCCTGTACAAGAGGGATGGGCTTCACTTGAACGAACACGAAACCAGACTGCTGGTGCGTAACATTAAAAAGGTGGCAGAACAGCTTTTAAACTGAATCCTGGGGGAAAGCTGACAGGAGCCGAGAGGCATCCAGTTCGGGACTCCTCATCCCTGTGGAATGAGTGTGGAGAGGGTAGAGAACCACAAAGTGATGACAGTGTAGGAATTAGGACTGGGGGTGTGATGAGACGTGATAGTTGGTCCACTTGAATGAGAAGCTGTGGATAAAAAGAAGCAAACAAGCAGCCCTTCTTGGGGGACCCCGTATGCACGTGCTTTTATGCAAATGCCTGAAGTGTCCAAGCAAGGATGGGAGAGCTGGAACATTTGGTGGCTAAGGGATAACACTGATATAGTGGCCATAGCGGAAACCTGGTGGAATTTGGAGAACCAGTGGGATACCGCTATCCCAGGCTATAAACTCTATAGGAGGGATAGGGAGGGGCGTGTTGGAGGTGGGGTGGCCATCTATGTCAAAGAAGGGGTAGAACTCAGCAGAATGGAGATGGATGGTGGGTCTGACTCCATCATAGAATCACTGTGGGTTAAACTACCAGGCCCAAGGAGCAATGTGATAGTGGGGTGGTGATGGTGCTATCGTCCTCCAGATCAAAAACTTGAGGGGGACCTTGAAATGAGGAGACAAATCAGGTAGGGGTCCAAGAGGGACAGGATTGTAAACATGGGGAACTTCAATTATCCTCACATTGACTGGGTCAATGCGTGCTCAGGTCAAGAAAGAGAGACCGGGTTTTTTGACACGTTAAATGACTGTGCTTTGGAGCAACTTGTCATGGAGCCCACCAGAGGACAGGTGACTCTGGATTTAATATTGTGTGGTACTCAGGACCTGGTTAGGGACGTGAATGTCACTGAGCCGCTAGGGAATAGTGACCATGCTGCAATCTCTTTCACCATGCATGTTGGGGGGGGGGGAGTGTCAAGCAAATCTGACACAAAAACCCTTGATTTCCGAAGGGCGGACTTCCCTCAGATGAGGAAACTAGTTAGAAAGAAGTTGAAAGGGAAGGTAAAAAGAATCCAATCTCTCCAGAGTGCATGGACCCTGTTTAAAACAATGGCAGTAGAGGCCCAGCGGAAGTGTATACCACAAAGAAAGAAGGGCTCAACTAAGTCCAAGTGCCAGCATGGTTAATGAGCAGAGTTAGAGAGGCTTTAAAGGGCAAGGAGGGGTCCTTCCATAAATGGAAATCATTCCCAAATGAGGAAAATAAAAAGGAACAAACTCTGGCAAAATAAATGTAAGAAAATGATACAGAAGGCAAAGAAAGACTTTGAGGAACATATGGCCAGCAATAAAAAAAGGGGAATAATAAAAGCTTCTTTACATATATTAGAAACAGGAAACTGGCCAGAGAAGCAGCTGGCCCTCTGGATAGTGAGGGAGGTAAAGGGGAGGTAAAGGGGGACTTGGAGATTGCAGAGAAATTAAATGAAGTTGCTGATCTCTTCACTAAAATATACAACTTGTCCCTTAAAATGGCCACAGTGCCAGAGGACTGGAGGATAGCACATGGCATGCCAATCTTTAAAAAGGGAAGGAGGGGGGACCCGGGAAACTACTGGCTGATTAGCCTAACATCTGTTCCAGGGAAGGTGGTGGAAAGCCTCATCCAAGATAAAATCTTTAAACACACAGAAGAACAAGCCTTGCTGAGGGAAATTCAGCATGTCTTCTGTAAGGGTAAGTCTTGCCTCACAAACCTTTTAGAATTCTTTGAAAAGGGCAACAGGCATGTGGATGTGGGCGAACCAGTGGATATTGCCTATCTGGATTTTCAGAAGATATTTGACACGGTCCCTCACCAAAGGCTGCTGAGAAAACTCCACAGTCAGGGGATAGGAGGGCAGGTCCTCTTATGGATTGAGAATTGGTTGAGAAACAGGAAACAGAGAGTAGGTGTCAATGGACAATTTTCACAATGGAGAGAGGTGAAAAGCGGTGTGCCCCAAGGATCTGTCCTGGGACCAGTGCTTTTCAACCTGTTCATAAATGACCTGGAGACAGGGATAAGCAGTGAACTGGCCAAGTTTGCAGATGACACGAAACTTTTCCAAGTGGTGAAGACCAGAAGGGATTGTGAAGAGCTCCAGAAGGATCTCTCCAAACTGGGAGAATGGGCGGCAAAATGGCAAATGCGTTTCAATATAAGAAAATGCAAAGTAAGGCACATTGGGGCAAAAAAAAACCAAATCAAAACTTCAGTTATCAGCTAATGGGTTCTGAGCTGCCTGTGATGAATCAGGAAAGAGATCTTGGTGTGCTGGTGGACAGCTTGATGAAAGTGTCAACTCAGTGTGCAGTGGAAGTGAAAATGGCCAATTCTATGCTAGGTATCCTTTAAAAGGGGATTGAAAATAAAACAGCCAACATTATAATGCCATTGTACAAAACAATGGTAAGGCCGCACCTGGAGTATTGCGTGCAGTTCTGGTTGCCGCACCTCAAAAAAGACATAGCGGAACTGGAAAAGGTGCAGAAGAGAGCGACTAAAATGATAACTTGGCTGGGGCACCTC
Organism: Intellagama lesueurii; assembly: GCA_037013535.1. Classification (NCBI taxonomy): domain Eukaryota; kingdom Metazoa; phylum Chordata; class Lepidosauria; order Squamata; family Agamidae; genus Intellagama; species Intellagama lesueurii. The sequence goes on from JBAJHW010000003.1 coordinate 28,542,089, forward strand.
CCTTATGAGGAAAGGCTACAGTAGTATCAGGAGACAGGTATCTAGTTGTCTCTTGTGCTCCCAGAGGCATCTGGTGGGGCCACAGTGAGATATAGGAAGCTGGACTAGATGGGCCCTTGGCCTGATCCAGCAGGGCTCTTCTTGTATTCTTATGAACACACAGGTCCCTTATTGCAAGCAGCTCCGTCGGCTGCTGGTCTGTTTCTGGGCACAGTTCAAAGTGCTGGTTCTAACCTATAAAGACCACATATCCCTTCATAATCCTGCTTGGGTGTTAAGATCATCAGGAGAGGCCCTTCTCTTGGTCCCACTACTTTCACAGGTGTGTTTGGTGGGAACATGGGAAAGGGCCTTCTCTGTTCTGCTCCCAGACTTTGGATCTCCTTACCACAGGAAGCCAGACTGGCTGCATTTGTGTTGTCCTTCTGCAAGCAGGCAAAGACCTTTCTCTGCAACAGAAACTTCCTAAGTAACACCTTCTAGACTAACTGGATCAACGTCACATAAAATACTAATCCAAAGTACAGTTTAAAAACTCACAAAGAGAAGCAGAGAATTTCTTTTGAATTCTTAAAATGGAAGCTTTCTCAACATGATTCCAAAGATCTCTGCTATTCTACCAAACTTGTTCCTTCAGTCTTAAGAAGACAAGTGAGATATCAATTTAGTAAAGTTAACCATTTAAGAAGCGTTTTTCACTTTAGTGTTGGAAGGTAAATTTTTGGTTTTTAAAAATAGTTGAAATGTTCAGAAAATGAGAAAGCAAAATTTTATTTTAACTAAATATATTTCCAATGGCATTTCTTTCTAAATTTATCTCATATTTTTGAGAAGTCACTTTACTAATCTAAATCTATAAGGTTATCACCTCCAGAAATTTTGACCATGACAGATGGAATAACACATTGGTGGGAGGAGAGTCATCACACCTTCCATCCTGCCAAGAAAACTGGATGCCATGCAAGGGGGGAAAGCTCCCCACAGATCAAATTAAAAACACATTCAAAAGGCACCACAGAAGGTATGCAACATATTTACCACCACCATCTCTGCTTTCCATAGTACATTCTCAAGATGGCACTCAGCATATAGCAAAGGCTTTAAGCACTCTTGAAAAACACTACTTTTGGTGGGAGGGGGAAACATGTAATCAGCTAGGAAATTTTAAAACATAAAATATTGTCCATCACACACCCATATTAAACATTTATTTTGCACTTGCTGGAAATGATCTGTCTACTCACATTTTTAAAATTATGGAATGGTAATTGATACTAAAAAGTATATCAAAAACATTAGAATTTTTGCCTAGGCAATCTGAAACTCAACAAATACATGTGGATCAAAATTGCAACCTTCTGAATCCCCACTGCGGAGCAAGTCTGACTGAATTTAGTGGGGCCTGCTTCTGAGTCACCACGTGCAATCAAGGTCTAAAGACACTGAGCTTGTTTTTCAAGCTCTAGTCGTGCATTATCTTTGACAATGTTGTCACATACCTCAACTTTAAGAGCTGAAGGCCTGAGAATGAGCACAGGTGTTCAGGTACTAGGTAATCCAATTAAACATCTTTAAAAGAAAGATATTTTTCTGTTGCTACAGTCGTTACACTTAACAGGCTTATAGTAATTAAGCAACTTGTAAAGTTGCTTTGCACTTAGAAGTTTGCTGCCAGAAATATAATGAGAGGCAAGCACTGTTGTCCTTGTGTGCCCAACAGCTGTTGTGACTTTTTCCATTCAAGAGGAAAAACAGTTGCCTCGAGCATTTCAGAGGCATGCAGGCATACAGAAAGTGTTCATTAGTATTGGATATGAATTTTTGGTTATTGGAAGCAGATGGTTAATCCACATGGTGAAAGAGTCTTAAACCAAATGCACTGAAGATTATGGAAAATAATAAAGCAAGCAAAGACCCATTAAGAGTCTACGACCAAGATTAAAAATCTATGCATACAAAACCTTGAGTAAATACTCTGAATATCAGGAATCGGTTGTTTGGGAACAAAGAAAAAGATGTAATGCAGACCCTATGCCTTATTCTTATGAGATGATCAGCTGTATTTTGAATAACTAACTGATGCTGCCTATGTACATTAAAGAAGTCCGCCTGTGTGATAGAGAATAACGGGGCATAGGCAGTTTTCTTGGTTTTTCAATACACTCGAGCACAATTGAGGAATAGATAAGGGTGTAGTGACTCCACCAGCATGGTGAGGAAAATAGATTAGGTATATGCTATTACATGAACTGTTGCGACGTGATAGATAGAATGTAAGCCTTCCGCCTTTGGCCCATTGGCCAGAGGGATAGAGAGGGAAAATTGCGTCGGGTATATAAGATGTGTTTACTTGGAAAATTTTAGAGACCACACCCTGTGGGGTCGTGCTCTCTCCATGCTTGCAAACATGAAATAAACGCTTGCTGTGTTCTTTCAAAGTTGTGTGCTTCTTCCGGTGCATAACATGTGTGGCAGACATTTCCTCGTGTGATTCTGCAGCCAGCGAAGGACTCCTGTACAATCATCTGCTTTGCCTACTAGGGGCTCCTGCATGTGTATAATAGGCTACATGTACTATTCATTGGCCAAAAATCCTCTTGCTTAGTGTAGTAAATTGCAGTAGAGTAAGCCCATGACATCAGTGGGGACTTGGTGAGTCAACTCCTCCATAAATTCCTTTGAGCCTATTCTAATTGTGACTTACTACATAGTAAGATGCTGGTTCATTATATTTATCTTGATACGCTCAGATATATTTTTAGCCAACAGAATCTTGTTCATAATATTCATAATAGGAGTCTACTACAAGCATTGTATATTGGACTCCTTCCAATGAATTAGTATTCATTTTCCTTCCAGATGGTCAATACAAAAATTAATGAATATTCGTAGAACTTTGCTGCCTTATTGCTAAGCACTGGAAATAAGGGGTTTGCTAGGAAAAGGAATTTATTTTACCCAAGTACCAGAAACAGTTTTACTGAAATGCTATTTTACGATCTAGGTGAAAAAAGAAGATTCAAAAATGGTTGTCAGATATAATCAATATATTCTCAACACCCAGGTAACTAATTATACTTGGAAAAGACTTAGGACACAACAGAGGTGTTGAATCATATAACAGGGAGCAGAAAATACAGATCTATTCACCCAGCAATCCAGCATATATTGGGGAATATTTTATCAGCACTTTATCCTCAAACTAAGATCTTCTCAAATTGGCTTCCAATTAGTGGCTTCAGTGATAGCTTCTCTGCTTTCTGCAAGAAATATGAAATACAGAACCCTGCCAAGGTCATAAGAACATAAGACGAGCCCTGCTGGATCAGGCCAAGGGCCCATCTAGTCCAGCTTCCTGTATCTCACAGTGGCCCCACCAGATGCCTCTGGGAGCACACGAGACAACTAGATACCTGTCTCCTGATACCACTCCCCTGCATTTGACATTTTGAAGTACCTTCCTTTTAAACCTGCAGATTATACATCCCCATCATGGCTTGTAACCTGTGATGGGCTTTTCCTCCAGGAATTTGTCCAAACCCCTTTTAAAGGCATCTAGACCAGATGCCATCACCACATCCTGTGGCAAGGAGTTCCACAGATCAACAAGATGCTGGGTAAAGACATATTTTCTTTTTTCTGTTCTCATTCTCCCAACACTCAATTGGAGTGGATGTCCCCTGGTTCTAGTATTGTGTGAGAGGGAAAAGAGCTTCCCTCTATCCACTTGATCCATCCCCTGTATAATTTTATATGTCTCAATCATGCCCCCCCCTCAGGCACCTTTTCTCTAGACTAAAGAGCCCCAAACGCTGTAGCCTTTCTTCATAAGGGAGGTGCCCCAACCCAGTCATCATTTTAGTCGCTCTCTTCTGTACCTTTTCCAGTTCCACTATGGTCTTTTTTGAGGTGAGGCGACCAGAGGTGTCTTTTTTGAGGTGCGGCCCATTCCTGTAGCCCCGTGTTACCACTGCAATCCTGTTATCAAACACATGACATACAACAGGGGTGGGGAGCTTAGAGTCCTGTGTGTGGGCAGAACATGGGACTAAAAGCAAGGAGGCCCAGGCTTCAATTTCCACAGTGCTAACTGTGTAACTTTGGTGGATTTCCTTCCCTTAACTGTTGCCTCAAAGGATAGAAAGAAGCCAGCATGGATCTCTCTCAGAGAACGTTGGAAGAGTGGGACAAAAATGTGTTAAATAGAGATGGGGACGAAGCGCCAAAATGTGATCCTGCAGCGCTTTGATCCTTTTTCACGTCCTCTTGCTAAGCCCCGCGCGGGGCTTAGCAAAAGGAGGGGGAAAGGGATCAAAGCAATCCCACAGTCTTGGCTGCGCGATTGCTTTGATCCCTGCTTTCTCTCTTCTTGCTAAGCAAGAGGAGGGAAAGCAAAAGAAAAAAGACACAACGAATGATGAATTGATTCGTTGTTCATCGGGTCAGTGGGGGGCAATTCGTGGTTCCTGGGGCTTAGCAAGAAGGGGGAAAGCAGGGATCAAAGCAATCCTGCAGCACTTTGATCCGTTTTCCCATCCTCTTGCTAAGCCCCGCGGGGCTTTCGGGCAGGCTTTAGCAAGCCGCCTGAAGGGAAAACCCCTCTCTGCTTATGCCCCCAAGGAACAGCTGATCCGCGGGGGCATAAGCAGATAGGGAATGAAGGGATGAATATAAAAGGGTTATATTTGTTGCTTCATATTCCTTGGGGTCTCTGGACTCCAAGAATATGAAGCAACAAATATCTGACAAATCAGGGATATTTAATGAATATCCTGATTCATTTTTATATTCGTCCCCATGTCTAGTGTTAAATAACAATCTACATTATTGTTGTTGTTGTTGGTATCATTTTTGTTTTGACTTACACCCTGCCTCAAAGAGCACTGTCTGGGCAGTTTACAACATGATTATAGAAACAACACTTTGCTCACCAGCAAAACCTCGGAAGGAGAGAAGGCGGAGTCAACCTTTATCTGACTAACTGAACCCATTGGGATCAAACTCAGGTTCTGCGCAGAGGCTCGACTGCAGTACTGCAATTTAACTACTGCAGCACAGATTTTGTGTACCCGTTAAACATAATTTTGTGTCCCCTTTAAACAAACACTCATAGCTCACTTCAGTTCCAAAGGCCACAGTCTTCAAACTATTTCCTGATATGGAAGTAAATAGCCAGGGAGACTGCAGCCGAAGTCAAAATATTATTTGGTAACTTCATTGACCAACGACTAGGGCCAAAATATCCTGACCTGACCACATTACAAGATATAAACAAAAGGGGAGGGGAGGAGAGCTTCTGTACATAAAATCTATTTTTTCCATCAATGCAAAAGTAAAGACATATAATATATACCTATATTTAAATAAAATATATTAAAGTTTCTAACCGTTATTTATTCCTCTTTTCTCATTCCTTCTCTTTTAACACTCAGAGCCGCAACAACATAACACCTCCTGAATCCTGGAAAAACCAACTGCAGTATTATTAAAGAAATGATACTTTGGTGGAACAACTCAAAATTAACCCTTTCAGAGTTTCTAAGCAATGTTGGGGGGGGGGTCACTTTATGAGATAAGACTCTTCACCCCGGTTCAAATTTTACATGTGCCTCTACATGTTGACACATTGTACTGTTCCAGGTGCTGACATTTCTTAGTACTATCGTATGAGCTTCTCTTAGCCTTTCCTGCAACTGATATTAGCTGGAATTCTTATGATCGCAGAACAGTTTTATTACTGTAACCCTGTGTCACACAATTCAGCACTGTATGTACAGCATTTTCAATATGAATCTCATATGGTCAGAAGCTAATGTATTTTAGTCAAAATTTGTAAACATGTTTTTAGCACTTTTTAATCTCCTGAAAGGCCCCCATTTCATTGCTTATTTAAATCAGAATTGTGTTCCATGATCAAAACAGTGATCCACACAATTATTTTTGAGGTACACAATTTACCATCAAATGTAAGACAAATCTTAATGATATATTCTGCTAGATGAGAAGAAAGCTTGGTTTTTGTGAGTGTGTGGTGGCTTTTTCGTATGAGTTTCTAATTTCTTCCACTTGTACCAACTGATTTCTAGGCTCAGTGGCTCTGTATGAAGGCGTCTGTCCATGTGGGTTACACATTCAATATATGTTTATGAGGTAGTGCACAGAATCCACATTGTCTAATTCACTCTGTCATAAACAGACATAGGGCTTAATTCCACTGACAAAACCCCTGCTATTGTACCAAGTTCTTTTTTAAAAAAACAAAAACAATTTATATGTTAGCATAAACATGAGGTATGTGCAACCCCATCTTTTTAAAAAAAATCCTGCTACCAGATAGTAGAATTTAAAAAAAGAAAGAAAAGCACCAGGCTTGCTAAAAAAGCTGGTGCCTGTCTGCTCAGCCACCCTCTCTCCCTCACTTACCCAAATGCCTGCCTGCTCACTCTTCTGCCCCCCCTGCCAGCCCCCTGCCCAGTTGCCTCTTGCAACTCACTGTCTGAAGCTCATCTAGTCTAATTTCTTGCCAGTGCAGGATATCCCAGCTAAAGCACTCCTGACGGATCCAAGCTCTTTTTAAAAACCTCAGGTGAAAGAATCCACCATGTTCCAAGGTTAGATCCACTGTTGAACAATTGTTACCATCAGCTCTTCCTAATGCTTAGTCAAAATTTCCTTTCTTACATGTTGAATCAATTCTTCCAGGTCCTATCCTCTTGCTTACTCCACTTTCCACATTACAGCCATTCAGATATTTGAAGATGGCTATCATACTACCTCTCAATCATCTCTTCTCTGGGGTAAACATACCCATAGAGCTGGACCATAAAGAAGGCTGACCACTGAAGAATTGATGCTTTTGAATTGTGGTGCTGGAGGAGACTCTTGAGAGTCCCCTGGACTGCAAAGAGAACAAACCTATCCATTTTGAAAGAAATCAACCCTGAGTGCTCACTGGAAGGACAGATCCTGAAGCTGAGGCTCCAATACTTTGGCCATCTCATGAGAAGAGAAGACTCCCTGGAAAAGACCTTGATGTTGGGAAAGTGCGAAGGCAAGAGGAGAAGGGGACGACAGAGGACGAGATGGTTGGACAGTGTAACTGAAGCTACCAACATGAATTTGACCAAACTCCGGGAGGCAGTGGAAGACAGGAGGGCTTGGCGTGCTCTGGTCCATGGGGTCACGAAGAGTCGGACACGACTTAACGACAAAACAACAAAAACCTACCCAACTCCATCAACTGTTCTGCATAGGTCTTGGTTTCCATACTTATCAACTTGGTCACCCTGCTCTGTACACGTTCCAGTTTCTCAATATCCTTCTTAAATGGTGAATGCCAGGTGAATTCTAATTAAAGCAGAGTGGAATTTCCTGCTTAAATATTAAAGTTTTATGTTTATCTCTGCTGAAATTCATTTTCTGTTTTGTCCCAGTTCTCCAATCAGTTAATGTCATTGTGAATTCTGACTCTGTCCTTCAAGGTATTAACTACCCTACACAATGTTGTGTCATTAACAAATTTGATGAGCATATCCTTTACCTCTTAATCCAAGTCATTTATAAAGATACTAACAATATCAGACTCAGGGCAGAACGCTCTGGCATTCCACTTGTTATTGTTCTCCAGAACAATGAAAAGGTCTTAGTGAGCACTACTTGGGTATTGTTCCTCAACCAGCTACAGATCTACCTAACTTTGGCATCCTCTGGATCACATTTTACCAGTTCATCTGCAAGAAAACAATGAGGGACCTTATCAAAAGCCTTAATGAAACCAAGATACATTAGGTCCACAGGACTCCCCTGATCTACCAATCTTGTAACCCTACTAAAGAGATAGGACTAGCCCAGCCTGATTTGATTGTGTGTTTTTAGAGAAGCCCATGCTGGCTCTTAGTATCACAACATTTTTTAAAGTGTTCATAGATTTGTACTCTCGAAGGCTTTCACGGCCGGGATCTGATGGCTGTTGTGGGTTTTTCGGGCTCTTTGGCCGTGTTCTGAAGGTTGTTCTTCCTAACGTTTCGCCAGTCTCTGTGGCCGGCATCTTCAGAGGACAGGAGTCAGAACCAGAGCACAGACAGAGTTCTGACTCCTGTCCTCTGAAGATGCCAGCCACAGAGACTGGCGAAACGTTAGGAAGAACAACCTTCAGAACACGGCCAAAGAGCCCGAAAAACCCACAACAACCATATGTTCATAGATTGATTGGGTAGTTATCTGTTCTAGAACCTTTCCTGATAACAGTGTCAATCTGAACAATCAGCATCTGGCAAAATCTTTTTTTCCCATTTTGAAGATGAGGGTGATGGTTCTCAAATATCTCAGACAGAGGTTCTGAGATTCCATCTGCAAGTTGGAGGCAGTTTATCTAGCCTGGATCTTCCAATTCATTTGAAGTAGCTACATGTCCCCATGCTACTTACTCCTTTATCTTACCTCACTGCATTATTTTTCTATTTTTGTCAGATTGAGCACTGTTTTCCTTTTGGGGAGGAAACTGAGGCAAAGTAAGTACGAAGCAGTTTCACCTTCTCTCTGTCATCCATTAGCACTTCTCTATTGTTTCTCCACCTACTGCTTCTTCATTCTTCTTGCTCCAGACACAGCCAAGCCCTGTTTTATTGGTTTTAACATGTTTTGCAAGCCTGACCTCATTCTGAATTTATCCTTTTTTACTATTTCCTATAAATGCATCTTTTAAATTTCAGCACCACAGAAATTTCCTTTTGCAGTCTCTCCTGTTTCTTTAGATGCATCCTTCAATTTCTTCTCACTGGAATTATTTATGAGTGTGCCTTCAATATCTCACCTTTAAGGAGCTCCTCTCCACCATGAACTCTGTTCTTTCTTAATGTTTCTGACCACGGGATTCCACATGGGATTTGCTAAAACACAGAATGCATTTCTGACTGTGCTCAGCTTTCTTCTACCTCACTATAACAAATCTTAAGAGGACACAGTAACTTCCACACATTACTTGCACCTCCTAGACCATTTGTTTCCTGTTGATGTGATATTTGAACTCCTTACCAATTTTCTAATCTTCTGGAAAATGAAATTTTCAACAAGGCAAGGCAATAATTTGTTAGATCTTACTTAACATGTGGCAAGGCTTGCTCTGTGCTGGTCTGCCAGCTGCTGCTATGAAGTAGAATTTGCATCAAGAGAGCTACAAAATCCTTCCAGATTCTTCAAGTAATTGGGGTACCTTGGGCGAAGTGTATAACAAATTTGAGCTTTGAATCTGTTGGAGCAGCTTAACAATTTTGAAACCCTTCCCTTGAGGCTTGAGTAAACACAGCTTGCATTCCATTGTACTGGTGAAGAATGTGAGGGGAGAAGCTTTCCAGTCGTGCATGTTGACGGAGATGTGGCCTGGCTTGCATATTCAACACTGCCTACTATTATGCCTACTATTGTGAAAGAGACTTCACCGGTTGTAAAGTTGGATCATTAGAAACAAGCAGGTCCTGTTTTCAAGACTTTTCTGACAATACACTGTTGGACCGTATGTGTACCATCTCTCTAACTGCTGGGGATATACACTGGATTTTTTGTCACTGTGTTTTAGTGGAGTTCAAAAAAATTTATATGTACATATATAACTATCTTCCCACCAAGAATTCTAGTTGTTAAAAAAAACCCTACATGGAATGATATTTGGTGAAGATGAAAATGGAGCTAATGAAAGTGGGATAAAATGAAGATTTGGTATTGTAACCACAACTAATAGCTAGTAGGAAGTAATGGTATTAAAGCATTTAATTGTGTTCTAATTCATAGACAACAGAGTATGATGGATCTGTCCCATTGTATACAAATTGTTCTATGCAGTGACATGGTATTGATTTAAATTGGGGTAATGAACAGTAATGGTATTTCTATGGCATGGAAGAGATGTCTTCCCATCCATTACTATGAAGAGCTCAGTGGATAACAACCAATTGTACCAACCAGTGTTTTCCAGGTGTCCTCAATCTTTAGGTGGTGTTCTTAATGTTTGACAAAACCTTTTCTCATGCCTCCTTAATCTGATATTGGCCTTCATAAGAAGTCTGGGATTTGCTAGAAACAGAAAATCCTGAAGGATTTAGAACAGATGTTGTTTGCTTTAAGCTTCTTCTTTTCTCCAAATCACTGGCTTTTGCAGCTGCTTTCCTCTCTCCCTCAGTGCAAAAAGGCCAGTGCTACTGTTAGGTTATGTTATATTCTGGATTTCATGGTCTTACAGCAACCCTCTCCCCTTTAAGACAGTAAAATGTATTTCTTCACTGCAAAATATGGAGTACTAATCGTGCTGCATTTGGGAGTTTTCCTGCTCATCTTGCTTACTGAACATCTGCCCCTAAGTGCTACCCTACTGCCTTTACTGGAGAGAAATGACCCTCAATATACCATATCACTGACACTGCAGACAACAGCTTAGCTTTGGTTTCCTGTACAAGAATCATTGAACTAGTTTAACACTATTTTTTAAAGGAAGTCATGTATCACAGCTGTGCATGTTCTGAACTGAAAATCCCTTTTATACGGCAGAATATAAATAGGACAAAACTAAAAATGACTATTTGCCTCCCAAAGGATTTTTGAGAGAATATTTGAGAGGCAAGTGCATAAAGATTAGAATTCAAATCACTTCATCCTAGTAGGCATATAGTGTGTATGTGTGTGTGTGTGAGAGAGAACTCTCTTTCTTTTGTTCTAATATGTGGCACTACATGCTGTACTTCATATGAAGACATTCTCAAGAAAAATATGGCACTGTATATAAAACTTTGCCTCTGAATGGGAGGGAACATGTAGAGGGGTTATTCCCAATTTAGGGTACATGTATCCCTGGGAGTATGAACCAGGACATTTAGGGGAGCATGAAAAAAACTGAATAATGGTGGGAAAAGGCTCATATGTCAACAATGTAAGACAAGATAGAAATCAAAAGTTGTGAAATTAATGGAACATTATGATGAATGATGGAGTGGGTTTTTTTGCTACTTAACCTTGAGAAAAGCCCCATTTCCACACTTCGTTATTTTGAGGAATGGTGGGGAGTCCTTCCCTAAACAATGTGTTCCAAATATACCACTTCAGAACGCATGCTTGGTGGTGTATCCCTCATAGACTCAGCTTTCACTCTCCTCCATTTCGCAAACATTCAACTGCTGTTGCACCAGTGTATATATAAATGGGCACCCTAGTCAGTCCTGTGAATAGTGTTCAATGAGAGAGTTCTTCCAGGTCTTCTCTATATAAGGGCACAGTTTCTGGAAATAGGCTGAAAAGCAGTATGCAAGTGAAAAAGGGTTGGCAACTGCTGATGTAGAGCATGCTAAAGGTCTGCAGAGATAAGGTACTACATAGATTTCATGCATCTGAAACCTCAATAGCCAATATGGTATTATGGTTACAGTGTGCACGCAGACTACTGTTTAGGATTCAGACCTGGGTTCGGATTTCCATTGAGCTCGGAAACCCACTGAGTGGCCTTGAATTAGCCATACCATTTCTAATTACCAGAAATTAGAAATGGTTTATGTGCTAGTCAGAAGATAGGAGTTAAGGACTTCCAAGGACTTTTCTTTCCCTCTTGCTCCTCATACTTGTATAAGGCAGACTGTTGGCTCTTTAAAATGTTTGCAATAACTGTGTTAAGGGAATTTATTTTCAGACATAATGTAAGACAAACTGGCTGTACTATTGTATGCCTCTCCCAGTACTGTGAAACAGAAAGGTAGCCTTTTGACCAAAAAACAAAGAACCAGATGGAGAGAAATCTATTCAGAAGAGCAGCTACAGTGCTTATCTGCCCCGTATTCTTGTTCTAATAAGGAAGTTCTGGCTTTTGTTAAACATAACCCAATGGAGTCTGCTTAGTAGAATTTTTGGACTAGCTTCCAAACTGCATCATTCTCAAGTACCTGAATATGTAGATAGTCAGTAGCCATTTGTTCCCTTGGATCATGAAACAGGACAAACACCGAAATCTTTTAATGGAATAAATGGTGTTGGGATTGACACTAATTATCCCATTGTCTCACAGTACAGTAATACATAGTTCTTAGAGCATTTAAAAAAATAATTTATAAGGTAACTAATTTATTGCATTATTTATTACACTGTTTTTGTTATTTATTTTAATTTATTTGCATTTTTATCCCGCCTGACTAGTAGTGTCCATGTGTGAAGAGAAGCCACTGGAATACATTAAACGTCTTGCTAATGTTTTCAGCCCTGTGTTCTGGGAAGGGGAATGACATTTTACAATGGTTGAATCATGAAGGGTTGTACTCAGCAAATACCCTGAGGTGATTATGTTCAGAACAGAAGCTCTCAGACTGTAATTTAGTAAACGAAAATAGAGCTGGAATACCAGTAATAAACCAGCACCCTCAAGCTACAGATTTTTAAGATAATTTAATTTAAAATATACAGTTTGCATTGTTTGCCAATGAACGAAGGGCAGCATTGATGTACAAATTATAGATTCTGAAGTCTAACCAACAAAAGAGAACTTAGATTTCACCAGAAAATTATGCACTGATCCTATTGTCTTACTATATCCATCAAGTTAATATTTTATTTTGTTTAGTATTGGTTCATCATGATAAGCCTTAAGCTCAGCGCTTCCTCCACAAAAATTATAGGCACTAATCACAACTTGGTGAAGCCACCAACATGGTATCAATTACTATTCATTCTTCCTTAGCTGATTACCTATACCACTATTTGTTAAACAACAGTTCTCATATAATTAAAAGCATGACAAGGCAACAACAGCCCCTCATATCTTTTATTCATGATGGATGAGAAGCATTAAAGAAACACTGGACAATTGGTCAATAGGATTATATGGTGCTACATAAATTCACACTCATTAACTGGATGATGGATACTTGTTCAGGCATGAAAATCAGAAGAGGAAGTTTTTTGAGATTGACCTGGAATGGGATGATTGGCATGGACAGCTTTGGCAATCACACTCTGTTGATTCTTTTCCAAAACAACACAAGCCATTAGCCCAGAGTCAACAACATAGATATCTTTTACATTTCCTCACTAATGTTAGATTGGACATTTTCAGAAAGATGTATGCTTTTCAATGATGAGAAGAGAATAAAATTTGGAGCTTGACTCAATTCAGCCAAATTTCTGCTAGCTAGATGCACACCGCTCCAGTAGATATAGAAAGAGGAAATGTTTGTCTCCTGAGGCTGAAATGTATTGTACTCGTACATATATCTGTTTGTAATAAAAATGTCAGTCTTACATGTCACAGTACACAGTGGTTTTCTATACCATATAATTTTAAAAAAAGTTTTTCTATACCAAATAAATAACATTCTTCTCTGAAACAAGTAGGGTGAGATAGTTCAAAAAGTGATTTTATTTTCATTTTTTTGCATTACGGTCAACTCAGAGATGGGTATTGTATTGTACTGTACTACATTTCCCATAATTCCACAGCCAACATTGCCACTGGCCAAATGTTTCCAGTCTTTGATCTAACTAGGAAATGTAATACGTTTTGGTTGACAGACAGGTTTTGATAGAATTTTCATCACAAGTGGCATTTTAATGTAGGTCTTTGGTCCTTGGATTTTGGTTCCTCAAATATTTTCATGTTTCGTGCTTGTCTTCCAGGATTTACTGAATGTAAATGGCTCAATGGGATTATTTACATCTGAGTAAACACAGAAATATTTTTGGGAGTACACTGGATGGGAGTGGAAATATAGACTAAAATCTATATTAAAGTTGAAAGTAAAGACATAAATGTAGAAAGTATAGATTAAAATCCTATTGCAAAATGCTACACATATAAAGTGCAATTGTGTGCTAGCAGATTCTGCATTCGTTGACTATTTTTCATATGCCATAGCATGCAACTAAGTGTACAACCAATGGCACAACCTAAGCATGTCTGACTATGCCAGCAAGATTGCCCATACCACTTTTGTAACTTCTGGTTTATGCTTCACAGTACCACCATGCTGTGACCCTTTTCAGGCTTTTTAAATACAAGGTGGTTTACAATTCCCTTCTTCTGGGGGTAGTTCTGGTACTGAGCAGCTTGTCCAAGGCCCCACAGAGTGGCTCTTCTGGGATGCACAGTGGGGAATTGAACTCCCAACGTCTGGCTCTGCATCCAGCTACCTAAAACACTTAGCTATCCAGCCAGCTGAAGAATAGGCGTAAGAACAAATAATTCTCTTTATTACATTTACTGATCTACCAATGTGACACCCTTCTCTCTCCCCCCCCCCCCCAAGCTTTCCTCACCATATTCAACAAAGGAATGGGTGGGTAGGTGAAATCTTCAAACACATTCACCTACAGAGTTCAGGAGAGCTGCTTATTTCCTCTTGGTGGACCAGAGAGAAAACTCTTTCTCTTTGGTCCTTCAAGGAACCTCCTGCCCAGCCAGGCCTAACTGGCTGGCCAGAAGAAGCTCTTATGTGGCATTTTGCACAGCCTGCTCAGAGCTCTCTATTAAGAAAATGTGGAGAGTAATGCCCTACAAGCAAAATGTTCCATGTGATCTCTGGCTTGCACTTGCATGGACTTGGGATCTCCCTGTTGAAAATGATGGTGCTTCTGAATGTGCATGGAAATAACAAATACCATCTTACACAAACATTGAGAAAAAACATGCACAAATGAATCATTGCGTGTATGATAAAAGCAGTGAAGACTTGGTCCCAGAAAGAATATGGCATGGGAAAGATAGTCACAGTCAACTTCAAATCCACTTTAGCCACATGCTAGCAATGGAGGAAAGTGACATATAACAAACATAAAGGGATTTTCAATGCTACACTTCATTAGGTATCTATCTGAAATTTAACGACCCATTTCAAAATCTATTATTGTTCTGATTGTTTAGAGTAAGTCCTTTCTTTTATATATACTGGGCACAATATGTTTCTACAACACATTTTACTCTGTGTTGTACCAAATTATACCTCATGCCTGCTTAATTCAGTATGCTACCATTTTTTCCATGTGTTTTTATCTGTAAGTTTTTACAAGCATCTGCTTTGGAATCCAAATATGTCTAAGCTCCTTGGCTGCTTAGAAAACTGGAAACAAAGCAAGTTCCTCCCCATTGCTAAAGAATTTAATGAGGTTCCTGACTTTTGAGACATGTACATGAGAGACGTTTCATTTGTGTTAAACTAGTGGTGGATATGGAACAACTGGGAAAGGAGTACGACAAGGCTGTATATTGTCTCCCTGCTTATTTAACTTATATGCAGAATACATCATGCGAAAGGCTAGACTGGAGGAATCCTAAACCGGAATTAAGATTGCCAGAAGAAATATCAACAACCTCAGATATGTAGATGATACCACTCTGATGGCAGAAAGTGAGGAGGAATTAAAGAACCTCGTAATGAGGGTGAAAGAGGAGAGCGCCAAAAATGGTCTGAAGCTCAACATCAAAAAAACGAAGATCATGGCCACTGGTCCCATCACCTCCTCGCAAATCGAAGGGGAAGATATGGAGGCAGTGACAGATTTTACTTTCTTGGGCTCCATGATCACTGCAGATGGTGACAGCAGCCACGAAATTAAAAGATCCCTGCTTCTTGGGAGGAAAGCGATGACAAACCTAGACAGCATCTTAAAAAGCAGAGACATCACCTTGCTGACAAAGGTCTGCATAGTCAAAGCTATGGTTTTTCCAGTAGTGTTGTATGGAAGTGAGAGCTGGACCATAAAGAAGACTGACCGCCGAAGAATTGATGCTTTTGAATTGTGGTGCTGGAGGAGACTCTTGAGAGTCCCCTGGACTGCAAAGAGAACAAACCTATCCATTTCGAAGGAAATCAACCCTGAGTGCTCACTGGAAGGACAGATCCTGAAGCTGAGGCTCCAATACTTTGGCCATCTCATGAGAAGAGAAGACTCCCTGGAAAAGACCCTGATGTTGGGAAAGTGTGAAGGCAAGAGGAGAAGGGGACGACAGAGGACGAGATGGATGGACAGTGTCACTGAAGCTACCAACATGAATTTGACCCAACTCCGGGAGGCAGTGGAAGACAGGAGGGCCTGGCGTGCTCTGGTCCATGGGGTCACGAAGAGTCGGACACAACTTAACAACTAAACAACAACAACAACAAAGTGGTGGGCAACTTTGATGGGTGGGCCCTGAGTCTTTAAAAAGCTTTAAAAATAATTATTTTAAAAAATCATACTTGGAAGTGCCCAGACATTCAACAGCGATTTTGATCTGGCTTTTTGGGAGGTGGGTGAGTTGTTCCTGTTTAATGTGAGGATGCCTGTTTCTTGGAAGCTTCCAGGAGCCAAAAAATAAAATAAAAATTACTGACACTGAAAAATATATATACATATATTTTTACTGTGGGGGGAATGGGTGGCTCACTGATGGCTAGGGGAGGATGCTAAAATGCTCCTGTGGGCTGCATGTGACCCATAGGCTGTGCTTTGCTCATCTTTGGTATTAAACCACACAATACAAATAAAGAGTTGTGCCATATCTGAGACGGTGTCCCATCCTGTGGTAGGAACACTTAAATAAGAAATTTATTGCCTACTAATTTGGACAAGACCGTTTAAACTACTGGGTAGTTTGGTGTTTTAGGTATCCAGTTGTGGAGCCAGATGTTGGAAGTTTGAATCCCCATTATGCTTCCCTGACAAGGGATGGACTCAATGATCCATAGTTGAAACTGTAGAGGACAATCTTACTTATTCTGTATGAACTGAGAGAACTTATTAGATTTAAACAGTGGAGATGAAGATCTTCTAGAAGTTACTTTTTTTTTACTACAATTCAACTGCCACTGATTGTGCTGGCTAAGAGATTCTACATGATGGAGTGGTCCAAAAAAAGTACACTTTTCTAATCTCCAAAGGCTCTGCTGGAAAGATAGGTGATGGTACAGAGATGTTTGGTTGTCATTACTGATCAGGAACAGATCAGTAAACAAGTCCTGAGCAACCCCAGAGTTCTCCATAAATCCCTCTAATTTCTGCTCTAAATGAACTCTTAGGGAGTTCATTTCAGGTGCTTTAAAATTTTTTTTAGCATGTTCTATGAGTGCAAAGGCGGGATTCCATCACGTTTAGCCCACATTACATCAGCAGTTGAGCATCTAATGAGAAACAAATATCATTTGTTTATATATTTTACATTTTCCAATGAATGTTTAAGGAGAGCTGAGCTATTCTTGCACTGAAAATATATGGCAGTTCATAACAGCTGTTGGATATTAACCAGAATGTATGGGAAAGCACTTTGTTTTATGAAGATAATTTAAATGTGTTCAAAATTTCCAGCTGCTTCTTAGGCAGTGGGAAATAACCTTTCCAGCATGCAGTGTTAGTTGATTTTAGAAGGTTTATGTTAACTTGTGCAAATGCATCTTTAAAATTACTTTAATAAAAATAAAACTATGTTTGGGAGTGGTTGATGAGTGCTAGATTTCATTGGATTACAACTTTATTCACAAGGTTGATGTCAATAACATTTTCGTTTATGTGCATAAGCAGATACATGGAACATAATATATGACACTGTTTAACAAATCAGTTTATTTTTGCTAATTATTTTGATATGTATTCAAAGAAATTTGATACATAAATCATGGAAACATTCTGATGTGCATTCATGTACAGCGTGAATGTTCTTTAGAACACTAGTTCTCAAACTGGGTCCCCAGATGTTCTTAGACTGTAATTCCCAGAAACCTTCACCACTGGCTGTGCTGGCCAGGATTTCTGGGATCTGCAGTCATCTGGGGACCCAAGTCTGAACCACTGCTTTAGAACACTATTCAGGAATTCAAGCAAGGGTTAAAAGAAATGTGACACTCTTCAAGTGCAAAGTGCAACAGTGAAAAGGAGAGTTTCCACTATGTGGTGGTTGTGTATGTGAAGAACCACCCTTGTGATAGATTGTATGGAGAGCTCCCCATAGTATTCTCCTCTTCATACTGTCACTCTCTGCATGCAGAGAGTAACAATGGAGGAAGAGATAGCATGCTTCCCTGTTTGCATGTTTACAAAGGCCAGAATAGGGCTTATGGGAAACTGAAGATCTCTGCAGGTGAAAACTTCAGGGAATGGTCACAGCACAGTGGCTAGAGCTGCAGCTGGTTCATCACATGACTGGGAAAGACCTGGAGAGCTTTTGTTAAGTCTACATAGACAGTGATGAGATTGAGAGATAGATGATGAGGATGACAAATGTGCTACAAAGGCTGGCTCTTTTCCTGGGAAGCACAGTGGAGAATCAAACTCCCAACCTCTGGTTCCACTCTCCAAATTCTTTGTTCTTGTCAATATAGATTACCTGGATTCCATAGCTGGGTGGATATTTATTTTATTTTAATTATTTATTTCATACATTTGTATACTACCCCATTATTGCAAAAGTGCTATTCTGGGGAGTTAACCGTAAGTTAAAACCAATACCAAAACAAACAAAGATTTGAAAACTCACAATATAAAACCCATATGGCACCAAAACAATTTACAATAATGGCAGGACAGGAGATGAACCTAACTCAGGATAGCTCACTGAGTTAGGTATCTGGCTGTGGAGCCAGAGGTTGGGAGTTTGGAAAGCTGCACAGTCCCAGGGTGCTCCCAGAAGAAGGGAATGGTAAAGCACTTCTGCGTACTCTCTACCTAGAAAAATCAGAAACGGGTTATCATAAGACTGAATTGCTTGATGGCATATCGTCATCATCATCATCATAATCATTATTGATTCCATAAGATATGTCAAGACAAATTTTTCAGGCCCCACAAAATTCTTTACCTCCAGATTCTTTATCTCTAGTGGGACAACGTGCACACATTGTGTGTACAGAACTATTGTCAGTTCTCACTGAGAAGCAAAGCACACATAGAAAGAGCAAGCTACAGAACAGTGGCTGATTAATTTAAAAGGATGCAAAAAAAAAAAGTCAAAAAAAAAAAAAACACCTTCTAATCCTAAAGAGTCCATGAAATAAAGTAGTCATTGTCATTACAAACAATTTAAGTGATAGTTATGTTACAGTGTTTTTTATGTTAGTCATGTTTGTGCAGTTTGACTATTTTGTGTCTCCCCATCCCCAAAAGAGCCATTCTTATTCTCTTCTTCTGGTGAGAGCATCACAAAATCCTTCACTGTCTTGTGAGGCAAGGAGAACACTCTTATGGTTCTCCATTAGGCAGGGGATTTTTTTTTTGGACTACATTTCCCATAATTCTCCATCCTGGTATTCCACCTGAAACACCAATACCTGTGAACACTTAAATCTGGCTCACTTGGAGAAAATGCTAGCAATTAACAGTGGGGCAGCTTCTTTCTGCACATGAAGCTTGTTTGGAGCTAGGCCTGTGCTAAGCCTTGAAACCTTGCCAGCTAGGCCTTTTCTCCAGGTGAGCCAAATTTAGGTGTGCATCTGTCAGGCAGTACTCAGAGAATAAAGAATAATGTGATTTGTACTCCAAAAATGTTCCGAAGATCCTATGCCTAATCCAACTTTTCATACATGGGGATAAAAAACATGGTAACTTCCTCTTTCTCTTATGTGAGGATATGATAAGTGAAGATTTACATACCTAATGACAGTTTGACTTTCAGCCTCCTATAATCATAATGACTGTCATGTGACAGGCTAAAGCACTGCTAGTTAAGATCTACTGTTAGAAGAAGTGGTTCCCAGTTTTATTCTGTAACAATCCTGTTCCCTCATCAAGATAAACAACTCAGCTTTTTACACCAGGGACTAGAATAGTGCCTTAAAATATACAGAACACTTTGTTTTATTATTCCAAGGAGAGGAAGATAATTTTAAATAAAAATTAATACTGCTGGATATAATTTTCATTCTAAAAACAACACAATATTTTTTAATAGGATTGCAGTGTCAGGAAAGAAATCTCTTTTACCCTAGAGGATAACACCTATGACCTGAGCATAAAATTATTAGATGGTCTAAAATAAAAAGGCTTTCAGCAAATAACTCTGCCATTATTGAACTATGTCTTGAACTCATAATACTCAATTCAGCTGAAACCTCAAAATGACAACAACAACAAAAAACCCCGCATCACATGCAAGATGACTGAAAGCAGAAATATCTAAAAATGGTTGCATACAAAAGGGGTTTAAAATGTCACAGGAAATTTCTTTGCTTCAGAATGGGTAACCTTATGAATACTTCATTCTTTCTCAAACAGATGGAACACTGTGCGCCTGGCATGAACCACATGTACAAGTGCAAAGGGGACTCTCTTCTTTCTCCGTTGGCTTGGTGCTAAGGATTTCATCACTGATGAAGCCAAGCCAAGCTGATAACTAAGACATGTGGATGATGTGGCCGTCATCTGACAACCATCTGGGAGCCTTCGAGGGATAGATTGCAGCTTACTGGCAGAACACATGCTTTCCAGGGAGAAGCTTCCAGATTCAGTATTTGGCATTTCTATAAACTTGGAAAGGCAATAAATCAGTATAGACAGATCTAAGCTAGCAAAATTAATGGTATGACTTGTTACAAGGCAGTTTTCCGTATTCAAATGACCAAGATATCCAAGGCAGATCTCCCTTGTTTTAATGTACCTTGATTGTTCTTTTTTTCCTAGGTAGATTGAAGAAGGGTATTACCAAATATCAGATGCAAAGGGTGACTCGGAGTAAGAAATTCTGAGCTCAGTGGGACCAACTTCTGAGTAGATATGCAGAGGACAACACTGTTAATCCGATCAGAGTTGGAGACCGAAACCTGGCGCCATGGTAGAAAGCACACTGGCACTGTTTGGAGGAACTCTGTAACAGAGTGCCTTTTTTGAGATTCAAGAAACTGGCCTTTATGTAGATAAATTTAATATCCGGGTGAATACTAGTTAAAGTAATTCCCAATCCTACTTGGGGAACCTGTTTCTATCTTCACAAAAACTATACAGTACTTCTGTTTTGGTATTTTCAGTTTAGTGCCTGCACAGAGTTAAGCAAACTAGAGGCTGCAGTCTTTTAGGGGTTTATTTAACACACTTGCTTCTGAGAAGATACACAAAAGACTGCACTGCAAGTCCCACTAATTTCCTCCAATAAACTCAACCATAACCACTCTACCACTCTTTCGATGCAGATGTCTTCGATACATGATTTGGGGCATTACTTGAAGATATTCTTGATCCACATATAGTCCTCTACTGACCACTGAAAATTCTAGCTCAGTACCAATATGAGTGCTTTTGGTATGAATAAACCAAGTAGAGTCACATCCTCAGATGATTTTGAAACCATTCATGGTCTTAGGGCAGGTTTCATAAAACATAAAGGTAACCTCTGAAAGCTGAAAACCAGAAAGTCCCCTATTGCCAAGTTCTGATTTTTTTAAAATTTTCTTCAATTATATTCTATATGTGTTTTAAGGAGTGAAAACGAATGCCTTTGAAGCTGCCAACGAGGAGTTGCAGCACAGCTACTATTTAATGTGATTTTTTAAATAGTCTGTCCCACTGCCTCCCAAATGCTTTATAAAAAGCAATCCACCTTCAAAATAAGCATTCTTTCTGTTCAAATGAGGATTGTTCTTTGGGATGAGGCTCTGATATAGGTTTAATTGCAGAACATCCTACAAATAAATATTATCTAGAGAAAAAATATTGTCTTAGTCTCAGCTGAAGGCTTGTAGACCCACTCTAACAACAAAGGGAGTGGGGAGATGCAGTGTATGCTGTTACACTGGACCCACAATATGGACCAATTATTTTGTTTTCTTCCTTGCTCAACTTTCTTTGAACAAGCAAGAGGAAAGGGAGGACGTTTCAGACAGAATGACGCAACAAGGCCTTCTTTTAGGCAACTCCTCTAAAAAGAACTGTTAAGTTTTCTTTTAGGCCTGGGGATCCTAGGAGCTTCATCAAATTGTCTTTGGTCATCAAAGTGATTGACACCTTAAACCACTCCCTAAGGGCTGAGGGACTGGCCACTTGCTTGTACATTTGGCAGGTCTAGATTGGCCCTATGGCCAAGATACTCATGTTCACGCAAGGGGAGAGTTTGAAAGTAATGAGTTACATGGGAGTAACGAGTTACCTGGAATCAGAATTCTAGAACTGGAATGGACCTCAAGGGCTATCTACTCCAATTGCCTGCCGGCACAGGAGTCCATAGCTAAAGAATCTCCAACAAATGGCTTGTTACCTGTAAGTATTTTTGGATAAGAAAGATTTAACAAAGTCATACTTCAAATATACTTCAAATATAACACTTCAAGCAAGAACCATGTTAAATGTGTTCTTGAAGGCTTTCACGGCCGGGATCCGACGGTTGTTGTGGGTTTTCCAGGCTGTTTGGCCGTGTTCTGGAGTTTTTTCTTCTTAACGTTTCGCCAGTGTCTGTGGCCGGCATCTTCAGAGGACAGGAGCTAGATTTCTATCTGTGTTCTGGTGTAGTGTGTGGGATTGTTGAGTATTTGTAGCTGAAATCCTATTTCAAGACACAGAAGTACTGGACAACACCAGCAATCATTATGTTAGACTACACAGTGAAGCCACTGAAATCCACAAACACCACCACAGCTTCAACAAAAAAGAAAAAAGTCTAAAAATCAACAAAGCCTGGCTCCTAGCACTGAAAAATACAGCCTGCAAAAAGGTCAATGAGGCCACAAGGACTGGTGATCACTGCACACAAAAGACTAGCGAACGACACCCATCAAGCACAGTGACAGATGATCCCCCCTTATCAGAACAAAACACCCATAACAAAAAACACCCTGATCATAGGAAACACCCAATCTCCTGAAAAGAACAAAAACCCTGATCCTGTAGTGTGTGGGATTGTTGAGTATTTGTAGCTGTGGAGCTATAAATACTCAACAATCCCACACACTACACCAGAACACAGACAGAATTCTAGGTCCTGTCCTCTGAAGATGCCGGCCAAAGAGACTGGTGAAACGTTAGGAAGAAAAACCTCCAGAACACGACCAAACAGCCCAGAAAACCCACAACAACCGTAAGAACCATGTTACTTCATTGGTATAATGAGTAATATTTTCTAGTTATATCAACATTTAATAATTTAGTGGCAGATTATCAGGAATTTTCCAAAGTTTATGCCATTCTTTCATTAATTTTAAATTTTCAAAAAGTAATGCAAAACAATGGAAAACTCAAGGATCATGGCAATTTAAAAAAAAAGTGAGTTATTTTTCCTACATTGCTAACAAGCAATGACAATAAATTACTTTCCAAATATGTAATGAGTGATGGGGAAAAAATCAGATAGTCATGTTCCAGACTTTGTGTAGGATGTTGTTGGCCAAGAGTTCTAGTCCTCTGCAACCTCTCCTTAGAAACATTTTACTTTTATGGTATTATTGACTCTCTGAGCACCTCTTCTGCCTGGGAAGGGGAGGTGCTTGCCTAACCTTAGCATATTATCTTTGGGTAGGATTCTCTCAACAGGCACCCAAGGCAATGTTTTTCCCTTCTTCCACCTGATATGAGAGTTTTTATGATTAGTGGGATGATAGATTCATCCCCCATATTCAGCAGTTATTGTTCAATTATGGAGTTATACCTTTGACAACAGGTCCCACGGAATTTATGGACCAAGTGAAACATAAATTTCCCATTAATCTATCTTTGAAAGCAGTTAAATGTTAAAGTATCCAGTATTTGTACATTAATACAAACACAATCTACTTTTCATTTGGATAAAGAATCATATATGCTCAGTGGTCTCAACTGTCTATATAGAACAAAATGTTATTCTGTTCTTTATCCAAGTGCCTGTATTAAACAGACCAATTCTGTAAATAGAGCCCAATGGAAAATCCATAACACACTCTTGGACTGAGTCATGCACATTCTTTTCAAGTGTGTGATAATGCTTATCCCAGGAGTTATGCTCTTCCTCTCTTCAGTAATGTCAAAACATTGTGGATGGGAAAAAAAATAACAATAGGAATATTGTAAAGTCTGTATTAGGGCATCTGATTGTGATCTTGAGTCACTGGATGCTGTAGGTCTAACTATGAACATTTGATGTGATAATGAGAAGTAAGGCACCGGAGAAATGAATTCTGACTAAATCATATCTGCTGCCATGGGTAACTGCTGCTGTAAGAGCAATCATTCTTAGATTGTTATTACATTCAACAGAACTGGGGGCTGGAAATTGCTCTCTGAAAAACCAACATTTTCCATCTTAACACTTACAGATAACAAGGACAGAAGCAGAGGTGACAGCAGTTTTGCAATTAGAAAGTGAAAATGTGATCCCATCAAAGATTTTTCCCAAAGTTTCTGTGCCTGCATGAATCCCATAATTATCTCCCCCAGACTATTCACTGAACAAAATTAAGAAAATTTAGAACTTATGGAGAACACATGTTTTTTACTTCTGAAGAAAGCTCTGTTTCTGAATGTGAAACTGGTGTTTTGTTTGCTTCTGCCCAGTCAATTTGGTAGAATGTTTTTCAACATAAATTGCATAAGATCCTATAAATACATGGAAGGGAAATCAAATCAAATCAAATAAATTTATTGTCATTGTAAGTCTATACATAGTATACACATACAACGAAATTCACATAGACACCCAGAGACCAGACCCACATGCACACACATAAAAAATCCCCAAACACTCCCCACCCACTAAAAATCCCCCCCAAAAATACAAACATCTACACCGCAGGCTAAGTAACACTGTCCAACTATTCACTACTGGTGGTCTTTAAGTTCATTATTAAGTGCAATTATAGCTCTGGGATAAAAACTATTCAGAAATCCCCTGAATTCTGCTATGATTTAGCAGAAAGTTCCCTGACACAGACAAAATAAGCTTCTCTGAGCTGATATGGGGGTTATTTTCAGAACTATCCATTTCCCTGGATTCTTAAAAACATGAAAGTTAAAATGCTGCTTTCTAATGACTCAGAGCTAGTTGTGTGTTTGTGTCTGCCTGAGCACAGTGACTGGCAACAGCTCTCAAGGGCTTCCACACTAGAGATGGGAAGGACTGGACTTGGGATATTTTGTAGGAAAAGCATGGGCTCTAATATGTGAATTTGTGGTGCTACTACACTCCTTATCTTGTAGTATCTATGATTAATAGGAAAAGCATCTGAAATTTCGAGGGGACAATTGATAGTGTACAGAAGTGCTTCTTGAGCAATAAAGAAAGAAAAAATGAAGCAGCTAGGAGAGTGGCTAAGTTTTCCTTGGGTGTATCAGCTTACACACACTGGATTCTACAGGGATACAGTCAGCTGAGGGCAGTTTTTTGACTGGTCCTTCAGACAAACCAAAGAAAATATTATTTTATTATTTTTTCTTAAGTTTTGCAGAGCCTCAACAATTAGTCTACCAGAGTCTTAAAAAAATTTCGATTTTCTGCCCCTCTGCTGAGAAGTAGAAGAAATGTTCAATTTGCCAATATCTTGAAGTGGCTTGCTTATTAAGACCCTTTATGATATAGGAAATTCAAACAGGAAGGAGCCTTGACAGCTGGGAATTTTCACTTTTGGTTCATTCCCAGTAATTAGACACGCTCAAAACAGACTAAAACAGAGCAATCCTATCCACACCAAAAAAGGAGAAGCCCCTGACGGGGGCTGAAAAAGGTGCAGGTAGGATTACTCTGGGGAAGGTTTGGTTTAATCCAGTGATTACAACATGTGATCACTGGGAAAAAAGAGCACACCAAACTGTCCCTGCAGTGGACCAAACATGGGACAAATGCCTGTCTGATCGAGCCCTAAGAAACAGAAGGTAAATCAGGAAGTCTATCAGGACTTATGTAAATCCTCTGCCTCATCTCTTCCAGTCTTATTCCCATAATCTGCCAACTGGGGGTGATAATACTGACCTGTTATAATATATTTCAAATACTGAACACCCTACAGCTGAAACTCACATTCACTTCCCTGGTAGTCAGGGCTCAACTGGATGGGCATTTGTCCTGTTATTTGATGTGCTGCAGGGATTGGTTGTTTTTTCCCCCTAGTGATCAGACAACAGAATTGCTAGAGTGAACCAATCTATTTCCAGAGTGCCCCACCTGTAATTTTCTGAGCCCTGACTTTCTACTTTTTTGTTGCAGGTAGGTTCACTTTAGTTTGCTCCATTTACAGCACATGTGATCACTGGGAATGGACCAAGAAGCAAGCTTTAAGCTGTTAAGACTCCTTTCACTATCAATTCCTGGTACTGTGAAGTAGCTTAATATGCAAACTACTACAGGATATCAACAAATTGAAAAGTTCCCCTGCTCCTCAGTGGATCTTGGATTTTGGCCATTGTCATGCATTTCTCAGAGAAGTAGACATGTTTGCTTCTTCAGCAACAACAAAAACAGAACAAAAACAGAAGTATTGTAAGATGCCACAATACTTTGATTTTTTGTGTTGGTTCTGAACATATTTCTCCTAATATATAGATTTTTGTAATTTGTTTATCTAATATATGCACTGTTCACAAACAGTATTTCTCAGAATATTGTGTATTTAATGTTATTTTTCATTGACGTGCACATTATATTTGGAACCTTCCAAATATAAATATAAATATGTATATAAATACATTTTGAAAACAGTTTTCCCTTATACACTGTTTTTCATCTATGTTTTCCCACCACCACACACTGTTTTGCATGCTTTGCCCCAGTATACATCTATTTTGTGCATTTTTAAATTCAGAGAACTGCATCACACAGTTCTGATATGTGTGAATATGAAAAAAGTGTCCCAGTTTGTATATTGATTGAAAAAGAATGAATGTAGGAAGTTCTTATCAGAAGGCAAACTGAGTGAAATTCTCCACATTCCTAGTTCATGGCAATTTGCCCATAATGAAAAGAGAAGCTTTCAAACTGAAAGAGATCCATGCTTTATTATTACATCTCTTTCTTCATATAATCTCTCAGCCTTGCTTACATTACTGTTAATTGATAAAGCAGCATTGTCTTTAATGTGAAGTCTAATAAATGAAAAAGAGGTCAATTTGTGTGACAAGATACACTTCTAGGCAGAAGCATTGAAAATATTGTCTTTTTGGACTACAACTCCCAGTCAGCATGTCCAGTAGCTGTGCTAGTTGAGGAGTTCTGGGAGTTGAAGTCCAAAAAAAGTAAAATTCCCAAGCTCTTCTATTCTCTATACCATGATTGAGAGAACAAGGATGGACCACAAGAATATCAGCATTGTCCGTCTCTGTTTTGTGGTGTATATCCCACAACTACAGCTTTTTCCAGGGAGGATATTTCCGTATCTACAGTGCTCTCAAGGAAGCATCATGGAATGGAAAACAAAGAACAATATCATGGTTTGGTTACTAAAATTTATCCAGAGAAATTAAGAGCTGTTTTGCACTAACTGCATATAAGACACATGTAGCAAAGCAGTGCATAAGCCTCCTCCAAAAATGCCATGTGAAAGATCAGAAAGAGGCATCTCTTCCTCTTCCTCTCTCTCAGTGACAGTATTTTAGGGCATCACAAGATGTATGGTCACCACAGGATCATTCCCAGGAGCCTCTATGTTGGAGGAATTTTGTGCCAAGTCTTTAAAATCCAAAGAAGAGGTGAATTTTTAAAAGAGTATGAAGGGATCTAATTATAATAATTTCACATAATAAGCAGAATTGTTCAACATTCGTGGAATTACTGTTTGCAATGTGTGAATTGGCCTATTCATTAATCAGAGTCAAGACTGCAATACACACCTAAATGATACAGTCAGAGTCTATTTCTATGAAAGGCATCATAATTCTCTGACTCACCTAATATGAATTTTTCACAGTTACCTCCTTATTTACTTTTCAGAGAACATGAGTAATCATTAATGAATTCATAAACAGATCTTCCCCATATAGTCTGAGTACATAATCCAGATCATGGATATTACACTGAGGTATACAAACTACATCAACATTAAAAAAAAGAATAGTGGCTGAAATCACAATTACGGAAATCACAGTAAGTCACAACTAGACTGGACCCATTGAATCAGTGGAACTTATAGAGGAGTAGACTCTCCAAGTCCCCACCAATTCAATGGGCCTACTCCAGTTGCAACTTACTACTCAACTTCAGCCAATGATACAACATGGAAGAATGGGAGAGCAGTAATTAATTAAAGAAAGAAAATATGAGAAAATAATGATTACCTGCAATATTAGACTGATTAATTTTTACTGCCCATGCTATAAAGAGATAGGGATAAGTCCTAGTCATATTTAGCGTCAGCCAGACACAGCGAATCGGAACTGTGAAGCTCAATTTCTCAGCACCAAACTTAACCATCTGAATTGGGCCCTACAGGCAAATGGCTATTCCAAGAATGAAATCACAAGAGCCATCAAACCGAGAAAACAACACCAAACTGAAGAAGAAAAACAGCCACCCACAAATAAAGTATTTCTGCCATACATCAAAGGGGTCACAGACCACATGGGGAAACTGTTGAAAAAAACACAACCTACAAACAGTATTCAGGCCCACCACAAAAATACAACAAATGTTACGGTCAGCAAAGGACAAAAGGGATCCCCTCACCACTGCAGGAGTATACCGGATACCATGCAGTTGTGGCCAGGTATATATTGGGACCACAAAAGACAGCATCCAGACCAGAATCAAAGAACATGAAAGACACTGCAGACTAAAACAACTGGAAAAATCAGCAGTAGCTGAACATGGCCTGAAGCAAGCTGGACATGAAATCCTATTTCAAAGCACAGAAGTACTGGACAACACCAGCAATCATTATGTTAGACTACACAGGGAAGCCTTTGAAATCCACAAACACCATCACAGCTTCAACAAAAAAGAAGAAAGTCTAAAAATCAACAAAGCCTGGCTCCCAGCACTGAAAAATACAGCCTGTAAAAAGGTCAATGAACTCTACCCAGCCAGAAGGACCGGTGATCACTGCACACAAAAGACTAGCTGATCCCACAGCTACAAATACTCAACAATTCCACACACTACACCAGAACACAGACAGAGTTCTAGCTCCTGTCCTCTGAAGATGTCGGCCATAGAGGCTGGAGAAATGTTAGGAAGAAAAACCTCCAGAACATGGCCAAACAGCCAAAAAAACCTACAACAACCACAGTGAATGAAACTTTGTCACAGCATGTAAGTTTAAAGTTCAGAGGGTTTACTCTATAAATTAAGTCTGAATCTAACTTTTGTTGTTAAAAAAAAAGCCAAGCTATTTATAATGCTGATTATAAATAGATTTTATATTCAGTTCCTCTGTTATTCAATGCTAAAAATTTCATTTTTTAAAAATTAAATGTTTGTGTTGACAAATATAGTAGTAGGCATTCTTCAGTCTCGAGAGACTATGGTAACGTGCTCTGAATAGAGGTCTTGGAACAATGTCTAGAGTGGCTGAGAAGGCCAATTTGAGAGTGACAATCCCTTCCACACTGAAGACAAATACAGTCTGTTCCCTGTCCAGCTCCCTGGTTTTGCTGGTTTCGGGACTGCTTCTTTGCCTTGGCCTGCTGAACAAGTGTCTCTTCAAATTGGGAAAGGCCATGCTGCGCTGCATGCCTCCAGGCTGAACGCTCAGATGTCAACGTTTCCCATCCGTTGAGGTCCATTCCTAAGGCCTTCAGATCCTGCTTGCAGATATCCTTATATTGCAGCTGTGGTCTTCCTCTGGGGCGCTTTCCCTGCACTAATTCTTCATACAGGAGATCTTTTGGAATCCGACCGTCAGCCATTCTCACGACATGCCCGAGCCAACATAGACAAATATAAGTACCTTGAAATTTGGCTAAATCAACAGTGGATTGTAGTCATGGAATGAAAGTCAAGATAGAAAATAACCTGGAACAGTTTCTTTAAGATCAAGAATGAAATGCACAAGAAAAACTTAAAATTGGACGTGTCACAAGATGAGAAGAATTGTTTAGACTGAGAAGGTGATCAATAAAAAAATGTTAAGGAAAATGAACAAAGACCGAGAAATTATGAAGCATTTAGCATGCAGAAAGCTAGAATTCTTTAGTTACAGTATGAGAAATAAGAAGTAGAAAATTTTATATCTGATCATACAAAGCAAAATGTGCTGCTTATATACTGCCCCATAGTGCTTAAAGCTCTCTCTGGGTGGTTTACAACTTAATTATGCAGGCTACACATTGTTCCCCTGACCCAGCCATGTGGGTACTCAGTTTATCAACCTTGGAAGGATGGAAAGTTGAGTCAACCCTGAGCCAACTATCAGAGCCCAGGATCAAACTCAGATCATGAGTAGAGTCTTCACTGCAGTACTGCAGTTTAACCACTGCTCCATGAGGATCTTAGACCTAAGCCCCAGAGGCTGCTATTATTATACAAGGTAAAATAAATAGAAAAAGAAGTGCAGGAAGGATAATAATGTATTCGTTGAAGATTCTGGGAGACTGGTTTGGATGCTGTGTGACATCATTGCTTAGTGCTGTTATATCCAAAGACAGAACGAACATTCATGATGAAAAAATGAAATACATAAAGAAAACTGCATGTAACTCGTAAATTCATGCCAAGCTGGACAATGGAGGGTTCACATCTCACAATTAGTTCACAGGGCACAGAGGTTTTGCCAAGATAGCTTTTACCACACTACCAGATCTGATCACAAGCAATACTAACTCATGGTGAGAAGGAGTTACTTTGACTTTGGAAGGGACCCAGGAAATAAAATTCTGACTGGATTGGGTTGGATCTATTGGATGGTTCTGATTCTTGCAATTACATTCTCTCAACTCTCTCCAGTTGCTGTTGAATCCCCTGAAGGCTTGAGGGGCAAGGAATTATTCAAAAGAACATGATATTTTTTATAAGAAGGCAGGGCTTGGAAAAGTTAATTTGTTTGAACTACAGTTCCCAGAATGCCCAGCTAGCATGGCCACTGGCCATCCTAGCTAGAGAATTCTGGGAACTGTACTTCAAACAAAATAACTTTTCCAAGCTCAACAAGGAGAGATACTTTTTCACACATTAGGCCACTAATGGAAAAATACTTCTTGGTGGTCAGGAGCAGATACCATATTGGAAAGTCTGTATGACAAAACATGTTATCTATCTATATTCTTTTTCTTTACCTTCAGACTAGGACAGAGGAAGGTTTCTTCCTCATTTAAATGCCAGGTTCTGCTGACTTTGTGATTGCTGATCTCCAAAAGTTATAAAAATAAATGCCACAGATAATTATCTTGAGTTGCTTCTTAAACCTCTAACTGCCACACCCTAACGAAGGGTGGAACTATTTCATACTGATTTAAACATAGCAGCCTCTGGGGTTTAGGTCAGATTAAGAAATTAAGAAATCAGCCCCTCACACACAGAGGTGAAGTTTAAAAAGATGGGCTAAGGTTTGGCTGGGGAAGGACTATCCCCCTGCCCCAAAAACATTTGTTTTCATGGGCTACCTTTCATGGAGATAATGAAAGCAAACCACAGGGTTATATAGCTCAGTACCTCCTTTTACTCTTACCACCAAAGCCTAGAACAGCCAAGCACCTGTCTTTCTTTTAAAGTGGATATATTAGGAAAGTCTTGAAAACCTGTTGACATAACTTGGATAGGTTTCGTGCTGCAAAATATGAAAACCCTTAAACTAAAAAAAAAATGGCTTAGTGTTTTGCTGAACTAAAGCCACAACAAATATTTTCTGCCTTCCTTTTGACATCAAAGACTGCACAGCAAAATATTTATTTTTCATAGTTTGCTGTGGTATGGTAAGTTTTTAAAGCACTGTTGGAAAAAGTCAGTTTTAATACCATTGGCCTGTGACTCTGTAACTCTCAAATGAGACTTCCAGATTGTCTTTCCCTTTCTCTGACAAAATTATATGTAAGATACAAAATGGAGTTGTTGCCCGTGATTTTCAGCAGACAAGATCAGTATATTGATCATGAAATGTAGAGGATTTGTAATAGACGGTAGACTATGGAATGATGTGCAAAATTTTGCTGAAACTAAACTATCACTAAATCCAACTGTTGATTCCAAAATAGAGTAGCCACACTGAATCAGTTGCTCAACATTGCATCAACATTTAGGCTAGTCCCGTTGCTTAATGGGTCTATTCTAATTGAGACTAGTAATCAGATTATGGCCACTATGTTTTTTAGTTTTTATCTGATTTTAAAATGATGTCCTATTTTTACTGCAAATGGCATTCAGTTATGAAAAATCATATAAAATATTTAAACTAATTAAATAATGGAAAGAGCCTATGTAATGGCTCATCAAAGACGGTGTAAATGAAATATCAGCTGCATACAGGCCTTGTATTGACAATGTGGTTGAAATTCAACTTTAGCTAACGCTCAGAATTGCTGACGTTGGCTTGGATCCTTTCCAACTGAAGTTAACTTGAGGAAGGTCATGGAAGGAAAACTGCCTCAATTTTCCAATCACCTGCACTATGGCC
Organism: Intellagama lesueurii; assembly: GCA_037013535.1. Lineage (NCBI taxonomy): Eukaryota > Metazoa > Chordata > Lepidosauria > Squamata > Agamidae > Intellagama > Intellagama lesueurii. The sequence goes on from JBAJHW010000003.1 coordinate 28,574,503, forward strand.
CCCTCTCTCCTGGAGGTCAGGGAAGGAATTCTGTACAATATGAGATGGGTGCTGAAAAGGAAAACAACTAGCCATTTAAGGAAAGGAAGGAAATTTCCAATCCCCTCCCCCACCAGTAGCAACCCTACCCAGGAGTGGCATCATCACTGAAAAGCAACCAAGGCAAAACATCAGCCAGCCCCTTTCTCCTATACTGGCCATTGCTTTGCATGTGTCAAGTACACTGAATTGTATTTCTTCCTATATCCAGCAAGCACCTTAATTGGAACACCCTAACTTTGTTGGTCCATTTTGTTCTGCTGATGCTGTGTCTATTATCTAGCCCTTTCCTGGTGAGTGAACAGTGATATGAGTGAGAAAAAGGAGATTCCAGTCACCATCCCCCTCTCTATTTAGGCAGATGTTTTCTAAGGAATCCTGCCTAGGGCCACAAAAATCTGACACCATCAATAATTTAGGATGGCACCGGATGTAAAAGTAACACATCACAAAGAACAATGTAACTTGTAACAAATAATCTTTTGGCCAGGAAGAGGTAATCAGTGTAAAACTGGCTGGATAGCTCAGTGAGTTGGACTACTGGTTGCGGAGACAGAGGTAGGGGTTTGATTCCCTACTGTGCTCCTGGGAAAACACCCATCCTGAGTGGCCTTGGGTAAGCTGCACAGTCCCAGAGCAGGCCCAGAAGCAGGGCTTTGTACACCATTTCTCAGTACTTTTTACCTAGAAAACCCAGAGAAAGGTCAGCATAAGTCGAAATCGACTTGATGGCACACAATTAAAATTAAAATAAGATTATAAAAAAATATTTTTCAGAATATTATAACAACTGACAAACTTTAAAAAAGTAATATTTACTTGTTACTTTGAAAACATTGTTTTGGAGGTCAATTGGGGAAATATTTTAAAGTGAATTTTCCTTTTAAAAACTGTTTCTAAAGTGACACAAAGTAAGACATCAGTAATATGCCAATATGTTACTAAGATATTGAGCAATGAATAACTTTGTAAAAAAAGTCTTTAAACTTTTAAAACAACACTTCAAGCTCTGGAAGGTACTGGAATGAAAAAGAGACTTGAAGAAAAATTGTTTCATAATTGGTGTTTGAAAATGTCTTTACTTTCAATCTTTCTGTACTTATCGTGGATCTTTACAACATACAAACTGGCCTTCAAAGTTCATAGTTAGCTTGGCATGAGAAAAACATGAGGCAGATGGGAACCTCCTATCTCTTGCAATATAGGGAAAAGGCATGAAACTAACCTCCGTATTTCACTGACAAAACATACAGACTGGCACAACAGCACAAGTTATTTTAGCTCTTTTTACTTTGAATAAACGGTATTCTGCTGCTTTTCAAACTAACATCACACTTTATCTTCTTTACAGCAGAATACTATTTTACAATCTCAAACATAGTTCTGATAATTGAAAGCTGGCATACAACTGCCACATGGAAACATTTCAGCTCTTTCCTCTTGAGTTGACAGCTGTCTACACACAGTAAGTAATCTGTGCACAGCAGTTCACTCTGTAGATCAAACCATAATATGATCCCTTCTTCACAATCACCAACTTTCTAGTGCCATAAAAATCACTGCCTAATGTCTTGCAATGTCTGAGGCAGGTGGCACAGAGCAGCAAATTTTATATAAACAACAACAAATTTAAAAACTTGTATCTATTATATAATACCAGTCAATGTTTTTGTAATTTTGATTGAATGCTTGGTATTTTTGAATACTAGTAATAGTGTGCTGTCAAGTCAATTCTGATTTATGGCAACCCTTTCCAAGGTTTTCTAGGTAGAGAATACACAGAAGTGGTTTACCATTCCCTTCTTCTTAACAACAACAATATAAATATGCAAGTATGTATTTAGTGATCATTCAGTTTCAAATAGATATATACAATAGATATAAATCCAAATTGAAAGTATTAAAGTCATAATAAGGTTTTCTAGACTGACCAATGTTATGCAAAATAAGCATGAAGGTAACATACGGAGTAAGAATCATACAACAGCAAGCTAAAATCCAAAAGTAACAAAATTCCTAACAGTAGCACAGGATAGTGATGTACATTGAGTATGATAAATATAATGATATCAGCTAATGGTTCCAATTAAAATGGCAGCCACAATAGAACTGGGCTCAACATTAGAGCCTATCGATTAGTGGACAGAGAAGTGGTTGGATGGAGCCTCCTTTAGATTGTTATTCCTTTGCATGCCACACCTAGAAAACCCCACTCTCTTGTTTTGCGGGAGTTGTAGTCCAAAACAACCAGATTGCCAAAGGTTTGCCACCTCTGCTATAATATATGTGATAGCTGAACTGTTTGAATAAGCAAAGGATTTTGCAAAGACAGTAATTAACCTCTGCTGTTTCAGCATTTGAGCTTGAAAGGCTGAAAAACACACAGCTCCCAAAATAATTATAGACAGACACTTAGAAGAAATTCTAAGGCCTCGTTATATAACTGGATAATGATATTACTTTATCGTGCATGCCCCAGGCGTATCCTTGAAGTTATTTTTCCTGTAATGGTAATCAGCAGGAAATTTCTAATTAAATTAAATGGCATTGAATAGTGTGTGTATTTTGTTTTCAATAAAGTCAAAGGGAAAAATTTGCCCTTTTTCTTTCAGTCCAGATTGCACACAAGTTATATGGCATGACATAATATCCTTCCTGAAATCAGAGCAACAGCTAGGACCAGCATCCTCCAAACATCACCGGTTCCTGAAACCATACTGCAAAGAACAGGGTTTGTCTTGTTGCCAAGGAAATAACCTCATTAATCAGATGCTTGTTGTTGAAAAATATATTGTTCTGCAACAAATGTGACAGAATTTCCATCATCAAAATCTTTATGCAAGTTCAGCCAAGTAGAGATCACCATTTAGACCTGCAATCTTATGTTCAGGTACTGGGGCCTAAATCCCCGGGAAATCAGTGGAATGTTTTATATATAAAGCATGGACAACAAATAAAAGCAGTGACAGTGCTCATCTAGGAAAGCTTAACACTGACAGATCAAGGCATTTTGCTACCTGAGGTAGAGCAAGAAATGGAGCGTCCCAGGATACACTAGGTAGGATACACTAAAGTCAGGCAAGGAATTTTGGCACATTAGGCAGAAAAACCCTCTTCCCCTTCTGTGGCATAAAGCACCCAAGCAAGAAATGAAATAACTGTTCTTTCATTATACCCCAAATTAGGGTATAATGAATTATCTGGGTAAACCACCTCATTTTGTCTAACGGTAGGGCTGGCCCTGATATATCCTCATAAGTGGAAGTATGACATTAAACTTCAGTTGGCCTACTCTGTCCAAAGTAGGTGCTATGACTGGACTGGAACAAACACCAGTTCTGTTAAGAACAAAGTTTCCAAGACAGAAGAATATTTTTTTGGGTCTCAGTGCACCAGTAGGAAATGCATGGTACTTGTTATGCTCTCTTTCGGTCATTCATTTAATTGCTGACAGATTCGTAATGCTAGTTGCTCTTTTATGTGTATCATCCTTCCATTTAGAGGATCAGGGTTTTTTTAAATGTATACACACAAACAACAAACTGTATGTTTTGGAGAGTTATCCTTTAGCCTTCATACATAATTGAAGGAAGAAGAAAAAGCTGCTGGGTCTATACAGATTGCTTCTGTTGGCCTATCAGTTTGTGCAAAGTAACAAATATTATACAGTCTGATTTATGAGTCCTTTAGGGACAATAGCCCATCTGTATTTGTTACCAACTTTAAATTAATGGAAGATAAAAAAAATCAGTGAATGGAAATAAACTAAAAATAAATCAGCAGTTTGACAATATACATATGGAACACAATCTATAATACATACATTTCCACCTACATGAAGTTCAAAAGCTCCTAATTTGTTTTTAAAGACACGTAAGAGATTTGGCATATGTAATACAGTATATTGCAGAAAGGTACACAGAGCAATGCAGTCCACACAGCAGCGGATGAGGAACAGAACCTGTATGGAATATTAAGGTATATGACCAAGCAGCTAAGTACACACTGTCTGTTGTGTCTTTGTACCGGGATAACTGAATTGGAGATGAATGCTGTCAATCAGGTTACTTCAAAGTATCAATATTGGGTAAATAGTACAATCTGAAATAGTGACAAAATGATTTTAAGGCAAAGAAAGCAGAGCTGAAGGCATTCTTTCAAGCAAGGAGTTAGTTAAGAGCCTAAGGAAGACTACGACTCACCTTGTTGAATTTTAGTCAGAAGCTGGTGGCGTGCTAGGATCCTACTTATTCTGTACGGAGAACGTCTTGCCGTTTGATCAAATCGCAAGTACATCTCTTGGCCTTCTGTTGACATGGTATTATTCACACAGTAGCAGCCTGAGCTTGAAGTGCTGGACACCTGCCTAAACATCTCCTCCCCCCTTAACAAAAATTTACCACCGCTGCCTCCTGGGTGACAATTCCTGAATTTAATCAGAGGACTGAGAGTTAAAAAAGGCAAGAAGTTCAAAGGAGCTGAAAAGAGCAAGTGTTTTTTTTTAAAGACAGAGAAAGAGGAGTGCCAAAAGCCACAATTCTAGATTCCAACTTCCCTCACATGATCTGAAAGGACCAATCAGTCAAAATAAAGAATGTGAAAGTACACAGCGTGCCTCACAGAGGAAAGTGAAGGCTGTTCAAGCATTAGCAGGCGGTAACTCCACATCACACTGAAAGCAAATACGAACGGCATGCCTCAGAGCTGACTAAGCAGTGGTGAGAAGGGACAGGGGAGTCAGAAGGAGGAAAGACAGAAATGTATTTCATGCCACAGCAATAAGCGAGCCGAAGCTTGTAAGCTCACATGACCCCAGAGGTTCAGGTACAGGATGCCTGTTTAAGTGTTCAGAAAGACAGAAGCATTTCTTTCATACTACACTATAGCTTGTTTTAAATGTCTGAATACAAAGATTCGAAGTGCCATATGTTTTCTTAAAATACTGTCCAGAAGCTTCTAGCTTGGAATACAATTTTCAGCAGTACTAATCATATGCCCTCAAGTCAATTCTGACTTATGATGGCCTTTTTCAGGGTTTCCGAGGTATAGAACACTCAGAAGTGGTTCACCATTTCCTTCTTCTGGGGGGTGTCTTGAGGCTGAGCAGCTTGCCAAAGCCCACACAAACTGGCTTTATTCACAGGAAGTACAGTGGGGAATCAAACTCCCAACTCTGGCTCCACAGCCTGATACCACTGAGCTATCCAGCCAGAACTAATAGTAGTGGAAATAAACCTTAAATTGAATGATGTCTCAAAATATATGAGTGCCGCCCAGAGTAGTAGGATAAAAATGTAAGTATAATTTTAAAAAAATTAAATAAATAAAATGATCAAAACTAAGGTTTACAGCAGTATAACAAGGGATGGATTGATATGATTGCTCTCTTCTGGTGAAGGGTTATTTATATGTTATTCTCCTTTGTATGATAAGGGTGAATATTTTGCAAAAGCATTTGTACTTTGTAATGTCTGAGAATTCTGAAACCGGTAAAAACAATATCTGGAGCTACACCTTCACTTTCACTAAGAAAACTAGGAGAAAAGCAAACAAAACCCAAAGTGAATTTATTGGACACAACGTCAATGAAATAGATTGTATAACACTTATTAATAACTACAAACCATACCATTATCACCCCAAGAGAAGACACTTTCTGTAATGATGGCCAACATTTGGAACTTTTTCTATAGCAATATTTGTCAGGAACTATTCTTGTTCCTAGACAGCAGTCGAAGTCTGTCTTGGTCTCTCATGTCTTTAATTATATTTCCTGTACTTTGAATAGTTTTAGGTGATTCTGTTTGCTCACCCTCTGTTTTTCCCCCCCTATACTTTCATGGTTGCCTTCATACCTTATTTTAAAAGATTTGTTTTGTCTTATTAAATCTGTAAGCTGTCTTGAGCCTCTTGGTTGTGAAATCACAATCACTGACTTAGTTGAAGGGCTAACAGGCACTAGTTTAAAAAATGTCCCCTTTACTTTCCAAAGGAAGAGTAAATAGGGGCCTTTCATGTGGAATTGGTTGGAAAACCAAGACAATGGAAGGCTTTGTTCCTCGGGTTAAGGCTAATTTTCTGAGGTTTGCCTGTGTGTTTTAGCTCTCTGTTTACAGTCATGTGCTCTGTTTAGAGCAATGATGTGGAGGGAGGAGCTACTGCTGAGAGGAAATCTGCTGCTGGTTAGATCAGAGGTAGGGCTACGACCCACTAGCTCTAATGTTGCTCTTACTCCTTGCAAGCTTGTGATCAGGAGCAAATTAATAGGGAGCTAAACAGAGGAGTGTTTGAAATGGGAGGCCTGGTGCTATTCACCCCTGCCTACAAAAAAGGACATAGGAAGCTGCACTGAAAGAAAGTGTATGATGGTTGCCCTGATGGAAAAAAGTACAACAGTTTGAGGCCTACCTATCCATGCTTCATGTCCCTGGATAGAGCACAGCAAACTCTTTTGAAAGAGAAGGGAAATGACTCTTGGGAGGAGGAAGGATGCAGGAGGCAAGCACTTGGAGGAACATGGCACAGAGAAACAGGGCTGTCACTACCCATAGTATGTCTTTGAAGCAATGCAATAGATATCAAATCCTTTCCATAGACAGTGATTCTGAGCTGCTTGAACAGAGAAAGCAGTAGCAGCAAGCCCTCCCCATGGACAGTGATTCTGAGCTGCTGGAACAGGGACAGTGGAGAGCACAGAGGTGGCTGTGGAGGGTCTGTGTATAGAAGGAATCCTGTCATTCTCCAGAGAAGAGGAAGAAATTATGTTTGGTGCTGGAAGAGATGGAGTATGAATCAAGATAAACTTGAAACTATCAAATAAGAAACGTTATGTCTAAACAGTGTACTACTTGGTGTGAACGAACATGGTGGAAAATTTCATTTAGATAATTATACAACATTTTACTCTGAAGGTGATCAACTCAGAAGAAATGGGGTGGCTATAATAGTGAGGCATGATGCAGCACAACCACTTGGGTACTACAATGCAAAATCTGGTGAGTTAACACCAGTCGTGGCTCCAGCTGATGAAGAAGAAGAACTCAAAAGTTTTTATGGAGGTGTCTGGGAGGAAATGGAACACACACCAAAATGGGATGTGCTGATAATGTAAATGCAAAAGTAGAATCAAAGTGGATTCAATTTTTATTAGATCATTTGATATTGGAGTTAGAAATTAAGCAGTAGAGTGATGCACAGAATTCTGTGAAGTCAACCATCCGTTTATTGCAAGTTCCACTAAAGCCTCCTGTTCCTGTCCTAGTGCTAGCTGGGAGTTGTTTGAGAAGATAACTTGGGCATGGCTTGGCTTAGCTAAGCTGCAAAGCCTTCTAATAGACACCTTTCTTCTACTTGCATTATATTCAGGTGTTTGTAAGGTGCCTGCAATATACGTAAAACTCCCAGAATGGAACATTATGGCATCTGAGGTCCAGAAAATTAAAAAATCCCATCCCTAGTACAAACCATGAAGTGTTAATATCAAAAATTAAAGTAAAGCTAAAGAATAGTAAAACAGTCATTTAACTTGGAATTCAATTTGGAAACTATGCATCCATAGATGCATCCTGTGCAGCTTCTGATCAGGGTCCAAACACATAATGAAACAGAGATATAAAGAAGAGCAAGCTTCTATGGATGCTATCCAAAATGCCCAAAACAACATCCAGTACTACTGGATTTCCCACATTGGGACCAAGGCCAGTTCAGAAGTCCCAAGAAACTGATCTCTCCAAGTGATGGGGGAATAAGATGTGTCCCATAGCTTTCTTCTTCATTAGGCCCTAACCCAATGCTTCATGCAGAACGCTGTATGTGAAAAAACCTCATACACAAAATCTTTCACCACCATTATAATGTCCAGAGGCAGAAAATATAAAAGTAATGGGTATCTATGCACAGTACTTTCACTGGAGCTTCAAGGTATACACATGGTAGAGACAGAGCTGAGCAAAATTACTTATTTAGATTATAACTCTCCTCCTCCATTCCAGCTGATTGGGGGACTATTAACTTGTACAAACTTTAGGAGGTAGGGGTGAGACATTCAAGTGTTTCTCCAACATGCAAATTTGTTTTGGCACATATAAGTGCCAATCCATGCTAACTTAGACTCAGAAGTAAGGCCTACCGAAGGTTACAGGTAAATTGATGTAGGATTTGTGTATAGGATCTCCCACATTCATTGTCACATGAAAGTGTAAGTGGCTAGGACTACCCTTCTTCAAATGTTCCAACTACTATATCAACATAGTCTGCACACTGTAATGCTGTGGGATTTATTCTCTTCCAGAAATAACCAGTGTGGGTAAGTGGCCATGAAAGTTATTGGGGGAACCTTTTACCAGTCTCTTTCTTTCCATGTACAAAGTTCTTTAGACAATGAAGTGAGAAAGAAAGAAACCATATGTATTACCCTCAGTTCACTGGAAGACAGGCAGGATATAAATGTAACTAATAAGTAATAAATGCTACTAATTTGAACGTATTAACACATACCTCTATGAAGTCAGAGAAAAAGCAGTAACTATTTGATACCTATCCTTTCTTGTGTCTGCTACTTTATTACAGTTTTTCTTTTAAGTTACTGGCATCAAACTATTGCTACAAATCACCCTTAGGTCACAGATGCATGAAAGATGTTACATTACTTTAACTTGTCATGATTATATTACAAAGTTAATTAATGCCTCAGAGCACATTCAGCGGACTCCTTCATAGTTTTATGTGGTTGGACTTCTGCTTTTGCTTAACTGTACTAAAAACACACATAGGATCAAAGACTATATCAAACTTTTAAAATTATTTCTCATCGATTTACTGTGTTCAGTGTGGAAGGCTCTTGAATCCAGTGAGAGCTGATAAACCTCTGTTCAGTTCCTGACTTTGCTGATGAACTATAGTTTGCAAAATGTCAAGACTTTCTTTACATCAAATTTTCTCCTTATGATGTTCATGGATAGGGTGTAAAATGTCACAGCTCTTGTAAAGAAACCACAACAAACCCCTCTGACAAAAAGTGGCAACTCAGAAGGCTTGATCTCATCTCCCCATGCAGTAAATTATAAACAGCTCTGCTAAAGCATATTGTTATAATAAACTTCTAAAGGAATTCCTACTCTACGTCTAGGTTGGAGCAGAAAATCTGATGTATAAAGCAAGACCACAGATGATCTTGATACTGGGTTTTACATGGCAGCTATTTCTAAAAATAGTCTATGGAACTTATACAACGTCTCAGCACTTGGAATTTTTCCTTTTTTGGAGTACAACTCCTGGATTTTGAGGGATTCTGGAAATTATAGCCCCAAAGTAACTTTTCCAAATTCTGCACACTGTCTGCCTTGTTCCAGACACCACATGTAAGGAAATAATGATTCAGGCGCTGCTTGCCATTCCACTCTGTGTTCTTTTCCTTTTTCCTGCTTTGTTCATAGGTGTTTGTTTGCTTCCTTGTGGTCAGATTGCATCCCCAGATGTTGCATATTTGGTTTGACTTCGTACTGAGCCTGCTTAGACTAACTCCCCTGTCTGTTCTCCCATATTAGGATTCTCTGGCAATTATGTTGTCTCATGTTGGTACTCTCATTTTGCAAGGAATCATCAGACCAAATAGGGTTTTTAACACATGGTGTACAGACCATAAGAAGAGCCCTGGTGGATCAGGCCAAGGGCCCATCTAGTCCAGCTTCCTGTATCTCACAGTGGCCCCACCAGATGCCTCTGGGAGCACACAAGACAACTAGATACCTGTCTCCTGATACCCCTCCCCTGCATCTGGCATTTTGAGGCACCTTCCCTTTAAGCCTGGAGATTATACATCCCCATCATGCCTTGTAACCTGCGACGGACTTTTCCTCCACGAATCTGTCCAATGCCCTTTTAAAGGCATCTAGGCCAGATGCCATCACCACTTCCTATGGCAAGGAATTCCACATACTAATAATAAAGGTGATATGCTCCCTGAATAATGTTTCTATGTGAATCACAGGATCTCGTGAGCATCTTCAAAGTCCCCAGTTTTCAGCTCTTCAGACACACAAAGGAAAAATGTTATACTTTTAAATCTCATTATAGCAAAAATCCTGAAAGATCATGGAAGTGGAAAACATTGTCGTCCCACCCTGAATTCTGAGGCACATGAGATTCTAGAAGCTGTAGTCCAAAAAGTAACCTTGAACAATAAAGTTCAACTGTCATCATGGTCCCTTCCACACAGGTACTATCATTGTTATTATTATTTCCATTATTAATTAGATTTCTACCCTGCCTTTCCACTACAAAGCAGAGCTTAATTGAGCTTACAAAGCTCATTAAAACAATAAAAAATGAGTAAAACAAATTTATACCAGAGAAGGGCTGGCGGAAGGTTATACAACAATCAATTCCTGCCACAATCCTGAAAGGCTGTGGCTCCAAATGATAGTAATACTTTTACAAACTAGAAGGGAAAATCAGTACTGTTCAATACTCAGATAGGTGCTACATTTTCAAACATAAAGACTTAATGTGGATTTCACAAGGAGTTTTATTTAGGCCATTGTCCAGCTGTTGCTAAGATTTCAATACAAATCATAGCTTTGTGACTTAGAGCAGACTTCTCAAACCTAGTATCACCTCATACAACAGGAAAGACTGCTCTGATTTCATAACCTTAATGAAGAAACCTTCACAAAATGGCTGCTGAATGGAGGAAACCAGCCCCACCATAGCTGAAATGAAACAAGACAACCACAGAGGGAATGGCTCATGTTCAAGTTGTTTTTCAGTATCATGACTATAAAGCCAAGAGGTTCCAGTGATTAAAATTTTCTTTTTTGTTTTCTTTTTTAACTTGTTTGCTTTCCTCTTTTGTTAGCCACTCTGAGAAAAAAGATAGGGCATAAATATTTTACATATACTCACTCATTGCACTTACTGGAAGTTCCAGTGGGTGTAAGGAACCATAACAAGGAATAGATAATATAGAGAATGCCTCCCTGACCACTGAGCCAGTAGCTAGGTGTGATAGAACTTGTACTTCAAAACATCTGGAGGACATCAGATTGAGGACAGTTATGCCCCAGTGGACAACAATAGTGAGGATTTTCCAGATGAACCCAAGAAAGAATATGTGGATTTGCTATAGAAGGAAGACCGTATGGAGCTCCTTGTCTTGTATCTGAGAGCAAGCTAGGTGATGACTGGGATTATTTTCTCCCATGGACTCCAAGATTTCACAGGTGATTTAACTGAATATGTTTGGCAAGGTCTTACATCAAAGGCTGTTCTCCGAGCCACCGCCCACATCTCACTACAAACCGTTGAAGGCTGCCTTCTGTATTCATGTATTCTGTAAACGAGGATGGGCATTGGTGCATTGCCAAAAAGAGCAAAGGGCATTACATTTGCATTACATTTGCTTGTGCTGCTTTATATCTATGGATGCAGACCTGGACAGCATGGGCTGGGTCTAGATTTAGACACATGCAGCTGAACTGGCAGAAACAGATTCCTCTAACTTTTATCTGCACAGTAGCCCCTCCAGTCTCTGAGATTTAGCAAGGAAAGGGGATCCTGAAATACTGAGCAAAGGCATATTTCCATGGAAGTCAACGAAAAGAAATATATCATGGTAGGCTATGACTAGATGGTCTGTGTGCCTGCTGACTCTGCCATCTAAGGACAATCTCTGGTCCTTTCCCATTATGGTTATTTTTAGAGATGGGCACAAACTGCTGGTTTGGCCATCAGTGATCTATGGTTCTGACATGGTTTCAAGCCCCGCCAGTGTTCTACGGTTACAACATGGTTTCAAGCACTGCCTCCTCTGGCAGGGCTCAGAACTCCATGGGAATCATGGAACACCTGTTGGACCAATGGCCAAACCAGCGGTTCATGCCCATCTCTAGTTATTTTCCTTCCAGGAGAATGGAGACGGTACAAGCACAATACCATTATAGAAGTCTGAGGTCACTGCAGAATCATACACAATCTGGAGTATGCTGAGACAGGTAGAATTCTCTGCTGTAGTTTGGTAATTCTAAGTCACCAAGATATAAATCCAAGGATTCTGGAGGATGGTGCCATGAAAATGAATTTGGCATCAGGGTGTTAAAATATGTAGTGTATATTGGACACAACGTTACCAATAGAACAGAGAAGGAAATTCTGGCCAGGAGGATCCAAACCCAGCCTACAGAGTCTCCCAGTCCTATTCCTTCCCCAAGTCACCTACTCCATTATCTTAAATAAGAGGAAAGATAGAGGAGGATACAGGGTAACTAAACCCAGATGAATGGCAAGACCACATTATTGATCAATAGATGGCAATGTTGGCTGTGGATGATGGGAATTACAGTCTGACACAGCAGGCATGGGAAGGCCACAATGAACTTCTTGAGAAAACACTGGTAAAGAAACCTACAAAAGCAAGAAACTAAATACAGAAGGTAGTTTTCCTTTTTTCCTCTTTGTTCATAATAATATTCTTAAAAGGAAAGATTCTTCTATCTTGATCATCCGAAGACTTTCATTTTTATAGTGAGTGAAAGACTTTAGAAGGGACTTCTATCCAGTGGAGAGGTGCAAAGAAATGGCACAATAAAGCTCTTAAGACAGCAAAACTTTGAAACCCAGGGAGATACTGATGTGTTTTAGAGGCAAGGCAGCTGCTCTGTGTAAACTTTCTTGACAGGGAGCTTGCAAAAAAATAATAATACTGCTATTCAAAGGGATGTTTACATGTAGAGTGGAGCTCAAAGTCATCCACAAACGATCTTCAGCTTCATAGAGCCGTCTTTGAAAAGAGGCATCTACTCTTCTCTCCATTTTCAACATCAGGAGATTATCTGCCTGCATTTTAAGAAGTGCAGGTTTAGAGGATAATGATGCTATAAAATATTGCTCCTGCTACAAAAAGAGCTAATGACCTGACCAAATGACATGGAATAGCAGCTTCTTTTTTCTTTTTCTTTTCTTTTTAATAATGGGATTTACCCTGACATATATCAGAATAGTGGAGTGCTGTTCTTAGACTCAGAAAGAAGGAATGACAACAAAAGCCGAAAGATAAACAACATATCAAAACAAGCAATAAAATTGTTATTTAACAATGCAGAGCCTAGCAAACTAGCATATATGTAATATAGTCTTCAATGTGTAGAAAAACTGACCTTAAAGTGAGGCCATATCATTAAACTGCATGGCAATCATATTCAGATTTACTCAGAATTAAGTCCCATTGTGTTCATTGAGGTTTGCGATCCAGAAAGCTCAATGGGATATCTATGAAGTGTCATGGGTGAGTGTAGGATCACATATTTAATTTATTTAAAATATTTATATCTTAAAGGTAAAGGTAAAGGTTCCCCTTGACAATTTGTCCAGTCGTGTTCGACTCTAGGGGGCGGTGCTCATCCCCGTTTCCAAGCCATAGAGCCAGCGTTTGTCCGAAGACAATCTTCCGTGGTCACATGGCCAGTGCGACTTAGACATGGAACGCTGTTACCTTCCCACCGAGGTGGTCCCTATTTATCTACTTGCATTTGCATGCTTTCGAACCGCTAGGTTGGCGGGAGCTGGGACAAGCGACGGGGGCTCACTCCGTCGCGTGGATTCGATCTTACAGCTGCAGATCTATAGACCTTACAGCACAGAGGCTTCTGCGGTTTAACCCGCAGCGCCACCACGTCCCTTATTTATATCTTACTTCACAATTGCTGGCTATTTTTTTCAGTGCCCGTCTCCAAAGGGTTCTTAGAAGAGGGCAGGTCTGGAAAGTTGTTCATGCCGCACCAAGTACAGCCAGACAGGACAGGGTGGGGCAGTTAGCTGGTTGGCTTTTGCTGGCATTCCATCTGCCTCTGTACTCATGTGCATGCGTACATGAGTGAGATATGGGGGTATCATGGGATGTATTGCGGACATTTTGTTTCCAACCTCAAGTGGTGATATTTTTTTAAGTTCCCTCCCCAGCTCTGAACATCAGGGATACAGCTGGGCAGATATCATTGGCCATAATGAGAGGAGGTAAAAGGTGGCCAGCAGGTAAAGCACAGGCCAGGATATTAGCATCATAACAGTTAATTTGTCTGTCCCTCAGAAGACAGCTGCTTCCCAGGACAGGCAAGCTGTGTGACCCTTGGTACTCTCCAAGAACTGGATGACAGCATACCAACTTTCAGTCCCATAATAGTTTTCGATCCAGATATAGTTTGTCACAATCAGCTGGAGATGGAGCTGTTTTCTTTGTACACTACACACATTTGGCTAATAGCAAAAGACTGGAGTAATAATCTGGCACAAAACATAAACATGGCATTGTAGCAAAGATGTAAAAACTCAAAATATGCAACCATTTAAGAAGCTTTTGCAGAAAGGAAATATTTCCAAACACCAGATGAAAGTCACAGCTATTTATTCTCTGTCAGAAGATTATTATTCCCTCCCAGATGCTGACTTATCTATCCTAAGACTTAAGGAATTTAACAAACAGCTCTAAATGCTTCTTTCTGAAAACAACCACAACAAAGCATTGCTATAAACCTTTAGATGAAGCTGTTAAGTAGAAATCAACATATATGGCATTGAATGAAAATGTTTCATGACTGTCACTGTATTGACCTAGAATCCAAATGTAGATGTTCAAATCTATTGTAACTGGGAGTTTGTTCCACTCATTTAATAATCCCTCTGAATTTGTTCGTTTCCATGAAACACTGCAACATGAGGATTAGTGCATACTTCTTAGCTTGATAACATTTGCTCTGCTGCTACAGCAGTACCCTATAGTTCACAGTTATTTACTTCATGTACGTGCACAAAGCAGTGTTGTTGTTCCAGACGGAGCCTTGCTCAGCCTTTAAGCCTTTCACCAATCACAGATCCAGTATTTCATTTGTTTTGTTTTAATTTAAATCAGTTTTCTCCTGCTGACAACTGAGTTTCCCCAGTTCAAGAGGAAATAAAAACCTATATGAAAATCTCTATGCATATAAAATCTCTATGCATATAACCAAATGAAGTAGATCCAGACAACTAATCTGGATGCATACCTTTAATATTTATTCAAAAATATGCAAATCAAAAGGAAAACTCAGCTGTGTACTTTAATATTTCAAATGGTATAATCCAAAGCAGTATAATGAACAAACAAACAAACTTAGGGAAACAAGGGGCTAAATCCAGTTATTAGTTCCAATGAGAACAGACACACTGGACAGAATTTAAGTAAATACTTAATCTTGCATAACTGAATTGATGAATAGTTGCTAATTAGCAAGTCTCTGATCAAACACCTGGTCATGTGTCAAGTCTTGCAACTGTTGCACTGCTGAAATCTGTGCAAATTATAGAAAGCCTTATAAAAAAAAGTGTTCCTTGTCCTGTGCTTACCTAGAGATAGATAGATAGATAGATAGATAGATAGATAGATAGATAGATAGATAGATAGATAGATAGATAGATAGATAGATAGATAGATAGATAGATATCCTATATACAAACATACATTTGTGGAAAGCACAACTCGTGAGTTAACAGCAGGCATAAACATAAACAATATATCTACTTCCCAAATTCCCAGCAGTACAATTAATTTTAAAAGTACAGACACAAATTAAATTATAAGACCTAAAGATGACAACAAAAGCAACTAGTTATGGCGGTTCAATTTTACCTAGAATGAGGTAAAATTGAATTCCACTGACACCTCAGGGAAGAATATGACTGAATTCTTCCTTGAACAGCTCAGTCTTTAGCAACTTCTTGAAAGTGCGCAAGGACGGAGCTTGACGCACCTCCAGGGGAAGCTTATTCCATAAGGAAGGGCCACAGCTGAGAAGGCTTGATTCCTTATAGAAGCTTTTCAAATGGTCACGCACAATTGCAAGGCTTAAGAACACTGGGTGAGATGAGAATCTCAAAGGGCTTGAATATTCTTTGCTGACATATTTTGTTAGGTTAGGAAGAACTGAGGAATAGCCTGAAGAATTTAGCATCCCTAGAGATGAAGCTACCCTCAGCTTTCCTTAGAACTGGGGGAAAGGGATGGGATCACAATGAAGAGGCTGTGAGAATTCCCCTCTACTTTGTCCTACTGAACAAAGGCTGCTACCCAACTTATCATGGCAACTGTATCAGATCTGGTGCATTACAGTCCATTTCATCAAACGAATGAAGTATATTCTAATCTGATAGACACATGCACACAGACACTTTCCAGGTCATAGTCTGGACTGGTATATTTCAATGACACATGTGGGACTAACTTCTTCCAAGTTATGCTTTCTCCAAACCCTCTTTATACAAAAGACGTAAACTCATCTAAATAAATGTAATTTATTAATTTTATAAAAGTAGCTCAAATATGGCAATGCAAATCAAAACATGACACAGGCTAGAACAAACAGCGTCATGCTGTTCTATAATTATGTGTTGTCAAATGAGTTTCCAAACTTAGGATTTTCTAGGTATAAAGTCCTCAGAAGTAATTTACCAGTTCCTCCTCCTGTGGTGCTCTGGGCCTGTGCATCATGCCCGTGGCTGCACAGGTTGCAAGGCAAGTAACCCATTCAGCTACACTTGCTGCAGGTGATGCCAGCTGGCCCCTCTCATGGGAGATATAATAAGGATTCAAATTTCCAGCCACAGCCAGGCATTACAATGCTAAACTATACCAGTTCTCATTTGATACTTTCATAAAATAAATAAACTTAAGGATGCTTTTCATTGCATTGCTGTTGTTTCTGCATGGGCAACAGGATGGAGACCAAATGCTACTGTAGTATTAATTCTCCTATGGCCAAAATATTCCCTTGCCATTGCTTGTTTATGTTATTCCCAGAATCTCTTTTAACACCTCTTGTTTATTGTATGATCTTGTTCCATTTCAGCATCTATGCACAGACAGAGGAAGTTATTCTGGAGACACAATGTCTCTCTATCACTTGCACTATGAATTCTACAAATGGAAATTATTTTAGATGCCAGGAAGAGGGGAAAAAAGAGAGAAAACAGCTGTTCAAAGAAGCTTATTTCATTGTATCTAAGGGCTTGTTTCTGCTGCAGTCTGTTCTGATAGTAGAATGCTTATTGTACAAAGCAAGACTGTTTACTGGCCATGTTTCCTTCTCATGCTTTGAGTGAACGTTGCCATCATTTACGATGCTTTATTTTAAAGCCATGTTATCTCATTTTGCTCTTTTTTATTTAGCAGATCTGAATGTGAAACTGAGGAAGCATGCTCAAATTGGAACTGGGAGCCTCATGAGATATTTATTAAAGAGAGTTGCAAACAGTTCACAGACTTGACCAAATCCATCTGTCTGAAGCTATTAACTGGCACATTCCCAGCTGTGGCCCTCCCAGAAATAAGAGGTGCTTTTCTCTTGTAATATTAATAATTATAGAATTAGTTTAGTTACATGGCAGGGCTCAGATCTTTTTGAATGGCTCAGGAATGTTGTTCACTAAACATGAGGCTTTGTTCGACTCAGAATTTAGATTTCAGAAAAAAAATCTGTAATAAAAACTATGACTAGAAATGGGGTGTGTGTGTCACAAAATTGTACTCTGGATGAATAATGGGTTGAGAACAGGGGGTGAAAATCTGACTTGAAAAATTTGAGTGGAAAGACAACCACAGGAAGAAATTCTGAAATTTTGTAAGCTTTATTTGATTTTACTAAACAATAAGGTGAAAGAGGTCCTCCTCAAAACTCATACAGAACTAAGGAAAGATATAAATTATTCCGGTGATTTATTTATTTCACAACCTTTATCTCCTAGTAGGAATCTAGCACAGCTAAGAAGCATATAAATTTAAAATCACAAGTAAATGAAAACATACTAATTAAATTTTTAAAACCATAACATACAAATGTTTTAAAACACTATTTAAAAACTATAAAACAAAGTTTTAAAAATCCACAAAACTCCATTTAAAATGTTTTGCAATAGATCTGTTGTATGTAGTTTCATCAGATGTACTAAATCAATTGCTGTATCCAATGGAGTCTCTAGCTAGCTGGGTAGCTCAGTGAGTTGGAGCCAGGTTAGGAGCCAAGTTTCCCACTGTATATCTGGAGAAAAGAGCCAGACTGTGTAGCCTCGAGAAAGCTTCACAGTCCCAGCATATCCTCTGAAGAAGGCAGTGATAAACCACTTCTGATCTGAATACTCTATACCTAGAAAAAACTGGAAAGGGTTGGCATAAATTGGAATCAATTTGGTGGCACATTATCATTATGATGATCATCACCACCATTATTAGCAGAGTCTCTAGCTATGTTACTTCATGTCTACACAGTATACTTTACTGAATCACTGACATTCTGAAAGTGCAAAATTCAGTCTTGCTAGCATCAGAAAATTTTAGATTTCTAAACCACAACATTTAGGGTATTCAAGCTGCAGTGTTAAAAGAAGAATACTATTGGACCTCATTACTGAAAACTCTGCCAGTCCCTCCCCCACAAACTAGCTTGGTTGCAGTGGGAAATGGGTGCGATCCTGCTGGGTTCTGGGGCTGCACAGGGAGTGTCTGAAAGCTGCATGGGGCCCCAGGCTGTGAACCCCAGGAAAGGTGCCTGCAACAGAAGGTGGCAGTGTGGAATGAGGCCACGTGGTACTGTTCGAGTCAGGCAGTATTCCAGACCTGATTGATAAACATGGTCAATCTTCACTGACCTGTTCAGGGGTTTTCTTCTCCATTTGGACCTTTGAGAGGAGGTGGTCATATATCTGCCCAGTCCTAGCTACATGCATGTTCCCCATCAATGTTTATGGGTAGCTTGTCATTATAGAGCTCCACATAATTTATTTATTTATTTATTTATTTATTTATTTATTATATTTATATCCCGCCCATCTAGTCATTCGACTACTCTGGGCGGCGTACAGCATACAAAACAAACAATTAAAATAGCATCATTATCAAGATTAAGAAGTAATTCAAGATGGAAAAAAAATAAAGAAGATAGATCAAATAGTGCCCGGAGGGAAGGCCTGCCTGAATAGCCACGTTTTTAATTGGCTTTAAAAAATACCCAGCGAAGGGGCCATACGGATCTCTGGAGGTAGATTATTCCATAACCGAGGAGCGACTGCCGAGAAGGCCCGGTTTCTTGTTTTTTCCTTTCGGGCCTCTCTCGGCGTTAGGCTCCTCAGTCGCACCTCCTGGCTAGATCGAGTGATACGGGTAGATTTTGGTGGGAGAAGGCGTTCCGTCAGATAGCGAGGTCCTAAACCGTTTAGGGCTTTATATGTGATCATTAAAACTTTGAAATCGACGCAGAAGCGCACAGGCAGCCAATGCAATGCGGCCAGAGTGGGAGAGATATGCTGGTGTTTCCTCACCCCAGTAAGAAGTCTGGCCGCCACATTCTGCACCATTTGGAGCTTCCGCATCAACCTCAAAGGTAGCCCCACGTAGAGTGCATTACAGTGGTCTAATCTCGAGATTACAAGCGCATGCACTAAAGTGGTGAGTGCCCCAACATCAAGATAGGGACGCAGCTGGGCAATCCGCCAAAGATGGAAGTAGGTGGATCGGACCACTGACGCCACCTGGGTTTCCATGGTGAGCGCCGGGTCCAGATGTATCCCCAAGCTACGAACCTCACTCTTTGTGCTGAGAGTCACTCCCCCCAAAAGAGAGGGAGTTTCCCAAACCGCTGATGGTGGGGCCACCCACCCTCAGTACCTCCGTCTTGTCCGGGTTCAGCCTCAACCCATTTTCCTGCATCCATTGCAGTACAGTCTCCAAGCAGTGCTGAAGGGACAGAACGGCATCCGCTGTAGTTGATGAAAAGGAGATGTAGAGCTGCGTGTCATCAGCATATTGATGACACGACGCCCCACATCCCCTGATGACTCCTCCCAGCGGCCTCATATAGATATTAAACAGCATTGGGGAGATTATTGAGCCCTGCGGGACCCCACAATTGAGGCTCCACGGGGCCGAGGCCCTCTCCCCAAGCTGTACTCTCTGAGGACGGTCCTCCAAGAAGGATTGGAGCCAAGCAAACGCCAGGCCACCAATTCCCAACTCGGAGAGCCTCCTCAGGAGGATACCGTGGTCGACGGTATCAAAGGCGGCTGAGATGTCGAGGAGGACCAACAGGGAGGTTTTTCCCCTGTCAGCCTCCCTCAACAGGTTGAGGGAGGGCGACCAATACAGGGCGACCAATGCCGTTTCTGTACCATGGCGCGGCCTGAATCCCGACTGGAATGGATCCAGGGCATTTGTTTCATCCAAGTGCACCTGAAGCTGGTCGGCCACCACCCTCTCCACCACTTTACTAATGAAAGAAACATTGGCGACGGGCCTGTAATTGCCAATTTCGTCCGCTGCCAAATTCAGTTTCTTTCTTATGGGCCTAATGAGTGTCTCCTTGAGTGCAAGGGGAACCCTGTCCTCACGGAAAGACCCATTAATTATTGCTGTTGCCCATTCTGTTGTTATAGGCCTGGCTGCTTTTATTAGCCAGGCTGGACAAGGGTCAAGGGAGAAGGTGGTGGCATGACAGCGATCAAGTGCCTTGTCCACAATCTCTGGTGTCACCAGCTGAAAGTGATCAATTCTCACCGGGCAAGGCGGAGCGCTGGACATCTCTGCTCGACTCACTGTGCCAAAAAAAGGAGAAAGTTCCCGGCGGATGGCCTCCACTTTAGATTTTAAAAATGCTGCAAATTGGTCTGGTGAGATACTAGGGGGAGGCCCATCACCTAGACCAATTCCGGATAGGTCGTGAACTATGCGGAAAAGCTCCGCCTGCTGATTTGAAGCTTCGCTTATCCAGTCAGCGAAGTGTGCTCGCCTAGCAGCCTTTACCTTAGCAAGGTAAAGGTTAGTCACGACCCTGACAGCTACTCGATTCTGAACCGTCGGGTCTCTTCTCCACTTGCACGCTAGCCTTCTCCTAGTTTGCTTCATCGCTCTCAGGTCCTGGTTAAACCAGGACGCAGACCGAGCTCTGCACTGGAGAGGGCGTTTAGGAGCGATCGTGTCTACAGCCCTGGTGCCAGCGGTAAACCATCCGTCAACCAGAGCCTCGACAGGAGCGCCAGCCAGGTCAGCTGGAATCCCTCTCATGGCATCCTGGAATCCTATGGGATCCAGTAGCCTTTGAGGGCGGACCATAGAAATAGGTCCATGCTCCCTGCGAGGAGGGAGAGCCATTGAGAGGTTACATTTTACTAGGTGGTGATCTGTCCATGACAATGGTACCGACACAAGGTCAGTCACCATCAGACCACGCTCGCTCCAATTGGCGGAAAAAACCAGGTCTAGCGTATGACCACCCACGTGTGTGGGGCCGTTGACATGTTGGGACATATTCAAGGAAGCCATGGTTTCCAAGAACTCAAGAGCTGGACCGGAAATCTCCGCCTCCGCGTGGATGTTGAAGTCTCCCAAGACCAAAAGCCTCGGGGACTCCAACAGTGCCGCAGAGACAAAGTCCGCCAGCTCTGGTAAGGAAATGGCTGGGTCGCGGGGAGCACGGTAACCCAGCAAGATCCCAATACCATCCCTGGCCCCAACCGACACGTGGAGGGCCTCCAGACCCGGCTTCACCACCGTGAAGCACCTAGTAACCTCTAGAATGTTTTTATATACAATGGCTACTGTCCCCCTGCCCCTCCAGTCTGCCCTGGTGCTGGACAGCATAACCGGGTGGACAGGCCAGTGTCAGGGGTGGACCCCCCTCCCCGCCTATCCACGTTTCTATTATACACGGCAGGTCTGCATCCTCCTCCAGAATAAGATCATAAATAATCTGGCATTTATTAGATACAGACCTGGCATTCAACAGCACCAGTTTCAGAGTGGAGGGTGAACTGATCTGACTACCTCGATATTGTCGGTTGGCCACAGACCCAGAACAGTGAACAGCTTTCAGACATCTGTTCACCGTTCTTCTAACACGAGTAGGGGCTGTGCCAGCGCCATATCTCCCTCTACCCGTGATCACTGAGATGTTCAATGGCCCCTCGCTGGGAGGGCAAGCCTTCCACTCCATATCAAAAGAAAGAAAAACTCAAAGAGAACCCTTAATTAATACAAACAAATTATATAGTGATAACAGGTTAATTAACATAGGAAAAATACTATTAACTAAACATCTATCATTAAACAGCAATTAATTTAAAGTGCAAATTATACAAAAGATGAAAAAAGAATAAGAAAAAGACGACAAACACAGTAGAGTGAAACATAAAATAACACACAGGATCAAACAAAACAAAACAAAATAAAATATATAAAAATAAACCCACAATTATTATTCCCCTCATGTAGTCCTGTTCTGCCTTACTTCGTCTAGGACTCTTGTCCTTCCTGATGTTATTAAAGTAGGTGTTATTAGAGTCGTAAGGGTGCAGTTCTCATAAATAGGAAAGCTTGAATCAGAAGTAGATGAAATTGTGATGCTTAAGGTACAAACCAAACATGCTCAAGAGCCTTATAAGAGAATATGTATATGTCATTTCTGCTGCTTGCAGAGCGTCAGAAAATGTAAACATGTCTAAAAGGTAAGTGATGGAAGACTTTAGTACTGTAGTTCAATCTATAATCTAAAGTACTTGGGAATTAGCTGCTAAGCTGGTATCAGAGGAATTTGAGCTCTGGAAAGAGTGGTAGATGCCTTTTCAGCCTTACCATTTCAAGAACAACAAAATTAGCAACCAAAATCCCTTAATTCTTATTGAATCCACACTCTGTTGGACACATTTATCATATAGTTTCAGGTAATTATGGAACTATATTTTAAGGCGTATAGCTCGATGTGCCTGCTGTTACAGTTTCATACATATCCAAGGAAATAGAAAACAGTCAGTGTCAAACAAAATTGTTGTTAATACATGTTGCTATTACATATTGCTATTTAATAAGAACCATTAAAAGTGATATTCTTTTAAGCATGGCTAATTGTTGGATAGTCTGGACTGAACTTAATAAATGGCCTAACAATTCATTAAATAAAAACAAACAGGCCTGTAGTAGATGCTGAAAACATAAAAGACAGATGACAAATGTAAACTCAACATAATTCTATTTAAACTGATAATGTTTCACCCATCTCTCATATTATTAACAAGGTAAGAGACTCAAATGCATTCTGAGATATGCCATAGTGAAAGCTGGAAAAGTGAAAATGTTTAAAATAACAGTTTCAGGCTCTGAAAGTTGTAAACCAAACAAAAAAGAAATACTTGTAAGTTCAACAATACGTAGATGATATGTTTTGAATATCAAAGTATCCATGAAAATTAGGTAAAGGAATGATCTCTGCCTGACACCTTGAAGAGATGCTGCCAGTCAAAGCAGGTAATATTGGACTAAATAGACAAACAAATTGAAAAGTAGGCTAGCTTAGTACAAGGCACCATCCAAAATATCTTTAGTGATACTAAGAATGTCACCTTCCTATTAAAGGTAAATAAACATCTCCTAAATACAGAGTAAAGAACAATTGTGTTACAGTTTAGAGGGTTAAAGAAGGCAAATAAAAGTGTTTTGATCAAAAAACGTATGTTTAGATAGTAGAATATATCAACAGAATGGATGCATATTCTGGACTCCTGAAAATATCATAACACATGCTATGTTCAATATTAGTAAGGTATTTTGGTATGAAAAACATCATAAGCATTGTTCAGTACCAGACAACCACAACCCATTCTGCACTACACATTCCCATCAACTTATATTTAGCTTCCAGATGCCAAGGAAAACATATGGAAGACAATAAATATATATATGCTTTTCTTTTTCTATCTTAAAAAACCCTGATATTCTGAGGACATTTACTTACAAGTAATTCCCATTAAAATTAATGAGACATACAAGTAAATGTGTTTAGGTTCCCAGTAAATTTAAATATCTAATTCCTAGCAGGACATGGGAGTTCTATGTAAGTAACATATTCTTAGAATTCTTAGTACGGCCAAGCTAGAAGGGACCCTGTGGATCATTGAGTCCAACACCTATTAAGATGGCACAGTGGGGGATTGAACTCCTAACCTCTGGCTCTGCAACCAGATACTAAAACTCAGCTGGAAGTTCTACCTCACAGACACCTAAATGTGGCTTACCTGGAAGAAAGTCATCAGCTGTAAAGCTTTGAGGCTTAGCCTAACTCTATCCAAGCTTCTAGCCCTGATGCTAGTAGGAGCTTAAAAGTGTTACACTAACTAGACCCCAAAGCCTTCCAGCTGAGGCCTTTCTCCCAGGTAGAACTCCCAGAATGGAATATTATGGGATTTGTAGTCAAGAAATTGGAAAATCCCATCCCTAAGAGGCTATGCAGCTCAAAGCCTTAAAGCAGCGGGGCTCCAGATGCTCTTGCACTACAACTCACAGAAATCCTGACCAGCACAGCTAGTGGTGAAGGCTTCTGAGACCCAAGGTTGGGAACCACCACCTTAAAAGAGAAACAAACACTAACTGGAAGGAAACAAACATGAGGTGTATTATAGATGCCCGAAGAAATCATGAGTGCGGCCAAGGGGTGCAAAGGTAGAAATTTACACCCTACTACTTTATTTGACACAGTCATAGAGTGAAAATGCAGAACATTTCTGTTTGTGCTTGGTTTCCAGAATGACGCCCCAGCATAAATTCTCTTGATACATCTACATATGTTAGAGATAAAGTTCTTAGGTATGATTTTAAATCCTGGGAGTGGTCGTGCTAATATTGGCCATTTTAAGACTGAATAATATTGTATACTAGCAAAAGCAATCGGCTTCATAGGTACACCTTGTAGTTTTCTCTCTATACCAAGTCTTGGTACTCTTTCTTTTCTCTCCCCTCTCACTGGTCTTTCTTTGTCTTCATGTCAGGACTCATTCAGCCTTTTCCTCTGCCCACTTTCCTTCGCCACTTATCATAACATTCTCTCTCACTTTTTCTGTCTTTCTGTGAACTCTTTGAACAGTTCATGGTATTATGCAGGGAAGTAGTATACAAAGCTGCTTAAAGTCCTCATAGAAAAATGAGTACATACTAGGCCTAGTTTTAATTCTGGGGAAGGTTAGAGACTTTTGTGACTAGTGACAAAGAACGGTATAGCAGGCAACAGAAAGTTTTTTAATAAATCCGATTAACCAATTTTCAAATCAAATTACCTCTGAAATCTTAGTATCTATTCGAGACATCTCTGTTTAACAGTCTTTGAGTTATGGCACAGATAGCTACCCATTAAGACACAGACACATATTTTATTATTATAGAGATCTGTTTTTAAAATGTTAGTACAATACTAACCTTACACAATTCGTAGTTTATTCTATTTCAAAGTGGTGTGGTTCATAGTACCTCAGAATAGTTATGAAAGGGAAAATTATGAATGTAGTCCTATTAAATATAATAATGTAAAAATAAAAATAAAATATGTCTCAACTGGTTTTATCTCTTTATGTCACTCTCTGTGGGTAAATATGCTGTAGGTCTTTTATAATGATCAGAGTACTCCTCTTCCCACTCTATTGCCAAATAACACAACAGAAATGGGCAGAAACATAATTTATTCAAGCTAATAATGCCCTCCTCCCGATTTCTCTTGACTATGCCATATCCCAACCCATTCTAGAGAGTACCCAAAACCTTCGGAGAAGTTTTCTGGAACAACAGAGGAAAGAAGACCGTGTCTGGATCCAAGCCATAGCCAACCATACAAAAAACCCAGGAAGGTCAACTCCTTCCTCATCACTGATGTGCTTCACTGTCTACTTTAATCCAGAGAGTCACCTTTGTGTTAGTAAACATCAAATGTTCATCACCCAGTTAAACCCTTTGTAGGCAGTTAACTGACTCCAAACCTGCTAAGCAGGCTGTTCAATTTGCTTCTGCCATGTTGCATATAGCCTAAAAGTAACACATTGAGACTTATCCAGAGCATGGCAATCCTCCATGTTCTTGCAGTTTCAGGCAGGCAACTGAGAAAAGGTTTCTGAGAACTTGGATGTCCACACAGGTGGAAGGCTGCATTTCATGAGGCGTTCTGAATGTGCAGAACTGCATGAGCAGATCGGAACTGCTGCTGTGACTTACCTTCCATGTTGCATTGCCCAGTTTTCTTTCTGCAACCTCTCATTTCAGTCCATAATGTTCTTCCTTGACTCCCTCAGAAGTCCTGTTTTCACTATCATTCTTTGAATGTGGGTATGAGAAGCGGGCGCAGTTTTTTCTTTCACTGTGTTTTACCACGAGCTCATCATCACGTCATGTCCGTAAGTATCTATGGCATGTTATTAATCACTGACCTTTTGGCAATTGGAACAGTTTTGATAGGACTGAACTTCCCACAGAAATTCTCTAGCTGTCTGCATGAAAGGACTAATCATGAGTAATCTTTTTCTTCCCAGAAGAAGCCCAAGATTATATAATGAGGCTCTTTCAGAAGAGTTCTGTTTGACAAAGAGGGTCTCTTTTCCCCACTAATGTTATGGGGAATTCACACATTAAACTCCAATTGAAGTTAATCGGAGTTAGTCGCCTCCTAACTCCCCAGAGTACCAAAAGGAGAATAGATTATAATATCTTTGGTTTTCTTCCTGGAGACATGTGGATATAATTGAGTGTGGTATGTAGGAGGGTATGTGCATGAAGTCCATGATGATAAATAGCATACTTTGGGTACATTGCTCTCACGTTCCCTTTTGAAAATGGTCTCTGCTGTGAAACAATCTTTAAACTTGTATGTGAATGGCTTAACTGATACTTTACCTGAATGTATCTGTTTTGTCTGCAATTAAAGAAAAGCCAATGGCTAAAATCCTCTTGCACAGTTAGACAAATAGTGTAATTTCTGGAAATAAATTGCCCTAAATTATGCCATCTCTGTAGACATTATCTGTTACAGTTACATCCTGAGTTTCATCACTTGGCATGCAACAGATAATGCTTATGAAGATCACATAACGACAATTCTCCTCTAAAAATTATGCTGTTTGCATAACTGTGCAACAGGAACTCAGTAAGCATATTATTACAATGACTTTCTAGTTAGCTCAAACATAAATCAAAGTAAATCCAGGTAACGTAACTTGTCATGAACATGTGTGTATGTTCTGTGCTGTCAAGTCGAAGTCAACTTATAATGACCCTAATAGAGCTTTCAAAGTAAGTGAGATATTAAGAGTGGTTTTACCAGTTCCCTTCCCCCAGTGTGTTTCATTGTCAAGTGGGGATTCGAACCCTGTTCTCCAGAGTCCTAGTCTGTCAATCTATCCACTACATCACACTGGGAATCTGTCATAAACATGCTGCACTAAAAGTTTTTATAAACTACCACATTATTGTACAGTTATGATTTTCTGGGTTCTGTACTTGGTTTGATGAAGTGGATAAGATTATGCTTTCCAAACTGTGAATATTTCATTCCTTTCAGAAAGCCTGGACATGCTGGTGAAATCTTGCTTAGTATTGTACTGCATGTCGGTAAAGCCTCTGCTTTAAATACAACTTAAAATTAACTGTCAGTTTTCACAAAGGAGTTTAAATAAATGATCAGTGCATTTTGACAAGCTCTTTTGCAGCAGAAGTGAGCAACTTGTAGTTCTCCATATCTTGCTGCCCTGTATCTTCCATCAAGCACAGCCAGTGGTAAAGAAAAATCACAGGTGAAGTCTCTTAGCATATTTAAGGCGACAAATTGCCCACCCTGACCTATAGGTAAAAGTTGTTGAAAGCAGATTATAGAGCACATGCCATGGGAAGGCTTCTATTGATGCTCCCCTATCACCCAGGGAATATAATATGCACACAAGGTTGCATAGAAGGCTCCCAAAATCCACCACTGCCTCCTAACACAATTCTTATAAAACTTATTTCCTTAACATCTATTTGTTTGGTTGACCTGATATTCATGGAGTTGAAGGACTCTGGAACCCTGAAAGTTAATTATCATAGAGGGTCCCCCTTGAACCATAGACATTAACAGAACTTCCACTAAGTTTTTTATGGAATAAAGTTGCCAACCAAATGAATTGATAAGCATTTCAGCCTAGCTTTCAGAACTGTTTACAAAAAGAAAAGAAAATGGACAGATTAAATACAAAGGAAATTTTAAGAAGATAGGGAACAGCAAATACATGTTAAGGCAAAGTAGACTCTGCTTACATAAAGCAAGCAGAGTCTACCCATTGCAGAAGTGTCCTCATGACAACAGCAGAGTCAATTTGGTTAACACATAGTTAGAAGCAGTGCTACCTTAATTGGGAAAAGACATGAGTTTACCATAGCATGTGCTTTCCCTCATCTCCTTATCCAGCATTATAGCTAAGTTTGTTTTATGATTATTCACTGGTTTATCTTAATGTAAGAGTCTAATTGTTGAGACACTTAACCTAAGGAAATCATGTTGTGAGAAGAAATATAAGCTACTTGCAGATTCCCCTCAACATCTAGTTTAACTCTAACATGAAACTGCCGAGGAAAAAATTGTTAAGGAACATAATATGCTTAGTTTGTGCCAGACTGATGAGTAGTTTCATGAATAAGGTTCTATCCTGAAATGTACTGATTCAAATACTCTTCCTAACCCTTCACGGATTGCTGCCTTGTCGTGGCGAAGGGGCTTGAGTAATTCAGAGAAGCTATGGGCTATGACATGCAGGGACACCCAAGACAGACAGGTCATAGTGGAGAGTTCTGACTAAATGCAATCCACCTGGAGCAGGAACTGCTCCAGTATCTTTGCCAAGAAAACTCCATGGACAGAAACAAAAGGCTAAAACATATGATGCTGGAAGATGAGCCCCTCAGGTCCTATACTGTATAGGAACCTGGAATGTAAGATCTATGAACCTTGGTAAGATGGATGTGGGCAAACAGGAGATGGCAAGAATAAACATTGACATCCTGGGCGTCAGTGAACTAAAATGGACGGGAATGGGCGAATTCAATTCAGACGATTATCATATCTACTATTGTGGGCAAGAATCCCATAGAAGAAATGGAGTAGCCCTCATAGTCAACAAAAGAGTGGGAAAAGCTGTACTGGGATACAATCTCAAAAATGATAGAATGATTTCAATATGAATCCAAGGCAGACCTTTCAACATCACAGTAATCCAAGTTTATGCACCAACCACCGATTCGGAAAAGGCTGAAATTGACCAATTCTATGAAGACTTACAACACCTTCTAGAACTGACACCAAAGAAAGATGTTCTTCTCATTATAGGGGATTGGAATGCTAAAGTAGGGAGTCAAGAGATAAAAGGAACAACAGGTAGGTTTGACCTTGGAGTTCAAAACGAAGCAGGACAAAGGCTAATAGAGTTTTGTCAAGAGAACAAGCTGGTCATCACAAACACTCTTTTCCAACAACACAAGAGGCGACTCTACACATGGACATCACCAGACGGGCAATACCGAAATCAGATTGATTATGTTCTCTGCAGCCAAAGATGGAGAAGCTCTATACAATCAGCAAAAACAAGACCTGGAGCTGATTGTGGCTCTGATCATCAGCTTCTTATAGCAAAACACAAGCTTAAACCGAAGAAAGTAGGAAAAACCACTGGGCTAGTCAGGTATAATCTAAACCAAATCCCTTATGAATACACAGTGGAAGTGAAGAACAGATTTAAGGAACTAGATTTGGTGGACAGAGTGCCTGAAGAACTATGGATGGAGGCTCGTAACATTGTACAGGAGGCAGCAACAAAAACCATCCCAAAGAAAAGGAAAGGCAAGAAAGCAAAATGGCTGTCCAACGAGGCCTTACAAATAGCAGAGAAGAGAAGGGAAACAAAATGCAAGGGAGATAGGGAAAGTTACAGAAAATTGAATTCAGACTTCCAAAGAATAGCAAGGAGAGACAAGAGGGCCTTCTTAAATGAACACTGCAAAGATATAGAGGAAAATAATAGAAAGGGAAAAACCAGAGATCTGTTCAAGAAAATTGGAGATATTAAAGGAACATTTTTTACAAAGATGGACATGATAAAGGACAAAAATGGTAGGGACCTAACAGAAGCAGAAGACATCAAGAAGAGGTGGCAAGAATACACAGAGGAATTATACCAGAAAGATCTGGATGTCCCAGACAACCCAGATAGTGTGGTTGCTGACCTTGAGCCAGAAATCCTGGAGAGCGAAGTCAAGTGGGCCTTAGAAAGCACGGCTAACAACAAGGAAAGTGGAGGTGATGGCATTCCAGTCGAACTATTTAAAATTTTAAAAGATGACGCTGTTAAGGTGCTACACTCAATATGCCAGCAAGTTTGGAAAACTCAGCAGTGGCCAGAGGATTGGAAAAGATCAGTCTACATCCCAATCCCAAAGAAGGGCAGTGCCAAAGTATGCTCCAACTACCGTACAATTGCACTCATTTCACACGCTAGCAAGGTTATGCTCAAAATCCTACTAGGTAGGCTTCAACAGTATGTGGACCGAGAACTCCCAGAAGTACAAGCTGGATTTCGAAGGGGCAGAGGAACTAGAGACCAAATTGCTAACATGCGCTGGATTATGGAGAAAGCCAGAGAGTTCCAGAAAAACATCTACTTCTGCTTTATTGACTACGCAAAAGCCTTTGACTGTGTGGACCACAACAAACTATGGCAAGTTCTTAAAGAAATGGGAGTGCCTGACCACCTTATCTATCTCCTGAGAAATCTATATGTGGGACAGGAAGCAACAGTTAGAACTGGATATGGAACAACTGATTGGTTCAAAATTGGGAAAGGAGCACGACAAGGCTATTGTCCCCCTGCTTATTTAACTTATATGCAGAATACATCATGCAAAAGGCTGGACTGGAGGAATCCCAAGCCGGAATTAAGATTTCCGGAAGAAATATCAACAACCTCAGATATGCAGATGATACCACTCTGATGGCAGAAAGTCAGGAGGAATTAAAGAACCTCTTAATGAGGGTGGAAGAGGAGAGCACCAAAAATGGTCTGAAGCTCAACATCAAAAAAACTAAGATCATGGCCACTGGCCCCATCACTTCCTGGCAAATAGAAGGGGAAGATATGGAGGCAGTGACAGATTTTACTTTCTTGGGCTCCATGATCACTGCAGATGGTGACAGCAGCCACAAAATTAAAAGACGCCTGTTTCTTGGGAGGAAAGTGATGACAAATCTAGACAGCATCTTAAAAAGCAGAGACATCACCTTGCCGACAAAGGTCCGCATAGTCAAAGCTATGGT
Organism: Intellagama lesueurii; assembly: GCA_037013535.1. Classification (NCBI taxonomy): domain Eukaryota; kingdom Metazoa; phylum Chordata; class Lepidosauria; order Squamata; family Agamidae; genus Intellagama; species Intellagama lesueurii. The sequence goes on from JBAJHW010000003.1 coordinate 28,605,693, forward strand.
TTTTCCAGTAGCGATGTATGGAAGTGAGAGCTGGACCATAAAGAAGGTTGACCGCCAAAGAATTGATGCTTTTGAATTGTGGTGCTGGAGGAGACTCTTGTGAGTCCCCTGGACTGCAAGGAGAACAAACCTATCCATTTTGAAGGAAATCAACCCTGAGTGCTCACTGGAAGGACAGATCCTGAAGCTGAGGCTCCAATACTTTGGCCATCTCATGAGAAGAGAAGACTCCCTGGAAAAGACCCTGATGTTGGGAAAGTGTGAAGGCAAGAGGAGAAGGGGACGACAGAGGACGAGATGGTTGGACAGTGTCATCGAAGCTACCAACATGTATTTGACCAAACTCCGGGAGGCATTGGAAGACAGGAGGGCCTGGCGTGCTCTGGTCCATGGGGTCACGAAGAGTCGGACACGACTTAACGACTGAACAACAACAAACCACAAGAACATGTTGGAAACACAAGAATAGTTCCATGCGGTTTGGCTAAACTGATACGATCATAGCCAGTTTGGGAGAGGCAAATATATCTATTTTGCTTTCTTTCCATATCCCATTTTTCTAATATCTCATTTTCTTTCCATTTCATTTTTGAAGACATTTGCAAACAATTGATACCAAAATATGAACTGAACAAATTTCTCAATTCTTTTAGCACTGGCTAAATTCAAGAGGTACAACTATTGGCAGCAAAGAAAGGACCATCTTGAGCCTACCTGCTATGCTGCTGGTAAGATGAGGTGGAAAATGAGATGGCAACTCTAATTCAACAACACCAACATAGTTAAATAATATACAGGGATGCAAACCCAGACATAAGACCTCAGCACTCCCAACCATCTGCTTTGACCAACACTTTCTCCCACATTCAACTATTGTCATTCTCAAGTTCTTTCTATCTTGTTTTGAAAGAACTTTGAAATCCACAAAGCACGCACAGCAGGAGTTAAGAGTGTTAGTAGTAATGAAAAGTTAAAAATTGAAATCTTGTATCAGACAGTCTCTCTATTTTAGTGCATTTCTGCCCTCCCCATCTAAATACAACCCTACTTTATTGACAAATTGAGGTATCATCATCATGTGCTGTCAATTTCAGCTCTTGACCTGACCCTCCCCAGGATCTCCTAGGCATAAATTACTCAGAAGTGGTTTACTATTCAAGTTTACTCTTCCCTTATGAGTGCACCCTTGGATTATGCAGCTTGCCCAAGCCTACATACACTGGCTTTTTCCCCAGTAGGTACAGTGAAGAATCAAACTCCCCCACTGCAGACAGGTACTGAGCTTTCCAGCCAGCTTAATTATGTACCTTCAAGTTGATTCTAACTTATACCTAGGACCCCCTAGCTTCCAGAGGGATCTAGGTATACAGTATTCCAAAGTAGTTTACTATTCCCTTATTCTGGGGACTCCCTGGAACTGTGCAGCTTGTCCAAGGCCACACAGACCGGCTCTTCCACCTGGATGCACAGTGGGGAATTGAACTCCCAATCTCTGGCCCTGCAGACAGATGCCTGATTCACTGGAGTAATGAACACAACTACATAAAACACTATACAAATGGTAATGTTCAAGTATATTACACTGCATATACTGTGGTTGTATAAGAATTGTTATATTGTTGTTTTCATTTTTATCCTACGTTTAGTTTCATCATTTATCAGGCACCTTCTGTCCCGATGTGCTTAGTTTGTTACATGGTTTTTATTATATTATTTTATTTTGATTATGTATTTATTGTAAACTGCCCAGAGTAGTGCTTTGGCACTAAAGGGAACAGTATACCAACTCCCCCCACAAAAAACACACAAAATATTAGGGTTACTGGCAAAATTGTGAGGTGTAGGTTACCATAGACATACTCCTAAGAACTATTCAAAAACTGAACAGCTATGTTGATCAGTGTAAACGTACTATTTGTAGGAGTTTTCATCTCCCCCAACATAGCTGTACTGAGGAATGAGGCACCTCCCCATACCCCTTTCAGGTGTCGTGACATCATCAGCCCTGAGAACTGAAAACTCCTAGCAAGATGTTGTGAGTTCCAGCTCTACTATACTATTACTGCTAAATAAGTAGGTCTAAAGAACTTTCAAGTGGTTTACCATTCCCTTCTTCTGGGAGTGCTCTGGAATCATGTAGCTTGCCCAAGACTACACAGGCTAGCACTCCAACTCACTGAGCTATCCAGTTGTACTCTGGTCCACTTACATATCTGTAACTTTACGTAGTGCCCATCTGGAAATACCTTCAAAGCAATTTGCAAATATAAAAACAGGAGCAACTGATAAAATAATAATAATAAAAAACAATAAAAACAAATCAGCTTGCAGTTCATCCTTCCAAATTTTGGTTAATTGCCCCTTGAACAATCTAACTGGGCCTATTTTAAATCCTTCTGTTGCTGATATTTCTACATTACACCTGGTGTGCAATTTTCTGAAACAGATGCCAAGACGCGTTGTTACTATGCAGGCTGGAGCAGCAAGAAATGTCCACAAATCCAAAATTAGGCTGTGACAAAAGAAGTATCAAGTCATTGTTTTATCAAGATGTTCCATAAATATACAGTACATGTATAATACTGTACTGCAAAATACAAATTTATTGTGAAAAATTGCTAGCCTAACTTGTCACTTAAAGATCCGGGCAGCTTTTAATATAACATGGCCCTAATATCCAATCCTAATATCTAATACCTCTTGATGTTGCTGGATGTCCACTTCCATAATTCCCAGCCAGCATGGCCAAATGCCAGGAGTGATGCAAGTTGTTGTAGTCCAACAACATCTGGAGGTCATTGGTTCCTCACCTCTGTTATAAACTATGACCAACTAACGGCGTCTCAGAAAACAAGATGCTTAGGCAACATTTTCCCTTAAGAAACACTGTACTTTATTCCTAGAAGCAACCCTCGCTGAAACTAATGGACTATTTGCTGAGTGGACATGTAGGAAATTGTGTGGTTAATCAGGCAAAAAGTGCCAACAACACCATCAAGTTACTACAATGCCGTAGGTAAAATAGATGTTATTATTTCTGCCTCCTGGTCCGGTAATGTTGTTCAGTAATGGTGGGAGGCAAAGACTTGACACCAGTATCTGCCTATAAACAAGCACTTAGGAAACTTTTCCTCTCATGCATGAATGGAGAAGCAGATGAAATCATAGCTCCATGGAAAGCCTGCTATGGACCACTAGGGAAACAGGATATCACCTGCCCCGTCTCTAGTCTAGACAGATGGTCATAAGGGCACATCTGTTTGGGTGGTTATCTGGAAAGGGATTAGCCGGCCAGAACACATGAGCCAAGATTCTGAAACTGTTTTGGATTCATTCCCCCTAGCAGACCACATCACCATTTGCCCTCATTCCTGAAGACTTACATCACCGAAAGGGATCCATCATGCCCTGGAACCACCTGTGCATTCTGCACAGCTGACTTTGCCAAAACAAAGTGGTAAATTTCTGAGGCAGGGTAGTGATGGTAGGGAAACAGAAGGTGCTTGTATTCTCCCTGGGTGTGCCCTGTGCTTTGCGTCTACCTCAGAAAGCACTGTGTCAATTTGCCAGAAGTACTAGGTAGGAACACAGCGAGCTGAGAACATCCTGTCACCTATGCCCCATGACCAGATATAAACATTACAGCTCAGAGGAAAAGACAGTCTTTGCCCCTTTGAGGACAGGAGTTGCTTTTTCAGGTCCTGTTTCTTTCCCTACCCCCTGTTTTGCTCTTATGAAATGAAATGGAGATAAATAATTGAGGAGGTGGTAAAGATTGAAGCACAATGTTGAAGAAGCTTGGAAAGAGCCCTTCAGGAATGAAGAGGCAAACAAAAAAAATACATGAGGGACACAAGAGTATGAAGCAACATATATAAAAATAACTTGGAAAAACACATCAAAAGGCATATTTTGTGGCTAGAAAGAGACTCTTACAGGAATGTACATCTAGCTACTATGACCACAGCGAGACTGCACCTAAGCAGACATATCCCATGGTGAGCCACATGAACCACTGAGAGCTTGGTGGGATAACTGCATTGCATCTCATACCAAATGGGGCACACATTACAGTTAGATCAAGAAAAGCTGGCTTTTGAACTAAAATATATTTTAAATCATGAATATTCTCGTTATGTGTAATTTCCAACATATGGCAACCCCATGAATTAATACAAAGAAAGCTGGCAGGAAAAAAGTTGATTTGATTGAAATATGGTGCTGGAGAATGGCTTTACAGACACCATGGACTGCCAGAAAGATGAACATTTGGGTCCTAGATCAAATCAAGTCTGAAACAAAAATGACAAAACTAAGCTTATTGTACTTTCGGCACACCATGAGAAGACAAGACTCAATGGAAAAGACAAGAATTCTGGGAAAAGTTATAGACAGCAGGAAAAGAGGAAGACCAAATATGAGCTGAAATGGCACCATAAAGGAAGCCACAGCCTGTTCAGTTTGTATGAGCTGAATAGGTCTGTTAATGAGAGGACGTTTTAGAAATCACTCATTCATAAGGTCACCATAACAACAACATGAATTAATGGCCTCTAAAGGGTCCTATAATTAACAGTCTCCATCTTCAAAATAGAAGCCATGGCTTCCTTTATGTCAACTGATCCAAGAGATGAATTCCAGGAGATTTAATAAGATCCTTGTGGTGCAGGCAGGAGTCGTGAATGGTAGTGGCTGGGTGGCCACCTCATGGGTCTGGGGGCAAGACTTACACAGAGGCTTAACCCCTAAAAGAGAATGGGAGAGGGATAGGAAGAAAGTTTGAAAACTCTTGCTGTTCACCCTTTGCATTCATCTATAATTTGCAGCAGGAGGCATGGTGTGCATAATAAAGTCATAGAAACCCACAACTCTCACTGGAAACGTGCTTAGTATTTTGATGCCATAGCTGCGATGTATATAAATCCAGTGAGTATGAGTGACAGCTGTACAAAACTGCACGACTGCCTTCAATGAGTTGCCTTCTCCAGAGTCACACAGCAAGGGTCGACTCTAGTCGTTCTAGTTCAGCTTTACCACACAGTCCTGTTTAAAACCCATCTCGCCGGGTGCACACTCACAACTCATTTTACCGCACACCGCTCTTGGCAGCCTCACACTGTGCCGGGGGCCCCTCAGGAGCATTACAAAGTCAGTGAATCTTGACGCACAGGAGCCAGCTGGAGATACTTGGGTGCCTTGAGGCAGACCAGGCAACCGCTGCCCTCACCCAGAATATGGTCCCCACAGCAGGCAGTCCGGCTCTCCTACAACGGGACCCTTCAAACCCCACGGACCGCGGGCGCAGTAACTCCGAGGGTCGCTTCCTTCTGGAGGGGACGCCGGCCAGCGAGCGAGAAGCGTCTCGCCCAGGCAAGCTCGCTTGCTATTCGAACCGCAGGGGCGGGAAATGCGGCGAACCGGAGGCGGCCGGCCGGGCGGGCGGGCGCGAGGCTGAGAGAAATCCCCTCAGCAACCCGGTGGGCCACTTGCACCACCCACGGGCACGGCCAAACTTGGCAGCGTACTCGGAGGTCGAGCCAATGGGATTCCTGCCGCTCCTGCCCGCCGACCTGGTGCGGCCCGGGGCCATCACGGCGCCTTGCACCTTTCCGGGTAAAGAAGGTCGAAGGGGGGGGGGGGGACAAGAGTTGGCTGGAGGCGCCACGCGGGTCCCCGGCACGCATGCACTCAAACCGCCGCCCCCCATGTCCTCCCCCCCCCCCGGCTTGAGCGGCGAGCGCGGGACCGGTGCCTGCCTGACCTGCCAGCCGCCGCTCCCGGACGTTTTTCCAGAGTAAATCCCAGGCTTTGGCCGTGGAGTCCCGGAGCTGCTCGCTGAAGGACCTCCGGAGCTGGGGCTTGGCAGCCCTCCGCCGCTTGCAGCTCATCCTAGCAGCGTCCGCCTCGCGCGCCGCCTCCGCCGGCTCCTGGGGCTCAACTCTCGCCGCAGCCACGACGTCCCGCAGACGCTCCGCCACATGAGGTTGCGAGGGAGGGGGGGGGGGGAGAGAGAAAAGACGCTCGCAAAGCCCCGCCGCAGCCCGGAGGCGGCAGCCACCGGAGGGGGGCGAGGGCCCGGGGGCTTCTTCTCCCCGCCCGCGGGGCTGCCCGGGCCCTGGAGTCCGGCTGGAGCGCCGAGCGCTTCTGTGGAGGCGCGGTGCTTTTCGACTGCGCTCTCCCCCCCCCTCCCCACCAGCCGCCTTGCCCTTCTCCTCCCTCCGCCCCCGGAGCGGTGAGCTGAACGGGTCGCTCGCCTCCTTTGCAGCTGGCCTCGGGGACCCCCTTCCCGAAAAGGGGCCACCGCTGCCGGGAATCCTTCGAGGAACCCGTCCCCCGGCCGTGTCAAAGAATGGGCGCCCTGCCGGCCACCGGGCCTGCCTCAAGGACCGACACGTGCCGGTGGGGCGGAATGGCCCTTGCCAGAACCTTCTCGGCCGGGCGCCCTCAGCAGCCCTCAGAGGGGACTCCCAGGTCAGCGTGCCACATAAATCCACAAGGGCGGAAAGGTGCAGGTGCCAAGGCGACCGAAGGTACCGGCCGCCAAGCCCGAAGAGATGGGGTAGGGAAGGAAAACCATCCTTCAAGGAAGAAGGAACACAAGAGCCAGAGGGAATCCTGGCAGGTAAAGAACAGGCTCTAGATGCGTGGCAACAAAACCAAGAATGCTTCTACATGGCGCACTACCGCTCCATCCCGTCTTCTGCTATTCTGGTTTCCCTTCTTTGATGGAGTACTTATGCTATTGGGGGGGAGAGGAGATCCAAAAAGTGGGTAAGTAGGGATAGAACTTGAAATAGTCAGAGATGTTGTACATCTTGGTTCACTCATCAATCCAAAGGGAAACTATGGCCAGGAAATCACAAGAAGACTGAGAATTGGAAAGGAAGCAGTGAAGGAACCAGAAGTGTCATTTTTGTGTGCCCAGAGTGACTGCTGCTGTCCGCCCCACACACAGGATGTCACTGCTGGCAGGTACTTAATTAAGTGTTGAACCAGAGTGTCAAAACCTTTGTTCTTCACTATGGTCTTGATCCAGATCTGAGGCTAGTCACTTGCTACTGTACTTGCATTGTAGAGGGGGGGGGGGGGGAAATCTCATTTATGGTAATAGAGGCATTTCTTTTTCAACACAAAAAGTAGTTGCAGGGGAGTGATTATTCAAAAAGGAATAAAGCGCACCCTACTATGATCAGGTTTCCCTAGGATGAAAGCATTCCTTTTTCAACAGTCATGCTGCAGTCACAGCCAGGTTGGGACCCTGTCAGGGCAATGGAGGCCTTTAATCTTTTCACCAGTGACAACTCTCCTGCAACCACTATGTGAATGGGCAAAGAAATCCTTCTGTTGGTATAAAAGGCAGCTTTTTCCAGCTTTTATTCCATTCCACTTTAGTTTGTTCATACCCAGCATTATGATATTTAAACAGTCAATTTCTTGTTCTATGATTCCGAGCTTACTTTGATCTGTATTAAGAGCTTCATGGTGCAGTGGTTAAACTGCTATACTGCAGCCAAAACTGTGCTCGCAACCCGGGGTTCAATCCAAGGTAGCCGGCTCAAGGTTGACTCAGCCTTCTATCCTTCTGAGGTCGGTAAAATGAGTACCTAGCTTGCGGGGGGGGGGGGCGGGCAATGTGTAGCCTGCATAATTAACTTGTAAACTGCCCAGAGAGTGCTTGAAGCACGCTTTGTTTTTGTTTTTTGTTTTGCTTTTGTATTTCTTCCATTCCAATTGTATGTGCCACACATTACTGGACTTTCCTTTCACCTCTGTCCACATTGGCCACTAGACATCCTTTTAGCTTTAATCTAGTTGCTTCATTAGCAACACACTATTCACACTTATCCTTTGCTCTTCCTCAGTATCTTACTGTCTGTTTAACAATCCAAGAGTCTAGTCTTCCAACATTATCTTTTGTTTCATTTTTGAATTGTCTCATTATAAGCTTTTCAAGATGTAAACATTCACAAGTGGTTTACTTCAATATTCATTCACTTCTTCAGCAAAATGCTAACAAGAAAGAGCTTGAGTGTCATTGCCTTTGCCTATGAAACATCCTCTTCCAATATCACCTTCTACTACTGCCACTGCCCAGTTGCCCTTCAAGAATTTCCTTGTCCCTTTGGAACTATTATTTCTCTTCTGTCAATCCAACCATTAATTCCTGAAGAGGATTTAATTATTATTTACTCTTCTATACCACCCCATTAGTGCAAACACTTTCTGGGTGGTTCACAGCACACAATAAAATACCACAGTGTACAATAAGTACAATAAAAATACAATAAAAACTGTTGCTAACTAAACCAATAATGATCATCATGTGCCATCAAATCAGTTACGACTCGTGGTGATCTTTTCCATGGTTTCCTAGATAGAGAGCACTCAGAAGTGGTTTATTGCTTCTTTCTTCTGAGGGCATCCTGGAACTGTGCAGCTTGCCCAAGGCCACACAGGCTGGCTCTACTTGCAGGAGGCACAGTGGGAAATTGAATTCCCAGCCTCTAGCTCCTTAGCCAGATAAATAAACCACTGAGCTATCCAGCCAATAAACCTACCTTTAAATAGGATTATGCAAACTAAAACATATTTAAACATCTCAGGTCAATAGTTCAACACTACTAGAAGGCAGCTTTATACAATTCTGTCTTGATTAGCTTCCTAAAACCTGAGAGGGATGGTGCCTGCTGAACCTCTGCAGGAAGCATATTCCAGATGGAAGGGGCCAGGACCAAGAACACTTGGTTCCTTGTGCCAGCTCTTTTGGCCTCCTTTTTAACATCAAGGACTGTAAGGAGTAGGTGGGATGGATAGCTATTTCAGGATATATCCTGAAGAAGATGGATGCCTGGTGTCTTCAGTTTGTCCATCCCACTTTTGGGTGACCCTGCTAGAAATCTAGAAGACTTGAAATGGAGTCCTGTCTCCTATTGGCATTGCTTACAGTTCCTTGAAACACGCATATCACTTCACCATGTTAAGGTGTGCATCTGAAGGGGGCCTGAAATACGTATAGAAATCTAAGGAAGCTGCTCTATGCAAAGCCATACAGGTCCATCTACCTGTCTAGCCCAGTAACATCAGCTCTGACTGCTAGCATTTCTCCAGGGTTTCAGGTGGGAGACTTTCCTAGCCCTACCTGGAGGTTCCTGGTATTCCCTCATGCAAGCACTAACCAGGTCCAACTTTACTAGATCCTGAAACTGGACATGATCAGGTTTGTCTGGAGTAGTATGGTGACTAGAGATGGGGATATTTATATTTGTATACAAATACAAGTATCCCAGTGCAGCTGGACCTAACGAGGGTCTGGCTCCCGGGGCTGGACTGTCCACTCATATGCCCTGCTGCAGTGCCGGTCCTGCTTGTCCTTCCAATGGTACCTGGCTGGCCACTCCGGGCAGGGGGCAAGAGGACAAGTCTCCCCGCATGGCTGCTGAGTGGCCAGCCAAGCAGGAAGACAGCGGAGCTCCAGGCACCACTGGAAGGATGAGCGGGACTGGTGCTGCAGCAGGACGCATGAGTGGATGTTCCAGCTCTGGGGGCCGGACCTTCGTTAGGCCCAGCTGAGCGGGGATATTCATATTCGTATACAAATACAAATATCCCCATCTCTAATGGTGACAAAGCTGGGACAAATGGGAATGCATCATTCTTTATGAAAATGGAGAAAATGCAACTGGGGATTAGAAACTCTTCCTTGTTTACCTGGGCCTCCTATTCCATCACTGGAAGAGAACACATGGCAGCAGTTCCCACATCAGGAAGCCAAATTTAGAGCCTCTCAGGTACATGTGCTGTCATTGGTTTTAAGATCTGGACAAGATAGCACTACAGGCTGCAGAAAACATTGCCCACGGGGTTGTTCATATTCCTGTAGGCTATTAATACACTTCCTCAAACATCTGACCAATATTCAAGAGAGGGCACTGAACTAAATGGAAGACTTGTTTGAGCCAGCTCACAGAAACTAGTTTATTACTGACTAAAATCCTTTCTTCATTATTCTGGCCCAAGAAATTAGGATCATCTGGTGGCAGACATCACAGTTTTATATAGTGCAAACTCTAATTGGTGGTCAATGCAGTGGGAACATTTTATATGACAGAAAAGAAGAAGGATCTAACATTTCCTGAAAGGGACTGGATGAGTCAGTAGAAGGTTTTGTTCAGTGTTAACGAAATGCGCTCAGGCATTGAAAGCAACATTCCTTGTGTCACCTCTCCCTCCCTTCCATGTGCGACAATTGAGGCTAGGACCCTGCTATACATAGTGTTCTGCTGCAAGACAACTATGAAAGGTTTCATATTTTTCTAATTATGCACCTCTTTTTAATTCCTTCATCACCATAGTAATTAATAGCTAGGTTAATTGATACTGGATTATGTTCTGGTCTCAATTAAAATATATTAGCTTTTTAAATGTTATTCCTTTTATAGAAACTAGATTTTGTTTCCACTCAAGCTGACATGAAAATTGTCACTTAATTTGATGTCAAATACTTCCAAAGGAATGGCATAGAGTTGAATCTGTTAATTTTTTTTTAAGTGACTGATGTACTCAGGATGGTTGTTTAGGTAACCTGATTGTAATATCATTTTCATTTTCACTATGCACTTTTTTGCACATGCAATCAAAAATAAAGAGGTGTATGACAAACAGGCTGTGCTTGTAGGCTTCCTTCAGTCTCGAGAGACTATGGTAACGTGCTCTGAATAGAGGTCTTGGAACAGACTGAGTGTGGCTGAGAAGGCCAATTTGAGAGTGACAATCCCTTCCACACTGAAGACAAATACAATCTGTCCCCTGTCCAGCTCCCTGGTTTTGCTGGTTTTGGGACTGCCTCTTTGCCTCGGCCTGCTGGACAAGTGTCTCTTCAAAATGGGAGAGGCCATGCTGCACCGCCTGCCTCCAGGCTGAACGCTCAGATGTCAATGTTTCCCATCCGTTGAGGTCCATTCCTAAGGCCTTCAGATCTCGCTTGCAGATATCCTTGTATGGCAGCTGTGGTCTCCCTCTGGGGCGATTTCCCTGCACTAATTCTCCATACAGGAGATCTTTTGGAATCCGACCATCAGCCATTCTCACGACATGCCCAAGCCAACGTAGACGTCGCTGTTTCAGTAATGTATACATGCTAAAAATTCCAGCTCATTCTAGGACTACTCTGTTTGGAACTTTGTCTTGCCAGGTGATGCCAAAAATGCGTCGGACACAACGCATATGGAACGTGTTCAACTTCCTCTCCTGCCGTTCACAAGGGATCCAGGACACACTGCAGTACAGGAGTGTACTCAGGACACAGGCTCTTTAGACCTGGATCTTGGTATATGCCGTCAGCTTCTTATTAAGCCATACTCTCTTTTGAGTCTAGAGAACATGGTGGCTGCTTTGCCAATGCGTTTATCCAGCTCAACATCTAGAGAGAGTGTGTCAGAGATCGTTGAGCCGAGGTACACGAAATTGTGAACAACCTCCAGTTCTTGTGTAGAGATGGTAATAGAGGGAGGTGAGTCCACGCCCTGGCCCATGACTTGTGTTTTCTTCAGGCTGATTGTTAGTCCAAAGTCTTGGCAGGCCTTACTAAAACGATTCATAAGTTGTTGGAGCTCTTCAGCAGAATGGGCAACAACAGCTGCATCATCGGCGAAGAGGAAGTCCTGCATGCATTTCAGCTGGACTTTGGTCTTCACTCTCAATCTAGAGAGATTAAAGAGCTTTCCATCTGATCTAGTCCAGAGATAGACACCTTCTCTTGCAGTTCCAAAATTGTGCTTCAGCATGACAGCAAAAATGATCCCAAACAGAGTCGGCGCGAGGACACAGCCCTGTTTCACTCTGCTTTGGATGTCAAAGGGATCTGATGTTGAACCATCGAAAACTACAGTGCCCTTCATTTCCTCATGAAAGGACCTGATGATGTTAAGGAGTCAAGGTGGACATCCAATCTTGGGAAGTATTTTAAAAAGGCCATCCCTGCTAACCAAATCAAAGGCCTTTGTAAGAGATATATGAAGGCCACAAAGAGTGGCTGTCGTTGTTCCCAACATTTCTCCTGCAACTGTCTGAGGGAAAATACCATGTCGATGGTGGATCTATTAGCTCAAAATCCACACTGTGATTCTGGATAGACTCTGTCTGCAAGCACCTAGAGTCTCTTCAGCACAACTCGGGCAAGCAGCTTCCCTACAACGCTGAGAAGAGAGATGTCACGGGAGTTATTGCAGTCATCCCTGTCGCCTTTGTTCTTATACAATGTGACAATGGTTGCACCCTTCATGTCCTGTGGTACTCCACCTTCCCTCCAGCAAAGACAAAATATTTCATACAATTCAGTGGTGATGATCTCTTTACAGCACTTCAGCACTTCAACAGGGATGTTATCCGTCCCAGGTGCCTTGCCGGAGGCGAGGGAATCCAAGGCCGCTTTTATTTCTGCTAAAGTTGGTTTGCTGTCCAACTCTTCCAAGACAGGCAGGCACTCGATGTTATTTAATGTCTCTTCGGTTACTACATTCTCTCTAGAATATAGCTCAGAGTAGTGCTCCACCCAGCGTTCCATCTGCTGTGCTCGGTCCTGGATGATCACGCCTGTAGCAGACTTCAAAGGAGCAGATTTCTTCTGTATTGGACCTAAAGCCTGCTTGATACCATCATACATTCCCTTGATGTTACCTGTGTCTGCTGCTATCTGTATCTGAGAGCAAAGCTGAAGCCAATAATTGTTAAAACATCTCCTGGCAGTCTGTTGGACTTTGCTATGAGCAACTCGAATAGTTGTACAAAACTTGCTGTATTGTGGTTAATATAAAGGTGCTGAGGATATTTTTAGGATGCACACCATACAAAGCCATTTATACACTAATATGAAAAATGAGTATTCATGAGTATGCATGTAAATATGAACCTAAATAAATTGGTAGTCTTAACTAGAGCAGGCCCATTTAATCAACAGAGTTTACAAAGGTGTTGACTTGCTGAGTTCAAATTAATTCAGTGGGTCTATTCTAGCTAGAAATAATAGTCGGTTTTAGGACATGGTGTTTAAAACATCATTATATACAGTAGCTCCATGGTAAGAAGTAAAATTTGATCAATGTAATTATCCAAATTGTCTTCTAGGACAGGACATAGGGTGCAATACAAATTGCAATCTAGGTTTGTTTCTGGTTTTAGAGAAGGCTGCTCTCTCCCTTAAAGGTAAGATACATCTCTGAGAAGTGCTTTTTAGCAATATAAGTTGGTTTGACAGCAGTGACCCAGGTATAGAGGAAGATGACCTAGTCCCACTGACAAATCCTAGGATCTGTTTCTGTTATGTGGTGTATGTAAGGCTGTTCCATAAGACAATTCAGAAACTACAACTGGTACAGAATGCAGTATCAAAAATGTTTGTGGTTCAAATTCTATTATTCTTGGCCTGCACTGGCCAGTTCGTTGGCTGTTCATTTCCTTCTTAAATTCAGGTTTCGCTTTTGGATTTTAAAACACTAAGCAATCTGGGACCAGGTTATGTCAAGTTCCCACATGATCTTGTAGAAGTGATAAAATAAGCATCAGAGATTCTGCTCTTTGGCCCAAGGTGTTAAGCTGGCAGGTATCAAGCACAGGACCTTGTTAGTGGTAGCATTATATCTTTGGAATTCTCTCCTGAAGGCAGTACATATTTATGACTTCAACAGTTTTAAAAACTATTCCAGTTGTTTGTGTTTGATTGCTTCATGTATTTTGTCCCATGAATTTTAGCTGCTGTTGATTTTCGATTAATGCTTTCAAAATGATGGTTAAGTGGTAATTGTTCTTATTTTTGTATGTTTTAAAACTTTTTGTAAGCAACGTTGTGCCTTGAACAACAAGGGATACATCTTCAAATGAATTAATAGCCTTACTAGACACAATAGTTGCCATATTATGTGCAGACGTACAGAGGGCTATATCTCTTTTTTCCTCTTTAGCTGCAATGCTACCTATGTTTTCACAGTTTCATTATGGCTATAATGAAAGTCACCTTCACAAAGTTGTCTGTATATTAACAACTATTTTTATCTTCAGCATCACTAGTATTATTAGTGATAACATACCTTTTATATTAAACCAAACATATTCCATATATTCGTAGATATGGCTGGAATTATACACATTATTGACTATTGGCTTCTGAACTGAAGCCACTTTGCACCCCTCAGCATAATTTGTTGTTGTTTCATGGTGGCCTTCAGGTTATCATAAATGGCCATGAATTGTAAATCACCAACAACACTGATGTTGTAAAGCAACGACATGGAAGAAAAGGTGGCCACACTCTTGCCTAGCAGAGGAATCTAGATCTCTGAATAGATAAGTTCATATATTCAGATATTATTAATTAATGAACATGCTATATTTTGCTAGGTTTGATGTTAATGTTTGATTACGCTTGTTAATCCTTAATAAATCCACATAAGTTGTTTCAAAAGCTGTTACAATTCAAGAATTTTAATCTCTAAAGTACTGTAATTTGAAATGCATCTTCTAAATCAGTAGAGCTCTTAACATGTGTTATTGTTTTTGATAACATAGCTGTGCTCCATTTCCATTGTAAGAATATCCTCAGGAGAGCTAACAATAATAATTAAGGCATAAATCAAATTGTTACTTTCAAGAATAATAAATCCATTGAATCAATGGGAAATTGGTAAATCAACATTTATTTCAGCTTCATTAATATAGTGAATGATTGCTAGTTAAGACTGACATTAGATTTTGCTTAAGGCTGCAATCCTAGACACATTTAGTAGGAAGCAAACCAAGCTGGGTAGGTCAGTGGTTTAGGTATCTGGCTGCAGAGCCAAAGGCTGGGAGTTTGATTCCCCGCTGGGGCTCTTGTAAGTAGAGCCAGCCTGTGTGGCCTTGGGCAAGAGTTGCACAGTCCCAGGATGCTCCCAGAAGGAGGGAATGGTAAACCATTTCTGAGTATTCAAGGAAAACCTTGAAAAGGGTCACCATACATTAGATCTGACTTGGCAGCACAGAGGATTATTTAAACCCAAAATATGACAATAACATGTTCTGCAGAATACATAAGACAGATCTGACTTGGCAGCACATGAGGATTATTTAAACCCAAAATATGACAATAACATGTTCTGCAGAATACATAAGATTGAAAATGAAGGAAAATGAATTTAATTTAAATAGAATGAAAATGAATTTAATTTAAAAAATTAAATAATAATCTAAAATTGGAACAATGATAACAACTGATTTGCTGGCATCTTCCCCAAATATCCTACAAACCAGGTTTTCACTGTTTGTCAAAAAACAAGTTAAGAGAACCACATGGTATGGTCCTAGGAAAGCGTTCTACTTCTTTAGCCACAGGAATAGAAAAAGCCCTGCGTGACATACCCACCACAGTCAGCAGGAGCAGATAGAATGGAGTCTCACGTGTTGATCTGAGTGTACAGTTAGGAAGAGGGAGTTCTTATCCTAGCCCTAAGCTCACTTTGCATTGGGACTGAAAACAAACTGATGACCAGGTTAGGTGAAACAAATCTGGAGTTACATTCTTCCATTTTGTGAACTCCAGTTAACATTCTGGCAGGCACATTTTGAATCAACTAATATTTGTCTTCAGAGCCCTCTTTGGTGATATACTGTACCCACAAACAGTATGTTACAACAGGCCAGTTAGTAGGGCCAGGATAATTCTAGCCACATGGTTTAAGATGCATCTTGTTTTTAGATAGACAGATGCTCGTTGATTTAATGCATATTTCACCTGTAACACTCTTTTTAAAAGTTATTATGCTGAAATTAAATTAGTCCATATTAAGGTGACACTGTCAATAGATCTTTAAACAGGATTTGAATCACTAATATTTATCCCTTGAAATTGGGCTTTACTTTGACAGTGTTAAGCGTAGAGAACATGTGGACTTTCTAACTATATCGAACTGCAGCTTCCATCAGTCCTAGGCAGCAGAGCCAGTGGTGAGGGCTTATGGAAAATGTAGTCCAAAAACATCTGAAGGGCCACACATTCCCCATTGAAAAAAGCTTAACACCTGCTAGTTCTTAGGATCTTTAAAGAACTCCTCAGTCATACTTTTTCAGCAATAAATTATGTTTCCTCCCAAGGCCTCACCGTATTTTACAGAGTTCTGCCCTAAACTGGAAACACTCCTGACATTTCTAGATAAATTAGAATCCTTTCAGAATAAAGTCAGTTATGAAAGCATGTTACACTACACACATACAAAAAGGAGGTGGGGGACAGTAAATAAAGTAACTTACTTTGTTAATATATTTTGGGATTTAATTTTCTTGGTGAAAAAAGTGACTTTCAGTCTATTCTGTATGCTGCATACAGTGAGTATAAAAGCCAGGAGATTGAAAAGCATGGAGAAAACGACCTTCAGTAATAAGGTAAATATCTGGAAAAGGTGAAATTATTGTAGTGGAAATACTGCAATAGCACATCCTAAACCAAGGCAGAATTTTGACTTGCTGTCTTCATTAAGTCATATAAATTGACAGTGACTTTTACATGTTGGTCTGTTTAAAATTCATGATGAAAATGACTGGTTGGTTCACGCAGATTCAAGCAAAAGGAATAGTCTGAATTCTTGACCAGGCTCTAAAGCAGCGCTTCTGAACATTTTTGGGACCATGGACCAGTTGGGGGGTGCGGGCTCCATGTGCGGGGGGGCAGGGCCCCCCGCACTTGTGGGTGGGCATGTCACGCTCGTGGGTGGGCGTGTCATGCTTGCGGGTGGGTGTGTCGACCTGCAAGCATGACACGCCCACCCGCGAGCACGACACACCCACCATCCATGCGTGGGGGTGGAGATCCGTCTCGGCAGCCCAGTTCCAGGAAGCCCACGGACCGGCACCGGGCCACGGACCGGGGGTTGGGGACCCCTGCTCTAAAGGGAAAACAATCTCATTAGGCCTCCCTCCCAAGTCCTGTGGACTATAATTCCCAGAATTCCCAAACCAGTTTATAATTCCCAGAATTCCCAAGCCAGTAGCTACTTCCTGTATGATCTGCGGTATCCTGGGAATTACAATCCAGCAAAATAACCTTTCCAAGCTCCCCCCGACCTTACTATGAGTTGAATTTCCCCTCACATAATAGTTAAGCAGTGAATGACAACTCATTAATACACTGAGTCTTACTTTAAAGAACGTACGGTATGAAGTCCACATTACATTAATCACACTTTTTTTTTGAGGGTATACTCAGTGCTCCATCTTTTATGCTAAAGTGGAAGCAACCAGACAGGCTTCCAATCGAGCTAAAGGCCACAACCCAGACTGGGAACTCAGTGCCGGATCAGATGCTTTTCCTTCAAAATAAAATCAACATTACACATACTTAAAAAAAAACACATTACTATTGAATCATGTAAACCCTGTTATAGTGAACATTACAACCAACTACCTCCTTGTTTTGGCATTACTGACACTGATTATTCAACATAAAAGGAGAGGAGTCTGCTAATCCTGTCCCCATTGTGGCTTTTCTCATGCAAAAAATCAAGAGCAGAAATTCCTTTGTGAGGTTCTTCATGCAAGCGAGAACTCTGGAAAACCCTGAAACTCTTGCCTCTCTGTACTGAGCCTCCATAGATACAGTAATATCAGATGTGTCATTTTTTATACCTTCCTTCCTTACATGCAGAATAAGTATAATGGCTGAATTAAATAGAACTGTTGTTGTTGTTGTTTAGTCGTTAAGTCGTGTCCGACTGTTTGACCCTAATACATACAACATCTCCTTTAGTTTGGATAGTCAGAGCAACAGAGAGACACTGGCACTGAAAACCAGAATGGCACACAGCTGAATGGTGGAATGCATGCCTTACATATGAAACACTCAGTATCTTGTATCCACAGGTTAGGATGTGGAGGACCTTGCTTGAAATCTTGGGAGAGACACTGGCTGTTGGTCTGGACCAGGGGTGCGAAAGACCAGGCTCACAAGTGATAAACTTGACTATTGGTGTGGTCCCCCACCCCCATTTATTGCTACAAATGCATTGCTGAAATTTGGTGTTACATTTTTAAAAGGGCCCTTTTCCTCCTTGCTTTCCTTTTCAAAAGGCAAGCAGACATTCTGTCCTGCCTGTCTGCAACACTTTATGATGCAGGAGGTAACTTTGGTACCCTTGTTTGTTTTTCCCATCCTCCTTCCACAGAACTCAGCAGGATATATATCTCCCTCCTCCTAAATTTAAACTCACAGCTCTTTGAGGTAGAATAGGCTAAGAGATAGTGATTGGCCAATGGAAAAGAAAGCATAATTGCAACACAAAGCCAAATGTGTATCAAGTCATGCATTTTTCTGGATCATCAGACACAAAACTGATCCAAATTCTACTAATGGTCTCACTGCAGCACAGGATCTCCCTTTGAAATAATTGTTTATGTATTTATTCCATTTTTATCCTGCATTCCCATTAGAAATAGCACTCAGTGCAGTAGCAGACATCACTAAAAACAAATTAAGTATTAAAATCATTAAAACCATCAGTCATCCAACACTCTAACCACTATATATCATATTGAATCCTAGCCCCTGAATGCACATGTTCCTGAAGAAGTGGGATTCAGGATTGAAGTGAATTGTTTGTGTAATATTAAGGGAACCACTTTTGTACCCACTCATGCCGCACACGAAGGAGGCTTTCCATAGGCAAAGTGGTGGCTCTATAAACTGATTGCTGAACTAGGTAGGGCTTTGGTCCTTTGATCAAATTCAGGATGGCTGTTCTAATTGTCCTAGGAGCAGTAGGTGAGAGCTCATAGGGTACAGTTTGGATGTTTGAAAATAAAATAATGGAATATTAACCTACTGGTCAGGATGCACTACAGAGGGCTTGCATTTCTTTGAAGAATTTTTTCTCTGACAACATTTTAGAGCCTAACTGCACCTGCATTCCATTAGCAATTCACTGTTTATAGTAACCAGGAAATGTCAATGACCGTGTTATATTAACAAGTCAGCAATAACAAATGGAGTCTCAGTTTTTAAGGGTTAGCCGGGAACACTTCACTCTGACTCACTCACATGTTTAGCTTCCCTGTGTAATTTGGATGAAGCACAAAAATCTTTATACAGTATATGTATTCTTGACATCACAGAGGGAGAATTATGTGCATAAATTTTAAAACATTACTAACAAAATCATGTCAGCATTTTGAGTAATATGTGAATGGTATCACTCCCTATTGCAGTGGAAATGGCAAATTGTCCAAGGGTCCTAATGGATAGTATTTGTTCCATCTCATAGTGATGAAACACCTTCCTAATTGGACCGCCATTTTGTAGCATTTCATAAAGTTTTTGAATTCTCTGTTGCTACATAGCTCCAGAACAGAGACAAGAATCTGACTTGGTCTTCTACAAAAATAAGCCTGAAAAATAACAAAAAGATAGTCCTCTATACGGTAATTCCCTACAGCCACTTTGTAAAACTGTTCAGCCTATTTGTATTCCATTTGGAACCTGTGGGCTAAATCCAGTTGTTAGTTCCAGATACAGCAGACACATTGAATGAAAGGAATGTATAGGCATTGAGTGAAAGGAATGTATACATATGACGAAGAGCCAGCGTGATGTAGTGGAAAGAGTGACAGGCTAGGATTCAGGAGAACTGGGTTCGAATTGCCACTCAGCTAGGGAAACTCTCTGGATGTTTTTGTGGTACTGGTAAAACCATTCCTTTAATATCACACATACCTTGAAAACCATATTACACACACACACAACACACTCACACAAACATACATACACGTTGACTTACCAAAGTCCTATTGATTCAATGTATCTACTCAAGTTGAATCTAAAGCTGGATTTAGTCATATGTGTGTTCTAATTCTTTGTCACAGTGTTATGTGAACTTATGAAAGACAACATGTTTTTCTCTCACATTAGAATCCTTGCATGTGGCTGGATGATTAAGATGACATGTAAAGGTGTTTACGCACACACATACACACACACACGCCTTTAAATTAAATGAAAGTCACATTGATGAGAAAATGTCTCTCTTCCACTTAAATATCCATATTAACAACATCTTGGATTGACACACTGGAAACTAAATGGTATTTGGAGTCTGTTTGGCTCAACTCCTCAAACTTTATCCTTCAAGTTAAACAATACAAAGGTGTGCATATTTGCATTTCTTATTGTCTTTCCTTTTCCATTTCCCAACCTTTCCTTCAGAGTAGAAATTTAGATTGCAAACTCCTGGGCAAGCGATCGATCGATCGATCGATCGATCGATCGATCGATCGATCGATCGATCGATCGATCGATCTATCTATCTATCTATCTATCTATCTATCTATCTATCTATCTATCTATCTATCTATCTATCTATCTATCTATCTATCTATCTATCTATCTATCTTTCTTTCTTTCTTTCTTTCTTTCTTTCTTTCTTTCTTTCTTTCTTTCTCCACCCCCCCCCCCCCGCCCTCCCATGGCTTTCTCATGAACCACATCACTGAATTTTGTTGGTTATCCAAAAATCCCATTTAAATCAAACAATGATACATGGGACAGGGGGTTCAAGCCACAGCAGGTCCAGGATCTGTTGTGGCAGAAACAAATCCTCAAACCCTCCAAAGTTGTCCCTCCTTTCCCTACAATGTTCTGGAAGTTTCAAGAGCTCAGGTAAAAAAAATGGGAAGTGCCAAGGCAAGATCCTACAAAGGATATACAGGAGCTGACGGCAGCAGGATACATGCTTTGTGAGGGCCTGGGCCAGACAGCCCCTGTTGTCTTTCAGCAACACTTGGCTCTGGTATGTAAGGCTTATATTTTTCTGTTTTTAGACAGGACAGCACCTTGATGTGCCCAACACAGGCATGGACATAACTTATATGCATTGATGCTGTAGTACAGTCCAGATATCTGAAATATAAATACAAGATCTTAAGACTTATGTTCTCATTTAGCACCTGCACAGACCTTAACTGTCTTAAGTAGCACTTTATTGCTTCTCATCTCAGCCACCTTGGACCAAGTCCAGCCATGATGTAATTCCTCATAATTTAGTGAGGTTAAAGCAGGGGAAATTGCATTAACAACAACAACAAAATCAAGAAATCCTGGCCTTGTGTGCTTGTAAATGAACTACAGCTGAAGGTGGGGGAAGTTAGAAGGTGTCGGTGATAAGCAATAACAGTGGCGAAAGGAACATATCTTCTAGTTAGTTTTGGACAGCTGACACTAACTCCATTGTCAGATAAGTCTTACTGACTGTGGGAAACACAGAGAGGAAAGACTCACACTAGCATTTAACTAGCCCTCAATGGAAAAAGAGATCTGGAAATCATGACAGTATCTGCTCCCTTCTCTCACATTCCTTCTCCTCCATACCTTTCAAAGAATCATGCAATAAAAATAACTAACCAAGTTTCTGTTGCTGCTGTTCCAAGTCCAAATATATTTTTCCTCAAATGACTTTTCCTTTGGATGGTGGTGGTGAATGGCATTACTTTTAGGAGGGAAAGGAATGGGGGTGTCTCAAATGTATGTTTATTTCTGCCAAAGAACAGGAGTCACTTCTCGGTATCATTAAAAAAGATGAATCATTTAGAAAATCAAGTAACCTCAAGATGGCTCTCAGGATCTTTGTTATAAAAGAGAACACCCATGCAGTGTAAATCCCAGAAGAATAATAGATTACATCCTCCAGCTCAATGCAAGTTTTAGTGTTGACTCTGGTGAGGACAAGAAAAACAGAACAAGCAAAGGCAGAGGAGGGAAAATAAAGCATTTCCCTTCTCTGCAATGCAAGATCAAAAATGTTCCGGATTACCTTTCAAATAGCTGAAGGTTTAGCATGTTTCTTGTGCCACTGAAGGATAAAAACTGGGTCAAAGCTGGTAAATCCTATGCCTTCCTCTGCACTTCATAGTTATTCCATCTTCAGAATCATTTTTATGTGTTGGGTTTCTTGGATTTTCAGGAAAGAATGCTGGTAGAATGCTAGTATTACTAGAGTTCTAAAAGACCTACCGAATGCCCTGTTAAATGAAACATTGAGCAGTTTGGTCACAGAATATACCAGGGCCACATTGGGCTTTGCCCCAGCACAGCCTTCAAAGAGGGGTTGAGCATAGTCTAAGGGTATCACAGGCGCGCTATGTCAATCTCTCCTGTGCTTTTAGAATAGGTTTAGAAATCATGAATGGTTTTTCACTGCCTGGAAAAGTTTCCAGGTCCAGTCGGTGGGGGTTCATTCAATGGCTCTAAGGTGCCTGGAATCCGTGGTTCAGGTTTGATTAGAGAAGAACTCCCTCACATCTTTTAGCAATGGTAAAAGTGAAGATGAGATGGCCCTCTGTTTTTCTCTAAAGCCTTTTATTTGGGCTCCAGTCCTCCCTGACTCATGACAGGGCAGTGTAGAGTCCATGCTGTCAGTGGAACAGCACAAGCCAAAAGAAACCAGCAAAGTAAATATCAAGAGGAAAGCCACCTCCATGTTGAGGAGGCCCTTGGCAAAGTTCCTTCAAGAAGTCCCTTCGCTTATGTCCCTCAGCCCTGGCAGGATTACCTGGTAACAGCAGCGACCAGCAGCACTGTAATCAGTGACTGGGAGCTGTTGTTTTAAATTCTCTGCAATGTCCTAACCTTGCGACTGTTCCAGGGCTCTGTGGGAAATTTTAAATGCTGTCTCCAAGTTACTTGCTTTGGCGGAACCAAGGCTGATGTCTGCACACCAGTGGCCTCTGCCAGAGCATATGGACTTGGGCAACTGCCCGCAAATGCCATTTGCTGACACCAGGCCTGGGCAGCAATTCAAAACTGCATCTTACAGTTTCAAACTGAATTTGCTTTCCAAACCGAATTGTAAATAAATGGTAAATATTTAAATAACAAGATTTTACAGAGCTCTCTGAAGCAGTGCCATCTTTCTCTCCAGATCAGAAGCAGTGGGTGATGTTTTTAACTAGTTTTTGGTTCCTTCCAATATGATACAATCCATTCAGACTATACTTAGTCACTTTTTCCATACTGTCACAGACAAAAGCAGCTATCTTTCCCATAACCTGCACATTTAAAATAAGCAGTCATTCCCTGATTTATAGCTCTACAGGGACTATAGGTGAGCTTTTTGGGGAGATTTGGAACATGTGGTTTTCTAGACTATTACATTTTTTTAAACATAAAAGCTTGATAGAATAGCAGTGTCACTGAAATCAAAAGGATTCACTTTCAAATGCATATTGATAAAATTGGGGTACATTCAATATTCTGAGTCTCTAGGATAACTAATTCTGAATGAATATTAGGTATATAAAGTAGGGCATGGGCCCCTGATTGAGTTTGGGGACTGATGTGATTATTTGGATTGGGCCTAACTCAGATTGCTTTAGAACAGAATCTGAATTGAAGTTCAGATCTGAATCTTAATGTTGTTCAATGATTGGCCCTGGGAATTCAAAGTAATAATTATAAAACAAAACAAACAAACAACCCCACACACATCTGCATAAATTCTGGAGACAAATCTCTTTCAGAGGGGATTAATCCTGTCAAACTGACAGGATTATATAATGTAACACAAACTGAAATGTAGCATAATATGAATGAATCTATCTATATCAGTAAGGCTAGCTCAGTGGTGCAGTGGATAGAATGATGGACTAGGACTCTGGAGAACAGGGTTCAAATCCCCACTTGGCCATGGAAATTCACTGGGGGAATGGAACTGGTAAAACCACTCCTTAAATATCTCACTTACCTTGAAAACCCTGTTAGGGTCGCTATAAGTCGGTTCCGACTTGATAGCACGTAACAACAACGTATCAGTGGTTCCTACCTTTGGGTGTCCAGATGTTCTTCAACTAAAACTCCCAGAAGTCTTCACCACTAGTTGTGCTGGCCAGGATCCGTGAGAGCTGTAGTCGAAAAACATCTGGAGACTCAAGGTTGGGAATCACTGTTCTATATGGTATACCTCTGCAGGCATTCTGAAACTAATATAGTAGACTGAATTGCTGGTGGCAAAGGTGAAGGTGAGTGACGGCTGAATGCCCAAATAAAGCCCAAGGTTTCCCCTGAACACTCCAACCACTGAGGCATCAGAGAGGGCTCACACTGAGGTCAATATGCGATATACATTCTTTTGCAGCTGCTTTACCAGTCATTTTGTGGAGCTCTAGAACCAAGAAAAAGACGTGCATTACTGGTTTTACATTTTGGAATGTTATTAGTTGTTCTCTGACTCACTTTATTTACTGAAATGCTGTTACACTATGAGGATTTTGTGTGTGTGTCATTATGGGAGGACGATTGTTCTAGGGGCTTTGCATGGATAGGCCACACAATTAGAGCAGTTAGCATACACCCCTCCCAAAATCATTAAACTTCAGAAGAGTTTCTGCTCCAGTGCAAGATGAGACAAGTGCTTTTTCTCCTCACTGACAGCTCCACATCTCCACAATAAGCACAGAAGAGTTGGCTAGTTTGACCAAAACGCACAAACAATCCAATAGTTGCTTCTAATTTTTAAAACGCCCAAACAACAATGCAGTTGCTATTTCACTTTTGTATAAAGGTCATTTTCATAGAGGCAAGAATTACTATAGAAAATAGCTTGCTGTCTCACAGGCAAAGGGAAAGATTTTGCCATGTCTGGAAACAAGCAATGATGAGACAAAAGATAATTTATATCCCTGGATTATGATAAGATTAGGGAAAGCCAAACATAACCTTAAGCCAAAGCAAATTTGCTATCAAATGCCAAGAAATATATTTCAAAAATGTTTCTGTAGCTAACAAAGAATTAGCACCTTTTTCGCCATCCCTTCCCATAAACCCTATGATTGGAGAATGCTGACGAGATTCTTTCTCAGACTGGAAGTCAGAAATGTCAAAAGACAAAAGTCCAGTTTCACTCCTCCCTCTCTCCACATTTTCTGTATGACAACCCATCTGGTTTTCTTTTCTTGGGGTTTGATGTCTCAGTAACTGAATTAGTCTGAATTATTCAATCCCAATCCAATCCTACTGGCTTTGAACCAATCAGACCAAATTTGAATTGGCCCTAATTTGAACCGATTCAGTTTGGTATTTCATAGAATCATAGAAAAGTGAAGTTGGAAGGGGCCTACAAGGCCATCAAGTCCAACCCCCTGCTCAATGCAGGAATACAATCAAAGCATATCTGCCAGATAGTTATCTAATTTTTTCTTGAATCCCTCCAGTGTTGGAGCACTCACCAACTCCCGATGTAACTGGTTCCACTGTCGTACTGCTCTAACAGTTAGGATGTTTTTCCTGATATTCAACCAAAATCTGGCTTCCTTTAACTTGAGCCCATTGTTGTGTGTCCTTCACTCTGGGATGATTGAGAACAGATCCTGTCCCTCCTATGTATGACAACCTTTCAAATATTTGAAAAGTGCGATCATATCACCCCTCAATCTTCTTTTCTCAAGGCTAAACATGCCCAATTCTTTCAGCCTTTCCTCATAAGGCTTGGTTTCCAGCCCCCTGATCATCCTTGTCGCCCTCCTCTGAACTTGTTCCAATTTGTTAGCATCCTCCTTGAAGTGTGGTGTCCAGAACTGGACACAATATTCAAGGTGAGGCCTAACCGGTGCTGAATAGAGGGGAACTAGCACCTCGCAGGATTTGGAAACCATACTTCTACTAATGCAGCCTAAAATAGCATTTGCCTTTTTTGTAGCCACATCACACTGTTGGCTCATATTTAGCTTGTGATCTACGACAATTCCAAGATCCTTCTCACTCGTAGTTTTGCTAAGCCAGGTATCCCCCATCTTGTAACTGTGCAATTGGTTTCTTTTTCCGAGGTGCAGTACTTTGCACTTATCCCTGTTGAATTTCATTCTGTTGCTTTCGACCCAGTGCTCCATCCTATCAAGGTCATTTTGAATTTTGTTTCTGTCTTCTAGCTATTCGGCCCAATTTGGTATCATCTGCAAATTTGGCAAGCATTCCCTGCACTCCCTCATCCAGGTCATTAATAAAAATATTGAAGAGCACCAGGCCCAGGACTGAGCCTTGGGGTATCCCACTAGTTACCTCCTCCGAGTTAGAGAAGGACCCATTAATCATTACCCTCTGGGTACAATTCTGTAGCCAATTGTGTATCCACCTGACCCTTGATCTAGCCAGACTACACCCAGTTAGCTTGCTAATCAGGATATCATGGGGCACTTGGTCTAAACCTTTGCTGAAGTCAAGATATACTACGTCTACAGCATTCCCTCTGTCTAGCAGGGAGGTTACCTGATCAAAAAACAAGATCAAATTAGTTTGGCAGGATTTGTTCTTGACAAATCTGTGTTGGCGTCTAGTTACTACTGCCTTTTTTTCTAGGTGATTGCATAATGACCGCTTTACGATCTGTTCCAGAATTTTGCCTGGGATCAATGTCAGGCTGACTGGCCTGTAGTTCCCAGGTTCCTCTTTTTTGCCCTTTTTGAAGATAGGGACAACATTGGCCCTCCTCCAATCCTCTGGCACTTCACCCGTTTCCCATGATTTCAAGAAAATAATGGATAGCGGTTCTGAGAGTTCTTCAGCCAATTCCTTCAGTACTCTCGGATGCAGTTCATCCAGCCCTGGAGATTTGAACTTGTTCAAGGTGGTAAGGTATTCTTTGACTATTTGTTTATCTATCTCCAGCTGCAATCCTGTCCTCCTCACTTGCACTTCCAATTTGTTTGGAAGTTCATAGTCTGTCTTATGGGAAAAGACTGAACTAAAATAGGAATTGAGCACCTCTGCCTTTTCTTCGTCCTCTGTTATCATTTTTCCATCTCCATTGTGGAGCTGTGCCACTATGTCTTTTGTTTGTACTTTGCTACTCACATACCTGAAGAATGCTTTTTTAAAATGCTTTAAGTGTCTCTAGCTAACCTCAGCTCATTCTCAGCTTTTGCCCTCCTAATGCCATCCCTGCATTTCCTTGTCTGTACTCATCCTTGGTGGCCTGGCCTTCTTTCCATTTCCTGTATATGTCTTTTTTTGTTTTTAGGTCCTCCCTGAGCTTTTTGTGAAGCCACACTGCCCTTTTTTGCCACCTCACCCCTTTTTTTCTTCTTGGAATTGTTTGTAGTTGTGCCTTTAGAATTTCTTTTTTTAGAAACTCCCACCCTTCTTGAACTCCTTTTCTTGTTAGGATCTCCTGCCATGGGACTTTACTTATCCTTGTTCTGAGATTATTAAAATTGGCTTTTTTTAAAATCCAGCAGACCTGTGTGGCTACACTCTGCTTTCGTTTCCTTTGAAATCAAGAATTCTAGGAGGACATGGGCGCTCTCACCTAGAGTTCCCCTTACTCCACTTCCCCCACCAAGTCATCTTTGTTGGTCAGAATCAAGTCAAGGATAGCAAATCCTCTAGTTTCTTTCTCCACTTTTTGTAGGAGAAAATTATCAGCCACACAAGCCAGGAATTTCTTGGAAGGGCCATACTTGGCAGAATTTGCCTCCCAACATATATCTGGATAATTGAAATCTCCCATCACTACTATGTCGTGTCTCTTTGATAACCCTGCAATTTGTTTTTCAAAAGTTTCGTCCACTTCCTCTCTTTGATTGGGCGGTCGGTAATAGACTCCAACTACCAAGTTCCTTTTGTTTTTTGCCCCAACTAGATTGATCCATATGTTCTCGATGGGACAGCCAATCTCCTCCTCCTGTATTTCTGTGCAGGAATGCATATTTTTGACATATACTGCAACTCCAGCTCCCTTTTTATTCTCTCTGTTCTTTTTGATCAGTTTATATCCCTCAATTGCTGTATTCCAATCATGGGAGTCATCCCACCAAGTTTCAGTTATTCCTATCAAGTCATAGTTACCCTCTTGAATTAAAATTTCCATTTCTTCTTGTTTGTTTCCCATACTCCTGGCATTCGTATACAGACATGGGAGGGTGTGTGATTTGTGGCCTGTTTGTCTTTGTACATTTTTATGAATACTATTATGATTATTATTATGATTATTGTTATGTTTATTGTGATTATTATTGTTAATGTTATTATTGTTGCTCTTTTGATCAGTTTGGTCCTTTCCTCTTATTGTGTGTAAGGCTTCTTCTACTCTTAACTCTGCTTGCGTCTCCCTCCCCCTTCCAATTCAGTTTAAAGCCCTCCTGATGAAGTTCTTCATGCTGTGGGCAAACACATTCTTCCCAGTCCTTGTTAGATGCAAGCTGTCTCTTGCTAGCAGTCCTTGGCCAAATAAGATCCATGGCACTAATTTACAGCCCTTCTCAAAGAAAAAAACATTTTCATGGGAAGATATTGTCTTACCTGTGTCCATTACAGAGTATCCATAAATGATCACTACACACAGTCCTAAATTGCACAAAACATGTGTCATTTCATGTCAGTAGAAAGTCTTGTATGATCTGACATCTATGCCAACCTTTACATTGAAAGTCTCCCTTTCTCTACTCCTCTATGGCTGGGAATAAACTTGGCTTCTGTATGTTATACTCTGCACACATATCCAGTCTCTCTTTAATGCTGCATTACTGTTACGCTTTGACAATTCTGATTGCTGTTACCCTCTGCCTTTTCTAGATCTTCGTAAATATAATATGGGTTTCTTTTACAACCTAGTATTGCTGTGGATGACTCTAATACTTTTGTATTATTTAAGTTTATACTGTATCCTTCAAATATCTTAATAGTCTGGCTTCCAATAAAAATAGTAAAAACCGACAGGTAAATTTTCTTCTGCTTTATGTCAAATTGGCTTAACAATTATTTTATTGACAATTATGTTTGTACATCACCTAGGTGTCAATATAGATAAAGAGCAGTTTAGAAAGATTATGATAATTGGTCAGTCAATCAATCAATTAATGAATCAATCAAAAGTTAAAAGAACAAATCAATGGAAGTAACTATGTAAGTAACAGAAGTAGCTCTGCCAGTAACATAAGTCAAGGCTTCAGGTTTGCATTATCTATTTCTCTCTCTACAAGCCCAAGATCTACCAATCAAAGCCTGATATGAAATACATACACTGAGAATAAAAGATTCTCTGAAATCAAGAATTTGAGTGCTAAAACTGAAAAGAGCTCGATCCTTCTACACAAAAACCTGTTCCTGATTATCCAAAGCTTTCTTCATTTCTCCAGTATATTGTTAAGCAAGCAGGAGACAATAATCCTTGCCAGTATACCCTGGTTGACCCAGATATCAGTGAATAAATCCAAGAAATCTGCTTCCTGCTCAAACTTGATATACATTTTTGGACACAGCTGGGATAATGTGAAAGGTTTTCACTGTAGATAACTGTAGTTTGCCTTGTGCAAATAATTATCCCCTTCTATCCCATTTACTCTTTATTACTGGTACGTAGGCAGGTAGATTGACAACATCTTGGAGAAGCTGGCTCAGGGATTAAACATGGAGATGCGCAAATTAGTGTGTGCATCCAACTGAAAACCAAACATGACATTTCATGCCTATAATTCCAAAAACAGGACTTTTGTGACATTCCATAGAATTTCCATGGATGTCCTAGATGAGAGACACAAAAGCAGAAACTCAGTGGAAGTAAAATAATATACTCGTATATATCACACATCCTTGGACATTTAAAGAAAAGTGGGGGGGGGGGGGTGCTTGAAGCTTTAGAAGTGGTAACTTTCCACTCTTTTTCTGACAAAATCTCTGACTCTCTGAAGTGAAGTCTGAATAATTAAAATCTCTCTAAAGTAGCAATCCAGTCCAGGTTTAGAGAAATGGCCATCTGTTGCTATTTAAGCTTGAACCATACAGGTATAGAAAGTTATGGATATAATCTGTCTGGTGAAACAAGCCAAAGGAACAGTTATCTTTACAACTCCACAAGGTGCATCTGAGGGTGAATATTTCTCCTTGTTTCTGGTTGATGCCACTAGGAATGACCTAGGAATGAACCTAGGAAAGAACCTAGGAATGACCTCTGGAACAGTGCTGACAGGATTTCTTTCCCATGGGTTCAGCAGCCAGTAGTCCAGAATTATGTGAATCAGCAGATGTGCCCAAAAGTCATGCTTCTTTGATTTTTAATACATTCTTCATCAGTCTTGTGGATATGTCCCTCATATACGAGCCTAGTAAACAGATGATAACATGGTAAATGTACCCTTGCACTACATAATTTCAGACCTTTTTATAGGCCTCACATTTTTAAATTCTCCAACCCTGCCTGCCTACAAAAGACTCACACATATAGAAAGCTAGCATGTCACAGAGAAGGTTAGACTGGAATGAGTGATGGCGGACTCCTAATATTTTATGTGCAGGGATGGCATAATCAAAAACAAAATAGAGTAGAGCAAAAAGAAAGAGAGAGAGAGAGAGAGAGAGAAAGAAAGAAAAAGAAAGAACCTCACAGGAAAAGCCAAGGGCAGACCTCCCTTAGGAAGGCTGCGGTGGATGCCACAGCCAGCAAGATTTTGGTATCATGAAAGGGCCTGGGATGGGAAGACATGCATGTGGGGTTTTCTGCCTCATTTATCTATATAATTGTACTGGTGTTGGATGATATGTATTTTGGCCTGTTTGTGTAGCAGTGTTCTGTGGGATGGAGGGCTATTATTTTGTTGCCCTGCCCCAAGCAGAACAATGTTTTGAGTCAGATCTAGGAGACACATTTGAACATAATGCCCTCACCCTGCCAAGGCAACCTCTTAATAATAAAAATGTACTCTATGAAATGGCTTTACTGGAGTGGCAGATTTAAGGTGAGCGATGTGATTTCTATATTCCATACCACAAGGAAGATGCATGAATTCTTGATTTTCATGTTACTGAAGATAACAACCAGGAGAGTCTTGTGGCCAGGGTCGAGTCCTGCCATTAACTCTGGTCAGAAAGTTGCCACAGGCAGCCGAGTACTGAAGATGGTGAAGTGACGGCCATTGCCTCCCCAAGAGGGCGCTTGCTGCCATGCTCCACCTGCAGCAGCAAAGATAACAATGGTGGCAAAGTGACAGCGCCTCCCTGCAGATTGACAAAAGAAGTGGAAGAAGGAAGAGCAGCTGCTGTCACGGTCGGCCTGTTTCTGCTACGCTGCAGTCTGCACCTCCTGGTTTTTCCTAAAAGTCACCTTTGAGAGGAAATCAAGCAGTGCAGAGTGGAAGCGAACCAAACTGCCCTCCTGGGGCAACTGATTTTATTTATCCTTGTTGTCCTCATTATCCTCATCTGGAAAGGTGTGAGGAATGGAATTAAGTACCTTGCAGCTGCTACTAGTGTGGCTGCTATGCTGCTACAGAATGCTATTTGTGCAGAGAGCAACAGCAGTGGCCCACCCACACAATGTGGTGGAGTAGCCCTTTGCTTCTACCCCAGGCAGCATGTTTTTGTGGCCTGTATCCCTGTTCAGGTGCATAAGGAGTGGTCTATGAAAGCTTATGCCAAACAAAACTTGTTAGTCTCTGTTGCCACGAGACTCTTTATTGATTTTTTTCTTTTGCTGCAATAAACCAGAGACTAATGTGGCTTCCTTTGAGAAAACACAAATTGCTTTCAATTTCTCTAGTGCTATTTGTTTGAATTTCAGACTTCACACTGACAGATCTAATTAAAGTTATGCTAACCATATCAGGCCACAAAAAAGAATGGCCAGCATATAGTATCACAAGCACATTAGTCATTAAATAGGTACAATCTCTGTCTGCTTTTAACGTTGCTAGTTTATTTTTGTTATTTGAGAGCAATGGAAGGGGGAGTGAAGAATATGGGGGAGGTGGGCAACACTGGATTTTCAGCAGCAGCAGGGAGCATCAGGGAACCTATAGGCTGGGATAAGGAAGAGGAATTTAACCCATTCCACAAGCACTATAACCTGAATGGAAGTCCCCCTCCTTAAAAAAAAAGGTTTTTTTCATACAAACAAATGCCAAAAGAACTTCCTTCCAAATACATAGCTGCTGCAGAAGTGGGGGCACATCCTCCAGGATAACAGTGTAGGGGAAGAGATTTACCTCCCTACCTAGCATGGACCCTGGTCCTGCCACTTTGTAAAACAGGGTATTAATGGGAAATTATTTTCTCAAGTTTTTATGTTTAGATCTCTGCCTAAGGTGAACTGGGGTTTAGCCCAGGGGAAGTCCAGGAAAATCAGTCAAACCCTAAACAATTTCTTGTAATGTAGCACTTCAAGGGGATATTAGAGAGTGTTTTACAAACAGCCAAGGTCACTTGGGGAATTTTTGTTATATTACTGCAGTGCAGCACCTCCTCTGCCAGCCTCTTGCTGCTCTGTTAAACTCAACATCATTGTACATCAGCAAAATAGGCTGCATGCTGTTATGTTTAGCACTTCAGATATATTGCTGAAACTGGCCGGTTCTTGACATTTCACTTGCCTTTACTAAATCTTCCTCCCTTTCTTTGAGGCATAAGTAGCATTGTGTTAACAATAATCTCTTGCTGTTTTAACAACTGCTGTGGAAGGGGAAAAAGCTGGTGAAGGGGCAGACCTTGTCAGCAGAATGAGCTTAAATGAAAGTGGATTTTCAGAATTAATTTGCCATCTAGACTAACCATGTAAATTCCCTCCCATTTTGCTCCTGTGAGACAAACACAGAAAGGATCAGAGCTGCATGGGGTATAGCTGCACTTGTGAGCAAGACCATATAAACAGAGTGCAGGGACATTTAGCTGGGCAGTTTCTGCGAGGGACAAAGTGGGAGGGAAGAAACTTGAGTGGTGAGGTTGCTGCTGCAGTGACCTGCATTATTTGTGCAGCCCTCCTGCCTGAGAACAGGGAACTGGAAACCTGTAATGAATGCCAACTGGTTGCCCTGCTGGAAAAGATGGTACAGCAGCTTGAGACCCACCTATCCACACTTCGGCACAGCAGGGAAGATAAAGTGCCTCCAGGCAGAGTAGAGTGGATCATCCTGGAACAGCAACAAAGGGGTGGGGGAGGGTGCCTTTGGGAAGAAAATATCTGCCAGAAGTCTTTCAAATCTGTTATGGACACTGGAAGGATTTAAACTGAATTCTGCCTGGTGGGGAGATGATATTTCAGAGGACGGGGGATGCCAAGTAATTATGTCCCAGAAACAGGGATGGTGGTACAGGAAAATCCAATGAGGAAGCAGGTGGAGGGAGTGACCTATGGTTTCAAACGTCTTTCTATACCAATGCATAGACCATGGGAAAGAAACAGGATGCAACTATTAGTATGCAAAGGCAATTATGATTTGATAGGCAATTACTGAAACCTGCTGGGATGGAGCAAGTGAAGTAGACTAAACAGGAAAGGAGCAGTAATGTTATCATATGCAAAGAATGTGTACAACTGTGAGAAGACCCATGATGTGGAGCATAACATGCTGGTGGAAAGCATTTGGGTAACAATCAAAGGAGAAGCATACAAAAATGACATCACTGTAAGAGTCTGCTACAGTGATGTCATTTTTGTGACTGAAGCCAGACTGAAGAATTGCATGATGTCCTCCTACATCACATTACCAAACATTATGATAGGAGAGACACCGTACAATGAGAGACTTCAGCTATCCTGGTATCTACCTTTGCCAAGAATGTGAGCTCTTGCTGACAACTTCAGAATTATGCATTCACCTTGCTGACAGTGCCCATTCCTGGAGAGGTCTGATCTGGACAGGGTGACACATGTCTTAGTTACATCCTTGGTGGATTATTGTAATGCGTTCCACATGGGGCTGCCTATGGAAAACGTCAGGAAACTTCAGTGAGTCCAAAACATGGCAGCCAGATTGGAGTTGGTTACAGGGATCGTATAACCTTCCCTGTTATAGCAGCTCTACTGGCTGCCGATCTGTTTCCAGGCACAATTTAAAGTGCTGGTTCTAACCTATAAAGCCCTAAGCAGCTCGGGCCCAAGCAATCTCAAAGACTTTGTCTCCCATTATGAGCCTGTTCAGGTGTTAAGATTATCAGGAGAGGCCTTTCTTTTGGTCCCACCACCTTCACAGGTGCATCTGATGGGAACACAGGAGAGGGCCTTCTCTGTTGCTGCTCCCAGACTTTGGAACTCCTTCCCAGACTGGCCCCGTGTTTGCTGTCCTTTGACAAGTAGGTAAAGGTAAAGGTTCCCCTTGACATTTAGTCCAGTCGTGTCCGACTCTAGGGCGCGGTGCTCATCCCCGTTTCCAAGCCGTAGAGCCAGCGTTTGTCCGAAGACAGTTTCCGTGGTCATGTGGCCAGCGCGACTAGACACGGAACACCGTTACCTTCCCACCGAGGTGGTACCTATTTATCTACTTGCATTTGCATGCTTTCGAACTGCTAGGTTGGCGGGAGCTGGGACAAGCGACGGGGGCTCACTCCGTCGCGTGGATTCGATCTTACGACTGCTGGTCTTCTGACCTTGCAGCACAGAGGCTTCTGCGGTTTAACCCGCAGCGCCACCACATCTCAGATTCTCAGATTAGTTAGTAGTTATAGATCAAGGGAGTTTCTGCCCCTAATGTTGCAGTTGGCTATCATCCACTGGGAGATTACACAGAACATTGTCTGTGCACATGGGTATTTGGGAAGAATCCTTTGACATGGCTAAAGCTTCCTAAACTTAATATATCAAAAAATTCCAAAGTCAAAAGGAGTTGGATGCAACCTTATTTGGTTTATATGCTTGGTCCACAATTCTGCACTAGAGAGGATTGTTTTCTCTCCACTTGCTGCCATTTAGGATTGCAGCAAGTGGAGAGAATGCTCTTTTTAAGTTGAGAAGTAACAGAAATTACTTTTCCCAGGGGGCTGGCACAGGGACAGCATTTTCATCTGTTAAAGAAAGACTATATTTTTCTATTGGTAATTTTAGATTCCAAAGGTAATGATTTTACACTCCCTCCCTCTTAGATATCACTGTGTATCACTTCACTTTCTTCAAAACAGGGAAGGTCAACCAGCAGAGTTTGGAAAAGTGATTATTGTATTATCAACAACAAATCCTAGATTCTTCCAACCAGTATAGTGCTGTCCATGCTGTCCAGGGGATTCTGGGAGATGTAGTACAACTGAAGAACCCTCCTGAGTGTCAGACTCTTTCTTTTTGCATTTAGCACCTCCCCTTTTCACTCTGCTGAATGAGAGCTTAGACTTCTGCCCCTAAACTGAGACCTGATGATGCAATTGCCAAAGTGTTACGATATTAGAACTCTAGCTGGGCTTTTCCACAGTCGTGTCATCAACTCATTCAGATAGTAAAAGGTTCTTTTAATCACAGCTAGTAACCAGTCAGTCGGAAAATACCTTTAATTGTCTAGAATAGCCTTACCCAACTGACTATCTTTCCTCAGCCTGCATGGCCAGACATCCAATCCGTCTTGGGGACAGAATGTTAGTGTAAATGTAGGTTGTCTAAATATTGCCCCATGAATCGGGCAATATTTATTTTAAGGTGCTGCTCAATTTTAATAAAAAATTATATATATTTTTTAAAGTCACATACCAGCAAATGGCAGGCGCTATCTTAGAAGATGCATTCACCCTTGTTTTTCCAGACACAAAAGAATGCTTCTTCCTAGAAATAGCCTGTTGTGCTGCATGCATGCATGCTATGAACAAAGGCTAGAATCCACTTCCCCTGTCCTGCTTGTGCAATGCTCTGTTGCCTGGGTGTGGGGCTTTTTGGAGCTTGTGCAAAGGGAGAAGCCAAGTATGTCCTCGCACAAACATAACCCCTGTTAAAACCAAGAGGAGTGATCTCCTACTTGTGCAACAATAAGCACAAGATCATAGCACATCACAAGTGAAGAGTTATGCTATACCCTTCCTGCAAGGAGATTCTGGCTTATGGTGTTGCCCCTTTACGTACAGTTGTATTGGATGTAAATTTATACTGATTTAATCCTTTTCATTACCTAACCAAGAGCTCTTTCACCAGGTGATTATTCTTAAATTTAATGTTGGAAGAATTGCATGCAATAGTATGGTGCAGAGTTGAGAAAAAGCCAAGGGATGGCCAACACGGTATATTAAGAAATACCTTGTTTTTTTCAGTAGCTGGCAATCCCAGAAGTTTACTCAGCTCAAGCCAGAGACATTTCGGATATAGTCCAGACTCTTTTATGACACAGAGAGTTAACTTCTATGATCAAAACTATCAGCCAAGCCAGTTTGAACAAAGATTTTTTCTGCACAGTTTTCATTGACCTCTACCTTCCAAACCACCCCATTTTTTTCCATCAGTACCACTGCCACCCCATTTTCCATAAGAGGAAAAGCCTTATCTTGTATAGCATTATTTTCCATTTGCATGTCCTTTAATTTTTAAAAATAAACCGGAATGCTTGGCATTTCAGTTCCTGGACTACACAAAAGACCTCCCAATATGTTTATCAGAATACTTAGGATGTTTTCTAAGAAAAACTGCAGCTGCACCCAGCTATCACAGTTCCTCAGGGGGACCTTTTATGGTATACTTGAATGGTTGTATACCTGAAATTGATTTTACTTCTGTATAGAACTTCAATAATGTTGTTGATGCCTGTACCATAAAGTAATCAGCCAATTAGCAAGTGATTAGCCAATATTAATGTACAGTGCATTTTAAAAGATTATGTATCTTGTGAAAAAGTAAAAAGTACTACAAAAAAAGGAGGGGGATGATTTGAGCAGTTCTTAACGGGAAAGGAAGTACTTGGATGCGTTCAGTGCTCCTTTCCTTCTCAACTCCATCTAAAAATACAGTCATTTCCCCTATGTGATGCCTATGATCTCATTCATATTTAGGGCAAAATTACAAAATGTCAGTCCATGTTTACTGGGTATACTGAGTTTGCTTTTGTTAGTGTGCATTATAGTTCTTCAGATTTTTCCCCATAGTCTAGAACACCATGAAAAGACCCTGGAAACCAGATAGCAAAATAATGCAAGGCAAAGGTATGAGGTAGGCTGATACAATCATAGGATACACTATTATCATTCTGAATAACCAATGTTCAAAATGCTCATAAATTCCTCACTCTTATCAATTTGGGGCTTCTTACCAAGGGACAGTTCCTGAGAAGAAATCAGAAGGAATACTCTGACCCTCTGAGATTTCCAAACAAATGCTAGATACAGTATCCCCCTTCCTTTTCAAATCTTTGGTTGATATTTTGTGAGGGGGGAAATATTAAAATTAAAGATATTTGCATT
The DNA here is from genome assembly GCA_037013535.1 of Intellagama lesueurii. Classification (NCBI taxonomy): domain Eukaryota; kingdom Metazoa; phylum Chordata; class Lepidosauria; order Squamata; family Agamidae; genus Intellagama; species Intellagama lesueurii. The sequence goes on from JBAJHW010000003.1 coordinate 28,642,816, forward strand.
AAAATATTTGTTGTTCTGCACAAAGTTTATTTAGTATTAGGCATCCTTCAGTCTCGAAAGACTATGGTAACGTGCTCTGTATGGAGGACTTGGAACAGAGTCTAGTGTGGCTGAGAAGGCCAATTCGAGAATGACAATCCCTTCCACACTGAAGACAAATACAATCTGTCCCCTGTCCAGCTCCCTGATTTTGCTGCTTCCGTGACTGCCTCTTTGCCTCGGTCTGCTGGACAAGGGTCTCTTCAAATTGGGAGAGGCCGTGATGCAACGCCTGCCTCCAGGCTGAACGCTCAGATGTCAGGGTTTCCCATCTGTTGAGGTCCATTCCTAAGGCCTTCAGATCCCGCTTGCAGATGTCCTTGTATCGCAGCTGTGGTCTCCCTCTGGGGCGATTTCCCTCCACTAATTCTCCATACAGGAGATCTTTTGGAATCCGACCATCAGCCATTCTCACAACATGCCCAAGCCAATGTAGACGTCGCTGTTTCAGTAATGTATACATGCTAAAAATTCTAGCTCATTCTAGGACTACTCTATTTGGAACTTTGTCCTGCCAGGTGATACCAAAAATGCATCGGAGGCAACGCATATGGAACGTGTTCAGCTTCCTCTCCTGCCGTGCACAAAGGGTCCAGGACTCACTGCAGTACAGGAGTGTGCTCAGGACACAGGCTCTATAGACCTGGATCTTGGTATATGTCGTCAGCTTCTTATTGGGCCATACTCTCTTTGTGAGTCTAGAGAACATGGTAGCTGCTTTGCCAATGCGTTTATCCAGCTCGACATCTAGAAAGAGAGTGTCAGAGATCGTTGAGCCAAGGTACACAAATTCATGAACAACCTCCAATTCTTGTGTGGAGATGGTAATAGAGGGAGGTGAGTCCACGCCCTGGCCCATGACTTGTGTTTTCTTCAGGCTGATTGTTAGTCCAAAGTCTTGGCAGGCCTTGCTAAAATGATTCATGAGTTGTTGGAGGTCTTCAGCAGAGTGGGCAACAATGGCTGCATCATTGGCGAAGAGGAAGTCCCGCATGCATTTCAGATGGACTTTGGTCTTCGCTCTCAATCTAGAGAGATTAAAGAGCTTTCCGTCTGATCTAGTCCGGAGATAGACACCTTCTGTTGCAGTTCCAAAGGCGTGCTTCAGCATGACAGCAAAAAAGATCCCAAAAAGGGTTGGTGCGAGGACACAGCCCTGTTTCACTCTGCTTCGGATGTCAAAGGGATCTGATGTTGAACCATCAAAAACTACAGTGCCTTTCATTCTCTCATGGAAGGACCTGATGATGTTAAGGAGTCGAGGTGGACATCCAATCTTGGGAAGTATTTTAAAAAGGCCATCCCTGCTAACCAAATCAAAGGCCTTTGTGAGATCTATGAAGGCCACAAAGAGTGGCTGTTGTTGTTCCCTGCATTTCTCCTGCAACTGTCTGAGGGAGAATACCATGTCAGTGGTGGATCTATTAGCTCGAAATCCACACTGTGATTCTGGATAGACTCTGTCTGCAAGCACCTGGAGCCTCTTCAGCACAACACGGGCAAGCAGCTTCCCTACAACGCTGAGAAGAGAGATGCCACGGTAGTTATTGCAGTCGCCCCTGTCTCCTTTGTTCTTGTACAATGTGATGATGTTTGCATCCTTCATGTCCTGTGGTACTCCACCTTCCCTCCAGCAAAGACAAAAGATTTCATACAGCTCGGTAGTGATGGTCTCTTTACAGCACTTCAGCACTTCAACAGGGATGTTATCCTTTCCAGGTGCCTTGCCGGAGGCGAGGGAATCCAAGGCCACTTTTATTTCTGCTAAGGTTGGTTCGCTGTCCAACTCTTCCAAGACAGGCAGGCACTCAATGTTATTTAATGCTTCTTCGGTTACTACATTCTCTCTGGAATATAGCTCAGAGTAGTGCTGCACCCAGCAGTCCATCTGCTGTGCTCGGTCCTGGATGATCACGCCTGTAGCAGACTTCAAGGGAGCAGATTTCTTCTGTATTGGACCTAAAGCCTGCTTGATACCGTCATACATTCCTTTGATGTTACCTGTGTCTGCTGCTATCTGTATCTGAGAGCAGAGCTGAAGCCAATAAACGTTGGAACATCTCCTGGCAGCCTGTTGGACTTGGCTACGAGCAGCTCGAAGAGCTTGCAAGTTGTACTTGCTAGGACAGACTTTGTATGCTGCTAGAGCTCTCCTCTTATCCTCGATGGCTGGCATCAACTCCTCCGAATGGGCTTCGAACCAGTTGGCCGTCTTTTTGATCTTCTTGCCAAATGTGGACAAGGCGGTGTTATACACAGCGTTCTTGAAATGTTCCCATCGTTCAGGTGCATTTGCATCAGCCGGGCCTGGAAGGGTTTCCTCAAGCGCTTGGACAAATTCCTCCACTTTTCTTTGATAGCGAGTCTTGCTGATGTCAATACGTGGTCTTCCTTCTTTTTTCGTGTGATATAGTCTCTTTGTTTGCAGTTTTACTCTACTACACACCAGGGAGTGATCAGTATCGCAATCAGCACTCTGGTAGCTGCGTGTGATCGTAATACTAGGAAGGCTAGAACGTCTAGTGAGGATCAAATCGAGCTGATGCCAATGCTTGGATCTTGGATGTCTCCAGGAAACTCTGTGTTGAGGCTTCGTATTAAAGAATGTGTTGCTGATGCAAAGACCATAATAACAGCAAAACTCCAGCAAGCGTTGGCCATTTTCATTCATATTTCCAATGCCAAAACGGCCTAGACACGTGGGCCAAGAATTGTGATCAGCACCAACTCTAGCGTTAAAGTCTCCGAGAATGAACAGTGCCTCTCTTTCAGGGACTTTTTTGATAGTAGCTGCCAGATCGTCGTAGAATTTGTCTTTCACTTCTGTAGTGGATGACAGTGTTGGTGCATATGCACTAATGAGGGTGACCAGTCCCGCTGATGAGTGGAGCTGCAGAGACAGGATTCTTTCACTCCCCACAGTAGGTGGAACAATGGATCTCAGAAGAGTATTTCTGACTGCAAAGCCAACACCATATTCCCTGGTCTCATTCAATGGTTTTCCCTGCCAGAAGAATGAGAAGTTTTTTTCTTTGACAGATCCCGAGTCTGGCAATCTCGTCTCTTGCAGGGCAACAATGTCCATCTGCAGTCTACTCAGTTCCATGTCGATGACAGCTGTCTTGTGCACATTGTCTATTTCCTGCAGGTCGTCAGAAAAGCCGTGGTCAGAAAAGCCAGGGGTCATTGTCCGTACATTCCAGGTGCCCAGCTTTAGGGCAGAAGTTTTCTTATGATTGTTGCATGGTGCAGGGTTATCGATCTGCTTGTCGGCTTTCACCCTAAACCCCACGCACCCCGTGAGGTTAACAGACCGTGGCGAGGTAGCACCTTACTGGCTGGGGGCTGCCCAGCTTAAGGCGGGCGGTATCTACCTAGTGAGGTGCAATGACCTCTCCCACCGTCAGAAGTAGCCCCTGGCGTCATGCTCTACGCCAATTGAGCAAAGACTTATAACCGGTAACTGCTACTTCCCGTGTTGTTTCGACGCTGTATGCGAAGCTGGAGTGTCCTATCCAGAGCACGAAGCCTGGGTAAAATAATATGGAGGATAGGCTGTTACCCAAGCAGCAAATCCCCCCTCTCCACGTTGCTGAAATAGTCCAGTGGAAAGGCAAGAGCCAATACAACTGGTTCCAGCGACGTCGCAGGAGTTGCCAGAACGACACGAACTGCCTCCGGGACTCCGGCTCCGGATTTTGCCTCGAGGTTAACTCCTGAAGCCCTTTTCATCAGTGGATATAGCCACAAGGCAGTGGAGGTTTGAGATCAGAGTTCTCCTAAAGTTTATTTAAGCTTGCACAAAAAGTGACTACTCAGCCAAATTCCCATCTGAGAATATTTTGCATGATCCAGTGAAAAATGAAATTACACAATAATTATTATTTTGTTGTTGTTTAGTCGTTAAGTCGTGTCCGACTCTTCGTGACCCCATGGACCAGAGCACGCCAGGCCCTCCTGTCTTCCACTGCCTCCCGGAGTTGGGTCAAATTCATCTTGGTAGTTTCGATGATGCTGTCCAACCATCTCGTCCTCTGTCGTCCCCTTCTCCTCTTGCCTTCACACTTTCCCAACATCAGGGTCTTTTCCAGGGAGTCTTCTCTTCTCATGAGATGGCCAAAGTATTGGAGCCTCAGCTTCAGGATCTGTCCTTCCAGTGAGCACTCAGGGTTGATTTCCTTCAAAATGGATAGGTTTGTTCTCTTTGCAGTCCAGGGGACTCTCAAGAGTCTCCTCCAGCACCACAATTCAAAAGCATCAATTCTTCGGCGGTCAGCCTTCTTTATGGTCCAGCTCTCACTTCCATACATCTCTACTGGAAAAACCATAGCTTTGACTATGCGGACCTTTGTCGGCAAGGTGATGTCTGCTTTTTAAGATGCTGTCTAGGTTTGTCATCGCTTTCCTCCCAAGAAGCAGGTGTCTTTTAATTTCGTGGCTGCTGTCACCATCTGCAGTGATCATGGAGCCCAAGAAAGTAAAATCCGTCACTGCCTCCATATCTTCCCCTTCTATTTGCCAGGAGGTGATGGGACCAGTGGCCATGATCTTAGTTTTTTTGATGTTGAGCTTCAGACCATTTTTTGCGCTCTCCTCTTTCACCCTCATTAAGAGGTTCTTTAATTCCTCCTCACTTTCTGCCATCAGAGTGGTATCATCTGCATATCTGAGGTTGTTGATATTTCTTCCGGCAATCTTAATTCCGGCTTGGGATTCCTCCAGTCCAGCCTTTCGCATTATGTATTCTGCATATAAGTTAAATAAGCAGGGGGACAATATACAGCCTTGTCGTACTCCTTTCCCAATTTTGAACCAATCAGTTCTTCCATATCCAGCTCTAACTGTTGCTTCCTGTCCCACATAGAGATTTCTCAGGAGATAGATAAGGTGGTCAGGCACTCCCATTTCTTTAAGCACTTGCCATAGTTTGCTGTGGTCCACACAGTCAAAGGCTTTTGCATAGTCAATGAAGCAGAAGTAGATGTTTTTCTGGAACTCTCTGGCTTTCTCCATAATCCATCGCATGTTAGCAATTTGGTCTCTAGTTCCTCTGCCCCTTTGAAATCCAGCTTCTCGGTCCACATACTGCTGAAGCCTGCCTTGTAGGACTTTGAGCATAACCTTGGTAGCGTGTGAAATGAGTTTATTTATTAATTATTATAGGGAGCATTAATATCATTCAGACAACATATAGGTATCTTTACACATATATACCAAGTCACATGGGACTTTTCCCTGTGATGTTGCCTCAGACATCTATAGTGTGAAGTCTGTAGACATCTGTAGGTGCTAATTATAGACATCTGAAGGCATCAATAACATTGGTCACCCCCACTTGAGTGGCACCCCAACAGAAAGCAAACATGTAAGAAGGCCATGCTGAGACAGCTTTACTACAGGGCTGCAATATTATCACATATGCAGTCATCTAGGATAAAGACCACAGTGGGAATCCTATGTGCCTTGATGGGTGTAGGAAGGAAAAATATGTGAGATTGTTAAGCCACCACTGAACAAATGTAGTATCAACAGCAAAGGCTGGTTATTTAGGGCAAGCAGGTCACCGTGCCATCTCAGGCTACTCTCAGCCAGTCTACCTCTGAGGCATAGATTGTGTCTTGGGGCACCTTACAAACAGCCATCTTAGAGGCCAAATGTAATTGCTCTTCTGTGCTTACTGTAGCTTCCACTCTTCTATAGCTTCAGCAATGAGCACAGCAGCTTTAATTTGCTAGTCTAATTGAATGTTGACCAAAATGCTTTTATATAGAGGTCTTTCATTCGTTAGCATTGGCAATCATGGTCACCTTCTGTCTCCAAATCAATGATAATGCAAATATGTTGGGTGCTAATCTCAGTGCTCTAAGGGTGTTTTTTCTTTTTCACTATTTGCGACAGGTGTGTAGGAAGGAACTCACCATTTCCTGTTTCTTCCGCTTGTAGCTTTGAGCCCAGTATCTGATAAGGGGTGCTGCAAGCTTTTCTGTGTTTTTCCCTTGTTGTTCTTTGGCACAGGAGGGAGCACCTCTGTTAACAATCAATGTTGGAAGGCACATTCCTTTAATCAGTATGGGGTGGTGGTTGAAATGAGAGAATAAATACTATGGGTGAATAAGCCAACATTCCAGTTGTGAAACTAGGCTTGGAAAGAAGAAACAGCAAGTAGGAACATTTTGTGGCAGCATTGTGGGTGATGGTATGAGGTAGGATAAGGGAGTATCTGATTGAACACATGCTTTCGCCTGTGTGTGTATTTGTTTGTTCATATGAGTGTATGAATGCCTGTATGCATGTATAAATACTCTCTATGCCTGTCACCCTTGGCTTCACTCACCATCAGCTGCTGTGTCTTTTGGTCCGCTAACCAAAGTGAGCACCATCCACCACTAAGTATCAGAATAAGATTGTAACATCTTTTCAAAGCTGTTTGTGTCTGAAATGTGAAGGCCATTACTATGGTTTGAAATCTGTGTTACAAAGAATGCACATTGGTGCTTCCTCATGTCTCCATAGTCACTTTTAGTTAAAGAAGACATGCAATATGATGTCATGACAATTCAAGTTTTCTGTCTCACCCTCTTAATTGGCTGCTGCCTGTGGAATGGGGAAACATTCCAAGGCTGATGACATTATGTCAATAGTGTTTGTAGCTCCACCTTCTTGAGGAAAAATGTAGCTACTGCCTTCAATAGCAGCTGCGTTTTCCCTGTAATGTAGTGTTTTTCATATTTGTTGAATTTGAGTTTGCTTTCTGAACTTCTATTTTCTTCCCACCATCTCAGCTCAACACTAATTCATCTCTACCAGATCGGAGTGTGTAGACATTGCCATACATAATTGCAGGCAGCTCTACTGTTTGGGATATTAGTCTATTGGCATTAGACTAGAACAAGCCATCCCTGATGTCTCCCAAACACACACAATATTAGCTTTAATAAGAACACTGCGGGTATAATTCTTCTAATCCCCTTTCCACAAATCAAATTGGAATGGTAGTCCAGCAAGGATATAGTCATCTCTGACAGTGTAATATACAGTCAAACCTCGACCTACGAACGTCCCTACCTACGAACATTTCGACTTACGAATGGCTCCGATCGCAAAAATTTATATCGACTTGCGAACGGAGCCTCGACTTACAAACGGAAAAAGGCAGGGGGAAAGGGCGGGAAATTCAAAACTCAGCCTCCCAGGGCTTGCCCAGCACCATTTTTGAATTTCCCGCCCTTTCTCCCAGTTTTTTTCCGTTCGGAGGCTTGCCCAGCACCATCGGAGGACTGGCGGGGGACCTCTGAAAGCGGTGACCCCCGCAACCGTGATCACCGCTTTCAGAGGTCCCCCGCCAGTCCTCCGATGGTGCTGGACAAGCCTTCGGAAGCCTCTGAAAGCGGCGATCGCGGTTGCGGGGGACCCCCGCCAGTCCTCCGATGGTGCTGGGCAAGTCTCTGAAGGCTTCCCCTGCACCATCGGAGGACTGGCGGGGGGCCTCTGAAAGCGGCGATCGCCGCATGGGGGGACCCCTGCCAGTCCTCTGATGGTGCTGGGCAAGCCTTCGGAAGCCTCTGAAAGCGCCGATCGCGGTTGCGGGGGACCCCCGCCAGTGGATCTGCAAGTGTTTTATTTTTCATTTCTTTTTTGGGGGGTATTTTTTTCTTCGGCCGGAACAGATTAATGGGTTTTCAGTGCATTCCTATGGGAATGCATAGTTCGACATACAAACGTTTCGACGTACGAACATTAATCCGGAACGGATTAAATTCGTAAGTCGAGGGTTGACTGTAAACCAGTGGCTGAAATCCAATCTTAAATCACAACTGAAGTAGGCCTGTTGAATCAGTAGGGATCAAGGGGCCTACTAGAACAGAGATTCAATGGGCTTTTTCTAGTTGCAGCTTACTACTGGATTTCAGCCTGAGTATTCTTTACTGTGAAATAGTCAAGTCATCCGGATCTTTACCATTTGGAATGAGAAGGCCTACATCTGTGATATTACCCTTCCCTAGAACTTTTTATACCATTCAAGTGCTGTACACTTTCCAAGGGAACACCTCCCCATGCTCTGTCAACTGTTTTTCTAACACACCATTTACTCTTAATACAGTGTTTATTTTTAAGTTGTTAATTCATGCATTATTATTTTTCTTCTTAAAATACTTTATTTTTAATATAAATACAGAGAACAAATATACCAAAAGGAATACATTATTATTATTATTATTATTATTATTATTATTATTATTATTATTATTATTATTATTATTATTATTATTATTATTATTATTATTGAACATTCAAAAGGGCAAGGTATAAAGCCAGTGCTGAATCAATATAGACAATTCAAGAAAGAACCACGGAAAATGGTGGTTCCATGACCTAATTAAAATGATCTATTTGGTGGAAGCAGATGTTGCTTCAGAATAATGTAAACATATTTTTCTTCTTTAAAGTATCAACCTAGTGTTACAAAGACATACATAGGTAGATAAAAGTTAATGTGCACAAAAATAACAGTTGGGATGTTCACTGAAAGAATTGTGGCTTTTGATTAACAATAGTAACATTATGTTGACATAATCGTAGATGTGGCTCAGCACAAAATTACCAATTAAGACTTCAATTTTCCAGGCCTGAGCTATCCAATGTGCTAATTCAGCATCTTTGCCAGCGTATATATATACCAACTCTGACACTGATTGCCAACAAAGCTTTCTTACTAGTTTTTAGCTCAGTTACACTTGTTCTTAGAGAAATACGTTCAAAAAACAGTTGATGATGGGTTTTTTTAACACTGCAAGATCACAGGGTTTGCTCTTCATGCACCAGGATGGGACATTTCAGTCCCTCATCTGTATAAATGCAGGAGAGGTGATATCTTTATTGTGTTTGTGTGTGTGTTTTGTATCATCAAGTCAGACTTATAGTGACCCTAACAAGGTTTGCAAGGTAAGTGAGATATTTAAGGAGGGTTTTTACCATTTCCACTCCCCCAGTGAGTTTCCATGGCCAAGTGGGGATTCAAACCCTGTTCTCTAGAGTCATAGTCCATCACTCTATCCACTACACCACACTGGGAATCATTAGACTACAAATGATAAGAGTGGCCTTGGCTGCCAGATGGGCGGTATATAAATCAAATAAATAAAGAAAGAAAACTTTTTTAAAATCAAGCAAATAGCAAGCTTTCATGGATTAAGTCCACTTCTTCAGGCAATGCACCAATATCGCAGAAAAAGTATAAATTATCAAAGTCCCAAAATTCATGGGAGAAGTCTGCCAGGTATACATTATCAATTTGGCTTTAATTTGCTTCTCTTGTCTGGTGGGTACACACGTTCTGATTCCAGCTTTCCTATGGAGGCTGCCACATTTTTGCATTGCCTCTTCCCCAACCAAACAGGAACCTTGCATTTCACATGTGTGTGTGTGTGTGTGTGTGTGTAGAGGTTGTGTTGATGAAGTTTGAAACCAAACACCCCCAAGGTGGTTTGTAGCCATCATTTGAACTCATCTTGAGAAGAATACCTTGGTGTCTCTTTGTGAATAGTAGTGTTGACCACCTTGACTGGTGACATGGGTGTTGTCAACATTCAGGATGCCCTTTTTTCCTGCTGGCAATGTAGGTACAATATTGTGCAGCAATATTGGGCCATTTCCTCGCATTTTGAATAGTGTATACAGAAGCACAATATTCAATATTCATAAACCGGAGGTTTTATTTTGAAAAACTGTATATTAAAATGCAACACCAACTCTACTGGTAACTTTCAAAACATTAGAATTGTCATGGGGTCAGAAAATACCCCGCAACTCTATAAACAGATTTCTTAAAAAATAATTCTGGTGGATTAGGGTCAAGGTAGCTGGTTCAAGCCAATTTCCCAGCCACAGTGTAATATTATGGGATTATGGGGACAGGCCAGCTCTAACACTTGTTCTTTTAAATTTGCCCTACCACAATTATTAGCCTGGTTTTTGCATTATGAGTCCTGTGCATAGACAAACTTTTTTAAAAAGTAGAAACTGCCCTAAACATACAGTACTTTTAGGCTTCAACAGCTGTGATTCCTGTGAACTTCTATTTTTACAGTTTTGCTTTAACTTATCTTGTTTTAGATGCACACCATTCCTTTTTTTTTTTTTTTTTTTTTTGGCATTATATTTGCTACATCTGAAAGCTGAATTCTCACTTTTCTGCAGAATAATATTCCAGACACAGGCTTTCTATGTTCTTTTTTTTTTTTTTTAAGTTTCCTTCTGCCAGACATGGATCTATCCCTGAATCGGCAATTCATTTTTTATAATTCAAGTTCTACTTTGAATGAGATTATTTCATTGTATATAATTTTGCCCCTTCATGGATTTCTGCCTTGTCGTGGTGAAGGGGCTTGAGTAATTCAGAGAAGCTATGGGATATGCCGTGCAGGGACACCTAAGACAGACAGGTCTCTGGTCCATGGGGTCACGAACAGTCGGACACGACTTAACGACTAAACAACAAAAATATAATTTTGGCTTGATGTGACATACTGAATGACATATAATCAGTTTTCAGTTAATGTCCAGAAAATGCAGAGCTTTGTTTAAACATTAATATTTGTGGTGCATCATGCCTTGAGAAGACAGAATTCTTACCATAGGATTTGAGATGTGTGCTGTCAAATTTCCTAACATAGACAAATAATAATCTAACACCAACAGTGATTCTTGGGAAGATTTCATAAAGATGGCAACACCCATGTTGTACCATATATATAATTTATTAATATTTATCCAAATGGGTTCCTTCTCTTGTCTATGCTATTTTTCCACATCTTAACACATTTTAAAACATCTGCTCTATATTTAGATCTATCTAGGATAAACGCACCACACTCTAACTTTCCTCTTATGTTTTCCACTCCCAAGATGATCTTTATTTATTTTCTTGGGAACATCCTTCTGCAACTGTTTGGACAGTGTGAAATCTATGGCTTCTGAAAAATATCCAATGATTTATGGATCACTCTGGTTTAACATGAAAATATGGGACAGGTACTGACCTTGTTACCCTTTATTATCCATTGCAACAAGATATAATTTATTTTGGTTTATGTAAATTCATGATATTTTTTTCTGATACACCTGCTACTTTTCTTCTGAAATTGACCAGAACAATGGCAAAACTCTTCCCCACCAACAGAACCATATTAAATGCTCTGGATAATATGTCTGCAACTAGCAGACATTTTCTTGGCTTATAAATTAATAGTCAGAGAGATGAAGCCCGGAGAAGAAAAGAACCTCTTGGAGGTACAGATGCCAACATTTCCCTAACAGACACCAGAGCTTGTTGCTAGTTTACTCAGCAACTGGCTTTCACAGATAAGAATGTTAAGTATTCACAATCATATACTAAGGCTGAAGCTACCCTTTTTATTTCTTCCTGTTGGTAATCTTTCTATGCCATTGGTCACGAAGAGGCAGTGCATTTTTCAAATACAATTTCTTCAATTCAGTCAAAATAGTTTTATGCTAGAGCTGCTTTGATAAATTGTTTGGGTTGTTCAAAATCAATTCTCTTTCAGTTGCCTTTCAGAGCCACTGTGCATCCTGCCCCCCTGTAATGTTCACAGACTGGCAGGGTGAGATACCAGGTTTGTAAAGAAGTTTGAAACAACATTTACCATTCCTAACGACACCACCTGTAATTCCTTTTCCTCTTTTTGTGGTGATATTTGACACATCTTGTCTTCTGCTGATTCTGTTATAACGCTTTGAGGTAGGCACTTGAGCTCCTGAGGCTTAAGTGGGGTAATATTTTTAAAGGAATAAAATACAGGCCAGAATCCAATTGCTCACATATACCAGTGTAAAAGCAATAGTGTCAGGCAGACTATGCAGACGTCTGTTTCCGGTTGATGCAAATCTCTCTGTATCACATCTTGCCATTTAATTCACTGCTTCCTGAGATGTCACTTCACTGCCTGTTTAATTATGCCAGGATGGTGTTTTGACAGTTTTGACTGTCCACACATCACACAGCCCGCCTCACCTTTCTTTGACATCATCACCACCCTTATACCCATCCCTTTTGCTAGCATTCAAATCCCTCATTTTTTTTAATGTTTTGCAGTCAAAATAGCACTGAACTGACAAGACATTGTAAGTATTTCAATTAGTGCTGTATCAGTTTAGAGCACTAATTTTAGCACTATAGCTATAACACTAAAATCAGGGGATTTTAAAAAATACATACAGTTTACAAATTGCTTTGCAGTTGTATTCTTATTCTTGTGAGTAGAAGGTAGGCAAAAGTAGCATGATTCACTCCCATACCACGTCCTACTCTGTGCATCAGCTGGGATGTAATCTGGACATGCTCAACAATATCCCTAAAGGACTGATATAAACAATCGTGCAAGCCAAAATAATACAAGTGAAAGTGGAAGAGAAAAACCCAGTAAGCCTTGGTATTTTATTTATTTATTTATTTATTTATTGCATTTATACCCCGCCTATCTAGTCGGACGACCACTCTAGGCGGCTAGCTGAACAAAATAAACAATTTACTCATGATAAAATATTGGATCTATTCACACAATTAGCATTAATGTCATATAATTGACAGAATAAATATATAAAGGAACAGTAAGAAACATGGCACAGATAGTGAGTCAAATACACATCTACTGTAGTTGCTTCCTAAATCACAGCAGCGTATTGCTGCTAGTTAAGGAGTCACCCTTTATATTCCTCATTGCATGCCAAGCCACATGACTAGTGTGCCACAAGGAATACGAGTGCTGACTCCTTCATTAGTGGCAATTCACTGCTGTGATTTATGCCACAGCACTTCTGCTGGTGTACATAAACAACAGGGTTCTGGCCATTAAGTGTGTTAAGGCATTCTGTACTCATAACTCTATCCAGAAGGTCACCTATTGCACGCATGCAAAAAACAGGGCAAGCACTGCCATTAGGCAGAGTGAAGTGACATTTCACATAAAAAGCTAGAAAATTGGCAACCGTGCATCTTGATTTGTGGGCTAGGCATTTGCTGTTCTCCCTTAGGCAACAAAATGTTCTGAATGAGACCTGCTGCTGACTGTTGAAATGTTTATGAATGAGACATCAAAAGAATGCATTCCCGTAGTCCTCTTAGCATTATTCTTAAAGTCCTTTAAAAAACTCATCCAATAACACGAGCAACTATATTTATGCAAACATATAAATATACACATAGCCATACAAAAGAGAATCAAAGACCTACCTGCTCTTTTTGTGTCCAGCGTTTGAGACAGCATCTGTAATAAATAATTATTTTCCTTAGTTGACAAATCATTTTACTTTCTTTCAAATAGTAAAGCTGGCCAAATTAAGATGGGATTTTAAATTCAGAGATGTCACAGAGTTGGGCAGATGCTAATGCTTTGAAGTAAGATGTAAATGGATTTAAAAAAAATATTTACTTCCTTAATTATTTATGGCTGATAAACACTAAGTAACAAATAAGGTTTTAATTAAGGTCTTTGACATAGCTAAAATGGCTTGTGATTTCAAATATTTGTACAGCTTCTTTTATTTCTGCTTCTAAGACACCTGCATTGGCTGGTGTTTGGAAACAAAACTCTTAGTGCTCATGTGAATATTTAATGCACAGTACTCTTACATGTTCTACTCCAGGCAACTCGTTGCATGGACACTCAAAATGCTGATCCTGGGGAACCAAGAAAATTGACTTCTTTATCCTTGCATAGACTAAAACTTACATTAACTGGTGCCTGGTAGGCAACTTGTAGTGAGGGGAAAGAGGGGTTCTACTAAAATGTGAAATTGATCCAGTAATCAGAGCAGTAAAATGATTCCTCTACTGACTTTTTTATTATCATGTTTTCTTTTTCTTAAAAGTTACATTGAACTCAAAGGGGATTACTCACTATTTATTGCTCAATAGCCAATCAGGCCTTCTGTTGAACTCTCTCTTAGAGGCTGATCGCTGACGTCTAACATCTAAGTAAATCTAAACAATCAAGTGAGTTATAAAAGGAACCTTCTCACATCAAAACCAAATAAAATTAACATATAGAAATTTGTGAAACAAACAGTGATTTTCACTTTTCCATAGCGCATTTGACAAATACAGCAGTCCTACAAGATTAGGGTTGCCAGACGTCCGGCAAAAGGAGGACATGTCCTCCTTTTTAGCCTAATGTCCTCCGTCCGGCAGGCAAAGCTAAAAACCTTTAAAATGTCCGGCTTTTGGGCATGTCATGCTCACGGGGGGGGCATGTCTTAGAGCGCATGGTGCAGGCAGGTGGGCGGGCGAGCGAGAGCCAGGAGCCGCGCATCTCCCTGACCGACTGGGGCCGCTTCTTTCTGGCAAGCGAGAGACTTTTGGTGACACGCAGCCAGGCGCTTTCCTTCCCACAGGCGAGCAGCAGCAGCAACTCCTCCTCTTCCTCCTCTCCTCCCCCTTTGAGATAGCTTCAAGACCCAATGCATCAGAGCGGCTGCGGCGGTGGCAGCTGTTGCTGCCATATATGCGGCCACCACGCTTCCTGTTTGCTCAACTTCTCCTCTTTGCACTGTGGGAGGAACGCAGCTGAAAAACCCGGCTCGGCAGCAGCTCGGAGGGAAGCCCGGCTGCTCCCTGAGCTCTCCTGCTTTCCCTGCCGGTTCATCTTAGGGTGGCTAAGCCCTCCACAAAACCACCGCCTCCACAGGACGCCCCCGTTGCTTTTTCCCTGCACTCTCCTTCCTTGTCTTGAGGTTTCTCCCAGGGAGCCTGGAAAGCGCTGTAGCGCTCCTGCCTTTGTACAGCCGGTGCCGCCAGAGGGTTTTGCTTTGCTTTGAAAAACAGCGGGGAGAGTTGTGTGTTTGCGGCTGAGGGTGGAGGAAAGCGGGGGTTATGGTACGTCGTCCTCTGTCCTCTTTTTTGTCTTTCTATGTCCTCCTTTTGGTACCTATGTATCTGGCAACCCTATACAAGATATACAGTAATATGTGCTGTCCAGTAACAATAAAATTGTCTATCATGGGGAATTGTTTCTAATCCCAATTGTTAAAGGTACAAAACACTGGGCCCTCAGATCAGCATTACTTCCTAGCAATAAGGAATTTGAAAGCAGGAACCAAGGGCTTTCATATTTTGTTTAGAGTTAAGCTAGTCTGGTCTGAATAATTTGCTGACCATTAGGCACACTCATTTTTATGGCCTGTGTGACATATAAGTGATTTGGTCAGTGCATTGATCTAACTTGCCTTTGATTTCTATAGGACAAATTGCTTGATTTCATTTTTCATGAAGTAGCTTGTGATTTTAACTTGCAATTGATAAAGTCATGCAAAGTCCTTTTCGAATTACATAAATAACCTAGAATGTATTTTAGTTATGTTCCAACATGGATTAGAGCCTGATAACATGCTGTTTCCAGATCTGGCTGCATTCATTTCAGCTTTTGAGGTGAAATTACACAGTAAAAATATAAACTGAATCTGTATCAATTTCAAATGGCAATGAAAAATTGGCAGGTTAAAAGTCATTTACAGAATTAATCATAATGCTTTACCTAATCAACTCTGTAGTCAAATCACAGAATCCTGCACTTTTTTCTAAGCTGTATTAATGTACCCAATTTAAGTCATGGAAGCTACATATGAGTGTGGCCCAAGCGCACTGGGAAAAACTGACCTAACACCAGCAGTTCCAAACAATAAGAACTTACGTAACTCCTCAGCCATTTTACAAGTTAACGATTCAAAAATTCAGGGACAGGTAAACAGTATTGCATGAAACACATAATTTTAATAGTGACAACTAAGAATAAGCAATGATCAGACAAGGAATCAAATATTGATTCAATTTTCCTGCTTGCTTTGGAAGCTCTGGCTACGGTAAAATAATTCCTGATTTATCTGATTAAGGCAAGAGCAGTAGCTCCTTCATGTTTCGTATGCCTCTCCAGTGTCCTGTTTCCTAGATTTACCAAAGTCTGACGGCCAAATATGAAGAGATTAAATGCTCTACTGTACTAGCGCCAAATTAAACATGACACTAACCATGTAACTTGCTACTGTAGCTTTTTATTGTTTAAAAAACCTAATTACTAACAGGTGCATAGAGACTAATTTTTGTTGGATGCGGTGGTGATACTAACTTTTCTTCTCTGCTATGTTCCCACCATCCTCATGTGACTGTTATTAGGCCTAAGGAAGGAAGTTCTCATCAGTAACAGTGGACTGACTGAAATATTTTCTTCTTTTGAAGACACACATTTGGTGCCATGGCCTAACTGGTGCAGTCATTCACAGGAGGACAGACCTCAGCTGGAGGGTTCATGGGATGAGTTTGAGGGCTCAGTGATAGTCCCAGCCAAGGGATAAAGGACACTAAGCCTGACCCATCCAGAGAAGACTCATTCCTTCCAAACAGGAAAGAAGGTCAAGATGGAATCATGATCTTTAAAAACTCCAGTTGTTGAGATTAGCCAAGCAGTTATTGTTATAGGAAAGACTGCAACCAGATAAAAGCAGCTCTTTGCCTCCATGCAGACTTCCTGACTTTTATTTCTCGTATTTAAATTCTGTCTTTTTCCGTGTTTCCCCAGAAATAAGACAGGGTCTTATATTAATTTTTGCTCCAGAAAACGCATTAGGGCTTATTTTCAGGGGCTGTTTTGTTTTTTTTCATGTACAACAATCTACATTTATTCAAATACAGTCATGTCATCTTCTTCTGGTTGTTGCACAATGGTGGAGGGCGGGGTTTCACTTAACTAGGGCTTATTTTTGGGGTAGGATTTTTATTACGAGCATCCTGAAAAATCATACTAGGGCTTATTTTCAGGTTAGGTCTTATTTTTGGGGAAACAGGATATCTTTACATAATGCAAAGAGGTTTACATGGGGTTTCCAGGTGGTCTTCTACCTGGGTACTTATCAGATCCACATCTGCTTAGCTTTATCAAGTTGACTTCACTTTGGGCCCTGAGACATGTGCCATTCACTCAGCAACAACAGAAAGGAAAACCTATCAGCTAAGCTCTTGTTAGGTTCCCCTTCTGCAACTAACAGCTTTGGGGGTGGATTTAGATAAAATACATGGCACAAAGTAAATATTTAGACCTCAGTTCCCTATGCTGTAGCTCTGAACCAAATCGCTTACCCAGGACCACATTTTAAGGCAGAAATAGACACTGGAAGCTCTCTGTATGTATTTCCCACATAAAATGTCATTTGACTTTTAAATATGAATTTTTGTTTTCTGAAAAAAGAGGGACTAGTAAAATAAGTACTTGATAGTCAATGCAGTACATATGGGCTGAAATCTAGTAGTAAGTCACAACTAGGCCCATTGAATTTGTGAGAATTTGGTGAGTCAACTCACCTCTAAATTCCATTGATTCAAAAGGCCTATTCTAGTTGTGACTTACTACTGGATTTCAGCCACAATATATGTACCACTGAGATTTTAATGCCTTTATCTAATGACCTAATGTTTATTTAATACACAGGAAAAGTAATAGATGCTTATGAGTGATTGGCAAAACAAATTCTGAAGATTTATTAGATGAAAACAGCAATATTTGGAATATTTGCTTCAGAGTTTGGTACACATCACTGAGACGCAAAAAAAATCTCTATTAAATTTTTCTCAGTTTTCTTTTCATGCAGTCTTGTATGCAAGCACCAACTCTGAATATGCACCTACATTCAACTGAATCTCAACTGTACAATAAATGTTACCCCAAGAGATTCTGGCATGTTTTAGTCTGAATTTAAATGAACCACTCCAATCATTTAAAGCATACAATCCTATGAAAACAATTTAGAGACGTCCTGTGCCAGTCTAGAATAGAAATACAGTGAAAGGATACTGATGAATACTGCAGAGGGATCCTTCAGTGTTTCTCAGGGAGGTCATTTGGCTTTGTTTAAAAAGAAAGAGGGAATAAAGATGCATTTGTCTGCATTGCAGAGTGCGATAAAAATCATTCAGTCACTCAGTTGCTTCCTGAGGGAGCAAAAGGGTACTCAGGTTGGTATGTTTCTGGCAATCCTTATATCTGAAAAATGACAGATACAATTTAGAAACATATTTTGGAGGGAAGAGTAGATTTTCTCCTCTTGCTGTTACAAGCCAAGTCTGCCTTGTGTGAATTAAAAAACAAAACCATTCATATTATCTAAATGGATTTAGCAGTGCTTGAAAAGATGATGAACAGCAGATTTAAAGCACTTTGAAAAAAAATGATTCAGCATCTCTGCGTACGTGTTGCAGGAGGCAAGTTGATCACTGTAGTTTTCAGCCACGGGCTTTCATACAGGTGTATTACTAATTATACTTAGCAGAATGATGAATGCTGGCCATACTCTTTAAGTACTTAGCTCCATAAATAGATATGCACCACCATTAATGGCTATGCTTACTGAGCCCAATCAATTAAGTGGTTGCCATAGAGCCCCCTGGATGGTTACCTTTAAAATCAGAGTCACCCAAGGTTAAACTAAATGTTAAGGGTAATGTATGTTCCCTTTAACTTCAATTAATTTTATCTGCTTTCCAGCAATGAGAATTCCTCAGAGGTGCAGTACCTCAGCAATCAGACTTGTAAATTATGACCATGTGTATCTTCCAATGAATCTCTCTCTCTCTCTCTCTCTCTCTCTCTCTCTCTCACACACACACACACACACACACACAAGTGCCATGACCAACAGATATCATTCACCAGTTGAGAGAGAACCTCCTTCAAATACCTCCCCCACAACAAGAAAGATATCTTATGCTCTGCATGATATGATTTTGAGTCCTCAAGAACATTTGAAAAACCATGCTGAAATACACCAAAGAACTGAACTCTTGCCCACAGGAAGCAGTCACATGCGTATGGGAAGTCCACAGGCAGGACATGAACCCAAACATGCCTGCCTACTCATGTTTTCCAGCAACTCAAAGGAATGCTACCTCTGATCCGTCATATAGCATATGCCTATTGTGACTGGCAGCCATGATTTGGTGGCTTTGGTCATACTTTAAAGACATCTGGATTTACAGCTATCATACCTTTGTTGTCATAGTGTGACCACGAAAAAGTCTCCCATAGCTCTGGAACCCTTTCTGTTAATTAGAATAACTGTGACTTAGCCTTACATAAAGTTCTTTTGGAAAGCTTGTGGAAACTCTCACATCTTTCTGACACATCCAAGGAAGTGGCAAAGGTGTTTTAAAGTCATCTATAGCTCTTATTTTACTTCAGACAACTGTCCCAAAACTATGAGTACTCTGTAGAGCAAGGCTGGGCACCCTTGTCCATCTACAGGACCTGCTGTGATCTATATTATCCCTATGAGCAAAAACACTGGGAAGAATAGCCAAACAGTTCATTTTTGGGTTTCAAAACTAGGACATTTTTGTTTGTCCCATTTTTAACATTGGGATCAAGATCTTGCCTAGAAGATCATATATCTCAAGAGAAGAGGTTGGTTATATGCATGTGGTACATCTATACAAAGAAAAAAATCTCAATAATCCCATTTGCATTGGTAATTAAAACTCTGTGTAGTTGTTATGTTGCTTATTCAGCATTTTTAAATTTTTCACAATAAAAGAAATTATTATAATATAATGTATATACTGTATAATTTATTGTACAGTGAAAAGAAACAAAAAATTACAGAATAGAGATGGGCATGAACCTTGGTTCTAATAATTCCACGCAACATCAGCTTGTTTATTTCCATGCTCTTTATTCTTCTACATTTCTTCTATGCATAAAACTCCAAGAGCTACTGAAAACATAACTTTTTGAAACAGACAGAAATCCATCCTTGCAACTTACGTGAAAGCTACAGGTATGATAGCCATAAAAAAATTCTTACACTATGAAAAGCTGCAAATAAGAAATAATCTAAAAGCAAAACTTGTACACAGAACTTGTCATAAAAATCTATTTCCATTCTAAGCTTTTAGCAATAAAAGTTTTACATAAGAATTTATATCATATTGCAATCCAAAAGTACAGGAGCTTATATCTTTCAAAGGCATAGTCAAAGAGTACATCTCTAAAACACATTATTAAAAAGTAAGAAGCATTATAGCTTTGAACAATCTTTAGCCTTTAGCATATCCAGATACATGTGAAAAATATTAGGTTTTCTCACCCAAGCTATTGCCATTTGCCAGTTTGCATTTATGGAGGGAAATCTATGTTCTCTGTGTGTTGTCTCTGTGCTTCTGTGTCTCCTGCCTGCTTCTTGGTGTCCCATGCCTGGTGTCTGCTATTTGTGTGTGTGGCGTTGTGTGTCTCTTGCTTCCCTATATTTATTTCATTTGTTTACATTTTCCTTCAACTGTCAACAATTGAAGTAGATTTTATTAAAAACTGGCATTAGTGGTGTTCAAAGATCAGGAAAAAAAATCAAAAATGGCAAAATGCTAATTGTATTAGGAATTGAAAAGCAACTGCAAACAATGGGAAAGTTCAACATAAAAATGTCTAAATTCACCAAGAATAAATTAATACAAAGCAAGACTTCCTGGCAGAAAACAGAAATTTTCCTTTCATACAGAGACAGGAGATGAGCTCTGGAAAATGTTGATTCTCTTTCCAAATACTACAATGAAGTCCTTAGGGCCCTCTTTTCTAGTAACAACTGTTAAATAAATAAAGTCTAAGGAAATGAAGAAAACATAACCATCTGAGAAAACCAAGTTACTGTAAAAGTAAATACAAATAAAATGTGGGTGGGTAGATGGAGGGTTAAAGGCTTATACTTGTAGTTCCCACGCCGAATCTTCCAACATCAACACTGTGGTTTGGCTGAACATAATCAGCAATGGCTCACCATACACATTCACATAACATGACTCATAAATACTCCACTTCCTGACCATACTTCCTTTGGCTCCCCACCTAGCTGTGTGCTCAGTTTGACTTAGTAATGATGTCATGCATCTTCAATTCTAACTGTATAGAGGGTGCTACTCAAAGCTTTGATTAAAACAATAGAAAATCTCAGCAATAAAATGGAACACTTTTGATATTCCATTTCACAGTTTGGTGAATCGTGAATTGAAAATGCTTCAGTTATTTCGTGATGATTAAATACAGCATATTTCTTATTTCATGATTAAGACACTAGTCCAAATGTGCTTTGTCTCATATCAAAAGGGGATTGTTAAATACAGCATCTTAAGCATCTCTTATTCTATGTGCACTTTTAAAAGAATGTTCTTTATTATCAGCACCTCAGTCTTATGCATGCTTAATTTCTTTTATTTCTCCCTTTGTGTATGAGGGGGAGACAGCTTATAGCTCCCGTTTCCAGTTTTTCACAAGCTATAGGTATCATTCTGTCCAAATACAAGAAAGAGTTCCCCACACACAATTAATAACTACATTCAATTATTTGTTTATCCAGAGTAGTACTGTCTACTCTAACTGGCAGCAATTTTTCATGGTCTCAGGCAAAAGTGGACAAAGGGGTGCAGCATTTCAATGTCATAGAAACAGGGCAAGCAAGTGTTCAAAGTGATCCTGAAACAATCTGGGCTGAATCTAAGAATCTCAGATTCTCCTTATGTAATGGACATAAGGAGAATCAGAGAAATGGACCAAGAATCTATGTAAAGTGAAGTTATATCACAGCAAAAACCAAGAGGAGAACCATTTTGGGATATCTGGCTGTGATTGGGTTCACATTCGCAACTAAGCAGTTCCTCCTTTTTGGTGGAATTAATTACAGGAGACGTAGTTTTATCAAGCAAAGCTTTACTTTCAACAGGAAAGGGGGAATCAACAATAACTTCTGTGGGTCCAACATGACCAGCTATTAATGAAGAGTCAGCCCATAACATGGAAGGTCCATTAATTATCTCATTGTCCCTTAACGCGGCGATGCTCCAAATCTTTTCCTGTCCATCGGCTTTCTCATAGGGTTGCTCCTCACCGCGCAGATGGTTCCACAATATGGGTGATGGGCCCAATCTCCTTCGAGAGGTGTCTGAGCCGCTGGAACAGGATCCAGTTGGACCACCTTCCTCCAAGGACCTTTCCCCCGCGGGTATACATATACGGTCACCGCATCTTCCCTATAGCGGTCCACATTGCCACGCAACACAACATGTTGGCGGATATTGCTTGACGGATGTGGAAATCAGAAACGATCTTGGGAAGGAAAGAAATGTCTGGATATAGGGTGAATTTATCTGGATGAAATTGCAGGAACGGAGGGTCCACACGGAGGGCCGCTAGTTCGGGCGCCCTATGGGCGGATGTGATGGCTACGAGGAACAAAACTTTAAGGGAGAGTAAGCGCTTGGAGGAAGTGGCAAGAGGTTCGAGGGGTAGAAGTGACAAACGCTGGAGGACAGTGTGTAGCGACCACTGTGGCGTTGGAGGGGACCTGGGTGGATTGAGATGAGCCACCCCTCAGAGAAACCACTTCAGTGTGGGATGCCGAAATAACAAAGCAGCATCTGAATCTTGTGGTTGGTAAGCTACAATAGCGGACATGTAGATAATGAGAGATGGCAATCAAAAAGATAAGAAAGAAAGGCCAACACTGCTTGAAGGGTAGTAGGAGCCATAGGAAGACCATTCTGATGAGCAAACTTCTGGAAAGCAGACCATTTGTACGAATAAAGTTGATTTGTGGTCGGTTTCCTGGAATGGGTGAGGATGGCTTTTAGGGAGGGAGAATCCGCCAAGCTGTTAGATGTAGGGATTGTAGGTCAGGATGGTAAGTCTGTCCGCGATGCTGGGTGAGGAGATGAGGAAGGCGAGGCAGACGGATGGATTGAGAGGTTATCGATTGGAGCATCGTGAACCAAGGCTGCCTCGGCCAATATGGGGTGATTAGAATGGCATTTGCGCGGTCGTGTCTCAATTTGACGATGGTCCGTAGGAGAAGTGGTATCGGTGGAAAGAGGTAGAGGAGGTGAGTGGTCCAAGTTGCCATTAGGGCGTCGCCAAGAGACCCTCGGCCGATGCCTGCTCTGGAAAAATAATTTGGTATTGATCGCTGTGGCGAACACGTCTATATCGGGATGACCCCACCTGCTGCAAAGTTGGAGAAAAACGGTGTGGTCGAGGGACCACTCATGCATCTGAGAATTCAACCTGCTGAGAGAGTCTGCCAACGTGTTGTGTTGCGTGGCAATGTGGACCACTATAGGGAAGATGTGGTGATCCAGGCACCACTCCCAAAACTGGACAGCAAGATAGAGGAGGGGTAGAGAGTGTGTACCCCCTTGTTTGTTGATATAGTAAAGTGCTGTCGTATTGTCCGTGGTTACCTGGACTGCGGTGCCTGCAATGAGTGGTTCGAAGGCGCAGAACGCTTTGAAGATCGCCAGCAGTTGGAGGTTGTTGATGTGGAGAGTTTTTTCATGAAAGGACCATGTGGCATGGATTTGAAGGTCTTTGCAATGTGCACCCCAACCGACGGGGCTGGCATCGGTTGTAACTTGAATTGCCAGTTGGAGAGGTACAAACGGTCGTCCGAGGAAGAGATTGGCTGGTGTAATCCACCAAATCAGCTGGGATGCAAGCTCGGGAGTGACTTGTAGAAGCATGGTGGGTGGGTCGTTGAAGAGTCAAAGGCTCTGTTTGTTCTTCTTGTCAGGGCACCTGAAGGATTGGCGAGGGCGCTGTCTCTGAGTGTGCTGACGAGGTTGGAACGTGGAAGATGATTGAGGTAAGTAGCGTTGCTTGTCTGGGAAGGACTTGTACTGGTGGAAGGGATACTGACAACACCACTGATAACGTTGAGGCCTGTAGTAGGTCTGAGTATTGTAGGAACGTGCTGTTTTTCTCATCTTTTGTAGGTTGTCAAGGATCTCATCTGTCTTCTCGTCAAACAGACCAGCGCCGTCAAAAGGTAAGTCCTCAATTCACATCTTAGAATCCTCAGAGATGCTAGCGGAACGTAGCCAGGCATGTCTACGTAAGGCTACAGCTGTGGCCATGTGTTTAGAGGCTGCCTCAATTATATGTCGTGCCGTAATATGCTCTTGTCTTGCCAATGTCATAGCCTCTTGGTGGAAGGCTAGGCCGCGAGGTTTGTTCTCTCCAGAGGCCGACTGTAAAGATGGGAGAGTCTTGTTCCAGAGGAACCTGTGATAGGCTCCCATTGCAGCTAAGTAGTTGGCAGCCCGTAGGGTGAAAGATGCGAGAGAATAAACTCTACAACCGATAATGTCTAACTTTCTACCCTCCTTATTGTTTGGAGTGGTGTTAGAGCGATTACATGAACGATTTTGCGTTGCATCAACAATAACGGAATTAGGAGGGGGGTGCTTGGAAAGAAAATCCGTGTTAGTGCCATGAGTCTTGTATAGATTTTCGACTCTGCGGGAGATCTGAGGCACTGAAGATGGTTTGGTCCAAGACTGCTTGATAAGCTTGAGCAGCGACGGGATGAACCCCATACGAAGAGGGGGTGTCTGATCCTCATCAATGTCCTCATATACCTTGTCAGATTCGGATTGGGTTGGTTGCTAGACATCAAGGTCCATAGCCTTGGCAATACGTAGAATTAACTGGGAATAAGAGGAGAAATCCTCAGATGGTGATGGAGGGTTTCCATCAGCTACATCAGAATCGTGAGTAGGAAGATTGGGAGGTGATTCTTGTAGGGCCATGGAAGCGGAGGATTCCGAATCTGACGAATGCGCTGGTGAAAGCAATGAGCCTTGCTGATATGAGGAGGGAGATGCATCCGTTCAGTGGCGTTTAGAAGCCCCGGTACCGCGCCCTCCGTGTATCGATTGTGCGGGGAGGTCTAGCTTCCGCTTTTGAGGCCTTTTAGAGTCCATGGTACCGGGCAGTGGCCCAGTGTAGGTCAGGGTAACTTGCAAGGATTTATTTTTATTTATTTATTTATTTATTAGATTTTTATCCCGCCCTTCTAGACATATGTCTACTCAGGGCGGCTCACAATAAAATTATTCATAAAAACAATTAAAACAACGATTTACATAAACAATATTAGTATTAATCAAGATGGAAAATATGAAACAAAAAATTAAGTAGGAAGTAAAAGTCAGGTATTGACAGGAGGGAAGGCCTGCCTAAAGAGCCAAGTCTTTAATTGGCTCTTAAAAACACCCAGCGAGGGTGCCAGGCAGATCTCTGACGGCAGGCTATTCCAAAGTCGAGGGGCCACTGCCGAGAAGGTCCGGTTTCTTGTTCTTTCTTTCCGGGCCTCTCTCGGCATTAGGCCCCTCAGCCATCTTTCCTGGCTATAACGAGTGACTCGAGTAGATCTAGGTGGGAGAAGGCGTTCTGCTAGGTATCGAGGTCCTAAACCGTTTAGGGCTTTATATGTCATCATTAACACTTTGAAATCAATGCGGAAACGAAGGGCAGTCAATGCAAGGCAGCCAGAGTAGGAGAGATATGCTGGTGTTTTCTCGTTCCACTAAGTAGTCTGGCTGCCGCATTCTGCACCATCTGAAGCTTCCGCATCAATCTCAAAGGTACCCCCACGTAGAGCGCATTACAGTGGTCTAATCTCGAGATTACAAGCGCATGGACCAGAGTGGTGAGGGCCCCGCCATCAAGATAGGGACGCAGCTGGGCAATCTGCCATAGATGGTAATAGGCGGAACGGACCACTGACGCCACCTGGGTTTCCATGGTAAGCGCCAGGTCCAGATGTACTCCCAAGCTGCGAACCTCACTCTTCACGGCGAGAGTCACCCCCCCAAAAGAGAGGGAGTTTCCCAAGCCACCGATGGAGGGGCCACCCACCCTCAAGTCTTGTCCGGGTTCAGCCTCAGCCCATTCTCCTGCATCCATTGCAGTACAGCCTCCAGACAGCGCTGAAGGGACAGAACGGCATCCACTGAAGTAGGTGAAAAGGAGATGTAGAGCTGCGTGTCATCAGCATACTGATGGCACGAGGCCCCACACCCCCTGATGACTCCTCCCAGCGGCCTCATATAGATATTAAACAGCATTGGGGAGATGATCGAACCCTGCGGAACCCCACAATTGAGACTCCACGGGGCCGAAACGCTCTCCCCAAGCTGAACACTCTGAGGGCGGTCCTCCAAGAAGGATCGGAGCCAGGCAAGCGCCAAGCCACCGATTCCCAACTCGGAGAGCCTCCCCAGGAGGATACCGTGGTCGACGGTATCAAAGGCAGCTGAGATATCGAGGAGGACCAACAAGGACATTTTGCCCCTGTCAGCCTCCCTCAGCAGGTCATCCAACAGTGCGACCAGTGCCGTTTCTGTGCCATGGCGCGGCCTGAAGCCCGACTGGAACGGATCCAGGACATTGGTTTCATCCAAAAGAGCCTGAAGCTGATCAGCCACCACCCTCTCCACCACTTTACTGAGGAAGGAAACATTGGCGACAGGCCTATAATTGCCAATATCGTCCGCCGCCAAATTTGGTTTCTTCCTAATGGGCCTAATGAGTGTCTCCTTGAGGGCAAAAGGGACTTTGCCCTCCTGGAGAGACCCATTAATTATCGCTGTGGCCCATTCCGTTGTTATAGGCCTGGCTGCTTTGATTAGCCAGGCCGGGCAGGGGTCAAGAGAGGAAGTGGTGGCCCGGCAGCGATCAAGCGCTTTGTCCACCAAATCTGGCATCACAGGCTGAAAGAATTCAAGTCTCACTGGGCAAGACGGAGTGCTGGACATCTCTGCTCGATCCACTGTATTTAAAAAAGGAGCAAGGTCCCGGCGGATGGCCTCCACTTTAGATTTAAAAAATGCTGCAAATTGGTCGGGTGAGATATTAGTAGGAGGCCCATTACTTAGACCAATCCCGGATAGATCGCGAACTATACGGAAAAGTTCCGCCTGCTGATTTGAAGCTTCGCTTATCCGGTTAGCGAAGTGTGATCGACTAGCAGCCCTCACCTTATCCAGGTAGTGGTTAGTCACGATCCTGACAGCTTTCTTATTATAATCCGTCGGTTCCTGTCTCCAATTGCACTCTAGCCGTCTCCTGTTTCGCTTCATAGCTCGCAGCTCCTGGTTAAACCAGGGCCCTGGCCAAGCTCTGCGCCGGAGAGGGCGTTTAGGAGCGATCGTGTCTGCAGCCCTAGTGGCGGCAGCAAGCCAGCCATCCACCAGAGCCTCGACAGGAGCACCAGACAGATCAGCTGGAATCCCTCTCATGGTATCCTGGAATCGTGATGGATCCAGTAACCTTCGAGGGCGGACCATTGAAATAGGTCCATGCTCCCTGCGGGGAGGGAGAGCCACTGAGAGGTTACATTTTATTAGGCAGTGATCTGACCATGACAAGGGGACTGAGACAAGGTCAGTTACCATCACACCACACTCGCTCCGCTCAGTGGAGAACACCAGGTCTAGCATATGACCGCCCACGTGTGTGGGGCCGTTGACATGTTGGGACATGTTCAAGGAAGCCATGGTTTCCAAGAACTCAAGAGCTGGACCGGAAACCTCTGCCTCCGCATGGATGTTGAAGTCACCCAGGACCAAAAGTCTCGGGGACTCCAACAGTGCCGCGGAGACAAAGTCCACCAGCTCCGGTAAGGAGGTGGCTGGGTTGCGGGGAGCGCGGTAACCCAGCAAGATCCCAATACCATCCCTGGCCCCTATCGACACGTGGAGGGCCTCCAGACCCAGCTTCACCACCGAAGAGCGCCTAATAACCTTCAGAGTATTTCTATAAACAATGGCTACTCCCCCCCCCGCCCCTCCAGTCTACCCTGGTGCTGGACTGCATAACCAGAAGGACAGGCAAGTGTCAAGGGAACTCCCCCTTCCCCGTCCATCCAAGTTTCGGTTATGCATGCCAGGTCTGCGTCCTCCTCCAGAATAAGATCTTGAATAATCTGGAATTTATTGGACACAGACCTGGCATTCAACAGCACCAGTTTTAGAGTGCAGGGCCGGCTGATCTGACTACCTTGAGACTGGCAGGTGGTCACAGTGCCAGAACAGTGAACAGCCTTCAAACATCTGTTCACCGTTCTTTTGAAACGAGTGGGAACTGTGCCATTGCCATATCTCCCTCTACCCGTAATCACTCGGATGTTAGATCCCCCGCTGGGGGGGCAAGCCTTCCACTCCATGTCAAAAAAGAAAAAGAAAAAACAAAGGATACACTAAATTAATACAGTAAAACAGTAATAATAACAAGGATGATGAACGGTCCCAAGAAAAGGCAGCTCTATCAGCCGGTGGTATAGAAGGTTTGGCCGACAGTTTTGGTTTCTTTGGTATCAAAGTTGATGGAACCGAAGCAGATGAGGCGTACCGTTTGTGAGTTTTCTTATGGGGCTTTGGTGCCGAAGCAGGAGAAACGCTCTCATTGTCGGACGATGGGCCGTAGTAGTAGCCCGAACGTCGATCCAGACGACTTTGACTTAGGCAATTTTGGCTTAGATTTAGGAGACTGCAACGGTGAATTGGTAACTGAAGAGGCCGGTGGCGGCTGTGAAGCTTGAGAGTCATCCATCTCGGGTGGTGGACGGAGAGATTGCTCCCACAAGAAAGATTTAAGACGTTGTTGACGGAGCTTGATGGCTTGCTTTGTAAAGTTTTTGCAGTAGGAGCAAGAAGCTGGTTGATGCGATTCTCCCAAACAAAAAAGACAAGAATCGTGGCCCTCAGAAACGGGCAACTTATTAGTGCACAAGGTGCACCTCTTAAACGGCCCTGTCGGGGCCATAAAAGGGGAAAAACTGGGGGGTGGGGAAATAAAATGACAGGAAATCACGAGGAGTAACAAAAGGTATAACGAACAGTCTATTGTTGAATAAGAACGATGAATTATGTTTCTATCAGTAAAAGAACCAGTCTGCACGAACGGAGAGCTCAGAGAGATGAGACCTCAGCGGCGGCAAAAAAGAACTGAGGTAATCACTTTGACAGGCGGACCATGTGTACTGGGGGGGCAGTCCTAATGAACGCATGTTTGAGCTCTAGAATATTCCAGAGACCTCTGCGCAAGCGCAGATTAACCCATTAGTGTGCATTCACAGAGACCACGAAGAAGAACTAACGCTTCTGGCCCTAAGCTTAGCCGCAACCGAACCAAGCTGAGCCAAGAAGCTGGGGGAACAAAAAGATAACTGAGAATTTTAGTTCAAAAAGTAAGTTTTCTGAGATCCTTGTCTTAAAAAAAAAAACACAATCGCAAGCTCTGTAGTTAACACTTCCAGGAACTGCCAGCCTCAAACTAAGTTGTGAAGCACTAAGGTTTTTAATGACCTAGGTGACATCCCTTCTAAGCATAAAATGGAAAGATGTTCCAAAGTGCTAACAGTGCTATCCCCAGCATCTAAAGAAGACTGAGAGTCCAAGGATGTGGGCAACTGATGCTTGTCATTTTTGAAAGAAAAAAGCCACTCAACTGAAAAATCTATTGGGGACATTCTTAGCTTGAAGTTCTGAGAATACTCTTTGTTAAAAGGCCTCTGGCATAAAAGGCAGAAACATTGCATACATTAATCTGTTTGGATTTTGGCCAATGCAATGACAGTGGGAGGGACAAGATGTTAAGAGTTATTAAATTAATAACTTGCACTTCTCAAGTCCATGCATGAGTATACTGTCATTTCTGTATTTTGTACCCAAGGT
The DNA here is from genome assembly GCA_037013535.1 of Intellagama lesueurii. Lineage (NCBI taxonomy): Eukaryota > Metazoa > Chordata > Lepidosauria > Squamata > Agamidae > Intellagama > Intellagama lesueurii. Next base: position 28,672,409 of record JBAJHW010000003.1, read on the forward strand.
TTTTAAGCATATCAGTCCCCATAAATTCTTTGCAAAGAAAAAAGGGTACAGTATTTGTGTTGAGCCTTAAGCTGGCATAAAATATTTACAAAGATTGCATAGCAACCTGTATGATTAAGTTAGTATGAGGATTTGGAGTTTATCTGATAAAATGAGGTTCTAGGAAATGTTTATTGCACAATTTATAAATCGCACTATACGTGGATTTTTTATACTGATCTCATTAATGCAAAGAAAATGCCAACTACTCAAAATAAACAGTGCCTTTACTGTAAATCTTTTTTTTCCATTTGCCTACTAGCAACATTTTTTTGTTATTGCTCTCTTGTAGCACTTCCTCTCAGTCTCTTGAGAGCCTTACTGAAGAAGTTCTAAATCATTTCCCTTTCAGAATACACTGAGCATCTTTCTTTATCACCACTTAGTTAAAAATAAAATTCCAGTGGAAGCTGACTTATTCTGTACAGAGAGAACACTGTGATTTAAACCACACTTAAACACATCCTTCCTCAGCTCAGAGAACAATCTACCTCTCTTCAAATATTTTCAGATTTTGCTGTAGATAACACTGAGTTGTGGACTCCTGCTGTCTTTAGTAATATAATGTTCATTCCCTTATTACTGATGTACTTCATAAAACAGAACACCTTAGCATAGTAGAGTGCCTAAGAACATGAGTTAGAGATGTCTTTGGCTGAAATCTTACTACTTCCTTAACTTTCTTGCAGCAGGACGGGCCACTTTAATCTTCCAGAATTGCTTTTGTTGAACAGTTCATGCAGAACTTGACCATCTGTCAATTTTTTCATCAAACATCTTAAACATTCTTTTGCTTTTCAATGCCTTCTCTTCCAACTTTTCAATTATACTAAGTTCTTTATATATGTCTCTGCGAATGTGTGTTTTTACACAAGTGCCAACAAGAACACACATTAGGCTTCACATTTTCTTCACAAAAACAGATACCTCAGCTCTTTCTAACAGGACAGTTAACAAAGTTTCTATCGTAGACTCTGGCTTCATTCCAACCTGACCCCCCAAATATTTTCATCTAACTAACTGCTTCTAAGGCAAGTCACCAAACTGTCTCACACACCTTATTTGTAAATATAATAACATCTCTACAACCAGGCAGTATAACAGCCAATAAGGCCACAGTTCCATTCATATACATTTTATCCCCTGCTCCAAAAGTCTTTGAACAGCCTCTCCTATATACAGAGCACCACATTCTCCTTTTAAGCCAAAGGAACGAAGGGGGTAAGCAGACAGTAATAGCAAGAGGAACAGCAACAGAATCAGACAGCTCTAATGATCAGTACCAAGATCCAGGTCTATAGAGCCTGTGTCCTGAGCACACTTCTGTACTGCAGTGAGTCCTGGACCCTTTGTGCACGGCAGGAGAGGAAGCTGAACACCTTCCATATGCGTTGCCTCCGACGCATTTTTGGTATCACCTGGCAGGACAAAGTTCCAAATAGAGTAGTCCTAGAACGAGCTGGAATTTTTAGCATGTATACATTACTGAAACAGCGACGTCTACGTTGGCTTGGGCATGTCGTGAGAATGGCTGATGGTAGGATTCCAAAAGATCTCCTGTATGGAGAATTAGTGGAGGGAAATCGCCCCAGAGGGAGACCACAGCTGAGATACAAGGACATCTGCAAGCGGGATCTGAAGGCCTTAGGAATGGACCTCAACAGATGGGAAACCCTGACATCTGAGCGTTCAGCCTGGAGGCAGGCGTTGCATCACAGCCTCTCCCAATTTGAAGAGACCCTTGTCCAGCAGACCGAGGCAAAGAGGCAGTCACGGAAGCAGCAAAACCAGGGAGCTGGACAGGGGACAGATTGTACTTGTCTTCAGTGTGGAAGGGATTGTCACTCTCGAATTGGCCTTCTCAGCCACACTAGACGCTGTTCCAAGTCCTCCATACAGAGCACGTTACCATAGTCTTTCCAGACTGAAGGATGCCTGATACTAATGATCAGTAGTAGCCTCTACCCGCATGGAGGTATAGGACTACCCTGGTGCTGGCTCTGCAAGGTGAACTCCCCTCCTAAAGGATGAGGTAGATCTGGAATTGATAAATCCTCTGCATCAATTATGCCAGCATTTCAATCAGATGCTCAGGATTCTCTCAAAAGCATGGTTGAAGTTAGGCGTAAAGCAAAGATTTATATGCTGATACCTTTGTGCTGGCACAGGATTTATATGCCAGCACTTGGCCTCACGTACCCCTAGTGGTTGCCCTGATACAGTAACATACACTCAGCTACAGTGACATTACTAGCATTATAGCTAATATTCATGCTTGATTATAGTTGTAGCATATCAGAGAGCAGATTATTTTATAACTAATGCCTTGTATGTCTTCAAGATTTGGCAAATTAAAGTCTCTTCCCATCCACAAAGATAACTGCAGTCCAACACTATACTTTACTTAAAGACAAGTAAAATGAACAAAGCACTTCAAACATCCATGCGTGCAGAGATCAAGGATTTCCTGTAATTCTAGCCTCTTTCTCTGTAATATGCAAAGCAGACTAGAAAACATGGTTAAGTTTTAATTTTTATTCCCTTCCTCTCTCCAGAATCATTTCGAACATACAGCAGATGCGTAATGAATCTATCTTTCCCCTGAAATATATCTCAAAATGTTAAATATTTCAGAGTTTCCATATGTACTCAATTTTCCCTTCATATTATGTTTCATGGGTCTCTAGAGCTGGAGGATTTATGTTAACATTTGATGCCATTAAGTCTTCCTAGAGTTAAATAAACCATTTTTATTTAATCATTAATGCTTTAGTGCAACAACTGACCCCAGGGAGAACATGGTAATGCAATATTCTAGGGCTTTTTCAGGACTGAAAAAAACAATTTCATTGTAGAAAGCTCTCACTTAGTCTTTAGGGTCACTTCACGTTTAAAAAATGTCCCTATTGCACTCTTTATGAAGAAGAAATAACAGAAATATATTAATACCAGAAATTAGTGATTATTCACTTTATTTGCTCTGTTGTAAGTTCGGAGTTAGCTGCAAATGTTTGGCCTGTTAAAGCAAAGGGACATGCCTTGAAAACAGCAGTTGACTGTGCATGTTGCCTGATATATCTCAAATGATACTAGTTGCAAAAGGTGCCTCTAAATGTATTTGTAGAAGCAAATGCAAACAAAATGAGGGAACTAGATTGTGAGTCTTGCCAACTCTGCCAGGGTTGATGGGCAGCTGCTTCTCCTCCATCCCTGGATCCATGGACTTGATACAGAGTGGCTTAAACAATACAGAGTTTATTATAACACAGATTGGGGAAATAACTCAGGGGATGTCATACCTATCAAAACAGCAGCCAAGGGGCCAGTGGCCATCACTAGCCCTTACTCAGTTCCAATCTTTTTCCAACTACTAGTTAACTTCATTGAGGTGGTCTGATCTCTCCTCTCTCTTAACGGCCCTCTCCACATGGAGTCAAAATGGAGTTAGATTGTTGCTTTTTTCCCTGGTCACAGGACACATAGTCAAGATTGAAATAGTCAAGATTTTCTCAGCCAGTGGTGTAACTCTGGTTTTTTCCCCACTCCCTCGGAAGGTTGTGTTATTTTATATGTTATATGTTATTTTATGCTGTGTTGGTACATTTCTTAGTGGAATTGCCTGTGTGCATGACCTGCCCCGCTTCTTTTCAGAATCAAAGCCAGAAAGGTGGCTGCCATTATTGTGGTGCTCATACTATTATTATTTTTTCTTGGTCAGCAAAAGTATGTCACAGAGCAGTTTGAGCCATTGCTTCAGTACTGGCGTTTTGATATGCCACTTTTCGCTAGTCATTGTGAGGAGATGGTTGCGGGGAGGGGGTTGCGGGGGGGGAGGAGGAAGGAAATGGCAGATTAAGCTGAAAAGCAGAGGAGATGGTAGGGGAATCACCAGTGTGATTCTGCAGGAGCAGCCAGTGCAACAGAGGACATATTCCCAAACAGAAATCCCCTTCCCAATATATTGATGTATCAATAATTTAAAAAAAAAACGAGTGTGTGTGTATATGTATATATGATTCAAGTATTCACACACACACACACACACACACATGATTCAAGTAGGAGGAAATAAATCATTACTGCTAAAAGTTCTTGGGATGTTCACCTCAGTATAAATACCACGTGAATCAAGAATTGAGAATCAAGGTTGGTAAACTGAGGTGACAATGTGTAGCCTGCAGAACTAAATTGTAAACTTACAAATTACAACATAAATTGTAATTGAACTCCCAACCTACCTAAACCACTGAACTATCCAGTCAGCTGAAAGCTAGCTAGATGTAAGTAATGTATAATGCATATATGGTAAACAATTTACAGTAGTTCTTATTTAATACATACCAAAAATAAATTAAATACATGCTGAAATAATGTATTTCTGCAATTATGCTAAGGGATAAATAGCGTCCGTTTTATTTCACTGGACTCTTCCAAGAAACAACCGTGAATTCCACAGATAAGTCTAAAGTACAGCAGGATCCTTTAATATTAAAGCCTGCAGCGATAACACATTAGGGCTAAAGATTCACAGAGCAGGTGTACAAAGCATGACAGAATGCCAGTTTCTGCTAAACTGACAAAGAGATCTGCCAATCAAAATATTTCGGTATAGGCTTCTCGGCTTTATGGTTAAAAAACAAGTAAAATCCAAATATGAGGAAGTTAATATTCAAACCATGATGTTGGTATAGTGATCTAAGGAATAAGGAACAGGGTGCAAAATGAGATCAGAAGATATACTGTATAGTTTAATGTTCAGCTTCTATTATCACATTCAATACCAATAAGAATCTCCCTTCTTCTTTCCAGAATTCCTTTTGTCTATCTAAATCCTACACAGATTAGCCTATAATTAGCTCAGGGCACTTTAGAATACTGGCTTAGATCACAAAACAGAAAAGTTAGAAGCATTACAGCTGGATCGATTGTGAACCAGATAATTTTCTGTTCCTATTTCTGATGCTAAGATCTAAGCAACACTATCACTGCCACATGGAGGCTTTCTGGAACATGACTTTGTTAACAATCAAATTCAGCTAATTGTGCTGCTTTGCATGGCATCAAAACTCTGCTGGCTGAGGTGGCTTCCTCTCTGCCTAACAGCAAAGTAGTAAGACTGGCCCTGAAGAAAACATTGTCCAAAACTGCATACAATTAAGCATATGTCTTGAAAGTATTGTGGCGTGAAAGGAACAGTTTCATATATTGTGAATGCTGAAAACAATCTAGTTAAGATAAATCACGATGAGTCCTAATCCAATACCATTGGTTTTAAAAACACTCTCAACTACCCAATTGCTTTTTTTTTGTGATCAACCATATCCTGATCTTGGTATGATTCTGTTTAAAGTTTCAAGCATTTATTACAACATAAATCATTGGTTAGGGACATTTAAAATGTGTGTTGTCCACCTATTATGAAAAACTAAGGCAAGGAAAATCTAGGAAATGTGCAATGAAATGGAAGGCGCTAGAAGAAGAATGTACAATAGCTTCAGTAACAACTCTGAATTATTTTAAAAACTCCAAACACCCACAATTTGATTTTGGAAACATATGATGCATACAGCTTGAGACAAGAAGGTTCTTGCTGAAACTAACTGCAGTTAATAAGGCCTCCATTGTTCTACAAATTTTTCTGCACAGTAAATGATATAGTAACATTCTCTCACCATCTGTTTACGTCTTTTGGTGTATGGAGTCCCAGAAGGAGAGGAGCCAGCACTGAGAGCTTCTTCAATATCCAAGTTCAGTTTTTCCAGTTTGTTCATCAGACACAACATGGAATCATACCATTGACTTTCCTTTACCAACTGGGTCTGAAAAGACAAATGCAATGCAAAACATCCAAGTTTATGTAATTCACACTTGCAATGCTCTTAACTGGTGTTAATAATGCTAATGTCACTTCATATCCATTGGTCCTTCACAATGTATTATTGTTGCTGCATGATGTCAGGTTGTCTCCGACTTATGGTGACCTTATGAATGAGCAATCTCCAAATGTCCTGTCCTCAATAGCCCTGCTCAGCTCTTGTAAACTCAAGCCTATGGCTTCCTTTAGGGAGTCAATCCATCTTGGATTTGGTCATCCTCTTACCCTGCTGCCCTCAACCTTTCCCAGCATTATTATTTTTTCCAGAGAATCCTGCCTTCTCCTGATGTGCCCAAAGTAGGACAGCTTCGGTTTTGTCTTTTTGACTCCAGGGATAGTTTGGGCTTGATTTGATCTAGGACCCACTTGTTTGTCTTTCTGGCAGTCCAAGGTATCTAGAAAGCTCTCCTCGAGCACCATATTTCAAACAAATATTTTTTCCCTGTCAGCTTTCTTTGCTGCCCAGCTTTTAGACCCATTTATAGTGATCAGGAATACAACAGTGCAGATGATCTTGTTATTGGTCTCCAGTGACATATCCTTACACTTGATGATCTTTTCTAATTCTTTCATTGCTGCCCTTCTAAGGCTCAGTCTTCTTCTGATTTCTTGGCTGCGGTCTCCATTTGGATTGATGACTGAATCAAGTTATAACTTTGGTCATATACAAGAGAACAAAGAAAACTGTTTATCTAAGAAAAAACATAATAGGCAGGACAAAGAGCCATTTATAAAGCAGTGAAGGATCACGGAGCTTGCTTCTGTTCCATGTGAGAAAGAACTCAGATCCAATTGCCAACTGTCCCTGGACAGCATTTTTCCAGCACTTGCCAGAATTTTACTGGGTTTGTGCACAGTAAATCCAAAATTGTGTAACTGGTGTATGAGTTCTTTCCAGCTCCCTGCTGTGTGCATAGACATACCCAGGCCACACACTCAGTTGCATACGCGGTTGCGCACCTGGGCATATGAGAAAAAGCCAAAAAATTGCAAAAACTGCTTGCACAATTTTTTTTTATGTGATTTGTATTTTGACCATCTATATGTATGTGTTCCAGTAACTGACACATTTTCCCTCAGAACTTGAAATAAATGTATACTACACATGACATGTCATTTCTTGGTTTGTAGAAATAAATTTGAACTTATTTTTTTAAAAAAGCTTCTGATTTTAATGTAGAGTTTTATCCAGGAAACTACCTACAGTGTAAAATATGTTCTCTGTTTCACTCTGAAGCATGTCGCAATAGGCATACTAGCTGCCCACAAATATGAACTTGAAGGAATGTGACAAAAATGAACAAGCATTTATAAAATGTGTAGAAAAGAGTGTTGGCTTCAATGTCCAGCTTTATGATATACTGGAATTAAAAAGCCTTCTGATCTCAGCTATAAATACTGGGATGGATGATTGCACAGACACACAATTCTTGCTTTTTGTCAATATTACTCAGTGCTTTTTTAGGGCAAATGACTTAGAATTTTTTGGCATGAAGTACTTAGCCGTTCAGTCATGAAGCTATTTATTGTGCTCTTGATCAAAGCCATTAGTGCCATTTTAAAAAATCTATATGTGCCAGATATCTAACCCCTAAATCTGGCATTTGATTATAAAGAACTTATTCAGAATGTTTCAGTGTCTATGACATTTCTGATTCCTCCTTTTTAAACATCCACACTCGTGTCATCACTATTCATCTCTATGTAAAAAGAAAGAAATAGCATGAAATTGAAATGTTGTGGGAGTGCCAAACAGTCACCAAACAAAGAAATGGACACACGAACTCTCAAAGGCTGAAAACATTTGTTCAGTTCAAAATGAAACAATCCTTAAAGTGATTTTGTAATGAAGATCATACGTACAAGTTTATAAAGGTTAGTTGGGACAACCATGTATAATTTTTACCCTCCAATATTTACAAGGGTTCAGTCAGGCTCTGTAAGGGTAAGTCCTTCCATGAGCTATCATAACACACATGCCATGCTTGCAAACAGAAATCCTGTTTGTCTAGTACAATGTTTTCCAACCAGGGGGTTGTGACCCCCCCAAGGGGGTCACAAAGTGTTTTCTGGGGTGTGTGTCACAGGGCACTTTATAAATGTTGTAGACCTTGTTAAATAATTTCTTCCTTGATCTTTTAGAACCAGATATTAAAGTTAGCATGTATGAGAAACAGGCCCTTTGGGGGAGAAAGAAGGCCCTATTGAAAATGCATTTTAATGCAAATGTAGGGGGGAGTTGCAGGTTACTTGGCTATTATAAAAAGGGATCATGACTTGAAAAAGGTTGGGAACTACTGGTCTAGTATATAACTATTCAGGCTATATAAATTTAAGGGAGCACTGACTCCCTTTGGCTTTTACCACAGAAAAGAAGGTAAGAACAGAGAACAGGGATGCTTGGAACGCAGCCAGTGGAGTGTAATGAAAGCTGATGAGACTCAGATACAGGTTTTATTCGCATCCATAAATTTTTTGATTGAGATACCTGCCACTATTACCTAGCACTGACTCAGACGTCATGACTAGGGATAAGTGCAAAGTACTGCACCTCGGAAAAAGAAACCAATTGCACAGTTACAAGACGGGGGATACCTGGCTCAGCAAAACTATGAGCGAGAAGGATCTTGGAATTGTCGTAGATCACAAGCTAAATATGAGCCAACAGTGTGATTTGGCTACAAAAAAGGCAAATGCCAAAAAAAGGCAAAAGCCTAAAATGCTTGTATTTTAGGCTGCATTAATAGAAGTATGGTTTCCACATCCTGCGAGGTGCTAGTCCCCCTCTATTCAGCACTGGTTAGGCCTCACCTAGAGTATTGTGTCCAGTTCTGGAAACCACACTTCAAGGAGGATGCTAACAAATTGGAACAAGTTCAGAGGAGGGTGACAAGGATGATCAGGGGGCTGGAAACCAAGCCTTATGAGGAAAGGCTGAAAGAATTGGGCATGTTTAGCCTTGAGAAAAGAAGATTGAGGGGTGATATGTACTTGAAATATTTGAAAGCCTGTCATACAGAGGAGGGGCAAGATCTGTTCTTGATCATCCCAGAGTACAGGACACGCAACAATGGGCTCAAGTTAAAGGACGCCAGATTTTGGTTGAATATCAGGAAAAACATCCTAACTGTTAGAACAGTACGACAGTGGAAACAGTTACCTCGGGAGTTGGTGAGTGCTCCAACACTGGAGGGATTCAAGAAAAACTTAGATAACCATCTGGCAGATATGATTGTATTCCTGCATTGAGCAGGGGGTTGGACTTGATGGCCTTGTAGGCCCCTTCCAACTTAACTTTTTTATGATTCTATGATTCTTTGTATACGAATACCCCCCAGAGGTGGACATAATGAGGGTCTGGCCCCCTGGGGCTGGACTGTCCACTCACTGTCCGCTGCTGCTGTGGGCTCCGTGCTCCCTTCCTATCGCTTCGGAGTGCCCGGTCGGCCAGCTACTCTTCGACCTGGCAGTGAAGCTCGTCATCCCGCCTCCTGCCAGGAGTGGCAAATTGACCGCGAGTGATAGGAAGGGAGTGCGGGGCCCACAGCAGCAACAGACAGTGAGTGGACAGTCGTGCCCCAAGGGGTTGGAGCCTTGTTATGTCCACCTGTGGGGGGGTATTCGTATTTTTATACGAACACCCCCATGCCTAGTCATAACCCTAGAGCAGTGGTCCCCAACCTTTTCCGAACTGCGAACTGGTTGGGGGGGCATGGGGGCGTGCACAGGTTGGGGGGGGGCACCCGTGTGTGCGTGTGCAGGTGGGCGGGGCACCCCATGTGTGCATATGGGGGGTCATGCATGCGTGTGTGCTTGCATGGAGGGGGGTGTGAGATTTGTCTCCACAGCCCAGTCCTGCCAAGGCCACAGCCCAGTACTGGGCCATGGACCGGGGGTTGTGGACCCCGGCCCTAGAGGGTCCTTACCAACTTGAGCCCCTAGTCTGGGTTTATTCAGTAGCAGATTAAGTTTTAATTTTCCACAATGTCTCCAAAATGGCATGATTCTAGAGTAGAGATGGGAGTATTCGTATACGAATATCCCCACGCAGCTGGACTTAACAGGGGCCCAACCCCTTGGTCCGGACCATCCACTCATGTGTCTGGCAGCGGCGGCCTCGCTCGTCCTTCCAATCACTCCCAGAGCACCACTCTCTTCCCACTTGGCTAGTCACTCCAGGCAGGGGGAGGGAGGACGAGTCTCCCTGCACGGCTACCAAATGGCCAGCCAAGTGGGAATACCCCCCTCTCTACTCTAGAGCACTCTGGGAAATTAAGATGGAGAAAAAAATGAAGTATATCATTATAGAATGTTAGATGAGAAATGGAATAAAAATCAAATGTGGGAGGTGACAGCTTGCTCATTTCTTTGAAATATACAATAATTCTCTTGCTGCCACTACTTGACACATTGTTTGGAAAATTCGGATGAAGAGTCTGAGCGACACAGCTGTCTGCTGAGAGTGCAAATGATTCTGGGAGTTTATAGGTGGGTAGGACAGAACATGCAACCTGGATTTTTCTATCCTTTTCTAGGCTGACTATTAGCCCATCTGAGAGACTATCACACATTCATTAAATTTTTCTGAGCAATAGATGACACTTTCTAAAATACACACATGTGACTAGTCATATAGCAGATATCAGGGAATCCATCAAATAAATACTCCCATATGCTTGAATGGATAGCCTCCAAACTTTATATGAATACTAAGCACCAGAAAATCTGTTCAGTCAATGAAAAACTGTCTGGCTTGAATTGATTCAGACATGACTAGAAGAGTAAACAAGACAAAGGAGGACACACTGTATGGCACATACAACAAATGATTTAAAGAAGCATTATAGGACATTACTAAATTAAGCTGCCTTAAGACCAAGAACACTGTGGTTTGTGATCTAATTATGATACTTGGGTACTACTTGTTTTAAACACAAGCAACACACTTGCTATCCAGTTCTGGAAATAGAAATGAAACTAAGAATCCTGGTCCAATCAAGAGGCTGAAAAAACACAGAATATGGGCAACGGAGTAAAGAAATCAAGACATGCTATTCTTCTTCCTGCCAAATATCCTATTCAGCCCCAATTCTTCACAGAAGCTCTCAATATCTGACATCTAACAGAATGAATGCTCAAAATTGGCATATACAGGAACAAATACTCTGGTTTTAAGGAAGAATATCCCTTTTGGCCAGGTTTTACACACAGTATTCAATATTGCAATCTGATTTGTTATAATTAGTTTATTTTCTTTCCCTCTGTTCACACAGCCTGCAGCAAGGTGTCATTCCTTTAACACAGATGATGACAGGCAACAATGAATTTAATTATCAGGCTGTCTAAAGACACTGCTGTTGACATATGTTAGAAAATTGGCATCCAAACAATCAGGGAAATTGTGTTGATGCTTATTTCTCTTTGAGATCATGAATTATCTTGGGTTCCCTTACTCAGTGGTTTAGATATCTGGCTGCAGAGCCAGTGCTTGGGAGTTCAATTTTCCCACCATGCCTACTTGGCAGGGGCTGAACATGATGATCCATAGGGTCCCTTCCTGCTCTGTAATTTTAAGATGATGATGATTTACATATTTTTCATTATTGATACCACTCAGATACCTCTTTTAAATAGTCTTTTAGATACCTATTACACAAATGTTTTGGGTTCCAGCTTTCTTTAATGATTCTCTACAGGTATATATAACATATATATCTTGACTCTGTAGCAAATGGAAATGCATTACAAATGCCAGAACACTTATGTTCCAACTCCCTTCTCCAGTACTAAATAAGATGGTAAATGCTGTTGAATATGCTTGAATTCCACATATGCCATAATACAACTAACTCCACTATGGCTGTGACTACATTGTCAAATACTGTGGGATTTGATATGGGTGTAAAACGGATGAATTCACTTAAAAAGAAAACTGATCACATGACACAAAGACCAATTTGAATCAATCCACCCATTTTTGCTCGCAACACAGATTTTCTCTCTCTCTACCACTGGAGGTTTCTACTTTTTCAAGCCAGAATTATTTGAACTGACTTTCCCCCCCATATGATCAGCTGTTTTGTTCTCCAAAAGGATGGTGTTTGTGTTTGATTGTGGGTTTTATTCTGGTGATATACTTAGCTGGGTGTGATATTTTGGAAAACATGGGGTTGGATTTAATGGTCTCTTCCAGCTCAGTTATTCTACGATTCTATACTACCACCCCTGTGATCTTTCTCCCTAGACACTCCAAATAATTTTTTTAAAAAATTTACATTTAGCACTAGATGGTCTTATTACTACATGCATATACTATTTTAGCAGTAGATTACTTCTGCACGGACAAAACAAAGAGATAAAAATTGGTATGAAATGGAAACGCCTCCAGTTAACTACAGCAGACTACTATGTTCCTGCAACACGTGTGTATGTGTTTGAATATTGGGGAGAACTTAGGAAAACTGTCCCTTTTCCCTAGTGCCATGCAACACTTTAAACAGTGCACCAGCTTTACAATTAACTATAAAAGGAAAGCCAGAGTATGATTGGGTTCTGTTTCAAAACTGAGAAGTTCCTCCTTTTTGGTGGGATTAAACACAGGAGTCGTATTTTTATCAACAAAATCTTTACTAACAAACGTGGTAGGGGAATCAACAATAACTTCCGTGGGTCCAACGAGACCAGCTGTTAACGGAGACTCTGTCCAAGAGAATGGAATTCCGTAACTCAACTCCTCGTTCCTTAATGCAAGGAGTCTCCGAATCTCTCTTGGTCAGTCGGTTTTCTCATGGGGCTGCTCCTCACCGCACAGATGGTCCCATAGCATGGGTGACAGGCCCAGTCTCCCTCCCGAGGTGTCAGTTGGCAGAATCGGGTCTGGACGAACCACCCTTCTCCAAGGACCTTTTCCCCATGGATATACATAGATGGTCCATTCCAAGGGGTCTAGTTCTCCCAGTTGCACCTCTAGACCACGTCCTCCTCGCCCATGCACAAATCCACCACCTCTCTCTCTCCTTACGTCTTCCCTTCCTGGCACATTAAACCCTTCCCTTCCTCCTCCTCCTTCAGACCACTCTCCTCCTTTTTCTCTCGCTCCGGACTAACCCATTCTTCTGACCCCCAGCTTCTCCACTTTTTCTTCTCCTCCCCCTCTGTCATCAAGAACACTTCTACGTCCCTCTCTTCCTTTCCCACCTTTTTTCTCTCCTTTGCTCTAGTCCCCCCCTTCTCCTATACTGTAGTTAGATCTTTTACCTCCCTGGTCAAGGTGGGCATAATATTGTCGCCTCCTCCTGCCTCAGATGCATGAGGGGACGGCTCACTCTCTTCCTCAACTATCACCTCTGTCTTCGCTTCACACAGAGAATGGCAGATGTGGTGCAGATCAAACTGCATCAGATTGAGGGGCCAGTGCGGACACTGGCACCAAAACAATCTGCAGTCTCCGTGTGATCACCTAATCCAAAGGCTGTGAATCAAGCACCAGCAAAGCCACACTGCTTTGATTCGGCTTGCCAGTGAAGTTATAGCCATATGAGAGAAAACATTCTGCTAACCATCAGCTTTTCCAGTTTTCCAGGAAACAATAAAGTATAAAGGACTCAAGAAACCCAGTTCTCTTTTTTTTCCTCCTTTACACTCCCTTAAACATAAACCTCCCTTTTGTTCTCAGTGATCCTGTGTTCTCAGTTCAATCATATTGACACTCAGTGACCTGAATTGTTACTAATGAGAATAAGTGAGATCTGGAACAAAACGTTGCAATGTGTCCTTGCCTCTCACACAAGTGATCTTGTTCAAAGTATCAGACTGTCAGCCATGCCCTCCTACAGAAAGCTCAGCAAACACAAAACAGGTCATTCTACTTTCTTCCCCCTTTTCTTTTCCAGCTGACATTCAGCAGTATTTGTCCTCTACTTTCTTCTTTTTTTAAAAAAAAAAGACCTCTCTTGTAAAATCCTCCTATCTTCAAAATGTTCTGGTGACTTTTTGTTCCAAATACGTTTCTGGCAACATACACCACTCCAGTGCTGCTGATGTTTTAAAAATAGTCAGGTACAGATGACAATTATGTGAGACAATGGGAAAGTAACCACAGGACAGAAAGTATGCATGGGACCCATCACTGTGTCTCTCCCATGTTCCAAGCAGCAGCTTCAGAGGTGCATCGTAAAGAGAATGGTGAAGCTCCAGGGTTGTAGGACTACTCCCCCTTACACTATGGATTTTGAATCCCCATCTCCCAAATGCTAGAATCTGTCATGACTCCGTATTTCTTTGCTTAGTTTCACTACAATACATCCTCCTGATTCAGAAGATACATTATTGTAGATTTTACAGTGTAGAGTGAAGTATATAAAATACTGAAAGTAGAGAAGAGCTTCAGGCCCTGGTCACATGAGGAGAATGTTCTCTAATTATCCCCCAGTTAGTTTGTTGCTTTTTTTTTTTCTGGTCACATCATGCAGAGACAAGATTGAGACATTTTCCGGGCTAGCAGTATAACTGTCGAACATTAGCTGTCACCAGGAGGGTTGTGTTATTTTGTACCTTTGTTGTACTGGAGCATTCCTTATGGGGAATGCCTGTGTGCATGTCCTGCCCCACTTCTTTTCAGAATGAAACCAGGAAAGTAGCCACCATTACTGCGGCATGCACATTAATTTAAAAAAATTTTCATGCCCGACAAATTGATATGTTGGTAAAAGTATGTCACCAGGTGGGGTTCCACCATTCCATTTCAATTTAAAACTGCATGAAGTATTTTGGCCTAAATTTATGGCCTTTTTCAGGGGTTGTATAAATTTTTTTAAAAGGGAAGAGAGAGAAAAAACAGCTCCTGAAAAAGGCCATAAATACAGGCCAAAAGGTGTTGGGCAAAATTGAAATAAAGGATTTATTTTCTTAATCTTGACTCTACAGTTTCTCCTTCTGCATCACATTTGTTGGATGTACCAGTTTTTGTTCCTTCTAGATTGATTTGTCAGTCTATCTGCCAGCCTTTATAAAAAAACCATGTGCTGTCCTCTCTCTAGAAGCAGAAACAGGTCTCAGAGGAAAAGGAAGAAAGGCTAAGGGTACCAGTCTACATGTAGCATGGGAAAAGACAAAATGGGGAACAGACTGCTTATTGCTTGGTTCAAATCACCATTTATATCTAGTGGTGGCTCTACTTCCAACAGATCACAGGTGTGCCAACAAGCATTTAAAATAGAAAGGTTTTCCAATTTTCACCTGTGAAGTATTAGATGAGAAATATATGACAGCAGGCACTTAGACTGCTCCTTTGGTTTTTATCTTGTACTTCTTTTATAGCTTTCAGACGTCAATGGTCAGACTTCTATTGATAATTTTTGCTTGCATAATGGCAATTGTGTAAGGTGCTCCAGAGAACTGCTACTCAGTAATATGGAACAGCTCACATTCCTAAGCATGTGCCCAGGAAGACAACCAACACTTCGTTAATGAGGAGCAATTTGTTGTTGCTACTTACGTGATTTCCCTTACAAAAGTGTAAATTGCTAATAGGATTATGGCCTCCATTTTTAACCATTATATAAGAGACCACCGTTTCAGTTCTGAAAGTAGTTTTTGTCCCAAAATGAACAAAGCAGCACCAAAACAAGTGTACAAAACAAAAAATGGTTGTTGAAATAGGATGTTTACAGATGGCAACCTTTTAAATCCTTTCTCTGTTTTAAAATGACATTGCTGGGAAATGTTCAGGAGTACTACAGGAATGTAGTCATTGAAAGTTGACTGTATCTTGTTACTCAACAGTTAGAGTAAGATCTATTTTTATTTTTTATAAGAAATTTGGGTCACTTACTTCGTTAAGACTGAAATTCATTATAAACGGTTCATGAGGTTTCTGCCATCTTAGATTTAGTACCCCCGCCAGTACTTGTAGGGTTCATGTCTAAGGTCTCTACTAGGGGTGTACATTCAGATTCTGGAATATTTGGAATGCACTGAATAGTTCCAAATACATACAGATCCAAATTTGATAGTTCCAAATATCTGGAATAATAATTCCTGATATTCATAGTCCAATTTACTTCTATAGATTAGAAAGCATAAATGTAGATTCCTGCTTGTACAGCAAGAAGTGAAAGTGAAACCTCTTTCTTGGGCATCCTGGAGTTATTTCTGGAGAAATTAAACTTTAAAACGTGCTGGCACTAAGAGCAATGGGAGCAAAGAATTCAGTGTGAGGTTGCCATATATTTCTCAAAAGAGGGGGGCTGGGGTGAAAGCAAAAACGGTAAATGATGTCTGTCTGCACCAACCAGAAGATATTATTTCCCATATCATAGAATCGTTGTAGAGCTGGAAGGAACCTTGGAGGTCTTCTAGTCGAACCCCCTGCCCAAGGCAGGAGATCTCATACCATCCCGGACAGATGGCTGTCCAATCTTTTCTTGAAAACCTCCCGCGATGGGGCACCCACAACATCAGGAGGCAAGCCATTCCACTGCTTAATGGTTCTCACCATCAGGTAATTCCTCCTTATTTCCAGATTGGATCTCCCTCTGACAAGATTCCACCCATTGGTTCTTGTCCTACCCTCAGGCGCAATGAAGAATAAATTGATGCCCTCTTCCCTCTGGCAACCCTTCAGATATTGGAAGACTGCTATCATGTCTCCCCTCAATCTTCTCTTCATTAAGCTAAACATACCTAGTTCTTTTAGTCATTCTTCATACGATTTAGCCTCCAGCCCCCTTATCATCTTTGTTCTTCTTTGCACCCCTTCCAGGGCTTCAGTGTCTTTTTTGTATTGTGGACACAGCACTCCAAGCGCAGCCTCACCAGTGCGGTATAGAGTGGTACTATCACTTCCTGTGATCTTGATGCTATCCCCGTTGATGCAGCCTAGGATTATGTTGGCTTTCTTGGCAGCTGCAGCACATTGCTGACTCATCCTTAAGCGGTGGTCCACCACGACACCTAAATCCCTCTCACAGGTACTACTGTCGAGCCAGGTACCACCTATCCTGTACCTATACATCTGGTTTCTCCTGCCTAAGTGCAGGACCTTACTTTTCCCACCACTGAATTGCATCTTATTGGATAGGGCCCAATGTTCAAGTCTGTCTAGATCCTTCTGAATGTTGAGTCTATTTCCAAAGTATTAGCAATTCCCCCCAACTTTGTGTCATCAGTAAATTTCATTACTGCTCCTTCAATCCCCTCATTCAGGTCATTTATGAAGATATAGAAGAGCACTGGGCCCAAGACAGAACCTTGAGGGACCCCACTGCACACTTCCCTGCATGTAGATTTGGTTCCATTGAGGACTACACGTTGAGTGCGTTTGGTCAGCCAGCTGCAAATCCATCTGGTAGTTGCACTGTCTATCCCACTTTGTTCTATCTTACGCAGAAGTAGGTTGTGGTCTACATATGTCGTTCCAACTGAAAGGTGGGCATAGTTGCTTATAAATCCCCTGAGTATTTGCTGTTAAGATATGCTCTGGTGGAATCTGCACTGCAGCACTTTTCTCTGTGTCCTTCTCTGAACTCTCAACTTACATTTACATTCTCTACATTTCATTTTATACTGTGGATTTCATATAGTTAGGAATAAGAATTAGTAGATTCATAGATTTATAAATTATAAATCAACAGGGAAATACTATATTACATTTAGGCCTCTTTGGGTATATAAGGCAGGGAGGATAAGATTCTGTTACATATCAAAAGATATATTAATAGATTGTATATGTGATTTTCATTGGAAGGGTTTGTGCTCTGCTCTAGCAGAATCAAATACTGTTCTTCTTTGAGTAGAGTTTCCAGGCAATGTGAAATGTGCCTGTGGTAGAAGAAAGAAGTACTTGGGGAAGGCTTCAGGAATACTGCCTGTACCTACTGCAGCAGCTTCTACTGAGAGGAGTGGGAAAGGAAAAAGTCTTCAACTGCTATTACAAGCCCCTTCCCCAAACCAGACATTGCCTTCCATGTCTATACCATGGAGCTCCATCATATTTAATGTTTACACTTAGCCCACAGCCCCCATTCCCAGCAAACCTGTGTGCAAAGCATCATCGTGCCCTTTCAAGTAAATTACACATCTGAAATGGAAGAGGAAGAGACTGAAGGGACTCAGGTGGGTCTGAGATAGCACTTGAAATAGCACTTGACCCTCCAGCTGCAGGAACTAGTAGTGATGACAAGTTAACAAACCCTATTAGGAACATGCAGTCAAAAACTAGAGCTCCTAAGAAGCCAATAATCTGAAAGTATTTTCAGCAATGTACAAGATGCTTGCATAGCTGAGCGTATTTCCAATATGAAGATTCAGCACAGGGCACTGCTGCTGGCAAATAGGTACTATGGGGACAAGTGGCTTCCTTATTGTGAAGGCTAAGAGTCATAAGATAGCAGAGGTTGAGCCATGAGCTTAGGGAAGCAGGGATGTAGCTGGGCAAGTAACAAGAGACAGGAGGCAGCAAATGCCAGACCCACATTTCAATAATTAGTTTTAGGCTACCCTGGAGAAGCTTGGAGGAGTGCAGAAAAAGGCCTTCTGCAAACATTAAAATGCCAGGATTACTTGTTACCTAGGGGAGAAGACAGCCCTGGATGACCAGCCATTCTCCCTGGTGGAGAACACTTTTTCCATAGGCTTGTGAGAGAACTGGCACCTCATTACCAATTGTTATCCCAAATGACTCTTAGCCGTAGGCAGCTGATACAGCAGCAGTTGGCCAGGGCACAGATGGTACATTTTACAGGCGACATCTGGAGTAGTAAGGGTGCAAAACATGCCTATTTCTTCCTGACAGGACACTGAGGGGAAGTGGAGGCATCAGGTTGTGTGTGGCAACACTCAAGGGCAGGATACAGGTGGATCCTATTGCATGTGGCTGTGATGCAGGGCTCATGGCATTCAAGACGCTCTGAGGGACATGCTGCAGCAGTGGAATCTAGCTACAGAAAGGCAAGGTCTGTTTGTCACAGTCAATAGGGCAAACATGATGACAGCACTACAAGATGGGAAGATGAGAGTGCATACTCTCAACCTTGGGGTACTTTGCAGGCTATGGAAGACACATGCATGCTCAACACTAAGTCAGTGAACCAGAAAGCTAGCAGGGCATTTTCACCTGTGTCCAGGGTAGTGAGCTGTTGCAGCAGAAGCAAGGAAAATTGGGATTGCCAACACACCACCTAATCCAGAATGTGGCAAATCAGTAGAACTCCACTTTCTACCTGCTTGAAAGAGCTGGAGCAGCAAAAGGCACTACATGTTTTGGCACTGGAGACCTACTGGTGTGGCTGGTCCTCTAGGCAGAGAAGAGTGGGGCATTATGGTTCATGTGGTCTGTGTCTTCCAAAGCTTTCAACATGCAACACAGGTCCTTAGTAGGGAGACAGCCATCCTTAGCCAGATGATTCTACTGTTCCAGGGCTTGGTTAGTATGGTAGAGGTCATGATGAGAGGAAAGTCTAGATGGGTGGGGGATTCCACAGATGGAGAACAGCATTTTTTTCCAGCCTGAAGTGGTGGCCCTGGCCAGCAAGCTTAAGGATCTTCTCTACTACAGGTTTGGCTCCTTGTGAAAGATGGACCCCTGAATTAAACCACTTTTTTGGTTACAGTGGATCGATCAGAGATGTCCAGCGCTCCCCGCCTTGCCCGGTGAGTTTTGACCACTTTCAACCTGTGACGCCTGACATTGTGGACAAGGCACTAGTTCACTGTCGGGCCACCACCTCCTCCCTTGACCCTTGCCCGGCCTGGCTAATCAAAGCAGCCAGGCCTATAACAACCAAATGGGCTACAGCGATAATTAATGGGTCTCTCCAGGAGGGCAGGTTTTCCCCTGCCCTCAAGGAGACACTTATTAGGCCCATTCGAAAGAAACTTAATTTGGCGACGGACGATATTGACAATTATAGGCCCGTCGCCAATGTTTCTTTCATGAGTAAAGTGGTCAAGAGGGTGGTGGCCGATCAGCTTCAGGCGCACTTGGATGAAACAAATGCCCTGGATCCGTTCCAGTCGGGCTTCAGGCCGCGCCATGGTACAGAAACGGCATTGGTCGCCCTGTTAGATGACCTCTTGAGGGAGGCCGACAGGGGAAAAACTTCTCTGTTGGTCCTCCTCGATATCTCAGCCGCCTTTGATACCGTCGACCACGGTATCCTCCTGAGGAGGGTCTCCGAGTTGGGAATCGGTGGTCTGCCGTTGGCCTGGCTCCGGTCCTTCCTGGGGGACCGTCCTCAGAGAGTTCAGCTTGGGGAGCATGAGTCGGCCCCGTGGAGCCTCAATTGTGGGGTTCCTCAGGGTTCGACCATCTCTCCAATGCTGTTTAACATCTATATGAGGCCGCTGGGCGAGGTTATCAGGGTGTGTGGAGCATCATGCCATCAATATGCCGATGACACGCAGCTCTACATCTCCTTTTTGCCAACTACAGTGGATGCCGTTCTGTCCCTGCAGCGCTGCCTGGGGTCTGTATTGCAATGGATGCAGGAAAATGGGCTGAGGCTGAACCCGGACAAGACGGAGGTCCTGAGGGTCGGGGGGCCTACCATCAGCGATTTGGGAAACTCCCTCTCTTTTGGGGCGGTGACTCTCACCGCGAAGAGTGAGGTGCGCAGCTTGGGGGTCTATCTGGACCAGGCGCTTGCCATGGAATCCCAGGTAGCGTCAGTGGTCCGCACCGCTTATTTCCATCTCTGGCGGATAGCCAAGCTGCGTCCCTATCTAGATGTTGGGTCGCTCACCACTTTGGTCCATGCGCTCGTAATCTCGAGATTAGACCACTGTAATGCTCTCTACGTGGGGCTGCCTTTGAGATCTATGTGGAAACTCCAGATGGTGCAGAATGCGGCAGCCAGATTTCAAAGTTTTAATGCTTACGTATAAAGCCCTAAACAGTTTAGGGCCTCGTTACCTGACGGAACGCCTTCTCCCACCTAGATCTACCCGTATCACCCGATCTAGCCAGGAGGTGAGGCTGAGGAGACTAACGCCGAGGGAGGCCCGGAAGGAAAAAACAAGAAACCGGGCCTTCTCGGCAGTGGCTCCTCGTCTTTGGAACAGCCTTCCTCCTGAGATTTGCATGGCCCCATCGCTGGGCATCTTTAAATGCCAACTGAAAACCTGGCTGTTTAAACAAGCCTTCCCTCCACCCACCGTCTGAATTTTTGTTATTTTGTGTTTTCTCCCATCTTGGATCATTGTTTATTTAGTAATATATTGTTATGATTTTAAATTGTTAAATTGTTACATGATATGTTGTTACCCGCCCAGAGTAGTCTATATGACTAGATGGGCGGGCTATAAATGTAATAAATAAATAAATAAATAAACAGGAGGCAATGGAACTAGTGAAGAAGGTCCAGCTAGCACTAACAGGTCACACAAAGCATGAAGAAACTAGCAATGTTCATAGCACTCCAAACAGCAGTACCAGCAACTGTATTCTAGAGTCCAAGTCCCTTACCCTTACACCAACAAGGCAAGCTTTCTGGAACACTGTAGTGACAAGCATGGCAGGAACCTGTCATCCAGAGACACTAACCTAGAGGAAGGATATGGCAGAGGTAGAGGCATACATGCAGGATCCCTGTAAGC
The DNA here is from genome assembly GCA_037013535.1 of Intellagama lesueurii. Lineage (NCBI taxonomy): Eukaryota > Metazoa > Chordata > Lepidosauria > Squamata > Agamidae > Intellagama > Intellagama lesueurii. The sequence continues at coordinate 28,693,917 of JBAJHW010000003.1, forward strand.
CAAAAGAGACAATCGCTTGTCTTACTAGGCTGAGGAGTCTGTCTGGAGAGCTTCGGGCCAAGGTGGCAATGGGACTGCTGCCTTGTCCAATAACTAGTGTGTCTAGTAAGAAAGTATTCTCTCGGGTAGGGGACACTGGCCGTCCACACCACTCACCCTGGAACCTGGATCTGGAGAAAAAACTATTTTCCTTAAGGCACTGCTTCCCTGCCTTGGATCCCCAGATGTTCTTGGACGATAACCCAAAAAATCATGGAGAACACAGCTAGTGATGAAAACGTCTGAAGTTTTAATCTAAGAACATCTGGGGATCCAAGGTTGAGAACCATTGTCTGAAGTTCAGGGAGGCCTATCACTGCTAGGCTTCCCTGGAGTCCTCTTTAAGAAACAGAGAATGGCACAATACCAGGTATGCCAGTCTTCGATCTGCTATTCCCTCCTTCTCCCTCTTTCATTTTTCCAACTGCTGGCTCACTCACTTGTGCTGTGTGATGGAGTTGAAGCAGTGTGGGATATGTAGTCAGAGAAATGCAAGATGGAGTCAGACAGGTTCTGTGTGAAGATGATTTGAGAGACATTGGAATGTGTTTTTTTCTAAGTGCTATGAGAGTGTTTTTCTGAAGTGGTTTGAGATAAAGCTGAAGGTCAAACAAAGAGGCCCGTGGAAGACTCAACATTCCGAGCTAATTGGAGAAGAGATAAAACACATGGATTTCAATGGGAATTGAGGAATTGAATTCTGTTACTGCCCCTTTAGGCTAATTGGATAACAGCCATAAAGTGTCAATGTGATTGGGTTCTTCTGAAATTGGTGACGGTTCCTTCATTTTGGCGGGAATGAGAGACGGAGGCAATTTGAACTGTTCAACAAACTTAACTTTATTCCCATCAGCTTCTTGATTAACAATACCAAACGGGTCAAAACTACTTAACTCCGGAATCAGTCCATAACTCAATATCTTTGGTTCCAATGTAAACACTCCTCTCCTCACATCGGGGCTGGACCAAAGCGTTCGCGATCGGTCATCTGTCTCCTCAACGCACACCGTTCCACAGCACGGATGCCTCACCCAACCCCCCTCCAAGGGTGGGGTGTTGCATGTGAGATCAGGACGGATAACCTTCCTCCCTCCACTTTGGTTGCAGGGGTAAACCACCACTGTCCATTCTAGTGGCTTCACAACCCTCCCTTCACCCCTAGAGGAAGAGGGGTCTGGAAGTAATCCACCTCCCGTCCTGAGGTTTGGAAACTCTCTCGGCAGGTCACCGACCTTGTTAACTGGTTCGACCACACTGTCTGTTTATACCGCTTGATCTCTCCTGCTCCCTTCTTTCTTGCCTACTTCGATTCTAAATTCCCGCACTTCTCCTTCCCCTTTTATAACCTCCTCCCATAATATCAGATCTTGCTCCTCCCCTTTGTCTCCCTCCTTATCTTCCGCCAAGCATATCTCTATCGCCTTCTTTCCCCTAGATTCCTCTTCCTCTATTTTTATGAGTTCTCCCTCTACACATCCGGATGTCTCCTCCTGTCTAGCCACGGCTGAGGACGGCACACTATCCCTTTGTCCTTCACAGTCAAGAAGAAGGGAGGAGTTAGAGAATGTAGAAAATGGACGATGGGTTATGTGGGAGAAGTTTGATTCCATGATGCTGGGAGAGAAAAAGAACTTGATGGTTTGAGCATGTGGTTTAAAGGAGAAAGAATGTAAGTGAAGAGAAAGAAGGAGGTGGGGCTAGCCCACCTTAGTAGTGTTTTTTATTTTAATGGGGATTAGTTATTTTATTTAACTGTAATAATCTTTGAATGTGTTCTTTATACTAAAGCTTGAGCAATATAAACTGATTCTATGAAACTATTTTTCTAATAAAAAAATAATTATAAAAATTCTTACCAAAGGACTGGTCTCTTGAATAGCAGGGTCTGGCTAAATCCAGGGAATGGAGAGGGCTACAAACTAGCTGTCTTTAAGAGTCCTACCTAACTGAGCTGTTGCGAGTTCTAAGGAATCACAAAGCCTATGTGCCTATACTTGCAAAATAATGGGTGTTCTTTTAAGGTGTTCTTTTAAGGTCAGACTTGTTCAAGGGGCTTACGCTACGCACTGCTGAGGTCTTAGGACTTGCCTCAGCACAAAGGTGGTAGGTAAGTGGCCTGTCGAACTCTCTGACTGAGTGCTAAGTGCTCCTTAGGGAGGCTTTGGCATCACATGCTGTACCCCATGCTGTTTGCACAGTTAAGATCAACCACAGGTTATGTGCTGCTCCAATCTGCCTGCCAGTCCTGCCCAGGGTATTGACCCACTCCCAGCGTGACCTGTTCTCTGTTTCCCCAATGCTGCTGGGATTTCCTGCTGGCATTCTCCACTGTTCTGGATTCAATCAGTGTGCCCATTACAGTCCTTTCCTAATACCTAGAGACTGTTGGCTGTTGGTGTGCACTCTTTTTGTTTGGCGCAATCACTGTGAAGGTATCGAAGGACACAGGGAAATCCTTTAAAATGTTTTGCCTGTTTGTCTGAAAAGGGGAAAATAATGACTACATAGTATTCATATTGACTGTAACAGGGAACTGGATATCCAGAAATTCCAATTTTTAAAAATTCTGAATCTGAAGGACTGCAATTCCAAATCTGAATTTTAGTGCCTGTGCACATTCCTACTTTCTCCTGTCATAACAAATGTTCAATGCAATGTAAGAAATTACCATGACAAACTGTAAGAAATGGAAGTAGGGATGGCAACCTCAGAGTATCAGCTGAATGCTCGACCAGATTTAGTAATTTACTATACCTTTAGACCACCTGAAAACCATTTTTTTTTTGGGATATACATAATACATTAAAATGATTTTTTTAAAGAAGTAAAATATTCTAAGCAAACGACCACAATAGTCCCACTCCTCTATCAGGGAAGAAGTCACACCTAGTATAAAGAAAATAAATACATACAGGCACACAAGGTAAAACCTAAAATAACCTAAAACCGAAATTCCTCCAGAGGTGGGCTCGAGGCCCTCACAGCCCATCGGGCCAGCAAGGCAGTCGAGAGAAGGGCGGCCACGGCCTTCAAAGAGAATCGACATTAGCCAGAGTCTTCTGACAGAAACGGCGGAGGCCGACTCGTCCACCTCCGCCATGTCAACCGCAACCGCTCTACAGTACTATCCGTTTTTTAAAAAGAGAGAGGGGGGGAAGGGCGCCACCATAAAAGGCAGAAATAGCGCGGGCAAAAGCACTTCTCCTCCCTACTGTTTCCCTCAAAAAAAAAGCACCGCTCCTTTAAGGTCTCGAAGGAACGACTCGTTGAGAAAGCGCGCGCGCGCTCTCTTCTCCCCCATTCGCCCCCGCCTCTCGTCCCCTTCCCCATCCTTCGCTGTCTCCGCATCGACCAACTCGTGCATGTGCGCGGTCGGGAGCGCGCGCGTTCCTCTGACGTAACGAAGAGGGCCACACCGCTTTCTCTTAATGAGGCTGCGGCGCCATCTGGCGACCAGCCCATCGGAATCGCATGCGCGCGCGCGCGCACCTCCCACAGAAGGGTGGAGACTACAAGTAACGCGAGCGAGACTAACGGTTAAGCATAAGAAGGTAGCGCGCGGAGTGCGACGGAGGAGTTGACGCAAGGGTGCGTCACTGTCACGTGGGAGGGGGTGGAGCTTTGACGCAACGGCCAGGGCGGCGGTTGAGACGGTTTGTGAGAGGGAGGCAAAGCAGGGCGCGGAGCAAGGGAAAATGCCGAGACAACGGGAATAAGGGTTGGAGGTTCTATGCTTCGCTTGCCTTAGGCAGTCCTGTGTTTCCGTTGAAAGTACTTCCACTGAGCTCTCCGGGACTCATTAAGTAAACATGTAGGGGACGACACACTGTTAGTAAGCAATACACTTGGGCTGTTGCATTAAAAGGAAAAGGAGGGCTAGAAAAATAACATAAAGCAGCCCTTCTCGCCGGTAAACCCCACCGGGTTCTGGAGTGCTGCTTTTCAAACCGGTAAGAGTAAACAGGTAGCAGAAGGTTATGAGCCTGATAGGGGTTCTTTAAGGGTCAAAGGCGAAAGGCAGCTTTCGGCGGCTGTAGAACGTGAAATTCCCACACTGGATCAGACTAAAAGTCCTTTTCTTCAAGAAAGAGATGATGATGAACGAGCAGGTTTTTCAGCTGCTGCCTGCCTTCCAGCAACTGGAATTCTACCTATGGAATTGAAAATCCCCTAATGGCTATTCCCCACGAATGTTGTTGCCCTTGGGGGTGACTTTCTAATAAGATAATTCTAGAAATCGATTATGCCTGATGTGGAGAAGTACTTCGTTTTGCTTGCTCTGAGTCTGTTGTTTAGTTTTATACAGTGATTTAGGCTTGAGAGTAGATCTGGAGTTGTCTTGGAAGTAAAGATATTGGTAGTGTGGTAGTAGGCTAGGGAAGAGTGCTTTAACCAAATAGCAAAACCTGGGGATACTGTTTCCCAACTGTTATGCATTTTGGATAGGATGGTGAAGTTACTCTGTGTTCTGTACTTTAATTGCAAGCTACCCGAATAGCTCAGTTGCGTGCTATTTGTGTTGTGCTTCAGGATTCTTCTAAGAGATGTCCTCGTAAAACCTGTAATTCTGCATCAAATTTTTGTGTCAGTTGTATTTTGCACAACAAAGGAAAATACTAACAGTAATACAGAAAGGCTCAGGAGATCATTATCCAGTAGGTGGCAGTCATAGAGCCTCTTCTGGCCAGGATATGGAAAGAAGGGGAGAGAACAAACATCTGTAGAGTTTAGCATATCCTTCTTGTGCTTACAAATAATGTTCCTATGTGTTGTTTAAACCTGTTAGTCCTCATAACAGAAGGATAGTGGGCAACAGGATTCTATCCTTGGTGTATTCTTCTAAAATAAACTGACTGTACCACATGTAAATGATTGGACCTTTGAGGTAATATGCTGTGCCTGTAGCACTACAATAGAACCTACTTTTGTTGTTGTTTAGTCGTTAAGTCGTGTCCGACTCTGTGACCCCATGGACCAGAGCACGCCAGGCCCTCCTGTCTTCCACTGCCTCCCGGAGTTGGGTCAAATTCATGTTGGTAGCTTCAGTGACACTGTCCATCTCGTCCTCTGTCGTCCCCTTCTCCTCTTGCCTTCACACTTTCCCAACATCAGGGTCTTTTCCAGGGAGTCTTCTCTTCTCATGAGATGGCCAAAGTATTGGAGCCTCAGCTTCAGGATCTGTCCTTCCAGTGAGCACTCAGGGTTGATTTCCTTCAAAATGGATAGGTTTGTTCTCCTTGCAGTCCAGGGGACTCTCAAGAGCCTCCTCCAGCACCACAATTCAAAAGCATCAATTCTTCGGCAGTCAGCCTTCTTTATGGTCCAGCTCTCACTTCCATACATCACTACTGGAAAAACCATAGCTTTGACTATGCGGACCTTTGTTGGCAAGGTGATTTCTGTGCTTTTTAAGATACTGTCTAGGTTTGTCATCACTTTCCTCCCCAGAAGCAGGCGTCTTTTAATTTCGTGGCTGCTGTCCCCATCTGCAGTGATCATGGAGCCCAAAAAAGTAAAATCCGTCACTGCCTCCATATCTTCCCCTTCTATTTGCCAGGAGGTGATGGGACCAGTGGCCATGATCTTAGTTTTTTTGATGTTGAGCTTCAGACCATTTTTTGCGCTCTTCTCTTTCACTCTCATTAAGAGGTTCTTTAATTCCTCCTCACTTTCTGCCATCAGAGTGGTATCATCTGCATATCTGAGGTTGTTGATATTTCTTCCGGCAATCTTAATTCCGGTTTGGGATTCCTCCAGTCCTGCCTTTCGCATGATGTATTCTGCATATAAGTTAAATAAGCAGGGAGACAATATACAGCCTTGTCATACTCCTTTTCCAATTTTGAACCAATCAGTTGTTCCATATCCAGTTCTAACTGTTGCTTCCTGTCCTACATATAGATTTCTCAGGAGATAGATAAGGTGGTCAGGCACTCCCATTTCTTTAAGAACTTGCCATAGTTTGCTATGGTCCACACAGTCAAAGGCTTTTGCGTAGTCAATGAAGCAGAAGTAGATGTTTTTCTGGAACTCTCTGGCTTTCTCCATAATCCAGCGCATGTTAGCAATTTGGTCTCTAGTTCCTCTGCCCCTTCGAAATCCAGCTTGTACTTCTGGGAGTTCTCGGTCCACATACTGCTGAAGCCTACCTTGTAGGATTTTGAGCATAACCTTGCTAGCGTGTGAGATGAGTGTAATTGTACGGTAGTTGGAGCATTCTTTGGCACTGCCCTTCTTTGGGATTGGGATGTAGACTGATCTTTTCCAATCCTCTGGCCACTGCTGAGTTTTCCAAACTTGCTGGCATATTGAGTGTAGCACCTTAACAGCGTCATCTTTTAAGATTTTAAATAGTTCAACAGGAATGCCATCACCTCCATTGGCGTTGTTAGCCATGCTTTCTAAGGCCCATTTGACTTCACTCTCCAGGATGTCTGGCTCAAGGTCAGCAACCACACTATCTGGGTTGTCCGAGACATCCAAATCTTTCTGGTATAATTCCTCTGTGTATTCTTGCCACCTCTTCTTGATGTCTTCTGCTTCTGTGAGGTCCCTACCATTTTTGTCCTTTATCATGTCCATCTTTGCACAAAATGTTCCTTTAATATCTCCACTTTTCTTGAACAGATCTCTGGTTTTTCCCTTTCTATTCTTTTCCTCTATTTCTTTGCACTGTTCATTTAAGAAGGCCCTCTTGTCTCTCCTTGCTATTCTTTGGAAGTCTGCATTCCATTTTCTGTAACTTTCCCAATCTCCCTTGCATTTTGTTTCCCTTCTCTTCTCTGCTATTTGTAAGGCCTCGTTGGACAGCCACTTTGCTTTCTTGCATTTCCTTTTCTTTGGGATGGTTTTTGTTGCTGCCTCCTGTACAATGTTACGGGCCTCCATCCATAGTTCTTCAGGCATTCTGTCCACCAAATCTAGTTCCTTAAATCTGTTCTTCACTTCCACTGTGTATTCATAAGGGATTTGGTTTAGATTATACCTGACAAGCCCAGTGGTGGTTCCTCCTTTCTTCAGTTTAAGCTTGAATTTTGCTATAAGAAGCTGATGATCAGAGCCACAATCAGCTCCAGGTCTTGTTTTTGCTGACTGTATAGAGCTTCTCCATCTTTGGCTGCAGAGAATATAATCCATCTGATTTCGGTATTGCCCATCTGGTGATGTCCATGTGTAGAGTCGCCTCTTGTGTTGTTGGAAAAGATGTTTGTGATGACCAGCTTGTTCTCTTGACAAAACTCTATTAGCCTTTGCCCTGCTTCGTTCTGAACTCCAAGGCCAAACTTACCTGTTGTTCCTTTTATCTCTTGACTCCCTACTTTAGCGTTCCAATCCCTTATAATGAGAAGAACATCTTTCTTTGGTGTCAGTTCTAGAAGGTGTTGTAGGTCTTCATAGAATTGGTCAATTTCAGCCTCTTCAGCATTGGTGGTTGGTGCATAAACTTGGATTACTGTGATGTTGAGAGGTCTGCCTTGGATTCGTATTGAAATCATTGTATCATTTTTGAGATTGTATCCCAGTACAGCTTTCCCCACTCTTTTGTTGACTATGAGGGCTACTCCATTTCTTCTACGGGATTCTTGCCCACAATAGTAGATATGGTAATCATCTGAATTGAATTCGCCCATTCCCGTCCATTTTAGTTCACTGACGCCCAGGATGTCAATGTTGATTCTTGCCATCTCCTGTTTGACCACATCCAACTTACCAAGGTTCATAGATCTTACATTCCAGGTTCCTATGCAGTATTCTTCTTTGCAGCATCGGACTTTTCTTTCACTTCACAAGACTAGGGTAGCTGGGATTAATTCCCCTCTAAATATTCATTTTCTAGAAGTGTTGTGTGCCATGGCCACGGTAGCTCGTTTTCCTCTCTTCCACTGCCCCTTTTCTGTCTAATAAAATGTGGACTTATGTGAATACACTGGCAGGAGAGAAAAAACAGTGTCAAAAGAAGTGCAGCAAATAAACAAATCATTGAAAACTTGCTCTTTTTGCTGATTGTGGTTTGATCTCTTTTGATCCTGGCAGAAATTCAGTATAAACAATCCAGTAATATGGGACATTCTAATTTATTTGTTGTTCATTACTGTTCTCCTATCACCTCCCATCTGGATGGCTGGGGAAGACGAACCTTTCTACTGACCCCATGAGGATGTTTGTATATTAAGCAGGTAATTGCTTCTTTGCCGGTCCCACAATGTAGCTTGACCTTCGTAAAGGCACTTCCAGCCTAATTATATAATGTCGAATGCCTGCCGCTGGCATCAACTTCAATAGGATTTGAGGGTGTTCAGCACTTTGGAAGTGTAAAGCGATAATTAATCTCTTGATGCCTCAGTTTCCACCTTTACAGGTATGTGCAAGGTGAACATTCATAAATGGTTGCAAAGGGCATTGTGGTCCTTCACTGACGCCCAGGATGTCAATGTTGATTCTTGCCATCTCCTGTTTGACCACATCCAACTTACCAAGGTTCATAGATCTTACATTCCAGGTTCCTATGCAGTATTTTTCTTTGCAGCATCAGACTTTCCTTTCACTTCCAGGCGCGTCCGCAGCTGAGCGTCCTTTTGGCTTTGGCCCAACCATTTCATTAGCTCTGGAGCTACTTGTACTTGTTCTCCGCTCTTCCTCAGTAGCATGTTGGACACCTTCCGACCTGAGGGGCTCATCTTCCAGCGTCATATCTTTTAGCCTTTTGTTTCTGTTCATGGGGTTTTATTGCAAAGATACTGGAGTGGCTTGCCAGTTCCTGCTCCAGGTGGATCGTGTTTAGTCAGAACTCTATGACCTGCCCGTTTTGGGTGGCCCTGCACGGCATAGCCCATTGCTTCTCTGAATTACTCAAGACCCTTCACCATGACAAAGCAGCAATCCATGAAGGGGAGAACCTACTAGGGTTTGCAACATATGGCCTTCCTGCAACATCCATCATTCTTCTGTACAAGATATGAACAGAAAATGTATTTTGTGTGATGATTCATTTAAGAATCAACAGGACTGTTTGAAGCTTCTAAATTCATTACGTCATTATAATGCCAAGTAGTTTAAAGATTTTCTATACCTTCATTCAGTTATCAATCCAAACAGAGACTTCAGCTAAGAAATTGGAAGAAGGCTGTGACTTAGAAGAGCAGCTGTGAAGGAAGTAGAAAATATCTTTGTGTTAGGATGTGCTTCTGATGACAGGCCAATATGATCATATTGTGCTATTCCTATGAAAGGATATAAAAGTTGGACAGTGAAGAAACCTGACACAGGTGGGGAATCTGATTTATTCAAAAGCTGGTGTTGGAGGAGAGCTTTACAGATGCTATGGATTGCCAGAAAGAGAAATAAATGGTCACCAGATGAAATTGTGCTTCAACACTCTAGAAGCAAAAATTACTACATTGAGGCTGTTGTGGTTTGGGCACGTCGTAAGAAGACAGGGTTTCTTGGAAAAGACGATACTGCTGGGATAAGCTGAAGGCAGCAGGAAAACAGAAGGCTGAACGTGAGATGGATTGACTAAATAAAGGAAGTCACAGTACTTGAGTTTGTAGGTTCTGAGCAGGACTAGTAACAGTAGAACCTTTGGGAGGTCACTAATTCATAGGTTTGCTATAAGTTAGAATGGAATTGACAGCACACAAAAACAGTAACAACTGTGTACTTCATTTGCAGTGAAAGAAAGAAAAATCCAACACAAGAATATGAAAGAAGACTATAGGCATAAATGTAGTGTTTCATTGGCATAATGTCTGACTGTTTTTTAAACGATTGTCAATTTCATATTTTTGTTTAGTTATTTAGATTTGAAGTCTTTGGAGCCAGGGAGTGGTTGAACCTGTTCTTTGCAAAGAACCATGCACATAAAAAGTGTATAACATTCTAATTATACTTCTATAACTGAGACCATAACCAGAGAACTTTCCAGGAACAGCTCAGTCAGGTCACTACTTGCACCCAACAATATATTTGTAGTATTATTTTAACTGTATATCAGAGTACACCAAGACATATTTGTTTGCCCCAAGAAATACATTTAACTAAATAATTAAAGTCATGGTTGAGCCCAAATATACAGCCCTGGGAGAGGCTGTTTCCATTACCTTCGTACAGGTCACTGTTTTGTACCTGCTGTCTTATATTCTGGTAGTAACCACAGAACAGCAATACATGTAGAAACTGGGGAGCTGTGGTAACTCATAGTCAGAGGGTGCATATAGTGTTGCTGAGACAGTCGGATTGCAGTCTTCCATTTGCTGAACTGAGTTTAATTGCAGACCTTAGGACACCTACCTTTAAAAAAAACTTTTCTATTTCTTCCCTTCCTTTCTCCCTTTTTCTCTTTCTTTTGTATGACCTAGCTTTGTGATGGTTTCTGAAGAGCTTGCACACTTTTGTGGCGTTTTGTTTGATTTTCTGGTCTATGGATTTTTCACGCATATACTGTATCAGTATGGCTACCTTTTAAAAAGATTACCTTGAAATAAGAGTAGGAATGGTTCCCCCTCACTCGAAATACATTTATTTTACAATGTAAATATAGCAGAGAAACCCATAGTAAGTCCAAGAAAGCTTTGGTAAATTTGGGATTGAAACAAGCAAATTCTTAACCATTTAGCTCAGTTTTTAACAAGCTTCATCATAAAGCAGGGATAAGTAATCTGAGCCAGACTGAGAGACATCTTTCAGTTTGGCTAGTGGTCCTGAGGGCTACGTTCTCAAGATTTTTTGTTAACTGAAAAATGAATTTCAAAATGTTTTTAAAACTGAAAAAGCCTCCTTATGTCCTCTGGTGGCTACTGTCATTTTTTAAAACAAAATTAAGAATTGGGTTATGGAGGGCCTGCAGTGCTGGTTATTATGTGTCATTAAGTAGCATCTGTCTTAAATGACCCTAAAAGATGCAAAAATTGAACCTATGCCATCTAGATACCAGAAATGGACTTCCTGAGCAACATTTGGGAGTAGGGGGTAGCAGGCCTACAAAAATGGCCAAGGGGAGCTTGTTTGTCCACGCCAGTCATAACATTTGGTGTCCGTTATACTGCAAGGATGGAGAGAATTGTCAAAGCAAAGCACTGCCACAGGAAAAATCCTCCTTTGAATGCCACCTTATGTATGTGTAGGCAACAGGAACAGCCAGGAGGGCTTGATTTATATATCTCTGTTAATGAGCAGATTGATGTAAGAGAAGGCTGTCCCCTCAGATAATCCTGGTCCCAGGGTGTTAATGATGTTGTATTTTTTTAACATCAAATTGAACGTGATTGTTAATAAACTGACAGCCTGTATGCTTCTTTAGGAAAAGATGTAACATTCCTGTGGTAGGGTCTCACTCTCATTAACCTGACTGCTGAGTTCTGTTCTATCTGCACTTCCAGACAAGAGTCAAGGGAAGGCCCACATGCAACACTTCCATAGAATCTCGGTTCCAATCCTGAGATCAGCTGTGCATGGTAAACTATCCATACCATATCAAAGAAGATGTTAGAAGGCACTTGTAGGTGCAACTTTCACCCAGGCCTCTAGGTGGTTTGACAAGTACACCCAAGCTCTTCTGAATGGGAAAATACAGCCCCATCTGGAATAGCAATCTGTCTAATTTCTGGGTCTGGCAGCTGCCTACTCACAAAATTATTAAAAATAATTTGAAAGATGCCTTCAAATTTATTCAGAAAAAGAATAGTAATCAGTTACTGAAATTACAATTACCCCAGGCTATGCTTACAGGAATCAAACATGAACAGTGAAGCAGTAGGCCTTGATGATGAACTTTGCTTATTTGTTTATTGTGTACCATGCGAATCCTGTTTTCTCGATGCTCAATATTCAGGTATATTACTTTCATGTGATTCCGCAGTTGACAACTAAACATATGCTAGTATCTTATTGTTTGTCTCAGCTAGAATGGATCCAGTGGTTGCAGTCCAGTTCTCCATGCAGTGAGGATGATGTCATCAGCTGTGGCTATTTCAAGGCAACGGGAATCTTCTTGGAGGGACCCTCCCAGGTTGTGTGGATCCCTAGGAATCCCTTTTGTCTTAGAGCAGCCTTCAGGAGCTACAGAATGGGAGGAAGAATGTTTTCAAGCTGGAAAATCACTGGTCCCTGGTTCTACTATCAGTCATTTTCCATCTGTAATGTGTTCCCTTGCCTATTTCACAGTTCCTGAAGACTGCCCCAGGATGATGGAGATCCTAGACTCCACAAAACTGTAGGGCTCTAGGAATCTTTTTATTGCCCTGAAACCACTGTGGCATGGCCATGGCTGATGATTCTCACTGCACAGCTTGGCTCTGTTAACAGGATTACAGCCACTGACACAATATGTCATTACTTAAGTAGGAAAAAAAAGAGTTCTTCTGCATGGGAGATATGTGGAGGCAGGAGTTGTTGGGGGATCAAATGTTATATGAAGAACCCTGCCTTAGACTGCCAATTACTATATTCCTGTCTGCCCGCCACCCCCAGTGATGGAAGGAGCTTCAAATACAATATAAGGGAATCAACAATGGCACCATATTTGCTGTTAGTACACCCAAAGCAATTGGAATGTAGAAAAATTAAAATGTGAGAACCAAACCTATAAAAAACAGGAATGTCTGAGGAAGCTCTACTGAAATGCATTGAAGGGAACAATCCTCTAAGCATTCTCCAGCTTCCTGGTTACAGCTTCTGCTGCTACAGCCAGTGTGGTCAGGAAGGATCATGTGAATTAAGAGAGCAGCATGTGAGTACACTACATTGAGGAAAGTTGCTCAGATTGTGGATGTGAATCTGTGTTGTGTCGATCTTGCTCTACGATTTTATTCCTTCTGCTGCAGTGGCCAAAGACTATAGCAATTTATAAATCTGAACAGTGAACTGAAACATAATTCAAGTGCTTCCCCTTCTATTCTTATGACATAAAATAATCTTACCTGCAGCTGCAGTTTGTGGTCTTTCAGTTTCTTCTTGTAGCAATCTCTGCCACTGCTGACAGGGAAGACATCTTCATAACTGATATGTTGACATCTGTCTTGTTTTGCTTGAGAAATGTACTTTTTGCGCTGGCTCTTCAGTGCTGTCTTATACCGTGGTAGCTCTGTGAAAATGTATTCATCCTCTTCATCCTCTTGATCTTCAGATGAAGATGCTTCTATGTGTGTTACTTCATCTATCCAAAATGTAGAGTTAGTTCTATGTATTGGCAATTTGAGATCTGAACAAGTGTTAGAGTTTACCTTATGTCTTAGAGTAGTTTCATCATGGGCTCTATGTAGTTTGTTATGCAGGTTTGAGTTAGGAGGAAGATAGGAAAGAGGCTGGGCTGGCTCCCCTACTTCTTTGTTATCTGGGGAAAACAATAATTCCCCATCAGTCTGGTTTTCCTCAGGCTCTTCATCAGAATACAGCTGGCCAAGAACAGTGGCTAGTTCCACTGATGGTTTTCCGTTTGTCATGTGCGACTTAAATGAAGGACTTGAACAACTTTCCAGAAAATGGCAATAGATTTTCCCTTTTGATACATCCTTTATCACTGCTGAAGTCCCAAGTATATTCTCAGCATTAGCAAGCATAGGATAAGGCAACAACTCTTTTCGATATTGCTCAGCTTCCATTCCTGTATGTTTAATCCATTAGGCAAGGACAAATCCCATTTCATTTCAAAACGTCCTGTGAATCATGAGTTTTATGCAGTCCATATATTTATCAGAAGATATACAGTATATGTATTGTTACCTGGAGAATCTTGAGTATTCTATAAGTTGTCTTCACTCCTGAAATTCAAAGTATAAAGTTAGAAATATTACTATGCTTGTATTTTTAGTGAAATTATAAATCATTTTTACAGTTGAAGACCACAAGGGCATCTGCTTTTCACAGAACAAGTTCTTGAGATGACAGAGAGGCATATATGCATTACTCTGCAGAAGAACAACCTAGAAAACTGAGCACAGGATTTAGTATCTCAATATTCTCACACATTTAAAAAAATATTGCTAACATTTATGACTGCAGTTTCATGAAATCTTAAAAATAGTATGAAGCAATAGCAGTGTTCCAAAAAGTGACTGTTTCAAATTAGGCAAACAGGGCAATACACTTCTCTGCTTTTATTTCTTTTTTCCCCTTTTCTTCTATATGGCTGAATATTTACTTTTGTTAACCTAGTTTCCCTGTGACATCAGAATCAAGAAATTGTGGTTTGCCATGCTTGCACATTACTTATCTAGCAGGAATGGAAACAATATTTTGATGTGCATGACAGGTTTCTTACATTGGATGTCATGAGAAAACTGGTTTGAGAAACCAAGGTATGTCTGTAGAGAGGAAAGGGAAAGGAGTGGTGAAGGAGGGTGTGCTTCAACTTGTTGCTTAACCCCGCTTCATCAAACCATATTTGGTTTATTAGGAATGCTGGGAGAATGCAGGGTTGTGCTGGTAGTCACAAGAGAATGTTCTTCCCCTGTAGCCCTCTGTGCTATCTGAATACAGGTTCCCACACTTCCAGAGCCAGTGCAGTGGATGCATGGGGAAGCTGGAATGGATGTGTGTGTGTCACCTTTTCCTAATTACATTATTCTACAAGCTGAATTTTGCTCTTAATATTTGAATCCAGCCATATGTTGCAAACATAATTCCTATATATATGTGGATGGTCCTCCAGTGTTTACCACAGAAAGAAATTTCTCTTAGTAATTCATGTCCTTTATTACCAGTTGAAAGATGCAAGGATCCTTATTGGGAGAGTGACATTAAGATAATGATTGTTTATATTATAATCCAAAAGAGAACAAAGGATACAGTCTTACATTATTTTAGTTACGGTAGGATAGTTTGGCCTGAAGTATGAAACTGAGATTCTTTCCTGAACAATTCAAGTTTAAAGGTGCCTTGGAGGTTAATAATCAAAACCAACCTCAGAAAAGATTAACAGTACAGTGAAGTTAGCACTTGCTATATAAAGATAATGAGGAAAATTCTTTTTAGTCAGAGTGTGACTTAATTTAATAAAATAATCTCTCACACAAATTATTGAATTTGAGGGATATTATATAGTATGTAGAATCAAATATGCTTTTGCGGCTGAATGCTTGCAAATGTGTACAGAAATACAAGACAAAATATTTAGCATAGCAGAGCCTGATTCTAAATTGTCTCTGTATTAGATATTCCCTTTACAGCTTTTGTAGCTCAGGAAAATATCTGAAATCAACAGCACATATAATCAGAAGTTTTTTAAAAAACCCTACCCCCCCAAAAAAAAACCTTTGTGGTCTCCATTTGTTTTTAAAGAGAAGTGGACTATTTTTTTGGTAAGCATTCTTTAGAAATTTTCAAATTTAGTAATTAGTGTTGTTTTGACATCAGCGTGTATTGATTATTTGATACAATCTAGTTGCCACTTTGTACTTATTTTTAAGTGGCTGTCCAACGAGGCCTTACAAATAGCAGAGAAGAGAAGGGAAAGAAAATGCAAGGGAGATAGGGAAAGTTACAGAAAATGGAATGCAGACTTCCAAAGAATAGCAAGGAGAGACAAGAGGACCTTCTTAAATGAACAGTGCAAAGATATAGAGGAAAATAATAGAAAGGGGAAAACCAGAGATCTCTTCAAGAAAATTGGAGATATTAAAGGAACCTTTTGTGCAAAGATGGACATGATAAAGGACAAAAATGGTAGGGACCTCACAGAAGCAGAAGACATCAAGAAGAGGTGGCAAGAATACACAGAGGAATTATACCAGAAAGATCTGGATGTCCCAGACAACCCAGATAGTGTGGTTGCTGACCTTGAGCCAGACATCCTGGAGAGTGAAGTCAAATGGGCCTTAGAAAGCATAGCTAACAACAAGGCCAGTGGAGGTGATGGCATTCCTGTTGAACTATTTAAAATCTTAAAAGATGACGCTGTTAAGGTGCTACACTCAATATGCCAGCAAGTTTGGAAAACTCAGCAGTGGCCAGAGGATTGGAAAAGATCATTCTACATCCCAATCCCAAAGAAGAGCAGTGCCAAAGAATGCTCCACCTACCGTACAATTGCACTCATTTCACACGCTAGCAAGGTTATGCTCAAAATCCTCCAAGGCAGGCTTCAGCAGTATGTGGACCGAGAACTCCCAGAAGTACAAGCTGGATTTCGAAGGGGCAGAGGAACTAGAGACCAAATTGCTAACATGCGCTGGATTATGGAGAAAGCCAGAGAGTTCCAGAAAAACATCTACTTCTGCTTCATTGACTACGCAAAAGCCTTTGACTGTGTGGACCATAGCAAACTATGGCAAGTTCTTAAAGAAATGGGAGTGCCTGACCACCTTATCTATCTCCTGAGAAATCTATATGTGGGACAGGAAGCAACAGTTAGAACTGGATATGGAACAACTGATTGGTTCAAAATTGGAAAAGGAGTACGACAAGGCTGTATATTGTCTCCCTGCTTATTTAACTTATATGCAGAATACATCATGCGAAAGGCAGGACTGGATGAATCCCAAACCGGAATTAAGATTGCCGGAAGAAATATCAACAACCTCAGATATGCAGATGATACCACTCTGATGGCAGAAAGTGAGGAGGAATTAAAGAACCTCGTAATGAGGGTGAAAGAGGAGAGTGCAAAAAATGGCCTGAAGCTCAACATCCAAAAAACTAAGATCATGGCCACCGGGCCCATCAGGGGACGATATGGAGGCAGTGACAGATTTTACTTTCTTGGGCTCCATGATCACTGCAGATGGGGACAGCAGCCACGAAATTAAAAGATGCCTGCTTCTTGGGAGGAAAGCGATGACAAACCTAGACAGCATCTTAAAAAGCACAGAAATCACCTTGCCGACAAAAGTCTGCATAGTCAAAGCTATGGTTTTTCCAGTAGTGATGTATGGAAGTGAGAGCTGGACCATAAAGAAGGCTGACTGCCGAAGAATTGATGCTTTTGAATTGTGGTGCTGGAGGAGACTCTTGAGAAGTCCCCTGGACTGCAAGGAGAACAAACCTATCAATTCTGAAGGAAATCAACCCTGAGTGCTCACTGGAAGGACAGATCCTGAAGCTGAGGCTCCAATACTTTGGCCATCTCATGAGAAGAGAAGACTCCCTGGAAAAGACCCTGATGTTGGGAAAGTGTGAAGGCAAGAGGAGAAGGGGACGACAGAGGACGAGATGGTTGGACAGTGTCACCGAAGCTACCAACATGAATTTGACCCAACTCCGGGAGGCAGTGGAAGACAGGAGGGCCTGGCGTGCTCTGGTCCATGGGGTCACAAAGAGTCGGACACGACTAAACAACAACAACTTATTTTTAAATAAAATATATATTGATTTTTAAAAGCTGGTTCATTTCCATGTTCATAATAAAAGTTAAGCCTGACTGGAGAAAAGACAAATAATTTGAAAACCAACAAATAGCTTTTATTGCCAAGTTTCCTCTTCCCATTTGTTATTCCATGGATCCCTTTAATGGCCAGTGATCACTAGTTAAATCATTTTATCACTACTGAGACAAACACAAACAGAGAAAAATGATAAAGAGAAGAGAAAGAATGAATTAATTATGGATAGTTTTACCTTTTCTGTTCTTTAAGACAACCCCAAGTTCACTTTTATCCCCAGTGAGTGCAATAGTAGGAACTCAGCAGCTAGAAGATTTTCAAAATGTTGGGGCAGAACAGAAAGGGACATGAGTAGATATTTAACAAAAGGCATTTCAGCTTGCTTTGCTATACAGGAACTCTCTGTCAACATAAGTATGTGTGAGAATCCCTGAGGCTAGAACAGACTTCTGCAAGCACTGGCCAAATTATTCTGACAAAAAGAGAAAGAAGAGGGAGAGAAATAGCAAAAGCAAGAGTTTTGGAAGGAACAAAAAGTGTTTCTAAAAATATAGTTGCAGCCTGATTCTTCATGTTATGTCAGGGTTGTCCACTCTCATCATCTTTCTGCAGCTCAGAGAACCTGAAGTCAATTCTGTATCAAATGCATTATTTTGTTTCTGTCACATTTTGTACAGTTGGTGTGAAAACCCTTATTTATACAACTCTTTTTAGATCTATGATAAAGCAGGACAGTAGTGTAAAAATCTGTTGTCATGTCAACAGACAGATTACAACCAGGCACCATGCAGTGGCACATTTATGCTGTACATTTTATGGTGCTGCTGTTCTCCAATTTGATGATAAAAACTCTGCTGCTAGAATTGATTGTGAACATAATATCCTAGAAACTGCACAGTCCTTGAGATTAGCTCATAATGGCCTATAATTAATTAGAAATTGGCCATACATGCTGAAATATCTTATCAGAATAATAGGAAGGGTAATGTTGAAAGATTTTTCTCTTTTTAGGCTCATTGTAGTTTCAAAACTTTCTGCATACAGAATTTGGTGATATACATATCCATAAAGCATTCCACTTTACAAGTGTTGTAACTGAATAATCTTGCTGTACTCTGTATTTCAGAAAGGTAGGTGGCAGAGTACTCTCTGATTTTGAGTGGGATAGAGTTGTCAAGGTTTGGAAGTCTGTATCTATAGAGTGTTAAAATAGGGGAGTGTAAAAAAGCGGCTCTGAAAATCTGCATTGTTCTTAATAAAATGAGGTTTGAACAACTGTATGAAAAGTGTATATAGGACAATCAACCAGCTCTCAAGCTATCACAGGGAAAGCAAGGTCAGTGTAAAATAATATTGCCTCGCAAAGGATCGCTTTAATAGTAAGCTAACACTTGAGTGTGGCTATTGATAGGAAAAACCCAAACGTTAGAAAAAGGTTCCTCGCCTGTGGAACTCCTGGAGTACTGAAATGCAGTTTTAGCAAATTGGTACCTTCCCAGATTCATTCATTTATGCGCCCGACATTTTGCTCACCTAGCAAAACCATACCCAAGTAAATTACTATGGAACTATTCTGCTACTACAGCAGGTATTTATTTATTTATTTATTAGATTTCTCTCCCGCCCATCTAGACCAAGTGTCTACTCTACTCTAGTAGACCAAGGGTGTACTCTAGGTAGCATAAACAAAATATTTGCTTCCTTGTGAGTCTGCTACTTTAGCAAATGCAATAGAGATTCTCATAGAAATTCCAAGAGGATTTCTTGGGGGGCAGTTTGCTGCACTGGCAAATTTCAACTGTTGATAATTGAAGGCAAATGTAAACAAATAAGAGAAATATAAATATAGAGAAGCAAGAGACAGCAGCATACATACATGCCATGCACTTGCGCATACCAGCAACAGATAACAGGCATGGGGCATGAAACATCAAAGAGCAGCAGACATGTAGCAGTACAGCAGTGGGCTTCATTTCTACTAGTGCAAAAGAAAAAAGAGGCCCAGAAAGAAAATTGGGAAAAATTGATCCAAGCAGCAAAATCTAAGGACTCAACCCAGTTCTGGCGGCTGATAAAGATTTCTCCAACCTCTGGGCCAACAATTCCAGATTGTTATATCCATCCAGAGACATGGGAGAAGCACTTCCAAGACTTATATAAAGACGCAGATGTGGCCCAGCTGAGATGGAATAGCACACTTGAAGATGCTTCACCATGGACACCAGTGTCAACTTCTGAAATATACAGTTTAATAGCCCAGATGAAAATGGGAAAAGCCCCTGGAGAAGATCTGATTCCTCCAGAGGCGATCAAAAATAATTTAGAATTTTGGGCTCCGGTTCTAGCATCGTTACTCACGTATATTGATACTACTGGCCGAATTCCAGAAAACTGGGGTTTTGCTATCATAGTCCCCATATTTAAGAAGGGAAAGAGAGATGATCCTGCAAACTACAGGCCTATTAGTCTCCTTAGCACAATCTGTAAATTATATACCAGGCACCTAAATGGGAAATTTAAAGATTGGCTGGAGCAAGATAAGATACTTGCAGAAGAGCACGCAGGCTTCAGGGAAGGTCGACCTACCATTGATCAATGCTTGATATTACAATATCTTATTGAAAAATATACCTCTGATAAAGCAACTTCACTCCACGTAGCTTTTATAGATCTCAAGGCAGCTTTTGACTCAATATCAAGGGTCAAATTATGGAAAAAATTAGAGGCTTCTAACATTGACAGGCGTCTGCTTCAGCTTATTCAGGCTCTCTATCGAAATACCTCACTTAAGGTAAGATGTAATACTCACGGCCATCTTACTAATGCCATTCAAACCCAAAAAGGAGTCAAACAAGGCTGCCTTCTGGCTCCACTTTTATTTAATTTTTACATTGATTCCATGGTGGACCAGTTAAAAAGTATTGACTTTCACCCCCCTAAAATTGCAGGGAGGCATATAACAACATTACTGTATGCCGATGATACAGCTAACATCTCTAGGACCCCAATTAGGCTTAGAAGAGCATTGTGAAGGTTGTCTATATATTGTGAGCAGGAAGACCTGATAATTAATTTTCAAAAAACAAAAATCATGTCTTTTGCCAAAAGACCAATAATGCGAACATGGATGATAAATCAGCATAGAATTGATCAGATCCACCAATTTAAATATTTAGGTGTCGTTTTCCAATCTAACGGCTCTAGGAAAGCACATGGTGATTATGTGGCATTAAATGGCCAGAGAAGTTCTGCTGCAATACTACAATTTATGACAACAAAGGGGGGGCATTACATTCCCTCAGCCATTAAACTGTTCCACGCAAAAGCAGTAGCCCAACTACTGTATGGCTCCCAATTGGGCCCCTTCCCAAATATTGCAACCCTAGAATGTGTACAATCAAAATTCCTGAGGGCAATATTAGGAGTCCCCAGGGATGTCGCCAACGTAAAACTAAGATTGGAAACTGGTCAAATTAAAATCGAAGCCAGGATATGAATTGCAATTCTCATGTACTGGCTCAGACTGTCTTATCTCCCTATTGGTCTTGCACCACTGATCCTGCAAGACACCTTTAAGTCAAAATGGGTTCAGTTAGTTGTACAAAAAATAGCCTCTTTGGGTCTCTCTAGGCTGACTGTTAACCATGGGAATGGAACAGGCAAAGAAAATCATTAAGCAGCATATTGAGGACATTGAGAGACAAAATGATTTAAGCAGTGCCCCAGAATTCTATCTTAGGGAGGACAGCTTATACAAGGTCACAGCAGCACCTTATTTTGCCCAGTTGGAGCAGCCCAGGTATAGAAGGGCGTTTACTCTGGCCCGGCTGAACGCACTACCTTCAGCAGTGCAGGAGGGATGGTATAAAAAGACCCCCTGGGCAGAGCGCCTTTGCCCATGTGGAATGGAGCAGATAGAAAAAACTGAACATGTCCTGTTGTGGTGTACATATTATAAGGACGTACGTGAAGAACTTGTTTCCCCTTTGACTGGCTGATTTCCCGGCTGTACAGAGCAACAATGTATGCATGTGCTGCTGTCTGATTCCAATCCTATGTTTACACATAGTGTTGCCAAATTCTTTACTGCTGCTATGAGCATTAGAAAAAGGATCCTAAAAGTGGATGGGCCTCTGTAGTCAGAGCATGATTTGCTAGACATTTTGGAATTGCTTCAGGGGAGATGTTTTGACACTGTTGTTGTTTACCTCAGAACCGACCATTGCTTTGCATTTGATCCCAGTATTTTTGTATATTTCTGTATATTTATATATTTTGGATGTTTTATTTGTGGCTGGTCTTTTGACTGTAATAAAGTTTTATCTCTCTCTCTCTCTCTCTCTCTCTCTCTCTCTCTCTCTCTCTCTCTCTCTCTCTCTCTCTCTCTCTCTCTCTCTCTCTCTCTATCTATATCTATATCTATATCTATATCTATATCTATCTATCTATCTATCCAGAAGCCAGCAATACAATAAAGAAATCATAGATTTCCCTTCATAGACTTAAACTGATGTGACTGGGTGATAAAATTGTTAAATATTTTGTTACGTGTCTGAATATGCTTAAAGGCTAAGAAATGAATTTTACTTCCATATATTTTTACTTTTAAGAACTTTAGTAATTTAAGAGATGTACTCTCTACTTTTTTATTGTGCCTTTCCAAGCTATGAGCTCCTGTATTTTTGGACTGAAATATGATTGAAGTTATTTCTTGTATCTTTATAGTTAAAAGCTTATGACTGAAATAGATTTTTATGACTTAAGTTCTGCCTACAACTTAAGTATTGCTTTTGGATTATTTCTTATTTGCAACTTTTCATAGCTGTAAGAATTTATGATGGCAATCATATTTGCAGCTTTTCACAAGTTGCAGTGATGGATTTCTGTTTAAGCATTTGTGCCTACAAATGCTTAAGAATGATTTTTTTGTAAGATGAAGTAACCTGCCTGTGACTTCTCAAAAAGTTACATGTTAAACTGATGTTGCCTGGAATTATTCCAGCAGTGAAAATACTTTATCTTGATACCCAGATGAATTATGATATGATTGGAAATGTTATCTGTTTCACATTGGCATTAACCTTTTCAGAGATAAATGTCAGTTGTGATGGGCCACCACAGACTGAAACTACCAAGGGGTGTGTGAATGCTGCTGTCACTGCTCCCAGTGGGACTGGCAGCCTGGGGGTCTCCTGCCAGTAACTCCAAGCTGCTGGTTAAAGTGGTTTTAAAATGTAAGGTGCTTTTAGCAGGGGTTCCCTGTCACTGCCCTCCTGCATCCCAAGGGACTGAATTTCTGGCACTTGTCCTTTGGCAGTAGTCAGTTCAGTACTGGCCTCAGTTCCTGTTACTGAGGCCAGTGAAGTCTTGGTCATAAACAAGCCCAGTCTGGGACTGGGCTTGGAACTTTTTAACAAGGGGCAATAGAGGTGCCTGGCTGTAAGCAACAGTTGTTCTCTCTATTGCCTCCTCCTCTTCTCCTGATGGTGCATGTGCTACCAGCACCTCAGCTGCATAGGGGTGGGTACCACAGGTCCTGTTGGGTGTCTCTTGTGTCAGGGAGCTTTGAGTGCAGGAGTTGGATCTGGTGCTGGCATGGGTGCCGTCCCTCTTCCTTGCCTCTGCTTCTTAACACTGGCACACTGAGCTATGGAGCTGGAGCGGATGCAGTCTCTCATCCCTGGCCTCTATCTCTGAATGCTGGGAAACCATCCAAGGACATCTGCTAGGGATTGGCCTTTGGCTCCCAGTTAAGTTCTGCCACAGCACACAGGATGGGTTCCAGCTCCTCTGAAGCTAAGCCCCAGGTCTCTTCCTCCTCTGCTGATGCCATGCCCACTGAAGGGCCCTGTCCTCGCACTCCTTTGATCCCCGATCTGCTCCTGCCTTTTACACTCCCAGGTGTTGCTCATCACCTCCCTTCCTATAGACACCTGCACTTCCCTCTCCCCTATCTCCTTCATACCATGGAGCAGCTGCTCTGCCCATGGTGTGGGGCTAGGGCAGATGGTCCTCCCAAGGCACTGAGAGTGACCCCCTCATAGGTTGTTACCAAGTTTTATAGTGGTCTGAAGTCAATGTTTGAATGTTATACTTTGAACTTGGCAGGGTCAGTCCATTTTGTGAATTGACTGCAGAAGCCTGCTCTCTGATCTTTTGACATAGGGTCTCCATTTTGTAGTTGGAAGGAGGCAGATAGCAATACCTACATGGTGCTGTTGTCATCTGTAACTGAGACTTATAAGGGATAAAGGGTGTTTCGACAGCTTGCTCTGCTGGTGTAGGAAGCATTTCTCTGCTGTACCAGAAAAGCTCAGCAAACTCTTTGGGAGGTGGGTATGCACTAGGGAATACTCATAGGGAATACTCATGTGACTTATGTTGCTGATGCATTATTTAAATATACTATAAATTATATCTGAGAAGAGTGGAATCATGCCATTCAAACCAGAGCATGGAAATAATGAGTCACAGGAAAAATAACTACCTGTAAGGAGGAGTTTTAGTTTTAGTTTTGTTTTACAACAGGGATGCAATGAAGGTACCTTTCAAAAGTGGCATAATGTATAGAAATGAGGTTGCTTTGTGTTATAAGAAAAGTTTCTAAAAGTAATGAATTACATTTCAATCTACTTTGAAAGGGAATTTTAGGCATTCTTAGATGCATTTTGATATGAATTCTTAAGATTTTATGTATTTACCAATCCCAACGTTTTTTTTCTTAAAACGATAGCTGGAATCTAGCTGAATATTTATACCAGCATACATGTAATGGTGTAACTTGGAGCGATTGATAGTTGCTAATTAACAAGTCCCCAATTGTTTGCTGAGTTACACAACTTCCTGAAGGCATCTTACTCAGTAGTCCTGCTCAGTGGAGGGGGCACAATATTTTAGAGGAGGCACTTACTCAGGGAGAGAGTATTGAGTTTGTTCCAAGTTTCACTGGAAACATAGGTCCAACACCCTCCCCCAAATTTCTTAAGAGTGATTTAAAAATCAGATTTTATCTAGAATCCATTCCACAGCCTTCCCCCACCGCTGCTTTTTAACCTTTATTTCCCATGATGTTATTTCTTAATTTGGGAGCAAGAAGCCCCAGGTGCTTCTGGCATGATTCCTGGAGGGAGGGTGGCTTTCCTGTCAAGCACAGTAGGTCTGGTGTGCTGCTTTGGCAATAAGAGTAGAGGGAAAGGTAATACTGTGAGGCTTTAAGCAAATTCAGTGGAGAGAGCTAGAGTATGCAGCCTCCTGGTAGCCTATTCACTTCCTATGATTGAAGTCCTGTTGCCAAGATAAATATGGGGCTGTTAAGGTCCTTCATTCTAGTCTGCTTTGTAGTTTGCTTCTGAGCTCACATCCAGTTTCCCTTTGGACATGGCTCTCCACAATATCTTGATGGTCTGTGTTGTTAGATGCAAGCAGAACTTAGAAAAGTTAGTTTTGCTGCTTTTTGTGGATTCAGCTCTTTGAAACTCAGAATTATTACCTTAACACATTTTCCCTTTGTAAAGGAATCACATCCATACTCCTTACAAAATAATAAAACTAGAGAAGTACACTTATGATAGGAAAAGTGATATCATTCTTAGTTCTAATTTACTAAGTTTGAGATGTCATGGGCTATGACTGTCCCTTTCATCTTTAGAGAACAAAGACAAGGCGCCTCCTTCTTGGAGGGACAAGAGAGAGATGGGAATGAAAGAACTGATATCAGCAACCCTAGGAATATATGATCAGCACAAGTCAGAGCAGGGGAAAGGACGGTCTTTGATACCTGAGGATGTCCTCTCTCTCTTCATCCACATTCAAGGACGTGCACCTATTCAAATGTAAGCTGGGTTGCTCCCAGTCACTCCCAAAAAATTTTTGGATTAAAATTCTCAATGTCTTCTCATTGTAACTAGCAAGCTAGTATGTATAATCCAGTGCTGTCCTTCAAATAATGGCTGATTTTTTTTTCTGAATCAAATCCTGAGTTTGCAAAAGTTACTACTTTGGAGTACAACTCCTGGAATTCTTTAACAAGCATTCCCAAACCATGCTGGCTGGATTATTCTGGTAGTTACTCTCCACAAAAGTAATTTTTCCTAAACTCTGGATTCCAGTACTGTTATGTCCACTTACAGGCTGTTGCATTGTCATTAAAGTCCATATTAAGCAAATTATTTTGGGAGATGAAAACTTGCTCGTCACTAGGTAAGAACTGAGTTAGACTGAATAAGACAACAAATATATGTGTATGCGTTAGAGGTATATTTCATAATTAACTTCACTAAACTGCAATACAGGAAAGAGAAACTGCAACCTAATGTATTTAGGATTTTTGTCTCAATTGGCAACATTTTCAAAGTTTGTCTTAACAAATTTAAGAAATATTATCCTTGTAAACTTTTTTGATACTCTATGTCCTGTATTTGCAGAAGGGGTATTCCATACATCAGAGCTGTTGTTGTTTAATCATTAAGTCGTGTCCGACTCTTCGTGACCCCATGGACCAGAGCACGCCAGGCCCTCCTGTCTTCCACTGCCTCCCGAAGTTTGGTCAAATTCATGTTGGTAGCTTCGATGACACTGTCCATCCATCTCGTCCTCTGTTGTCCCCTTCTCCTCTTTCTTGTCTTCACACTTTCCCAACATCAGGGTCTTTTCCAGGGAGTCTTCTCTTCTCATGAGATGGCCAAAGTATTGGAGCTTCAGCTTCAGGATCTGTCCTTCCAGTGAGCACTCAGGGTTGATTTCCTTCAGAATGGATAGGTTTGTTCTCCTTGCAGTCCAGGGGACTCTCAAGAGCCTCCTCCAGCACCACAATTCAAAAGCATCAATTCTTCGGCAGTCAGCCTTCTTTATGGTCCAACTCTCACTTCCATACATCACTACTGGAAAAAACATCAGTCTCAAAGGAAGCCTCCGTAGAGAGCATTGCAGTAGTCTAATCTCGAGACTATGAGGGCATGGACCAGAGTGGTGAGTGACATGACATCAAGATAGGAGCGCAGCTGGGCAATCCGCCAAAGATGTAAGTGGGTGGAGCTGACCACAGATGCCATCTGGGACTCCATGGTAAGCTCTGGGTCAAGCTGGACCCCCAAGCTGCGGACCACACTCTTCGTGGTGAGAGTTGCCCCCCCAAAAGAGAGTGAGCTTCCCAAACCACTGATAGAAGGGGCGCCCACCCTCAGGACCTCTGTCTTGTCTGGGTTCAACCTCAGTCCATTCTCCTGCATCCATTGTTGTATGGTCCCCAGGCAGCGCTCAAGGGACGCAACGGCATCCACTGCTGTTGGAAAAAAGGAGATGTAGAGCTGCGTGTCATCAGCATACTGGTGACATGAAGTGCCACATCCCCTGATGACCCCACCCAGCGGCCTCATATAGATATTAAACAGCATTGGAGAGATGATTGATTCCTGTGGCACCCCACAGTTGAGGAGCCATGGGGCCAATACATTCTCTCCAAGCTGGACTCTCTGGAAACGGTCCTCCAAAAAGGATTGGAGCCAAGCAAGAGCTAGGCCACCAATCTCCAATTTGGAGAGCCTCCCCAGGAGGATACCGTGGTCAACGGTATCAAAGTCGGCTGAGATATCGAGAACCAACAAGTACATTTTGCCCCCGTCAGCCTCCCTCAAAAGGTAATCAAGCAGGGCGACCAATGCCATTTCCATGCCATGGTGCGGCCTGAAGCCCGACTGGAACAGATCCATGGCGTTGGTATCATCCAAGAAAGCCTGCAGCTGATCGGTGACCACCCTCTCTACTACCTTGCTAAGGAAAGAAACATTGGCAACCGGCCTATAATTGCCAATGTCGTCTGCTGCCAAGCTCAGTTTCTTCCTAATGGGCCTAATGAGTGTCTCCTTGAGGGCAAGGGGAACCCTGCCTTCCTGGAGAGACCCATTTATTATAGCAGTGGCCCATTCAGTTGTTACGGGCCTCGCCGCTTTGATTAGCCAGGCCGGGCAAGGGTCAAGGGAGAAGGTGCTGGCATGACATCGGTCAAGCATCTTGTCAACCTCAAGTGACATCACCGGCTGAAAGTGAGTGATCTTCATCGGACAGGACAGAGCGCTGGATGTCTCTGCTCGATCTACTGGCTTCAAATAGGGGGATAGGTCCTGGTGGATGGCCTGCACTTTAGATTTTAAAAAGGCTGCAAATTGGTCAGGTGAAATACTAGGGGGAGGCCAATCACTGTGACCAATTCCGGATAGGTCACGTACTATACAGAATAACTCCGCCTCCTGGTTGGGAGCTTCCAGACAGTGAAGTAAGCTCTCTTTGCAGCCTTTATCTTAGAAAGATAAAGGTTGGACGCGATCTTAACAGCTTTTAAGTAATTTCCTGTTGGGTCCCGCCTCCAATTGCTCTCTAATCTTCTCCTATTTTGCTTCATAGCTCTCAGCCGCTGGTCAAACGAGCGCGATGAACGAGCTCCGCAGCGGAGAGGACGTTTAGGAGCGATCGTGTCTACAGCCCTGGTGGTGGTGGCGGCGAACCATCTGTCAACCAGAGCTTCAACAGGCGCGCCAGCCAGATCAATTGGTATCCCTTGCATGGAATCCTCAAATCCAATAGGACCCAGTAGCCTGGGAGGGCGGACCATTAAATTAGGTCCCAGCTCCCTGCGAGGGGGGAGGGCCATTGTTAGGTTGCATTTAATTAGGTGGCGATCCTACCATGACAAGGGGACAGACACAAGGTTAGTCACCATATAGCTACACTCTCTCTGCTCAGAGGTGAACACAAAGTCAAGCATATGACCACCCACGTGGGTGGGGCCGTTAACATGTTGGGACATGTCCAAGGAAGCCATGGTTTCCAAGAACTCAAGAGCCGGACCAGAAACCTCTGCCTCCGCATGGATGTTGAAATCACCCAAGACCGCCTTGGGGATCTCAACAGTGGAGACGAAGTCAGCCAACTCCAGTAAGGAAATTGCTGGATCACGGGGAGCACGGTATGCCAGCAAGATCCCAATACCATCTCTGGCCCTGCATGACATGTGGAGGGCCTCCAGACCAGTCGTTGCCACGGCAGAAAGCCTACTAACCTCCAGAGTGTTTTTATAAACAATGGCTACCCCCCCCCCCCGACCCCACAGTCTACCCTGGTGTTGAACAGCATAACCGGGTGGACAGGCAAAGGACAGAGGAATGCCCCCATCACTGCCCATCCAGGTTTCGGTTATGCAAGCCAGGTCTGCATCCTCCTCCAGGATAAGATCATAAATCAACTGGGACTTATTGGATACAGACCTGGCATTCAACAACACCAGTTTTAGAGTGGAGGGACGATTGAGCTGACTACCTTGAGCCAGGCAGTCGGACACAAAGCCAGAACAATTTGTTGTACCTGAAGAAGAACTGAAGCTTAGATCTATTCCCAAGTTGATATTCCTATGTAATAAAAAGAAATCATTTTTCATTCTTTAACCATTGGGTTTGGTATGGTTAATGGCTGGTGTCAAACATGTTAATGGAAAGTTATTTTAAAAAGCGACGAGCATGGGTTGGGGCTGGTCACAGGAACTTACACCCCTACGAGTGCTCCTTTGCTTCCTTTTTCTCCACCTTAAATTAGGAAGCTGAGACAGTCAGCTTCTGGATGCCCATTGCATTGGCTCAAGTGATCACATCATCTGAACTGATGTGAATATGTTTGATTCTTAAAAAAAGGAGAAGCCCCAGCAACAGAGGGGAAAAGTGCGGACTGAGGGGGCAAACTCCAGGCTGATTCACATTGACTTGTATATCATGTAACAAATGGAAAATAATGCAAATTACACTGTCCTAATCTCCGGAGGATTTCCCATAATATTTGTTAATGTAATTGCACCCTCAGTGAAGCAACCAGCAACTTCCATGAAATTTCCTTTTATCTCCCAGAGTCAAGAAGTACATAGCTTTGTTCTGCCTAAGGACATGAAAATCTCCCAGTCCTGATTTCACCACAGTTCTGTGAATCTCATCTGTATTTTCTTCTCATCCTTGTTTCAAGACTTAGGTGAAGGGAGAGGAGGTTACAAGGGATTTGTGTGTATTTTGATACATACATTTCCTAACAGACATACTTTTAAATACATTTTTCTTCATGTACATATTTTTCTGCATTTTCCATTGATTAGTACGTTTGTGTACATTTGTTGAAGGTATTTATTCATCTATATATTTTACGTTAGCATTACTATCATTCACTGAGCTCAAGAGTGGTGTATGTGGTTGTCCTCTGCACTTCATCCTTCTAACAACCCTGCAAGTAGACTAAGCTGAGAAAGTGTGACTGGCCAGTGAGTGGGAACTAGAACCTAACTCTCATGTGTCCAACATTCAAGCTATTACACCACATTTACTGTGTTTGTATTCTGAGTTGTGTGCATTTATCCATGTATAATTAAAATGGGGTGGGAGAGGCAGAAAAAAAAATTCTATAACTTAAGGTGTCTTCCCAGTAACAGGAAACAGAAATGTACATGCATACATTCACTAACAGTCTCTCAGAGCACAAATGGAATAAGTTAATTTTTAAAAATTGACAGTACATATCATTTTTTCCATCCCTAGTTCTGCTTGAACTCAACCTTTGAACCACTGATTCCTTTGTATGTTTTTCTGAAGTCTGAAACTATCCTTAAATTTAAACCCTGAGTGCCTGCTGTTGCTTCATCTCATTTCTGCTCAGGACACAGATCTCCGCTATCTTTTTGCTCTTTTAGGGGGAGCACAGTCCTACAGGGGGACTGTAGGGAGGAAAACAGACTGTACACCTGATTTCGAGAAATGGGAACCACATAATACAAATATCTCAAATTTTCATTTGTTGGAAAACTATTTCAGCCCTGCTCCCCCAAAATCTGATTGGGCTAATAAATGAAAATGTCTAACATGACATTTTGTATAATTTCAATTATAATCTAGACCTTTCCCATTTATAGTAAAGACCATAATCTCATAAATACATAAGCAGACAGTCTCCCATTTCAATAAGCAAACTTTAAGTACCTTCCTTACATTACTACATTTGTTATACTACTATGAGCTAAATTCTAAAATATTTATTCAGAAAAAGCTACTGTTGGATACAATTTCAATATCTTTTTGCACTATTTATGTGTCTGATTTAATCCCTTGAATAATCTGTAATTTTGTCTGTTGTTTCCATCAGCCAATTATTACTTTTTCTTTTATAGGTAGGTGGAGATTAACCATAAATGTTAGAGATTATTTTAAAATGCATAAAAATAGTATGCATCCAGATCAAAAAGTAGCTTACATGGGCACTTGATTAAATGCCCATTTCAGAGAATCTAAATGAATATTGCATGTCAACTTGAGTTTAGGAGAAGCAGAATAAAAAGCTACTGCTACTACCACTTTTAGTATTGCTAGTGTTATGTTTTTAAACATGAATAAATATCTTGCTAGATTATCACAGTTTATTTATCAAAAAAACCTGTAGGTTAAATAATACTCTGTTGGATCAACAGTTGACTTGTATACTGATGGGCTTGCCTCATCCTGAAGAAGTAGGGTGAAGTATCTCCTTTGCTCAGACCATTGGCTACTGGTACTAAAACTTAAGTCAAAGTTTGCAGAAAAATAAGGGCTAGGATCCAAGACAAACATTTCTATTTATCACTCACACATTGCATATTTATTGTACAATGCACCAGTGTAATACTAGAATATTAATACTGGAGTATTGTGATCTGTTTTGCCACATTAGATGTGGAGCTGCCCTGAACATATTTTGAACAGCATTTAGTATTTAATAGTATTTACTTTCAAGGGTATCATTTGGGAATTCCCAAACTATTCAAGCATCCACCTCTAATCATTTCAAATTATTCAGTTATTATGAATAAAATTAAAATCATACATTCGTGCAGATAATTCACTTGCTCAGAAGCATGGAAGATTCTTCTCACATAATCCCAGATAAGGACTACTGCTCAGGACAGGTAATATGCTATGTTAGAGAAATAAACAGAGTGCATAAAGGAGACAGCTAAAATTGAAATTGGCGAAGTACAGGAAGATAGATAAAATTTGTTTTCTTGATAGTTTTACCACTGATAAAATTTGCTCTTAAATTTCTATTACAGTCTGTACAGTTTCATCCTGCAGGTCTGTTTTCCTCAACTGGGCCTGTTCCAGATACACATCAGAGGATCATCCAAACTTGCTTTCTACCGAAGGCTACACAATATAGTTAGACAATTTAGACTACCATTAGTACGGGAGAGACTTGTCAAATGGAATGGGCTGTCACTAGGTAATACTACGGATCTCCAGGTAAGACTAAAAAAATAATTGTGCCTCAAACCTTGGAGTGCTTCTGGCAGTCAGAACTGACAATACATGGGTTAGATTGATCAATGTTCATAGCTTCCTAAGTGCTTTTAGCTATTTACTTTTGATCTGCGAGGCTTTATGGGGGAAGGTATCCCTGCGCCTGAGACTACATTTTGGGTAATCTCTTTCAACACTATATATAGAATTTTGAAGGGCAAAGTAATAGCGGTGCATTAATTCAGTGCATGAAATTAAATAAATAAATAAAATATGTTTTTGACATTTTTGTCTCTTTGCTAAGCTGGGGGAAAATGTTATCAGAAATTCTTAACCATCTGGAAGTCCAGTACTATTACATGATGCCTATGCTATGTATTTGAACTGCTGAGTTTATCTGTTTAGTTAACCTTTCTCCAATCTCACAGACAATCAGGGTTAAATTCTAATGTATTCATGCTAGAACCTGATTATAATCATCATCATCTTAGAACTGCAGAGGTAGTTATAACTCTGAGCTAAAATTCTAAGTGGCATCAGTCTCTGGCATCTCATTCTATTTGCCAAAAACATGTCAGGACTCTCTCATGGTACAAATTGCCCCATAGATTCTAGACTTACACAACGTTAATGACTTCATCATAAAAGCATGTGTTAAGGATCAAGCAAGTGGAAACGTTCAGTAAATACATGGAATGTTTTGCATTGTTGCCAGCGGGTGTTCCTTCTGTCTCTTCAACAAGTGTTGCAAGATTAATGAAAGGGCAATAAGTGTCAGCCAGATTAAAACTCTACCAGTTATTTACCAAATATAAATAGCTGACACTCCATTAACACTCTCAAATTTCCATTCACGAAGTAATTCCACAAAACTACGAGACCAAGCCACTCGTACTGCAAAAGTTATGTTCAGTTACTTGTTTTTTAACTGATATGAATTAAAGTGACTTCTTCACAAATAAAAAGGAGGTTAATTTGTAGGAAAGAAATGTTACAGTCATGAAAGAATGACTTTCACAGAACAAAACTGCCACATTAATATGTATTCCCATTTTGAAAGGTTTCTTATTTCTGTGGATACACATATGCTTTTAAGTGTTTTCTCTTGCTATCATTTACACCCAGTTGGCACACGTAAAGCTATAGGGAAGTCAAAGCAATCTGCTTATAAGTTATTGTCCAAATTGTTAGCTGCCTAGAGACAGCAGTTCCAGTAGGAAAGAAGGTAGTGGAACTTTGGCTTGATCCAATAGGCCTCTTCATATGTAGGTTGACATAGTTTTTCTTTTGACCACAGCTCAGAAGGTCTCCTGGGAGTAGCCACTGGCCACACTGACTGGGACTCCTGGGAGAATGGGAGCTCTAGTCCCCCAAAGTAACTTTTCCAGCCTCTATTCCTAACAGAGACAAAATAGCTTTGGGGGGATAGTTTTAGGAGCATTCCTTTCTAGAATCCCCCTGTATTGTGTGTTTTTTTTCCTTCAAAGTTAGAGTGACTGATTTCAACAGATCCATCCAAGAAATATGCTTGTGGCCCAGACATATTTCTTAAGAAATATGCAGCCCACTGATTTCACACTAAAGTAAAATAAATGGGTGCTCATTCAAGTAATGTGTGCATACAGATAGTCTATGTTAGATGTATCGACAGGGACAGGACTGAGTTATATCTTGATTGGATTAAACTGCCACACACCTGGCCAGCTTTCAACTTCTCCAACACTTATTATTTAGGGTGTAAAAAAATTCTAGGAAATGAGGAAGAAGCAAAAAGTTCAAAAATTTGGCTAAATGAAGTGGCCATTATCTCTGTAGTCAGACTTACTTGTAAGATGAAGACAGCACATTCCATGGAGAACAAAAGTGTTACTCAGGTTGCTGGGTGCCCGCTGAAGTCAAAATTGGAATGAAGTCTTATTTGTGTGTGAGAGGTGTCTTTAAAGCAATCTTCATTGAGTCCCAGTTGGCACAAGGCTGAGCAGTGCATACAAAGGTGTTTGCATCAATGTTGTGCTTGCTTTTGTTCCAACGCTTGCCTTCTTGGAGATCACAAGGACCCACCCACCTCATCTCAAGTTGTGGCTGTGAAATCTTAGGAAACAGGACACTGTTGACCTAGATGCCCTAGTTCTTCTTTATGAATTCATAGTCTTTTTCTCTCTCTGTAGGCAAAAGCTTGGCTATAACCCTTGAAGATCTGTCTGTTAAAGCAAAGCTGTCGAATTGTTTTGGAGCAGACTGTTGCAACAAGGCAGCAATGGTTCAAGTACTGTCCTTGTATAATCCTCAGTGAACCTGTGCATAACATGTGCCACTAGAAGCCACCTGATGGACTGACCAATAGGTTTATAGCTTTCTAGTTTAACATGAAATATATTTTTGATGTATCAGCCAACCATAGGTATTATGATTCAAAATTATAATAGCCTAGGATTGTCTTTAAAATAAAATGCTGCATTACAATAAATGGGAAGCCTGCTAATCCACTTAAGATCTAAGAGCAAGCAAAATATTCCAACATAATTTCTGCACATACAGAAGTTTGATCTGCACACTCCATATGCTAACTCCATTTTGTCAACTTTGACTAATGCTCTGTCTGTGACTAATTGCATCTTGCCCTACTTTTAAATCTAATTTCATCCACTCTCCAAGCCATTTCAAAGGCATTAACAAAAGAGAGGAATGTTAATGCAATGCAGTAATCCACAAATGTAAAAATCTGTAATCATGTTTCTATCCCATTATTTTACTGCTCCATTTTATATTCTATCATCTTGGTGCATCACTATACATAATAAAACACATTATGGAAGAGACTATGGGTGAGAACTGTAAGGCTTTTAGCTATTTCTATGTTATTTTTGTCTGGTCCAAAGCAAAGAATCATAGTTAAGCCCTACATAATAGCGACCCAAGTTTACAATCAAGTTGAAACACATTTGCTTTCAAAGCTTCTTCTCAAACTTTGTGTGACCAACAACAACAATAATAATTGCATGCTGGCTAGTCAATTCTGACTTATGGTGACCCTTTCCAGAATTTTCTACATAGAAGTGGTTTACCATTCCCTTCTTTCAGGGGTATCCTGGGTCTGTGCAGCTTGCCTATGACTATACAGGCTGGCTCTTCTCCCTGGAGGCACAGTGGGGAATCAGCACTCCCAACCTCTAGCTCTGCATCCAGATACCTAAGCCACTGAGCTATCCAGCCAGCTTCCTTGACTATTATTAGCTTACATTTTTCAGAAACATAAGAGTTGCAGGAGTGGCCTCAGGCAACAGTCCTTACGGAGCTCAGATAGGAGGCCTTGGATACTGAAGATACTGATGACGAACATTGATTGTAAGTCAGTTATATGCTATTGAGTTAATTCCCAGTTATGGTGACTCTTGCAAAGATTTCCTTGGTCAAAGTAATTAGGAGTGGTTTACCAGTCTTTTTCAGGTGACACTCTAGGACTGTGCATTTTGCCCAAGACTACACAGGCTGGATCTACTCCTGGGAGACAGTTTGGGGAACTGATCTTGTAACACCTGGCTCTGCAGCAAGGTCCTCTAATTTACTGAGCTATCCAGCGAGCCAACATTAATTGTATACAGTTGTAAATAAATTAAAGATCTTGTGGGAGACTCTAGAACTTTTATGAAACAGAACATCACAGAGCCCTTTACTTAGTTTCCTGAAAAATATTCAGAGTAAAGTCATATGTAATCTATATCACAGAATTGTTTACCCTCCCCTAAAAGGCAAGATACTGGAGTTCCCCCAGGTATTCCTTGATGTGTAAGTTTGACTCTTCCATAAGTGACAGACTGTGTTAAACATATTTTAACGGCTTATTTATGTGGTGGGTTGCAAAGGTTTTAGATAATGATGGAATTCACATAAAGGAAAAGTATATATAATCAAAGTATATATAATCAGTTGCAAAGTGAATATGTTGTTACATAAAATAATCCATAAAACTCTCTTTATCTCCCAAGATGAAATGGACTCTAAAGTAGTTTCTAAGTCTTTGTTATTATTTTAATTCTGATTCTCAAAGGACAGCAAAGGCCCAGTATGTAATGTTAAAATAATCAAGAGAGGCTTTTTTTTCTGGATTCCACCACCTTAACAGGTGCATTTTTTGGGGACATAGGAGAGGGCCTTCTCTGTTGCTGATCCCAGACAATGGAACTCGAATAGACAAACTGCCCTTGTGCCTGAAAAGCTGCCCTTGTAACACCTGGCTTGTAACACCTGGACAATCCTTTTTCCTTCCCGATCACAGATCTGCTTGCACACTTGGATTTTCCGGTACAACTTCTGTGATGGCTGAGTTCAGCCCTCAGAAAAGAGGGGGAGGAGCTGACTAGATCTCAACCCTATCAGCCACTGTGCTGGAACAAAGTTAGGCCAGGTCAGAGTAGGCCTCAGCAATTTCTAGCATATTCAACACAGTTTTGGCTGGCTTAGTGCCAACTCTGCTAGCTCTCAGCGTTTTTAGCTAGTTAGGATTGCACCCTTAGAATCTAATTTCCTAGAATAATAAATGCATAGGTATAGGTTTGTGTTTGCATGTAAGTCACTGGGTTGAGAAACAGTTGTATATGGGATATGTGCCAGGAGTGACAGTTATAACAGCTGAGGAGTGTAAATGTATGTTTATGAATGGAACTGCAAGCTGATTCATCTGTATGGTTCCTGGCTGGAGAAGTGCTGTTGTGTGTATACTCGTATAAGGGCGTGTGATTGAGGGAGTCTGAGTTAGATTGTCAGAGTTAGTCAGGGAGTTCAAGCGTCACAGTGGGAAAGAATAAGTTGTGAAGGAATGAGAATGAGTGTGATCTTTTTTGAGAAGTGGCTATAAGCAAGTATTTATATGTAAGGAACAGAAAGTTTTAAAGTTACTAAGTAGAAAAGTAAAGTCTTGTGATCATACACTGAAGAACTGACAGCTTTAAAAAGTGTTCTTATATTTTGTTTTTGCTTCTTCATTGAACTTTTTTTTATTGTTTTCCAGTTTACAAACCTCACTTATTATTTTATAGTTAGCAGTCACAAGAAATTATACCCACATATAGTCAGTGGTAGGATACATGGTTTATGCAGTGTCACTAAAATAAACAAAGCTATGTTTCAACAGAAACATTCTTACTTTTAAAAGGGCAGTATTGGAGTCAGCCTTTAGCCAAGACAAAGTTATAGCAGCAGTTTAAAGGGACCACTTGCTGTTTGTCTGTCTTGGTGATAGGCTTCAAAAGTCACACAGCTTACATCTTTTTCTCCAGATTTTTGTTACCTTTAAAAATAGGTTTGTAACTTGTGCTTCAGTTTTGTACTTACAGGGAGAGTCAGTACCCCTGAACTCAGTGAAACGTCTCTCCACATCGACATGCACTAGATCACACCATTAGTTTACTAGAATACAGTAAAATGATTCATTAAAGTAAATGGCAAGAATTCAGAGCCAAAGGTAATGTGTAAATTCAAAGCTGAACAGCTGCCCCCAATAACTCATTTTCTATCTTGTACAGGGGCACACTAAATTTTGAGTGTTATCAGGTGCTCAGCCAACCCTGCATCAATGTGACAGTGCTATGCCAGCTGTTAAGGTATGTTTGGCTGCAGTACAAGTATGATTTGGCAAGTCATCATGGTCAGCTGAGAAGGACAAAAAAAGAGACAGTTATGTGAAAGAAAGAAAATGACAACCATATGGCACCAATATTATGCTAATACATTAGGTCTGAGGCTTTATTTGGTTAAGTTAATTGGAATACTCCACATTTATAGGCAATTTAATTATTGTGTAATTTTATATCACATTAAGTTTGATCTTCCATATTTTAGCAACTGTAAGCTTTCCATTTGAAAAAAAAACCTAAATAAAGCTGCTCAGATAGAGACACAGCAGCATAGGCTTGTGGCTACCATGGACATCACTGCCCTGTCTCTTTTATCTGCATATATTTCATTGTGATTATTTTAATGTAGGCTGTTTTTACACTGCTTAATAGGCTATGGACTGGAGTTGGCAGAACCAAAGTGAATCTAAGAAAATGAGGCTTCTGTACCGATACAGTCCTTTGCAAGCACAGAGAAGAACAGGCAACTTCATACCCATGTCACTGTACTCTGTGCCCCTCAACATGTGCAACAAAAGGCTTGATGTCAGCTGCCCCATATGCTCTTGATATTGTCTGTTATTGGGTGAAAATTATATATACACATGTATTAATTGCACTGTGGTGCTTCTGACATGAACATATAAAAGATATTACACTGCTGTACTTCATTAAAAATACTTTAAGAATTACTTTTTCAGTTTCCTCATCCTCATCCTCCTTTTCAGAAGAGATTATAAAATGTGTTGGTAATATAGCTATGAGCTGCTACAGCTCAGTGGACTGGAGCACCTGGTTGAGAAACTGAGGCCAAGAGTTCAAATATCCTGTGCCTCCTGAGAGGGAGCCAGCTGAGATCATTCAGAATGTGTGGCTGATGGAGTCACATGCTCTGCCACCTGTTCTGCCATGGGCAAAGTGCAGAATCCTAGAGCTCCAACAGAAGGAAGGGCTAGGAAACCACCCCTGAGTACTTTGTGCCTGGAAGACCTAGGGAGGGTTGCCGTAAGTCAGTATAAACTTGATAACATTTGACTAATTATTAATACTGTACATCTAAACACTCAGCCATTATAAATTTACTCTTTTTAAGAAATATGTGTATTTCTCTTTTAAATTATTTTAAATTATTTATTTATTTGCATTTGTTTCATTGCTGCGTTTCCATGTACTACGGCCGAGGTTGCTAACAAGAAAAGAGATAGCAAATCTTCACAAATAACATAGAATCATAGAAATCGTAGAAAAGTGAAGTTGGAAGGGGCCTACAAGGCCATCAAGTCCAACCCCCTGCCCAATGCAGGAATACAATCAAGGCATATTTGCCAGGTGATTATCTGAGTTTTTCTTGAATGCCTCCAGTGAGCACTTACCAACTCCCGAGGTAACTGGTTCCACTGTTGTACTGCTCTAACACTTAGGAAGTTTTTCCTGATGTTCAACCAAAATCTGGCTTCCTTTAACTTGAGCCCATTGCTGCGTGTCCTTCACTCTGGGATGATTGAGAACAGATCCTGCCCCTCCTCTATATGACAACCTTTCAAATATTTGAAAAGTGTGATCATATCACCCCTCTGTCTTCTTTTCTCAAGGCTAAACATGCCCAATTCTTTCAGCCTTTCCTCATAAGGCTTGGTTTCCAGCCCCCTGATCATCCTTGTCACCCTCCTCTGAACGTATTCCAATTTGTTAGCATCCTTCTTGAAGTGTGGTTTCCAGAACTGGACACAATACTCAAGGTAAGGCCTAACCAGTGCTGAATAGAGGGGGACTAGCACCTCGCGGGATTTGGAAACTATAATTCTATTAATGCAGCCTAAAATAGCATTTGCCTTTTTTGTAGCCAAATCACACTGTTGGCTCATATTTCGCTTGTGATCTATGACAATTCCAAGACCCTTCTCACTTGTAGTTTTGCTGAGCCAGGTATCCCCCGTCTTGTAACTGTGCAATTGGTTTGTTTTTCCAAGGTGCAGTACTTTGCACTTATCCGTGTTGAATTTCATTCTGTTGTTTTTGGCCCAGTGCTCCATCCTATCAAGGTCATTTTGAATTTTGTTTCTGTCTTCTAAGGCAGCGGTACCCAACCTTTTTGGGACCGCGGACCGGTTGGGGGGTGCGGGCTCTGTGCGCACGGGGGTGTCGCCCCTGCGTGCATGCGCGTGAGCATGACACGCCCACCCACGAGTGTGACATGCCCACCCGCGACTGCGACACACCCCTCCGCAAGCGCGACACGCCCACCGTGCATGCGTGCGGGGGGGCGGAGATCCGTCTCCGCAGCCCAGTTCCAGGAAGCCCACGGACCGGCACCAGGCCACGGACCGGGGGTTGGGGACCCCTGTTCTAAGGTATTAGCTATTCCACCCAATTTTGTATCATCTGCAAATTTGACAAGCACTCCCTGCACTCCATCATCCAAGTCATTAATAAAAATATTGAAGAGCACCGGGCCCAGGACTGAGCCTTGGGGTACCCTACTTGTTACCTCCTCCCAGTTAGAACATCACTAACAGGTGAAAGCATATATTGTAAGATTCTGGTTCACAAAAATTTATCATCCAAGTCAGGTTGGGAAAACTGTTAGTTTTTCTTTTCCTCAGATTTGCATTGTTTACACATCAAGTCCTTTCCATGCTGAGTATGAAGACATCTGTAAATAATAATAATCTTAGAACTACAGAGCTGGAAGAGACCCTATGGATCAACGTCTAGCTCCACAGCCAGAGTATTGAAGTATCTTATTTATTTATTTATTTGAAGTATTTATACCACACCCTTCACCTCAAGAGGACCCAAAGTGATAATTCTTTAAAAATGATCTGAGATGAAAACCCTTTTCACTTTGCATTGCTAAATTCAACAAAACCATGTGGGTTTTGCCCTCCGTGCACATGTTAAAGACGAGGAGCCTATTAGGAAAAAAACAAACAAACTACAACCCCAGTTCAACATTAGCATGTTTGAATACCCAGGGATTCAAATATTTTCAAGAGATTAGTACTCAAAGCCTTGTGAATCATTTTTAGTTTCTACTTGAAATTTTGAATTTTTTCAAGTTCTTTCCATCATGCATTGGAATCAAAATGTGAATTTTTGTAATTTTTTTTTGGTAAAAAAAAAAAAGGTAGAAGATAACCTAAGATGAAAATATTACCTATTCCTACATATGAGTCAATTATATTTTAAATAAGTAGATTTGCAGGAAGAAGTTTCTCACAGCAGGATTTCAGGAAGCTGTCTACAGTGCCACTGTAGCATGAACCACAGATCTGGTCTGCAAGCAGTGGCACAACTAGCCTACCACCTGTAAGTGATAGTGGGCACTCCTGACTACACCCACTACAAGGAACAAAGTGACGCCAAAGTACCGACTACATATTGCTCTCAAGCTGCTAACTTGTTCATCAGAGGTGAACATTAGCATGATACATATTCTGACATAACAGCGAAATACTGTATTGGAGAATGGCTAGTTATCTAGTGGTACAGTGGAGTTGGAGGTCAAAGCATCAACATACTGTACATAACAAATAACATGTAGGTGAGGGTAATTATAGGTATTTTGTCCCTCTTTATCTAACTTCTGGGGATAAATGTTTCTGTGTTTCACTGGCTGTGCTTTTAGAGGCTTCCATGCCCCGATAAAGGTTTCTAATTGCACAAAGGCTTCTAGAGCTGTTCAGCTGAATGTTCTTCAAGACTTTCTTTTGATCCTTGTGCTCAATGTATGAAGCTCCAAAGAGTGACTGCACATATGGAGATGCCTGTGGCAGGGGTTCACATGTGCATAATCCCTATATATTTTAATTTAGTATCACATGCTCCAGTTAAGCAGATCTGTTAATATTACTTAGCATGATATTCTGGATAAATTAATTTTTCAAAGGCAGCCCCGTTCCTGTATGATATAACTATTGACTGATGATCCATCTTAGTTTTATTCTAAGTATTAATGGCCAGAATCCTACCAGATATTTATGTTCACACATAAGGAATCACAGAGCTTGCTGTGGCTTAACAAGGTGCTGGATGTGCAAATGGAAGCATGACCAGGCGTGCAACCACCATATAATTGGCTGTGACCCACATAGAATTGGCTGTAGCAACTTCAGCAATTCCTTTTGCATGCACAAAAAAATCCAGTCAGATTATGGTCACTGTCCTTCAAAGGGCTGCTTAAGATCTGGTGAAAACCTCTCATTCTTTTACATAAAACCAATTATGCAGCTGGTAAGATATTTCATGCCTTAAAGTAATTCCTATCCTGATAGCTGAGGTGTGGAGCTTTCTTTTCTGAGATGTACGGCTTTGGGCTCTCCAAATGTGATTTCCTAATTATTTGAGAAGGGGGTCCTCCTTTCTGCCTCTCTTCCAAATAAATTCATTCCTAATATTGCTTCACATAAACATAATCCTCTTCCCAACATGGCCTTATCTCTACAGTTCTGAAGGATGATATCATTTCTAGGAGCTGAGTTGTCTAGGCAGCAAATGTATTACCTCTTGGTATCCTCTGGGAGAAAAGTCAAGTGTGAGGGAGGGAGAGAGGGAGAGAGAGAGAGAGGCACCGTCTTGATGATAACACCTGTCAGCATGGCTATAGCATTACGTATTTTTCAGTGTCTTAACCTGTAGAGGCAAGGAGATCTGAAGACTGAGATCGTAATAGAAGACAGATTGCCGCAGGGATCTAAGACGTCAGTGGTATAGAAAAGGCAGTTCTGTCCACTTGAAACACATTGGGTAAGCTGACAAATATCTTAAAAATCACACCATCTGGCAGAAAGCCATATTGTGCTTTCAGCAGTGGGATGTGATATTCTAAAGCTGTACACCTCTGCTGGATCAATTTCCCAGCACTTCTAAATTTCAGATGATATGATGTGCTATCTGCTATACAAAATTCACACTCCTTGAGCCATCTCTGCTACTCCTCTCCACTTAATCTAGCCCATAATGGAAATTAAATCAAACAATTAAACAAAACTT
The DNA here is from genome assembly GCA_037013535.1 of Intellagama lesueurii. Taxonomy (NCBI): domain Eukaryota; kingdom Metazoa; phylum Chordata; class Lepidosauria; order Squamata; family Agamidae; genus Intellagama; species Intellagama lesueurii. Next base: position 28,736,166 of record JBAJHW010000003.1, read on the forward strand.
GTGAAGACTTGAGGGCTATAGCACCTGCCCCTACCAAAGTCAAACTATAGTGAATGCACACTTATTTCCCTTCTATCCTGACAGTAAAACTACAATAGCAACGAATTGAATAAATAACAATTCACCTCTTTTTCGTGATACTAAAAGTCTGCTGCCTGAGGTGGCTAGCTCATAGTGAATGAAATTATGTTGCTTAGCATAGTAATTTTCACTAGAATAGGCCTATTGAATCAGTTGGGATTGGGTGAGTCAACTCTTCCATAACTTCCATCGACTGAAATGTCTAGTAGGCGACTACTAAGTCTAATGTGACTTACTATGCTGAGCAATAGGATTTCATCCAGCTCTAAGTAGGATGTGAAGATTATTCATATAATTCCTTGTTCTCATTGACACTGCAAAACACCTCAGTGAGAAATTCCCAAACCTTGTATCCATAACTAGAAGAAGATAAGAACTGCTCTTCTTTGTTAGATTCCTAAAATTTGCACACAATGTCTATGCAGCAATAAATCTAGCGTCCTTTCTGCATAAGAAACAAAATACAGTACCTACCATACTCAGCAGGCATAAAAGGACTGTCTGATTTCTTGGAAAAGACACAAACAGCTAACCTAACGCTTTTGATTCATACAAGTCCATGTAAAAAGGCAGCAGTGACTGTACTTTTGCACAAGATAGGTAATTTGTGCACAATACAAAACTTGCAATGAAATATCAAATTGTCAACATATATAATTCTCTCTTGCAGGGTGAAGTGTTTTTTTTTTTAATTCCTCATCTTTTCCTGTGAGGATGGGAGAAGCAAGTCCTCAGGATGGAAGGTTTCCCCAGAAACAATACTGTATATTGTTGTGAATCATCACATTTCCAGTACAAAATATTTTGAGGTAGCTTTTCCAATTTCAGTGGAGATGCATAAGCTTTACAGAAAACATGCTCCTAGTCTGTGTCAGTAGAGATTGACACTGCTGACTGCATATTTGGGGTCTCTTTTGGGGAACTGGCTCTGAAGACTGTCATAATGAGCACCTGCATTTCAAAATTTTACCACCACACACTACTGAAGATGATACTGTGCCCCCCCCCCCAAGTGGGAAGCCATGCAAGCTAAGCTCAGAAGACCTCAGGGTATTTATAACCCTATAAAGCACCTCCCAAATGGTCTTTCATTATCACATGACTTTTCAGGCAATAATTATAGGTAATTATGTTAAATGTCCACATAGAAAGTCTGTAATCTCTGATATAAGACACAAACAATCTAAAACAATCCACATAGTCTACTACAGCTTAGTGTTAATGTAGGAGACTCACATGTACCCTAATATGCATTAAAAGAATACATAAGGGGTTTATGGGGCTTTGTAGGCTATTTCTCTGTGGAGCATTCTAACCCTCCTGGATTACCTATTACTTTTATGAATTATTAGCCTGGTATTATACTGCTATTCAGTGTATAAGGGAGAAAGTGGTACCATTAATATGCTTAGATGCTGCTGTTTCTTACCACAGGGATCATGGTGTAGTATAACAGTAAATTTGGAAGTTCAGGGGCTCATCTTGACTTTGTATTTGTCTCCGAGGGAAGACTAATACAAAGCTTGCCACCACAGGTGGCCAGTCTGATTGGACCCTGCCCCAACCAACTGGGTGTCTGCTTTTTATTTTATTTTATTTGTATGCCGCTCTCATTAGTGTCACAGCACTACTCTGGGCGGGCTACAACACATAAAATAGAAAACAAAAATAAAAATAGAAACATTAAAAACAGCAACAATAACCCTAAAAAACTACTTGAGGTGCAGTGTGAAGGGTCGTTGTCCTTCATGCCGTGCCAATTGCGAAAGTAACTTGGCTGGGGCTTCCCTGCCTCCCCATGCTGCTGATCAGTCTGGCAAGGGGGTGGGATGACAAGCCTCCCCGTTCAGCTGCTGATTGGCGTGGCACAAAGGATCATTCCTTTCCCAGCTGCTGTGAATATTGTAGTTAAGCTCAGAATGAAGAAGGAACTGTGAAAGGGGTTGCAGATGATGTCGTGGCCTTTGCTGCTCAGAATGACCTAGGACTTCAAGCCTGTGAGCCCTGACTCCAATACACCAGTGAGGTCATATTGAGGAGATTGTTGTTAATCAGCCATTGGCTCTTGTCCTCTTGGTGCTAGCAGATCTACTGGTTGAAAGAGAAGGCTAGAGACTTCCTAGGCAAAGGGTGAAATAGCAGCTCATAATCTTATTAGCCAGTGGTTCCCAACTTTGGGTCTCCCAATGTTTTTGGACTCAACTCCCAGAAATCTTGGCCAGCCCAGCTAGCAGTGAAGGCTTCTGTGAGTTTTAGTCCAAGAACATCTGGGGACCTAAGGTTTGGAACTAATCCCCTAAAATCAGGTGATCTGGGGGAGTATTCTAGAGGAACTTGAAAACACACAAACTGGTATACTGAGCCAATGTGTAGCATATAATCCCCATAAAACACTGTTCTCTTATAATTGGTAAGTGACAATGTAGATTATTCTATATACTGGGATAGGCATGCAGCGCACCTGGTTCCAACAGACTCCATTGTGTAATCAAAATGTATTTTTTTCCAGGTGGGGGGCAGGGAGTCAAATTGCCACTCCTGGAAGCCTCCAGGAACAGTGATTCACCTTTTAAACAAATTGTAGTGCAGCTCTGCAATGTTTAACCGCCCCCCTCAAAAAAAAAAAAACCCTACAATTTTCCAAAACTGGAAACAGATTTCTGACCACTTCCTCCACTTTTTTCTTCTTCCATATTTTGGCTAGTCCCTGTGGCCTTCAGAGGATCCTGGCAGCAGAAAATTGGCCCCCTGCCTGCTGAATTTTCCTACTCCCGCTATATGTATATAGTGTGGAATGATGGGATAATTAAAATCCATACACAGTGCCCATGCTGAAGTACTTCTGTTCATGCATAGAGTGTGTTGGGGGAGGTGGTGAAGCCCCAGTCCTAGTAAATGTTTAAAAGCACCAAGATAATAGCATGTTTTGTGTAATTAGGGTTCAAATTATTATCTGTGAAAGCTAATCCTGAGCATTTGGATTCTCAGAATGGTTGGACAAAAACAGGAACTACTTTAGACTTTTGGACCCAGGGATATTAAGTTGAGACGGGGAGGAGAAATATAGCTAATTCTGAATTCTTTTAAAACATCTTTCAACATTTTGAATAATGTTTTTCGCTGTGCAACATAGCTAAAGGGTCATATTCTGCGTCATTTTATTACAAGATCAAATCTGAAGGGTGATGAGCTGTGGTTTTTCAAACTAATTTATCCTACCCACTATTAATTAGCCATATTTCCTGTTCCTAATATTAAACAGATATTTTTCACTTAAGCATTCTCAGTACAAGGTGGCACGATTCACCGACTTCTTTCTCATACATAAACAAGTGATTCCAAATTGCCAGAATCTCACAGAGAGAGAAAGAGAGCGAGCGAGCAGGTATTTGCCAGGAAACCCTACGGGGAATTCTCTCTCTCTCTCTCTCTCTCTCTCTCTCTCTCTCTCTCTCTCTCACACACACACACACACACACACACACACACACACACCCCTGGACTAGCTCTTCACAGAAACTCATTTTGAGATGACACAAATTAACCAAATCCTCTTCTAAGGAGACCAATTACACTTATTCAAAATAAGATAAAGTGTTTGGGGTACAGAGAAAGAAGGGTGAACACCATTTTGCCCAGTTGTAAATTGCCAGCACAAAGGTAGCTATTAATTTTTTCAGACTGTTTAAATTTGCATCCATATTACAAGCACTCCTCCTCAAAACAGAGAAAGCAACAACTAAGCAATCACATTAAACTTTATGAGAAAGTATGAAAACGTCATACCTGACAAGTGAAGCGATACCGCTAGGCTGCTTCTTAGAAACAGAACTATCTCCTCTGACTGGAGGTTTCCTTTCTTTGCATACAGATAGATCCTGTCATAAACAGCCACACACTGGTTTGTGAAGGAGCCAGCCTCCTCTTAAAGCATACACCAATGAGAAGAAAACCGGAGAAGCACATGAGAAAAGAGAAGCAGTTTCCAGAGAAGCCCATGGGGGAAGGGAACCTGTTTCTTCTCTCACAAGTGCCTGTCTCAGCCAACACCTGTCCTTTCTTACTGAAATTCTCAATTAACCTTGACAACTGTGTCATTGTGTTTTATGTGCTGTCAAGTCAGTTCCAACTTACGTTGACTGTAGTAAGGTTTCCAAGGTATGTGAGTTATTTAAGAGGTGATTTTACCAATGCCAACCCCCAGTGAATTTCCATGGCCAAGTAAGGACTTGAACCCAGGCCTTCTGAGTCCCAGTCTGACACACTAGAATGGGAGAAGTCACCTCTTCCTGTACTGTTCTTCCACATAATCAGTAACAAATTTTTAAAAAGTCTTTTAGTTAGCTACACTTCATACTTGTTAAAATCAATGGGACTTATTAATCATGGTTACCTTTTTGCACTCCTTTAAATGGGATTAAAGCATGGAGGCTGTATTCAACTCACAATACTTACTTTTGGCATAGAGAGACCTTTAGGAAACATACTGGCCGAAATCCTGTTGCTTGTTGTAGTGAGTCGCACTAGAGTAAGTCCATTGAATCAGTGAGGATCTGATGATTCAACTCCTATGTAAGTTCCATTGATTCAATGGATCTTGTCTAGAACAACATACTACATTAAGCTACAGGATTTCAGCCACTGTATAACTGTTTGCTTTCTTTTTTGCCTCACATTTTTCTTTTAACACATTTTACTTTTGGATGTTGTTTTTTCTTCTTCTTTTCTTGGCTTGCTTTCTTTTCCTTATCTTTACATGCTGATTTTAGAAATATAGCTACATGAGCAGGTACAGCTTACCCTGTCATGAATATAAAACTGGTATATTAGAAACAATTTATAATATACATACTGTATATGGCAGAGATCTCTGTTGTTACTGTTCTGCATAAAAGGAATGGATGTTGACGGAATGGAATAAACAAATATATGTGGAAACCAAGGAAGGAAATGCATGTGATTTATATATTTACAAAATCTACAAACTACGCCTCTATTCCAAAGTGAATTGCAAGGGTTTTAGGCCTCATTCCAGGCCTTGTAATGATGGATAAATTCATTCATAATCCTCACCAATTTTGTCTTCTGAGCACCAAAGAAAATGCTGCAAAATTTGATTGATTGATTTGATTTGTCTACAGTCTATGAGTTAAAACTTAAAACTCCACAAAACCCCACATAACAACATGCATAGCAATGTTGTTGTTTAGTCATTTAGTCGTGTCCGACTCTTCGTGACCTCATGGACCAGAGCACGCCAGGCCCTCCTGTCTTCCACTGCCTCCCGAAGTTGGGTCAAATTCATGTTGGTTGCTTCGATGACACTGTCCAACCATCTCATCCTCTGTCGTCCCCTTCTCCTCTTGCCTTCACTCTTTCCCAACATCAGGGTCTTTTCCAGGGAGTCCTCTCTTCTCATGAGATGGCCAAAGTATTGGAGCCTCAGCTTCAGGATCTGTCCTTCCAGTGAACACTCAGGGTTGATTTCCTTCAAAATGGATAGGTTTGTTCTCCTTGCAGTCCAGGGGATTCTCAAGAGTCTCCTCCAGCACCACAATTCAAAAGCATCAATTCTTCGGCGGTCAGCCTTCTTTATGGTCCAGCTCTCACTTCCATACATCACTACTGGAAAAACCATAGCTTTGACTATGCGGACCTTTGTCGGCAAGGTGATGTCTCTGCTTTTTAAGATGCTGTCTAGGTTTCTCATCGCTTTCCTCCCAAGAAGCAGGCGTCTTTTAATATCGTGGCTGCTGTCACCATATGCAGTGATCGTGGAGCCCAGGAAGGTAAACTCTGTCACTGCCTCCATATCTTCCCCTTCTATTTGCCAGGAGGTGATGGGGCCCGTGGCCATGATCTTAGTTTTTTTGATGTTGAGCTTCAGACCATTTTTTGCGCTCTCCTCTTTCACTCTCATTAAGAGGTTCTTTAATTCCTCCTCACTTCCTGCCATCAGAGTGGTATCATCTGCATATCTGAGGTTGTTGATATTTCTTCCGGCAATCTTAATTCCGGCTTGGGATTCCTCCAGTCCAGCCTTCCGCATGATGTATTCTGCATATAAGTTAAATAAGCAGGGAGACAATATACAGCCTTGTCGTACTCCTTTCCCAATTTTGAACCAATCAGTTGTTCCATATCCAGTTCTAACTGTTGCTTCCTGTCCCACATATAGATTTCTCAGGAGATGGATAAGGTGGTCAGGCACTCCCATTTCTTTAAGAACTTGCCATAGTTTGCTGTGGTCCACACAGTCAAAGGCTTTTGCATAGTCAATGAAGCAGAAGTAGATGTTTTTCTGGAACTCTCTGGCTTTCTCCATAATCCAGCGCATGTTAGCAATTTGGTCTCTAGTTGCTCTGCCCCTTCGAAATCCAGCTTGTACTTCTGGGAGTTCTCGGTCCACATACTGCTGAAGCCTGCCTTGTAGGATTTTGAGCATAACCTTGCTAGCGTGTGAAATGAGTGCAATTGTACGGTAGTTGGAGCATTCTTTAGCACTTCCCTTCTTTGGGATTGGGATGTAGACTGATCTTTTCCAATCCTCTGGCCACTGCTGAGTTTTCCAAACTTGCTGGCATATTGAGTGTAGCACCTTAACAGCATCATCTTTTAAGATTTTAAATAGTTCCACTGGAATGCCATCTCCTCCACTGGCCTTGTTGTTAGCCATGCTTTCTAAGGCCCACTTGACTTCGCTCTCCAGGATGTCTGGCTCAAGGTCAGCAACCACACTATCTGGGTTGTCCGGGACATCCAGATCTTTCTGGTATAATTCCTCTGTGTATTCTTGCCACCTCTTCTTGATGTCTTCTGCTTCTGTAAGGTCCCTACCATTTTTGTCCTTTATCATGTCCATCTTTGCACAAAATGTTCCTTTAATGGCTCCAATTTTCTTGAACAGATCTCTGGTTTTTCCCTTTCTATTGTTTTCCTCTATATCTTTGCATAGCAATACTCAACTATAAAGTGTAAAATTCATACAAAAAGAAAAGAAAAATTACAGCATCCTGGAGATTCCTTTGTTAAAGGCAGCTTTGAAAAATTATGTTTTTATAAATTTCCTAAACATAAGGAGGGAAATTAAATTTTCACATTTGAATGAGGATCATTCAGATGTTGAAAATATGCTGTTAGCATATAGGGCAAATCAAGGCCCATACTTTAAGACAAATCCAATAAATAATCCACAGCTTGATTTTTTTTAAAAGACAGAAATACAGAGAGGCTATTATTAGACTATCTAGTTATCTTGCTTGATGTTACTATACTTGCCCAGAACTAAAGAACAGGTCATATGATTGAGGATAGCATTTTACTGCTGATGAAAGGCTCTTATTGAAACCTGATTCTAGTGAAGGCCAAACTATATAATACATACCGTATAACCTGTCATTAGAAGAGGGAATTCCTGAAGTGCTAATTGTATGGGACTGCCGTACCTTTTCTCACCTTCCAAATTTTGCAAATTATCTTGTTTGTTTTTTAATTGATCTTCCTGATATAAACTTTTTAAACATTATTTCTCAGACACAGAATACTAACTAAATCACATCAGTAGTACATCTCTATAATAGTAATGTGATTGCAGCTCCAGTTCCGGATTATCTGTAATGTATTGTTTGGCCCTCAGAAGCACAGCCAAAACTTTGGACTCTGTTCTACAAATAGTCTTCCAAACCAGTTAACCTATGATAAGAGATTGAGATTAGCAGCCATTCAGCTTGACTGCAATACAGAGAGTGAAATATCAGTCTCCTCCATGTGTTACTTAGTTCCATCACTTCCAAAATAGTGACAGCTGAACCAAAGTAGAGGGCTTTGTTCTCTCAGCTCTTATTCTTGGTTGGCCTCATGAGAATACCATTACAAGAGACCAAAAGGTTTTTTGGTTCATCTTCATCTGCAGTGTTCCATCATTGAGGTTCCATTCATCAATTTAGTTGGAAGCATGCTAATTCTGTAACATCATAATGGTGTAGGAGGAATGTTACCTAAATTTGATTATTTCTTTTCTTATCTTTATCTCTCTTTTTTTATGTTTGTATCATGTCTCTTAAATTTTATTCCATTCTTTTAAAATGTTAAGTGCCTTAATATGGGAGAAAGGTACTATATAAATCTAGCAAATAGCTGAATAAGAGATATAACCAAAAGTTTCATAAATCTTCAGAGGAGAGAGGAGTTCTGGAAAAGTACGACAATTCATAAGAATGTTCTGTGGTGCTCCTTTATATGCACTAAGTTGTTGTAGGATGTTCATAAATTATCTTTCTACAGGTGATGCTGGATGTAGGGGTTTTGATTACCCTTAGGTCTTATTCCCCCCACCCATCAAAGCATATTGGGCTACACAGGTCAAAAACAAAACAATAATTTATACTCTTAAACTATATTGATGCAAATAACTGCTGAATAGCTCAGTGGTTTAGGTCTCTGCCTACAAAGCCAAAGGTTGGGAGTTCAATTCCCAACTGTGCCTCCTTGACAGGGGCTGGACTTCATTATCCATAGGGTCCCTTCCAGCTCTACAGTTCTAAGGTTGTTACGAAATTATGAATACAGCCTATGAGAGCAGAGAGATACGGGTGTCTTGATCTCCCCCCCCCCCGCTTCATTAATGCAGACTTTTTTGAGTAATATCTACCACCTTCAGTCACGCCATAGCAATAATCAATAAAGATAAAGTGGCACATGCTCATCAAGAGGCAATTGCCCCCAAAGATAACAGGTATTATGGGCAAAATGTTGAATGGTTAATAAGGATTAGCTTGAGCTCAAGTTTTCATTTCATGAGCTGTAACAAACTGCAGTGGGTACTGTTGCTAAACATAACATAACATGTTTGTTATGCTAGAATTTTTTCCCCTCACATAACATGTTTGTTATGTTATAATTTTTTTTCCTAATTTTGTAATTAAAGTATATTCCTCTTTGAAAAGCATGATTCATTTCACTCTGCAGAAAGAAATGATTGGGCTAGATGAACTGCCAAACTCTAGACAAGCTGTCCCAGAGGCTTCATTGTATCTTAAATAGCATACAACAGCACTGTGATGGACCCCACAAATCTCCTATTGGGAGTTTTATTTACAACCCTGCATGCTGTCTGTAGTTTGAATGACTGGGAGGGACTTTGTTCTTTCCAGCATTTGAAATTCAGAGCAAACCCCACCTCTCTGCTGAGTGTTTTATCCCCTTTTTTCATTAGTTGGTGGCAGTTGTTTTGCTGATGTATTCTCGGAGGCTTTCACGGCCTTCGAGAACTCAGAACACAAACAGAGTTCTAACTCCTGTCCTCTGAAGATGCCGGCCACAGAGACTGGTGAAATGTTAGGAAGAAAAACCTCTAGAACACAGCCAAACAGCCCGAAAAACCTACAACAACCATGTTTTGCTGCTGTTGATCTGTTTGGTTCGTTGCTAGTATGTAGGCAGTAAGGAATGCAGTATAAATAAGTCTGTAATTTCTAGTAATTGTAAGTAAATAATTTTTTAATTTTTCTCCTACAAGTGTCTCAAAGTGCGTTATTGAGACATTAAGTGCGAATTAATGAGAAAGGGGTGGAATCTGAAGAACATGACGCTATTCTCCTCTGTGGATCTCTGTACTTCTGCTGTGTAGCAAAAAGAGAAATTTACCAGAAATCCAAAACTCTGCAACATCTTTCATAATATGCAAAGAATTCTAGTCAAATCACTTATGTCACAGTACTAATCAAACAGTTCTGATTGTTTGTTACTGTAATGGGCCCTGACTGCATCCATGCCATTCCAGGTTACCCTTGGTGAGCTACAGCCATGCCCAAGAGCATTACATGAGAAGCAAGTGCAAATTCTATGTGTGCCCCTGCAAGCACAGGTCAGCGTGATCTGTAGACACAATCTGCAGTATTCATGCAGTACTATATCCACCACATCAGCAACATACCAATGCAGAGCCCAGTTGGAAGCATATCAAAAGAGAGCTGCTAGATCTGATGAAGGGCCTATCAGAGGCCAATGAGTTCCTTAAGGGAAATGCACTAATGGGACATTAATGCAATTGGATACTCCCACTTGTTACCCCCTAGGCAACTGGTATGTAATTGATATGCAGAAGTACATTGCTTCTAATACTGAGCATACTATATAGCCATTATGAAGAAAGTTCAACTGAATTAAATGCCAAGACCATGAACCTCTCTAGCAAAGATGATGTAGAAGCTACCACCTGCATTCATATTTAAGATCTTGCCTCGTGTTGGATCAGATCACTGGTCCCTTTACTTTCTTCTCAGTCTTGATAGCAATACTCCTGATACTGATACCCTTTTCTGTCAGGAATAGTACTTATTGTGAACTCACAATTTCTCACAATATACAAAATACTTAGACAGTGTAGCTGACCTTTCATGCCTGAAACAGATGGTCCACCAGAGAGCTAGCTTGTGGCCCTCTTTCTCAAATCCCATGCTGCCCAGAGTAGACCTTTGGTCTAGATGGGCGGGGTAGAAATCTAATAAATAAAAATAAAATAAATAAATGGGAACTGATACATGGTGTTGATATTTAGATGCTGGAAGCAAGCCAGAGTGCAGCTCTTCTTCAAACTTTTTCACGAGTATCTTGCTGGCCACCAGAGGGGACACACACGACTTAGTGGATGATGCCGAGATGAAGCATAGACTCTGGTTTGTTTGTTTGATTTTTCTTGTTCTTATGAAAATGTGCCAAGCATACTCAACACTGAAAATTGTTCCTGTGATGTTACGAGTGTACAAAAGACGCTAGTAGAAATCTTTATTTTAGTGTTCCAGAAAACTACCCTGCCTCCTCCTCCTCCTGCTTCAGGTTGTTTCTTCTTCTTCTTCCTTATACTGACAGGCTCTTGGCACAAGGCAGACCAAAGTGATTAGCTGTCTCAACAGATTAAAATGTAAATTCTATCAAAGAAAACAACATACAAAAATTATGATTCTGTATAATCTTGGTGATTAAATGTTCTTTGTTTCAAAACTAATGTTTCTGTCACATTCAATTACCATTTTTGGAGGCTTTATTGCACATCATTAAATCTCTGTGAATTACTTTCTTGTTGTTTGCTTATACAAACCTGCATACTTAGCACAAAGTGAAGAATGCTGGCAGTTTTTAAAAAATAATTCTTGCTTCTCATTTAGAACCAGATCTGTAAATCTTCATCCTACAAGTCCTATAAAAGATAATAAAAAGAAGAGGTACTGTTGAAGTCCAGACACAGAGGCTGACTACACAGGCTGTACGGAGCACTACAGGGAAGGGTTGGTGTGCCCTTAAAGATGGTGATCAAATGATGTCTTTGCTTGAGCACTCCAGCCTGCCCCCGGAGCATTCCTACCACTCCCTTTCTGGCCCCCGTCAAGACGTTTCTACCTTTCTGGTATGGGTAGGATCAGTCTGGTTTGGTTTGTTTCCAGTGTGTGTGATCACTGGAATTGATCCAAAACAAGCCTCTTCAGGATTTTGGCAAATTAATCACTTCCCCTGCTCACCCGAGGGTGGTAGAAATGAAAAAAAAAAAACCCACATTCTTTTAGATTTAGTCTGTATGTAGACTATCGTGGATGCGCTACATCAGTTATTTTATTTATTTATTTATTTAAAATATTTTTATCCCATCTTCTTAAAAAGAACCTAAGGCGGTTATAAAAAATAGTTATAAAAAACTATAAACTATAAAAAACCAAAAAAGTATTTCCTTAAAGGGACGGTTGAGAAACCTTAAAGGGATGGTTAAAGGGACGGTTGAGAAACTGCCTGTAGTTGAATCCACAAGAGTGGCTTCAGATGTAGGCAGGACTGACCCTTTAAGAGAAGGCAAAGATAAGATGTTTTAATTTTTTTTATAACTGATGCCGTGCACCAGCAATAGTATATATATAGTCTATACAGTCAATTCTTTTTGTTCCTGCCCTCTGCTGAGCAGGGGAAGTGGTTAATTTGCATATATTCTGAAATAGCTTGCTTAATTAAGCCACTTTATGATATTGGTAGGAACCATCGGCGTGTGAATGATCAGACTTGATTAGATCATTCTAATCAAGCCTGACTATTCCCAAGCGTCCCACACTAACTTGCTCCCTGCTTCTCGTGTAGCTATACCCACAGACAGCTCATTTTGCAGTAGCCAGGAGGGAGAATTCACCATTGCTATATGCTCTGGAAGAAAAGATGAATAAGGCAAAGATATGTGACAGCTGGTGGAGAGGTATCAGAACATACCCTATATTTCTCTTGATATAAAGCAATAGAATAGAATTAGCTTCCTTTGATAAATCAGATTATATGTGGTTCTAGTACCACTCTCTCACTTTTCATGTTTGTACCCAGTTAACTCTCATACACCAGGGTAGGACATTTTAGTCCCCAAGTCATGTTCTGTTGCAGAATCCACACTGTATCAGAACAGCAATGGAGGCCATTGGATGACATTATCACCTATGAAGCTATAAATAATGCCTTCAGATTTCAGTCACTTGCTACAGTTTTATTCTGTTTTGGGGGGGGGCAGGAGGGGGAATGGCCAAGACAAAATCCATTGTTCCTTACAAATCCATTGTGGTTTTTTTTGCCATTGGGAGACTCTCCCCCACCCCCAGCAATTGTGATGTATGCAGACAACAATTTATCCATTCCGTTTTTATTTTATTTTACTTTTTAAACTGAAACACAAAGAGTTGCCAGTAGGCTTGCCCTATTCTGGGATGAGATAAAAAATTCATCCTTTGCAGGGGTATTGAAATTCTAATTGGTTTAAAGATATACAAAAACTGTGTGCATTACATTCTAACCGTAACCCTCTGTACAATGGAATTCTCACCAGTGGAATAAGATAAGAGAGCTGAGGTGGGTCTCTTCAGATGTTTTGGATTAGAATTCCAGTCAGACCTAGCCAGCATGGCCAATGGTTGGAGAAAATTAGACTAAACATCTGGGGAGGCCCAACTGTGGGAAAGCTGTCCTCCTAAAGATTCTGTAAAGACTGGAAAGAAGGTAGAGTACAGGAAGGATGGTTGTTCTTTCTGAATTTCCAGTCACATCTCTGCCATATCCCTGAGCCAGAAAAGACTGAAAGTAGAGGACATTTTTCTCCTGGCTCCTCTCCTAAAAAACAAAACAAAAAACACAAAAACCCACAACAAGACTCCCCCCCAACGTTATCAGCAACCTAACAAGCTATAATTTATAGGTGATCATTAAACTCACATTACCTAGAACGTTTCTCCTAAAATAGTAGCAGTAATTGTTGTTGTTGTCATCATTGTCATCATCTTAGAACTGTAGAGCTGGAAGGGACCCTATGGATCATCAAGCCCCTGTCAAGTGGGGAATGGAACTCTGGGCTATCCAGCTATGAGACTTTAAGTTTAGAAACTTTCATAATTCTGTGGCCAGGAGTTGTAGCATAAAAATAACTTTGCCAAGCTTTGATCAAACCTGCAGAGGCCTTGGCAACTTCGTAAAGTTATAAGCCATATTTTAGCAGATGATGCATATGCAAATCTTGCTGATGTAGAAATCTGCAGGGTAGTAAATATGAATACCTCTTTTGGTTGTTGTAGGTTTTTCGGGCTGTTTGGCCATGTTCTGAAGGTTTTTCTTCCTAACGTTTCGCAGTCTCTGTGGCCAGCATCTTCAGAGGACAGGAGTAAGAACTCTGTGTTCTAACAGACAGAGTTCTGACTCCTGTCCTCTGAAGATGCCGGACACAGAGACTGGTGAATTGTTAGGAAGAAAAACCTTTGGATCACGGCCAAACAGCCCGAAAAGCCTACAACAACCATCGGATACCAGCCGTGAAAGCCTTCGAGAATACAATACAGTACCTCTTTTCTCTACTTCAATTTACATGGCAAGCACTGAAAGTGGTGATTTTAACCCTCTCCCTTATCTATGCTCACCTTGCAATCATATGGGAAAGGTGCATTAAGATGGATGTTTCTAGGCGGTCTTTAGTCACTTTTGTTTAGAATGGGCTTTCCTGGGGAATGCAACTACCCCACAATGGCAGTTCAGTGTTCCCATGCAGGAGAACAGTAGCTCAGTGATAGAGAATGTACATTGCATATTAAGTGGACTAAGAACAGAGAATCTCTGAGAAGGTACTGAGTGCCTTTTCTGAGGAGAGGAAGAGAAGAGGGCTTTTTCTTATCAGTTCTGGGGACAGACTTTCTATGATAGATTGGAAGGCTGTTGTGTTATTTTTCTCTGTGTACACCTTTGGACCTTGTTTCAAACTCAGTGGCCAAAACCCTGTTGGGGAAAATCACACACAGAATGGCAACAGAAGCGGCTTTCTCTTTTTGCTTGTTTTCTGTCAAGCATCTGGGCACACACCTGGGTGCACCTTTGTTTACTGTACCAGTGGATGCTGCTGGTAGCTGCCATGGTGACCTCCTAAACAGGTAGACTGACTTCTATGATTGCCCTTATGTGAGGGCACAGGGAAAGAGCATTCTGGCCACCATGTAACAGATGCAGCTGGATAGGCAAAGAAGGCATGCTGGTCACTAGACATTCACATGCTTAATTATGATTGCACTCTTGTTTAGAAGAAGGTGTGCCAAAAAGTGCCAGTAGTTTCAGAGAGAGAATGCAGATGTAGAAATACACAATCAGCCCATGATACATCTAAGCTGATAGATCTCATGGGCTATGAATGGGAAGAGGTTTGTGGTAAGTGTTGGTTGGCTTCTTTGTTGGAAAGGGAGGGGTTGCGTTTTTGTGTTGTTCTTTTTTTAAATAGCTAGTGCTATAAATCAGTTTTGTTTTATTTTCTAGCATCAGTCATAAATGACATATTCTGATCCAAACACACACAATATATATATATTTTAAAACATCATATCTAGGCATCCGTGGAGATTATACCAAAAACCATACTGTGGAAAATATCCATTGATCTACTTCTTCTTTTATACTCCAAGTGACACATGATCTTTTTAAAAAAGAAAATTGATCTGTAATCTCACACACATTGACCTTCACTTGGTTTTAAAAAGATCAATCAAGGAAACATTCACTAAGAAACTCAATCATTCTCTCACCAAATCTAAAACATTTTGTTTAAGCAGTGAGCTTTCTTTAATATTTTAACATTTTTTCTAAATAATTTATATCAAAGCTATTCAATATTTATACTAATAACCACCCTATTTTCAATCACATCTGAAAACTCCTCTGTAATGACGGCCTTGGTGTTCCTGGAGAGACTGCAGCTGATGAAGTTCAGAGGTACATTTTCTACTTCATGATCTCCTTATCATGAATTTCTGATGTACAGATTATGTGGAGAATAGCTTTAAAGCAGAGCAAGACATGTTGCTGGCTGAGAAGCCGAACACATTTTGCAGCCTGCAGTAAAGAAAGAAAAGGGACCCTTACCCCAAAAAATACTCTGAGTCAAGGTGCTTTGTATCTTGGGATAACCGGGTTATTCTGGTGCCTACAGCAGAAAATTTTCAAGCTGCTCTCCTGGGGCAGCTGTTTCATTGCACCTATTGGTAGGGCCAAGTCTGGCAATTTGGAGCATTATATATGTTATGCATGATATATATTATGAGGGTGGTACTGTGCCTCTGGATTCAGAATGATAAGACTTGGTTGAGAAGACCGAACTTTGGACTCCCTGTCACCAGGGATGGTTTTGCATGAGTTTCTCTTCCTCAGATTTGACAAAGATTTTCCTCAGATTTGGACTCCCTGTCACCAGGGATGGCTTTGCATGAGTTTCTCTTCCTCAGATTTGACAAAGAATAAAATAGGCAAAGACATGGGTACATCACCTGAGTATCAGGAAATATTTCTTAATTGTTAGAGCAGTATGACAATGGAACCAATTACCTTGGGAGCTGGTGAATGTTCCAACACTGGAGGCATTCAAAAGAAAATTAGACAGTCATCTAGACATGGGGCTATTCATATTTGTATCCCATATTTGTATCACCGGTCGCCACACAGCACTGGGGTCCTTTGTTGTTGTTCTTTCACCAACCTCCCTGAGCAGCTGATCACTCATTAGCTGAGCAGGCAGACTCCTCATCCTGCCTCCTTGCCAGAGTGAGTCGGCTGCGTGGGGAGACAGGGAAGAGCCAACCTGGCTCCTTCTGCAAGTGGCGTGACAACAACAATGAAGGACTCCAGTGCTGCGCAGCAACCGGGTGGTTCTGGGGGGAGGGAATGGACATCCGTGGCACTTGTGGTGCTGCTATTTGTATCCTCAGGGATACGAATATAAATAGCCCATCTCTAATCTGTAGACTTTAACTTGGATTCCTGCACTGAATAGGGGGTTGGATTCATTGACCTTATAGGCGCCTTCCAACTTCGTTATTCTATGATTCTATGATAAAAAGCACCATCATCATGATCATGTGCCATCAGGTCAATTCTGACTTTTGGTGATCCTTTTCAGGCTTTCTTAAAGGATTTTCCCTTCTTCTGGATATACCTTGGGGCTGTGCAGCTTGCCCAAGACCCCACTAAAAAGTGTTATACCATTAATTAATGAAAACCTGTTACTGTCCTCTTAAAACAATATAATGGTGCATACAGCACACCTGCCCCCCAAAGCATGATCACTGCCACTTTTGCACAGAAGTCACATTGGTTTCAAGGAGATCTACTTCCAGATAAATTTGCTTAGGAATTCACCCCAATTTTTACAACTAGAAGTATGTGTGCACTGTGGGCTAGTGAATGTAGCAGCACCAACCCCTTACAGTGTTGCAGAATAACGAATTCCTTGTTTAATAAGCCATTTTAGAACTGATACTGAATGAAACATGGCTCTTCAAACAAAATATAACTCAATTAGGAAAATTGTAATTTATGTTTAAAGGAGGAAAAGGCATTTTAGAAAAGAATCAATGCCAGGCTGATATGAAAGGAGAGATATTTATCTCTTTATTTTTGCTTGCAGATACTAAAGGGGAACCACTCACTCTATGGAAAACTGTGCCACCTCGTGGTCTCTTGCTTTCTAGCAGGTGCTGTAGAAAAGGAAAATGGTTTGCGTGTCATTCACAATGTTATACAATCATGTGAATGTTGCTTTGTATTTAGCAGTGCTCACTCACAGGAAACTATGCATAGTGCTATGCCTTCAAATAGCTTTAAAGCTGTTTGAAAAAATGCCCTAATTAGCATTATGGGTGAATTTAAAATCAGGGTCGGGTATTATCTTTATTAGAACATTAAATAGAAAAAAGTGAGTTTTCAAGTCCTCAGGACTCTTCATTAGGCAAAACCTGAGACAGGGTTAGAAACAGAAGACTCCAAAAATCATCCTGGGTGGATTTTGTAGCCATTGGATCAAAATCCAGAGCACCAAGATGGAATTTGCAATCTCAAAGAATTAGTTGACATTTCATTTCAGACAGTGTAAAAAAGTGCACTTAATGTAGGTATTTATCTTATTGGTTTTGTTGGGTGGTTGGGGTTATTGTTTATTTTGTCTTTGCATACCACTTAAGAGTACTGTCCCACATGAAGTCAGCGGTATGTAAATTTACAAAATAAATAAATAAAATCAATTACCTTTCTCTAGCAGTAT
This sequence comes from Intellagama lesueurii, assembly GCA_037013535.1. Taxonomy (NCBI): domain Eukaryota; kingdom Metazoa; phylum Chordata; class Lepidosauria; order Squamata; family Agamidae; genus Intellagama; species Intellagama lesueurii. The sequence continues at coordinate 28,753,825 of JBAJHW010000003.1, forward strand.
AGATCACTAGTTTCCAATCTTGAGTCTCCAGATATTCTTAAACTAAAATGCCCAGAAGGTTTCACCACTAGCTGTGCTGGCCAGGATTTCTAGGAGTTGTAGTCCAAGAACATCTGGGAACCTAAAGTTGCGATTCACTGGTATAGACAAAGGAGAATCGGTTATTCAGTGTATTCTCTATGTTTCCTATTATTAACTGGAAAGCACCCAGAAATCCCCATATCAGAAAAGCTGGCAATTACACAAATGCAGTCAGAGGAACCAAGATTATGAATATTACGTTGTAGACAGAGGTAGATGGAGTAGTAAGTGCAGAGTAGTCCTTTTTGGATAATGGTAAACCTTGCTTTGCTAATAAATCTGGTGATAAATTTGTTAGTGTTACATGCTCCAAGGCCACACCTTCCCAAGCAAGAAGACATTCTAGGAGTGGAGCACTTACTTATGCTTGCATTTTTGAGGGGAAGAGATCATTGCAAATGTATGATATTACTGTAATATTTTGTTTGACTGTCATTTGTTTTGGCCAGATATCAAAGGAAATGGCTCCATCCTCTGATGTGCTTTTGCTTCAACTCACTCCTTGCCACTTCTGCAATCTGTTTTTTCTGTCCCAAAGCTGGTGTCCCCTTCTAGTTTCCCCATGCAGGATGGGGCAAGTCAGTTCAGTGGCAGCAGAACCTTGGAGAGCTCAAAGAGTGCCAAAGGTTGCAGAAAAAGAGGAGGACATTTAAGCCTGACTTCCAGTCCCTCTCCATGAGTTTTGGTGTCAATGGGGCCACTCACTGTGAGATTTCTGTTTTCTAGTGCATTGCTTCATTTTCATTGCATGAATGAATCTGTCTACAATAAAGTGAAAGCATACAACAGGGATCTCTTTGAGTTGAGGTTTAAAACTGGCAAGTCTAGAATCTGAGTGATCATGTGTTGATTTTCTCATTTGTGTAATGTACTCATTTACCTTGTCCAACAAACTTCAGCTGAAGGTGAAGCTGGTCTTGATCTGAGAAGTTACATCCATTTGATATAGAATAAAAGAAGAACCATGCTGAAGCTAACCAAAGGACCAGCACACAGTAGCCATGCAGTTGCCTACACTAAACCCACCAGCAGGAATGACTGTAGCTAAACCCTCCATCTCATAAACTCCAACAACTGATATATAGAGGAATCAAAGGCAGTATAAAAGCCATCCTGACTAGTAGCCATTTGTGGCCCTAATCTGCATGAATTTGTATAATTCCCCTTTAAAACCATTTTGGCAGCCATCACTCTATCTTATGGTAGGATGGTCATTATTCATATTCGGCTTTCTTTCTCTTTGTGTGATAGAACTTTGGGAAATGGGTAGACTGAAAAGCAATTTCAGGATGAGGCTTCTTCTCTGCTCCAGTCACAAACTGCCTATGATAAATGGTGCTCTCTTTTTCATACTGTCACTCTCCATCTGGAGAGAGGAATGATGAAGGGGGTCAGGGTTGGTGCAGATTTATTTTTAACTAGAATCTGAATGCCTCAAAGGTGCTAAGATATGCTGATGCAACAAGCAAGGAAATGACAGACTACATTTTACAGTTTAGAGAGGATGGTTCTGATTTGCTTGTTGTAATATATGTTGTACTAATAAAAATACTCATAAGAGTGTACAGGGATGCAGTAATTCCCCTCTCTTATCCTTTTAACATGATTCATTTTTTGTTATTCGAGACCACATTTGTTTTATGAATCATTTATAATTTATTTAACACTCCTCCTTTCTTTTGCCTTCAGCATTGTCGATTTTGGTAGCCACTTTCGTTCCATTTGGATCTATTTTTCACTTGTTACAAACTGTGTGTACGTGTGTACTTGCTAGTACAGCGTGAGCTTATCCAAACTGCAGAATTAACACTGCTGTCTCTTCGTTTGTAAACTTCTTATGCTCCCACTTCCAAAATGTGAGGAACGGATTGTATTTGCTTTTGCAATGCCTGACAGAGTTGAAATGAACATAGAGTTCATTTCTTTCTCTGTCACAAACCTGTAGCTGTGAATTAAAATTCAGATTTTCAATATATTTAAAAAGATCTACAGCTACATGCAACAGACATTTTGGTGTTTAAAGGGTCATCTACTTTCACTTTTGATAACTCTGTACCGAAAAACCTCTTTGTTCACTTGAGGAACAAAGCTACGTCGGCCCAGATCCAGCCTTTGGAAAGCCAATGGTAACTACTTTAAAGTACTTTAGATGCTTTCATACACTTCAAGTAGTAGGACTATTTGCTTGCAGTATCTTGTGCTTTAATAATAATTAAAAAAGAAAAGGTGAGGATGAATCCTGTTGTATAGCTCAGCTTTTACTTACTGAGCTTCATAAGAGCTTTTTCCTTACAGCTGAAGCCCAGTCATTTTATTAGATTCTTATCTATCCATCTTCTAACCATGGTGCATTCTTCATACTATACATGGTTTTCATACCAGCTGGATCATGCCAGCAAAGCAATTCAGTTTTATTAAAAAAATTAACAGGAAACCAGGAGTGCACCATGATGATTATTTATGACATACACAAATGAATGTGTTTATCTTTTTATTGCTTAAAAAAAATCATACACATAATTGTGTGCATACGCATGCCCCCCCATACATGTGTGTGTGATAGGGAGCACAGGTAAATGGATGAGAGAAGAGAATCTCAGGCTCCTTGCACCTGTAGGGAAAGGTTTCCATTTAATAAGTGGAGGAAAAGAAAATATAGTAACTCAGGAACAAAGATGATTTCACTTTCCACACAGACTTGTAATTTTTCCTAGTATTCATCCACAAAAAACCAGCAATCCAATAAAATAAAATAGTTTTCTTCTATGGATTCTGCTTTGCAGCTATTCTGCCTGTTTGCAATTTGAGAAATATTGAGGAAAAAAATCCATTCTTCTTCAAAGGTCCCAAAGTCCCTGGGGGATCCCTTTCGTCATGGGGAAGACATTGGGGATATGAGATGGGAGCAGGTCTTAAATTTCTGAAAATCATCACCAGCAGTAAAATAATCCTGACAATGGTTTTTTTTTTTAATAATTAAAGACTTCTCGTTCCTCTTTCCCCAATGGCTTCCCAATCATGAAAGAGATGCCAAGAGGAACCTTTAAGGGAGGAATTGGAAATGTTTTATTTCCAAAACATTGCCATGGCTGATTATGCAATCAGCCTTGTGTGATATAGTTGCTCAAAAAAGGATTTTAGTTGTTGAAACCTTCTTACTGGGAAGCTGCTGTAGTACTAAAATCTGCTGCCAAAGCAAGCCAGAAAAGGTACTATGCCTTGCAAGAGGAGCAAAGCAAGTTTTTGTCTTTGCTGCTCTTTGTTACTACTGGTACCAAGACAACCTTTATGTCACCTGGATGGCGATGTCTGGAGGGTGCCATATTTCTGACCCCTGCTATAGACACTGATGACTTATTTCAAAGATGTATATTCTGTTTAAACAAAAAACAAAACAAAAAAAACCACATACATAATCCTCACAGCAACGTATAACAATAAGCTACACATACTATATTTTCCTCACAACCCCCACTCTAGGACCTTCCACAAACTGTCAAAGCAGCAGAAATCAGACTGCCATCTTCTGTCTCCTTATCCAAGACTAAGCCCCAGTGAAGTCAGTGGGACACACTGGTGAGACAGGATTGTGCTATTAGCAGATTATCAGGAGACACAAGAAACTGGACCTTCTCTAAGCTTGTCCCAGGTAGTATCAACTGCCATTATTTTTAATGACCAGTATTGTTATAAATCTGGAAATAAAACACTCATCTGGAAATATAAAACTTTATAAAGGGCAATGCCTATTTTAAGAGTTTCATCATTATTCTTTCATATATTTTCATAATGATCTAACAATCACTTTCTCTCTCTGCCTTCATTTACATTAGTAATAACAACTGCATGCTGTCAAGTCAGTTCTGATTTATGGCAACCCTTTCCAGAGTTTTCTCAGAAGGTGTTTACCCTTTTCTTCTTCTGGGGACACCCTGGGACTGTGCAACTTGTCCTTGACTACACAGGCTGGCTCTTTTCCCAGGAGGCACAGTGGGCAACCCAACTCCCAACCTCTGCAGCCCTGTACCCAAACCACTGAGCTAGCTACCTGTGTTTAATTTACTTGAAAATGGAAGTTGTCTAGTGACGTCTTCATTTAAAACAGCTTTCTTCAACCTTGCATGCTTTAATTGTGCTGGACCACAATCCCCAGCATTCACAGAAAGCAATGAATGAATAGAGTTGTAGCCTTAACATGTTTAGAGGACAGGCGAGTGGAGAAGGCTGCTTCAATTAATGAAGTGACTCAGCTAAGGTCTTATTTCACATAGCACATAAGCACGTAGACATGCATCTTTAAGGGTTTGTAATTCTATCCCCACATTAGTCTAACCTGATTTTCTAAAACTGCATGTATTCTAAAGTCCAAACTTATTAGAAATGACTAACTGGGTAGTTAGGTAATGATAATTATGGTTAATACTGTTATACTATTTATTAAAATGTAAAACATGAATTTTACCACAACCACTCTGCAGCAGCACAAGTTCATACAACTTATAAATGCATTTTACTGATGCATTGTTATCCTGAAAGACAATGAAAATGACTGTGACACAAAAATAGCATTGTCAGTTTCAATCAATCCACACAACACAGAACTATTTATTTTGAGCTTTAAGTTCATTCTAGGACTATAGCTATCAGCATATTGCCTGCCCCACCACATTTTAGAAATTGCTACATTTTCTGCAAAAAGTATAAACCCCATATTCCTCTGAGATTTGCCCTGATACTGGAAACTGCTGATCCAGAGCTATAGTAAAGGGGTATGTTTCAGGATTCTAGAAGATTACTAGACTTGAGGTGTGAAGTTTGCTATTTATGGGAGCAGGCACTGAGCTGCTAAGAATCAGAACTGAACAAACATTCTGTTTGTCCCAATACTCCAGACATCTGATCACCACACAACCAACTGAATTAACAATTAAAGGTGTTAAGTACACAGGCAAAACTTTTTTTAAAAAATCATTTGCAGTATCTTAACACAAGAACATAGGCTTACAAGCAACAACAGCATTCTATTTACCATCTATATTTTTAGGAGTCTGCCATTCAGGTTTTTTTTTTTACTCCAAATCCCAGAATTCTCTGAGAATTCCCCAGACAGAATTCTGGCAGCTTAAGTCTGCACACACACACCTGCTAACACACTGCATTCACCTGGAACAGGGCGTACCTCTGAGACATTGAATGTACAAAAAAAGGAAAATGCCCTGGTGCTTCCTCAGAGGCCTAGATCTTTGTGGTACATATACTGTAGTTCTTTGGTACTACATCTCTATAGAGCCTAATGGGTAGCAAGACTACACCTCCCATGAAGACCCACAATTCCTTGGTGCAACAAAAAATTGAAACTCTGTGCATGCTGCATTGCAGTTTCTGTATTGCACTTGTCATTCCTAGTGTGTTCCAGAAACTTTGGGACTACGCAATCACTTTTTAAAAACATACTGGCCAGTATCCTATTGCCTAAATGTATGCCAGAAAGGCAACTGCATCAGTTTTTCCACACCCTGGCTTTGATAGGCTTCCTGTCAAATGACCAGTTGTGTGACAAACCACACCACCAACGCAGGAACAGACATATCACAAGACGCCTGCTAGAGCAGGGAGGGGAGAATTTACGCAACTGTCTTTCTACTCTGTTTTCAGACCATTGGATGCTGGCTATTTAGGTCTTTCATTTTATATTTCACATCTGTGACAACTAACTTTACCTTCTCTTTATATATCCATTTGACATTGCATTCCAGCCTTCTTACAACTTGATTGGCCCCTCAAACAGGACAAAATACAAAAAGAAGTTCCTTTAATGCCTAGCAGTGTGGTTGAAGTTATACCATATTTAAAATTTATTTTTAAATCTTCTCAAACCCTGTGAAAAGCTACTAAACTTCCAGCACAATTAGGGATCAGTAACCTTTGCTCCTCTAGACATTTGGTCCACAGCCACACCCAGAATGCCCAAAGATGGGTAGAGACTATGGGAGGTGTAGTCCTACAAGATTACTTAACTACCAATTGCCAAAGTTTTCTTAGCAATGCTACCTATTCCCTAAGCATATAATTGCTTCTAGTGAAGCTCTGATCTAAGGTGCTTTCTTCTACGAGTAAAAATAGAAGTTAATAGAAAACAAAGATACCTTTCACTATACCAGCAACTTCAAAAAGAGGGAAATCATTTCATCATTGACCTTACATAGTTCTGCTTGTAAATGACTTTTTTTCTATGAGACCCTCTGGGACTGGCTTATAGAAGTCTATTACAACAAAAGCATGTAGACATGCATCTTTAAGGGTTTGTAATTCTATCCCCATATTAGTCTAACCTGATTTTCTAAACCTGCATGTATTCTAAAGTCCAAGCTTTGGGTCCCTTGTTGGGAGAAATGTGGCATATAAATAAAACTAATAATAATAATAATTAGAACTTATAGTCATGTGAAAAAGAAAATACACCCTCTTTGAATTCTATGGTTTTACATATCAGGACATAATTAAAATCATCTGGTCTTTAGCAGGTATAAACATTAGGTAAATACAAGCTCAGATGAACAACACATGACATATTACACCATGTCATATTTATATTTAACAGAAATAAAGCTAAAATGGGGAAGCCATGTGTGAAAAAGTAAGTACACTTTATGATTCAATAGCTTTTGGAACCACTATTAGCAGCAATTTGTTGTTTAGTCGTTAAGTCGTGTCCAACTCTTCGTGACCCCATGGACCAGAGCACGCCAGGCCCTCCTGTCTTCCACTGCCTCCCAGAGTTTGGTCAAATTCATGTTGGTAGCTTCAATGACACTGTCCAACCATCTCGTCCTCTGTTGTCCTCTTCCCCTCTTGCCTTCACATTTTCCCAACATCAGGGTCTTTTCCAGGGAGTCTTCTCTTCTCATGAGATGGCCAAAGTATTGGAGCCTCAGCTTCAGGATCTGTCCTTCCAGTGAGCACTCAATTTTCCAAGCAATAGCTTGAAGTAATTGTTTTCTGTATGACTTTATCAGTCTCTCACATTGTTGTGGAGGAATTTTGGCCCACTCTTCTTTACAACATTGCTTCAGTTCACTGAGGTTTCTGGGAATTTATTTATGCACAGCTCTCTTAAGGTCCTGCCATAACAGTTCAATCAGACTGAGGTTTGGACTTTGACCGGGCCATTGCAACACCTTGATTCTTTTTTCAGTCATTCAGATGGCTTCACATTTGATTCCGGAATACTTTGGGATACAGGTTCATGGTTGACTCAGTGACTGCAAGGTGCCAGGTCCTGTGGCTGTAAAACGAGACCAAATCGTCACCCCTCCACCACCGTGCTTGACCGTTGATATAAGGTGTTTGTGCTGATATGCTGTGTCCAGATGCAACTTTGCAAACCCAAGCCATGCTGTCATGTTCTTTTTAGAGAGAAGAGGCTTTGTCCTTTCAAACAAACCATACTTGTTCAGTCTTTTTCTAATTGTACTATCATGAACTTTAACATTTAATATGCTAACTGAGGCCTGTAGAGTCTGAGATGTAACTCTTGGGGTTTTTGCAGTTTCTCTGATCATTACACAGTCTGACCTTGGGGTGAATTTGCTTGGATTTCCACTGCTGCGAAGATTGGCAACTGTTTTGAATGTTTTCCAGTTGTGAATAATCTTCCTCACTGTAGAATGATGGACTTCAAATTGTTTGGAAATGGCCTTATAACCCTTCCCAAATTGATGGGCAGCAACAAGTACTTCTCTATGATCATTGCCAATGTATTTCCACCTTGGCATTGTGTTCACAAACCTCCAGATCAGTAAACTGCTAAAACTTTGGCTTTTATAGAGTTGGTCACACTTGCTGATGATCAATTACTCAAGGGCATTTGGTCAGCAGCACCTGGTTGCTACTTAGCCTAGTAATTCCTATGGAAGCAGTTTTTCACACATGACTTCTCCATTTTGGCTTTATTTTTGTTTAAATAAATCATGATATGGTGTAATATGTCATGTGTTGCTGTTCATCTGAGGTTGTATTTACCTAATTTTCAGGCCTGCTAAGGACCAGATGATTTTAATTATGTCCTGATATGTAAAACCATAGAATTCAGCACTTGGTATCAGGCTTAAAGAGGATAAAAAAATTGCGGGGGACAGCATGAAGGTTGAAAAATTGGGCTACAGCAGGGAAAATTGTCATATGTTAATTGTTAATAACCAAAAGAATTAATAAAATTATGTTTACATTGAAAAAGCATTTATATTAATTATAAATTGCAGTTTGTATTATGTTATATTACTACACTAAAAGAATGAATCGGCATGAAACTACACTAATCAGAATGAAGATTAAAAATCACATCTATTATTTTATTTCCCTTCTTCCCACTGGCCATGTTTTGAGCTTTGGAGAGAAAGAAATATTTGCAAGCATTTTTGAAAATCCTCTTTCTCACCTACCCTACCAACTTCCTTCTCTTGTTTTCCCTTTATCCCTCTCTTATAATCTCATCTTCCTCCCCTCTTCCCCTTAGCTGTAAGGAGACTCCACACAGTGAACAGTTAGAAATAAAAGGAGTTATTCAGCTGAGTTACCTTTTTTGGATAATGGGAGGGTAGTCCTGTTTAATTTTTATTTAAACTCAAACTATGCATTACCTGTTTAGAATTACATTGGAACTTAAAGCTGTTGCCACATTTGTGTTATCCTGCCACATTAAAGAAAGACCTGTTCTGAATCAGCACGGAGACCCTCACACTGCTTTTTGTATTATGTTCTGCTGTGCAACAACAATTAGTCTAAGATGCTGATTAATTTAACACTGGACTTACACAAAGTTCAAAGACACATTTCCTTTACACCTGTAGTACTTTTTTCAGTTTGAACATTTGCGTTGACCTCGAACAATAAAAATTAAATGTAGGATGGATTATATGTATCATACTTACATTACTGCTTTTAAAAATCTACTCATGAAAGCACAAAGTTCTGCTGTTTTAAACTTAAAAGCAAACCTGTAGCTGCAAACAGTTTGCACAGAACTGCATCTTAACTTAAAGGCTAGGTTCTTAGTTCCGTTGAAGTCAAGTGGCCTTTAACTTTAGTATAAAAAATAGTAACATTGCGAGAAAAGTATCAGAACTTGAAAGAAAAGCAAACTTTTCTCAAACTGATGCTAAACTTGAAATGAAACTTTTCTTTGAAAAGGAATCTCTTATGAAGAAAGCCCTCAAGAGAACCCTTAGAAATTCAAAAGCTTCTATATGTCAGATGATCCAACAAAAATGTAATCACTTCACCAGGGAAAAAGAGGAAGTCAGAGACATAAAAAGCCAGTATTACAGCTTGTAGAGCAGAGACCCTTGTAACTTAATTAGTATGCAGAAGAAATTGAATATTTATTACAAAGATGGTTACATTGATATGAACTTCTGCATGTGGGCAATGTTAAAAACGTACAGCTTAATGCAAAGGATTTAGATTTTATGAAATGTGGGGAGACACAGATCAGGCAAATACAGATTTAGCTACAATAAACAGTATGGATAAAATCGTGCTAATGTATGCTTTAATAGAATGCGTGGAACTCTGATGCTTCCTCATCTGGTCTGTATTTGAAATTCAAAAGGCCTGTGCAATGAACTGTTGAAGCATGGGCTGCAGATCTTTAAAATCTATTGTAATCTGCAGAACATTTGCTTCACTGGATCTCTCTACCCCTTTCTGGCGTGCCACTTTTCAATCCAGCCAGGCACCTACAGAATGCATCACTCAACCTTAGCAAGCACACACTCTCTGACTGCCGTCTCTACCCAGCGCTTCTACTTGTGGTGCACTGTTGCTGCTGCTTCTACCGTCACTTTCCTTGAAGGCAATAATGAAACTAGAGGCAGCAATACAGAGCTGAGAAAGCAGACAAGCCTGGGCACTGCTAAGCAGAGCAAACAATGGTATATGACAATGTTCCTTTTCTTTTCTTCCTTATCCCAAAATATGATCCACAGAGCACCGTACTGAATGACAACCCCAAAAGGCTCACTCCAACAGGGCTGATGCTAGACTTGAGAGACACTTGGACAATATATTCTCTGGACTGATCGCTCACTATCACCACCTTGGTAGACACTCCCAGGTAAGTATACTAGGTGGCAGAAGGCACAGGTGGTGTCCCTCAACCTGAAGAAGAACTGGATGATGTGGCTGCAGCTGCCAGACCCAGCCATCTTCACTTTCCCAGAATGCCTCTGGGTCCTGATACAACTGGAGAAACAAATATGGTGGCTGCAGCCCCATCTAACACTTAGTATTGGGCTAAGCCAGGGGTCTCAAACATGCGGCCCGGGGGCCAATTGCGGCCCGCCGGACAATAGTTTGTGGCCCCCGCCGAGCCAAATTCAAATCACTTTCACACCGAGAGCCAAAGATCAGTTTTCCAAAAAAGAAAAAAAAAGAAAAAAAAGAGAAACTGAGCGAGTGAGCGAGAGACAGACAGAGACACAGGCGCACCAGAGTCAAGGGGAAAAGAGCCCCGCCGAGCTCAATGGCCACGCTGCTGCTGATGGTGCTGCTGCTTTGGCTCCGGCAGCTCCCATCGTGGCCGCTCCCGCGGCGGCACCCCCGCCAGACCCCTCGGCTGCTCAGGTGAGGTTACAGCGCTGGGGCTGCCGCCGGCGAGGAAAGAGGCGAGCCCTGCCCGGAGGTGGCCGGGAGGTCATGGCAGAGCAGCCAAGAGGCCCGCCCTCCACTTCGCGGGCGACAGGAGGAAAAGGGGCAACTCGGGGAGTTGGCGGGAGCCCCGCGCACAGAGCCGCCGCCGCCGCCCCTGGCAACGAGACTTGGCCCGGCACCGGCCGCTGCCCCACCACCGGCCAAGTGCCATAGCCCGAGCCCCGGTCCCCGCTCCTCCTTCCCGCCCTCCTCCTCCTCCCCGCCTCGCCCCCACAACACACAGCCGCCGCCGGCGAGAGGCTCCGGCTTCCCCTCCCCCGTTGTTGTTGTTGTTATTATTATTTTCATTATTTTCATTATTTTATTTATTTATTACTGATTGATTGATTTATTTTCTTATTAATTCTTAATTTGTTTATTTATTTTTTAATCTTATTTTGTGTTAAAAAATAAAAATAAAGAGATTTGAGAAGATTGGAATTTTTTTAACAAAGCTTTTCTTGTGGAAAACCTGATGCGGCCCAGCCTCTGCCTCCAGCGGCCCCCAGGTAAATTGAGTTTGAGACCCCTGGGCTAAGCACATTTATTGCCCTAAACAAAAAAGCTGTCACCAGAACAGGTAGTGGACTCCACCATATTGGTTTCTGAAACTACAGCTGCACTCAAGTTATAATCTTATTTTCAAGACATCCCTTGAGGTCTCATTATGTATACTCATGTTTATTCTTGCTTTCCCTACCCACCCATTTTGATGATTAGTGCCCTACAGCCTCATCAGGGGAGCATTTTACCCTGTTACTGTGGGATAGGTCTCACCTTAAAAACAGGCCACTCCTGAATTATCATGAAAAGAAATAATTCCTTAATTGCTGAAAAGGTCTGTCACTGGAGGTGCCTTCTCAACTCTTGTAGTTTGCAAATTATCTTTTTTTCTGTGATTGATATTCAGGAGCAAAACACTGGCTTTGCTAAGAACAAAAGTGCCTAAATCACAATTTTAACATTATTTCAGCTCTAATTATGGGTTATCTGCAATGTACAGTTTGACTTTCAGTTTCCTTCAATCTCATTTTCAGGTTTGCCACATTCTGATCTAGTCCTCAGTAGCCTGCTGCTGCGCTATCAGCACTTTCTGGCTCCCCACCTACAGTATTTCACTCCATCTCTTATTTTGGCCTTAACTCCCTGCTAGCTCTCATATGCTTGTACATGCTCTCTTCCTACATTCAAATGAAAAACAAAAGAACAGTGTGGTTCTTGTACAAAATCCAAAATCAAATATGGGCAATATCTTTATTAGAGACTGAAATATTAAAAACAGGTGAACTTTCAAGTCCAGAAAGATCTTTCTTCAAGGTGGACATTATAGAACTTGAAGGGGTGGGTAAATGTTTTTGTTCCCTCCTCCTGCCAGGGTCTGCAATGCTCAGCCCAATGAAGAGTCCTACTAGAAAAACTCACTTGTTTTTAATATTTTACTGTCCAACAAGGGCATTACCCACCCTTGTTTTTCATTTTCCCACTTTCAGTCGAATGTATATTTTTCCATTTGGCATCCCTTTGATTTTGATCCTCCAGCTTGATCTTTAATCATTCCTGCTGCTCTTTTCTCTCTGGTCTTGTCCCTTGAGTCACTTTCTACAGTTCGACCCTTTGGCCAAATACATAGTCCTGTCACTGTACAAGTACATCCTTCTGGGTATTTGCTTCATGCTCCGTATATCTTCTTCTCTTATCTGTTTAACCCCAGCCTTGTTCCTTCACCTTCCTTTCAAAAGCAACTAAGGATGGGTTCTTCAAAGCTGTTCAAGACGAGGTACTGCTTTTACCAGTCAAAATTTGGGATCCCAATATATATTAAAATAGAGTCTGTCTCATGCAATCAGTGTTCTTCCTTTTTACTGTCTCATTTCATTGGTATGACATCAACTTGTCAACTTTCTAACCATCTGTCAGTTAATAAGGGCTGATTTTCTCTTGTAATTGGCAGTCTGGCCTCTGGTATGCACATAGAAATTCACTTGCAGCCATACAGCCATGGTGATGGGGGGGAAAGGAAGATCATTCTAAACTAGAATGACAGCTGACAGACACCAAACCATCAAGGCAGGCCAATTTTAATACCTCAATTTTTGCTCAACCAAATCTCTAAATGTATTCACATTGAGTCTGTCATGGCCACGTGGCATATACATGGTTGACTTCCTTGAGATGGTTAATCCTGTTGATACTATCTATTCTGTATTCTGCCTTGCTCTGATGAGCAATGCAAGGAAAAAACTATAAAAATAGACCAGACTGGGAGGCAATGACTTGCCAATGCAGCAAGTTTTGTATCTGAACAGAATTAACATACATCTCCAGAATACAAATTCTGCGCTTTGCACCACTCTTTCTCTGGCTTATTTTTTTTTCCAGTTGCATAGCTGTACCACTACCTTTTTTTGTTTGTTTGTTTGTTATAAAGTGTCATGTTGTTGTTGTTTTTATGTGGCTCCAAGTTGCCTCCAACTTATGCCAACTTTCAAGAGGCACCATGTTCAACTTTTGCAAACTCAAGGTAATGACTTCCTTTGTTGAGTCAATCCATGTCATATTTGGTCTTCCTCTTTTTCTGCAGCCTTCAAATTCTCCCAGCATTATTGTCTTTTCCAGGAAGTCTCATCTCATGATGTGTCCAAAATGCAAAAATCTGTTTCATCATTTTTGCTTTGAGAAAGATATCAGATTTGATTTAAACTAGGACCCACTTGTTTGCTTTTCTGGCAGTCCATGGTATCCAAAAAACTCTTCTCCAGCACCATATTTTGAACAAATCATTTTTTTTTCTTGTGATATTTCTTCACTGTCCAGCTTTCACATCTGTACAAAGCAAGTGGAAGTATGATAGAGTGGATGATGTTGGCCTTGGTCTCCAGTGTCACATCCTTATAGTTGATCTTTTTTACTTCTTCCATGGCTGTCTTCCCAAATCTCTGTCTTATTCCAGTTTCTTGGCTATAGTCTCTGTTCGGATTGATGATTGAATTGTTTCACTGTCAACCTTAAAAGTTGTGGAGTTCTTCTGTAGTAATTATTTTTGTTTCTTAATATTCAGCTCGTCTTGTTTTTTGCACTTTCTTATTTCACCTTCATCAAGAATCATTTCTGCTCTCTGTCAGTAATATTATTTCACCTGCTGTGAGAGGGTGGCTGATGTCCCAGAGCAAGGGGCCAACCTTGACATCTTCTACAACCCCCCAGGAACTGCGATCAGGGAGAGGGATATGCTTGGCATCCTTTACCTGGAGATTTACCCATGGAAGGCTGAGCCCTCACAATGAAGCACTGCAATGGCTGCAGAAGAGCTGGAGGGTCCTGAGATTGGGAAAGAAAAGGGACTTTTGAGAAGGGACCACTTCCCTTCTCAAAAGTCCCTTTTCTTTAAAAGGAGAGGAGCCTGGGTCAGTGAGGGGAGAGAGCAATGAAGAGATAAAAACAGGATGCATGAAATGATGCTCCAGAGTTCCAGGATGGCCCATGATGCCCAGAGGTCCTCTATTACAGCTACACCAGCCTCATAGAATGTCCTTCTTCAGGTAAAGGTAAAGGTAAAGGTTCCCCTTGACAATTTGTCCAGTCGTGTTCGACTCTAGGGGGCGGTGCTCATCCCCGTTTCCAAGCCATAGAAGCCAGCGTTTGTCCGAAGACAATCTTCCGTGGTCACATGGCCAGTGCGACTTAGACACGGAACGCTGTTACCTTCCCACCGAGGTGGTCCCTATTTATCTACTCACATTTGCATGCTTTCGAACCGCTAGGTTGGTGGGAGCTGGGACAAGCGACGGGCGCTCACTCCGTCGCGTGAATTCGATCTTACAGCTGCAGATCTATAGACCTTACAGCACAGAGGCTTCTGCGGTTTAACCCGCAGCGCCACCACGTCCCTTCTTCAGGACCCAGTGCCAAAAGAGTCTACCATGGCTGGTCAAAGGGATTCTTAGACCTGCCTGAGACTGTACCTATGATGAGGTGGCTTGGACCTGCTCCACCAGTCTAGAACAGCCCCACTAGTGTAAACTCTGCCCTGCCTCAGCTTCATTGCTGGAGCGGGGAAAACAACTGCAAAAATTACAACAAGAGCTCCATGCATAGGAAGAACAGGAAAAAGGACTTGCTCATTCAGAGACTGGGGGTGAGGGCAATCATTTGGTAGACTCTGGTCTATACCCTCAGGGGTGAAATCAAACCCTAATAGGTAGGAAAGAGCAGTGAGAAGTATTAAAGTCCTAAGGTTGAAATGTCCTGCAAAAGCCAGTGGGTCGTATGTATACAGTTTTATAATAAAGTTCCTGTTGTCTGCACAAGGTGCTCTCCAGTGTACTGATGACCAACCCTACCAACTACCTTTGATGATGACCCCTTGGCCATGGAGGCTTGGGGATGCACACACTTGAGTATCTTAAGTGATTGATATTTTGTCCACCAATTTTCACTCCTCTTTCATCTGGATCTAACCCACCTTTCCATATGATGTCTTTTGCATTACAGATTTAACAGACAGAGAAATTAAATACATTCTTGTCTAACACCTTTGACTATAGGAAAACATTCAGTTTCTCTACATTCGAATAGCAACTTCTTGTCCACTGTATAAATTATACATTAGAATAATCAAATGTTGGAGGCACACACATTTGTTTTAGAACAATCCATAACTTTTCATGAGCCAAACAGTAGAAGCCCATAAATGGATCATCTTGAAATTCTTTGGTACATTCCAGTAGCCAATATATCTTTGCAACATGATCCTCACTGTCTCATCATTTCTCGAATCCAGCTTGAACACTGGGAATTTCTCATTATATGGTGAAAGATTTTGGTCAACAGCTTGAGCATCACTTTTCTTGCATGGGAAATAACTGTGCGGTCCTATAGTTACTACATTCCTTGGTATCTTCCCTCTTGGGGATTAGAATTATACTGAACATTTCAAGCCTTTGGGCCATTGTTTGCTTTTCCTTATTTGCTAGCACATTCTTAAAATAATTTTGACAGGTTCATTCAGTCTCTATAAGTTCTGAAATAGTTTTGTTGGCATCCTATCTACTCCTAGTGTTTTATTTCTTCTAAGTGTTTTGAAATCCACTTTCACTAAAAGTCCAGGTTTTTTATTCCAGGATTGTTTTTCAAAGGAATCTATCATTCTTGCATCTTTTTGGTTTAGCTTTTCAATCTACAGTTTCTTTTATCCTGGATAAATAATATGTTATAGAATCATAGAAAAGTGAAGTTGGAAGGGGCCTACAAGGCCATCAAGTCCAACCCCCTGCTCAATGCAGGAATACAATCAAAGCATATCTGCCAGGTGACATTTTTTCTTGAATGTCTCTGGTGTTGGAGCACTCACCAACTCCCGAGGTAACTGTTTCCATTGTCATACTGCTCTAAGTTAGGAAGTTTTTCTTGATATTCAACCAAAATCTGGCTTCCTTTAACTTGAGCCCATTGTTGTGTGTCCTGCACTCTGGGATGATTGAGAACAGATCCTGCCCCTCCTCTGTATGACAGCCTTTCAAATATTTGAAAAGTGCTATCATATCACCCCTCAGTCTCCTTTTCTCAAGGCTAAACATGCTCAACTCTTTCAGCCTTTCCTCATAAGGATGGGCGACAAGGACGATCCAGCCCCTTGATCGTCCTTGTCGCCCTCCTCTGAACTTGTTCCAATTTGTTAGCATCCTTCTTGAAGTGTGGTGTCCAGAACTGGACACAATACTCAAGGTGAGGCCTAACCAGTGCTGAACAGAAGGGGACTAGAACTTCGCGGGATTTGGAAACTATACTTCTATTAATGCAGCCTAAAATAGTATTTGCCTTTTTTGTAGCCAAATCACACTGTTGGCTCATATTTAGCTTGTGATCTACAACAATTCCAAGATCCTTCTCGCTCGTAGTTTTGCTAAGTCAGGTATCCCCCATCTTGCAACTGTGCAATTGGTTTCTTTTTCCGAGGTGCAGTATTTTGCACTTATCCGTGTTGAATTTCATTCTGTTGCTTTCGACCCAGTGCTCCATCCTATCAAGGTCATTTTGAATTTTGTTTCTGTCTTCTAAGGTATTAGCTATTCTGCCCAATTTGGTATCATCTGCAAATCTGACAAGCATTCCCTCATTCAGGTCATTAATAAAAATATCAAAGAGCACCGGGGCCAGGACTGAGCCTTGGTGTACCCCACTTGTTACCTCCTTCCAGTTAGAGAAGGACCCATTAATCATCACCCTCTGAGTACGATTCTGTAGCTAATTGTGTATCCACCTGACACTTGATCTATCCTGTTGATGTTCTCCTGTTCATCTTTCAGCACCCTGAATCTAGGTTTACAAATCTTGGATCTCTTGGATATGTCTTCTGGAATTTCTAAACTACATATTCCATAATTCTCCATTCTGGAGGTCCCACCTGCCAGACCCAGACTTTAAAAACACCTAAATTGTGCTCAACTGGAAAGAAGGCCAATCTGGTGGTCTTCATGGCTTTGATAGGCCTAATGTCCTGTTTGAAAAAGAAGCTTCTCAGAAATCATCAAGGCAGTTTCAACATGTGGTGTTAAAGGAAAACAATTCATGGATACCATGGACTGCCTCAAAAACAAGGAAGTTTGTGCCAGATCAAATCAAACCTGAACTCTCACAGAAGCTGAAATAATTAAGCAGGGACTATTTTAGACTTATCCGCAGAACACAAGTTCACTGGAAAATACCATAATGGAAGAAAAAGTGGAAGATGGGGTGGCTTGAGTCATTAAAGAAAGCCATGGTCTCCACCTTTCTGCACCTGACTTACACAGACATCATTTTTGGTCTGGCCCTACGAAACTCATCTCCTTACACTATGCTAAATTGTGGCTCTGCTTAATGGGGCAGTGTGGTGCTTTCTTAGCCATAGTAACCTTATGTTGAACACAATTTGTCACGGTTCTAGAAAGCCAGCAGGGTTAGTGTCTAGCAGAGTATCAGTCTGAGATCAAGGTTCAAATCCCCTACTACTTAATCACAAAACTCTTTGGGTGGCTTCAGGCTGGTCATTCTCTTTCAGCTTACTTCCCTAGTAAGTCTGCTCTATGAAACATATCCTATTATCTCTTAAATGTTGGGCTTAATTATCTAATATGGTTAACTTCTAACTAGTACTGAATTAAGAGCTAGGAGTAGTGGAGTAGGACTGAGAACCCTTGGGTTCAAATTTCCATTTGGCCATAGAAACTCACTATAGAGTGTCAGAGGTGAGCCACTCCCTGAACATCTTATATACCTCAAAAGAATTGCCATAGGTCAGAAATGCCTTGAGTGCAACAAATATTTAAATAAATACTATTCCATATTCCACATTATAATCATCCTGTATTGCTTGCCGTAAGGGTATATATCAGGTGGAGAGTTACTGGTTTACGTCATCATTGGATTTCAGAGCTGACAGGGGAGATGAACCTGGATGCTCCCAAATCCACTTCAGCACTTTTAACTACTGCATTACATTTAGTCTCAGGAAAGATATATAGAAAATTGCAACTCTACAAACATCGTTGGGGAAACGCGACGCCTCGCTGGAAACCGCTCCTCTGCATATAGCGCGCAGGACGCTATTGTTATTATTGTTCGCCTGTTCTGTGCGCGCAACACAGTCTCCTTTTCTTTTCTTTTCTTTTCGTCCCAAGGCGGCCACCGTAAAAAAAAAAAGGCGGGGTCCAAATGCCGGAAGCCCTAGTTTGTTAATACTGTAGCGAACTTCTTTAAGGGAGTGCTCGTGCGGCGTACGCATGCGTTGTTTAGTTACATCACCCGCGGAACCGTGTTTACGTCTGGCGGACAGGAATTCTGGAGGCGGGGCGTTCGTACTGAGGGAGCGCGCGCTTTTTTCCCCCCCAACCCGCTTCTTTCTTCCAGCTTTGATTCGCAGCCATGAGCCTCTGGGTGGACAAGTACCGGCCGAGCTCCCTCAGCAAACTAGATTATCACCGGGAACAAGCAGCGCAGCTTCGTAATCTGGTGAGAGGCTGCAGCGGCCGGGTTCTTTGCTTCTGAGAAAGGAAGGGGAAAGCGTCTTTTCCGCCTGCATTCTGCACATGCTCGGGTGCATCACCAGGTCCCGGGCTCAGTTCTTGCTGCTGCTGCTGCTTCTCTCCTGCTTTCCAGCTCATTTGAGAATGTTTTGCTCTTAAATTGTAGTTTCCTCTGCGCGTTATAACACAGACTACCAGTCTCTGAGTTTTCAGAGCCAAGCCTCAGTCACATAATAACAAACGAGCAAAAAGGGCATCTAAGCATCTACAGTGTCTGTAAATATATTTGCCGGTTGGGGCTATATTTCGTGATGTGGCTAAGAAGAAAGCAGAAGTCCTTGAAAGCCTATGCCGCATCTGGGGGGAGGGGCTCACTTTTGAATGAGGTTCAAGGGGTGAAGCTAAGATGGAGGAACGACCTTTTGCACATGTTCAGGTGTAATCTTTTCTAATACTCTGTTCTAATACTCAGTGTTAGGTTCTGAAATGATTGTGGCATTCTGCTCCTGATCCTATCGAACACATAAGAGGAGCCCTTGATTGTTAAGTACATTGACACACATGTAGGTATTCTGCTTGTGAAGGATATTGTTTGGATGCATGAAGAGCATCATTAGTTTAAGATATATTTTTGCATATGGGCATACAAGCAAACTGATTAAAAGCAGAGGAAGCTGACCCACTGGGCACATGACAATGTAAAAAGTGTAGTTCAAACATTTTAACTGAAAGGTTAAGGGAGATAAAAGATAAACAGTACCAGACAGGGGTGGAAAGTTGCCTATAAGAACTTTTAGGAAGTGCTGTCTCTTGTCTCCCTAGCGGTGTTGAATGAGGTGAACCAATGATGTGGTTCATTGTAAAACACTTCTTTGTGTTCCTAAAATTGTGGCAATTCACAACAGCAATAATTGGTAAGTATGGGTACTAGGTTTGAGTCCTTCTACATGTGTCTCCAGTAATCAAGTGCAATGATTCTGAGTACTTTTCTTTCTATGCCTTAATTAAATTAGATCATGTCTTCTTCCTTTACAGGACCCACAGTGCCTTACAATTTTGAGTTTTTAAAGGCACGGGTAGAAAATCCACAATAAACTAAAGTACAAAAATACTATTAAATGATTATGTTGAAGTAAGCACTAAATTAGTACAGTTTAAAGGGCATTTAAAATGTTTTGCAACAACAAAGGGAAAGGTATTGTATCCACATCAGATATGCCTGTGAGGGTAGTGGTGGAAAAACAAAGACTTATGAAGATCCATGTAGGCTCATTTGGTTTAATGCAGTCTTTCAGATAGCCTGGACTCAAGCTGTATAGGATTTCATAACCAGCAGTTTGAATTATGCCCAGAAATGCACAGGTAGTCAGTCAATGAAGCTGCCATAGCAAAGAATTTCTATTCTTAATAACAGGGTCCAGTCAGCAGTTTAATTGCAATGTGTTGGATCCAAGGAAGATAAGGAATAAAGGGAGTCTCGTGCAGAGTGTGTTACTGTACTCCAAATGGGATGCAAGTAAGACATACATCACTGTGGTAGTTTGATTCTAGAAAATAAATACAAAGTTAAGTATGCAGTCTGATCTAAATTAGGAAACAAAGAATTATTTGTGGGATAGTGGGACAGTTTCTTTCAGTAGTGTGATCAGAGCTCAGTTGCTTTGTAAAGCAAACTGAAATTTTGCCTTTTCTGGTTTGATCTTTGGCTTAACATATAACATTCTTTAAGAGATGTAGATGTGCAGTTATGCCATGCCTTCATGTGTGTAATTATTTACATTTAAGCAAACTTAAGCGTCAATGTCTGTTGTCAGTCACTTGTGATTGCCATTTCCTCCTTTTGGACCTTGTTTCCTACAACACAAGATACTATTGCCAGGTTGAATTTATGCAACGTTAAAGTATCCCAGAGTGACTGTCTTATTTCTATTTAATTTGCCAGCACAGTTGAGAACTTTTTATCAGGTCAAAAATGAAATAGGAACTCCATTGGTATTGTTACCATAAAATATGCAACTGCTCTGTTAAACCCAGAATGACCCCACTTTGTGCTTGAGGTTATTCATGTGGCTTAGTGATTCCCTGGAGCCAAGACAGACCTGGTTCTGGAATGCAGGTTCTAGTAACCCTAGATGAAATTGAGCTCTATGAAGGGACCCCAGGGTGCGAAGGGGGATGCCCATGACCTGGCAGGATGGATGAGTGAATCCCAGAATATTTCTTGTAAGAGACTTATGAAACATTTAACAAAGAGAATTTGGAAACTATGTCAGCACTGCCTCCAAGACTACTTAGGTATAAGAGCTTTTATTCAAAAAAACAAGGGTGGGTAATACCTTTATTAAGCACAGGTCAGCTTTCAAGTCTAGACAGATCCTTCATGAGGCTGGGGACTGCAGTGTTTGAGGGAGAGCTGGAGAAACAGAATAGCTTCTCCCAATCCTCTCAAGCTCAGCAGTGCTCTGCCTGAAGAAAAATCCCAACTCAATCTCTCCTGTATTTAATATTTTAGTGGTCTGATAAAGGTATTAGTCTCCATTGTTCTTGGAATTGGTGTTTTTCATTAACTTCTGCTTAAATATTGATCTCATTAGGACCATAGTAAGCTAATACTGACTCAAGCCATTGATTCATTTATCCTCAGCAACTCTGTAAAATTCCAGATGAGACTCTTTCTAAGCCCTTCTTGGATAGAGATGCCAGAGCTGAATCTTGGATTTTCTGTATGTGAAGCTTGTGCTTTTGTTGCTGAGCTATAACCTTTTGATTGGGCTTTCTTCCAAGTAGCAATGTGCAGCCTCGCAGCAAAACTGTCATCTCAGTGCATTACTGTTATGTTGAAGAAATAGCCATGTTTTCACCTTTCTGTATGTTTTCATTTTTGTTTTGTTAAAGTTAGGTAAAATTTGTTTAAGAATGAAGTCCAAGCAGATAGCAATCCGACTTCAAGAAGTCTTGGTGCATCAGGGCTGCTCCAACCTCACACCCTACATGGCCATCAATGTTACATTTTCTTTGTTTGCTCTTGCTCATGGGTAAATATGGTGGCCTTCAAAAAGAAACTAGGGTGGGAAAGAATATACCAAATATGTATCATGATTAAAAATTCTTTTTTTTTTTTTTACCATGTTGACTGACCCAAAGAAACCATTCCTATGTTTTAATTTTACTGCTTTCCATTTGACAGGTTCAGTGTGGTGATTTTCCTCATCTATTAGTATATGGTCCATCAGGAGCTGGAAAAAAGACCAGAATAATGTGTCTGCTGAGAGAACTGTATGGTTCTGGAGTGGAGAAGCTGAGGATTGAACATCAGATTGTAACGGTAAGCATGTGTTTGATAAAAATAACTTTGCATACAGAATGTGAGTATGCTTTTAAAATATCAGTTTGAGTTTTGTCTGATTATTGTGAGATGGACAGGGTCCTTTTTAGCATTCAGCTGCTCACATGTTTGTATGATATTTTCCCCTCATGACTGATTACATCTGGAAACGTGCAGACAGTTCATTAGGTCTGCATGGTAGTCAACTCTCATTTAAGAGACAGAGTGATTCCAGCATCCTTTAAGGAAGCAATAGTGTCATCACTTTTTAGGAAACCTTCATAGGTCACCAAGGAACTTAATCAGTGATGGCAAATGTTCTCTTTTGCAAGGCACTTTTCTGTGTGATCAGCTCCAGGCTTTCAGATCAGCTCCAGGCTCTCAGCAGGGAGTGATATTCTGTACCTTTCAGTCACAGTTTGGGCCTGATTTTGGCACCAAAATAGCTTTGTTACTCTGTGAGATGGCTTTTGTCAGAAGAGAGGCAGGAAAATGCTGCTCTGTTAATTGTCTTTGATCTTCCAATGACTTTCACTACTGACAACTATGGTATCCTAGAGTGGCTTTCTGAATGGATACGTTGGGGCCGCCCTTCTCTGATTTTGTACAGACTTCAGTAGCCATTTTGAGAGGATGGTGCCACAGCATTTGTTCTCAACCTCATAGCGTCATTGCTTCAAGGTGCTGCTGGATTCATCTTTTTCCATATGCTGTTTAACCTCAGCATGACACAGCTGGAAATGGGAACTTGGTGGAAACAGGTTGATGGAAATGCTAAGGTTTTGAAGACCTGCTAGTGGTTTTGAATGAGGTCTTTTCCTCTTTAGAATTCAGGGTGTGTTCCTGCCACTTGAATCTACAGTACTGTCCAATCTAGAGGTATTTTGTCACTTACCTCTCACCCAGCCTTCCACAGCCTTGGTACCCTCTAAATGTGGGATAGACAAGGCCCATCGGTTCTAGGCACTAACAGCAGTAATTTTTGACTGCTAAAAGCTCCCCCCATTCCAAGGTTCCCAAGGCTTCCCCTTGGGAACAAAAGGGAGCCTCAAAACCTGAAGTTGAAGGAAGGAGAATAGGAAACTTTCAGTTCATTTAAATAAAATATTTCTGGTGCCAGATCTGGTTTACACCAGCACAACTTTTTACAACAGAATTTTGTCCAGTGATTGGAACTTGCTGTTATCAATGATGGATGTTTTGAGTGCCATCCAATTCAGGGTTCTAATTCCTAGTTTCTCTAATTGGCAGTGGCACAACAATGCTTGCATTTTTTTTAAGAGAAGTTGAAGGATTATACCTTGATTATACCTTGCCTTCAATTTGCTCTTTCTTTCTTTGTTTTATTTTCAGATGTTCCCTGATGTGTTTATTTTTTCATTTAGAAAAAAATTATATGAAATTGAAATAAAAGCAACTTCAAAGTGTGTATAACAAATGTGGTTGTTTGAATTTAACATGTAAAAACAATAGTACAATATATATTTGCATTTGCACTTCAGTGTTTTACAGATCTTTGGGTGTTTAACAAAGATGCCTGTTTTCTATATTTGGACCCAGGCTTGAGAAGAAGGGCAGGAACTATAGCCGAGTACTGCTTTGGGTGAAAGCTGGGCTATAAGTGAAATAAATAAATGATAACCAGATCCTTTTGATGCTCATATTTGTGGAGTTTGTTATTGCTAATGCTGAGGCTCAGGCATGTATCTTGGCACATGTCTGGTCATGTGGCTGATTGCACAACCAAGACATGCCCAGGCACCTTGGCATTTAGCCGTGGCAAGTAGTGCAAAGGTCACATGAACACCAAGAGGATTTTGGCGATTGCCTTGGTGTTATACAATTTAGAGTGGCCATGCAGTTTACTTTACAAAAGCCAATATTCTATTTGAAGATACACTCTTTGAAGAGCTGTCAAACAGAGTTCAGTTTAAAGGTAGTGAAGGATGGGAAAGTACACTCAAGTTATCAATGAACAGTTAGCACTCACCTGCACAGCAGAATGAGCAGTGGGTACAGGCCATCTAGCCACAGTCTTACCCTTTTGAATGAGGCATTTCTGCTTAAATTGCAGGAACATAGGAAGCCTTATATTAAGTCAAATCTTTGCTCCATCTTTCTCAGTACCATTGATAACTGAGTGGCTTTCTAGCCTCCTGAAAATGCTAAGAGAATCAGCCTGAGACCTTCTGCATGCAGAGAATGTGTTTTGCCACAGAACGTGCAAATTTAGGTATAAGAGCAGCACAAGGATATTTTAGATGTATTGGGATTCTCTTTTTGACAATGAAAGAATAACCATACTACACTAACATCTCTTGTCTCTTTCTGTTTATGTGTTCTAGAATGTTAGTGTTTGCCATCTTTGAACCTCTGGTGTTCTCCTTTTCTTGTATTCCACTCCACTTGCTGGTGTTTTTTTCTTTAGCCATTTGCCCAGTGCATTGTGGCCTTGGCACTGTGAACTCTTCAAATTACTTCAAATCATGTCACGCTGGGCAGGTAGCAGTGTTTGGTTTTTGAAATCTCTACACTGAATGTTGGAATATTTAGTGATGTTTGTTAAGTCTCTAGAAGTGGGCCTCATAGTCAGCTTGTCAGTATTCTTTCTTTTCAGGCACCTTCCAAAAAGAAAATTGAAATTAGCACTATTGCAAGCAACTATCATCTTGAAGTTAATCCAAGGTAAGTTGGTAGTCAGCTCATTATATATAGTAACAGGCTGTCAGAAATGTGCAGTAGTGTGTTTCAAACAAACTATAGCTGCAAGGAAGTTTTCCTTAAACAATGAGAATTACAGTATTTCATTGAAAAGAACCATTTTTGAATTAACATGGGTTTTTTGTAACTAGATTTTGTAGGCTGGAGATTAAGACATAAATAATAATTTTGGTTTGTAGTGTAATTTAAAAAAAATGATATTTTAAGCTTCTGAAACCATTGACAAATATATGTTATTGAGTTCCTTCCTGTGTATATGCCATGTTGTGATTTGGAGTTGTGCAGACACAGAGCTTAGTGTCCTTCTGTCCGTGTCAGTGAAAAAGTGCAGTGGAACTTACTTTAAGGTAAGGATGTATAGGATTGTGATGTTAGAAATATAAAAGCCAAGCCCCTTTGGGCCAAAGTCACCTGACTGTATCCCCAGATTGGGTTGGGGAGTCTAGACCTGGAGGCAGTTAAGACTTCTCTATTTTCATTCTTAATCATAATATGATGATCTTATTAATTCAAATCCATGGATGTAAGAATCCCTGAAGTCCCATCATGCTGGCCTAACACACCTTATCTAAAATATTAAGCAAACCATTATTGGGGTTGGTTAGTACTTGGAGGGGAGACCACCAAGGAATACTAGGGTCAGGCAAGAATCATTCCTGAAACTCTGGAGAGCCACAGCTAGTCTTAAGTTGAAAGTATATCGGCTCGTTAGACTGGTGATCTGACTCAGAGTAAAGCAGTCTCATTTGATTTAAGTAGTAAATAATGACATTGTTGATAGCATGTACTCATCTTTGTATATGCAAACTTTATAAAATCAGCATGTTTTGTTATCGGACAGCTTGCCTAAAATGTCCACTGTGTGAAATGTAACAAATGAACAGCATGTAGGTTATGGTACTGTGTTGCTGTTGATTCGCAAAATCTGATACAGGAGAAAAACAATTTGCAAATCAAATGCGGTGCTACATTTGGTTAAAAAATGCTACAAAGATCTGTGGGCTTCTGTTCATAGATGAATCCTTGAGTATTACTGTAAGCTGTTTATATCTAATTTCTGGGGGAGGGAATCTCTCCACTGAACAGCTAATATTTTACTATGAGTCATTTTATTCTTATCCTTGAAGGAATTTAAAAGAATTACTGACTTTAGGAACAAAGTGGGAAAGGCAACTTAAACATTCAATTGTATTTCATCTCCCAGTGTGCCCTCCAACTGTTCTTATGTTCATTATTCACAAAGATGTTTTAGAATAAGTATATAATGAAGCTGCCTTTTGTAGCTCACCCACCCCAAATCTGGTACCTGGTCATGCTAGTTAGGATGATGCTAGCTTTTAGTCCATGAATAGGCAACCCCCGAGATTGTTTTCACTCCCTTCCCAAGCCACTCCCAGAAACTCCACTGCCAAAAGTTGGTGATAAATTGTGATCATGGATTTTGGCTGCAGTTAATGGGCATTTCAAAAAGACATTTTGTTTGTTTTAAATATCTTCAAGCAGTTTGCAGTTGTTGGTGGGAACAGCAAGTGTTGCCCAGAGTAGGTCCTTGGAGCAAATCTGCCCAATCAAAATTGCTGTCCTGCTTTAGCCTACTACTCCTGCAGGGAACCTGATTGGATGGATAGATAGAGAGGTGCATACATACCTACAGAAGGACCTCCATATCTGCTGGGGATAGATTTCTTTGTAGATGTATGAAACCATGTATAGTATCAAACCCATTAAAGAGAGCAAGAGGCATGCAGAAGGGTGAGCGGATGAGCTAAGTGCAAATGTGCTCTGTGATGTGCACCGTAAGCTGGGTTGCAGCAGCAGTGACTGGACAGCTTGAAACCATAGATCAGGGGTCTCAAACTCAATTTACCTGGGGGCCGCTGGAGGCAGAGGCTGGGCCGCATCAGGTTTTCCACAAGAAAAGCTTTGTTAAAAAAATTCCAATCTTCTCAAATCTCTTTATTTTTATTTTTTAACACAAAATAAGATTAAAAAATAAATAAACAAATTAAGAATTAATAAGAAAATAAATCAATCAATCAGTAATAAATAAATAAAATAATGAAAATAATAATAACAACAACAACAATGGGGGAGGGGAAGCCGGAGCCTCTCGCCGGCGGCGGCTGTGTGTTGTGGGGGCGAGGCGGGGAGGAGGAGGAGGGCGGGAAGGAGGAGCGGGGACCGGGGCTCGGGCTATGGCGCTTGGCCAGTGGTGGGGCAGCGGCCGGTGCCGGGCCAAGTCTCATTGCCGGGGGGGGGGGCGGCGGCGGCTCTGTGCGCGGGGCTCCCGCCAACTCCCTGAGTTGCCCCTTTTCCTCCTGTCGCCCGCGAAGTGGAGGGCGGGCCTCTTGGCCGCTCTGCCATGACCTCCCGGCCACCTCCGGGCAGGGCTCGCCTCTTTCCTCGCTGGCGGCAGCCCCAGCGCTGTAACCTCACCTGGGCAGCCGAGGGGCCTGGCGGGGGTGCCGCCGCGGGAGCGGCCACGATGGGAGCTGCCGGAGCCAAAGCAGCAGCACCATCAGCAGCAGCGCGGCCATTGAGCTCGGCGGGGCTCATTTCCCCTTGACTCTGGTGCGCCTGTGTCTCTGTCTGTCTCTCGCTCACTTGCTCAGTTTCTCTTTTTTTTCTTTTTTTTTCTTTTTTGGAAAACTGATCTTTGGCTCTCGGTGTGAAAGTGATTTGAATTTGGCTCGGCGGGGGCCACAAACTATCGTCCGGCGGGCCGCAATTGGCCCCCGGGCCGCATGTTTGAGACCCCTGCCATAGATACTGACTCTGCAGATAAGGGGTTCCTATTTTATGCATAGATAACTATTCTCCAGTCCAGTGGCTTCTTGTAGATGGAGATTCGATACTCTTCAGGGAGAGTTCTGTTCTCCCACATTTCTGGATATTGCTGACAGCTCTATCTACATGGCCCCACTGTGCATGGAACTTTACTTTGCACTGAAGCAAATACAGAACTGTGCTAGTGTGTAGCTTTATAAATCTTGGGAGTTCCTATGGATCTTCAACCTGGGAGATCTGTATAGGTGCTTATATGTATAGTGTACCTGTGCACGTGTTCCAGAGTTATGGCCATATTAGCTGACACAGTCTAAGATCTGTAGTCAAACAAAAAATAAATTTTCCAAGCTCAGGTGTTTTCACAAGAACATGCTACATTGAACTCATGGTGGTACTTTTCTGATTAAATGTACATAGGATCAGATTTTTAAAAATATTTCATAGAAAGGGAGAATATATTTTTTAAAAATAAGTTTTCTTATCTAAACTTTTTTCAGTGATGCAGGAAACAGTGATCGGGTGGTGATTCAGGAATTATTGAAGACAGTAGCACAATCACAACAGCTTGAGACAAGTACTCAGCGAGATTTTAAAGGTTGGTAAATAAGGTATAATCCTAGTGAAAAGGCCAGAATTCTGTAGGGGATTTATGCCAACATGAATGTAATTATATTGATCATGGTGTGAATTGCTTCTAAGTAACAAAATACTGCTCACATCCCTGGTCCTGAGTCATTGATGCAACTTGGCAGATGACCAAGAATGTGAATAGTGTTAATTAGTGGCAATTTGCTCTGTAATTTATGCAACTTCACTTTGTAAATATTTTGTTTCCTTACATATATATTCTCTAATGTGGTGGTTTTCCCATGTGCTATAGGAAACTCTCCAAAGTCCTACCTCCTACTCAATGATGGATAGAAGGTGAAGACTTTCCCATTATCTCTGATCAGTGACTGATGTCATATTGGTTGGGGGTGGGGTGGGGATTTGGTTCAGCACATCCAGTATAGATGATGGGGACATCTGAGACAGAAAAGCTCAGATAATGTATTATGTAAAGCGCTTGCCACCATGCCGGAGGAGCAGTATGCTCAACAGACTTCCACTTGCATTCTAGCTGCAGAAACCTGGGAGTCCTGGTAAACAGAAAACTCATCTGACAAATGCCAAAGATTTTACAACAGTCAAAGCAATTTCCCCAGCATCAGGTCCTATGGGTGGTACACGTTCAGTAATCTGGTGAAATCAATGTTTGTTTATGGTATTTATTTATTTATGGCAAAAATGACATCACTAAGCTTGCTACTTTTGAATCTTAAATATAAGAAATTCATAACAGTATCAGTCAATTGTTTAACAATATTATTTTAAATCGTGCCTCATCCAGTCCACCAATTCTATCTGGCCTTTTCTTTGTCTAGTTTGAACTGGCTTTTTTATTGTTGGTGAAAAGGGAGAGTTGCAGGGTTGTTTGAAAACAAAAAAAAAGTGTCAATTCAAGCTTCCACCTCTTAGCTTGTAACATGTATGCTCTCAAAATTTTGTGGAAACCATTTCCGCATGGAAGCTATTTCCCATACCACTCAGAAGTAAGTGTAAATACATTCTAGCCGCAGAAATGAAGCTGAGTGTTTGTGTGTTCCTCCATCTCCATTAAGTCCATATCTTCTTTTTAGCATTGTGCTTTTTCAAAGGGGAAGATGTGATTTGATATGTTGAAGTGGTTATAATACTTAGGCAAACTTAGGATTGCTTGGGGGGGGGGGGGACACAGCTCCCAAATGTTGTCTAGAAAGGGAATCTGAGCCATGGGTAGGTAGATGCACTAAAACTGATCCACATATTTATATGAAACCAAAAACCACATTAAAATTTATTCAGCAATAAAGTGGCTAAGGGTGATTTGTTTGTTTTCTTCTAGTGGTGCTGTTGACAGAAGTGGACAAACTTACAAAAGATGCCCAACATGCATTGCGACGAACCATGGAAAAGTACATGGCCACCTGCAGATTAATTCTTTGTTGCAATTCTACATCGAAAGTCATTGCACCTATCAGGAGCCGATGCCTGGCGGTGCGAGTGCCTGCCCCCAGCATTGGAGATGTAGGTCAAAACAAAGGCAAATGGTAGCCTAGTACAAAGATTTAAGCAACTATATCTTATTCTGTGTAATGCTGTCTGGCTTAGAATTCTTTGTTTGATGTCTTCCCTTGACTTACTCATGCTATCCAAGTAATCACTGTTGAATGACTATGTTACATGTTGTATGCATGTAATCCATCAAAATTAGGTTTACAGGTACTCTCTTCAAAGGTGTGGGTTGTAAAGAATGTGGGGTTTGCTTAACAAAGTTTGCAGTGTGAAGCAGTAGAGTGTGGAGCATGAAATAGCGTGGACATTGCCCAGAGTGACCATTCGGCCAGATGGGCAGTGTAGAAAAATGTAAAAACAAACAAGCAAACCAACTTCCTAATAGGAAATACTAGTCATAGGAGAGATGTAAAGAGCTGTAGAGGTTTTTGAAAGTGCTCCTCTCCAAACCTTCAGTAGTCCGACTTCTTCAAGGTAATTTGTGAAAGTGTGTCTGAATATGTACTACTTACAAGCTGTTCTTGACTTGCTGATCACAGTTCACCAACTTATCTTTGTAGCAAGCATTCTGTTTGGCAATCACATGGGGTAAATATCCACATACAGCATTATGGGAACATTATGATGGATTGCTTTATATTGCAACTGATTGCACAGTGTACATCTGTAATACATGTTGCATAATGGTGCTGAATCTCTCATAGTACAATGGTTTGCACAACTGTCTGCAAACATAGCACTGCTTGCACAACTCTTTGTCTTCTGTCAGCCCTCCGTGACTCCCCCTAAACTTACTTACTTACTTTATTGGATTTTTACCCCGCCCCCCTAGACAAAGTCTACTCGGGGCGGCTTACAAATATCATAAAAACATCATTATATAACAATCATAAAACGTCATAATTTTTAAACAATTAGATTAGATTAATACCAAGATGGGAGTGATTATAAAACAAAGAATAGATATCAGTTATTGACTGAAGGGAAGGCCTCCCTAAAGAGCCAAGTTTTTAAATGGCTTTTAAAAACGCCCAGTGAGGGTGCCAGTCGGATCTCTGTTGGGAGACTATTCCGTAGCCGAGGGGCCACTGCCGAGAAGGCCCGGTTTCTTGTTCTTTCTTTCCGGGCCTCTCTCGGCGTTAGGCCCCTCAGCTGTCCCTCCTGGCTATGCCGAGTGATTCGGGTAGATCTAGGTGGGAGAAGACGATCTGCCAAGTATTGAGGTCCCAAACCGTTTAGGGCTTTGTACGTCATCATTAACACTTTGAAGTCAACGCGGAAACGAATGGGCAGCCAATGCAAGGCAGCCAGAGTGGGAGAGATATGTTGATATTTTCTCACCCCACTAAGAAGTCTGGCCGCCGCATTCTGCACCATTTGAAGCTTCCGCATCAGTCTCAAAGGTAGCCCCACGTAGAGCGCATTACAGTGGTCTAATCTCGAGATTACAAGCGCATGCACTAAAGTGGTGAGCGCCCCAACATCAAGATAGGGACGTAGCTGGGCAATCCGCCTAAGATGGAAATAGGCGGAGCGGGCCACAGACGCCACCTGGGTTTCCATGGTAAGTGCCGGGTCCAGATGTATCCCCAAACTGCGAACCCCACTCTTTGCGGTGAGAGTCGTCCCCCCAAAAGAAAGGGAGTCACCCAATCCGCTGATGGAGGGACCACCCACCCTCAAGACCTCCGTCTTGTCCGGGTTCAGCCTCAACCCATTCAGCTGCATGCATTGCAGTACAGCCTCCAGGCAGCGCTGAAGGGACAGAATGGCATCCACTGAAGTAGGTGAAAAGGAGATGTAGAGCTGCGTGTCATCAGCGTACTGGTGGCACAATGCCCCACACCCCCTGATGACCCCACCCAGTGGCCTCATATAGATATTAAACAGCGTTGGGGAGATGATCGACCCCTGCGGAACCCCACAATTGAGACTCCACAGGGCTGAAACACTCTCCCCAAGCTGTACTCTCTGAGGGCGGTCCTCCAAGAAGGATCGGAGCCAGGCAAGCGCCAGGCCACCGATTCCCAACTCGGAGAGCCTCCCCAGGAGGATACCATGGTTGACGGTATCAAAGGCGGCTGAGATATTGAGGAGGACCAACAAGGACATATTGCCCCTGTCTGCCTCCCTCAACAGGTCATCCAACAGTGCGACCAGTGCCGTTTCTGTGCCATAACGCGGCCTGAAGCCCGACTGAAATGGGTCCAGGGCGTTGGTTTCGTCCAAAAGTGTCTGAAGCTGGTCTGCCACCACCCTCTCCACCACTTTGCTAAGGAAAGAAACATTGGCGACGGGCCTATAATTTCCAATATCATCCGCTGCCAAATTTGGTTTCTTCCTAATGGGCCTAATGAGTGTCTCCTTGAGGGCAAGAGGAATCTTACCCTCCTGGAGAGACCCATTAATTATTGCTGTGGCCCATTCCGTTGTTACTGGTCTGGCTACTTTGATTAGCCAGGCCGGGCAAGGGTCAAGGGAGGAGCCACAGCCCCTTGCACTATAGTACTTATGCTAGCATATATCCTAGGCAGAATTCTGATCTGTATTGCTTACAGCCCTGTAACGTCGGTGAGCAATATGTCAGTATTTTGAGTGAGAGAAGGGTAGGGTTTAGAATAGGATTGATAAACCTTCGGCCCTCCAGAGGTTTTGAATTACAATTCCCAGAGTCTGTTATCATTGGCTTGAAGGCTGGTACTTCTGTGAGCTGGAGTCCAACACATCTTGAGAATAAAAGGTTCCTCCTCTCTTACTGAGGAATGAGGTTTAAATTCAAGGTTTGGTCCATAATATGTTGTGGTGCACTTGCTGCTAGCCAGTATGGTAAAGTCTTGTCTAATCTGTGGGTCCTGGCCTAAGCCTGGAAGCAGTGGAAAATAACTGATCCTTGAGTGGCTTGGGCATGTCGTGAGAATGGCTGATGGTTGGATTCCAAAAGATCTCCTGTATGGAGAATTAGTGCAGGGAAAGCGCCCCAGAGGGAGACCACAGCTGCGATACAAGGATATCTGCAAGCGGGATCTGAAGGCCTTAGGAATGGACCTCAATAGATGGGAAACCTTGACATCTGAGCGTTCAGCCTGGAGGCAGGTGGTGCATCATGGCCTCTTCCAATTTGAAGAGACACTTGTCCAGCAGGCCAAGGCAAAGAGGCAGTCCGGAAAGCAGCAAAATCAGGGAGCTGGACAGGGGACAGATTGTATTTGTCTTCAGTGTGGAAGGGATTGTCACTCTCAAATTGGCCTTCTCAGCCACACCAGATGCTGTTCCAAGTCCTCCATGCAGAGCACGTTACCATAGTCTCGAGACTGAAGGATGCCTAATCTAAATCTAATCTGAATGGAAAATTGCACACAGAGTATAATTATATTGCTGCTATGTGTTACCCAGGGATGCTGGTGCAATGCATATTGTACTTATGGCAGCCAATGTAAGTGAACCATGAGATGAACTGAAAGTGGTTACTGGCAGCCACCAAGAATTGCTTGTGAAGCTGGCCCTTCTGCCTACAAATTGATCTCCTTTTACATACTTGATTTGCATGGCAAATTTCATATTTGACTTCTGCAAGCATTGTAACGTGATGTAGATTGCTGAGGTAACTGAAAAACAAGCTGTGATACACATCTACAAATTGTGCTGTTAACTTTCTAGATCTCCACAGTACTGTCCAGTGTGTGTAAGAAGGAAGGTCTGCTTCTTCCTCAAGAACTGGCTCGGAGGATTGCAGAAAAGTCTGGCAGGAATCTCCGAAAGGCCCTTTTGATGTGTGAGGCATGCAGAGTGCAACAGTAAGTCAAGAACGGTGAATGGGTAGAAGAGGCAGTTTAGTTTGTAAGGTGTTCTGAGCAGTTCTTTATTGCATGGCTCCCCTTTTATGTGCAGGCTCCCCTTCACTCCTGATCAAGACATCTCTGAGACTGACTGGGAGGTGTATTTGAGAGAGACAGCAAATGCCATTGTTAGTCAGCAGACTCCCCAAAGGTAAGCAAGCCTGTTGGGCTGTGGTTGGTGTTGTTTTTTGTTGTATGTATTTTCTGGCATTAAAAAAAAAGTTGCAGAACCTTTATATCAGAGCGGGGTCCATGTGGCCTTTCAGGTGTTGTTTGACTGTATGTGCTACTAGCTTTAGCCAGTGTAGCTAATGTTAGAGTTACGGTCCAACAATATCTGTAGGACCACAAGATGTCCACCCTGGTCTAGACATACTGATATCATTCAGAAACTGAATTGTTATGCCTGTAGCAGGTGACTGAGATCATTTCAGAGAACAGTCATATTTCCACATCATAGTAGATTATGGTGGAATGCGCCCACTGGAAAAAATCCATGTGAAGTGTTGGGCTCGGGTGGTTTGTATGTGTTCTCCCACACGGGTAGTCCAGGCTTCAAGATTTAGACAGAAAGCTGTTTTCTTGGTTCTGTCACCCTCAGAGGCACACTGGCTAAGAAAGGATGTGAGAAGGTGCTTTCCAGGTGGCTATTCCTAGATCATGAAGATTTTCTCCAAGAGGCTAGGTTGGCCCTCTCCCTGATGATTTCAGGAAATTGCTGGCTGCAAAGGACAAAGCTTTTAACTGGTGGGCTGACTGCTTTTTCATGGCTGTTTTGATCAGTGTGCTTTAAAAATAGTTTCCCCTTCAATAATGTCTCAGGCTTACCACTTTACAGGATTTTTAAAATTGATTCTGTGGGATCAGATTTTTCTAGTTGTCCAGGGGGTGGAGAACCTGAGACAGCTCACAACATGTTTTAGAAAAAAAGAGTTCCATTAAAAGACAGTAGCATTTGATATTAACACTCAGTTTTAAACTCATCTTGGAACCTCACAATGGAGTATCTTGAAGGTGCTTGTAAGCAGGTTGTCTGCAGTACATAGCTGTAGGCTAAAGAACACTTTCCTCCTCTTTTCTTTTTCTTTTCTTACCCTTAGG